>CM067330.1:62842500-65242500 GCA_034376525.1 Nicotiana benthamiana
GAACAACATCAACATATACCAGCTGATCAGGTGGTGGAGCGAATATAACGCCGTAACCTTTTCCCATATATATATATATATATATATATATATATATATATATATATATATATATATATAATGCCATTGGTCATGTGTCAATGCACATGTATAAATGAGTGAAATGTATGAAAAATACATAATAATCTCAATATTCCTTCCGGATAAAATTTTTTAACTGCATATTATTTTGAGACCGATGAACATGAGAAAATAATAATTCTCATGAAGAATCAAGAATATAGACACCCCTACTATTTTTATGAATAAAGTAATTTATGAAAATTGTGCATTTATTGATTTTTTTAATATAATTTAAACCATGCGAAAAAATAATAAAGAATCTTAATATATTTATTTCTTAAATTATTTGACACTTGAACGAAATTTCTTGCTTCCGCCTCAACGTCTTTGGTTTTAAACCAAAGAAAAATTGTTGCTTTTGAATATTTTACAAAGGAGTGAAACAAAATCTCATGGAAGAGGGGCCAACGTTTGGATTTGAAATGTTAGAATTCTTTTCTTTAACGTTTTCTCATAGACAAGATATCTTAGAAATTAAACCTAGAATCAGACTTGGACTTTAGACTTGGACTATCCAAAAGTAACCCAACATTTTTAAAGTCTTTCTTTAAAATGGCTTATCCGTATTAGTCATTAAATGACTTTACACGTTACATGCATATATTGACTATGAGTCATATACTTGGATGGTGGCATACTGTCACGTGGAGAGTAGGGTGAAGATTATTAATTTTTACCTATTTATTAGTTAACTAGATAATGTCTTGTTATTTGGTAATTAATTAATTATTCGTATAATTTAAAATTATTATAAATTATTTAAAATTTTATTTATTTTTAAAATACTTTATATATAGTTCAAATATTATACTATCTGGGTCATATGGTTTCTTGCATGATACTAGTTCATAATTATTGAGTGTCATCTATCAACTCGTATTTTATTCCAAATTGGTCACTTTTAACAAAATTCGTTTTTTAATCTGTATACCCTTTTGTTCTTCATAACATTTATTTATCATTTGTTATAAATAGCATAAGTACATTAATGTCAAGATGATCTCATCCCCGAGTCTACATCGTTTAATTGAAAATAAAATTTTACCATACGAAAATGCGAGATATAACATTATAGGTGGCTAATGCTAATTTGGCAAGGCCACCTACCTCGATATTTTGTGCTCGAGGTATCTGGTCGAGTTGACATTTATCGAATTCCGGTAGTAGTTTATGAATTTCTTCCTGGTACTTTTGTAGACTCTTCTCTTTGATTTGGAAAGTCCATGTGACTTGGTTGACAACAAGTTGTGAGTCACAAATGAGGATGACTTTTCGTGCTATGTATATGAGAGCTAGCTTTAATCTAGCAATTACGGCCTCATTGTTAATCATATCGGGCCCCCCTATGGATTGATGGATAACTTCATCTGTTAGGACCTCGAGTACGAGTCCCAGTCCAGATCCTGACGCGTTGGATGTGCCATCAGTGTATAGCACCCATAAGCCGGGTTTCCCAAGAGGGGTACGAGAAGCCTCCTGCTCAACCTCAGGCAATATTTTGGCACTTAAGTCGGCGATGAAGTTGGCAAGTACCTGCAATTTTATCGATGTTCACCGCTGATATATTATATCGTGCTCGCTTAATTCTATGGGCCACTTGGCCAGTCTTCATGGCAATTTGGTTTATGTAGTATGCTATGTAGGGGGAAGGTCGCTACCACCGATATGGGATGGCGTTGAAAATATGGACTAAGCTTTCGTGAAGCTATAACCAATGCTAAGGCCAATTTCTCGAGGTGGGGATACCTCGTTTCGGCCTCGACCATGGTTTTTCTAATGTAATAAATTAGAGATTGTGTACCTTTATTTTTTCGGATCAACACTACGCTTACCGTGACTAATTAAATGACCAAGTATATTAGGAGGCATTTACCATGTTCTGATTTGGTGAGTAGTGCGGGCGAAAACAAGTATGCCTATGGTCCTCTCAAGGAATCGAGGCATTCTGAATTCTACTGGAGCCCATTGTCTTTTTTTAGTACGTTGAAGAATTTGTGGCACTTGTTGGATGGCCGTGAAATGAACCTCGATAGGACGGCTATACGACCAGTCAGTTGTTGCGCCTATTTTTTGCTAGTTAACACTTCAAGTATCCCTTTAATGGCTTTGATTTGATCTGGATTGACTTCGATGACCCTTTGTGACACCAAGAAACCAAGAACTTTCCCAAGGTTATGCCGAAGGCACATTTTTGGGGTTTAATTTCAAGTCATGCTGCCTTAATATACCGAAGGCCTCTTTCAAGTGGCCGATGTGGTCTTCTTTCCTCTTTGATTTGACTTGCATATCATCGATGTAAACTTTCATTGTTTTGCCGAGCTGATCCTTGAACATCTTGGTGACCAACTTTGATACGTTGCCACTGCATTCTTTAACCCGAATGACATGAATCTGTAACAGTACCTTCCCTGATGGGTGATAAAAGTAGTTTTTCCTGGTCCTCCTCCTCCATGAGGATTTGGTTGTAACCTGAGTAGGCGTCCAAGAAGCTTAAAAATTTGTGTCTCACTGTTGCATCGATGAGCTGATCAATGTGAGGCAATGGGAAGGAGTGCTTTGGTCTGACCTTGTTTAGGTCTGTGAAATCCACGCACATCAACCATTTCCTATTTTAATTTTTACCATGACCACATTGGCGACCAATTGGGTGTATTTTAATTTTATCAACTTCATCACTGATGGCCTCGTCTATTGCAACATTGAATTTATTTCTTTTTTGCCTCACTGAGGGAGGGGTAGAGTGGGTTGACGTTCAACTTGTGTGAGGAAACGTCTTTCAAGATTCCCGGCATTTATGCACGGGATAAGGCGAACAAATCAGCATCGTTAATTAAAAACTTATGAAATGTACCTGGTTGTGAGAGTTTATAGCCGATGTAATCCTTGTTGCTGATGTCTCTGCTATCCAACTGGATGTACTGCATAGGATCGAGGTCTTCTACCGTTGACTCAGCAGCTTCCACGATGTTGGGGTCCCTGATGACGTATGTCTAATCTGGTTCCAAATTTTGGTAATTGTTATGCTTCTGGGTATGTTCCCTTTAGTTGTTGAGTGTTTGTTCAATCTTGGGAAATACGATACAATTCTTGGGCGGTGCGTTGTTCGTCTCGGATATTGAATATCCCCCATGGAGTAGGGAACTTGATCACTTGATACAAGCTTGACGGCATGTCCCTTATGGCGTCTATACGTAGCCGCCCTAGTGTTGTAAGCTGTGTCTTGGTTCATGATATTGAATGTTATTTCTAGGAGTGACGCCCCTGGAACGGGTAGCAATATCTCCCCAGAGGTTCCCTCAACTGCATTGTTAAAACCTTTTTGTGTTATGCAATGTGGTACTATCTTGTCTTCAAGTCTCATTTGTGTGACAACTCGTGGGTGGATAATGCATGAGTCGCTTGCATCATCTACCATTATTAGTTTCATATCAGTATTTGAAATACGTAAATTAACAACAAGAGCATCGAAATGAGAAAAAGTCAAACCATTAAGTATCTGACATATCGGAGATGATACTGTCTCCGAGGTCGCCGTACCGTTCGTGGGTGATCGGCCTCTTCAGTTTGTGTGTGGTGGTGAATTTCACATGGTTAATTGCTTCATCATCGCCTCTGTAGATGATCATTTGGATTGTGCGTGTGGGGGAGGGTGGCTTTGGAGGGCCCTGGTGTTGTTCACGTCTGTGGCCAAAGTTGGCTCATCCATGATCGCTTATCAGCTCCCTCAGGTACCCTTGGTTCTGCATGTTTACTACCTCTTTCCATAGAGTTATCAGTCCTCGGTTTTGTGACCCCGCCCTTAGTGAAATTCACAGAGGACGTTCGACTTTCGGTTACTTGGGTTGGACTTCATCTTTTGTGGCCACTTCACCTTTGTGCCAAGCTTCTCTAGTGCACACACTATTTCTGAAGGGGAAACACAAAAATTGTGAGCAGATAAGAGCGGAGGCATACCTCTTTCGTTTTGCTGAGTCCTTGTATATGGCCTGGACGACCCTTTCACATGTCGAGGAGACGGTGGGATGGTTTTTCTGACTTAGGTTGATGTCTTTATCGGTTGAGACGGAGACCTGACTAATCCCCTCGATTATTGTTACGATGATATTTTCTCGACTCAGTTTGAACTGATGTCAGCCATTTGGTCTGACTGTTAAGGTCGTCCTCGTAGCTCTCACCTCGACACACTAGGCATTGTGGGTTTCTTCCCAAGTGGTGGGAGGGTATTTCATGAGACTGCCTAATAACTTTGTTGCTGCTCTTGACCCATTCCTGTTCAACCTGTTCTGAAAAGCTGCTACCGTCATCCCTACTGATACATTTGGTAGGCTCATTCTCACCCAATTAAACCGGGCGAGGAAGTCCCTGAGTTCCTTGCCAGGTGATTGGCTAAAGGTGAATACATAATCAGGATGGTAGGCTCATTTTCACCTTGATACTGCAACGTGTGCTTCAATAATATAATCAGTGAACAAGACAATTTTCGTATATTCTCTTTAGTCAACCTTTTCAATGTGTTCTTATCAAAAGATCAAGATCCCCTTTTGTTTTCTATCTCTTCCTATTTATAAAAGATATTCCCCAAAAACTCTAAAAAGTACAGCATAAAGAATATCCAAAGGAATATTCTTTATGTCTACCTCTCAACCTATACTACTGTTATTTTCTCATCCCGGCTGCCCGCTATTGGCACCAACATTTGTGAAAGCAACTTTCAGTCGTCATGTCGTAATCGACTCCGTCGTTTATTTTACTTATGCATTGCCGCCGAGTCGCCAAATTTAAACCTATTCAGCTACTTCTAATCTGTATCGGCATTGATAGAGCATAATCTTTCTAATTTTAGGTGCTTAGCTTATCCAATTCTGATCAGATGACGAGAGACCCTGTAACGAGTCCATATATGAAACTATAGTTCACACCAAGTGAAAATAACATTAATGTACGTCCCCAAGTGAATTTGAACCCTAGGCCCTGTCTTAGATCTCGAAACCCACAAATAGTATTTTCTTCGATTCAAATAAATTATTTTTGAATGCTTTCACACAAATTAAGAAATTCACCTTTTAACATTAATTAGCAATAGAATTGACGACATTAACTTTTACTATCTCACATAAATACTCCTAACACATATTCCAACACTATTTACTTCAAAGACAATGTAAGAAAAAAGTAATTAATTCATTCTTAAAATTTGAAAAAATCACTTATTTTGCACCACAAGAAAAGCCAAAATATCACTTATTTTGAAACGAAAGGAATAACATAATTAGAACAAGGCAAAATCATATAGTCCGAAAAAGGATATAATTAAATTCCTTTCATCGAAAAATTATATGATGCAAGTAGGGTTAAACCAATTTTCCTTCTATATATACAAATTGCATATTTGCATGTTGAATTCTCTTGACATCAATCAAGCTTCTAACTTAGTCTCAAGGACGACTTAAAAATTGATTTAAGTAGCACATTCAAATTTCAATTGTCTGATATTTTTGTATTTTCTTGAATTATCTTGTTAAAATTTCTGGCTCCGCTACCGAATTTAAATCCCATCTAGTATTTTTTTTCCATCGTGGTCCATCCAACATTTAAGGATGTAAATATAATAAGGTTTCTTCTGCTACATGGAATGTTGGAAATATTTCATGTGCATTTATTTATATACATGTGCAAAATATTGTGAGACAAAAACAGCAGTTTATCACATGACGTTACAAGAAAATGTTTGGTCTTAACGTGTTGTGTTTCTGCTATTTCAGAATGCAGAAATTTAACAACATTTTATGTAAAATTCACTTGACTAGGAAACCTATGTATTCAAACACATTCTAAAATATGTGGAAATGTCCCCAAAATCCCAAAGGATACGCTGAAGTTTTATATGCTCTTGTCTATTAAGAAAATGTCACGTGATTGATGTCGGCAAATTAACGAAATAACGTCAAACCTGACCAAGAACCACCTTAGACCCCGCTATAATAGTTGTGCCTTTGTGTTTGTGACATTAATTTCCAACAAGAACCTAAGCAGACTTAATATTGAAATCAATTTGATGGATTTAATTTTTAATGCTTTAAGAACTTAGGTAATTGTACTTTCAAAATTGTATGTTCATAAAGTTTAATAGTTTTAGTATTTTCACATATTTATTTATGTAATTATGTTTCATATGAAAATATTAAGTTCCGTGAAACCCCTGAAATATAAGTTGCATATTCATAATCGAAATTTCTTTACAACTAGTGGGAAACTAGCATGAAATCTTTGACCAAATAGAAAAATGATAAGTAGAGTTATTAATGAACTTAAATTTTATTTATCGACAATTTATCAAATATTTATATATTAAGGTGACACAAGGAATCTACAAATTAAAGCTAAATGCAGAAATGTGAAGTTAAATTTACTCTAGGCTATGATCTAAACCACGTTAAAATAAATTACATAAATTTTACTAGCTTGAACCATAACCATGATTAGGAGTAATTCGATTTGGATTGATTTTTTCCTATAAGAAAATCAAATCAAATAAATTTTTCAAATAACGGAACCAAACCAAACTTATTGGTTCGGTATTTTGGATTTTAGTCTGATGAACAGCCCCTAAAAGTGACCATAGTTGGTATGATGGATAAAAATTTTCATTTTTAAAGTTAGATGTTTCGGTTTCAAACTTTAGAATAAAAAAAAAAGCCCTAATAGAGAGCTTTTTCCCTTTGATGACTCTTAGTGTGAATTCGGATAAATTGAAAGTTGATGCCGGACAACATGTGGGAAACAAAAAATAGAAAAGATATGGTCCTATTATTAACGTACTCTGGCTAACTAGTATCCATGATTACAAAAGCTTTCTCTCGTTTTTTTTTCTTTCAAAATCTGATGTAATTTATTCACGGGGTTGGTTTTGGATTGGTTTTCTACTTTCTCAAACATAGTTAATTAATTTGAGAGTTGAAAACTAACGACAACGGTAGTGATTAGAAAGTTACTGAATTAGTGTACTTCTGATGTAATGATATTACATTCGAATTCTTATGAATATGATTATTTAGTATTATATGGAGTCGTAAGCTTATAAATCAAAATAAATAGAGATCATGGCATGTCCATAATTTAAAAACCTACGACGTAGACAAATAAAGTATGTTTTGCTTTGTACATGCTAGCATATGACAGACTTGAGCACCATATACTTCGTAAAGGCACATGTACAGAATATGATTGCATGTTGAAGATAATAAACTAAGCTATCAAATTTTTTCTCATATTTTCTTGTTGCTAGGTTTGATCGATTAACTCATGAATGTAAGAATATTTATAACGTATATTTGTGACGGTTTATTCTTTAGTCCCTTTTTTTTTACGATGCTCAAACTTGTGGCAGGATTGTGATGGATTTTTTGTCACAAATACTGTTTTTTTCTTGGAATAACTTGGCCCAACATGTTAATTAACAGGTAGCACATTGATCATTAAGCTTCTTTCGACGAAGTGTTTTGCTTATTCTTGTATCCATGGTTTGGTTTGTCTCTCATAAAAAGTATATCGTTAATTAATCTTTTTAAAACCATTTACGTTATAGACGTTGAAGATGTAAAAATATCTTACATCAGCAGTGCAATTTAACTAGTATGTGAAGAGATAATTTTTTTCGTGTATGTACTCCTCCATCTTTCAAAGACTGTGATTAAGTAATAAATACTTATCTATTATTAATTTGAGGTTTAGGTCCGAACCATGAGAAACGAAATTGTCTTTGGACTTTGATAGATAGTCCTTTATCCCAAAATAAAACTTTTTTACACGAATCTGGATTAGTTATGCTGCAAAAGTATCTCGGATATCGGGTAATAAATCAAAAACTATACTATTTTTTACATGTTACAAATATAAAATATAATCTCGCTCGATAGATTTCAGTGGGCATCTAAAAATTTGACTTATCACCAACGTGAGGAGATAGGGCAAGAGCTAGTTGACCAACTGACTCCGCATAAAATATTTTTTTTTTAAATCCTTCTCAAATTAGGAGGATTTATAATGCTTTCACACTTTTTCTTCCTGGTAATTCAAACTTAGGACCTAACAATCGTAGGTGAAGGTACTTTACCAACTAAGCAAGCCTCACTTGTCCGCATAAAATATTTGATTACGAGGCTTATGACCTTTTGTTTTGTGAAAAAAAGGTATCCAATTAATTAACAACTTAATCAACTGGCTTTAATTTCCGTAGTATTCACAGCAAGAAAGGAATCTTTATGTACAAACAGATCTTGCTGGTCCAGTATCTTAATTAGCTGCTTATATACATTTAATTTAAAAGGAGTATAAATTTATTCCATCAATTGAATATACATATTAAAGAAAGAATATAAAAAAATACACACGATTTCACACCATAACAAAAAATAATTCGTATTTTTATGTTTTACTTGATCTAGCCCATATTGTACATATTTTGAAAGCAGTAGCAAATTAAAAATATGTGTTTTTACAATCATTGCTTTTAAAAATTATGGAGTTAAATATGTGTTCTTACAACCATTGCTTCTAAAAGCTAAGGAGTTATATATGTGTTCTCACAATCCTTGTTTTCAATCTCTCCTCTTCTCACATCTTCTACATATGCTTCAATGGGCCATGTATTTTCTGCTTCTCCTCTTGTGTCACCTGCTTGTGATGTAAGAAAATTGAAGAGTAGAAGTCCACCACTGAAGACCATTCAAAACTTTGCTTTTGATTTTTTTTTTTTAATTTGTTCGTTGTTTAGATGGGGTATTGTTCCAATTGATCGAAAATATCAAAAGGAGTTCAAAATTTTAATTTGAAATGATTTGGAGTAAATTTGAGCAAGATTTGGATTAAATTTCATAAAAGACGCAAGGAAGAAGACGAACTCAAATTTTTGTATAATTATGTATAATCTTGTATAATAGTGTATATGACTATAAAAACACACCTTACATACTATTGTACACTTTTATATACCTTTATACAAGCATCTGTAGACGAACTTCTTCCACGATTTTCAGTTGCAATTCTTAATCAAAACCAGTCCAAATCTCCATTAAATGACTTCAAATTTTAAATACAACCGCCTTATACTATTTCTAACAAGTCTAATTAACACTCACTTTAAATTTTTCATAAAATCAAATTTAGAATTTAAACCCACATATTTAAGCTTGTTAAAAATCTAATTTTCACCACCCAAATGAATTTTATTTGTTGATGTAAATCCTCGTGAATTTCCTACTCAAAAACCCAGATCTCGTAGTACCAGGTGGGGGATCAGGTGTTAGAAATTCATACCTTTTGAGTTGATCAATGCGTTGAAAAGTCAAGAGATAATGTTTTTCAGAAAAGCGTGATTATGCGGTCAAGAATGCGATCGCTTTCAGGTATGCGGACCGCATAGTCACCGCAAAGTGAGTTAGTATGTTAGTCAAGTTGAGGTCAATAATGCGGTCAATTATGCAATCGCATAACCGATATGCCGACCACATAGTCGTCACATAATTCCCTTGGGATTATGTTAGGGGCATTTTTGCGGTGCATTATGTGACCGTAGAATGGGTATGCGGACCGCATTTCTGCCGCATACTCGAACAATGTGTTCAGGTTTTGGGGAGAATTTTTGCAATCCATTATGAGGGCCGCATGTCAACTTTGCGATCACAGATCTGACTCCGGGCTCCCATTTTCTTATTTTTAAATATGACTGCACCCCATTAAAAACGTCCCAATAGACCATTTTCTGTTACTTTGCACAACATATATATATATATAGAGAGAGAGAGAGGGAGGGAGGGAGGGAGTTTTAGAGTGAGAAGGAGTGATCTTCATCAATCTCTCTTTAAATCCTTGCCCAAATCCTTGAAGATTGTCAATTAAAACTACTAGGTATTCAAACTAAGAGGTAAGAATTGTACCCTTCTCAATAATTTCAAAATTTCTGCTAAAATAAGTAATTAGCAAATAGGTACATGGGTATAAGGATAGTAATCTTGCATGCATAGGAGGTAATGGGACATGAGGAGGATGAGAACTAAAAAAAAAGCAATTGTGGTATAAAATGATAGAAATTTCTCTCAAAAAGAGCCTAAGATCACAAGACAATTTTAGTGTTTAATAAAATACTCAAACAAGCTAGAATCTCAATCTCGACTCTAATCCTTGGTTCAATTTGTAATTCTTATATAATAGATCGAAGTGCTAAGAGTTTCCGAATTTTGTAAGGATTAAAGAAAGCTACATTGAGGTATGTATGACTAAAACCCTTTTTATTAGAAATTCAGCTCTGTTGGCATTTTTCGCAGGTGTGATAAGACTAGAATTGGTTGATGTATTGATTGTTATTTCACATTAATTGATTTGCAATTATATACATATATACATGAAGGATGTGCCTCAATGTGAGTAATATACTATTATTGATATTTAGAGAAGTGTGAAGAATACGAATCATGTGTTGAAATCCCTGGGCTATAAGCTAAGACTAAAACCGAGATTTTTCATGCTAACTATGTGGAAACTTACATGTGCTTACAACTTGAATTGCATGTGTGTGCCTATGACCATGAAATTGCATGATGGACATTGAAAATGAAATGATATGATAACTGTGGCCTATGTGCTAATGAATTTATATGAGCTATGTGAAACAAAGATTCAAATGAGATGATCAATGAGAAAGGAACAATGCCTAGGTAAGGTGGCCTAGCCGATTGGGCTATGATCAGACACCATGCTGCGCACATAGTGTTAATGTGCTAACACTGAATTCTTGAAAAGGGGAAATGAAATGGTAATTGAGATATATGCCTCAAACGAGGAAACCTAGTCGATCAGGTCGTGATCGGACTCCGCTCAAGATAGCTGTGGTATTGAGGACAGTGATGAACATTTGCAAGAAATGCCCCAACCCTAGTTATGAAAATTATGTGAAAGATTATATGGTTCGTTTATTTGATAATGTGGTATCTGGTTAAGACTTTTGATTTACTCTTGTGATCTTCTTGTTCATGTTTGATAGTTCTTTCTAGTAAAACAGTATTTAGTTATACATACTAGTACTATTCCATGGTACTAACATCCCTTTTTCTGGGGGCGCTACATTTTTAAATGAATGTAGGTGGCTCCATTGCAGATAGTGCCGATCGTGCGTAGCGGTTTACCTTCTTCTCAAGTCTTGGTGAGACCTTTTCTCCTTCAAGGGGTTGTATTGTATATTTTTTATTGTTGTAGACTTCCATTTTAGAGGTATAGCCGGGGCCCTCTTACCGGTATCTCATACTTATCTTTTGTATCCCAAAAGGATCTGTAGATATATGTGTGGGTTATGTACGGGTGCTAGAATGGGTCTACGAACTATGTTGAAATTCTAAGCTTATGTAGCGTATAAATTGTACCTCTATCGGAACCTTGGAAACTGGCTTATCTATGGTTTAATGTTGTGTTTAAATTGAACTAATAATGTAGAATATACTATCTTTCCCTTTCTAAATAAATGAATGAAAGCATGGTTTCTTAATTCATGTCGAGATGGGTAGGAAGTGTCTGATAAGGCTTGCTCCGTTGGGTTCTCTCTATTGAGCGCCAACCGCGCCTCCCCAGGTTGGCAGTTGAACTAATATTTAAGTCACAATTACTGATTCAAAAATTAGTTTAAAAGCTTGAGGAATCTTTTTTAAAAATGAAATAGTAATTTTGAGAATCTGTTGGAGTTGGATATTGAATCTTAACCTATTATTTTTGGGCTAGTTAGTTTGAAATTAAAATACGGACTATAAAATTTAAAAGTAGGGAGCCCAATTTCTCTCATGTGAAAGTTTCCCTATATTTAAGTTAAGCTATGCATGCTGTTAACTTGTAAAAAAATACAGAAAATTTGTTGCCACGGAGCGATCAGAGTGACGATTTAAAGCTTACGGATTCGAAATCTTAGTCTTTTTATGTTATTCGGTTCTACACAAATTATTTTCACATATTTCAATAAATTTTAATGAAAAATACAGAGTTTGGACAAAAGCTTCATAGTCGACCAAACATGTACTTATTTGAAATACTTAATTATACTCCTACCAAATATATTAATACTTTACACGATTATTATATGTATTTACCTTAAAATTCAAGTAACAATTAAACTTGTAATGGGGTTTTAAGGATACATGATTTCACTTAATACCAATTGATTAACTTAGGGATAAGCGATGAAATTGACAAAAGTATAAACAAACCAATGTTCGGATAGCATCCTCAAGCTGGTGAACCCTCGAGAGTAGTAAAGTAAGAACAGTTAAAGAACAATAATTAAAGAGCGATAAGCTGATAAGAAGAATAAACAAATATTATATTGCCTTGATTTATATGAATGTAAGTTGTCTACAAATGATGGGGATCCCTCTTTATATACTAGAGGAATCCTAATCGAGGTAAAATTCTTATTACAAAAGTAAATCCTACGATTGATACAAATAACCACCCTTGACTTGATCCGTTCCGAGATTTCCGCAATGGTCTCTGACCACTGATGGATATTTTTCTTCTCCATTATAGTGTTCCACTCGAAGCTATTCATGTCCGATCTTGGTCATCGAGGCCTCGATCTCGATAGATGCCTCGATACCCAAATCTCGGCTTCTTGTCTCCGTATTCAGGACTGACCCTCCAAGCAGTTCTTGGAATATGAAAAAATTGGGAAAGCCTGATTTTACCCATATACATATGGTCTTCTCATTTCTTAGAGTGTAATGAAAAGAAACGAACTGAATCTTGGATTTCATACATTTATAATTATGACATCATCCTTGTGATGTAAGCAACAGAGGCGGCCGATGCGTCACGTCTGCACAGTTCACAAAGTCATTAATTAGCTTCAAATGATTTTCATCACTATCGCCTTTGAACCGTCATTAAAATATTATAAATAGACCCTCTTCATAATCTTCTCAAACTTTACTTTCAAAACCTTTCTTAACCTTAAAAGCTTTCCTACTTTCTTCAAGTTTCTCAATTCTGCAAATTCTTCGAAATTCATTTGCAAATCCTTTCCTAAAACAACAAGCCTCATCTTCTTCTTTCTTTGGACTCGTATAAAAATGGAGAAAACATCTAAAATCGTTTCTCATAAGGAATAAGCCTCTTTATCGCGATTGGCCGGAGATAAAACGCCAGTGGAGCCATGCATCGAGGATTGCGTTCCTGGGTCGTGCGGCCTTACTTTTGATTTTAAAGTTGAGAAAACCTCGTTGGTCCCCAGCCAGTGTAAGCCCATGTCGAGGTATATATGCTCGATCACTGAGGGAAATCTCGAACAGGTCAAAGAGGACTACCATTGGGAAAATGTAGAGGTGGTGATTAATATCCTCGATGAGGATATTACTACTCACCTAAAGGGATTTTTAAGTATTTACACTTTACCTTTCATGCTAGGTCCCGTCGATCCCCCAATCATTGACTTCTGCCGCCAATACCAAATAACTGTAGGCCAAATCCACCCTTTTTGGCGCATAGTGATTATGTTCTGATTTTTTTTATGAGCAAGGTAGGGATGTCTCTCACCTTTGGCCATCTCATTATATTTTACAACCCTCATCTCTATTGAGGCAAATTAATAAGGCTTCAGCGCCGGGCCACTAAGATGTTGTTCTCGAATATAGACAATCCCAAATATTGAGGATAGATGAGCCGATTTGTCCGAGTGAGGACCTCTGACATAATTCTGACCGAGAAGATGTCATTCCCCGAAGAATGGAACATGAAGCATAAGTAAAACTTACTCATAGTTTTTATTTGTTGTTTTGTTTCTTTGGCTTTTTCTTCATCCACTTCTTTTCTAATGGTATAGCAGTTCCCCGGGTGCCTAGTGCAATCCTAGACCTCGAAGGTTGGGTTTGAATGATGGCCTCGACCTCCTCGTACTCTAAGTGTTGTTGGCGTGATTTGTCAAGGGGTCGATGGGGGGCCAAGAATCACAATAAGCTTATCTTATATGTTGTTGGTGCCCTTTTTCAAAGCGTCTTTTTCATTTGTACTTAATCTCCTTTTATAAAGGTCTTGGGGATGTTGCCGAAATTAGGCCAGACCTGTCTAGGGAAAAGGAGGCCCTAAAAACGTCTAAGGATAATAACAAGGTTTCGTTCTCTGATACTTCAAAACCAAATAAGAGTAAGACTCGCAAGCATAAGAACGACACTATTGCCCTGTCCGAGGATGCAGTTCTACGGCTACGATATGAAGGAGAAGAGGAACATAAAGATGGAGAATTCAGGTTAGTGGCTCGAAAGAAGAGCGTCGAACTCCCAAAGCCGTTGAGCTGGCTGTGGTCGAAGAAGTTCAACCTCGGGCTGAGGAGGGTATGGAAGATGCCTCGAGCGAAATCCCTGAGTTAGCGAGAGCTGAAGTTTCCTCCCACAGAGATGCGCAATTGCCGCTCCTTCCCTCATTCTCTAAGGGGAGAATTGAGGAAACTCTGGCCACTCAATACGGCAATGTCCCATGGAAGGAAGGACTTTTCCATGGCTGCTTCACAGGGGTCGAAGATGTTTCCGATCTGGATGCATCGAGAATCTTTGATGATGCTCACTGACTTCTGAGTAAGGTAAGTCTTAGCTCCTTCTACCAATATCTTTTTCGTCTTCTTGTTTTCTCTTTTTTGACTTTCCTTTCTTTTTCACATACCTTGACGCTTCACCGAATTTTTTTTTCTAAATCTGAAGCTGAGTTGGACCGGTGCGAGGCCAATATCAATAACCTCACAAAGGAGAGAGAAGCCCTCAAATGCCTCGATATGCAGAAAGAATATGAGATGAAGGACCTCCGAGCTAAATTGGCAACAGCCCATAAGAAGCAGACCGATCTCACTGATCAGGTAATGTACATTTTCAGGAGTTTGACATATCAATTTGATATTTGTGACTAACACTTAGATCATGCAGATTCAATAGAAGGCCAAAAAAATTGAGCAACTTTGCGAGGAGGAATAAATAAAAGAGGTAGAGAAATTAAGGTGGAAGCAAAACATGGATCGCATCTCCTCGAAGAAGGATGCGGCTCGAACCAACAAAATTGAGGAGCTCAAGGCTCGGTTGGCCGTTGAGCTTGAAAAGGCCACATCTGAGGTGAAGAAAATAAAGGTGAAGCGGAGGTGGTCGTGGCCTTCTACCAAGCGGGTGCTGATGTCGCTAACGCTAGAGCAAAAGACATTTATGATGCTATTGAGTTTCAATTATCCTACATTGTCGGTCATCCTAAGTGCCACTATTGGAGAGAGACTCTCGAATAAGTTCATGCTCACATCATTGATCTCACAGCCGATATCGAGAATGCATACGTGTTAGAGGCCGAAGCCGAAACCTTTCTCTCTAATGATGATGAGTCCGGGAGCGCAAGTAGACCCAAGAGTGGAGAAGATGGAGATGAAGCTCCCCGGGGAGATTAGGCACTTAGGAAATTTTCATTTTTATTGTATTTTTGTGTAAGAACTTAAGTGGTCTTTGTAAATGCTCTAGTATATGTGAAAGATCTTTTCTCTTTCTGATTTGTCTTTGATCTTTGTGTTTTGAAAACTTTGTTTTGCTCTTGCCTTATGATAATTTTGATGCACTTTAGGTTTTGTGAGAAGTTTGACTCACTTTATTTCCTTGTGAAAATTTTCACTTTCATTTGTTTGCGAATTCAAGGCTTAGGCGATTTGATTAGAGTTGACCAATGTAGTTTCTATCATCGAGTAAGTATTTGCTCGAACAAAACCCTTAGGTTTCGTTTGACAAGGGCGGATCCTCAAACCCAAAAATTATGATGGCCTTTTGGCTCTTTGAATTGGGCCGATATGGCCTCAAAAGAGTGGTTTCTTCCCTTTTCAACTTAAAATGATTAATCATATAAGAATTTATTATGCCTTAGCACGAGGTAACTCTGTACCCATTAGGATTCTCGAGGCTTAGAGTTCTTGAAAACTTTGTTATGCCTTAGCTTAAATTTGTTTAAGAGTTCGAACAATTTAGTACCCCTTAAGGTTTTTATGGGTTGATGTTATCGAAACCCTTTGTAATTTTGCTCAGGATAGCCTTTTTTTTTGGTTCCACTAGGCAAATGCCTAGGGTAGATTTTCCTAAATAAATAAACAGGAAATAAAGTTACATCAAATAGGAATTTAAAATAAGGCGGGTTACGCCGGTAATGTCACCCATATAACATTGCCGACATAGACCTTATCTGAGCTATCATATTGAGGCCAATAAAAGCCTCCAGAACTAGCAAGCATGTAAAAAGAAAGAACTTGCAACAATTAAGAACAGAGTGATCATCACAGAGTTTATAACAAGCTCTGTGATGATATTACACAAAATAATGCTAATGTGATGGTAGAATAGCAGGATGAAAAAGACATAGCGATGCCCATTTTTCTCTTTTGTATTGAATAACTCAATTTGAGGAAAGGATTCTTCTTCCCCAAAAATTTTCAGAAAGTCTTCAAACTTCATGATTTATTCTTCAGGCGATTGGATTTTGGGAAGTTTGTTTGTGCAGCCTGTTTTTGTTTTGCATTTCTCATTGGCGGCTTTCTTACTTCCACCATGTTGACATCCCAACTTCTTTCCCTTTGATGTGACTTCTTAATTCTTGCACTGTGCATTGGTGATAAATCACCTTTTATCGAAGCATCTGCTCGGCATTGGTTTATGAAATCCTCTTCTTCCCCTTCTTCGTATATATGATTTCCTGCGCAACTAATTTTTGGCAATTCTTGACTTACACCTTGGGTTGTTAATTGTGCATTATTCAAGACAGAACTACCAGTGATAATGTTGGTTTCTGTATTCACTATTACTTCCAAGATTTGCTTTTCCTCAGACGATATTACTGAATCTGTTGTGACGAGCTGTTTCGCCTGTGACATGTCTACTGTGTTGACATCAACAGGATGTTTCTGATTCGTATGGTGATCGGTTGATGGCTGCTGAGTTGTGATTCGATCATCTACTGAGACTTCAGCTGAATTCAGATGACGATTGTTGTTATTGAACGTTGATGTCCCTTCGAAAGATCTAACTGCTTTTACGTTATTTGCTGGAACGGAAACTGGAGTTTGCTCAGGATAGCCTTATTTAACCTATTGTTTGAAAATATTTCAAGGCATATTTTATTACGGTGTTTGGAAGTCTCTGAATCGTGTTACCTTGGCCGTATCCTTCAACTTGAGATTTTCCCTTTGGGCTTGTTTCTCAGCAGTACTTCAAACTTGTTCGAAGTACCAATCCCCGAGTGAGATGGTCGTGGCCTTTAAAATTGAGGATTGCCTCTTTAAGGTCTTAAGATTTTGAAGTTTAACAATCCGAGCATGTTGATTTTTCAGATGACAGTCCCCGAGTATGGGGTTAATTGCTTGAGCTACTGTTGCGATTGGCTCTTGGGCCAGTTTTCGTACATTATTATAAGTACGAAATTGTAAAGTATAAATTCCACTAAGGGAAAAAGTAATTCTTTCAATAGATCATTAATGCGTACATATTTTGTCATTAGGGATCGGGCAATCTACATTGGCATGGTTCGTTTGATCGTTTTATCCTTTATAAAATTTTCCTATCAAGACTCTGTTAACACGAAGCATCTTCTTTAATAATATAACATCTGACAGTGATGCCCCCCAGTATTCAAGGTTGATTGTAAAGAAGCCTTAGATACCGTTGAATTGTCCCCATGTAGCACATATAATTGTTGCGTCATTACAAACCCCGCCAGAAAAACTCATTTAGGATAAAAATCGATCCAAAGGAAAAGAGTGCAATGCACACTTTAAAACATATGGTCCTCGTGTTAAAGAGCTTCTTGACGCCTTCGACGGAACACCTGCAATAAGTTAGAATCAGATATAAATGAAAAGGGGGAAAGTCATACCTTAGCAATAATATCATTTGACGAGTGATATGTTCCAATTGTTCAGAAATTGTTCACCCTCCATTGTGCCAAGTTTCCGATGACACCGAGGACCTAGTATTGTCCTTCCCAATTTGCGTCGAGCTTCCCTTCGTTCGGGGCTCGAGTATTAAGGAAGACTTTCCTCAGAACTATTTCCCCGGTTTTGAAGTGTTAAAGATTGGCCCTTTGATTATAATATCTTTTGATTTGCTCTTTTTGGGCAGCCATTCGAACGAGGGCGGCTTTCCATTTTTCATCTAACAATTCGAGGCTAGTGCTCATAGCCTCGTGATTTCATTCTTCCATTGCGTATCGAAACCTGACACTTGGTTCCCCGACTTTGACCGGATCAGAGCTTCAGCTCCATATACTAAGGAGAACGACGTTTCCCCCGTACTGGATTTTGTCGTTCTCCGATATGCCTAGAGTACTTTGGGGAAAATTTCTCTCCATTTCCTCTTAGCGTCATTCAACCTTTTCTTTAGGTTTTGAATGATGGTCTTGTTCATCGATTCGGCTTGTCTATTGCCACTAGGATGGTATGGCATAGATAATAACTTTTTATTTTATGATCCTCTAGGAACTTTGTTACTTTTTTGTTGATAAATTATTTTCCATTGTCACACACTATCTCGGTGGGTATCCCGAATTGGAATACGATGTGACCCTAAATGAATTCTATAATGTCTTTCTCTCTGACTTTCTCAAAAGCCTATGCCTCAACCCATTTAGAGAATAGTCATTCATAAATAAAACGAACTTAGCTTTCTGGAGTCGATTGTAGAGGGCCGACAATATCCATCCCCCATTTAATAAATAGCCATGGGATAGGACCAAATGAAGTTGTTCTCCGGGATGATGGATAATTGGTGCCTACCTTTTGCATTTCTCACATTTTCTAACAAACTCCTTAATTTCTTTTTCCACACTATCCCAATAGTTTCCTGCTTTGATGATTTTGTGAACTAGTAATTCAGCATTAGAGTGGTTCACAAAAGTACCTTCATAGACTCCACGTAGAATATAATCGGTGTCACCTGGTCCCAAACATACTGCCAATGGTCCATAGAATGTTCTTCTGTACAATGTTCCATCTTCAGCCTATGTGAATCGAGCAACTTTTGTTCGTAAGTCCCTTTATTCTTTAGAGTCCTATGGGAGTTTTTCGTTTTTCAAGTACTCAATATATTTATTCTTCCAATCCCAAGTTAGGGTTTTGGGGTTTATTCATCCTGGCCTTCTTCGACCACCGATTTTGAAAGCTGCAAAACAATCCTCGATCTAATTTTATCATCTTCGACCTCACCATTATGTTCTCGAGGTACATATTGTAGGATCCATTATTTCAATCGGTGTAAGGTTACCTGCGATTTATCCAAGTAACTTTGCACTCGATCTTCTCAAATTTTAAGGTTTTGTTGACCTGGTTAACTATGAGTTTGGAATCACATTTAACGTCGATGACTTCGGCTCCCATACTTTTAGCCAGCTCGAGACCTGCAATCATGACCTCATATTCCGCCTCATTGTTAGTCAACTTAGGGGTTTTGATAGATTGTCTAATCGTATTGCCTGTAGGAGGCTTTGGAACTAGTCCTAGAACGAGCCCCTTCACATTTGAAGCACTATCTGTGTAAAGAGTTCACTCCTTCGAGAATGTGCTAGTTTAACACTAGCTCCTTTTCAGCCTAGGGCTCGATGGTTGGAGTAAAGTCGGCCATGAAGTCTGCTAAAATTTGAGACTTTATGATGGTTTGGGGTTGATATTTGAATTTTACCCATTGAGTTTGATAGCCCATCTGACCAATCGGCCCGTCTTTTCGGGCTTATGTAACATATTTCAAAGCGGGTAAGTGGTTACTACACATATCGGGTGACACTGAAAACATATTTTTTACCTTTCTAGAGGCGCTTATCCGTGCAAGTGCCAATTTTGATATGTATGGGTATCTAGTTTATGCTTCTCCTAGAGTTCAACTTACATAATAAACAGGGAATTGTGTACCTTGCTCTTTACAGACTAGGACACCACTTACCGTGATCTCTAAGACTACCAAGTACAATTAGAGTTTTTCATCTGCCTTTGGAATATGAAGCAATGGTGGGCTCGAGAGGTATCGCTTCAATTCCTCTAATACTTGTTGGCAATCCAGGGTCCAGGAAAAATCATTTTTCTTTTTGAGTGGAGAGAAGAATTTATGACTCCAATCCAACGATCTTGAGATGAATCGGCCTAAGGCAGCTATTCGCCCTGTCAGCCTTTGCACAGCTTTTACGCAGTCTACGATAGTGATGTATTTGATAGCTTTGATTTTATCGAGGTTGATCTTGATCTCTTGATACGGCTGTCACACCTTTTTTTGACTACTACAACCCGGTGAAGGGCGTAGATAAGGGAGTTTTTCCAATTTAAGGACAATCGAAACGTGATTCAGTTATTTAAAAGATTTCAGAGTCGCTACTCAATAAATTTATGGTGTCCCAATTAATGGGTTAGAATCCCGAATCAAGGAAAAAATGACTCTGTTAACCCGTCCGCAAACCAGAAATCCGGGTAAGGAATTCTGTTAATCCGGAAGAAGGTGTTAGGCATTCCCGGATTCCGTGGTTCTAGCACGGTCTCTCAACTGTTATTTTCGGCTTAAATTATCTGATTTTATACAATTATGAACTACATGAATTTTGAATCTTTTAGACACTTTTATTATTTTTAAGAAAATTGCAACGTCGTTAACACATGCCTCGAACCACGTCACATAGATGCACCCGTGGTTTTAGACACATTTCAACTTCGTTGGGATTCACATTTGGGTCACATAAATGTGCACTTGAATTTAGGAAGGTGAATTGTTCAACTAGTGTGCCTAAAATGAGTACGTGTTATCATCTTTGTGGTAACACCATAAAATTAGCTAAACGGTGTATCCCGAATTTTCTAGGTATTTTAGCAAGCATTCTATGATGGACATGCGGACTTATAGGTTTTGTGTGCATGATACACCTCATTCTTATTTTAAGGGCAAGTCTTGAAGTGATCACAATTCTTAAACAAGTCCCAATATGGAGTTTCTAGTTCCGTTTGACTGTACTTCAACATCTGGGCCTGACCATAAGCCCAAGACCTCATCCTTCCTAAGAGGACTGTCTGGACTTACAATAGTTGACGATAGCCCAAACAAACTGTTAAACCTGTATGAGACCTGTTGGGCTCAATGAGTCCAAACTTCAATTTAAGGCCATCAAAAAAACAAACACAAATGATTGTTTTTGGCCCCAACATTTAAATTCAGAAATTTACCTAAGAGCTGACTACAATAACCGTAGAACTACAAAGAAATAGCAGTGTAAAAAGTAACCCATTTGACATGCATACTCCTGGGATCTCGTTTATTACAGTAAGCACATAGAGACCAATCCCGACTAGCAAATTAAGATCTAATGTCCTATTATTACAAACCGTCGACATTCATTTTAAAATGAGCATATGAAACAGTGATCCTCAATTAACAAGCCTAAACTATAGTGTCCTATAATTACAAACAATCTATTTCAAGAATAATCACACAATAATAACAAAACTAGTACAATAATAAAACTAGTAAAACAAGACAGTAAACTGCTTCTACTTGAATTTCCATTAAGTCCAAGCTTGATACATTATTAGAGATTGAAAAATATCGAGAATTTGTGCACAAGAGTAGAATTGAGAGACATCAACACTCAATAACAGTGTATTCACTAGGAATGCACAACTTAGAAGTAGTTAATATCCCAGTAACTTCCGCAAATTACGGGGAAGGTCCTAAACTCAAAATCAAACGGCAATACTTGTTCAAATCTATCCAATGAAACCAGGAATACAAATAGGGACTCAGGTGACCTTTACACCATGCAATATTACCCAAATCTACTCGAACTACACTAAATAACAACCAAACCAAGTCATCTTCCTATGATCCTTGCTTGAATGCTAAATTTAAGAGAATTTTTCCACAGTAAATTCAATGGAACATTAAATTTTACTATTGGGGGGTTTCATGAGTTATTTGAGAGATTTTGAGCTTCAAAATTCTGGGAAAATTATGGAGATATTTTCCATATTGTTCAACCCCCTTTTTGAGTGATTTTTAATCCATTTTTATAGCCAAAGGCTAGGGCATCACTACTACTTTGTTTAAACCTAAGGTCCCTCTTTTAATTTTCAGACTTTATCTATTTGGACCCTTATTTTTTGACTTGTTTCCCAAGTTACTGCAATAGAACTGTTGATTTTGTAATTAAGACCCCTTCTAGAAGGGTCTAAAGTCTTCTACCATTTTCTACCCTTTATAGACTGCCTATACTACCCTTATTTTGTTTCTAATATTACCAAAACAAAATTTACAACTCCATATTACCCTTATTTATCCTAAAATTATCAGAATTAAGTAGGAGAACCCTATACTACCCTTATGTTACTTATTTGGTATCAGAACTAAGCCCTAAAACCAATCCAATTGATATTAATAATTGATTCTTCTAAACTTAACAGCTATAACCAATCCAAAATCAATCGATCCTGAGAAGTACAAAATAGAACTCAAATCCAATACTCAGCTTGAAAAGAAGAACAATGGACAAAACTAACCATAGTTAGCCAATCGAAGGTTGGGGACATTCAAGCTATATTCAAACAATTCCTAGAATTGAACTACTTAATCTAACAAATCGAAACTGGCGTTTAACTCTGATTAACACTATGCCCTAAAGCTATAATTAAAAATCAAATTATCAATTAACAGCAAACCTAACGGAATTGAACTAAAAACAAATTAACAGCAACAATCATAGATTATTTAATTCAAACAAACACACAATCGAATACGAACTAAAATGACTGCAATGTTCAAGAATCAGAAGCCTAATTCGAAGAACCCTAACTCATATCAAAATAGAAGAAGTACTAGAACATAAAAAGCATGCATTGAAGCATAGTTACTCATGCAAAGAGAAAGAAAGACAATCAAAGAAAGAAAAAGATTTAGACATTTACGGTATAGGCAATCGTTTGGACTGACCTCGAATCGATTCTCCAAATAATGTTGCATGCTTGTTCCTGCCAAGAAAAAGTATATAACCTTATTTGGAACCCCTATTCGAACACTGGCACCTTAAAAATACGACCTGTTTTGAACTAGACCTTAGATCTAGAATTCGCGTAATTCTAGTTGGTTTTGAGAGAAGTTGATCTTGGATTTGCGAAGGAGAAGGTGAGGAGACCCTTGTGTATGATATTGGGGAGTTTTTGAAACAACTCCACCGGACACGGCGGAGCCGGCGATCTTTCCTTCGAATATTCGAGAAGTTTTGAGATGATTCGAGGGCCAAGAGTTAGATATTTGGATAGAAGAGGTTGAGAAGCATATGTGATGTTAATTTGGTACAATTTGGAGACTTGCCACCGGCAGCGATGATTTCCAGCCGGCGACGGACAGTGGAGGTGTGGTGGGTTGAGGGGGCGTTACACGGGCGATCGAACTATACGAGGAGGATGGATTTTTTTCTCTGAAGCTATTATAGGGGTTTGGACATTTATATCTAAAATATAAGGCTCAAGTTGAGTCGTTGGATCAGGATATGGACGGCCTGGATCAAACAACGTCAAACGATGTCGTTTTGGGTACCTGGGGTTTAGACTGGGCAGGGATCATTGGGTCGGGTTTATGGTTTTGGGCTGGGTGTTTTTCAAGAATGGCCCAAACCAAGAGTTGTCCATAAGAGCCCTACTTTATATATAAATTTTCTCTTTTTATACTTTTTATACATTTCCAGATTCAAAATAAAATAATGCAAATACCAAAATAGATTTTCTTTCCACAAAATACACTAATTAACCTCCTACATTTTCAATTTAAAAGAAAATTAAGCAGAAGTACGAATAAAAATGTTTTTCTATTTTTCTCATTTCCAATGTTAACTAATCATGCAAAAATTAAATCCTAAATGCAACCGTGCCATTTATATTTTGAATTATGCAGATTAAGACATGCCACATGCAACTAAGCCTAAAATTATGCAATTAAATTCTAACTATCCAAATAATAAAGAAAGACGCAAATAAACACAAAATCACACAATTAATAAGGAAAAATGTAAATAAACACAAAATCACACAATTAATTCCTAAAAAGGCAAATAATAACAAAAAGAAAATCCTAGCCTACGAATTTGTAGGAACATTTCAAGTGAGGCAAAAATCACGTGCTCACAGCTGCCCCTCTTTGCTCGAAGACACATAAGGTTTCCTGGCAAAGATAGGTGCAACAGAGAGATTTTTGCCTGCTTTGCATTCCATATGAAGCGTTTTGAAAAGTGTTTGACCGAACCCTGCTTCTAAGGTTGCCTACATATCCTCGACTAAAGAGGAATTAGGTCAGTGTAGTTCCGGAGTGTTTGGTAGCTGGGACTACCAGAAGCTGTGATTGCACTACCGATGTTGTTGTTATTGCCTGCTGACCTCCTTATTACACCTTATGAAAAAGGAAAACACAACTAGACTAAGCTATAAGCTACGGATTACAAAGGAAAGCCTATCTATGTGTTCAATCTTGATCCTTGTTACTTTGTTGCCTTGTATTTCTTCTTGCGAACTCCTTGTGGCCTCGCTGACTTCTTGGCTTTTCTCCGTTCACGTCTGATGCCGAATTGTTGGACTTTGACATGTATTCCGTTGAAAATATTCCCCCGTTCTATAGGTGGGCGGCTGACTACTAGAGCTTAAAATTTGAAAGATATTCCCTTGTTCTACAGGTGGGCGCCTGATCGCCAAGACTTGAATTTTAAAAATATTCCCTTGTTCTACATGTGGTCGCCTGATTACCGAAATTTACATTTTGAAAATATTCCCTTGTTCTTCAGGTGGCGCCTGATTACCAAAACTCAAAATTTTAAAAAATATTCCCTTGTTCTATTGGTAGACGCCTCATTACCAAAAATTTGAAATTTTGACAAATATTCCGTTGTTCTTCAGGTGGGCGCCTGACTGTCAAAACTTAAAATTTTAAAAATATTTCCTTGTTCTACAGGTGGGGGCCTGATTACCGAAATTTAAAAATTTGAAATATATTCCCTTTTTCTACAGGTGGGCGTCTGATTACAAAAACTTGAAATTTTGAAAAATTTTCCCTTGTTCTCCAGGTGGGCGCCTAATTACCAAGAATTCAAATTTGAAACCTATTCCCTTGTTCTACAGGTGGGCGCTTACCTGCTAAAACTTAAAATTTGAAAAATATTCTCTTGTTCAAAAGGTGGGCGCATGATTACAAAAACTTGAAATTTTGAAAAATATTCCCTTGTTCTCCAGGTGGGCGCCTTATTACCAAGTCTTAATATTTGAAAAATAATCCCTTGTTCTACAGGTGGGAGCTTAATCACCAAAACTTTAAATTTGAAAAATATTCCCTTGTTCTACAGGTTGGCACCTGATCACCGAAATTTAAAATTTTAAAAAGTATTCCCTTGTTCTACAGGTGGGAGCCTGATTACCAAAACTTGAAATTTTGAGAAGTATTCCCTTGTTCTCCTGGTGGGCGCTTGATTACCAAGACTTGAATTTTGAAAAATATTCCCCTGTTCTTCAGGTGGGCTCCTCATTGCCAAAACTTAAAATTTTGAAAAATATTCCCTTGTTCTACAGGTGGGCGCCTGATTGCCAAAATTTGGAAATTGAAAGATATTCCCTTGTTCTACAGGTGGGCACCTGATTACCAAAACTTGAAATTTAAAATTTTGCAAAGTATTCCCTTGTTCTACAGGTGGGCGCCTTATTACCAAGACTAAAAAGTTTGAAAGATCTTCCCTGAGACTGCTGCCTGTGTACCGGATCCCAATAAAACAAACAAAACACCAAATTCTTCCTGCCCCAGCTTGGTGCTGGGCGGATCCGTGAGTGTTAATCAAATCTCCTTATCAAATATGTCTAAACCTAAGCTAAATCCCATTATCCATGAGGGTCCTGACAATTTTTAACTGAAGACAACTTTAAGACTATGTTATGTTTCTCAAAAGATATTATTTTTCACTATACCTTGTTATGGGTTGTATCTGCTAAGGGATCTGCTGGCGACGGGTGATTAAAACTGCTTCCTATTATTCAGGCGGGTCCTGAAAACTCTTAACTAGATGACAAGATGCAACTGCCTGGGGTTAGTATCTAGAGCTATGTACCATCATCCAGGGGGTCTTGACAACTCTTGTCGACTCTTGCTGGGGAAGTATCTAATCTAAGTCCCATTTTTCAGGACGGTCTTGATGACTTTTGTTGACTCTTGTTGGGGAAATACCTAATCTAAGTCCCATTTTTCAGGAAGGTCCTGATGACTCTTATTGACTCTGGTTAGGGAAGCATTTGGGTTTGACCATGCCCCCCGACTATTTGTGTTCTAAGCTAAGTCCCATTTTCCAGGGGGGTCCTTAGGGTTCCAACTCAAGTGCTAATCCTAACTTATTGTTGTTTCAACTAGTGATTATTATCTAGGAGGGTTGCTGCAACTATTACTGGGGAAGGTGTTGGTGCTTGCCCATGTTACCTGTACCTGTCTAAGTTCCAAGCTGCATTCCATCTAACCTTCCATGCTTCTTTTAACTCTCAGTTGTTCATACTGTGGTTTGCTAGGTAATGTTTATTCCCTTATGCTCTTTGCTGGGGAGGGTATTTATGACAGACTATGTCCTTTTGAGTTTTAACTGAGTCCCAGTTTCAGATGGGCCTAGAGGTTTTGATCATACCTGCCATGTGTCTACTTTCCCCTGTGGATGGCCTCCTTCAGGCTCTTCTAAACTTTTGTGCCCTTGTGTCAATAAAAAAACTTGTCAGTTTGAAAAATGGTGGTTGGCTCGTTGCATTCTTGTTGAAGACAACCTCCCGTCGTCGTGCTCCGTTGTGTTCCATTGTCCATATTCGTGATGAGTCGCTTGAACTGCTCAGTTGACCCCTTGAACCTTTAAAGGCTTTATTTTACTCTTGGCCGGAATTTTTTATGTCCTCCGTCGACGACTGATGAATTAGTGTATGCTTTGGCCAACCCTCTGAACCTTGTGGATTCACTTTGTTCTTCATCTTGTGTTACATTTTTGCTCCTTTGCCAAAATCCTTACACCTTTTTTATCTGAAATCACCCGATCTATCTTTGATGTTTGGTTCATCCTTGTCCTTTGTGTCTTTACTTTGCTCTCCACTTCGCTTTGCACTTCCTACCCTTTGCTAAAATTCTTTATGTCTTTCCCTCACGACTGATGAATTAGGCTCAGTCAAACTTTGCGACCTTGTGACCCTTCCCCATCTTTGCGTTGTGCCAAGTTTGCGTCCTTTCTGAGATAGCCCGTCCGATGTATGATGCTTGGCTGACCTCAGAACCTTTGTGGTTTTACTTTGCATTCCCATTTCTGTATGGTACTCCTTCACTTTGCGGACTCTTGTCCCCTCCATCAATTGCAGTTTTTATGAATCCTTCCTTTTGTTGTTCTACATTTGTTATCTTTATCACACCTTTGGGCGTCATGCACTTTTTCCCTTTAGGAGTTGGTAATCGGCTTTGAAATTCCTTTCGTTTGCTTATATAAAAGATATTAGACTTAAAAGAAAAATTAAATGCAAAGACTCCGAACGGTACTTAGGGTGAGGGATTACAGACTTGCTGACTGTCGAATAGACAAGAAAGAAGACTTATCTGAAGAGGAACTGCTGGTTTTCATGATCATGACATGAATTTCGAATTAGTCGACCTAATCCGTTTCGATGGCTGACCTTCTGTTGCAGTGCTTTTTGTTGTTGTGACCCTTCCAACCCGATTCTTTCAACCAAACCCTAACTTGGATTTCCCTACAGTGTTCATCTGCCAATAACCCCTTTTAGAGTTCTTCTTTTGCCTTACCTTCGCCTCACGGTGCCTATGAAAGTTTTCACCTATAAGACTCTCTCATTTTATTTCTCTCAAACTCTCGTCGCCTTACAGTGCCCGTGAGGGTTTTCACCAATAAGACTCTCTCGTTTTATTATCTGTCTCGTCTGGCTCGGAGTGCTGTCCCTGATATTAATCCCCTCTACTTGCTCAACTTGGCATCTTTTGAAGACTGATCAGAAGGTCTTTCTTTGGACCGTAACGTGGGCTTTTAGATAGGGTTAGAAAGGAAGTATATCAAAGGCTCAAGAGCAATTTAAATGGGTTCAAAATTACAACTTTCGGAATCAACTTCTTACAACCACAACTTCTGCCCCAGTTTCTTGCTTGGGGACTTTTGCATTTTTATTTTGATAAGACCGAACCGTGAGGTTGCCTACGTATCCATTTAAGAGGAATCAGGTCAAATGTAGTTCATAGCGATTCCTTGATTTTGTTGTTATTTTCTTCTCCTTTTTTCTTTTTGTTTTTCTTTTCTTCCTTTTCTTGTCTTCCTTTTGCTTTCTTTTCTTTTCTTTTTCCTTTTCTCTTTTCTATTTTCTTTTCTTGTTTTTTCCTTTCTTTTTCTCCTTTTCTTTTTTCTTTCGTTTTTTCATTCTTTTCATTCTTTCCTTTCCTTTCCTTTTACTGCCTTCTCACCCTTGAGTTGCTGACTTTTGTTACTGATTCCGAAAGAAGGGTATGAATAGAAAATAACTAAAGCTCAAAGAGGTTACAAAGGATAGAGTGTTTAGATAGCAGAATAAAATGCCTTCGTCATTCCAATTTTCGAAATATGCCAAGCACAACCATTGTTGAGCATAGATAGTCATTCCAGTTTTTGAAATATGCCAAGTACAACAAGTGTTGAGCATAGATAATGGTCTAAAAAAATCATACATAATATCTTTTGAAAGCGTCCGAATTGATAGCCATTTCCACACATTTTCCTTCCACATCCGTCAGATACAATGCTCTGTTGGACAACACTCTTGATACGATGAATGGTCCTTGCCAGTTTGGAGCAAACTTGCCTTTTGCCCCGGCCTGGTGAGGGTTGATGCGCTTTAATACCAGTTGACCTGCTTCGAACTTTCTGGGGCGCACTTTCTTATTATATGCCCTAGCCATTCTCTGTTGATACAACTGACCATTAAAGACCACCGCCAATCTTTTCTCATCAATCAGACTTAATTGTTCCAAATGAGCTTTGACCCATTCTTCATAGTCGATTCCTACTTCGGCCACGATTCGAAGAGAGGGGGTTTCAATTTCAGCTGGGATTATCGCCTCTATGCCATTCACCAACAAGCATGGGTGGCCCCTATCGAAGTGCGTACAATGGTGCGATAGCCTAACAACGCAAAAGGCAGCTTCTTATGTCACTACCTGGACCCTTCCACCATTTTACGTAGTATCTTCTTTATGTTCTTATTGGCTGCCTCAAACCTTTGTGTTCGTCTTGGGGCGGTACGGGGTAGAATTTCGATGTGTGATCTTGAACTGCTGACATACCTCTCTCATTAGGTGATTGTTGAGATTTACCCCATTGTCAGTGATGAGAGTCTTTGGGATCCCAAACCGACGAATGATGTTTGTATGCACAAAATTGACCATGACCTTCTTGGTCACTGCCTTAAAGGTTTTGGCTTCAACCATTTGGTGAAATAGTCAATAGCCACCAGGATAAATCTGTGCTCCTTAGAAGCTGTTGTCTCAATGGGCTCAATGATATCCATGCACCACGCAACGAAAGGCCTTGGTGTCGACATCGTATGCAATTCAGATGGAGGAGAGTGAATTAGGTCTCTATGTACCTGACACTAGAGGCATTTGCACACAAAGCTGATACAATCCCGCTCCATGGTAAGCCAATAATATCCTTCCCGGAGAATCTTCTTTTCCAAAACATATCCGCTCATGTATGGACCGCAGATGCCAGCATGCACCTCATTCATGATGGTCGTCGCATGCTTAGCATCTACGCATCTTAGCAAACCAAGATTTAGCGTTCTTTTGTATAGTATTCCTCCGCCGAAGAAAAACCCACTGGACAAATCACGAATTGTTCTCTTCTAGTCACTCGTGGCTTGTACTAGGTACACACCTCTCCTGATATATTCCTTGATGCCGTGGAACCAAGGCTCGCCATCAAGCTCTTCTTTCACCATGTTGCAATAAGCATGTTGATCATAAATCTGGATATGTATCGGGTCAACGTAGCCCTTAATCGGATTATGTAACATTGACGCCAAAGTAGCCAGGGCATCAGCGACCTCATTATGAATTCTAGGGATGTGCGTGAACTCTATCCCCCCTTGAATCTGGTATACCAGGAGGTCCGAGCCTCCCAAGACCAAGACTTCTTGGACACCCATTTCTGCTACTAATCTCTAACCCAAAATGCATGCCTCATATTCAGCCATGTTGTTGGTACAATATAACCGGAGTTGAGCTGTAACTGGGTAATGCCGCCCTTCTTCAGATATGAGCACCGCTCCTATCCCGACGCCTTCCATGTTGGCAGCCCCATCAAAGAACAATTTCCATCTCGACTTCTCATCCCGTTCCATGTCATTGATATGCATCACTTCCTCATCCGGGAAATATGTGTTCAAGGGCTCATATTCTTCATCTACGGGATTCTCTGCTAAATGGTCCGCCAATGCTTGTGCCTTCATAGCAGTCCTAGTCACGTAGACAATGTCGAACTTAGTGAACAAGATTTTCTACTTTGCGAGGCTTGTTGTGGGCATGGGCTTCTGGAAAATGTATTTCAATGGGTCGAGTCCTGATATGAGATAAGTGGTATATGATGACAAGTAATGCTTCAACTTTTGGGCTACCCACGTCAAGGCGCAGCATGTCCTTTCAAGATGAGTATACTTAACCTCATAGGCCGTAAATTTCTTACTAAAGTAATATGTGGCTTGCTCTTTTCTTCTGGTAATGTCTTGCTGACCTAACAAGCACCCAAATGAGTTGTCCAGGACTGTCAAATATAAGATCAAAGGCCTTCCCAGCTCGGGCAGGACCATACCGGTGGGTTAGACAAATATTCCTTTATCTTATCAAAAGCCTCCTGACACTCTTTCGTCCATTTTACCGTATCATCCTTTTTCAATAGCTTAAATATGGGCTCGCAGGTGGTTGTGAGCTGAGCAATAATCTGACTAATGTAATTCAATCTTCCCAGTAGACTCATCACTTTTGTTTTGTTCTTTTGTGGCGGCAGCTCCTGTATAGCTTTGATTTTTGATGGGTCTAGTTCGATGCCTTGGCAGCTGACTATGAACCTAGAAATTTTCCCGAGGGGACCCCAAATGCACATTTCACCTGGTTGAGTTTGAGGCCATACCTACGGAGCCTCTGGAAGAATTTCCTCATGTCTTTAACATGATCGAATTGCTTTCTTGACTTGATTATTACATCATCCACATAGACCTCGATTTCCTTATGTATCATATCGTGAAAAATGGTTGTCATGGCCCTCATGTATGTTTCCCCGGTGTTTTTCAAAATAAAAGGCATGATTATATAACAGTATATCCCCGAAGGGGTGATGAACGTTGTTTTCTCTGCACTTTCTTCATCCATCAAGATCTGGTGGTATCATGTGTAACAATCAACGAATGACCCGATCTCGTGTTTCGCACAATTGTCAATCAGTATGTGGATGTTCGGCAGGGGGAAGTTTTCTTTTGGACATGCTTTGTTGATGTCACGATAATCGACACACACCCTGGTTTTACCGTCTTTCTTTGGTACAGACACAACATTAGCTAACCAAGTGGTATATCGTGTGACTCGGATGACCTTTTCCTCAAACTACTTGGTCACTTCCTCTTTAATTTTCACACTCACATCAGTTTTGAATTTCCTCAATTTTTGCTTAGCAGGCGGGCAGGCTGGGTCGGTAGGTAACTTGTGAACCACTAAGTCACTGCTCAATCCGTGCATGTCATCGTAGCACAATGCAAATGCATCTTTGTACTCAAGCAGCACTTCAATTATTTTTTCCCTAAGTTGTGGCTTCAGATGGATACTTATTTTCGTTTCTCAAACATTATCTGGACCTCCTAGATTGACTGCCACTGTATCATTTAGGTTTGTTTTTGGGTCTCTCTTCGAATTGGGTCAACTCTTTATTAATCTCATCCCATGCCCCTTCCTCATCATTCCCTGATTCGTCCTCATGTTCTATTTCCTGAATTATTATTTGAACTAGACCTATTTTGAGGATTGGGCCGAGGAGTCCTTATGCATGTCAGATCACTGGAACCAGCATAAATATAACTGTACAAAAGATAAAAGAAAGAAAAGTAAAGAGAAATGGAAACTATCGGCATCGCTGAAAAGGGAAATTGCATTTCACTAGAATAAAAAATAACAGAGCTTACACATCCAAATGGACGGAAATAACAACTGAATTAACAACTCTGACGCTAATCTAGACTGAAAGGAAAATCAAAGCCGACTACCACGACTCCCTCCGATTGGGAAGAGGAGTGGCTTCCCAGTTATTGATTTTTGTGCATGCTCCCAAAACTGCACATCTGCCCTGCTCGATCCTTCTCCTGCCTCGACCATATTCCCCTCTTTGAACAGTCTTTCCAGTCCTTTATCAAGATATCCATCTGAGTCGATCAGCGGGCTGGAAATCTTTGGTCTAGGGCTATTGCTAGCACTAGATTTGACGAATGATTTGGCCAACCTTGGGTTGGTTTTGGGAGAACCAAGGCCTTCTATCTCAGCTTCCTGCTCGCCTTATGTCTGCGGCTGTGGACTTGAACCCTAGACAAAAAGTGTCCAGATTTTTGGGAAGGGACAATGGCTGCACAATGCCTTGCAGAGAAGCCCCCACCCTTTGCCGGGCATAAAACCATTTTTCAACATTTCTAAGGCTACCATGACGGATGGAGTTGCTATCTTTAGGGTCATGACAACTTCACCTTCTGGGATTTTCTGTACTGACACCGTATCAAACGCCTGGTAGACCCATGGCCCTTTGCTGTCCTCAGATTCAATGAATGGTACGATCGCGTCCCCAAAAGTACACTGATTGTCTTCACCATGCACCACAATCTCTTGCATGTCCCATTCAAATTTAACCATCTGAAGCAGGGTAGATGGCACTGCTTTGGCCGTATGAATCCAGGGCCTACCCAACAACAGATTATAAGAGACTGCTACATCCAACACTTGGAATTCCATTTGAACTCAACGGTCCCTATAGTTACTTCCAACACTATATCCCCTACGGTGTCTTTGCCTCCGCCATTTAAGCCTCGAACAAAAATGTTATTCTTGCAGAATCTTTCATTTTCCACCTTCAATTTGGTCAACATGGATAGTGGACAAATGTTTTCACTGGACCCATTGTCGACCAAAACTCGGGTGACCACATCCTCTTCACATTTTACGGTCAGATAAAGAGCTCAGTTGTGCTCAGTGCCATCCATGGGCAATTCATCGTTAGAGAATGTGACTCGGTTTACCTCGAACATCTTGTTTGCAATATTTTCCAAATCGTTCACTGTTATCTTGTCTGGGACATGAGCCTCATTAAAAATATTCATCAACGCCTGGTGGTGCTCATCTGAGTGGATTAGTAAGGACAACAAAGAAATCTGAGCGGGTTTCTTCCTAAACTACTCTATGATGGAGTAGTCCTGCATTTTCATTTTCTTCAAGAACTCTTCTACTTCTTCTTCTGACACAGCATTCTTCACTGGTACTGGGTTATCTTTAGCAATTATCCCCTTCCTCAATTCTTCTGGGGCAAAGTACCTTCCTGATCGAGTTAAACCTCATGCCTCACACACTTCCTCTCTCACTTCTTTCCTCTTGGACATCACTATTGCTTGTTCATATCTCCAAGGAACGGCTTTGTTGTTGATGATTGGTGGCTGGATCACTGATTTTACAATAACTGGCTTGATGCGGACACCTTCCACAACCATGACAGGTTCTCTAGCTGCCCATGTACTGTTACTTTTGCCTGTTCCTGCTTTGGCGTAACCGCGCATGTTGAGCTTCCCTGAACTATGACAGGTTTGCTACCTTCTTTTGCCCCGTTTACCAACTTCTCACTGCTTGCAACCTCAGATGGCTTAAACTTACTAGCTTTGATCATCATTACCGTTTGTGAAGGCCTTCTGGACTCTCCCCTTCTTTCCACGATTTCAATCATGTTGGTTTCCTGATGGGCCGGCAGCGGGTTTTGGTTAATATTGGGTGCCTCTGGGGTCTGCACCTCAATACCGTGGGAGTCAATAAGTTCTTGGATAGCATTCTTTTAATGCCAACACTTTTCGGTATCGTGCCCAGGTGCACCGGAACAGTATTCACAGCTGACTGAATAATCTAAATTCTTCGGGGGAGGATTTGACAGTTTCGCTTCGATTGGTCTCGGCATATCCAGTTTTCGCAGCTTGTGAAATAAGCTAGTGTACGATTCTCCCAATGGAGTGAAAATCTTCTTCTTCTGTACCCTCTCATTTCTCAGGACTGGATTGGCTTGAAAGGCGGACCTCGGGGTCTGTTGGTAAGCTCTTGGAGGTGGGTAATGATATTGTGGAGTTGATTAGGTGTTTTGAGGGGGTGGTGCATTCCATTGAGCGGGAGGTTGGGCATATTCTAGCACATGATGACTGAGAAGCGAGGTTCTCGTGGCGGATAGTAATGATGTGGTGGGCCATATGGAGCGTGTAGGTATGTTTAGTGGTGAGGACGGGGTGGGCGTAATGAGATGGTGCCAGAGGTCCGAACCAAGTTCCCGCCTCCACTATCTCTACTTCCTCTTTCTTCTTTTTCCTGAAGGTTCCTCCAGCTCCACCTTGGATGGCCTGAGTAGTTGCCTTAATTGCAGAGTAACTCATGATTTTATTGCATTTGAGGCCTTCCTTGACCATACTGCCCATCTTGACCACTTTGTTGAAAGACTTTCCCACTGTTGATAGCAAATGCCCAAAGTAGGTAGGTTCCAAAGCCTGTAAAAAATAATCAACCATCTCACTCTCCTTCATGGGAGGATCAACTCTAGCTGCTTGCTCCCTCCACCGGAAACCGTACTCCATGAAATTTTCGTTGTGTTTTTTCTCCAGCTTTGTCAGAGATAGACAATTAGGGACAATCTCGAGGTTATATTGAAAGTGGAAGGAAAACGCTTGTGCCAAGTCATCCCAGGTATACCATGGATTGGGATTCTGCCGATTATACCACTCCAGTGCCGACCCACTTAAACTCTGGCTAAAGTATGCCAATAGCAATTCATCTTTTCCCCTTGCTCCTCTCATTTTGCTGCAAAAACCCCTTAAATGCGCGACTGGATCGCCCTGACCATGATATAGGTCAAATTTAGGCATCTTGAAACCTGGAGGCAACTGCACGTCTGGGAATAGACAAAGATCCTTGAACACCACACTCACCTGGCCACCTAATCCCCTCATGTCCCTGAATGATTGTTCCAGAATCCGGACCTTTCTAAGCATCTCTTCCTGCTCAAGAGTTTTGATCGCTTTTTCAACTCCCATTGGGATTTCAGGACGGGGAGCATAGGAGTAAGGCTCCTGGGTTTTGTATTAAAGTTTGGGTGGATAGTATTGAGGGTCATATGCTTAAATAAGGGGTTCACTATATGACCTATGAAGTGTAGGAGGCGGAGGTGCCACATAGATGGGAGCAATTGGCGGGGGAGGGTCAGGAGTGATTTTGGGTAGTGGAGCTGGTGGTGGTTGAGAGGTAGCACCCTAATGCTGTGAATAGATAGGAAAACTTGGAGGTGGATCAGTGGCGGACTGGTCAGGTGCTTGGGCCAGTGGCGCGATGAAGGTTGGATTAGCAGGATAGGTGGGGGCGGCTGTCCTCTTGCCCATGCCTGGTACATCTCGGCCATTTGGTGCTTAAGCTTATACATTTTATCCTTTATAGCATTAATGTCCAATTCCTCTTCTTCCTTTGAGGGGTCAATAATGCTGACATCGGCTTCCTAATTTTCCATGACTTGCTTGCTTTTTGACTCAGTGTTGTAGGAGCGGGTTGCCAGAATGCCGCGAGTACTGATCACCTATCTAATTTGAAACTGGAACAACAACACCAAAAACTCGTTAATGGTTAGGTTCTAATAAGTGGCCACATATCGGGTATGCATGTACATAAATGACAGTCGGTCCCTACATGCATTGGCTGCTTACGTCATCCAAACTTATATTTGCGAAGCTTCCTTTTGTTTTAGCCTTATTCTTTCCCTATTTCCTATTTCATTCATTTTCTCTCTTATCTTGTTCAATAATGGTCGAACCCTATGTAAATTGCCTACGTATCATGTCCCCACATGAATCACACCGAGCGTAGTTCTTGCAAGTAAAAGCGTAGCATAAACACTTGGGAAAGTTTTCCTTTTTATAACAACAGAGTTCAATTACAAGGACTCGAAAGGTGACAGACTAACAACCTACAGACAAGAAAAATAACTAACTGTGCATAAAGAAAGTACAGACTCCTGGTCAAACTAATATATTTTGACAAAAAACAGTGCAATCTATATGAATACATTAACGCTTCAAGTGCTCCTGGGCCTCGCGGGGCATCATTCGGCCTTGCGTGCTAAACTCCCTTGAAGGTGGTGGATGTCTTCCATCACTTGCTGGACAAAGATCATGGTGGTGGCAAAGAACATGGATCTTGTCATATCCTCACAATGGTTACACTTTTTGGTGATGTATTATGCGATCGCCTCTACTCTTTCCCTAATAACACCTTTTTCTTGCAACAATCGCCCAGTTTGCTCAGCCCTTGCCTCTAGGGTTCGCTCAGCTACCAGATTCACTTCCTGGAATTGCCTCAAATCCATCTCCAACCTTGCTAGCGCTGCATAACAATGCTCTCTCTCGGCTTTGAGGTCCCCCACTTGCTTGGCCGCTCTTTTCTCAGCCATGATGACCCTCCGTTTTAACCGTGCAACCTCATCATCATGCTTTTCCTTTAATTGCTCAATGATGCGGCCTCTTTCCTCTGCTCTTTTAGCTAATTGTTTCTGAACCCTGGATAGCTCACCTTCCGCCTTGTTCAAGTAAAACCCATATTAGGTCACTTTTCGCCTCAAATTGTCTATGACTTTTTCATCCTTCGCGCTTCTAGGGGGATTTTCTGCGGCTGCTTTTATTTTCTGGATTTGGGCTCACAACGTCTCGTTTTATTTATTTAATCTTTTCTTTTCTCCCTCATCTGCTGTGGCTTGCAAACCATATTCAAATTGAAGCCCTTTGACTTAATTTTCTAATCTTTCTTTAGTGGCTCTGTACTCATTTTCCTTGGCTAGCCAATCCCATTGTTCCTGCGATGTTTTAACAAATTCTTGGAGATGTGGTCTTTTACCTGGCCTTCCAGGCTCTATTTCTTTTCTATCCCAAGCAATGTACCTTGGTACAATCTCGCCATTAGATATGTCGCGTACTCGGGTACCCGCTATCAAGTATTTACATTTTCTCCAGATTTGACGTATGATGGCTTCAGGGAATTGACCATTGGGGCTAATTTCAACAGCATGGCGGCTGATATCCTCGTCCCTATGAATCACTTGGCATCTACCTAATTGCCTTAGCACTCTGTGTGGCGCATAGGGTTGGATACTTCGAAGACCCATCAGAAGGAAATGAAGACCGGTAGTTGGCATATACACAATTTCATCCACGGGGAGCCACCCGAATGTCCATTCTATTTGACTTGCAGCGACAACTCGGAGACACGACACCCATTCTATGCAAAAGGTGGCAGGACAGGTCTACTGGGACTCCCGCCTGATTAGGAATGGTGTAGCCTTCCAATTTTGTAGTTTTGCTTCATGCCCCATGTATAGCACTGTTGTGATGCTCGAGCCTTCCCTTGGATTGACCATGTAGGTTTCATATAACATCTTCCTTATTGACCCATAGATCTCTTCAATCTCTTCGGCCTTAAAGGCCTCATCCTCTTATTCTTCATTGTATTTAGGCTTGACAAATGTTTCGTACATATAAGGCACTGGCTGCGGCAAGAACCATCCGTCATTATTTCCACCATCCGCCCATTTTACATCAGTTGGTGTAGGTTTGAAGCCAACCCTAAAGAACTTTTCACTGGCAGGAAGGGTGATAGGTTCAACTATTCCTTGCAATGCTTTCCCAAGTTCCTTTCCAGGTTTAAAGCCGTACCTGATCATTTCCTTAGCGACCATGATTGATGCATTTGAAAGGAAGGGTTGGGGCAAGATGTTCCTTCTTTGCACTGATCTGCAACCACGATTTCCAGATCTTGATAAACTATGTGCTCGCTCCCCTCTCTCGCTTCAAGACATGGGACTGATGGGTCACGATAAATTGATTGCTCATCTTCCCTGTGGACCACAATCTCTTGATCCTCTTGCTCGAACTTCACCATCTGGTGAAGAGTAGAAGGTATATCCCTCACTGCATGAATCCACGGCCTTCCCAAAAGGAAGTTGTAAGATATGTCCATGTCAAGAACCTGGAAGGTTATTTCAAAGTCTACTGGGCCGATGGTCAGAATCAAATCAATCTCTCCAATTGTGTCCTTTCTGATACCATCGAAAGCACGTACACAAATATTGTTGGGTCGGATTCTCTCGGTACTAATTTCCATGTGTTGCAGAGTCGAGAGTGGGCAAATATCTACTGCAGAGCCACCCTCCAACATAACCCTTTCCACGTAGTACCTTTCACATTTGACTGTCAGGTGCAGAGCTTTGTTGTGTGCAGCCCCTTTTGGAGGCAAGTCATTTTTGCTGAAGGAGATTTGTTTGACTACAAAAAATAATTTTGCCTTTCTCTCCAACTGCTCTATAGAGGTCTCAACAAGTTCGTATGCTTCATTAAGGGTCTTAATAAATACCTTTTGATGTTCGGTAGAGTTCATCAATAGAGATAATAGGGATATTTGAGCGGGAGATTTTTTATGCTGGCCGATTACCTTATAATCCACCATTTTCATCTTTTGAAAGAAGGCCTCCGCTTCTTTGGCACTCACCGACTTTTTAGATGGGAAGATCTTTCTAGTGGCATTGTTTACCTCGTCCAAGTTGAAATAGTTTTTAGTCAAATTATTTTCTTGAACTTCTCCGGAGATTTATTTGCCTTTATAGATCACCCGTGATTTGTTTTAATTCCAGGGCACAACAGCAGGATCTGTCATGGGCTTCTATGGCGCGCTACTAATTACCACGGGCTCACTCAGCCTTGGTGGATTAATTGGTCCCCGCATCACATAAACTCCCTTAGGCACATATATTTGGGTTGTCTTGTTCAACTTAAATCTCCTGGGAGGGCTCAATGTCATATGTTTTTCTTTACGGCCTCGAGGGACATACAGAACAATATCTTTGGGGTATGTTGCCCCAAATTCAACTTCAATTTTCTTCTTCGACTTTTAAGGGGTGGTTTTGTTCTTTTTCTCTCCCTTGTCCTGCTTTGGGACAACTTTTGGTTTGTTTTTATGCTAGTGATGGCAATGATGGCCTTCACGCTGGGTCAAATTCCTTATACTCACAAATCATTCGGATTACCGGCCCGTTGTTGTGGGCCGACAATGGATTATTGGTCATAATGGGAATATCTTCATCCCTCAACACTATTTTCCTTTGTTCTATTAAGTTCTCCACGGCTCTCTTCAGAGTCCAGCAATCATCCGTGTCATTCCCTCTTATCCCTGAGTAATAGGAGCATTGAGCACCAGCTCTGTAATTGGGTGATTCTGGACTTTGCCTGGTTCTAGGAACAGGCTGTAGTAGACCCATTTGAACAAGCTTTGGTAACAAGATGGAGTAGGATTCACTGATTGGTGTGAAATTTGGCCTCTTAGGTGGTTCGCGAGGGTGGACATTGTTTTGTGGAGGCCGGGGGTCGTAGTGAGTTTGGTAAGGAGGCTGGTTTCTAGGAAATAGAGCTTGGTTTCGGTTGGTTTGTTGTTGTGGACGAACATAAGGTTGAACATTCATTACCGTGTATTGTTGAGGAGCATAGGCCAGGTCTTTGTCGGGGTAATAATGTTGTAGGGTTCTTTCTGAGAAAAGGGATCTGGGAGTATGGTGTTTACTGGCACCTGACACTGCCATGGATGTTTCTTTAATTTTCTTTCCCTTTTCCATTTCTCTAGACCCACCCTGGATGGCTTGGGAGGTAGCTCTTATAGAGGATTGGCTCAAAATTCGACTTGTCTTCAACCCATTTTCCGCCATTTCGCCAATCTTGATTGCTTCATCGAACGAATTACCCATTGCGGACATCATATTTTTGAAATAGTCAGCCTCTTGGGCTTTGAGGAAAACTATGACCATTTCAATCTCATCCATGAGAGTCTTTACGCTAGAGGCCTACTCATGCTATTTAACTGCATACTCTCGAGAGCTTTTCGAGGATTTCTTCTTTAAATTTGTCAATGAGTTCCTATCCGGAGCAATATGGATGTTTTACTGGAATTTCTTGATGAAATGTCTAGCAAGACCATCCCAAATATACCAGCGGGATATACCTTTTTCTATGTACCATTAAGATGCGATGCCAACCGGACTTTCCCCGAAATAGGCCATGAAGAGTTCTTCTTTTCCATCGGCTCCTTGCATCTGGTTGCAATATCTCTTGAGATGAGCAATAGGATCACCGTGTCCATCATACTTCTAAAATTTTGGGGTTTTGAATCCCAATGGTAAATGCATATGAGGGAACATACATAAGTCGGTATAGGATACACGTTTCTATCCACTTAAGCCTTGTATTCTTTTGATACTCTGTTCCATACTCCTCATCTTTCTTGCAATATCTTCTTGCTAAGGAGATTTGATGTCCTTTTATTGCCCTGCAGTGAACTCATATCGGGGTGGCTGGGAAGAAGTATAAGTGGGAAATTGTGGAGGTTCCATCGAGAAGGGGGGTGTTTGGAAGGTAAAAGCTGATGGGTCAAAACTGGACTGGCAATATAGACTGTGTCGTGGTCGATCAAGGGGGAGTGGTGAAGATATTTGAGGCTGCACCAGACATTAACACCTAGGGGTGAACCTCAGAAGGTCTTCCCATGAAATGAGGTGAGATAGTTGGGTGTAATAGTGGTGTATTTAGATGACTGATGGGGATGGTGGAGGTACCGCTTGCTCTAGGAAAGATTTCAGGGAATCCCGGGACTGGGCTTGGCAGCTCTCTTCCATTTGACCAAGCATCCCACATTTCCATAACCCCGAGATGCAAGATTCTATTTTCTTCGGCAGTTGCTGATTCTGTGGTCGAGACGCCTGAGATTGGAGTATCATCCATGATGGGAATTGTTGGTAGAGTCATTTTTGAAGATAGTTCGATGCTCCCTTTCAATCTCGTAAAGAATGGGTGCGAAGCCAGGTTACCACAAAAATCAACCACCATTCAATAAAAAACCTACACTTGATGAATAACAACAAAATGGTTAGTTTGGAAACAAATAACACATAGATAATCACACATTGGGAGTGTGATGCATTTATACTGTTAAATGTATTCCTACATGTTTTGCAAGGGTTGCATGCTTTATCCCCGCTTTACTTATTATTTCCTTTTCATTTCTACTTTCAAACTCATGCTCTTTCCTTTTCATCTCTCTTTTTCTTTTCCTTTTCTTTTCTTTTCTTTTCTTGCTTTTCTTCTCTCATTTTTTTGTGGTTTTCTTCTCTCATTTCTTTTTCTTATTGGAATTATTTACAAAATTATGAACGGATCCGATGAGGATTGCTTATGTATCATGGCGCCGCGTGAATGAGATTATTACGTAGTTCAAGAAAATAAGTGCATAAAGTAAAGAAACAATTTTTGGGGAATTTTAGATTTTGATAAATAAAAACTTCTATTACAAAAGATTTCAAACTACTCATTTTCTTGGAATGAAAAACTACAAACAGACTCAAAATAAATCAAAATACAGACTCTATAAATGAAAAAATTAGTAATATATTAAAGCGTCAACTCTTGGGACCCAGGGGGCATCATTCGGGCTCGCCGTGGGCCTATATGCGAGATCCCCTAGTAGCTGCTCCAAAAACGCTCATTATCTGGTGGACAAATGTCATCACTGCAGCGAAGAAGGTGGTTGGGTTCATATCCTCACATGCTTGTCTTTTTGTGATAATGTAGTTGGCAATAGCCCTAATCCTTTCTCGGATCCTACCTTTTTATTGAAGTAGCCGCCTGATTTGCTGGTTTCTGTCTTCTAACACCTGAATGTCGTGATGGCTTTGGTTTTGCAGCTATTGCATTTCCTCCTCTATATGAGCCATTAGAGCGTAACAATGATTCATGTCGGCTTTAAAGTCCTAGGCTTGCTTAGTGGCTTCATTCTCAATAGTGGTTAACTTTCTTCTCAGGTTGGCGATTGTCCCTTCACACTTTCTTTTCATTTGCTGCACAAACTGTGTCCTCCCCTCTGCATTCTTTTCCAATTAGGACCAAACCTTTGCTAGATGGCCTTCAAACTTTTCTAGATCATCTTAGCTCTTAAGTACTTTCTTCTTAAGACAATTTATAAGCATTTCGTCTGCTCAGCATCTTTCCTCAATTCTAGCTACCATTCTCAATTTCTAGATTTGAGCCTTGAGGGCTTCATTTTCCTGGGTTAGCTTTTTATTTCCCCTTCATCCGCGGCAACTTGGATACTTTTGGCAAATTCGAGGTCCCTGATTTGTCCTTCCAACTTACCTATTCTAGCCCTGTAGCTTTCTTCTTTTGCCAACCAGACCCATTGCTCTTGCAAGTCATCGGTGAATTGTTGGACGTGGGCTCTCTTAGAAGGTCTTTCAAGTATCTGAAATAATTTACCGAACCAAAATATGTACTTAGGGTCCACTTCACCGCTAGCTAGATCTCGCGCCATGAGTCTTAGGTTCAAGAAATCTATATTCATTCTACACCTGGAGAATTCTTCCCCCCTAAAATACAACTTTTGTGGCCAATGCAATGACATGTTTATTCAAATCTTCGTCATGGGGTATGGTTTGAAATCTTCTTAATTGGAGCAAAACCCTGTGAGGTGCATATCGTTGGATGCTTCGGATGCCCGTCAGGAGAAGATAACACACTTCAGTTGACGTGTATACTTCTTCGGTGACAGGAAGCCATCCAAATGCCCACTCAATTTTATTGGCAGTCAGGGAGCTCAAATGGGCAAGCCAAGCTTCAGTACCCTCAGAGAATTCAATACCCACTACTCGTCTTTCAAATTCTTCAATGCAACTCAAGCCGGTCGTACCATAATTCATATACCCAACGCGGTGGCAGAGATGCTCCTGTATCCACAACTGTAGTATCAGATTGTAACCTTGGAAGAACATTCCCCCTTCTTGACAGATAGTCAAGGCTCGGTAGATTTCAGAAAGGATCAGGGGAACCACCGTGCCATTGATTTTTTTTATTGCAACCTCTACCATTCCTACGAGACCCACTTCTATATTACCATCTTCTCACGGACATACCACAATATCTAAGAAGTCAACTGCAAAGGCCAAACCCTACCTTGCCTCCCATTTGTCTTTATTTCCAGTGTGGGTTAAACCAGTATTTGGTGCTTCAAAGCCTTGAGGGTTGCCGTAGCATTAATAAAGAAATTAGAAAGTGCAATACCCTTTGGATAAGTTTCCATCTTGGGTATCCCGACTAATACTTAGCAAATCTAAAAATTTGTGAGGAGATATCGGCCTTGGCGACACTGGATATCGACTTCTAATGTTTCCATTTAAGCCAACATAACTCGCAACTTCCTCTAAGGTTGATGTGAGCTCAACGTCAGAAAAGCGAAACACATTGTGAGTTGGATCCAAAAAAGGTATTAAAGCTTCAATTACTTGCAACCTTCGCTTGATGTTCAACAGTTCGACGAGACCTCCCAGAACCTTTATCACAGTTTCTCTACTGCCTTTTCCTAGATCATTCTAACACACGCGGAGCTATAAGGGGATCTTTTTAAGGGATGTGAAGGGTTTAATTTTATTTGTGCTCATCCTGCACATTCTTAAGGTGATTTAATAACTCATTTTGACTCAGAAAGAGTTACAACATTTTTCAAAAATTATTTCAAAAATAAAACCCAATTTTACAAATACGGCCTTTTAGCACTTCGGGGAAGAAGATTTTAAGGGTGTGCCTGCAAACTGGCCAAAAATTAAAGAAATGACCAAGGTGGTTGTTCTTGCAAAAACAGCCTTCTGGTGCCCTTTTGGGGACATTCGTCTTATTTTCGACAAGAATGGCATCTCCTTATTTATTTATGATGAAAAAAAATTGTTCTTTTTTGGCTATTCTTACAAAAGGGAAGTTGGACACGATGAGGGTTGCCTACGTATCCTACATCCAATGGGAATCAAGCTGGCGTAGTTCGGGCAAATATTTAAACAAAATAACTATTCTTGAAAACTTTTCTTCTTTTTTCACCCATTTTTTTAAAAAAAATCCGGCAGAGTTTCAGTACATTTTAGACATAAGTTTTTCTCAAAACGGGTAATTATCTCTCCTACCCTCACACTGTTATTTTCTTTTCCCAATTTTCTTCTATTATTTACAAGCCGGTGAACATGCAAATCCAAAGCAAATAAATGCATAAGTAGAAAGTAGGATGCATCGGGATGGTCTTTTCATTTCAGGAACACCTGTCCTAGACAAACCCAACCCTTGTGTTGAGTCTCCTAAGTCAAATGCACGTGATGCAAACAAACGTTCCTACTAGGGATCCAACATGAGGTTTTGTTATACTAGGTTAAAACTTGAGTTGATTGTTCTAGACCTGGATTACTTGAGCGGACAGCTCGAGCCGAGAGCGGGGTAGCGTATCAGGAATACAGAAGCTTCGCCGGCTTTGCAACTTGTCCGAACCTCGTTCTAAATTTTGGGATAAAACTCTAACGAAAATGAAATTACATGAAGTGCACACTTCCCAGATGATTTAGAAGACTCATAGAGAAGAAGGGTTCCATAGCAATTTATATACAATTCATAAATTATCAAAGCAGTAAAAACATTTAGCACTTTAAGCTCATACATGTAGGAAAATCAGATAAAAGATAAAGCGAATCATAACAGCTATTCTAAGCTCGAATTCTTAAACCCTGAACTGAAGTTCTGGGTTTTGATCCCTAGCAGAGTCGTCGGAGCTGTCACACCTCCTTTTTTCACTACACCAACCCCGAAAGGTAGTAAATGAGGGAGTTTTTCCAATTTAAGTGATATTATTCGAAATGGGATTATTTTATTTAATTTTATTCAAAGTCGCCACTCGGGATAGGTTTGTTTTCTGGTGTCCCAAGTCACCGGTTTATTTTAAATCCCAAATCGAGGAGAATTTCGAACCTGCAAACCAGAAATCCTGAATAAGGAATTCTGTTTACCTGAGGGAAGTGTTAGGCACCCCCGGATTCCGTAGTTTTAGAAAGGTCGCTTAAACATTTACAATTAGCATATTATCAGATTTTAACACATGTTTTAAGCCTATGGAGTATTTTTAAACTTATTAGCCGTTTTTAATTAGTTTTAAGAAGATTTCAATATCATCTAAAATACATCATTGGACCACGCCACATGAAATGCACCCGCAGTCTGAGACATATTTTAATTGTGAGATTTAGATTTAGGTCACATAACTAGAATTTAGCAAGGTAATATTATTAGAATAACACGCCTGAAGCAACTACACATTTTTAATTTCGCGTGGGCCCATGGAGGTTTTCTTAATGGCACGCCTCGAGTTCTAAGGATATTAAAAGGAATAACTAAACGAGGGCCACGTATTTGAGATTTTATTTGGCACAACACACCTCGATCCATTTTAAAAAGGGAATTTAAACTAAATCTAGAGGGCCATAATCTATTCGTGCTATTAAATATGGCTCACCTCTATTATTAAGGGACTTGGCTAATTGATTAAAGGACATCAGGAATTTCTAATCGTTAATGAGAAAACTTCAACTTGAAATAGATCAAGGATCCATAGTTTCTCAGGACCATATTGTCAATAATCAAGAGACCATCAAGAGGTTCCAACGTGGAGCCCAAAACTGAAACACCTAATGAAGAGAACTTGGTATAACTGGGCCGAAATTATAGCCCAAGTCATGGTCTTGAATACCAATTGACACCAAAAATCCAGTTGTAATGAGAGATTTAAAGTTTGGAAAAAACGACTACTAACAACATGTTATTTCATCAGTTATAATCATCCATTCAAACTTCAACAAAAATCAATTTTAAACATGGACTTTACACATACGCTGGACTCTGATTTCACACCCTATCCCACTTAAAAAAAACCTCATGGTTTCAACATGTTTAAAATAAGTGTAAGAAGAACTAGACTAGGCTAGGACACTCGCAGCACAAAACCAAGACTGACTTCCATTTGAGATTCCTCATTATTATACGAACAAGAGTAAAATGTTGATAACAAAATTCCTGAAATTTCTAAACTATACTTCAAGCCACAAGAAAATAGGTTTTACAAAACTAAATGGGAAATAAAAATATGAACTGATTGTGTTGGACCCCCAAATTTGGACTAATGCCCTTGAACCATGGCCAAGCCAAAATAGTCTCAGCTAATCAACTAAGAACCCTATTCCACAATCAAATAATACATTTAAGGGTTCCAATAGACCTGAATCATTACAGTTAAACAGGTTCAAGTCCCAAACTTAAAATAATATACAATAGCAGTGATATAAATTACTACACATGATTGTTAAAATAAAGAACACATGGAGAAACCATAATGAGATCCAGCCATCATTTAAGAAATATGTAGCAAGTATCAACTCTCTTCAAGCTTGGTCATATGACATTCATCTTGGCATTTCATAAAAGATTTAGAAGTCAATACATACCTGGAGATTGAAATAGAAACAAGAGAGAATAAGGAGTCAACCAAATAGCAGCGGTACAGCAGAACCAATAACAAGAAATAAACAACAAACCAAACTTGCAAAAACCCAAATCAGAATCCGAAACAACCACAGCAACGTTCAAAACCCTAAGATGCTAACATGAACAGGGACGCTTAAACCATTTCTACCATTAAGTACATAATTGAGTGTTTTAGAACTTGGAGGCTTCAAAAACTATCAAGGAAAATTCGATGAAACAGTAACTTTGTGAAATGTTTTAGCTATTTGGATTTTTCAGAATATTTTTTCTCTTATGCTCTCTCCAGGTAAAAGAAATTTTTGCTTAAAAATGTAAGGAAGTGTGCCTTTACAGGCAAGGAAATAGGGCAGCCTAATAATGTTTAGTTTTGCATTTTAGCCCTTTTTGAATTTTCTTTTTTTCTTAAAAGTCCTTAAATTACTAACTTTTGGCCAAGCAAGTCTATTTTCAGCTTCTAGGAAGCTTTCTAAGGTGGTTATTCAGAGATTCCCTACACAAACTACCCAAATTACCCTTTTAGCTTCAGTTAATTACTTCATGGGCCAAAATCAAAATAAGTCAAATTTGACCCTAGGTTGAGTTAATTCAAGACTCAGCCCAAACCAACAAATCTAAAATATAAAGGCACGACCCCATGCTCAAATCAAAACCAAATTACTGAGGCAAAGTAACAACAACAGAGGCAATCCAAATTAAATTAATGCACAAATCAAAATTAACTTAATAATAGAAAAACTAATTGCCAATTAAAGAGAAGGTTTTCCTAAAGCTAACATGTATGAATAGATAATTACGGAAAAACTAAAACACACAAACAATGAACAAAACTCTCTTTAATTTGCAATGAGTTTTTCTGAAAATTAAACGAACTAAAAACTAAATAGGATACTAACTAACGCATGCTGAGGTGGACATTTGAAGGGATGAAAATAAATAGATAAAAAACAAAATAAAATCTGAAAAAGAAAGTGATAGAAGAAGAAGAGAAGTAAAAAGAAAAGCCAACAGAAATTAGCAACCTAAAGTACACATAGATACCTAAAGATTGGCCCGAACAAAATCTTGAATTCACAATACGGACCTTCGATTCTGGCCAAAATGGGCCTCAATTGTTTGTTATCAAATGAAAACACACAACTAAAGCCAATTTCAACCTCAAATCTTAAACTCCTTAACGATTTGGATTTTTGGAATTTTTGGGTTTTTCTTTCAAATCCATATTCGAAGGGTTTAAGGGGTATTTGAGGGGATCTAAGTGAATATTTGGGATGGGGAGGTCGGGGTGGTTCTTTGGTGTGACTATGGGATTATTTGGAGGTGGCGCCGCTAAAAGAGAAATAGTGATGGCGCTAGGATTTCTGATTTTGATTGGATATTTGGAGAACAATAGGGGGATTTGAGTGAAGGTGGTTGGGGATTTGAGATGAGGGGAACTTGGGGATCATTTGGTATAAATTTGAGGGTATTTGGCCATCGATCGCCGCTGTGGGCGATTTTCGGCAGTGTGAGCGGCATTATATTAGTAGTCTTAGGGGACATTTAGACATTTAAATATTAATTGAATCCCACTTTTCAACCGTTAGATCAATTTAACTCAACGACTGAGATCAAATCTTAACTAAATCGGGCTGTTTAATTAGAGAAGGGGTTTGGATAGGTTCAGGGATAATTTTGGGCTGGGTTTTTGGGTGTTTTGGAACGGGTATTTTATGGGTTTAAGGGTTTTTGGGGCCAATATTGTTTTCTCTCCGTTTCTTAATTCTTCAAAATTCTTTTTTCTCTCCTTTTAGTTTTTCAAAATTAGATTAAAAATCTAAGTTAAATCCTAAAAAAACAAATTGACTTATAAAATACTAATTAAACCCAAAATAAAATTATCACAATAAATAAAACTAATTAAAAGAAAAACTACTCAACAATAAAAATTAAAATTAGAAAGTGCCTATTAAACTATTTTTCGTGATTTTTCCTTTTTATAAAATAACTTAATTACTAACTAATTCTTAAGAATGAAAAAGTTAAATCCTAAATGCAAATGCAACATATATTTTGTATTTTCTATGAACTTATCAAAATTAAACAATGCACACAAAATGCAAACAACACGAAAATTATGTAATAATTCCTAAAAACCAAATAATTAAAAGAAAAATTCTAATTTTGGGAATTCTGTAGGAGTGCTTCTTGCGAGGCAAAAAACACGTGCTCACACATGATACCTCGATCCTTCGTAATCCCTGATGACTTTGTTTCCACAAAGTGAACGGTCGAAGAGTTGGAACTAATCATATTGATCGAGCACCTGCCCGATCGAAAGGTATTCTTGGGTATAGGATTAACTCCTGAGCTTAGGGAAAAACCCATTAAATTTCTTATTGATAAAATAGATTGTTTTGCTTGGTCCCACTTAGATATGACAGGGATCCCCTTGGAGATATAACGCATCGACTAAGCCTGGACCCAAAGTTCTGAACGGTGAAACAAAAAGGAAGGCCCCGGTCTGAGGTAAAGTATACATTCATAAAGGACAAAGTAACTAAACTTCTCAAAATAGGTCCATTGGGGAAGTGAAGTATCCAGAATACTTAGCCAATGTAGTCGTAATTCGTAAAAAAGGGAACAAACTTAGGATGTGTATAGATTATAAGGATTTAAACAAGTCATGTCCCAAAGATTCTTTTCCACTGCCCAATATCTATCCCATGATCGACATCACAGCTAGCCACGGGTTCCTTAGTTTTCTGGACACCTATTCCGAGTTCAATCAAATTCAAATGAACCCGGGAGACCAAGAAAAAACTACATTTATCACCAAGTACAAACTATATTGTTATAATGTAATGCCCATCGGGGTAAAAAATGAAGAAGCTATCTACCAACGCCTAGTAAATAGATTTTTTGAAGAATAGATAGGTAAGACAATGGAAGTATATATTGAAGACATGCTAGTTAATTCCCTGTGCACAGAGGACCATTTGACTCATTTGCAGGAAAAATTCGAGATATTGAGAAAATACAACAAGAAGCTCAACCTCAAGAAATGCACTTTCGGGGCCGGTTTGCGAAAGTTCCTTGGCTTCATGGTGTCATTGTGAGCACGTGATTTTTGTCTCACTTAAAATGTTCCTACAAATTCGTAGGCTAGGATTTTCTTTTTATTATTATTTGAATTTTTAGGAATTAATTGTGTGATTTTGTGTTTATTTGCATTTTCCTTATTAGTTGTGTGATTTTGTGTTTATTTCCATTTTTCCTTATTAATTGTGTGATTTTGTGATTATTTGCGTCTCTCTTTGTTATTTGGATATTTAGAATTTAATTGCATAATTTTAGGATTAGTTGCATGTGGCATGTTTTAATCTGCATAATTCAAAATATGAATGGCACGGTTCCATTTAGGATTTAATTTTTGCATGATTAGTTAATATTGAAAATGAGAAAATATCAAAACATGTTTATTCGTACAGCTGCTTAATTTTCTTTAAATTGAGAATGTAGGAGGTTAATTAGTGTATTTTTGTGGAAAGTAAATCTATTTTGGTATTTGCATTATTTTATTTTGAATTTGAAAATGTATAAAAAAATATAAAAAGAGAAAATATGTATATGAAGTAGGGCTTTTATGGACAACCCTTGGTTTGGGCCATTCTTGCAAAACACCCAGCCCAAAACCATAAACCCAACCCAATGACCACTGCCCAGTCCAAACCCCAGGTGCCCAAAACAACGTCGTTTGATCCGGGCCATCCATTTCCTGATCCAACGGCTCAAATTGAGCCCTATATTTTAGATATAAATGTCAAAACCACTGTAATAGCTTCAGAAACAAAAATCCATCCTCCTCGTACAGTTCGATCGCCAGTGTAACGCCGCCTCTAACCCACCATACCACCACCGTCCTCCGCCGGCCAAAAATCGTCGCCTCTGCCGCCAAGTCTCCAAAAACTGTACCAAATTAACCCCACATATGCATCTTAACCCCCTCTATCCAAATATCCAACTCTTGGCCCTCGAATCAACTCCAAACTTCTCAAATATTCAAAGGAACGATCGCCGGCTCCGCCGTGTCTGGCGGCGTTGCTTCCAAACCTCCACAATATCATACACAAGGATCTCCTCACCTTCTCCTTCGCCAATCCAAGACCAACTTCTCTCAAAATCAACCAGAATTACGCGAATTCTAGATCTAAGATCTTGTCCAAAGCAGGTTGAATTTTCAAGGTGCCAGTGTTCGAATAGGGTTCCAAATAAGGTTATATGCTTGTTCTTGGCAAGAACAAGCATGCAACATTATTTGGAGACTCGATTCAAGGTTTGTCCAAACGACAGCCTAAACCGTAAGTGTCTAAATCTTTTTCTTTCTTTGATTGTCTTTCTTTCTCTTTGCATGAGTAAATATGTTTCAATGTATGCTTTTCTGTTCTAGTACTTCTTCTATTTTGATGTGAGTTAGGGTTCTTCAATTTAGGCTTCTGATTCTTGAACATTGCAGTCATATGGTTTAGTTCGTATTCGATTGCGTGTTTGCTTCAATTAAATGATCTATGATTGTTGCTGTTAATGTGTTTTTAGTTTCAATTCCGTTAGGTTTTCCGTTAACTGATAATTTCCTATTTAATTATGGCCTTAGGACAAAGTGTTAATTAGAGTGAAAGGCCAGTTTCGATTTATTAGATTAAGTAGTTCAATTTTAGGAATTGTTTGAATATAGCTTGAATGTCCCCAACCTTCAATTGGCTAACTATGGTTAGTTTTGTCCATTGTTCTTCTTCTCAAGCCGAGTATTGGATTTGAGTTCTATTTTACTTCTGAGGATTGATTGATTTTGGGTTGGTTATAGCTGTTAAGATTAGAAGTACCGGTGATTAATATCATTTGGATTGGTTTTAAGGATTAGTTCTGATACCAAATAAGTAACTTAAGGGTAGTATAGGGTTCTCCTACTTAATTCTGATAATTTTAGGATAAATAAGGGTAATATAGAGTTTTTAATTTGGTTTTGGTAATATTATGAACAAAATAAGGGTAGTATATGTAGTCTATAAAGGGTAGAAAATGGTAGAAGCCTTTAGAAGGGGTCTTTAATACAAAATCAGTACTTGTATTGCAGTAACATGGGAAACAAGTCAAAAAATGAGGGTCCAAATAGGTAAAATCTGAAAATTAAAAGAGGGACCTTAGGTTTAAACAAAATAGTAGTGATGCCCTAGCCTTTGGCTATAAAAATGGACTAAAAACTCAAAATGGGGGTTGAACAATCTGGAAAGTATCTCTATTGTTTTCCCAGAATTTTGAAGCTCAAAATCTCTCAAATAACTCCTGAAAACCCCCAGAAATCTTAAATTTACTGTTCCATTGAATTTACTGTGCAAAAAATACTCTTAAATTCAGCAGTCAAGCAAGGATTATAGGAAGATAACTTGGTTTGGTTGTTATTCAGTGTAGTTCGAGTATATTTGGGTAATATTGTATGGTGTAAAGGTCACTTGAGTCCCTGTTTGAATTCCTGGGTTCATTGGATAGATTTGAACAAGTATTGCTGATTGATTTTTGAGTTTAAGACCTTCCCCGTAATTTGCTAAAGTTTCTGGGATATTAACTAATTCTATGCTGTGCATTCCTGTTGAATACATTGTTATTGAGTGTTGCTGACTCTCAATTCTGCTCTTGTGCACAAATTCCAGGTATTTTTCAATCTCTAATGATCTATCAAGCTTGGACTTAATTGACATTCAAGTGGAAGCAGTTTACTATCTTGTTTTACTAGTTTTATTATTGTACTAGTTTTAGTATTATTGTGTGATTATGCTTGAAATAGATGGTTTGTAATAATAGGACACTATAGTTTATGTTTGTTAATTGAGGATCACTATTTCATATTCTCATTTTAAAATGAATGTCGATGGTTTGTAATAATAGGACATTAAATCTTAATTTGCTAGTCGAGATTGGTCTCTATGTGCTTATTGTAAAAAAACGAGATCTTAGGAGTATGCATGTCAAATGAATTCCTTTTTATGTTGCTATAAGTTTGTAGTTCTGCGTTATTGTAGTCAGCTCTTAGGTAAATTTATGAATTTAAATGTTGGGGCCAAAAACAATCATTTGTATTTGTTTTTTGAAGGCATTAAATTGAAGTTGGGGCTCACTGAGCCCAGCAGGTCTCATACAGGTTTAACAATTCGTTTGGGATATCGTCAACTATTGAACGTCCAGGCAGTCCTCTTAGGAAGGATGAGGTCTTGGTCTTGTGGTCAGGCCCAGATGTCGAAGTACAGTCAAACAGAACTAGAAACTGCATATTGGGACTTGTTTAAGAATTGTGATCACTTCAAGACATGCCCTTAAATTAAGAGCGAGGTGTATCATGCACACGAAACCTAAAAGTCCACATTGCCATCATAGAATGCTTGCTAAAATACTTAGAAAATTCGGGATACACCGTTTAGATAATTTCACAGTGTTCCCGCAAAGATGATAACGCGTATTCAATTTAGGCGCGCTAGTTGAAGAATTCACCTTCCCAAATTTGGGTGCACATTTATGTGACTCAAATCTGAATCCCAACGAAGTTGAAATGTGTCCAAAACCACAGGTGCATTTATGTGATGTGGTTCGAGGCATGTGTTAACAACGATGTAATTTTCTTAAAAATAATAATAAAATTGGTTAACAGATTCAAAATACGTATAGGTTCATAATTGTATAAAATCAGATAATTTAAGACGAATATAATACTTGAGCGACCGTGCTAGAACCACAAATATTCGGGAATGTCGAACACCTTCTCCCGGGTTAACAGAATTCCTTACCCGGATTTCTAGTTCGCGGACTGTTTAACAGAGTCATTCTTTCCTCGATTTGGGATTCCAACCGGTGACTTGGGACACCATAAATTTTCCGAGTGGCAACTCTGAAATCTTTTAAATAACTTAATCTCGTTTCGATTATCCTTAAATTGGAAAAACTCCCTTATCTACGCCCTTCACCGGGTTGTAGTAGCCAAAATGAGGTGTGACAGCTCTAGAGACTCTGCCGGGGAAGTATTTGAGCTTAGAATAATTGTTATATTTAGCTTTGTCTATTATTTGGTTTTACATGTTGGCTTAATGCGAAAAATCATGCTTTTACCGCTTTGATATTATCTGAATTATACATATAAACTGCTACGAAACCCTTCTTTTCTCACCCTCGGGGATGTGCTTACTGGTTGAGACTCCCTATTCTGTTAGTGTCATATCCTGAAGTAAGAAAGAGGCCCTACAAGTTACTAAGTCGGATGGCCTTTTGGTTTCCGGTACGTATCCCCTTTCTCGACTCGATTTGTCTGCTGGGGTACACAGTCTAGACCCCATACCAAGGTTTTTATCTTAGAATAACTTGACCTCATGCCGGATCTCTAGTAGGAATGCTTATTTGCATCATGCATGTGACTTAGGGGACTCAACTTAGGGGTTGGGTCCGTCTAGGACAGGTAACCGAAATGAGAAGACCATCCTGATGCATGTTACTCGTGTATTTACTGCTTCGGATTTGCATGTTGACCGGCTTGAGAATAAGTAAAGAAAATTGAGAAAATAAGTAGCATTAGGGTTGGTTGAGAGTAGTCAACCCCATCGGGTCCAACCACCCTTTTGCAAACATAACCAAAACAAGAAAAACAAAAGCCCAATTTAATTTAATTTCCCAAAATAAATCGGGTGATGCCGTTACTGCCAAGAATAGCTGAATGTTACCGAAAGGGACGTTAGAAGGCTGACTTCACACAAATGGCCACCTCTGAGTCTTATTTTGGATGGTGAACGAGCACAACCTTAAAATCTTCCTAGGAAGTGCTGCAAGGCCGTATTCGCAAATCTGGGCCCTGATTTTAGAAAAATAAATTTCATAAAAAATGCCAGTTTTAATATTTTGTGGAGTCAAGTAGAACAAATTTTGAGATACTAATTCTCCCTAATAAATTGCAGAATGAGCACGTATCAGTATTTGCCGATAACATTCATGAACAAAATTCCCTTGGAGCTACACATGTGGTGGAATGACCTGGGGGAAATGAGGCAGAACAGGGTCAACATGCATTTTTGAGGACTTATTGGGTTGCTGAAAATTAACCCGAGAGGAGATATCATAAAGGCATTGATCATATTCTTGGACTTGGCTCACAGTGTCTTCCATTTCTTAGATTTTGAACTCACACCAAAATTGGAGGAAATAACTGGATATATTAGGACCCCTACGATTCCTTTGAGACACCAATTCCTGATTGCGCCAGGAGCCCTTGTCATGCACAAGTTCCTGGACTCCTTAAAAATCAGTAGGGAGTCCGGAATTGTTAGCCGGCTTCTGTACTCCGTAGTTTATATATCGGAGGTACGAGCACATAGCGGGGTTCAATAACCCGGAAAATTATATTTGTAGCAAAGAATACCAACTCAAATGGGAGGAGCATTAATGTTTTGCATTCATGGTATTCTTCTTGGGTCTTTAGGTGTTTCCGCGGAAAGATGGAAATGTTGACATGTGGATAGCAAGGGTCCGCAGAACTTTAATGACTCAGGCCAAGAGCACCCTCGGTCCTATGATCTTATCCGAGATCTTCGGTGCTCTCACCGCATGTAAAGTGGGAGGAGAATTCTTTAAGGGATGTAACATATTGTTACAAATATATTTATATGATTGAGCATTTATGCCACCAACCTCGGTTCATGAATATGGGTCACCAACAATGATCCGCATAGAAGAATTCCACAACAGGGTTGATGGGTTTAGGTTCCCTGAGGGTGTTTCTACACCACGAGTTATTCCAGGGTATAACTCGTGTGTTTTCTTTAGTTTCATGTCTTTTAGATTCCAATGTAAACCCTATTATCTTCGAAATTCAATGAAATGAAATCAATATTTCACCGTCCATCTTTCTTTATTCCTCCTAATTTTTGTTATTTTCTTTTAACTTTTTCTTTCAGTTCTAATAATGCGGTTTTAAATAACATAACATACTTGCAGACTTCATGACCAGATACAAACACGCTATTTAAATGTGAAATAATGAAATAAGAGCCAGAATATGATGAAGAATAGTCTTTTAGGGAAATAAATCGAAATCTGGAACAATTCGAGAATAAACATATGACAAACTTAGATGACACTGAGCCGGTAAATTTGGGTAGTGCTGAAGAAATCAGGGAAACCAAAATAAGCATTCACACGGATGAAAAAATTTGGGATACATTAATCCAACTCCCGTTAGAGTTCAAAGATGTGTTTGCTTGGTCGTATAATTACATGCCAGGACTGAGTTTTGATTTGGTGGTTCATAAGTTGCCAACTTACCCCGATTATCCCACTATCCAGCAAAAGCAAAGAAAATTTAAAATTGATGTTAGTGAAAAGATCAAAGAATAAGTCACAAAAAAGTTGAAAGCAGGGGTGATTCGAGTGGTCCAATACACCACATAGCTAGCCAATGTAATTCCAGTACTGAAGAAAGATGGGAAGATCTGAGTGTGTGTGGATTACCGAGATCTAAATAAGGCAAGTCCCAAAAATAACATTTCTCTGCCCAACATTCACATCCTTGTTCATAACTGCTCCAAACATGAGATACAGTCCTTCGTGGATTGTTACTCATGATATCACCAGGTGTTGATGGATGAAGAAGACGCATCGAAAACAACCTTTACCACACCTTGGGGTGCATACTGTTATAGAGTTATGCGATTTGGTCTGAAGAATGTTGTGGCAACCTACAAGGGTCGTCACCGCAATTTTCCATGATATGATGCACCAGGAAATAGAGGTGTATATAGATGACGTAATCATCAAGTCCAAAACCCAGGATGACCATGTCCGAGACCTTAGAAAATTCTTTGAGTGGTAGTATTTTGGGCAAAATTTTGGGCTTTATAGTCAGCCGTAGAGGCATAGCATTAGATCTAACAAAGATAATATCTATTCGGCATTTTCCTCCTCTGAGAACCAAGAAAGATTGATGAGCTTGTTAGGCAGATTGAACTATATTAGTCGGTTCATTGCTCAGTTGACATCCACGTGTGAGCCCATATTCAAATTTTTTAAGTAAGATGCGGCAGTCAAGTGGACAGATGAATGTCAAGAAGCTTTTGTTAAGATCAGAGAGCATCTGTCCAATCCACCGGTATTTGTCCCACCAGAACCATAGAGGCCTCTATTCTTGTATCTGACCGTTTTGGAAAACGCCTTTGGTTGTGCCCTCAGGCAACATAATATAATCGGAAAGAAAGAGAAGATGATCTACTATTTGAGTAAACGGCTTACCAGTTATGAAACTAAATATACTTTGTTGGAAATAACCTATTGTGCTCTAACTTTGGTCGCTTAAAAATTGACACATTTTCTACAGGGTAGATCTTTTGAAATACATATTCGAAAAACCAATGCCCATAGGGAGATTGGCAAAATGGCAGATCCTGCTCACTGAATTTGACATAGTCTATGTCACTCGCACTGCGATAAAACCCCAGGCGTTGGTGGATTATTTGGGTGAAAACCCAATTGATAATGAGTACCAACCTTTGAACACTTACTTCCCAGATGAAGAGGTGAACTTAGTCGAGGCAATATCCGAGAACACTACTTCCCGGAAGATGTTCTTTGATGGAGTAGTAAACGTGAAAGGTGTGGGAATTGGGGCAGCCTTGATCTCACCAATTGTTCAACATTACCCAGCCATAGCCCAACTTTGGTATTTCTGCACAAAAAACACTACCGAGTATAAAACCTGCATCATGGGTATAATCATGGAAATCGATCAGGACGTCAAAGAGTTGTTGATCACGAGAGACTCGGATCTGATTATCTAGCAAGCTTAGGGAGAATAGGAAACCCGAGATGTCAAACTCATCTCTTACAAACAGCATGTGGAAAACCTTAGCATGAAATTCAAGTCAATAGAGTTTAGGTACATCCCTTGTTGTCATGATAAATTGGCAAATGCACTTGCTACTTTGGCATCAATGATGTCGTATCTAGGAAATGCTCACATAAACCCCTTGGAAGTCCAAATCCAGGAAAGGCATGGTTATTGTAATACAGTTGAAGCAGAACCAAATACACAACCATGGTACCATGACATCAAAAGATTTTTGAAAATGCAAGAATACCCCAAGTTAGCCAGTGGGGTCCAAAAGAGAACCATTAGATGGCACGCAAGAGGTTTCTTTTTGAGTGGTGATGTCTTGTACAAAAGAACTCCGGACCTCAACCTGTTGAGATGCATTGACATAGTAAAGGCTGGAAGAATCATGTACGAGGTGCATGCGGGAGTGTACGAACTCCACATGAATGGGCATGTTTTAGCAAAGAAAATCCTTCGAGTGGGGTATTACTGGATAACCATGGAAAAGGACTGTTTCGGATTTGTCCGGAAGTGTCATCATTGTCAGGTGCATGGTGATTTGATTCATGCACCATCCACAGAACTGCATCCCATGTTAGTGCCTTGGATGTTTGTTGCTTGGGGCATGGACGTCATTAAGCAAATCAAGCCGAAGGCCTCAAATGGGAAGAGATTCATACTGGTTTCCATTGATTACTTCACGAAATGGGTTAAAGCCATCACTCTAAAATTTGTCCCAAAGAAAGCTGTGGTAGATTTCGTGCACTCCAATCTTATCTGTCGGTTCGGTATTCCTCCAATGAATATCACAGATAATGCTATGAACCTGAATAGTTGTCTGATGGAGGAGATACGTGAATAATTCAAAATAACCATAGTAACTCTACTCCCTATCGGCCTAAAGTCAATTGTGTCGTTGAAGCAACAACAAGAACATCAAGAATATTTTAAGATAATTCAAAGCTCCAGGCAGTGACATGAAATGTTTCCTTTTGCATTACTGGGATATCGCACTACGGTGCACACATCGGTAGGAGTAACCCCATACCTCTTGTTCTATGGCACTGACGCCATGATACCTGCGAAGGTTGAAATCCCTTCTCTCCGGATCATCGTTGAAGCCGAAATTGAAGATAGTGAGTGGCTCAAGACCCATCTAGAGCAGTTGACCTCGATTGATGAAAAGCGAATTGCGGCGGTCTGCCACGAGCAGTTGTACCAATAAAGAATGGCTCGTGCTTACAATAAAAAGTGCGGCTCGGGAATTTCTTAGTGGGGCAACTCGTGTTAAGTCACATTCTTCCCCATTATCAGGAAGCGAAAGGAAAATTCGCTCATAATTGGAAAAGCCCGTATATCATCAGAAAGATATTTCCAAGAGGAGCATTGTACTTGGGGGATGTCGAAGGAAATGATCCTGAAGCACCTGTGAATGCAGACGCATTGAAAAGGTACTATGTTTAGGATTTCTGCAGCAACGATGTTATCTAATTGGGATGACAAATGCTTTCATTCCTACTACCCAAACAATTTCAACCTCTTGCAAACCCTTTGAGCGAATTTCCTGTCTTTGACTACCCCCTTTGGAACCCGGAAGTGTTATAAAAAAAAGGAAAAAAAAGGGAATAAGAAAAAAGAAAAAAAGTGGATGAAAAAGTAAAAAAAAAAAAGCATCAAACAAAAGAAAGAAAAAGAAAAACAAAGGAAAACAGAAAAAAAGAAAAACAAACAAACAAAAGGAAAAAAACAAAAAATAAAATGTTTTCCTTGAACTACGTTTGACTTGATACCGAAAGGATACGTAGGCAGCCTCTCCCTGGGGTTCAGTCAAAACAAATAAAAATCTAGTATTCCCCTAAAAAGTGAAGCTGGGACAGATGATATAAAGGTTCGGCATTGATCCCGCACCAAAGGTTCCAAAGTTGTAATGCGATCCAATTCTCTTTTAACCCAAACCTTGTCCTAGTCCTTCTGATCAATTGGTAAAAGGTGTCGGAATTAGAATACAGTTTCTTGTATCCTACACAATCAAAATGAGAGAAATAAAATAAGAGAGTCTTATTGGCGAAAACCTACGGGCACCATAAGGCGATGGCGAGCAGAGAAATTGAAAATGAGAGAGCTTGGTTAGAAAAAACTCGTAAAGAGGACTATCAGGCAATGGTGAGAAGATAAATGAGAGAGGTTGATTGGAGAAAACCCGCAAAAGGCGCTGTGATCGAAACGAAGACACCCCTCACCAACATTGGAGTCCTGGCAAGGTTTCCCGATTTGGAAGTACGGCTCACCATGAGTTTATGAGAAGTTGGGAAAGATCTGGGGGTCAGGCATCCATTCTAAGAAGCATGTCATGTCTATTCAGTCTGCATGCACCCCAGATAAGTCCTTCCTTTCTTCCCAAAAGGCACACTTCTCCTTAAATTCATTTTCTTGCCTCTTATTTACTTTTCCTTGATTCCATTTTGGTCTAACTCTATTTTCGAAAATAATTCAAAGAAAAGGTGGCTAGATTGGTTTTACAGGGTTCTGCCTAATAAAAAGCCAAAGAAAAGCACCCAGCCTCAGCAGGCGCATCAAGTTGACCCCGACTAGCCATGCTGGTTGATGCTCTGAAATCAAAACTATTGAAAATGAAAAGAAACCCAAAGGCAAAAGCCTCTAGAGGCAGAATAAAGTGAAAAGAGTCAAAGCCCCACGCAGGCGAGATCATGAAATTTTGAAAAGTTGAGTCCCTCGGTTTGAAAGAAATTCAATCTTCAGAAACCCAGCGAGCAACAGAGGTCCTCAACAAATAGTCGGGTCGAGATCAAGTGATCGAGACAATAAAGGCCACAAAAACAACCACCTTTTCAAACTAACAATTTTTCTTTATTTGAAAATCGAAACAGGTGCAGTCCAAAGCAACCAAGCAAAAGCAGGTGCAACCAAAAGAAGAGTTGCGCAAAAGCGAGAAACAGCTTCGCAGTAACAATCAAACCAAAAAGGAAGTTTTCCTCTAAAATTCTTTCTTGCATTTTATTGAAATGAAATGGAATGAAATGAAAAAGGGAAAATAAAATAAGAAGAGAGAAAGAAAAAGAAAAATCCAAAAAAAAAATGATAGCTTAAGATCCTCAACCCTCGATCCTTTACATTTCACCAACATTAGGGCTCCAATCCTTCGGTTGAATTTTTAGACATAGGGCCTTCATTCCCTAGTCGTCTTTTTACCAACATTATGGCTCTGATCCCTGAGTTGAGATTTTAGACATAGGACCTCCATTCCCTAGTCGCCTTTTTACCAACATTAGGGCTCCAATCCCTGAGTTGACTTTTTAGACATAGGGCCTCCATTCCCTAGTCGCCTTTCACTAACATTAGGGCTCCAATCCCTGAGTTGAGTTTTTAGACATAGGGCATCCATTCTCTAGTCGCCTTTTACCAACATTACGGGTCCAATCCCTAAGTTGAGTTATAGACATAGGGCCTCCATTCCTTAGTTGTGTTTTTACCAACATTAGGGCTCCAATCCCTAAGTTTACTTTTTAGATATAGGGCCTCCATTCCCTAGTCACATTTTTACCAATATTAGGGCTCCAATCTCTGAGTTAAGTTTTTAGACATAGTGGTCTCCATTCACTAGTCGTCTTTTTACCAACATTAGGGCTCCAATCCCTTAGTTGAGTGTTTAGATATAGGGTCTCCATTCCTTAGTCGCCTTTTTACCAACATTACGGCTCCAATCCCTGAGTTGTGTTTTAGGCATAGGGACTCCACTCCCTAGTTGCCTTTTTACTAATATTAGAGCTCTAATCTACGAGTTGACTTTTTAGATATAGGGCCTCCATTCCCTAGTCACATTTTTTACCAAAATTAGGGCTCCAATCCCTGAGTTAAGAGTTTCTAGACATAGGGCTTCCATTCCCTAGTCGCCTTTTTACCAACATTAGGGCACCAATCCTTGGGTTGAGTTTGTAAACATAGGACTCCATTCCTTCGTATTCTTTTTATCAACATTGGGGCTCCAATCCCTGAGTTGAGTTTTAGACATAGGGCATCTATTCCCTAGTCGCCTTTTCACCAACATTAGGGCTCATATCCCGGAGTTGAGGTTTAGATATAGGGCCTCCATTCCCTAGTCGTCTTTCACCAACATTAGGACTCCAATACCTGAGTTGAGTTTTTAGACATAGGGCCTTCATTCCCTAGTCTCCTTTCTTACCAACATTAGGGCTCTAATCCCTGAGTTGACATTTTAGACATAGGGCGTCCATTTCCTAGTCGTCTTTTCGCCAACATTAGGGCTCCGGTCCCTGAATTGACATTTTAGATATAGGGCTCTATCCCCTTATATTTTCCCTTCTAGATAGATACAATTCTTATTTTATTTTCTTTCGGAAAAAAAAGAGAAAAAAAAAGACAAGAGAAAAGAAGAATTTCAGGTTTTTTTAACTAATAACTCACGAAATTTTCCTAGTGAACTGGGGCAGAAAAATTTCATTCATTTGTTTGTTTTGGCATCTGAGCATGTTTGACTTCGAGACACAGTGTCCGAATTGTCAAAAAGAATGAGCTTCAATCTAGAATAAAGAAAAGGAAAAAAAGAACAAAAAAAAGAAGTGAATTCAAAATGTTGAAGCCAACAAAGATGCGGATTGCTCAAAATTTGATTGAAGTCACAAGCTTTGCATGTCCCTCTTTGATCCAAAAGCTGAAGAAAGAACCAACACATGCAGTTGACAAGCATCAAGATTTAGATCAAAGTCCACAAAACAACCAGCTAAGATACCAGATCAAGCTACAAGAGACTTATAGACAGGAATCTAGTAACTCCTAGTTGATGGGCCTAGCTAGCTTAGCTTTTGATTTTCATTTTTGGTGCAATAAGGGATAAGCAAGTAGTAGCAGCAACAACAACAGTGAAATAACGGATCTCAATAGTCCCAGCTACAAAAACTTATAGAACTACACTGACCTGATTCCTTTATAGCCAAGGATATGTATGCAACCTCTGAAGCAAGGTTTGGTCAAACGCTTTTCAAAAATGCTTCTCATGGAGTGTCAAGCTGGCAAAAATGCCTCATGGTTGCTCATTTTATCTTTGACCGAAAATCCTTCGTGTCTCCAAGCGAAGAGGGGCAGCTGTGAGCACGTGATTTTTGTCTCGCATGAATCACTCCTACAGAATTTCCAAAATAAGGATTTTTCTTTTAATTATTTGGTTATTAGGATTTATTGCATAATTTCGTGTTGTTTGTATTTTTGTGTGCATTGTTTAATTCATAAAAAATACACAATATATATTGCATTTGCATTTAGGATTTTATTTTTGCATTCTTAAGAATTAGTTAGTAATTAAGTTGTTTTATAAAAAGGGAACATCACTGAAAATAGTTTAATTGGCACTTTCTAATTTTGATTTTGATTGTTGAGTAGTTTTTCTTTTAATTAGTTTATTAATTGAGATAATTTTAATTTGGTTTAATTAGTGTTTTTGATAAGTCAATTTGGTTTTTTAGGATTTAACTTGGATTTTTTATCTAATTTTGAAAAAAAAAGAGATAAAAAGGAATTTTGAAGAATTAAAAGAAGGAGAGAAAACAATTTTGGGGCAAAAACCCTCAAACCCTTCAAATACCCATCCCAAACCACCCAAAAACCTGGTCTAAAATTACTCATGAACCGGTCCAAACGCCCTCTCTAATTAAACGACCTCGTTTAGTTAAGATTTGATCTCATCCATTGAATTTCACTGATCTAATATTTAAACATCCAAACGTCCCCTATCCCCCCCCAACTGTCTCTCAACACCCTTTAGAACTCTAATGTAACGCCACCCGACACTATCGTCCGCCTGCCAGAATCGCCCACGGCGGCGGCCGGCGGCCAAATACCCTCATATTTATACCAAATGATCCACAGGTTACCCTCATCTCAAATTCACAACTACCTTCATTCAAACACCCCTGTAACACTCCAAATATCCTATCAAAATCGGAAACCCTAGCGTTGCCACAGTTTCTCCAGTGGCGGCGCCACGTCCAAACAACCTCAAAGTCACACCACAAAACCACCTCGACCTCCCCATCCCAAATATCCACCTATCTCCCCTCAAATACCCCTGAAACCCTTCGAATATGGATTTGAAAGAAAAACCCTGAAATCCCAAAAATCAAAATCATCGACGAGTTGAAGATTTGAGGTCGAAATTGGCTTTAGTTGTGTGTTTTCATTTGAGAACACACTATTGAGGCCCATTTCAGCCAGAATCAAAGGTATGCATTGTGAATTCAATATTTTATTCGGACCTATCTTTAGGTATATCTGTTTACTTTAGGTTGCTAATTTCTATTGCATTTTCTTTTATACTTCTCTTCTTCTTCTATCTCTTTCTTTTTCAGATTTTTGTTTTTTTTTATCTATTTATTTTCATCCCTTCAAATTTCTACCTCTGCATGCGTTAGTTAGTATTCTATTTAGTTCTTATTTCATTTAATTTTCAGAAAAACTCATTGCAAATTCAAGAGTTTTTTGTTCATTGTTTGTGTGTTTTAGTTTCTCCGTAATTATCTATTCATGCATGTTAGCTTTAGGAAAACCTTCTCTTTAATTAGTAATTAGTTTTTTATTATTATATTAGTTCTGATTTGTGCATTAATTGAATTTGGATTGCCTCTATTGTTGTTGTTTTGCCTCAGTTAATTTAGTTTTGATTTGGGCTTGGGGTCGTGCCTTTAGATTTTAAATTTGTTGGTTTGTGCTGACTCTTGAATTAACTCACCTTAGGGTCAAAATTGACCCGTTATAATTTTGGCCCATGAAGTAATTAACTGAAGCTAAAATGCTAATGGGTTGTTTGCTTAGGGAATCTCTGAATAACCACCTTAGGAAGCTTTCTAGAAGCTGAAAATAGATTTGCTTGGCCAATAAGTCAGTAATTTAAGGACTCCTAAGCAAAAAAAAATTAAAAAGGGCTCAAATGCAAAACTAAATTTTTTTAGGTTGCCCTATTTCCTTGCCTATAAAGGCACACTTCCTGACATTTTAAGCTAGAATTTTTTAGACATATAGAGAGCTTAAGAGAAAAAAAAATCTGAAAAATCAAAACAACTAAAAATTTTAACAGAGTTACTGTTTCAACGAATTTTCCTTGATAGTTTTTGAAGCCTCCAAGTTTTGAAACACTCTCCAATGTACCTGATGGTAGAAATGGTTTAAATGTCCCTGTTCATGTTAGCATATGAGGGTTTTGAAGGGTGCTGTGGTTATTTCAGATTATTCTGATTTTTTCAAGTTTGGTTTTTTGTTTATTTACTGCTGTTGGTTCCCATGTTTTGCTGCTGTTTGGTTGACTCCTTATTCTCTCATGTTTCTATTTCAATCTCCAGGTATGTATTGACTCCTAAATCTTGTATCAAATGCCAAGATGAATGTCATATGACCAAACTTGAAGAGAATTGATGCTTACTACATATTTCTTAAATGATGGCTGGATCTCATTATGATTTATTCATGTGTTCTTCAGTTTAACCATCATGTGTAGTATTTTATATCACTCCTGTTGTATATTATTTTAAGTGTGGCACTTGAACCTGTTTAAGTGTAATAATTTAGGAATATTGGGACTCTTAAACGTATTATTTGATTATGGAATAGGGTTCTTAGTTGAGACTGTTTGGGCTTAGCCATGGTTCAAAGGCATTAGTCAAAATATGGGGGTCCAACACAATCAGCTCATTTTTTGTTTTCCCATTTAGTTTTCTAAAACCTGTTTTCTTATTGCTTGAAGTATAGTTTAGCAATTTCATGAGTTTTTTATCAACATTTTCCTCTTGTTCGTATAATGATGAGGAATCCCCAATGTACTTCAGTCTTGGTTTTGATCTGGGAGTGTCCTAGCCTAGTCTAGTTCTTCTTACACTTATTTTAAACATGTTGAAACCATGAGGTTTTTTTAAGTGGGCTAGTGTGTAAAATCAGAGTCCATCATATGTATAAAGTCCATGTTTAAAATTGCTTTCCATTTAAGTTCGAATGGATGATTATAAATGATGAAATAACATTTTGTTAGTAGTCGTTTTATCCAAACTTTAAATCTCTTATTACCACTGGATTTCTGGTGTTAGTTGGTATTTAAGACCATGACTTGGGCTATAATTTTGGCCTAGTTATACCGAGTTTTCTTTACTGGATGTTTCAAATTTGGGCTCCACATTGGAACCTCTTCATGGTCTCTTGATTATTGAAAAAATGGTCCTGAGGAACAACGGGTCCTTGATCTATTTCAAGTTCCAATTTTCTCATTAACGATTGGAAATTTCGCATTCCCTTTAATCAATTAGCCAAGTCCCTTAGTAATGTAGGTGAGCCATATATAATAGCACGAATGGATTATGGCCCTCTAGAGTTAGTTCAAATTTCCTTTTAAAAATGGAATCGAAGTGTGTTGCGCCAAATAAAATTTTAAATGTGCGGCCCTCTTTTAGTTATTCCTTTTTAAATCCATAAAACTCGAGGCGTGCCATTTAGCAAACTTCCATGGTCTCCCCCCCCCCCCCCCCCTCCAAAGTTAAAAATGCGTAGTTGCTTCAGGCGCGTTATTCTAATAATATTACCTTCCTAAATTTGGATGTGTATTTCATGTGACCCAAATTCAAATTTCACAACGTTAAATAAAATATGTCTCGGACTGCGGGTGCATTTCATGTGGCGTGATCCAAATATGTATTTTAGATGATGTTGAAATCATCTTAAATATAATTAAAAGTCGTTAATAAGTTTAAAATACACCATAGGCTTCAAACATGTGGTAAAATGAGATAATAGGCCAATTATAATAGTTTTAGCGACCATGCTAGAACCACGAAATGCAGGGATGCCTAACACCTTCCCTCGGGCTATCAAAATTTCTGGTTCGCAGGCTTCACACGGAAAGTTGAAATTCTCCTCAATTTGGGATTAAAAATAAATCGGTGACTTGGGACACCAAAAAACTAACCTATCCCAAGTGGTACTCTGAATAAAATTAAAAAAATAGTCTCATTTCGAATAATGTCACTTAAACTTGAAAAACTTTCTCATATACTATCCTTCGGGGTCGGTGTAGCGAAAAAAAGGAGGTGTGACATCATCCAGTCATTGTCCTCGATAATTTCCTGCTATTCCGTATGGTCGAAGCCGACGACTGTGGTTGTAATTTGACATTCTGCTTTTCCTTTGATTCTGGTTGTTTTTTATGTGAGAGTCGACATTGGTATTACCTCATCGATCGCGAATATTTCTTTTGCAGCATGCTGCTTCCCGTACATTGTTTTACCCAATCCGACATAGGGAATTTCATCATTTGGTGGAGAGTCAAAGGGACTACTCTCATATTATGGATCCAAGGCCTCCCTAGCTGGGTGATGTACCTCATGTCACCCTCGATTATTTGAAGCTTGGTATCTTGGATAGTTCTAGCCACATTTACCGGTAGGATAATCTCTCTTTTAGTTGTTTCACTGGCCATATTGAAACCGTTCAAGACCCGTGCTGCGGGCATGATCTGATCTTATAGGTCGAGCTGATCCACAGTCGTTGATCGGATGATATTTGCTAAGCTACGTAGATCCACTAAAAGATACCTAACTAGAACTTTATTTAATAAGATAGAAATTACCAAAGCGTCGTTGTGGGTCTAAAACATTCCTTCTGCTTCCTCGTCATTGAATGATACGGTGGCTTTTGGAACATAGTCTCGGGTCCATTTCTCCCTAGTAATTGATACCTTAGTATGTTGTGTAACACCTAATTTTTGACCATACCCAAATTCTATACTAGTTTAGTGTAAATATTTCTTTTACGTCTAATCTTAATATTTTAAAACTTTTATCATACTCTTAGCAGGTTTTATTTAATAGATATATATACTAACTATACATTCACATTCTAAGAGTATAAGTTTTACTCCTAGTTTTAAATTAAGAAAAAATCTAATTAGAATTTTAAATGTAAGCTATAGTATTTTTTTTAGTATAAGTTAAACTACAATGTAAATATTTAATTTTCTTATGTATATAATATTTAAGTATAAGGTAACAAACTAATATTTTTAACTATGCATTTTACTTTCTAGTATTTTCATTAATAAAGAATAAGTAAAAGTTATTAAACAAATAAATAATAATAACTAATGAAAAAAAGGTAAAGAAAATAATAATAATAATAAGTAATAATATAATAAAAAGGGATAAATCTTAAAAGATTCAAACAAAAATTATCTTAACCACTTATCATGATCTTCTCAACCTCCTTCTCCGATTTCAACTCTAGCTCTAACTCTTTTACATACCACCTATATTCTTTTTATAAAAGAGGAACAAAACATAAAAAAAAAAAAAAAAAGAGAAAAACGTTGAAAAACAAAAGAGGATAAAACGTTGAAAAACAAAAGAGAGAAAGAGAACGAAAAAAAACAAAAGAACAAAGAAAGACACGGAAGAAAGAAGAAAAGAGAACAGAAGGAGAGAAAAGAAAAAAAAACGTTGAGAAACAGAGAGAAAGAAAGGAAAAAGGAAACGAAAAAAAGAAGAGAGTTTTTGGAGACGGAATTCGGGATTTCGTTCGCGGTTCTGTGTTCGTGATTCTAAAAAGGTTAGTATTGCTAATTTTGGAAACCAGTAGATCATACATATTCTTTTTATTGTGAAACTTTACAAAAGGTAACACTCAATCTATTGGTACAGTTTAAATATGATATATGAGATCTATGTCTTTGCAAAGTTTGATTTGCAAAGTTTTGAATTTTTTGACTTCGTTACAGTTTTATTTATTTTTCTTAGAAGTTTTAGTTATATTATGGTATAAAATAACGTGATTGACAAAGTTTTGTTGGAACACGTGTTAGTTTATTATTTAAGTTGCTTAAATTTTAGTCTTTAATAGTTAAATTAAATTCATGTTCATATAGATGTGTATTGCTACGGCAAGTTAGTCACACAGAACAATATGATAGCTAATTAAGATTATTATTTTATATCAAGTTCTATTGATAAATATGGCTGGAGTTTGCATATATTTTTTTGTCTAAATGACTCATGATAATGATAAATCTATATTATGTCGGTTTGTTTAAATTATAACGCACCAATAGAAAGCTTTGTTAATTCTGTTCTATCTTCTAGGCCAATGGACATCTCTTAATTATTTTTTACTTTAAAACTTTAAAATTTATTACAACAGTTAAAAATGACAATAATAAAATAGATAAATAAAGAGAATACTCTAAAAATGCTAGAAAATTTTTAGATGCACTTTAAAATACTAGCTCATGTGTTCATATCCGAACCTTGGATTGATACGCATAAATAATAAAAGGATCATGTGTGTATTCCACATCGTGATACCTTTTAAATTTAAAATAATTATGTTATAACTATGTCTACATTCCGTACCTTGGTTTAATATTTAATTTCAAGGAAGTACCTTATCTGCGTATCGCATCTTGTTCAAAATAATTAATAAAAAATATAATAATTAAGTGAAGCGGTAATAAATAAGCCATAATTAATAAAAATACAATAATAGCTAAAATTTGATTTAAGCCTTACATTAATCAATAGAAGCGACTGTGCTAGAACCAAGGGACTCGAGGGGTGCCTTATACCTTCCCCTCGGTCAACAGAATTCCTTACTCAGTCTTCTATTTTCGTAGACCATAAATTAAGAGTCAAACCTTCCTTTTGAATAGGGATTCAAAAAAAAGATGACTTGGAACACCAGAACTCAATTCCAAGTGGAGACTCTAAATAATAAATATTCTCTTTTCAAAACGTCACTTTAATTAGAAAAACTCTTCTAACTCAACCTCATAATAGGGTTGTGGGAAAAAAGAGGTGTGACAGCCGTGCTGATTCTATCGGGACAATAATAAGAATTCGAATTTTGTATATTGATTCGTGTTTGGCTTTTATCATGTTTTGGATATTATTATATTTTGAAGCCTAATGTGCTATTTGTCGATGGTTTACCGGTTTAATATTTATTTTAATTGTGACATAAATTGTATCCTCTCTCGCACCCCTCTGAGTCTTTTGATAGGTAGTTATGTTGTGTTTGCCTACCAGCATCACAAAACTTCTATCTTGAGATAAAGCCAGTTAGCCTACCCGCTTCTGGTGAAAGATTTAGTCACACATGTTTTGGCGGGAGCCGTTAGCTAGCCAGTGTTGTTCTACTACTGGTGATGCTTGACGCTCCTCGGCTCGGGTTGTCCACCCGGGTAAGCCGCGTCTAGATACCATCTCCTTTAGGATTTGAAAACTTAGAAGAACAAGCCCAAGCAATGAATATCCCTAGTAGGTTACGCTTTATTTGCATCATATGCATTGAACGTAGCGGGGCTCGGCACAGGGGTCAGACCCGTCCAGGACAGGAACCAATTTTTCGGTCCATCATGTTCATATCTATGTGCTATATGTAACGTTATTTGGTAGGCTTTACTCAAATGTTGGTCGGCTTTAGGATAGAATTAAACAAGGGTAAAGAAAGAGGAAATTTCCAAGTTTTCATAAAATACTTTTTTTTAAATAAAATTTTGAAAGGTTTTGGCATGTAAACTAACAATTTTAAGAATAGTTTTCTTTTTTAGTTATTTTAACTGAACTACGCGGATTTAGTCACTTTGTCAAATTTTTTAACAAGTTTTGCCCTTGCATCCGGTCTTTTTTCGAAATAGCCATGAAACTTGCGTCGAAAATGCGAAATGGGAGGCCAGTTTTATTTTTTATTAGTTTTTTTTTACAAAAACAAAAAAAAGTTGTTTGGACCTTTTGTTTTTTTAATTACTATTACTAATTAAACTTTTTTTTAGTCCCACGGTTTGGTTTTTATTTTTTTATTTTTTTGGAGATTTATTTTATTAGTATTATCAAAGTTTATTTTATTCCAGACATGTTTATGTCTTTAGAGTCAGTAGAGTCCGTTTGTATATACTTCATTTTCTCTCATTCTACAAAAATATAATTGAAAAATATTTTAGTATGTCTTATTTATTTTTTAAAGAAAAGAGAAGAAATCATTAGAATTGTTATTATTTCTCCTGAACTACGTGGTGGTCTGATTCATACGGCGTCATGATACGTAGGCAATCCCCATCGGATGCAATCACATCCATAACTAATCCGGAAAAAAATGATAAAAATTAAAATAAAAAATAAAATAAAAGAGCAGTAAGTTCGAAAGGAAATAAACCAACAAGCCGGGATGAAGCACGACGCCCTTCAAAATTATTTTAGAGATGAAAATGGCATTAGCTGCATGGCATACAATGTGTGATTAATATCTGAAAAATGCCCAACTCTAACACGTTTGTTATTTCTAAAGAGATAAGGTTAAACAAAGGTGGTTGATTTGTGGTTTAAACTGGCGACTCACCCTTACAGCACGAGGTCAAATGGAAAAAGTAAAATGGGAAACAATAGTGAGAATGAGTCACATTATGATGATGTCCATGGAAAATTAGTCAAACAAGGTTCAGGACTGGTTAAATAAGTAAGAGTGTTGAAATAACAATTAGCAGATATGTACCAAGCCTGGGTGAATGGACAGGTACCACCCTCACTACCCCCGGGGCCTTCGGATAATCTTCATAATGTGTCAGTTGCAAATCAAGTGCATATCTCCATAATAAGTAATTTGTACCAACCTGGATTCAATCCGAGCATTAACCTCGCCACTATCCCCAGTACCTCCATCTTACGTCCTCCAGCTTCACCCTTTAGAAATGACCCACGTACTGTGCTCATTCCTCAACCGGCTCTCGCTCAAAAGCTCAAGAATGATCCACAATTGAATGCTCATGATACCCAACATTGCTCTCTAGAACTGATTTTCAAGGTTCCAGATTCATACAAGTATATTCCTCAGAACATATTCCCAGTCGAGTTCGAAAAGCCCAACAAGAATATGGAGCCAGAGGAAATGACCAGAAAAGTGAAGGTTTTGGAACAAACCATGAGAAACGACAGGATTTGGGAGGCCATAAGAGTGTTTCGTTCAATAATTTATGTATGTTTCCCCATGTTTATTTGCCACCTGTATTCATGAATCCTAAGTTTGACAAGTATGATGGTCACGGTGATCATATGGCCCACTTGAAGAGATATTGTAACCAATTGAGGGGAGCAGGGGGCAAAGAAGAATTACTCATGACTTATTTTGGGGAAAGTTTGACAGGAATTGCTTCAGAGTGGTTCATAGATCAAGACATATCTCACTGGCACGTTTGGAACGACATGGCTTAAGATTTTGTCCAACAATTTCAGTACAATATTGATATAGTGCTAGACCGCTCCTCTCTTGTCAACATAAGGAAGAAATCTACAGAAAGCTTCAGAGAATATGCAATCAAGTGGAGAGAGCAGGCTGCTAGAGTCAAACCACCAATGAAAGAGGCAGAAATGATTGACTACTTTCTCCAAGCTCAGGATCCTAATTACCTCCATTATATGTTGGCCGCCATTGGTAAGCCTTTTGCCGAGGCGATCAAGATTGGGGAAATAGTTGAGAATGGCATGATGTCGGGAAAAATGGTGAGTCAGACAGCCCTTGAGGCGACCACGCAAGAAATTCAAAGCAGGTCGGGCAGTTTCGGAAATCGGAAAAAGGAGGAAGGATCCATGATGGCATCTGGATCCGGGGGAGTTCAAAGAGGAATAGTTCCTTCACACGTGCAATTCCAACAGGGACAATTCAATTCTTCTCAACATTATTATCCACCTCAGGGTCCCCAATATTCATTTCCCTCACAACAATACATAGTGTATAATGCTCAGGCTTATGCTAGGCCTCACAATCACCAACAATGGCGAGCATCGATTCCACAAGGCTCCCCTCAACTCCGGAAACATTTCCAGGCACCACATAATCCTCGTGCCAGATTGGAATATATGAGAGAACCAGAGGCAAAGAAACAGTTCACCTCGATTGGAGAATCGTATACATCCCTGTTTTTAAAGTTGATGCAGCTTAAATTGATTGAACCTATCATGCCACGTTATGTGAATCCAAATTCAAAAGGTTTTGACTCCAATGCGAGATGTGAGTATCATTCTAACACCCAAGGTCATAGCACCAAAAATTGTTAGACATTAAAGAAAGCCATTGAAAATTTGATTGAAGCAAAGGCAATTGTGGTGACAAACAATGAAGATACTCCTAATATCACAAACAATCTGCTCCCAGATCATGATAACACACATTTTATTGGGATGATTTGTGATGATCCTGATTACAAGATATCGCGAAAGACAGAGATGATTGTTGGAACTATAGGGCCGGAGTCAAAAGTGATAATAAGCCTGCCGCAATTGGAACCGCTGGTTGTGGAAGGTGCGAATTCTAGTTCAAACTTGGCAGGTTCTGAAAAAACGATTCTCTATCTCCGTGGAAGCACAAAAAAGATTGAGGTTCAATTGGGTGGGCCAAAACTTTATACCCCTGAGGGCATTCAAAAGATTGTTTCGAATAATGCTTTAAGAAATATAACAAAACCAGTTGTGATCCAATATGTGGCACAACTTCCAGGTCAAACCCAAAAGCTATTCCCTGGAACTATAACAATACTATCATGACATACAAAGGAAAAGAGATAGTGGAAGAAATAGATGAAATGGGAGGCTTGACCCGCTTTGGAAGGTGTTATTTGCTAGAGAAGTTGAGAAAAGCTAAGCAAGCCAAGGAAAATCACTTTCCAGTGAAAGAAACTGTTTCAGAAAAAGAAGCGGAGAAATTCCTTAAGAATATGAAAATGCAAGACTACTCAATCATTGATCAACTAAGGAAAACCCCTGCTCAAATATCTTTGTTATCTTTACTTTTGCACTCAAAAGAACATCTTTGTGTGTTGATAAAAACTTTGAACGAGCGATATGTCTCAGAAAAGACGTGAATCAGCTAGAAAAAATGGCTGAAAGATTCTTTGAGGTGAACAAAATCTCTTTCTGCGATGATGATTTTCCTAAGGAAGGGGCTGGGCACAATAAATCTTTGCATCTTATGGTCAAATGTGAATGGCATTACGTAAAAGGGGTCATGATTGACGGAGACTCAAGTGTATATGAATGCCCTCTTTCTATTCTACAACAACTGAACATTGACACTAACAGAATTCGAACTAGTAGTGTCAGCATTAGGGATTTTGATGGTTCAAAAAGAGACACTATTTGGAAAATTGAACCCACCATGACAATTGGCCCGGTTTATTTAACATTGTCTTTCAGGTGTCCTATATGAAAACCTCCTATAATTTTTTTCTGGGAAGGCCGTGGATCCATATGGCCAGAGCTAGACCATCCACCCTACATCAAATGGTCAAATTATAATATGACAGGCAAGAAATTGTTGTTCATGGGGAGAATGACCCGTCCATTCCATGTATCGAGGCCAAGTAAGGATGTGAATTCCTCATATATCAAACATTTGAGATGGGTGAGATAGACCGGGTGGAAGAAGGAAAACCAATTCGACATCCCCATCTTGTAGCCACATCTATGATGGTAGGTTCACTGATGTTGAGGAACGGCTATGAACCAGGAAAAGGATTAGGATCATTTTTGAAGGAATTTTGAACCTCATTGCTCCCTTTTCGAAGAAAGATGCCTTTGGCTTGGGTTTTAAACCAACATCGGCTGACATAAACAGAGCCAAGGCCCGGAAAAGGAATGGTTGGAATCTGTCAAAACCAATCCCTCACATTGCCAACTCTTTTTTCAAGCCACAATTTGAAGAAGTCCAAAATATTTCTACTCAAGATGACATTGATGAAGCTTGCCAGGGTATCAAGGAGATGTTCTATGGAATCAACATGGTTCAAGTTGGTGAGGGCCCTCGCCGTGCAAGTGTTCAGCTGATTGGCCCAGATACCTCGCTCAACAACTGGGAAGCAACTCCTCTTCCCATCAGGAAGGAGTCGTGGTAGTCTGTTTTGTTGCTTTTTCGGTATTTGGATTATTTTCAGGGTTGTAATCCATATACTTTACTTCAACTTCTTTGCTTTGATATTAACCCTTCTATCTTTTCAACTTCAATGAAATGAAGTTCCAGTTTCATAGTAGGATTCTGTTTTTCCTTTCCCTAATTTTTGTTAATTTCTCATCATTTTCGGTTTCGTTAATGTTGGCTTTAAAAAACATGACATGCACGCGAAATTCATGTCCAGATCTTAAAATGTTGTCTAATCTCGAAATAATGAATCAAGAAGTTGAGTATGATGAAGATGAAGCCTTTAAATAAGTAAAAAGAGAAATGGATCAATTTGAGAATACGCCTAAACCTAACTTAAATGAAACTGAGGCAATTAACCTGGGAAGTCCTGAACAAGTCAGGGAAACAAAAAAAAGCATTCATACTTAACAAAGGATGAGAGATTCCACAATTCAATTTTCGTCCGAGTATAGAGATGTATTTCTTAGGAAGATGGTCCAAGGGTCTCAGTTAGTGTAACACCTTACTTGGTAGTTTATGGAACTAAGCGGTCGTACCTATTGAAGTTGAGATTCCCTCTCTCCGGATAATTGTTGAAGCTGGGATTGAAGACACTGAATGGGTGAAGTCACGATTGGAACAATTGAATTTGATTGATGAAAAGCGTTTGGAGGCAGTTTGTTTTGGTCAGTTATACCAACAAACAATGGCACGCGCTAACAATAAGAGAGTGTGCGCAAGAAAAATTGAGGTAGGACAGCTTGTTTTAAAATGCATCTTCCCACACCAGGAAGAAGCAAAAGGAAAGTTCGCCCTGAATTGCCAAATTCCTTACCTCTTCAAGAAAGTATTGTCGAAAGGAGCTTTACACTTGGCAGATATAGAAAGAAAGGTGACAGACATATCCGTCAATGCATATGCATCTAAGAGATACTATGTCTGACATGCTTCTATTGGGGCATTTGGTTTATGCTTAGCATTCTCAGGTTGGGATGACGAAAGGCTATCATTCTCGCTACCCAAACACTGGTCAACCCTAGTTAGCCCTTTGAAGCCTTGTTTATATTTCTTTGTGTTTACCCTCTTTTGGAACCAATGTACTTAAGAAAAAAGATTAAAAAAGTCATCATCAAAACAAGTTCATGCCATCCCGAACTAAGTTTGACTTGATTCTGAAAGGATACGTAGGCAGCCTCTCTCTGAGGTTCAGTCACACCAAACAAAAGAATCCACATTTCCCCAATATTCAAAGAAACTGGGGCATGTTTTTATTTTATTTTTCGATGGTTGTTCCATAAAATGGCTCCAAAAGTTGGAATTCAGTTGAATAGTTCTTTTTACCTTTCCCTTTTAAGACCTTCTGATCAGCTTTTGAGAATGCTAAGACACTACACTCCACGTGGCGCTTCAGCCATTGCAAAGACAGAAAAACAAATGAGAGAGTCTTATTAGTGAAAACCCTCAAGGGCACTATAAGGCGATGGCGAGTTGAGAAAAACAAATGAGAGTCTTATTGGTGAAAACCCCCACGGGCACTATGAGGTGATGGTGAGTTAAGAAAAAGGCAAATGAGATAGGTTAATTAGTGAAAATCCACAAAGGTCATCGTTGATCGATTATAGGTCTTCTTATATCCCGGCACAAGCATGGTTAAAGAACTCAATTTCAAAGTGAAGTTTACAATAGATTTTGAGAATTAGACGGTTTAGACGCATCGGGCATCCAGTCCAAAGTGCATATCAAGTTCTTTCGTATTTTTCCCCTGAAAAGGACGTTTTTCGATTAAGTTGTAATGCTTATTAGTTCACCTACTTTTTTTTCTTTTTTTCTTTCTTCTTTTTCTTTTCTTCTTTAGTAATATTAATTTTGAGTCCCTTTCAGTTTAATTTTGTCAAACCAAAGCAAAGAAAAGGCAACAAAATTGGTTACAGTTTCCTCGTTATATGAAGTAAACGTTTCTGGGGCATAAACAGTATGGGAAAAGCCCTAAAGCCAACTTTGATATTCCTTGTCAAGCAAGAGGCTTGAAGGACTTAGCAATGTTTCAAGGGCAACAAAAGTTACACATCAAAAGTTGTTTTGGGGAACAAATCTGTTTGCACCATAGACACAAATGGTGATATGCCCAAAATAGTCAGGTGTTGATGATGAAAAAAAAAAAGATCTTCAGAAAATAAAGTCAGAATCTCCCGGCAATTTGTACGATCATAGACAGGGTCATAACAATTGCATTGGATGCAAGGTCAAGTCTCCAAGAAGTCAAGGCCACAAACAGACCACCATTTTTAAAAACTACCGAATCTTTCTTTGTTAAGACAGGAATAAATTCGTTTAGTGAAACACTTCGTGGAAAGACGAACCACCAAGTGAAGTTCTCATATCCATGATTACCTTCCAATATACACGTAAGCATGTTATTTTAGTTTCATTATAGGGGATTGACACCCTATCTTCAACAAAGGGTACTACATCCCATGGCTGCATTATTTTCTACATAGGGTACAACATCCCCTAGTAGCATTTCAGAATGCCAGGAGCCTCATTTTATTGCCAACACAGGCTACTACATCCCATGGCTGCATTATTTTCTACATAGAGTCTGACATCCCCTGGTAGCATTTCAGAGTGCCACGAGCCTCATTCTATTACCAACACAGGGTACTACATCCCCTGGCTGCATTATTTTCTACATAGGGTATGACATCCCCTAGTAGCATTTCAGCGTGCCACGAGCCTCATTTTATTGCCAACACAGGGTACTACATCCCCTGGCTGTATTCTTTTCTACATAGGGTACGACATTCCCTAGTAGCATCTAAGAGTGCCACGAGCCTCATTTTATTTCCAACACAAGGTACTACATCCCCTGGCTGCATTATTTTCTACATTAGGTACGACATCCCCTAGTAGCATTCAGAGTGCCACGAGCCTCATTTTATTGCCAACACAGGGTACTACATCCCCTGGCTGCATTATTTTCTACATAGGTTACGACATCCCTTAGTTGCATGTTAGAGTGTCATGAGCCTTATCTTATTGCCGACACATGGTACTACATCCCTTTGTCGCATTACTTTCTACCTACATAGGGTACGACATCCCCTAGTAGATGCCACGGGCCTCATCTTATTTCCAACACAGGGTACTACATCCCCTGGTCGCCTCCTTCATGTTAACAAAGGGTATAACATTCCCTATTATTATTAAAAAATAAACTTTTTCAATTCTTTATTCTGCAATAGCAATGATATTTTAATGCGTTTTCAATAACTCACAAAAAGTTTCTAGTGCAAATTGGGGCAGAAAATATTTGTTCGTTTTGTTTGTTTGTGTTGGCTTGTAGGTTTTTCTGAAAAGCACGGATTTGATGTGCAAAAAAAAAAGATTTCAGTTCTTTCCAAATAAAGTGGAACGTTGATCTCAATACAAGCCACAACCAACTTTGGCTTAATGCATGCAGAGACATATGGTCAAGATCTTTCTTCCCACCGTCAGATCAAGAAACAAGCATGAAAGAATATTTCATAGTGTGTTTCATCGAGAGCATCAAGTTTCAATCCAAAGTCACTAGGAGAAGCAAATCAAGAATAAAGACATATTTCATAGTGTGTTGCATCGATTGCATCAAGTTTCAATCCAAAGTCACTGGGAGAAGCAAATCAAGAATCAAGACAAGATTCCAGATGGCATTTAGAGAGGAATTTTTGTTACTCTTAGATTTCAAGAGTATGTAATCTTCTTTTCATTTTGATAGTTGGAACCGCGGATCAGAACCTCGATGGAACTTCAGTGGACTCTCCATCTAAGTATACTCCATCACTCTTCTTTCTACTTGAACTACACGTGACCTGGTTCCCTTATAACCCAGGATATGTAGGCTACCTAAAACCAAGGCTCGATCGCACCTTTTTCTTCTATCTTGTTTTCCTTTTCGAATGATAGTGAGGTCAAAAATCAGTCACCTTGTTCATTTTTCTTTGCCTGAAAACTCTTCATGTTTCCAAGCAAAGAGGAGCATGTTGTGAACACCTAATTTTTTTACCACGCCCAAACTCTATACTAGTTTAGTATAAATATTTCTTTTACGTCTAATCTTAATATTTTAAAACTTTTATCATACATACATACATACATACATACATACATACATACATACATATATATATATATATATATATATATATATATATATATATATATATATATATATATATATATATATATATTTACTCCTAGTTTTAAATAAAAGAAAATTAATAAAATCTAATTAGAATTTTAAATGTAAGCTATAGTATTTTTCTTAGTATAATTTAAACTACAATGTAAATATTTAATTTTCTTATGTATATAATATTTAAGTATAAGGTAGCTAACTACTATTTTTAACTATGCATTTTACTTTCTAATTTCTTCATTAATAAAGAATAAGTAAAAGTTATTAAACAAACAAATAATAATAACTAACAAAAAAAGGCAAAGCAAATAATAATAATAATAATAATAATAATAATAATAATAATAATAATAATAATAATAATAATAATAATAATAATAATAATAATAAGGGATAAATCTTAAAAGATTCAAACAAAATTTATCCTAACCACTTACCATGATCTTCTCAACCTCTTTCCCCCACTTCAATTCTAACTCTAACTCTTTTACATACCACCTACATTCCTTTTATAAAAGCGGAATAAAACATTAAAAAAAAAAGAGAAAAACATTAAAAAAAAAAAGAGAGGAAAACGTTGAAAAACAAAAGAGAGAAAAGAACGGAAAAAAACAAAAGAACAAAGAAAGAAGAAAAGAGAACAGAAGGAGAGAAAAGAAAACAAAGAAAACGTTGAAAAATGGAGAGAAAGAAAGGAAAAAAGGCAACGAAAAAAGGAAGAGAGTTTTTTGGAGACGGAGTTCTGGTTTTTGTTCGCGGTTTTGTGTTTGTGGTTATAAAAAGGTTAGTATTGCTAGATTTGGAAACCAATAGATCATACATATTCTTTTTATTGTAAAACCTTTAAAAACGTAACACTCAATCTTTTGGTACAGTTTAAACATGATATATGAGATCTATGTCTTCGCAAAATTTGAATTTTAATTTGTTTTTCTGAATTTCATTAGAAGCAATATATATATATATATATAGATATAGATATATATATATATACATACACACACACACACACACTGTTATTTTTCTTTATATGTAATATATTATACGGGTGAGCAGCTTTCATACTAATTCTTGAATTATGAAGAGTGCCTAAAGAATTTCTTTTTACTTCGTTATAGTTTTGTTTATTTTTATTAGAAGTTTTATTTATATTTTGGTTTAAAATAACGTGATTGACATAACACGTGTTAGTTTATTGTTAAAGTTGCTGAAATTTTAGTTCTTTAATAGTTAAATTAAATTCATGTTCATATAGATGTGTATATCAAATTACGGCAAGTTAATCACACAGAACAATATGATAGTTAAATAAGATTATTATTTTATATTAAGTTCTATTGATAAATATGACTGGAATTTGCATATATGTTTTTTTATAAATGTCTCCTGATAATGATAAATCTAATATTATGTAGGTTTGTTAAATTATAACGAATCAATAGAAAGCTTTGTTGATTCGGTTCTATCTTCTAGGCCAATGGTCATCTCTTAGTTACTTTTTACTTTAAAACCTTAAAATTTATTACAAAAGTTAAAAATAACAATAATAAAATAGAATACTCTAAAAATGCTAGAAAATTTTTAGATGCACTTTAAAATACTAGCTCATGTGTTTATACCCGAACATTGGATTGATATGCTTAAATAATAAAAAGATCATGTGCGCATTCCGCGTCGTGATACCTTTTAAATTTAAAATAATTATGTTATAACTATGTGTACATTCCATATCTTGGTTTAATATTTAATGTCAAGGAAGTACCTTGTGTGCGTATCGCATCTTGGTCAAAATAATTAATAAAAAATATAATAAATTAAGTGAAGCGGTAATAAATAGGCCATAATTAATAAGAATACAAGAATAGCTAAAAATTAATTTAAGCCTTACATTAATCAATAGAAGCGACCGTGCTAGAACCACGGGACTCGATGGGTGCCTTACATCTTCCCCTCGGTCAACGAATTCCTTAGTCAGTCTTCTATTTTTGTAGACCATAAATTAATAGTCAAACCTTCCTTTTGAAAAGGGATTCAATTAAAAGGGGACTTGGAACACTAGAACTTAATTCCAAGTTGCGACTCTAAATAATAATTAATCCCTTTTCAAAACGTCACTTTAATTGGAAAAACTCTTCTAACTCAACCTCATAATAAGGTTGTGTGACAAAAAGAGGTGTGACATACGTTTGAACATGGGCCCTTGTGGAATATCGATCCTTCTTACGATTATATGAATTAGATGATGCTGCTCCTCCTGTTCATTTTTCCCGTTTGCATCTAATAAATAGGGATTTTGACCACTTATTTGCTCTTTTTTACTTGCGTCTTAGCTCAAAAATTCTATATGATATTCCCGAAAACTAACCAAATGTGCTTATTTGCAAGAATATTGGAAAACGAGCCAAAGAAGGAAAAATCAACTCATAAAGGAGTCAAAAGTGAATAAGAGCCAAAACTGGGCAAAGAGGTTAGCAGTGCGGGCCGCACAATTCTAGTGCAGCTGCAGAATGAGATTCAGAGAAGAGATTTTAGACAGCTAAGACAGTGCCAACCGCACCAAAAATATGCGGCCATAGGAGATCAAGTGCGGTCGTAATCATTATTATATGGTCCACATGATTGAAGAATTAGAGAGTTGTTCCAAGGCCATAAGAGAAGATGAGAGTGGAGCGGAGCATTTTTCTGCAGCCACATAATCCTAACTGCGGCCGCACCCACTTTTAGGAACACCGCAGAAGCCTGAAGAGTTGAAGCCCAATTTCCCAAGACTGCGGACCGCACTAGAATTTTGCGTCTGCAAAAGCCCATTTTTCCGTCCGCATCAGAATTATGCGTCCGCACAACCTCGATATGGGTATTTTTGTCAGATATTTTTAGCTTAGTCTAAATATAATTTTTTGAAATGTTTAGGCGAAGTTTAGTTTACAAAGGTGCGCCTGGATGTTTTTCTTCACTTCTTTGAGTAATCTTTTAATAGATTCACTTCTTAACACTAGATTTTCTTGGTTTAATCTATGATTATGCATCCTATCCTAATTTCTTCTTTTATTTATTCATTTTTTATGAGTAGCTAAATCTTTAGCTAGGATTTTGGCTCAACCCTAGTGTGGATAATTAATGGGTATTTAATTTTAGGGCTTGTTTGTGATTGAGTTAGTGATATCTACCCTTGGGTATGCTTAAATTATAAAATTAGTGGTTAAAAACATAGGTTCATGCCTTTTTGACCTAGCTTTTGCATGAGAAAGATAGACTAGGTTAGGAAAACTTGGCCAGCAGGGAGTTTGGGTAAATTCAAGAAATTGATAGCCCAATTAAAGGGTCAAATATAGAGATAGTAAGACCAGACCTGAGAATATATCACTTGACTTGTGCAAATACCCATTTAGGCTTGAGAATGCCCAAACGGGCAAAATTACTCAAACTACCGATATACACAGAGTGCGCAATTTCGAGTGTTTGATATACCACAAACCCGATAAATCAAACATGCCCTATAGTTTACAATCCATTAGTTAGCCACCTAGGTGGAGGTCACGACCCTAGATTCCTTTATTAGTTGTAAAAAACTCAAAACCAAAACCACTGTCTACTAGTTATTATTTGCAATCCTTAGCTAAAAGTAGAAATAGAAAACAACCAATGAATATGTGGAACTCCAATATAAGGCACATCATATATTAGCTCTAGTTATATACCTAATCCAAATTCTAACTTCTTGTGGATTCGATCTTGGCTCATGTTGGGTTTATTATTTCTTCGACCGTTTCACTACTTAATTGTGGTGTGAATTTGGGCGAGATCAATTTTTGGCACAGTTGTCGTGGGGTTAAACGGATTTTGCTATATATCTAGGTTTTTGTGTGTTTTGTCTTTCTTTCCTTCCGAGTTGCTAATTTTGTGTTTGAATTTATTCTATGTACAAAAAATGGTTCTCAACAACGAGGCCATCAGAAATATGCTCTTGGATGAGGACGTGGACGATGATGCCATAGATGAGGTTCCAATTGAACCTCACACTAATAGACGAGGCCACACACCTCTCGATAATGTGCCCATCCCTCCCTCACCTCCACCAAGAGCGGTAGCCTACCAACAATTTCCAAATGAGGGTTTTGCAAGTGCTATTTTCACACCCCACATTAGGACGGGCAACTTCCAAATCACCAAAGTGATGATTACACTACTTGAACTATAGGGTTTCTTCACTGGCGCTCCAAATCAATATGCCTACAAGTATCTTAAGGGGTTCTTTGATACTTGTTGAGGGAGCAACCAAACAAATATTTTTGAGGATGAGTTGATGTTGAGGTTATTTCCCTTTTCTCTACGGGGAAAAGTATTCGACTGGTTTGAGAGGTTACCCAACCATTCCATCACCACTTGGAATGAATTGGCAGAAAAGTTCATTTCCAAATTCTTCTCTCTGGGACATATGGAAAAACTTCGATATGAGATTCTTGCTTTCAAGCAAGAACCCAACGAGCCATTGCATGAGATTTGGGAAAGATATTGTAACATGGTAAAAGAGTGTCTGAACAATGACATGACCAAGGTCATGATCCAGTAGACCTTCTATAGGGGGATCAAGACAACTAATCAATGCGTGGTTAACCAACTCGACGGGGGTAACTTCATGAAAATGCATAATGCTAAAGCTTGTGACATTCTTGATGGGATGGTTGATACCTCTTCGGCGTGGCAAAGTTGAGCCAATGTGCCACAAGGTGACGGTAATGTTATTCACCTACAAAAGGAGCTACATGACCACAGGCAAACTATAGTCGAGTTAACAACTACCATTAACCAATTGGCCAAGGCTCATCTTCAACTAGTTCAAGAGCCAAAACAATTGCATGCAATGGAATGTGTGAATATGATGGTAAACAAAAGATGGAAAAAATGTTAACAAACACAAAACCGTTTGAAACAATTTATGCAAGATGATAGTGGTTATGGCAAGGTAATTCATTCAATGAGCAAGATAAAGAAGCTTAATATGTCAGCAATTATCAAGGTCAAAGAAACAATGCTCGAGGGCAAAATCAACAACAATGGAGGTCACAAGGGAGCCAAGGTAGTTGGAACAACCAAAACCACAAAGCCAATTAGAGTGGTGATAATTCTAATCAAAGCAATTGGAACAATCAAGGAACTCAAGGATATTGGGGGAAAAATAACGAACACAATTAGGGAGGCAATAATCAAGGAGGGTGGAACAACAATAACAAATAGGGACTGGGTTTTCAAAGCTCTTCGATGTTCCAACAACCAAAAAATCCACCCCCATATACTTCTCAAGGCCCGAGCTCTTCTTCCAATGAGATGGGTAGAATTGAAAATATGTTTAAATAGATTATGGAGAAGAATATTGACTCTGATGCTCAAATAGCCTCACACAACACTTCTCTTTGGAATTTGGAGGTTCAACAATGTCAAATCTCATAAACTTTGAACACTCGTCCTAAGGGGGAAATACCTAGTGATATGGTGGTGAACACAAAGGGTAGGAAAAATATGGGACATGCTACGACCGTGACTACTAGAAGTGAAAAAGGTGGAGATGCAACCACATCAAATCAAAGAAGGATTGTGGATGAAAATGTTAAGGTTCAAGATGATGAAATACCAAGCAATGTGGTTCAAGCTAATGAAAAAGTGAGAATTGATATAGATGAAAGTGTGGGGGAGATTAAAGAAGAGGTGAACCCCTCTAGGGAACTCGTGATTGACATACTGGAACCGGTGGTGCCAAAGGCTAAGGCACCAATGTCAAGGCCTCCTCCTCCCAACCCTCAAAGGCTTGCAAAGAAAAACAGTGAGAACCAGTTCAAAAAGTTTATTGATATGATGAAGAGTTTGTCAATTAATGTGCCGGTGGTAAAGGCATTGGAACAAATGCTGGGATATGCAAAATTGATAAAGGATTTAGTAGCAAAGAAAAGGTCGATGAATTATGAAACCATCAGGATGACTCAACAAGTGAGTGCTATTGTGCACCCAATGGCTCCAAAGTTGGAAGATCTCGGCGCTTTCACCATCCATTGCACTATCGGGAGCGCCGATTTTGCCAAAGCAGCATGTGATCTTGGGGAAAATATCTACTTGATGCCTTACTCGGTGTTCAAAACTTTGAGAATTGGTCAAGCAAGGCCCATATCCATGAAGTTGCAAATGGCCGATCGACTATGAAGAGGACTATGGGTATTATTGATGATGTTTTGGTTTGAGTTGATAAGTTCATCCTCCCATAGGACTTCGATATCCTTGATTATGAAGTGGACTATGAGGTGCCGATCATTTTGGGTAGACCTTTACTTGCTAGGGGGAAGGTTCTTGTTAATGTAGAAGCCGGAGAGCTCATTTTTCGGTGGGTGGCGAAAAGGTGATATTTCATGTGTGCAAATAAATAAAGCAACTGAATAGTAATGAAGTTTGTTAATTTGTAATTTGGTGACTGGCGTGATAATTGATGATGCTAGTGCAACAATGAATGTTGAGGACAAATTGGAAGCTGTTTTGCTTAACCTAGATGATGATGAGTAGACTGATGTATATGTGAAGTGTGTAAATGTATAGCAAGGTATAGGATTATACACTTATGAGCCTAAAAAGTTATCTTTGGATCTTGTAAATAGAAAGACTCCGCCAACAAATTCCTCAATCGAGGAGCCTCCTACCTTGGAGATACATTCATTGCCCTTGCACCTCATGTATGAATTCCTTGGCCCTTCCTCTATTTGACTAGTTATCCTTTCTTCGTGCTTAACTAACGTGCATGTAGAATCCACTTTGGAGGTACAACAAAGGAGGAAAAGAGCAATCGGTTGGACTTTGGCAGATATCTGGGGCATAAGCCCCCCCCCCCCCCCCGTTTGCATGCACAAGATTATTTTGGAGGAGGGTGACAAACCCTCCATTGAACATCAAAGAACATTAAATGAAGCAATGCAACAGGTGATGAGGAAGTAGATACTCAAGTGCTTAGATGACATGGTTGTGTACCTCATTTCTGATAGCTCGCGGACCTCTCCGAAGCAATGTGTCCCAAAGAAATGGGCATAACTGTGGTGAAAAATAACAAGAATGAATTGATCCCAAAAAGAACCATCACCGTTGGAGAGTGTGTATGGACAATAGGAAGCTTAACAAAGTTACTCAGAAAGATCATTTCTCGCTTACATTTCTTGACCAAATGCTTGATAGGGTGGTAGGCGTGCTTTTTATTGCTATTTGGATGGATACTACGATTATAACCAAATCCTTATTGCTCCTAAGGACCAAGAGAAGACAACTTTCATTTTTCCTTATAGTACTTAAGCATTTTCAAGGATGCCTTTTGGGTTGTGCAATGCACCTACGGCTTTTCAACGGTGTATGATGGCTATTTTAACCGACATGGTGGAGGACATTCTTGAGGTCTTTATGGATGATTTTTCTGTGGTTGTGAACTCACTTGAAGAGTTTTTGAACGATTTAGAAGGGTATTAGCTAGATGTGAGGAGACCAATTTGGTGTTGAAATGGGAAAAGTGTCACTTCATGGTTGAGGAAGGCATTGTCCTCACCCAAAAAATTTCAAAACATGGTATTGATGTTGATAAAGTTAAGATTAAGGTAATGTCCAAACTCCCTACTCCTACATCTATGAAAGGAGTGAGGAGCTTCTTGGGTCATTCAGGTTTTTATCGTTGATTCATCAAGAACTTTTCCATGGTGGTGAACCCATTGTGAAAACTTTTGGAGAAGGATGAAGTTCCCTTTCAATGAAGATTATATGAAGGAAATTGAGTTGCTTAAGTTCAAGTTGACTACTAATCCTATTATCACCGCACCGGATTGGAGCTTGCCTTTTGAGCACATATGTGATGCTAGTGATATTGCGGTTGGAGTGGTGTTGGGGCAAAGAATCAACAAAATCTTCCATATGGTCTACTATACTAGCAATACCATAAATAATGCTCAAGTCAACTACACAGTGACCAAAAGGAGCTACATGCTATTGTGTTTTCCATGGAGAAGTTATATCCATATTTGATGAGCGCTATGGTGATTGTGCACACCGACCATGTGGTGCTTTGTTATTTTATGAGCAACAAAGATTCTAATGTAAGGTTGATGCTGTGGATGCTTCTTTTGCAATAGTTTGATATAGAGATTCAAGACCGTAAGAATAGTGAGAATCAAGTGGAAGACCACTTGTCCCGTTTGGAGGAGGAAGGAAGCCACATGACGACCTTGAGATCAATGATTCAATCCCGATGAGCAACTCCTATCTGTTTCAATGACCATGATGCTATGGTTTGCCAATCTAGCCAACTATCTTGTGAGTGGCATTGTACCGAATGAGTTCTCTTCAAACCAAAGGAAGAAGCTAAAACAGGATTGTTTGTATTACTATTGGGATGAGCTATATCTTTTCCGGATATGTGCTGGTTGTGTGATCCAGCGATGTGTGCTGGAAGAAGAATAAATGAAAATTCTTAAGGCTTGACACTGTTCACCATATAGTGGTCACCATGGTGGAGCGAGAACGGCTACAGAAGTTTTGACTTGTGGATTATATTGTCCTACCCTCTACAAAAACGCTAGTGATCCTGTAAAGCATTGTGATGAATGCCAAAGAACAAGTGGAACTTCTAGGAAGAATGAGATGCCCCTTTCCACCATTTTAAAGATTGATATATTTGATGTTTGGGGTATTGATTTCAAGGGACCATTCGTGATCTCTTGTGAGAACATTTAGTAGATGTGGACTATGTGTCGAAATAGGTTGAAGCCATGGCTTTACCCGATAATGAAGCTCGAAGTGTGGTGGCTTTCTTGAAAAAGAACATCTTCACAAGGTTTGGTACTCCACAGACCATTATTAGTGACGAACGTTTGCACTTTCTCAATCGGTATTTTGATACCATATTCACAAAGTATGTAACTTATAAAGTCTCCACCACCTACCATCCTCAAGCAAGTGTACAAGTTGAAGTCCCCAACCGAGAGATCAAGAGTATTTTGTCGAAGGCTGTGAATGCCAACTAGACCGATTGGAAAAATTGATGATGCTCTTTGAGCTTATAGGAAGGCCTACAAGATGCCGATTGGGATGTCTCCATATTGATTGGTGTTTGGGAAGGCGTGTCATCTTCAGGTACAACTTGAGCATAAGGCTATGTGGGCATTGAAAAAATTGAACCTTGAGTGGGATGTCGCTGCAAACCTAAGAGTGGCACCATTTGAATGAGCCTAATGAATTCCAGTATAATGCCTACACAAGTTCATCCTTGTATAAGGATAAGGTGTAAGTACCTCCATGACAAGTATATCCACAATGAGTAGTTCAAGGAAGGTGATTTCGTACCATTGTTCAATTCCCGGTTGAGGATGTTTCCGGGAAGTTGAAATCAAAATGGAGTGGGCCCTTTGAAGTAGTGAATGTAACTCCCTTTGGTGCTTTAGATTTGAAAAATAAGAATGATGAGGTTTTTAGAGTCAATGGGAACCGATTTAAACATTATCTTAGCAAGGTTGATGATGGCCACATTGTGGTGTTTATCCATGTCTCATGATTGGTAATTTGCGTCGTGCCGCAATGTTAAACCAGATGCTTCTTGGGAGGCAACCCATATCTTTTTCTTTCATTTATTTTCCTTCTTTTAGATAGATTAGTTTTATGCTAACTAGTTTTGAAGTGTATGTAGTAATGGGTGTCCTTTGCAAAGGTTGTGCATGAAAAATTTAGCTAAGTGTCAAAGTGCATGGTCTCTGAAGTTGGTTTGTCAAAAACATTTAAGGAATTGCGGGTGCACACATTTTGATGCAGTCTGCACTGATGTTGCTGCTGCACTCATTTGTGCGGTCCGCATCCAGTCATCTCAAAAGTAGGTAAGGAGTGCGGTTCGGATCAAAATTATGCAGTCGCGCTCAGGTTAAAAAAGGAGGGGTCTCACGGGTAAAATTATAAATAGGTCCTCTCTCATGTTTACACTTTTTCGAACTCCTGGGCCCTTAAGACTAAATAGGGCCCAAGAGTTCGAAAAGTGTAAACATGAGAGAGAAGTCATATTTATACTTTTGCCCGTGGGACCCCCTTTTTCAACATGAGTGAGGCCGCATAATTTTAATGCATACCGCACTCCTTACCTATTTTTGAGCTTGACTTATGCGGCCGCACTCATTATTGTGCGGTATGCATTGTCCTTACTCATTTTTGTGCAGTCTGCAATGATGGAACTTTAGAGACCCCAGTAGTCTGAACTTGGGGCTTTGCGGCCGCACGTAATTTTGTACGGTCTGTAATGGGTACTCTGCGGCCACACTAATTTTTGTGCGGTCCACAATAGGTTGTTCGCGGCCATACTCATTTTATACGATCCGTGCTACCTTTTGAGACAATTTTACTGCAACTTTCCATCATGCTTATGTATACACTTTGAGCTTCAATTGTGATTGATCTTTAATACTTATGTGCTACAGATAATAGTTCGATAACACAGTAGAGAAAATACAACACAAGGGAGGGTAGAACCCTCCCCAGGTCGGGGTCAAGGCAAAAGCAATCTACCTTTAGCAATTCAAAAGGCTATCAGCTGGAAAGCAACCACCAATAGAGCCCCTGACACTTCGAAGACCAGTGAGTATGTCCCATCTAGGGAAGCTTCTGAGGGTAACTCCGTGCAAGCACAAACGGAAGCCCAATCAAAACAAAGATAACAATTCTCTTTGGAGATTTTATTTTGTAGATGAGTCCTTATCAGCTGCCAGTTCATCTGAAGGTTCGGAAGAGGGTAGTCAAGATTGTGAACTCTCTTCCTAACATGCTCCCCTAGCTCCAATAAATATAGATGATGATGATAATGTCCCAGATGATGGGAGAGGGGGAGACACTGCAGTGGCAAGGTTAACGATGTCAAGGAAACAAGAGATTTGGGAGGACCATTTTGTCAGTGCAAATGCCTTTGCAAAGTTTGGGAATGGTGTCCACAAAGGTAGCTCACTCTTTAGCAACAATTGTTTATGAAAGACCTGAATAAACACACCCCCTATGTACTTAGGCAATTCCAAGATCAGAAAGGTTAGAGCTGGTTCACCAACAAAGTTCAGGACGCAAATGAATACCTGGTCAAGGAATTCTAGGCGAATGTTGCCCATATCAAAAAGGGTACTAAAGTGACCAAAGTGCAGAATCTAAAAATATGCTTTGAGTCATGTGCACTGAACACCTATGTAGGGTTTCAAGAAGTGGAGGTAGTGCAGCATTTGGCAAAGCTAGCCATGGGAGATGTAGCTCTACCGTGGTTGGATTATATTCTAGGAATTCCAAGGTCAACACCTCTGTGGCTTACAACTGGAGTTCTAATTTTTCGGGCCACCCTCAACTTTGAAGTAAAAGGGTGGCAAACGTTCGTGTGTAGCCACATTGACTCGTGTCTCAATTTTTCAACTTCCCCTTGTAGTCTTGGTGGCTTCTATTATGGTAGGATATCTGATAAATTTTGGTGCCATCATGTATACCAACATCACTTTAGTTGTCAAGAAGGGCGAGAGATCTTACTCGTACCCAAACTCCCTCACCGAATACTTCAAGAATCAACGGGTGGAGTCCAAGCATTATGATACAGATGTGAAGGCCAAGAAGTCTTTCTCTTTGTACTATCTTCAAAGAGCTGACGACTCAAATTTCAAGAGTAAAGTTACTACCTCCAATGGCTAGTCTGAGGAGCCAGCGGTAATGGTTACTGATTCAGCTGTTGAGCCTTCCACAGCAGTCGGTACTTCCACCATAACAGCAGCCATGCCACCATATTCATCTAGCGGACCTCCTACTTCTGCTAGACTTTCAGTTCCATTGCCAGTGTTTGCTTCATCTACCTATCCTTAGACTACACTGCGAGTCTCCTAGATATCGGCAAGTCTCAACAATTGGATGCAAGAAACTACTATAAAGTTGACTGATATTTCCAGTGCGTGATGTTGCAGCATAGTCCTCAGCCTCAGCAACCCCAGCACAACTAGCGGTACCTCTGTCAGTGGAGGAAGCATTGAAGAAAATTTTGGAAAACCAGAAGACATTTACAAAAACTCTGGAGGTACATAGGAATATCATTGCAGACTTGACCAAGAAGGTCAGGAAGATGAAGAAGTCTCATGCTTTAAAGAGGTCAGTGGAGAAGTTTGACTAAGAAGGTCGCAATGATTGCATCTGGAGGAGATTTGTCATTAGACTTGCTCATAGAGACAACACCACCAGTAGCCGGCCAGTGTGTGGAGCCGACTTCCACTTCCCACACTGCTGAGGAGATGATCTGGATGCTCAGCAACCCAGTTGACCCTCAGCCTCGTGATGTGAGATACAACTTGAGGCTGAGGTTGCTAAGGATCCTATGCAAATTGACACCACACAGGGATCTCACTTAACTCTATACCATTTACATGTTCTTATTTTTGTTAAGCATTAGGGTCAATGCTTATTTTTCGTTTGGGTGGTGGTCTTTTCTGATTATTTGACATTTGGGATAAAATAACTCGAATACTATTTTTATTTCATCTTTATTTTTCCTTTGGTATGCATATATTTTTTCCATTTGATGTATATATTCTTCCCCTTATGTATATATTCATTTGACTTCGGCTTGTATATTCTTTTATCGTGTTTTCTGTAGTATGTTTCATAGCTTCTTTGGTTGCTTCTCTTTAGTAGTATAACTTCTTATTTACTTTAGTACCTTTTTTTTTAATTTGCTAGCTTCTTTTTACGTTTTGAGTGTACAATAAGCCCTTGGTTTTCTTAATACCACAGTTCTTTCCAAAGGTGGATTATGTGTGAACAGGTGGCTTTTCCCAACAATGGATAGCGTAACAACCTTATTAAGGGACTGAGTCCGTTTTCTTTTATGTTTTAGTATATATAGTAATAATGAATAAAATAGGTCTCAAGCATGCTTCACTTGGTAACAACACACTTACCTATGATCATATGGCTAAAAACAAGTTGTTGGCAGAAAAATAGCTCTAGTTGTGACTCTTGTGTTGACTTAAGCAGTCATCGAGTGGTTCAAATCAAGCCATTTGTGATTCTAAATCTTAGCTACGATTTTTGTGGGCCCTAGACTCTATTCTCCTTAGCAATCTAGAAGCGTGAGAGGTGAGATGTTTAGTTGCAAATCCAAGTACCCGTGCTAATACTCCAAAACTTGCCTCCACTGCCTGTCGGGGCGAAATTCTAAGGTAGCTTGGCTTGAGAAATTATTGTAGCCTTGATCTGATTTGAAATTTAAAATATTCCATGGCCTACCAATGTGATATCCCAAGTCAACCACTTTGAGCCAAAGCCCTTTTTCTTTCAATAACTACGTTACAAGCCTTCATCTGTTTTACAATGACCCTCTCTTAGAACTCCATCTTTCCTTAGCATTCTTGAGAAATAATTGGAAAAAATATACATCCGGGGGAGAAAAAAAGAGTTAGGAAGTGATTAAAGGTACAAAGAAGAGAAACAAAATAAAGAAAAGGGAAGGCAAAGAAAAAAGAAAGAAAGAAAGAATAAAAAGAAATGCCAAAAAAGGTGAATAATGTGAAGAGTCGAAGGGAATCCACAAGAAAATAAGGAGGAAAAGCTAAAGTAAATAGAAAATTAAATATCACATTCATGAAAGAGTGACGTTACGTCTCTCTAGTTCCCCCGAGGAAGAAGAATATGACTCAAAAAATAGAGAAAGTATGAGCCAAAAAAGAGAAAATGGAATGCCTAAGAAAGATGAAACTGTTCCCTGCCAACAAATCCTACATTGATCCAAAAGCCTTCATTACATCTCGCAAAAGCCCTACATGATTTCAAGTTGAGTGAGCTTACATTAGTGGTTATTTACATAAAAGGCAATCTTATGGTACTTAAAGCCGGTCATGTGTGTCTGATTCACCTTAGGCTAGATAAAAAATCTCTTTTTCTACTGGAGGTGGGAATTGCCTTATTTGCTCGACGACAAGCAAAAACTTAAGTTTGGGGGAGTTAACAAGTAGGGATTTTGACTGTTTATATGCTCTGTTTTTCTTGAGTTTTAGCTTAAAAATGGTCAAAGGTATTCCCGAAAACTAATGAATAGTGCTTACTTGCAGGAATATTAGGAAACGATCCAAAGAGAGCAAACCAACTCATAAGGAGTCAAAAGTAAACAAGAGCCGAAACTCGGCAAAGAGGCTAGCAGTATGGACCGCGCAATTCTAGTGCGGCTGTAGAATGAGATTCAGAGAAGAGGTTGTAGATAGTTGAGACAGTGTGGACTACACCAAAAATGTGCGACCGCAAGACCAAAAGAGGTGAGTGCGGGCCACAACACTTTTGTGCAGCTGCATAATAACTGCAGTCGCAACCACTTTTATGCGGACCGCAGAAGCCTGAAGAGTTCAAGACCAAATTCCAAGACTCCAGACCGCACTAGAATTTTGCGGCCATAGAAGCCCATTCTGCAGTCCGCATCAGAATTACGCAGCCGCAGAACCTTTGTAGTGGCATTTTTATTAGATATTTCCAGCTTAGTATAAATACAATTTTTTGTTATTTTTAGGTGAAGTTTAGTTGGCAGAGGTGCACCTGAACATTTTTCTTTACTTCTTTGTGTAATTTTGTAATAGATTGACTTTGTAACACCAGATTTTCTTCGTTTAATCTATGATTATGCATTCTATCTTAATTTCTTCTTGTATTTCTTCATTTTGTATCAGTAGGTAAATTTTTAGATAGGGTTGTGACTCAACCCTGTGTGGATACTTAATGATTATTTAATTTTAGGGCTTTTTTGTGATTGGGTTAGTGATATCTAGTCTTGTATATCCTTCAATTCTATAATTAATAGTTGCAAATATTGATTCATGCCATTTTTACTTAGTCTTTGCTTGAGAAAGAGAGACTAGGTTTAGGAAAACTTGGCCAGCAAGGAATTAGGGTGAATTCAAGAAATTGATAGCCCAATTAAAGGGAAAAATCTAGAGATAGTAAGACCCGACTTGAGCATATATCATATGATTTGTGCAAATACCTATTTGGGCTTGAGAAAGCCAAATCGAGAAAAATATTCGAACTACCAAGAGTTACAGAGTGAGCAATTACGTGTGTTTGCTATGGCACGAAGCTAATAAATCAGACCTACCATGTAGTTTACAACCTGTTAGGTAGCCACGTAGGTGGAGGTCACTACCCAAAATTCTTTTATTATTTGAAATGCACTCAAAACCAAAAACATTGTCTTCTTGTTATTATTTGCAATCCTTATCTAAAAGTAAAAATATAAAACAGTCAATGAATATGTGGAAGTCCAATCTAAGACACATCATACATTAGCTCTAGTTATATACCTAATTCAAATTCTAACTCCTTGTGGATTCTATCCGGACTCGTATTGGGTTTATTATTGCTTCAACCGCCTCACTACCTAATTATGGTGTGAATTTGGGTGAGATCAACATCCATGTCTCTGAAGTGAATCTTTTCTCATTCACTCAAGAATTCTCAAAGATGATCATTAAATAAACGAGCTACCTCATCCCTTAATTGTCTGCGGAGCTCGGTTTTGTGACCATGGGTTACATGGTACTTGCACATTTGATTCGGATTCCTTTGAGCTGGATGAGTTTGTAAGGGTCTAGGAAATCTAGCATCCATGATCTGTCTAATGGCCGAGACAATACCTGAAGCATCCATGCTGAAGTTGTACTCCGATAATCGTGGTGTTTCCTTAGGCTCGACATGTTTATCGAGGCCATTCTTACTCATGAGCCCTCGATAATTCTGACCTTGATCATTCGTTCGATAATTTGAACGAGATTACATCCCATTTTGTTATTCTTTCGATCTACGCTAGATGGTTGGTATTGATCTCTGTTCTATCGAGACACTCTATCGATGTCCTTTTGAACCCAGCCTTCGGTTTTTTGGATAAAAAGAACCGAATAGAGCTCCCAACTTATCATCTCGACCTTGATCTTCTATTGGCACTGATAATATACATTGTCCTAGGTCACCGCTGGATATTTAATCAAATTTTTCTTTAGTTGACGTAATGCTACCGAACTTCGCTCGTTCAATGATTGAGTGAAGGCTTTGAAATCCCAATCATCAGTAATCGGGGTTAGGTCTATGCTTTCCATCTGACATTGAGATATGAACTCCCTTAGCATTTCATTTTACTTCTGTCTCACTTTGAAGAGGTCCAACTTCCTAGTTGCGACTTTTATTGCTTTAGTGTGTGCCGTTATGAATGAATCGGCAAGCATGGCGAAAGAATCGATGGAATTGGGCGGCAGGTTGTGGTACCATATCATTGCCCCCTTCATAAGGTTTCTCCAAATTTTTTCAGCAAAATGGATTCAATCTCATCATCTTCTAAGACATTTTGCTTTATTTCGCATGTGTACGAAGTGATGTGTTCATTAAGATCAGTGGTCCCATTGTACTTGGAGATATCCAGCATATGGAACTTCTTAGCAATGGGGTTCAGAGCTACACTTTAAGGAAAAGGCTTCTGAACGAACTTCTTCAAATTCAAACCCTTTAGGATCGGGGGTGCCCTTAGTATTTGGTCAACTCATGAGTTGTACGTTTCTACCTTTTTTATCATTAGCCTCAATCTTATTTTCTCCTAATTCAATCCGTTTACTGAGCTCCTCGAGCATCTTCATGATGGAGGGATCAGTCATAGATCCTCTATCGTTCAATTTCTCTTGTATTGGTTCGACCATATGAATAACTTCCTGCAATGTATCAAGTTCGATTCTGCTTGGTCCCTGATTCTGGAGTTGAGATATTGCAGCATGCTGAGTTTGTAGCATGTCAAATATCATTCTAAGGCTAATTCTACCTTCTTCAACATTTTATGTGTGTCGATCTGCTGCTCTAGTGTCTTCGCGAATGTTGTTTTCAGGGTCGGCACCTAAATCTCTACGAATGACGATATGAGAATTGACATCAACCGGATTCACGGCCTGTGGTACATAGGGATTGATTGGAGGTAACCCGTTTGTCGGGGCGGCTACGCTCTCGTTTTCACCGTGAAAGCCAAGGCCGGTGTCAGTGTGAGTGGGTACTACTTGGGAGTTTGATATGTTAATACCTTAAATCAAAAAATGCTCACAAGAGCAAGCGTAAAACAAGTGTTTGTTATGAAGGTTAAAATATTAAGCAACCACTATTATCCTTAGCCCATGGTGAGCGCCAAACTATTTGTCCTAAAATTCGAGTAACAATTAACTTGTAAAGGGGTTTTAAAGATACGTGATTTCACTTAATACTAATTGATTAACTTATGGATAAGCGATGTAATTGACAAGAATACAAAACGAACGGATATTCGGACAGTATCCTCGAGCTGGTGAACCCTCGAGAGTAGTAAAGCAAGAATAGTAAGAATAATAATTAAAGAGTGATAAGCTGATGAGAAGACGAATGAAATATTATATTGCCTTGATTTGTATGAATGTAAGCTATCTACAAATGATGGGGATCTCTCTTTATATACTAGAGGAATCCTAATTGAGGTACAATTCTAATTACAGAAGTAAATCCCATAATTGATACAAATAACCTCCCTTGATTTGATCTGTTCCGAGATTTTCACCGTGATCTCTGACCGACTACGAATATTTTGTTTTTCCGTTATTGTATACTGCTCGAAGCTGGATATATTCGATCTTGATAGCCGGGGGCCTCGATCTTGATGGGTGCCTCGATCCATAAATCTCGGCACCTTATCTCTGTGTTCAGGACTGGCCCTCGAAGTAGTTCTCGGAATAATGACAAAATTGGGCAAGCCCATTTTACCTATTTACAATATGAAACTTAAATACAATTAAGACCATTTCATCATTCCATGCATAAACTGGAAGACTTCTTTATTAGTAGTACATGTTTATTCCTCTAATTTATATTCGTGCACGAGGCTCTGCCTTAAATTGTCGGCGATGCAATAAATATCCTTATAACAAAGGATTTTTTTATTAAGCAAAAAGTCTCAGATGTTGAGATTTAGTTCTTTTAGTAACGCAGTCAATAACTAAAAGTTAATTAATATTTACAAGGCAAAAGAAGAATAAAAGTATTATGAGATGATCCTATCAACTTTTCTTGCCAAAGACGAATATAATTCTTCTATACATTATTTAAGTATAGGATTCAAATCTTACTTGGAAACTTTTGCATTCCCTTAGTCGCAAAATCACTTCAAAAAAACAAAATGGATTCAGAGAGCTCAAAATATGGAATATTAGATCCCCTCACAGTAACAGAGCCAGAATTTTTGCGAAGGAAAGTCAAAATTGTTTACCCTTCGAAATAAATAACAATTAAATTTATAAGCGATTTTAAAAATATGTGAATTAATTCGATGCAAGTGATTAATGACGCTTGATAAGCAAACAAAATACAGAAGAAATTATCAAACCAGCGATGATGGTGAGCCTGGGCTCAGTCGAAAGCTTAACTAGAAGTCGGCCTTCGATTTCGAGCCAACACTTATAAAGAACTTATCAACATAAACAAGAAGCTTTTGATAAGAAAACAAATGTATATTGCCTTGGGATACGTGTTAGAGTATGTCTAATGAATGGTTAGCTTCTCATTTATATAGTAGGGGAGTTTACTCTAAGCACAATTCTAAAAAAGGTAAAAATCTTTCTTTTTGCTAATTACATCTATCGTTGATGTGGGCCGAAATTCATGTCGTGACATCTGGTAGAGTGCGGATATCACAACCCTTTGTTAATCGTGAGCGGTCGTTCGACAACGCTTCCAGGGTCTCATTATTTGAATCAGGTCCAAGGGCACGATTTTGATGGCTCTGGGGGCATGTATTTTGTTCGAACTTTGATACGGATGGCTCCCAACTTTGATTTCAACCGCATGTAGTTATGTTCTTTCTTCGTCCACCCTACCGAGAAATCGGGATGCTTTTTACTCCAGATTTTATCAGTATACAAAAATATATACAAGTAAACATGCAAAAAAAACGAGGAGAATCAACATATAATATATATGTCAACCTTTCTACACAATGCATTTTCCCTCGCAATGGAGTGTCACTTGACACCCCTAGCTATAAGATAGCTCCGGCATTACTTCTATTTTTGGCGAGAGGCCTTGAATTCGAATTTTGAATATAAAAAATTCTAATATATAGCACTTCCTTATTTAACGGATCTTATACCTTGCGAATTCAAATTAAATGTGGTCTCAAACAAGTTGAAAACCAAAAAAAAAAAAAAAAAAAAGAAAGAATACAAGTGGGAATTCATCAAAAGAATTGACATAGAACAGACAAAATCCACCAAAAAGACAAGTGCTTTGGGTAAGAAGATCACATAAAGTGAAACAATCTTAACTCATTTTCTCCCTCGATAAAGTTCATGATTAGACAACCAACCCTACTTAGTGGAAACTGAATATTGAGATTTTCTAGTAGAATTCTATTGGAAATATTAATAATTCACTCGCTAATTGTCTTTGATAACATAGACAACGCATAATAAAATGTTAACATCCAGGTAATCATAACAACTAATGAGATTGGAAAAGAGTTTAGGGAGCAAGAATTTTTCCGTTGTTCAACCATTAATCCTTCAAATATTTTTAAATTTTAACTTGAACATTGATTTAGATAAAATTTATGATTTGCCCTATTGGAGTTGCTTATTTTTTACCTCCAACCTGCAGGTAGAAAAAACAAATGTTGTGTTGAAATAAACACGTGATCAATAACTAATGTACAACTGTTTTAATTTGTTAGCAATTGGTTGTAGAAGTCTAGCAAGGAACTATTAGGATATATTGTGTGTATCTTTTTATTATTGGTAGATATTTTTTTATTATTGTACAGTCCTATAGTTGGTAGGATTATGATATTGTACAGTACTATAGTTGGTAGGATTTGTATTTGATACCTCTCTGTACTCTATATATACTTTTGTGAGCAATACAAGAAAATCACTTCTCCCAAAACTCTCTACATGGTATCATACGCCAGTGGCTTATCGCCAAAGAAACTCTAATTCTTCCCTACCCGCGCCGCCGCCGCCGCTGCTGCACTAATCGGCAGCCCGCCGCCGCTGACCTTCTCGGTCCACCTCCTCTCTCCGAAGTCTTGCCGCGCCACCGCTGCAATAACCGGCAGCCCTCTCTCTCGACGTCGATTAGCGCCTCCTCTGCCTCGCGCTTCATGGCCGCTACGACATCCAACGATCTTCTCCAGCCGATTGCTATCAATGCATCGGCTCAGATCCCACTTAAATTGGATTCCACTAATTACCTGGCGTGGAAATTCTAATTCCGAACCCTTCTTACGGGTTACGACCTCCTCGGCTTCTTGGACGGATCGAAGTCGTGCCCACCAGCCACTATTATTGACAAAGAGGTAACTTCCCCCAATCCAGCATATCCCTACTGGATTCTCCAGGACAATCTTATTCTCAGTGCCATCATCTCGTCGATCACACCGACGTTCTCACCAAGCACTTATCTCGTCCTCGGCTTCTTCTGCTGATGTCCAAGATTGACGTATCCTCCGGCCCTCCGTCTTGATGGGGCGTATTAGGATATATTGTGTGTATCTTTTTATTATTGGTAGATATTCTTTTATTATTGTACAGTCCTATAGTTGGTAGGATTATGATATTGTACAGTACTATAGTTGGTAGGATTTGGATTTGATACCTCTCTGTACTCTATATATACTTTTGTGAGCAGTACAAGAAAATCACTTCTCCCAAAACTCTCTACAGGAACTTCTTCATTATTATTCTTAAAATAGTTACAACTGATTTTCCCGCTATTGCTTCTTCTCCTTCGATTCCTTGTCTGGGCCTTTTTTACTCAACAATGGTGAATTTAATATGGTATGAGAGTTCGAGTACATCGATCAAAGCTAGGGATTTAATCAACTAATTCATTTTCTGAAATTGTTAATACGAACTTAAATTTATTTTTTGAAGATCAGCCATGGCAAATTTAGACATCGATAATCCTCGTCATCATCTGTATATACAGCCTTTCGATAATCCTGACAGTGTCATCATATCAATACAGCTGAAAAGAACTGAGAATTATTCAGTTTGGAGCAAGGCGATGGTGATTGCATTGCGAGCAAAGTGCAAGCTAGGGTTCAACATAGGAGTTGTACTAAAGGGCAATTCACTGCCAATTTGGGGAAGAATGGGAGCGAGGGAATGCTACCATCTGACATATATCATGAATACGGAATCATAAGAATTGGTAACTGGAATTGTATATGCTAATGATGCTCATGAGATCTGGCTAAATTTGCAGGATCGATTTGACAAAGTCAATGGCTCTAGGATTTACAATCTTCAACGAGAAATAGCTATCATTTCTCAAGGTATTTCTAGCATCTCAGTATATTATTCTATACTGAAATTACTATGGAATTAGTATAATTCCATGATACCTTCACTTCCTGCTACGGCTTAGACCGGGAATTTCATCGAAAGCTTGGAGCAGCATAAACTTTTTAAATTTTTAATAGATTTAAATGAGTCCTACAATGAAATTAAAAGTTAAATATTACTTTAATCTTCATAACCTTTTGTTTGTCGTGTTTATGCAATACTGATAAATGAAAAAAATCAAAAAAGAATTTTTGACACTAATTCACGTGTCAATGGGGCAAATGAAGTAAATTATTTCATGGTTCTTATGAGTTCTAGAGACAATTCACCAAGTTTAAAAGGTTCAACAATTTGTATTGTGAATATTGTCGAAATAAAGGTCACGCAAAGTAAACTTGTTACAAGTTGGTTGGATATTCATCTGACTTCAAAAGAAAGAAATAACAGCAGTATATGCAATTTAGCATCGATATGAGTGACAACTCTGGGAAAGGTGTTACTGCAAATGGGACAATGTTGGGATGAACCAAAGGATGTTCGATTTCTTTACTGAGAGCAGTACAATCAGATCATAAAGATGATAAACAAGGATAAAATAGAGGAGCATGTAGCAAATATGGCAGGTAACGCTAGTTCACAATTACTAGAGAATTTAACTGATTTTTGGATTGTAGATTGATCACATGGAATCTAGTAGTGACACGTTGAAAACAATAGCTTGTTTACCTGACTCAAGGAGAGGTGATGTGAATATGCCAAATGGTAAGACTGTACTTGTTATTTATAAAGGAAGTTACAATCTTACAGAGAGTGATGTAATAGATGATGTTATTGTGTGTGTCTGATTTTCAGTAAAATTTGCTGTCAGTTTCAAAATTAACTAAGGAGCTACAATGCTTAGTTAATTTCTTCCCAATATTCTGTGTTTTCAGGACCTATACATTGGGAGGGTGAAAGGGATTGGTAAAGAAGAAGGTGACGACTATCTTCTAATCCCAAAAGGGTCTAACCAAAACAAACTGACACAAAGGATCAATAATTGTCTTGTAGAAGGAATGCAGGCACACTTCACTACTTGGCACAACAGACTTGGGCACGTGCTAATTACAGTCACAAAACAGTTAAGAACAAGTTAGGTGTCATCACAATTACTAATATTTGAATCATAATATAGTCATGAGAATTGTGGAATTGAGTCCTAAAACTCCAAATAAGTAAATTGAGTACTTGAACGACCAAATTAAATATACACCGGTTCTATAAATCATATAAGATAATCATTGTTACACCCTTGTATGGCTTTTTCACAAAGGTCGAAAAGTAATTAACGAGTAGTGTACATGTTATCTGTTTGGAAACTAACTTGTTTGGTCTTTATTAAAACAGATTTCACAAATTCTTTAAATTTCTCATAATTAGCGCAGGGAGTGAGAGCAATAATGCAACGTTTACTAACTTGATTGCAAAATTCAAGATAAGATGGACTTATATATAATAATAATAATAATAATAATAATAATAATAGCATACAATTACAATCTGTTCTCTGTCCATATAGGGCAGCATGGTGCTGCACCCTCAAGAATATGATGGAAACCGCCTATCCTAATGTTAGCATATTAATAATTATTTTTACGATTCGAACTTGTGATCTATAAATCATACAAAAATAATATTACCGTTGCTTTTAGACTCCCCTTCCGTTTTTTGTCCACATAAAAATAAAAATTAAAAAATAAATCTGGGGGTTCAGAGGTTTTGAGATGAGGTCCAAAACTCGTTGGGTGAATTCTACATAAAGACATTTTTTAACATATCATTATCTTAAGAGTCCAGGTCTAGATAATTTTCCTTAAAAGCCTAAAAGGATACTCCGTATTCTTACATCATATATATATAAAAATATTTTCCCTTATTAATTTATTAATGTGGAATATTGTTCGCACGCATAATATTACTGATTATTTTCGTCATTTCCGCCTCGATAGAACTATTCAAATCCAAAAACAACCATATTTTGTTCGACTTCAAATTAAGTGATATATGTTTTAAAAATTACGAAAAATTTTGGGATTGGCCGTTCAATACCAAAGCATAGCAGGAATCTCGCCGGGAAAAGGTAGAGCATATCCCCATCACGTGCGGTCTATGAAATTTAACACAAATTTCATAGTAATGTATAGTTACGTTAGTTTCATTTCTTCCATTGTCATCTCACCTCATCAACATTAATATATATAAGCTTTCTTACTACCAAACAAAAATAAAATCTTTTGTATATTCACTTCCATGACGACTAGCTAAGTCCTTTGCTATATATATGACTAATAATTTAACTGTTAACATATCTCATTTCTCTCTTAATCATGTAGTATTATTTTATTACTCAAATAACGTGTTGGATCTTGGCCAAGTTTATTTTCTTTTTAAATATATATGTTTAACTCATTTTCTTTTATCATGGGAGTTACATTGTGCGCACCTCAATAAATTAGGGGAAAATTTTATATAAGAACAACTAGGATTTTCTTTTTTTTTAATTTTATAGTCTATATTTTAATTTATAACCCAATAAGCCAAAAATAATAAGCTAAGATCCAATATCTAACTCCAATAAATTCTCGAAATTGTTATTTAATTTTTAAAAAAGGATTACTCAAGCTTTTAAATTAATTTTCAAATCAACTACTACAACTCAAATATTAGTTCAACAAATCAAATCTATTTGAATGGTGAAAATTATATTTTTAACAAGCTTAAATAAATGGGTTTAGATTCCAAATTTAGTTTGTGAGAAATTTGGAGTGGGTATTATTTAGAATTGTAAGAAATAATATAAGGAGGTTGTATATAAAATTTAAAGTCATTTAATGGAGATTTGAAGTGGTTTTGAACAAGAATTGCAACTGAAACACTACAACAAAAAGGGTGTTTAGCGGCAAATAAAAATGGTTTTAGCGGTAATAACAATAGCCGCTATAGCTTTTACTGGCCATTGGTGTTTAGCCGCTGATGTTGGGGTCACTAAAGCCTAAGCGGCCATTGTCACAAAAGCTGGTAAAAGGTATGGTTTATTGCCGCTAAAGATTACCATCTTTAACGGCAATTGTTTGCGGCAATTATAATGGCTAATAAATATAATCCATAACGGCTAATTATACTGCTTTAACAACCATTTTTTTATAGCTACTAAATTTAAAATAATTGCTGCTAAAAGTTTACATCATTAACGGCAATCATTATGGCTACTAAATCGAATAATTATACTCCTTTAGCACCCATTTTTATAGCCGCTAAATTCAAAATAATTACCACTAAATGATCGAATCTTTAACAGCAATTATTTTGTGGCAATTAAAATGACCATAGTATCCCTTCTGAAAATATATTAGTTGTCCATTTTAGTGGCTAATATGATTAACTAAATTGCCGCAAAAAAGTCAATATTTTAACGGCAATTGTTTTACAGCAATTATGAAAACTGCAATATCCCTTGTAAAACATCTTAATTTACCCATTTATCGTCCATTTATGCAGTTGGTATATCCTACTAAATTAGCACTAAAAGTCACAAGCGCTAATAAAAATATTGTAGCCACTATTAATAATAGTTACTACATTTATCCAAAATATGACCCAAATAAGAAAATAAATTAATATTAATTTTAAAAAAATATATCTCATTAAATCTTAGCAAATTAAAAGAAGCACCAAATAAAAATATTAATATCACAATAACTAAACTTATATTGTTTAAACTAAATAGCTAATCATTATATAATTAATCCAAACAAATGATAATCTTCAAACGATTTTCGCAATTTTTCATCATTATGAAATCTTCCACCAGCTGAATTATCGAGAATCAAACTGTATGACCTGGAATAATAAAATAATTATATCAGAAGATAAAATACAATGCAGAAAAACATCTTCGAAATTCCATCACTGTCACGATTCATAAATAGAAAAATATTGCTATTAACATAACAACAACCATCAAGCAGAATAACCACAAAGTGCAGAAAATTTCAGCTGAAAACAGTCACCAAAAACTGCAGAAACATACAGATTTTATTTGCTCTACTGCTAGCTGCTGTCAACAGATTTGGAAACAGTCAACAAAAACAGCAGCTGGTGATCGAGCTGCTGTTGAACCAGTTGATAAATCAGCAGTAGCAGTGCTTGGACTAGACAAAGCAGGAGAAGAACTCTTTTATCTACCATGAGTCTGCATCATTAGTTCTGAATCATGAAGTGCTTGCTTGATCCACTTATTGGACGTACAAATCTAAGAACTATCTCATGCCTTTAGTTGAAGGTTGTCATTTTTGTCGTCAATGTGCTTAGTGTTATACAACTAATATTGACAAGGCGACACGGGATAGAACGAGATCTAGTGCGGCTAGAGTTAAGGTTATAATTGATCCTTTGGATAAACATCCTAAAAAGGTTAAGTTGTAGATTTTCGATCGAATTACAGGTAAACCTGTTGTGTTCTATCAAGAAATAGTGTACGATAATCTCCCTAAATATGCACTTATTGCAAGCACCAAGGACATGACCAAGGGGCGTGTCGAATTATGAAAAAACAAGCAGAAACAAAGGCGGAGGTAGAGGAAGTAACAGGGGCAGCACCTGTTCATGTTTTGCTCAAGGAAGATGGTCCAGGTATGGAAAAACTACAAGGTGATGCAAGGGATTATTTAATTGCTAAAAGAGCCGGGCAAATTTTTAATGATTTAGCAGAAAAGGCTGGTAAGCAAGGAGTTGATGCAGCAAAAGAAATTGTGACTGATCAGCAGTTTTTGCAATCTGAATGAGTAAAACAAATGGTTAATGTGAATCGTGCAAGTGCAGTTATAGATGATACTGTACAAATCCAGTCAGCTGGGAAGTTCAATGTTGTGAATAGGCTAGGAAAAACTCAAAAAAATGATGACCAAGAGGTGATGCAACAAAGCAAACTGTGGGTAATCAGAAGCTAGAGGCACCATTAGATAATCAAGTAGAATAATATGATAAGGATCTTATACACATGGAAATCAGAGAATTGGCTATTCAACATGATGAAGGGCCTCTATAAGTGGGCGTGCAGAGGATAGCACTAATTCAGTTACAAATGCCGCTATAAATGATGTAAAGATTGGGCAAGAAACTTTTCAGAAAACAGACACTGAGAGAGGAAAAGAATGAAGAAAGCTCGTCTGACTTGGTTGTCTATCATGATATTATAGTTCATGTACTTCATCTTCTTGTGGTATCTGCTAATTGATGTCACTGTTTATGGAATTTTGGTTCACTTCAACTCTATATTTTGATTACAGCTGCTTCAAGAAATGGAAGAATTGAAAGCTTCTAAGGAAGAGCAAAATCATAGGATATGTAGTTTGGAACAGAAGTTGGTACGCAATCTCAGAGCTGTAGTAGCATATGTATTCTGTATTGAAACTGCATTCCTTCTTGTTTTGGCTCTGTTGGAGAACACGGACGCAGAAGACATGCACTATGTTAAGCATCTTGGGATAATGGACTAATACAGAGATCTGATTTTTTCCTTTGGTATTTGTTTTCCCTTTGGTATTTGTTTTTTATATGTGTGTATGTATGTGTGTGTGTATTTTTTTTTTTGGGGGGGGGGGGGGGGGAGGTGTTGGCATTGGCATGAGTCAGAAAACACATATTTCATATAACACTGGGATCATATGCAACCCAAGGATTCCAGTTTTGACTGTGAAAAGTCATCAGTCTGTCATCTTTCAAACAAAATAAAGGAGTTTAAGAAGGATCTTGACATTTGTCTCCTCTTTTAAAGTAGATGAAACATCAAAACAAGCAATAACTTTCAGTGGTCTTCAGGATACAATGGGATGTATGTATCTAAGAAAAGCTAGCCTAATTTCTGGAAGAGGATGATAGGGATATTGTTACCAGAAAATTATTTTTAATGTAACACGTATGAGAAAATTATCTGTTTTCAAATGATATTTATGTTAATTGACGAAATTAGCGAGGAAGTCGACCAAAAGATAGAACTATGAAAAATCCCTCTAGAGAGTAAAGGCTTAACGATTAAGCAGAAGTGACATAGAATATATGCACTTCAAATTTAGCCCCCTGTAAGAAAAACGCAAGTCGGGTGAATTAGATGACAGTCTTGTGCCTAAATACAAACATTCAGGTATAGGCTCAGTCCTCTAGGATAATGAAATGATTGATATACCTTAAATAATAATGTTTTTAGGTGGTATAATGGTGGAGCTAGGCTGATTCATGGGGTTGTTAGTGTTAGGAACATATTGAAGGACAAAAGTAACATGAGTAGTAATTATAGAACTGGTTAGTTTGCTTACTTTAAAACTCTTAAGTCGGGCTTCAATTGTTGAGAGAAGAAGATACTGGAATGCTGCAGAATTCATTCCCAGAAGCTCGTCCAATGCTGCTAATTCAATTGTACCAGCTAGTAGTTTGGTTCAAGGATCCAGCCAAGCTGCAGCAGCAGATATAACGCAAAATGAAGCTACAAAAGATCGAGAAAATCTTGGGCAGCAACAACTGGTGACAACCAAACCACTTATTTCTGATGAGGAACGAAAACTCTTGGATGTAGAAACACCTACAACTAGCCTGCAGCACAAGCAAACAGTTCCAAACAATTTAATTGACAGTCCTACTAGTGATAGACAAGCAACAGCAACTCACCAATCTGGACAGCAACAAATGGTCACAACCACTCCACCTAATCCAAAAGTGCACCAGCAAATTAATCCAAACAATTCAGATGTTATGCCTACTGTTGATCGAACAGAAATAATAGCAGAAAATTATGGACATCAACAAATTGTGACGACTACTCCAGTTATCTCATCAGAGGAGAGGAAGCTACTGGATGCAATGGAAAGCTCAAAAGTTGTCAACTCTTTAAACCTTAATCTTTTAGTTCTGGGCGTGTGAATAAGAGCAAGAACAAAAGGCAAAGTATGACACAACAACAAAACGAGGAAGCATTGGTTAATAAACAAGATGGAAATGCTTTGGTAACTCAAGAACAAGTTCAAGACATGCCAAATCCGGTGATTGTGGGCAGAGATATATATGAAGAGGGAGAAGTTCCTCTTTATTGTCCTACCAAATTAGTGTAACCTCCTTCGTAGCGAAGTGACAACAATCAAATCAATAATCCACATCCAGGTAGAAGTTCTAGGAAGCACTAGCTGGATAGAAAATACATACAAATTGCAGTACAAAAATTGTCTTACAACTGCTTCTTAAAAATTTAAACTCATGTCAAAATAAAAAGCAAAGTGCCAATGGATCTGAATGCAAGTAGGCTCACTGATTGAACCAATCCCAAGAAATTGCACTTTCTGCTTGCTTGATGAATTAATCCACTGTCAAGTTGAATTTCAACATCTGCCAAAAGAAGCCGGAGGAAGGCTAAATGAACTTGACCAAGGAGCAAAGAATTCTGAAAGCAAGAAGAATCATATCAAAATCGGAAAGTGATAGACATCTGATCACCATCTGACCAAGGTGTCTTCATTATAATGATTCTTTAGTGTGCATTCTCGCCTTATTTCTTGGTGTGGTTTTAGGTTCCAAGCCCTACAATTACCAAAGTAAATATATAAGAGAGGAGTTGATTGCGTAATGTACGATTAATATAGCGGAGTGGTTCCTCAAGGAAGAGAAACTAAAAGGTCTTGCCAAAAAATCTGAGCTATGATAGCCTTCTGTAAGTGTTTAACTCAGCTTAGTTTCCATTTCAAAGTCCCTTTGAACTTAATTTTAGAATAATAAAAGTATTGGAGATGCAGCAACATCTACTTTCTCATCCACGTAGCCATGTAAGTGGAAAGCTTGAATAGCTTAGAGCTCTGTCAGTAAAAGTACATATTGAAAGGACCATAGAACCTTACTTTAAGTTGTTCTTCTATTAGGGATTTTTGATCGCTATATCACATTTGACTAGCCAAATAGAAGAGTGACTACCGGAGAGATTTTCAAACTTCAAAGGCACTTACAATTTTTAGTGCCATGTTGAGATTTACTCAGCATCAGTTACTAACTATCAATCAGAGTAAACAACAAAAAATGCAGCAAACAAACAAACAACAATAGAGTAACAGGGGAAGATCAATTCAATCAATCGACTATCAATCTAACAGCAAGAAGGGAGATATCACAAACAACTTAGCAAACACAAAAAAACTATACTTTGATAGCAACGATTAAGCATATTCGAGCAACATCAACCCAAAATCAATTGTAATCATCACCTTTGCATTTGATTGGAAGCTTTTTGAGAACTATAACAGAAAATATACATAGGAATATTTCTCGACTAATGGTAGATTCAATGAAAACACCAATATGCATCGACGACTCTTAAAATCTTTTAACAAAGACAAGAATAACAGAAAACATAAAAAGGAATTCATATCTCAGCTAGTGGTAGATTCAATTAAAACATCAATATGTATCGGCGACACTTATAAAATTTCTGAATAATTACAAGAATAGCAGAAAACAGAGAAATAAAATCATAAAACAGTCAAGGAAAAGAGAGGGAATAAACCCAATCATACTGTACTTTTGCAAATCTCAAATCGCAATAGTTGAAGGCACGAATTTGTACCTGGTAAACAGATTGTGAGTTCTGAACGATCTTGAAACCTACACTAAAAGAGAAGGGAGAAACGAATAAAAGAGAGAATACTAACAACGACGATAGAGCATAATCGAGCAGCACAATCCTAACTCCGCTGTTAATCTCATCTGTTGGGTGAAAATCGAAGATACCTGTGGGAAGAAGAGCAGTACTCTGGGGCAAAAAACTGGGCGGAGACCTATAATTGCGATTTTGTTATTCTCGCGTGCCTCCCGTTCTATGAAAAATTAAAACACGACGGAGGCGAAGACCTATATGACAGATTCTCCCGATCAACAAAGGAATAGGTTTTACTAGTTTTCTGATTGGAGGGAATCGTTTCTTCTTTGTCCAAAAAATTTGGAGGGAAAGATTTATTTTTTGGGGCAAGAAGGGAAAGTTAAAATAAAAGAAAAACTTATTCCCTAAAAGTAAATTAGTAACTTTTAATGGCAATTTATTTTTATTGCCAGTAATAGGATATTTTTTACTGGCTAATGATCATTTGTCGCTAATATTTCAGCTTATTGAATCTATTAGCGGCAATCGACTTATTGCCGCTAAATAATTGCCGCCAAATGCCCTTTTTTGTAGTAAAAATCATGGAAGAAGTTCGTCTACAAACATTTGTATAAAGGTGTATAAAAGTATATAATAGTGTCTAAGATGTGTTTATACACTCATATGCACTATTATACAATATTAGACATAATTATATAAAAAAATTGACTTCGTGTTCTTCCTTGCGTCTTTTTTGAAATTTAACTCAAATCTACTCAAAATTACTTTAAATTCAAATTTTGAACTCCTTTTGATTTTTTCAATCAATTGGAACAGCATCCAATCAACACAACTAACAAACTCAAAAATTTCTATTTTCGAAAGCAAAGCTTTGAATAGACTCCAATGGTGGACTTTTACTCTTCAATTTTCTTACATTGGAACAAGATAATACATGGGGAGAAGCAGTAATAGCGGATGGCCCCTTAAAGCATATGAAGAAGATGTGAGAAGAAAAGAGAGTGAAAGCAATGATTGTGAGACACAGATTTAACTCCATAGATTTTGAATTTGCTAGGACTTTTAAATTATGTACAATATGGGTTAGGCCAAGTAAAACTTTAAAATATGGGCCATTTTTTTGTTATGGTATAATGTCAAGGGTATTTTCTTGTAATTCTCAAGTACCAACTAGTATTTTTTTGAGAAAATTTCAGAAAGCACTACAGTTTCATATAGCTAATTACAATTTGTAATTATTATTTTAACATTTACAATTTTTAGCAAATTTTTTCTATCAGACATACGTAATCACTGTATTTGTTTGCGCAACAAATACTATCTGTGTCAGTTCGTTCGTGCAACTAATGCAATATATATCAAATGTATCCATTCGACGTTCACGTAACGAATACAGCCAAGACGAAATACAAAAATATAGGGGTGTGTACAAACATACAAACGACAAAAATACTATCAAACATACATTGCGCAAAACAAATACAAAAATTGCATACATAGTGCAAAATCAAGGCGAAATACATAAATACAAAGATTTGCCTGAAAATTCTTTTCTCGGAATATAGAAATATAGGTGGATCTATTATAAAAATCAAATATCGCTACGAATAATAATTCTTTAAAAATATAGCTATGAATAATAAATACAACATATAAGTTAGCTATACCATGTAAATGTTCTATCTTGTACTAGATAATTCTACCATATAAATAAAAAAAATCATCAGCTATTTTTTATCTCACTAGAATTGAAACCTTGATCTTTCGTCCCTAAATCGATCCACTAGTAGGTAGCGGTAGGAGAGACCCATTATGGTGGGATGGACGTTCTCGAATTCCGGCCGGCATTTTTGTCAATCGGCGGAAGACTCTCGATTTGGATTATATATTCAAAAAGGTCCGCTCTCGGCCATTCCTCATGCTGCCTCAGAGACGATCATAATGGTACTCGAATCCCTTTACAATCTCGAGTTTTCAGATACATCGCACTTCCGTTAAGATTCATTGCTCGATTTTACTGCATACTCTTCTCCCAAGATGCAGAGAGACTTGTAAAGGCATATTCGAGTTGGTTGGTTCGGAAAATCATAAAAGAAGCAGGCTAAGTAAAATAATATATTGGTGTTATTGATTATAGAATCTTATGAATCACTTTTATTTGAGTGAATGCAGACCTCTACGGAACGGTGAGGAGATCAATGAAATTTTAATCTTCCTCTTTTTGTGATTTTCACTCAGTTTATTCTCTAACTTATATTTGACTATCTATACTTTTCGGTCAACTATACAATCTATGTCAAGCTAGTAGCCTCTAGTATCTACCTATAGCTAGAGTAAAAATAGTGATGAAGATCTAAGATCTTCACGAATACCGTGAAATTGACTTAAATTTTCAACATAAACACTATTTGAGTATTTGTCATGTTAGTAAAACTGATGTGGAGTGAGGTGGGGCAATTTGGGGGTGTAAGAGTTGAGGAAAAGATGTTAATACTAAAATGAAAGGAGATAATATAAAGATAACATGGGCTTGCGTGCTACTACTGACACAAAAGAGGCCCCCAAAATTGGCTGATAAACTAAGGCTAAATTATCTCGTGTGTCCACTTCCACTTCACTTTGTATTCTTAACACCAGTTTGGGAGACATATGGAGAAGGATGGTATGGTTTATCCTTTTCCATTTTGTTTCTTCAATAGTAATTGCATTCTAGACAGAAGCTTTAGAGCAATAATAAAGTTAACGATTTTTATGTATTACGAATTCGAGTCGTGCAATTAAATATTAATATTTATTATATTAAAATAGGCTATCTATATTATATTTTTAATGTGACCCTTCTCGAAACCGTACGTAAATATAAAATACTTCGTGCATCGAATTTTTCTATTCTTTTTTAATGGTATTCGACTCAACTTGTGTCACTTTCTTATTATTCGACCGATTATTGGTTAATTTTCATCACTATAGTTACTGCGTCAATCACAATTTAGGTAAATGAAAAGAAATTTTACACCTAGTGCTTTTGTTTCTATTAATATTTAAACACTGATTTTTCATAATTTTTACCAATTTCATTAATTACTAGGTTACACTAACTTTATAGACTATTAGCCCTTTATCATATAGAAACCAGAAGGAAAGGAAAAGTATGGATTAGTTGAAAGAGCTACTTCTTCGAGCTGAGTGGGGTCGCGCCCCTTCCTTCTTCTAATAAGAGAGAGCGAAAGACGCTAGGCACACTCTTATTTAAACGGAGGAAAATGTAATCTAAACATATTAGATAGTGCATAAATCGTAAAATAAAAATTTATACTTCTTCTTGTATAGTTGAAGCAGAAGACTGAATGATCTGCGGTTAAAATTATTAATCGATAGTAATTGTCAAGGTAAATTGATGCTATCTTCAATATCACACTCTAACCCCTAATTTAATTTTAGGAGAAAAGGATGTAGAAAAAATACTACGTACAATATATTTAATTTTATATTATATATATCTAGGCTCAACTTTAATAACTCTAATGAGCCTTAAATCACCTTTTATGCGTGAATCCATACTTCATTACTTTTGAATCGAACTATATACGTATTGAAATAAAGTTCATATATTTGTGATAATAGAAAAATAGCAAAATATAGTTGTGATTCTTCACACTCATTAATTAAACATCTTAAAATCACTTATGCTCACATCACAAAAGGACCCCATCATATATATCCCACCTCCCCCCAAATTCATCTCATTGATTAACTCTCTATATTTCAAACTCTCTATTTAAAAACAAGAATAGCCCACTGCTTTATCCCATGCACTTGTCTTCTTCACTTCCAACACTCCTACCTTAGTGTTTTATTTATTTAAATTTCTTGTTCATACCTCCCTTATCTCTCTGTCCATAACTTGTCTCTTTAACACAGTTTATCTTCAATTCTTGATCTCTTCTTCTTATTAAACTCCCCTTATATATATTTTCCATTCCCCCTTCATCAGTCCACAGAATTCATTACACATTCATTTCAAGATTCTATCTGACAACTCCCATTTTCTTGCCTTTTGTCTTTTTTTTTTTGATAATTTCCTTTTTGTTACTTTCCCTGACAATGTCAAGCAGAAGATCACGTTCTAGACAATCTTCAGGAGTTTCCAGAATAAGTGATGATCAAATCGCCGATCTCGTTTCCAAGTTACAACAACTTATTCCTGAAATTTGTAACAGACGTTCTGACAAGGTAACCACGAAAAATTATTTACACTGTCAGTGCACTTAACATAAATTTAGTTTTTACTACTTGTTTTACTTCACCATATATGTGTGTGGGTGCAAATATATGAGACGCATTTCCAAGAAACTTCCCCATATTTTGTGTGGTCTTTCTTTTCCTTTTAGAGATAAGTTTGAGGGTGACATTTTCATTCCCACTAGTTAGCCCACAAGCCTTCATTAATTTCAAAGTCAAAATGTAGTTGTCTTGTTTACTGCCTCGACACATTCCTTTTTTCCCTCAATAACATTTCATATAAAAAGAAAGAGCGCAAAGTCCCGACCTAACATATAAGTAATTAATTGATCCTCTGACTTAAGGCAAGGAGTTGAGTAACTGTGTTCAATTATATAACAATAGCTTTCTTGAATAGGAATATAGAAAGAAGTCAATAGCCAACAGGCTTGCCAGCAGATTTGCTTGACCTATTGAATTACCAATATATGATTTTTACTGCCAACAAGATGCTATGGAGCCCCTTCTGAATTGGTTTATGATTCGAAAGTTCTCGCGAAAAAAATAAGATGGTAGACCTCATAAAAGAATTTTACAAAGCTGACATCCTTAGTGTGTAATAACTACATAATATCCTTAGTTCAATCTTTTTAAGATATCAAAATGGAATTAACTGTTCTAATTTCGGAAACATTGTTAGCTCAATATAGATTCTTGGTTGAAAGTCACCTATATATGCACTCATTTTCCCTACATTTAAGTTCTTTTGTGTTAGAGTAAGAAAAATGGTGATCAATTTAGCTAGTTTCTAACATTTTTTATGGCTTTATTTTATTAAATTAAACAGGTTTCAGCTTCAAAAGTGTTGCAAGAAACTTGCAACTATATAAGGACTTTACACAGAGAAGTGGATGGGCTAAGTGATAGATTATCACAGCTTTTGGAATCAACTGAAAGTGACAGTGTTCAAGCTTCTATTATTAGAAGCTTACTTATGTGATGGTAGCAACCTCAGCTTGTAGCTATATATTAGCTCAACTTCTACTTAATTAATATTTCTATTAAGATGCAGCAGTTATTATTTATTAATTAGGGTTTTGGCCGCTAGGTCAAAGTAGGAGAGGGACCATGTACTTGGCTCCATTCCAAGGGCTTCTTTTTTTTTTATAATTTTCATCCGATGTTCAGTGTCTGTTTTGGGGCTGAATAATTTGGATTCGCGTTGTACTTAGACTAGCTAGCATTAGCAAGCTATGTCACATATATAGATTTAAAATAAGAGAGACATCTCTTTATCTACTTAGATTTGCCAATATATTTTCTATATATTAGAGTAGTTTTTAATTTACTGATGTTATATTGTTGTATCCATCCATTTTAAGAGCTGGTGCTAGTTTGATCTCAGCCTTTTTGTTAAGTTTATTTAGTACTTAATTGTATTTTCAATAATTAACCATACTGAACTATGAGAAATGAAAGGGCTTAATTTACACTTGAACTTCTCTAAGGAGTATTAAAGTTCATGTCCAAATAGAAATTGATATTGCTTGTTTCTATTGTTTCTTTTCGTCTTTCTTGAACCGGGATTCTATAGAAAATGTATATAGCAAAATTGAAGGGTCCAATTTCTCGTTATTACGGCATTTCAGAAGATCATCTCGAAGCCTCGAGGCTACAAGCTGTGGTCGAGTTTCCTCCCTCGATGATCGTCAACTCCCGACCTAGGACAATGTTGGTCGCGGCCATGATGGAAATGGGGAGTTCCCAAGGCACGTAGCTAGTACTGACACAACCTAGTATCATATAGTTGTCTCTTCTCTATATCTTTGTCATTAATGTATTTAGTACTATGTTAGGACTCCCCTTCTATATAAAGGGGATCCTTGTCACTTTATAAAGGCCAGTTGCTTCAGTTATTCTACATGAAATATACAGAAACATTCTATTTGATCTCTAACATACTCCATTGATATTATTGCTTTTATTCACTATCTTTCCATCTGTTCATCACTTATTGTTTATCATTGGGTATAAAGAGCCTTCTTTGATTTTATTATAACTATTAGCCGCACCTCGATCATCCACGAAATCTCATAGCTGAGCCCCCGAATCGACCTTAATGCCCCCGAATCAACAACCTCGAGGCCTCGATTGGCGTCCTATCACTTTGATTATCTTTCTTTCCTTAACACTCATTTCGTTTCTAAGTATCATACATATAGCGTCAACTGCTTAACAACTAGCATGAAAATAGATCACATATTTTTAGAGTCTTACCATCAAATTTAATTGTTATTACTATTTTTACAATAAACGGTTTGGCGCCCACCGTGGGGCTAAAAATTATAGTACTCTCTCTGTTTCATATTATTTGAGATAGTTTGACTCGGTACGTAGTTTAAGAAAAAAGAAAAAGACTTTTGAAACTTGTAGACATAAAAAATTAAGGGGTAAAAGGTTTGTGGGGCCATGCCATTTGTGTGACTATAAAATATTCTCATTAAGAGCAAAAAAGTTAAAATGAAGAGTTTAAAGTTGAATTATTTCCAAATGTGGAAATATGTCATTTATTTTGGAATAGACTAAAAAGGAAAGTACCTCATTTAATATGAAATGGAGGGAGTAGTGATTATTTTCTTGCTGGTTTTACTACATAATGTAAGTTATCTTTCACGCTTTTTCTTGTCCAAGATCTTCGATTCATGTCAAAATGTCTAACTCCGTGAATGAGGGTGAAAACAACAATCTTGCGGACCACGAAGAAAACGGTGTGGGTGTTTCGAATGTTGGTGTGCCACCACGAAACCCTGGGAATGCACCAGAGCCAATCCCCGTCGACGCAGTCTCGCGCGACACATAACAGGTCGATATCAGCTCGCACACCAACAGGAGCGTGCACCAAGAGGATCCACAAGAAGCTTAGAAAACCTCAACCAGGAAAGGATGAGAGGTTGGCCTTCATGTTATTTTTGAAATGTAGCAGGCACAACAGCTGGCTATCGCTCAGCTGCAAAGTCGCCAGAAAACTCCTAGCACTGTAGCACCCGGAACAACTCAAAGATCGAGCAATAATGGGTCGATAATCGATCCTGTCATCGTAAAGATGCTTGAGGACCTCACCAGAAGGATCGACGGGCAAGAAAATGATAGAAGCCAATGATAAGAAGGTCGAGACTTACAACTCCAGGGTCGATCAGATCCTAGGAGTGCCCCCGATTTTGAAAGGTGTGGACTCAAAGAAATTCATACAGAAGCCATTCCCACAGGAAGTGGCCCCGAAATCTATTCCAAAAAAGTTCAGATATCCAAACCTTCATAAATACAACGGTACCTTGGACCCAAACGAGCACATTACCGCTCACACCTGTGTGGTAAAGGGCAACGATCTGAAGGGTAACGAGATCGAGTCCATCCTGCTAAAAAATATTGAAGAAAAGCTTTCTAAAAGGGCAATGATGTGGTACCATAACTTGACCCCAAACTCTATAGACTCATTTGCCTTGTTGGCATATTCCTTCATAAAGGCGCATGCTGGGGCCATCAAGGTGGCCACAAGGAAGTCCGACATCTTCAAAATCAATCAAAGTGGAGAAAGAGATGCTGCGAGAATTATCTTGCTTTCAGATGGAATGAATGGAACTACCACTGGTCTCTGATGACTAGGTAGTATAGGCCTTCACTCAAGGCCTAAATGAGCGAAACTCGGTGGCTTCGAAGCAGCTAAAAGAGAATCTAGTCGAATATCTTGCCATGACCAGGTCGGATGTCCACATTTGATACTAGTCAAAAATTAGGGTTGAAGATGACCAGCTAGGAGTCCCCTCGGGCTCAGTATACCCAAGCGGGCTCCTAACGAAGGACCCAAAGGCTAACAAAGAAAGATATCAATCATACATCGAATATAGAAGGAACGCCCAGAGGGTAACCCACCTTGACATGATCGAAGATAGGCCGAGGATAGAATCCTCGGGGACTGATCGACAGAGCCAGGTTTGGTAGGAACGCAGGGACAGCAGAGGCGCCTCGCTTATCAGAATACAATTTTAATGTTTATGTATCAGACATCATGTTCGCCATCAGCAAAATCAGAGACACCAGGTGGCCCAGGCCCGTACAGTTGGATACTTCCCAAAGGAACCAAAACTTAGTGTGTGAATTTCATAACACACACGGCCACAGGATCGAGGATTGCCACTAGCTCCGAGAGGAAGTACCCAGACTACTGAACAAAAAAAACCTCCAAGAATTCTTAAGCGACCAGGCCAAAAATTAGTTTCACGAAAAAGAGGCGACCGAGAAAAAAGAATAATGAGCCATGACATGTTATCCACATGATCCTGGGAAGCGTCGATGCTCCACAGAAACTTGTGATGAGAAAATAAAAAATATCCATCACCAGAGAAAAGCGAACCAGGGGATACATACCCGAAGATGCCCTCACATTCAGTGAAAAGGACACTGAGACCTTTTCTCAACCTCACAATGACGCACTGATAATTTCTTTCCTCATAAATACATTTCAAATAAAACATGTACTCGTGGATGTAGCTCGGCCAATATTATCAGATCGAGGGTAATAGAGCAGCTCAGACTGCTTGATAAAATTGTGCGTGCAACTCAAGTCCTTAATGGATTCAACATGGCAAGTGAAACAACGAAAGGAGAAATCACCCTCCTAGTCAACCTGGCCGGCAAGACCCAAAATGTTAAATTTCATATCATAAAAGGAGACATGAGGTACAATACTTTTTTCGGACGATCGAGGATACACTGCATGAGATCAATACCGTCCACCCTCCACCAAATGATGAAATTATCGATGAAGGATGGGGTTAAAACCGTCTACGGGGACAACATGTGGTAAAGGAAATGTTCGTGGTGCACGATATGGCACTGCCACCAATATCTTGACTCACAAAGGACTCGAAAGTGTAAATCAAACTACATCTTGGATTAGGCCCGACTAAACGAAGCAAAAGACTGTACCGCATCCTCATCACAAGCTACTAGGACATATCGGACCTCGAAACATCACCGACACATCCCACACTAAGGTATAACCATCTCCCTTTTCATTTTATATTTCACACTAACCCTGATGCAGGCTCCCAACCAAAGCAGCCAAAACACCAACCCAGCCCAAAGACCTTAAAGTTCTAAAGCATCTGTTGCACTATTTTCCTTCGATCGAGTTTTTATCCCAAGAAAGGGTTTTACCGGCAAGTTTTTTAACGAGGCAACATCCGCATCCTACCTAAGGAAGACTCGACAAGTATTCAAGGTTCTTTTGCAATCAGCATCGAACACTAGGGGGAATCCCCCCGGAAGGTCATCCACGTGGAAAATCCAAGAAACGCAAAGTGGGGTCCCAATAGGAAAACTATGTATCCGGCCAAATAGTCGAACGAACCGTGTCTGTATAGCCAGGACCCTGATGGCAAAAACATGTATACTTGTACCAAGTAATCAAAGTATACCTTTATCTAAGAATCTCATAGACTCTGAAGGAAACTCAGCATTTTCGCAACAACGACTATTCTATAAAAAATGTCCCGAACACTCGGGGACTGGCATCGATAATTTAACATCTGAACGACACTCGGGTTAGGACTCCAAACACATAAGCCCTCAACGAGGCAACATGAAAAATGGTTTAACGTCTCCAAGGTCGAAAGTGTCCTAAACACTTGGGGACTGGCATCAAAATCTCCAAAATCACATGACCTCAAGGTCGGAATCGCCAAAATCGTAAGCCCTCAATGAGGCAATATCAAGTCTATGAGTAACGAATCCCAAGAGAGAATACCCTCGACGACTCAAGGACTGTCACCAATCTCCATTCATTAAAACAACCCGAGGCCATAAGACCCCGAGCGGGCAGACTCAGTCTCGTAAGACCGACGTAAGGCAACAACAAATCTGCAAGACCTCAAGCAAGGCATGAACCATACTTATACCAAGTATCAACAAATCTGTAACACCTCAAACAAGGCATGAAACATACTTGTACCAAATAACTAAAAACTGCAAGACCTCAAAGGCATGAAAATTTTGTAAGACCTTATTACAGGCATAAACTCAATCCCGATGTTAAGGCTATACATCGAACTTGTAAACCCCCTAAAAGGCATACCCTAGATACAGACGCCTAAACTACTTCACTCGGGATCAAATGGCTTTGGAAAAGCACAAATAAGCATGGTCATAAGGCTGTACCGACCAAACTAATGCGACTCAGGGATGCCCGACCATTGCTACAAAATCACGGGCCTTCAATTACTTCAAATCTACTTTGAAAAGAACCGGTTAAATAGGCTACCCTCAGCATAGGTAAAAGAGCTTTGACCATGTCATCTCAAAATCACAGGCTTTAGGCTACTTAGCCTCCGAGCCAAACCTCCTGAAGTCCTTGATCATTGCCACAAACCTCTCATAATCAAGGTTCTTCTTTGACCGTCAAAGGGTCGGGCAAAAAAGTATCTCAAAAAGTCCTTAACGATGAAAAAATAATGCCAATAAAAGGTCGCTTCGACCCAAGGCATAAGAGCCATAATCGTCGGCCTGTACAAAAGATCACTTCGATCTAAGACGTAAGAGCCATTGTCTCCAGCCCATGCAAACATAACAACTTGAGGGTCAAATGAGCTCGAATCGGTTTCTGACTCGGAGACTGAACCCAAAATAGTTAACTACATATGCCTAAGAGCAAAGCGTAAAAGCCATTGTTGCCAGCCTAATGAGTTTCAGGGCCTCACACATAAAAGATCCCTTCGATCAAAGGCATTAGAGTTATTGTCGCCAGCCCATGCAAACGCAACAACTTGAGGATCAAATGAGCTCGAGTTGGTTCCCGATTCATAGACTGAACCCAAAATAGTTAATTACATATACCTAAGAGCAAAGTGTAATATCCATTGTCGCCAGCCTAATGAGCCTCTGGGCCTCATACATAAAAGATCGCTTCGATCAAAGGCGTAAGAGACATTGTCGCCAGCCCATGCAAACATAACAACTCGAGGGTCAAATGAGCTTGAGTTGAAACCCTAATTGGAGACTAAACCCGAAACAATTGATCAAAACATGCCTAAAAACAAAAGCATAAAAGCTCAAATGCCAGCTTGTACTAAAGGTCATAAAGTTGTACCAGCCAAACTAATGCGACTTGGGGATGCCTGACCATTGCTACAAATCACAGGCCTTCAACTACTTCGACTCTACTTCGAAAAGAACTGGCTAAACAGGCTACCCTCGGTATAGACAAAAGAGCTTCGACCATGTCATCTCCAAATTACAAGCTTCAAGCTACTAAGCCTCCAAGCCAAACCTCCCAAGGTGCTCGATCATCACAACAAAATGACTCATAATCGAGGTTCTTCTCGAACCGTCAAAGAGTCAAGCAAAAAGTTATATCAAAAAGTCCTTAACGAGGAAAAAATAAAGACAACAAAAGTTTGCTTCGACCCAAGGCGTAAGAGCCATAGTCGCTAGCCCCCACAAAAGATCGCTTCAATCAAAGACATAAGATCCATTGTCTCTAACCCATGCAAACATAACAACTTGAGGGTTAAATAAGCTCGAGTCGGTTCCTGACTCGGAGACTGAATCCAAAATAGTTAACTACATATACCTAAGCGCAAAGCGTATGAGCCGTTATCGCCAGACTAGTGAGCCTCAGGGCCTCACACATAAAAGTTCGCTTCGATCAAAGGCGGAAGAGCCATTGTCACCAGCCCATGCAAACATAACAACTTGAGGGTCAAATGAGCTCGTGTTAGTTCCCGATTCGAAGACTAAAACCAAAATAGTAAACTACATATGCCTAAGAGCAAAGCATAATAGCCATTGTCGCCAGCCTAATTAGCCTCGTGGCCTCACACATAAAAGATCACTTTGATCAAAGGCGTAAGAGCCATTTTCGCCAACCCATGCAAACATAACAACTTGAGGGTCAAATGAGATTGAGTCGAAACCCGACTCGAAAGCTAAACCCGAAAAAAGTTGATCAAAACATGCCTAAACACAAAAGTGTAAGAGCTCAAACGCCAGCTTGTACTAAAGGTCACATCGACCAAGTGCATAAGAGCCTACAGGCCAGCCTAATAAGCCCTAGGGCTATATCACGAATCTAAGGATTCCCACCAGTTCCCAAGATCAGTTCACCTAGCCAAATTCAAGACAAAAAAGGGGTACATAAGAAGTGAAGCCACGAGATTTTCTTTTTATACACATATGCGAAAAAATAGAATCTCCATCTATAAACATGCTTTGAAACTGCTACATACAAAAATGGCAAAATCTATGCCCTCCACCTGGGAGCTACAGCCTGATCTTCGCTTTCCTTGGTTTCGAACAGAAGTAACTGAGCATCACACTCATCCGCTCCCGCTCGCGCCAACTTTTTCGAGAGAGCAAAACCCCTAGTATGGATCTCCTCGAGAGTCTTTCTTTGAGACTTGCAACGAGCATATTCTTTGATCCTCTCTTCATGATTGAGGATCCTTCTCAACTCGGCTTGAGTATCTGTAGCATCCTTTAAATAAATTAACATCTCCTGATTAGCCTTAGGTCAGCTCAAACGGCTCCAGCCTGGGCATCAACGATCTCAGTCCTGACCTTCAAAATCATGGATTCGAGCTTCGTAATCATATCCGTTTGAACTAAAGCAATGTCACAAGCTAAGTGGAGTTGAACCTCGAAGGTAGGAATTTTAGACAAGGCACCCTTCTCCTCAAATGCTTGAACCTCTACCCGAGCTCTTAGCTCATCATATTCACTCTTGGATCAACTAGCTTCTTCCTAAAGACGCTCCAGGGCCTTCAAATTTTATTTTTTTTTTGCAACTGAGATAGATGAAGTGTTAGCCTCAAAAGTTAGAAGGTGGAGCGCATACTTACCCGAGACAGGAAACTACCTACTTCATCAAATAGCTCTTGTAATTCAAGCTCAGGATCGCCTCATACCGCAAGTGTGCCAAGGGATTTATCCTCATCCAGAGCTTTCGGAAGCATAGCTTTACGACGAAGCAGCTCGGACTTAAGCCTATCAAAGGCCTACAAAAGAAAACTCGATAATAAAAGGAATACGCAGGACTCAAAAAGCCTATGTCGAAACTCACCACGAAGTAAATCCTTCGGACTTCCTCGAAGCCGGCAACACATCTGTTAGTCTAGCTCCCTCGGCCCTGGAAGAATCGACTCTGGTCGAGGCACGATCGCTCAGCGAAACCACCTTTCCAGAATCAGGAATCGTGGCCACGGCAGGCTCAGATGATATTTCTATCTTGAAGTCCCAGCCCCATTTCGCCTTACTTTGAGCGCCATCACCCTGCGAAGGCATATCCCACTTATTATTGTCATTCTTTAGCCTGGAAGCTTCCAACCCTTCCCCCTCTCCGAAGGTGCACGGCCTCACCTCAGAAGGATCTCCGATACCTACAACATCAAGATTAATATGTAGAAATGGAAAATGTCTCTCCAAATGAATGAATGGAAAGGAAAAAGTAGTACAAAATATCTTGTGATGTTTTTCTTCTAATCTGCACCGAGACGAAGCTCGCCACTCGTGCTCCTCACAAGTTGAGTGGGTCGCCCCAACCTGTAGATCAGGAATGTTAGTCGGCGCCCATGACATTCTATAGAAAAGGAAAGGCACGATTATGAAACTAGCCTTCACCATAAATAAAATTAAGAAGGCACGAGATGTACCACTTACGTGTATAGTTCCATTCCTCAGGGAATGGCATGAGATCCACAGGGATAACATCAGTAGTCCAGACCCAGACGAATCGGCTCATCCACTGCCGATCTCCATCGTCCTCATCGTCAACGACAAAGGGTGTGGTCGAACGGCATCGCAAGGTTAGCAGACCTTGATGGTTGAAGGGCCAGTACAGCCTAATGAGATGACTAAGCGTGAATTCAAGCCCCGCCTTCTCCACAAAAAATCTCATCATCAACAGTATTTTCCAAAATGATAGGTGGATCTGTGCCAAGGTAACCCGATACTTCAAAAAAAAAAGTTGAGCACAACCCTATCAAGGGGACCTAGTGTTAAAGGATACGTGTACATATTCAGGAATCCATCGGCATGATCCATGGTGCCCTCACCCGAGGAAGTATCTGTAGAACTACTTTCTCGCCCATCCGCAGTGTTTCCTAACTAACTCAAGGTGCTACTCTCCAATCGGAGAAGTCATTTTCAAAGTAAACTCTCGTTGATCCTAAGTGTCGGGGGTGGAACTCTCCCCTCTCTGCCGGAAAGACCCTGATGTAGCAGTCATGGCTATGGCAAGACTAGAAAACTAAAGCAGGAACCTGTGTAAGTACATTAGTGTTGAGGTAATGAAAGGCTTAACGCTGAAACAAAAGGATTACTATCTAAAATGGTAGGATCTCAAAAGCAGCGGAAGCGACCCTTTATATAGAAAAACAAGTAGCGACCTGCCTACCAAAAATGCCAACGACATCATCTCCAGTCCCGAGTTGGTACCCGACCTCGAGGATCTCTAAAAAAAAGAAGTTAGGCTTTAAGAAGCCAACGACATCATCTCTAGTCCCGAGGTGGTACCCGACCTCGAGGACCTTCACCAAAAAGAAGCCAAGCTTTAAGCAGCCAGCGGCATCATCTCCAGTCCCAAGGTGGTACCTAACCTCGAGGATCTCTAGCAAATAGAAGTTAGGCTTTAAGAATCCAACGATATCATCTCTAGTCCCGAGGTGGTACCCGACCTCGAGGACCTCTGCCAAAAAGAGTCAGGGTTTAAGAAGCCAACGGTATCATCACAAGTCCCGTGATGGTACCTGATCTCATTGACCTCCTTCAAAATATAAGTGAGGCTCCAGGAAGCCTTTAGTATCATTGCAAGATTCGAGATGGTACTCAGTTTCGAAGGCTCCTCTCAAGAAGAAAAATAAGCACTTCAAGCTCCGTCCATAAGGGTTCGACCTCAGGATATGATCTAAAACAGGGAAGTCCCTCATCCGGGACCTATCTACAACACCTTAAGGTTATATACATTAAGTTAGAGACAAGTTTCCAGATGCCCCGAGTCAACCCTCACTGGGGGACTGCTCTCGAAAATCTAAAGGCAGTCTCCATCCTCGAGCTTCCGAGCGAATTCCCCCTCGAAGATTATCACTGGTTCTAAAGGCTAAGTCTCAGTTTAGGGGTTTGAATCCATACTTCTATAGTAAAGGCCCCGATGACCCGAGTTTATCGAATCAATCCGGGTTTGGCCTGATGAACGACAAAGGATTCCACGGGAAGCTGTTTTTATCAACCGAAGGTCAGAAATAATACTCGCACTCGAGCTCGATATTGGCAATAGCCTACAGATTCATGCATTCAGAGTCTACACAAACGTAAATGAAAGAGAATATAGCAACCATCAAAGACAAAAATTGAAGGAACATCTTTATATTCATAAACATTTGGTTACAATAGCCCGCGAGGGGTCCTTACATATGATTAAAAAATCCCAGGAGAGTTCCTTACACAGAAACAAAGAAGAAAAATGGTACACATACAGTAAAATCCCATATACCGATCAACTCTCGAAGGTGCATCCTCGACAACAGCATCTTCGAGCACCATCTCCTCGAACATGCATCCTCGACGGTGATATCTTCGATCGCCACCTCCTCTAGGTTCCCATCTCAATCCCACAGAATAATATCTTCGAGGGAGAAGATAAAGAAGAGGGAAGTGGGAAGATGAAGAAGAGGAAAGTGATGCAAAAGAGGCAGTAAAAAGAGACATAGATCGCCGAAGCAAAATTTTGAAGATTATGCGGTCATCAACCCTACTTGCACGGCCACTCCAAGTCCACATTCCGGGACATCGTGTCGTGCAACTTCAGCAGCCAGTTGTGCCAATTTATCCCTCAGGGGAAAAACAGAGGGGAGAAGTGCCACACCAGGGCAAGATAGGAGAGTGAGCAGTGGTGTATAGTCCGAACACTCTCTCGAGCAGCGGTGTAGAGTCCAAACGTCCTTCCAAATCGGAATGAGTCAACCCCTTATATCATCTCCTCGAGTCAACGACAATAGTAGCAACAACAACAATAATAACAACAACAACAATAACAATAACAATAACAACAACAATAACACGACATTATAATCTCGTTCGGCAAGGGGAAGTTTAGACAGAAGGCCATAACTCAACTGATGAAAATGTTTCCATCCAACCTTAAGGCTGTGAACCCCAAACATGGTGGTTAGCCTCCAACTACTTAGGGGAACCCACTCTTAGCAATGGAGGAAAATAGTGAGGAGAGAAGAATGGATAGATGTTGAAAGACACTTGGATAAGAAAATAGCACCGAAGGCCCCCATTTATAGGGAAGATAGTATGGCCAGCAACACCATCAATGCCTTTGAAAGAAGGGTCCGCAAGCGCAATCAATGTGTCACTGAAAACTGAATCGACGGCGATATTACAGCCTTGAAGAATGGGAATCGGCAATGCATTTAATAACGTTGAAAAGACAAGTCCATGGGATGCCCCGGTTATCATGAAGGCTTACATCGTAAGTATGATATCGTCAGCGTGACATTATCACGGGAAGTCCGAAGGTTCGAATGTCAAGGTCGTTTCTTATCGCTCCTCTCTAAGAAACGCGGGGACTATCTGTAAATAGAGAAATTGGCGGGTCTAATTTCTCATCATTAAGGCATCTCGGAAGATCATATCGAATCCTCGAGGATACAAGGCTATGGTCAAGTTTTCTCCCTCGAGGATCGTCGACGCCCGACCTAGGACAATGTTGGTCGCCGCCATGAGGGAAATGGGGAGTTCCCAAGGTACACAGCTAGTACTGACAGAGCCTAGTGTCATATAGATGTCTCATCTCCATATCTTTGTCACTAATGTATTTTGTACAATGTTAGGACTTCCCTCCTATATAAAGGGGATCCTTGTCACTTTATAAAGGTATGTTGCTTCAGTTATTCTACACGAAATATACAGAAACATTATCTTTGCTCTCTAATATACTCCTTTAATATTATTGTTTTTGTTTACTATCTTTCCATCTGTTCATCATTTATTGCTTATCATTGGTTATAAAGAGCCTTAGTTGATTTTATTATAACTGTTATCCACACTTCAATCACCCTCGAAAGCTCATAGTTGAGCCCCGGAATCGACCTGGAACCCCCCGAATCGACAACCTTGAGGCCTCGATTGACGTACTATCGGTTCGATTATCTTTCTTTCCTTAACACTCATTTAGTTTCTAAGTCTCATGCACATAGTATCAACTGCTTAATAACTAGCATGAAAATAAATTATGTATTTTTAGAATCTCATCATCAAATTTAACTATTATTACCATTTTCATAGTAAACAGAAAACAACATCTCTACCTTCCCAGGGTAAGGGTAACGGTAAGTTTTGCATACACATTACCATATCCTACTTGTGGTACTCTAATGGGTTTATTATTGTTGGTGTCCAAATAAAAATTCAAACGTCTAAATACTATTTTTCAACTTCAACGAAATATGACTCAAAAAGTTCCTGAAACTGTCAAATATATAGGATACTAGAGCATGTCCATGTCTATATTTTGAAAGATAGGGTACGTTAATGGTATTTGGTGAGCCCTAGTCATTTTGTTAATACTAATATAAATCAGGATAGAATGTGAACCAAAAGTATAGTCCTATCAATAAACCAGTTGGACCTGTATGTCTGTTCCCTAAAAATCGTCAGTAGCTCCATCCTTTTCCTGATTCTCTTCTTGTCTAAAAATTGTCTTGCTCGTATTGAAAGATAGTTCACACATCTCGTTGAACCAGTCTTTTTCACCAAATCGAACCCCCTCTGTTGACGGCGCGCAGATGTCTCAAATCCTTTTTTGGCCCTTAATTTCTTATTAATTTCTCGAGTGGATCTTTATTAATGTTTAAGAATTGATTAGTTTCCAAACTCTCGTCGGCAATGTATATTAGTGGGCGTTTGAGGACATAAGAATTGTAAAAATAAAATAAAATAAAATTTTGTTATGAAATAGAAGATTCTTACACTTCTATTTAAGGTGAATGTCTTTAATGTATCTAATTAGAGAGATTTTAGAGTTCTATTAGTGGTAGCTAAATCTTCCTCTCCCCTATAAATAGAGGTGCCCCCTACCATTGTAAATCATCCTTGAGACCCCTCTCAACTCAATAAGAAGAACTCTCTCTACTCTTCTCTCTATTGCTATTGTTCTTGTTCTATTGTTCTTGTCTTTTGCTTTAGTTTATAACACGTTATCAGCACGAGTCTCTAACCAATTGAAATTTTCGATTGTCTTAACTTTTGTTTGTGTAGGGTTTTGCTTCAAAGAAAGAAGGAAAAGAAAGAAAAAAAAAAAAAAAAAAGGGAAACGAAAAACAAAGAGAGAAACAGAAAACTTTCTCTGGAAAGCAAAAGGAAAAAGAAAAGAAAGAAAAACGTGAAAAGAAAAAGGAAAGAAAGAAAGGAAAGGAAGAAAGGAAGAAAATATATTTGGTATACCTTAAAGGTAAGTAATTTACTTTTCCTTTTCAAATTCTTGGAATTCTATAAATTTTATATACAAAGTTTGATTATAACTCTAATGGAGTTTGTGAGAAATTATAACCACACGAAGTGGTAAAATCTATATGTCCTTCCATGATTAAATTCATGTATGATTGTGGACGTGACAAAGAATTCCGTCAAATTAAATTTGCTCCATTCCCTTTAGAGAATGTGGTAGCAGCTTGTGTAAAGCACATGATTTTGATCCATTCCCTGAAGTGAATGTGATAATTGTAATAGAGCCCGTAAGTATGAACACGCTCTTGATGTAATTGTGTCATATGAAAAGAAAGTTCGTTGCCCTCGAAATTTCGGGCAAGAACTATATGACATGGGTGTTGGATGATGAAATCCACTTTGATGCTATGTGTCTCGAAGACGCCATTAAAAACAGAAATAGTGCATCCACCCAAAACTATGCTAAGGCCTTGATTTTCTTGCGCCATCACCTTAATAAAGGTTTGAACCTATGCTAAGGCCTTGATTTTCTTGCGCCATTACCTTAATGAAGGTTTGAAACTGTATGAAGGCCTTGATTTTCTTGCGCCATCACCTTGATGAAAGTTTGAAGATTGAATATCTCAACATCAAGGATTCACCCATCTTGTGGAAAGGCTTAAAGAAGAGAGATGACAACATGAAGTTGGTCACTCTGCCACAAGCACGATACGATAAGAATCCAAAAGCAAATAGTTTATAAACTATATATTATCGTTGCGGTGAAAACGGGCACTGGTCTAAGTCTTGCCGTATACCAAGACATTTGGTTGACCTTTATTAAGCATCTCGAAAGAGTAAACGCCCCATAACGAATTTTGTCTCTGACGACAACTTGAATGTGGCAGACTTCTTTGAGCAACCCGATGGAAAGATAGACCACCTAATCGGTGACGGAACCGTGATGAAAGAAGATGGAGCTGTTTGATTCTACTTGTATTAGTCAATGAATAAATTAATAGTCATTAGCTCGTATTAGTTAGTTCATGATGTGATGTTTGTAGTAGTTCATTAGAATGTTTTCAATATGCTCAAATATCAATAAAACCTTTATTTTCCAGTAGAGGTAATCGACTAGTCTGAAAAACTAGTCGGTTATCTCATGTTTCGCATAAAACTGCAAAACAATCGATTGTCAATGATCAACAATCGATTGTCTTTAAAAATAGTGGCCTGGAATTCTTCAAAGATGATCAACAATCGATTGTCGTCGACTAACAATCGATTATCTTGAAACAGTGAGGTCCGGAAATTTTCAAAAATAGCCAACAATCGATTGTCTTTGTCTAACAATCGATTGTCTTGAAACAGTGAGGTCTGGAATTTTTCAAAAATCATCCACAATCGATTGTCTATGTCTAACAATCGATTGTCATTAGGCAGTGTGATCTGAAGTTTTTCAAAAATAACAAATAATCGATTGTTTGTGTTTAACAATCGATTGTCTATGTTCAAACAATCGATTGTGTGTGTTTAATAATCGATTGTCTTATGAAAAACGCTGAAAATTTTCAAACTGCAAAGGAATTGATTATGGATAACATATCTGATTTTGTTAGCCAACTGTTAGTAGCAGATTTTGAAAATATTATGTGACACAAAAGAATTGAACTTATTTATTCTTATGTTCGTGTATTTCTTTTGTATGTTAAACTATGGGATAGCAAATATGGATATCTCACAAAGCGAACTTGGACCAACGTCCAATTGTAAAAGTATTTGCCTAGTTGATTCATGTACTACACATACAATACTCAAAGAAAAGAAGAGTAATTGTGTAAGGCAAACATTACTACAATCTATGGAAGTAGTAAATTGATTGAAGGCTCCGGAAGAGCAATTGTAACTCTGCCCAAAGGCATGACGTTAATCATAGAGAATGCAATGTTCTCCTCCAAGTCTAAGAAGGACTTGTTGAGTTTTAATGATATCAATCAAAGTGTTCTCCTCCGAGTCTAAAAGGAACTTGTTGAGTTTTAAAGATATCATTCAAAATGGATATCATATTGAGACAATAGATGAGAATAATCTTGAATTCTTCATGAAAACGAGGCTGCCCATTTCGGTTTGGGTTCACGCCATTTTGAATGCAACAATGCTAGTTTGTCGGCTGCCCGCTTCGACTTGGGTTCACGCCATTTTGCATGCAACAATACTAGTTTGTCGGCTGCCCACTTCGGTTTGGGGTCATGCCATGTTGCATGCAGCAATACTAGTTCGTCTCTGACTGACGAATTGACACAAATATTCCCCATTGCAATTGGTTTTGGGTCATGAACCCAATATATCCCATTTAAGAAGCTTTGGATGCGCAGTATATGTGCCTGTAGCACCGCCATCCCGCACCAAAATGGGTTTGCAAAGGAGGTTAGGAATATATGTTGAGTTTGACGCGTCCTCCATTATTCGCTACCTCGAAACATTGACAGGAGATTTGTTCACTGCACTATTTGCAGACTGTCAATTTGATGAGACACTTTTCCCAAAATTAGGGGGAGAAGTTGGTGAAACCAAACGGGAAATTTTGTGGAAAAATGCATCATTATCTCATCTTGATCCACATACCTCTATTTGAAAGAAAGAGGTACAAAAGATTATCCATTTGCAAAGAATAGCAAATCAAATGCCTGACGCATTTACGGACTTGAAGAGGATAACGAAATCACACATTCACGCGGGAAAAAGTTCCGATCTGTATTGAAGTCCCTATTGGACAAATATCTAGTGTCATATCCAATGAGTCAAATGCACGCCAGAAGCGTGGCAGACCATTAGGTTCCAAAGATCGAAATCCTAGAAAGAGGAAAAAGAACGATCTAAATGACACTATGAAAGAATCACATGAGGACGCTCATGATTTGATTAATTCCGAGATTCACGAAGAATCTATTGAGCCTGAGACTCTTGAAAATACGGAATGCAAGAATGTGAGGATCTCGAACCTCAGTCTGTGGTAGTACAAAATTAATTGAGAGCTCTCGAAGAGCCAATTATTACTATGTTGGAGAAACACAATTGAGTATTGTGCTGTAGTAAGTCTCAAAGAAACTTATCCAGTTTCCAAAAGTACACGCGAAGGCGATTGATGATATTGAGACTATAAATAAAGGAAGGCTTTGATTCTCCTATTACTACAACTTGTAGCGGGGTAATTTGTATATGAAAAGCTACCCGCTTTGTTCTCCAGTTTGTACTACACAAACGAAAGAATGCCACAATAAAGTGGATATCTATTGGTATAAAGCCCATGTCATAATAAACCCGAAGTTTATTGATAAGTGCACATGTCATGGTGTAAATTTGAAGTTTACCAATATTGATAATTTATTCAGTTGACATTCGTGTTAGCCATCTCATTTGAAGTATGATGTGCAAATTCACATAGGTGAATATCAAAGAACTAGAAGTTCTTGTTCTCAGTAATGAACTGACCAACTAAAGAGTTCGGGTTGAAGCCCCTAAATTCTGGAAATATCAAAGGTGAATATGGGCCCATTCACCTGCCATGTATACCACATATGATGCATCTATGATATGGTTACATGCGCCATTGTTATTAACCCGCAGCCTGGCAGTGCTTGCGAGGTAAATCGCTCAGTAATCTAACTTCGAGCATAGTTTCCAGATTCTCTACTCAAGACAGTTCATCTTGATAAGTTGGTTTATATCAAAGTTGGTTTAGCAAGATAATTATTGAGTGCTTCCACTTAATAGCTAAACTGTTCCTTATGAGAACAAAGTTATATATATCAGTTTGATATAAATTGTATACGAGAGTATATTCTCCCCTCACAAGTGGTTCAGGGTCAGGAACCAAATAATTTCATCTTATTATTAAGGTGCTGTGTATATTGACATAATGCACAAAGATGATTTTCCAAAGTTGAGGAAACATGTTAGCTTTACTAACATGAGGGGGAGACATGATAAACACTTGAGAAAATGTTACATGGGATGAATTCTCATTTGTATATGTATATCCCCGAATATCATGATATGAACCTGTAGTTCATAAAAAGGGATAATTCAAATTGCAACATATTGCAAAGCATGCTTTACGCATTTACTGACTCAAAGAAAGTAACTAAATGGAAGAGATACAATTCAAGAAGAATTGATTCCATATGAAAGACATGTAGCTTTGAACCTATAGTTCATATGCTTGAAAGTATAAAGGCAAAGGTATGTATAGTCAATTTTTCGATATCTTATTTGTTTAGCATGACATGAAACTTTGATATGCAGCTAAAGTCTATTATGTGACTTACATGACTTAACTTGAAAGATTTAAGTTGCTTGAAGCATATGCAATTCTTGGTCCTGAAGTACCACATCCTAAGTACAATTTGTGTACATATGTATCTTGCCATAACTATAAGCATGATGGCATTGAGAATGCATCTATGGAGATATTGAAGTGTTATTCCACGACATTATATGAAGATGTTCATATCTATCAAGAATGATGATTTCAAGGTACGGAATATTTATTCAAGTCAATATGGTTGATTTGTCAAATCTCTACCAAAGATCGTTCTGAAGATGATGCACAAGATTGGAATGCAAATGCTCAAGGATATAAATCAATGTACTCATTAGGGGGAGTCAATGCGCGTTGCACTCTTTTTCCCTTACAAGGTTTTGTCCCACTGGGTTTTCCTTGCAAGGTTTTTAACGAGGCAACCAATAGGCGCATATTCAAACATGTGTACTCTTTTTCCTTACTTTAATTTTTCCCATTGGGTTTTGGTTTTAAGGTTTTATGAGGCACATCATTGAATAGACATTCAAGGGGGAGTGTTATGAAATAGAAGATTCTTACACTTCTATTTAAGGTGAATGTCTTTAATGTATCTAATTAGAGAGATTTTAGAGTTCTATTAGTGGTAGCTAAATCTTCCTCTCCCCTATAAATAGAGGTGCCCCCTACCATTGTAAATCATCCCTTGAGACCCCTCTCAACTCAATAAGAAGAACTCTCTCTACTCTTCTCTCTATTGCTATTGTTCTTGTTCTATTGTTCTTGTCTTTTGCTTTAGTTTATAACAAATTTAAAATTATAGTTCTGTTTGAACATAAATATAATTTGGGTTGTTTTGAATTTTTGTAAGTGTTGTGAGTGAAAAAATTGAATAACAACTTTTTGGAGCTTTTTAAGTTTTGGAAAATTTCCAAAATTTTCAAGTAAATTTTGAAAATTTTATGAAGATTTCAAAAAAAAAAGTGAAAAGTTTTCGAAAAAAGTCAAAGAATTCTTATGTGCAAACGGACTCTTAATATCTCGAAAATTTCCAAGAGGAATTTGACTCTCATAATGAAATTTTCCAAAGGAGATCTTCTATTTTTATTTTATTTCTTTTATTATCAATTTATAATGATGAAAGACCTACCATGCCTTTACTACAATGTGGTTTTTAATCTGAAAACTAGGGGCGCATGGTCGAGTTGGTTCGAATTTTATAATTACCAAATCAAATTAATGGTATCGAGTTATTAAATCTAAAGACCAAACCAAATCGATAAAATTCGGATTTTTCAATTTCAATTTTTCTCGAGTTTTCGATTCACTCGGGTTTTTTCGGGTTTTTTTCCAGTAAAGTCTCGTAGCACGAACATATAACTTGTGCTCAAAATATTTCTTTAATCCTAATATGATACAACTGTATAAGATATTTTTCAAATAAAAAAAATACAAAATATGATATGTGTCATGGCTAGGGGTGTACATAGGCCGGGTTGGTTCGGATTTTATAATTACCAAACCAAACTAATGGTGTTGGGTTATTAAATCTAAATACCAAACCAGACCAATAAAATTCGGGTTTTTCGCTCTCGGATTTTTTCGGGTATTCTCGGGTTTTCGGATTATTCGGGTTTTTTCTAAAAAAAATCCAATAAAATCTTCATAGAACAAAACATATAAATTATGCTCAAAATATTTCTTTAATCCTAGTAAGATACAACTATATAAAGTATTTTTAAAGAAAATCATACAAATATGAGATGTGTCATGGCATTATCCTAAAATATTCAACAACGAAGACAATAAAATTGTGTAATATCAATATTGCTAATTAAAAAGCCGTAATAAAAATAAATATAATCTAAAAATTCTAAGTCATGCTAAAATAAGTAGACTAATAAGGGAATATTAGTTACATGATTAAACGCTAACGAAAAAATAAAAATAGGTAGTGCATTTATCTAAATTATTGCAAAATAAAAAATAAATATTCGATACATTCCCGTTCATAGTATTGAATTGAATGTCTTTTGTTAGCATTAATATTGATTTTATTTTGTTAGCATTATTTAATTTTTCTAATGTTAATGGCTATAAAACTTATTGGAACATTCAAAAAGTTCTAAGTCCAACCTTGAAATAATACCATAAAAGATAAAATTATGAAATTTTTAAAAAAATATTTATAAATTACATCACCATAAGTATATTTATATATTAAATATTTTTAAAAGTTCTATATATGTTATATCGGGTTGGTTTGGTTTGGGTTTGACTTTCTTTAGTTAAAACCAAACCAAACCAGTTATGGTCGGGTTTTTTTTTCCAACACCAAACAAAATCAAACCAAACCATGGTCGGGTTTTCTTTCTCGGTTTGACTCGGATTATTGGGTTGGTACGGTTTGTCGGTTTTCTTTGTACACCCCTAGTCATGGCATTATCTTAAAATATTCAACAATAAAGACAATAAATTATGTATTATGAATATTGCTAATTAAAAAGGCTTAATAAAAATAAACATAATCTAAATGTACTAAGTCATGCTAAAATAAGTAGATTAATAAGAGGGTACTAATTACATGACTAAATGCTAAAGAAAAAATAAAAATAGCTTATATATTTTTATAAAAAATAGATATTCAGTATATTGCCGTTCGCAATATTGAATTGGATGTCTTTTGTTAGCATTAGTATTAATTTGATTTTGGTTTGGGCTTTTGTTAGCATTATTTAAGTTACTAATAAATATTAATGGTTATAAAACTTATTGAAACATTCAAAAGTTTCAATTCCAGCGTTGAAATAATACCATAAAAAATAAAATTATGAAAAATTTTAAATATATATATAAATTACATCACAATAAGTATATTTATATAGTAAATATATCTAAATTTTCTATTTATAAAATATCGGCTTGATTTAATTTCGATTTAACTTTCTTTAATTAAAACCAAATCAAACCAAATTGTAATCGAATTTTTTTTCTCAATTTAACTCCGATTATCAGGTTGCAGTTTATTAGTTTCCTTTGCCACCCCTGCTGAAAAGTTATATATATATATATATGGAAGTCAATACAAGTTCTTTTGTGGTTAGCTCAATTCTCTTGTCCATCGAACCAACAAATTAGAATCATTTCATGGAAGGGAAAACCAAATTGGTTTAAACTTTAACTTACCCTAAAAATAATTGATGATTTTTGTTTAATCTGTTTAAGTTTTTGAAAGGCAAACTTATCCTAAATATACTTGGTGAACAATAGCAGATATTTCATGAAATAGTGAAGATACGTGCAAATCAACGCAGAGACCAAAATTATAGTAATATTTTGTGGTTTGTCTGTTATCTAGTATTGGATGGATGGGTATAGATTGACAAACTTCTTTGTCTTCTTCTACCAACAAGAAGAGACTCGATTCTAACATGTCAAATGTATGTATATCCATATATGCCGACGACAAACAATAATAAAACTGTTTGATACCTTAAAAGTCAGCAACAGTGTAAGCTTCGATTTGAAGAATTATTTAGTCGTCAAATCTGAGAGTGAAGCTTTTCAAATTAGCATAATAATTGTTAAAACTTTGATATGTCACTTCTGTTTGCTTGTCCGTAATCTAAATTGTCAACTAGTGAGATTTCTCTACCTAAAACGTTCAACTTTTTGGGATTTCCCAATTCTTCAATATGGTTGTAATTTTTCAAAAAGTTTTAAGTTCAATGTAATAAATGTGTAAAAATATTAACGCAATCAGCTCACTTGTTTAATAATTACAAGTAAATAAAATGATAATTAACTTACGACCACATGTGAAAATTATTGAGTGTAAATATTTTTTAACATTTTCGTGATATAACTTAAAAGGTGGATAATCTGAATTTGGGAAGTTGGAAAAAGAAGAAAAACATATAATGATTCATCTAAAACGAACGAAGGAAAGTGGAATTAACGAATTAGAAGAATTCACTCCAACACTCAAAGTCAGTAATATTCATGAGAGTTAATCGAAGCATAAAAAGATAAAGAAGGGCTTATCCCGTAAGCAGGTGCCGCAAAATGATTAAAAGAAAATAATTAACCATTCATATTATTCATTAAAAAATAGATTGTATATAAATATTTTAAAAACGGATTAAATATGGATAAGAATCATATTATCTATTTAGAAAATGATTAACCAATGGATAATTAAAGTGTCTAACTTTTACATTTGTAAAGCCAATTGGGAGTTCCTCAAGTTAAGAAGACTAACAATTCTCCCAAAAATTATCATATGCAAGAAGTCATGGATAATGTGGTTACTCATATTATCCGCCGATAATTCTTTTTTTATCAGTATTAAATACTGGTCATGTCGAATAATTTGTTCGTTTTTCGATTATCCGTTTTCGACTTGAACCATATCCAACTCGACCCGCCCGTTTCCCACTCCTACCTTTAAGTAATACAAATAAGAAAAGCTTACAAAAGTATAAGAAGTGTTTTAATATTGACTTCAGTGTTATAAGAAAAATCAAATTATGGTGGATGTCTACTCTTCCTCCATGATCTTCTCAAATGGTTAATGACATATTCAATCACATATTTCTATGTTTAATCACATATTCAATGACATAATTTTCTTCACTTTTTATACCTATATAAAGACCTTTTAATAGATAGAAAAATACACATAATTAAAGATCAAAATCTCTTCCTTCTCTCTATCTCCATTCTTGTTCATGTTTTACTAAATTGCTTTTATTTTGTTGTTCCATATTGTTACTTTAAGTTATATTTCATAACACGTTATCAGCACGAGTCTCTAATATTTCATTTATATCATCATACCTACGACATTTCATATGCCGTGTTGATACTTTGATTATATTGTCTAATTTAGTCACATTATGTTTTTCAGTAATGCCTTGGTCTTCTTAAATTTCAAAGTAAGCCACAAAATTAGGCATACAAGTTGAAGTGTTGCAGCAAAATTTCGTATGGTCTTTTCATATCTCACCATGCAAATGAAAAGGAGTTATATGTTAGTTTGGTGCGGATGAAAATCATATGCTAATATTTGACCAATTAAATAATATTTTAGTGGTTCTATCAATTATAGCATAATTAATATAAAAGTTAGGCATGTATATTAGGTAGATAATAGTTACTATATTCTAGAGTTCCCATAAAACTAAATTTCAAGCATGTTAGAGCTAAATATTGTTAATCTAAAAAAGGTGATTTCTAACTCATAATAGTTATGTCACATGATCATGTTGGAGGAATAGCCATATTACTTCTAGGATATTTGTAATAGTATGTTGAGATTTTATTCGGATTTTTGTTTGGTTTCATGATGTGATTCTATTGCTTTATGAGAAAGAAAAACTTTTGCGAGTGAAAAACTTGCTTAGTTTTCTATTTTGGCAAAGGCAATATATTTCGTTAATCTTCTACTTTAGGCACGGGAAAAATTATGTCAATTATATTATGATCCATACTAATCTAATTAGATGCAATATGTTTTTTTATGTTGATAGTTGGCAAAGTGATATCATTATGTTTTACTAGTCTATTTTGACATCTTCTGTGTAAAAACGGAATATGCTAGCAATAGTTATTACTTAAGATTATTTGCTTTCTGAAGTTAAATATATTTAGTTATGTGTTTCAATTCTTGTGTATATTTTATGTAATCACCATGAATTAATTTGCAGTAACACATCATATAGTGATAACGCTATATGGTGACTTTCTATTTTGAAATGTTTATATGTAAGATACTAGTACACGAGTTTGTACTCCATCATATTCTGTTTGATAATAGTTTTTGTCATTTCTATTACTTATTTGTGGCTACATAAAATTATGTTCCGTTCCTAGAAATGAATGATATAATTTGTGATAAATATTATATGAGGGTAAAATGATGGGTTCAAGTCCCAACGCACCATAAGGATAAGACATCGGGTTTAAGTCTCATTGCTCCATGATGATAAGAATTAGGTTTTAGTCTCAATTAATTATGGCCTAACATGCCTTTATATTGGTAAGACACTGAGATTGAGTCACATTGTACCATATTGATGCTAAATAAAAATAATATATTTTTTCAAGAAAAGTCATAAATATTTTTTCACTTGATTTGATCCATTCTTGAAGTGAATATAGTAGCTAGCATATAAGTCTAAATAGAGACAATTGGTTGATGAATGAACATTATTGGGACAAATGAAAAAAATAATAATAGTCATCATTCTGATAATTATAAAAAAGGAGAACAATAATGATTCTTAGAATATATCCTCAAAAATGTGAGAGTAATGTTTGCCATCAAATTGGTATAAAAATAATAAAGCACATCGCTATGATTATGCTCTATTCTTGGAAGAAAATGTGATTTTGTGATAAACATTGAGAATGCAGACTAATTCACGGCGGTGAATGTGGCAATATGTGATAAAAGTAATGAATAAGGACATGAAATGCATGATTGGATGAATACCACACAACTCACCTCTAAGGAAGGTTTGAGTGAAATAAAGATAATAAATATTATTGTGTGATTACATGAATATGGCATTCGTCGCTTACATGTGATAAGCCAAAAATGTTTTGCCATGCCTTATAAAAGTTATTAAATGTAAAATTAAAGCAAGAAAAGATTTTGCTTATGATGAGTTTGGCCATAATAATTATGGTATGATTTTCTCCATAAAAGAGACATTCACCATATGGGTGGTGTGATAAACGATCTTGTAGTACAAAACTAATTAAGAGCTTCAGGAGAGCTAATGTGTTACTACTCGAATGAAATTGTTCATGATATTGATGTTGTAGTAAGTCTCAAAAGAAACTTTGAGTTTCAAATATATTAGCCAAAGTAGTTGACATATAGGGACTTTAAATAAAATGAAGATTGAATATCATTTATAATATTATAATCGTACCGGGTAAATATGAAAGATTACCCAATTTATCTTCTATTTGTACTACACAAGTACAAGTATAATGGTAGAATCGCAAGGTTTACTGAAACAAATATTAGTTGGCATCACCGATTGGCCATCCTGGTTCAGTTATGATGCAAAAAATTAATTGAGAATTACATTGGCGTATATTGAATAATAGAAGATTCTTCAAGAATTCACTTGTGCTGCTTATTCTCGTGATATACCAGTTAAGGTTGAGATTGAATCCCTTGATTTCTGGAACGAATAAAAGGTGATAAATATATGGGATCAGTCACCTGCTATGTGGACCTTTCACGACTATATGATTTTAATAGATGCATATATTCTGTGGCCACCATGTGCATTTGTTATCAACTTGTAGCTTGGTTTTTGCAAGCTTATTTTCTCAAATTATTAGAACACAGTTCCAAAATATAAATTATGATAATTTATCTTGATAATAGAGGTTTAAATCTAAGTTGGTTTAGCAGCAATTGTATGCCTCTAATTATAGCTAAACCATTGGTTATGAGAACAAAACTCCCAAAAACAAATTTTGATATGAGATGTATTCTTTAATATACAGCAGCACTTGTACGTATCTAGCCAAGTTATGAAAATTTCTCCATATCACAATCAATTTAGGGTCAGGAACAAAATAATTTCTATATAGAAATATGGATGTGCTATATGATTTAATTATGTTTCACGACCCTAAACCCGAACCCGATCGTGATGGCACATCTCGTGAATACAAGGCCAGCCAAATAAACTCAATTCATTTTTATCACAGTTAAACAACATAAATCAGTCTAAAACATAATTAATAATGCTAAGTAGCGAATAATACCAATAAAGTGTGAAAGTACAACCCAACACAGCCCTAATCGGGATGTCACTAGTCATGAACATCTATAAGGCAGAATACAATCCCGCTAAGAACCATAAACTAGTACAAATATCTGAAAATGAACAGAAGCAAAAGAGGAGTAGAGACACGGGGCTGCGAATGTCAACAGCTACCTCGTAATCTCCAAAAGCTTGCCTGAAGCTCGAGGAATCAGCACTCAGGAGCGGAACCAGCAACGCCTGAATCTGTACACAGGGTGCAGAGAGTAAAGTGAGTATTCCAACTAAAGTAAGTAACAAATGTAAATAACGACTGAATGTAAGAAAACACATAAGGCACAAGGCGTTCTATAACGAAGCAGAAAAATCACATAAAAGTGGTAGACCAGTGAAAAATCAAGTAAAATCCTCTCTGTGACAAGTAAACAAGAAATCGACAGGTAATTAAAGTAAAGTAAATAAATAGAAGTTCGCCCCTTGGGCATAGTGTCAACAAATCCGTCCCTCAGGCAACATCTCAGAACAATTCTAGCCCCTCGGGCTCAATCTCACATCATAATAGGTAATCGCGCTCACTGGGGGTGTGCAGACTCCTGGAGTGGCCCCTTACGCCCCAAGCGCAATAACAAGATATCTCGTGGCATCACACTAGGCCCTCAGCCTCGTATCAATCAAGTCACCTCGTGGCGTACATATCTCAGGTCCTCTGCCTCAAACCAGTATCAATGTTTCCTCATAGGCCATCGGCCTTACTCAGTCAAAAATCATCACAAGCCCCTCGGGCGATAGTAAAACAGTGTTTCTCAGCCCAAATATCATTTAAAATATCATTTAAGTCTAAAACCTGAGTAAAAATAGTTGAGTAGTAGAACAGTGAAAAATAACATGACTGAGTTCAAGTAATAAGTCAAAATAGTGAGGAAATATCAAATAAAATCCCCAAGGGTTTAAATAGTTGGCACGAAGCCCAAATATGGCATTCAGCCCAATAAATGATGATAGCAAATAATTTTCAATCAAATACGCAGTAAAATCATCAATCTGGACGGACCAAGTCACCATCCCAAATAGTGTACGACCCCACGCTCGTCATCAAGCGTGTGCTTCGCCTTAACATAGCACCACGATGTGCAATTCGGGATTTCAAACGCTCAGAACATCATTTACAATTAATACCCACCTCGAATCGGCTAAATATCTAGCTTGCGACGCCTTTTCCCTTCAAATCGGCCTCCACGAGATTCGAATCTAACCAAAACCAGAACGAGGACGTCAAAATATGCTAAGGGAATAAAGCCCAAGAGAAAACAATCAATAAAAGATACAAATCCCAAAATTTCCAAAACCCGACCCCCGAGCCCACATCTCGAAATTCAGAAATTTTTATACCAATAGATTCATTAGCATCTCACGAGTCTATGCATATAATGAACACTAAAATCGGAGTCCAAAATCCCTCAAATCCTGCATTAAAAACCTCTTAAACTAAGGCCCTAATCCTCCATTTTTAACCCCTTAATTCCTTCAATTACAGCCTTAATCCATGAAATAATACCATAGAAGTGTGTTTTAGGTCCAAGATCCTTACCTTAACGAAGTTCCCTTGAAATCCCTCTCTCAAATCGCCCAAAAAGCTCCAAGCTGAAGTCCAAAAATGGTGGAATAACTCAAACTCGCGAAATGAAATAATTTATATGTTCTGCAAGGCATTTTTGCATCTACGACTCGCCAAATGGTCCTGCGATACCGCATTTGTGGTCATACCTCCGCTTCTGCGGAACTCACTTGACCAGCCAAAACCACATCTACGATCACCTTAGTGGATGCGGTCCAACTCACCTCTTCTTCAGTCCCTAACTCCCTTTGCCTTTCCACTTCTGCAACCTCCCTCATCGCACCTACGACGCCACACTTGCGGTACCAAACCGCAGGTGCGAAAACACTAGAAGCAGCCAAACTTTAGCAACTGCAATAACATCTCAACACCTCCGTCAACCACCCGAAATCACCCCGAGGCCCCTGGGACCTCAAAAGAAAAAACATATCCTAATACCTTATTCTAACTTGTTCCAATCATCAAAACACCTCAAACAATATGAAATCACCCAAAACACATCGGATTCAAGCCTAAGTTTGTAAAATCTTCCGAAATACGCTTTTGATCAGAAACCCAACCAAACCACTTCTGAATGACTTGAAATTTTAAACATATATCCCAAATGACACAAAGAAGCTACTGCAACTCTCGGAATTCCATTCCAACCTTTATATCAAAATCTCGCCTATCAACCAGAAATCGCCAAAATATCAACTTTGCCAATTCAAGCCTAAATCTACTTCGAACCTCCAAAACTCATTCCAATCACACTCCTCGGTCATAAATCACCTCCAGAAGCTAGCCGAACCCTAAAGACTCACATACGTGCCCTCTAACATAAGTCAACATTCGGTTGACGTTTTCAACTTAAATTTCCTAAAAAGAGATTAACTGTCTCAAACCTTACCAAAATCCTTCCGGACTCGATTCGACCAACCCGATGCTACAAAAAATGGATAACGAAGCATAAAGAAATAGAAATGGGGAAAAATGGAGCGGTAACTCATGAGAGGACTGTCCGGGTCGTCACATCCTCTCCAACTTAAACAAATGCTCATCCTCGAACTAGTTAAGAAACATACCTGAAGCCTCAAACATGTGAGGAATTCTACTCCGTATCTCCCATTCGGTCTCCCCGGTAACGTCCTCTACGGCCCAACTTCTCTACTGCGTTTTCACTAAAGCTATATCCTTTGCCTTAATTTTTGAACCTGACGACCCAAAATAGTTGTTGGCTCCACATCATAAGTCAAATTACCCTCCAACTGAACCGTGCTGGAATCCAGTGGAATCCAGAACATGAGATGGATCCCCAATATACTTTCAGAGCATAGACACATGAAATACCGGATGCACATTCAACAAGCTGGGTGGCAAAGCAAGCCCAACTGGAATATATGCCAAACTCCCTATACTCACTGCCTTTCGGCTCAAAGCATCGGCCACCATATTGGCCTTACCGGATGGTACAATATAGTGATATTATAATCCTTAAGAAAATCCAACCATCTCTGCTGCCTCAAATTAAGATCCTTTTGCTTGAACAAATGCTGAAGACTACGATGATCAGTGAAAACCTCACAAAATAGCCATACAAGAAATGCCTTCAAATCTTAAATGCGTGAACTATGGAAGCTAACTCTAAATCATGAATATGGTATTTCTTCTCATAGGGTGTCAACCGACGAGAAGCATAAGTAATAATCCTACCCTCCTGCATCAACACAGAACCAATCCCTACTCTCGAAGCATCACAATACACGGTATATGAACCCGAAGCTGATGGAAAAACCAACATTGGAGTTGTGGTCAAAGTTGTCTTGAGCTTCTGAAAGCTCTCCTCACACTCGTCTGACCATACAAATAAAGCACCCTTCTAAGTCAACTTGGTCAAGGGTGATGCGATAGATGAGAATCCCTGAACAAACCGGCGATAATAGTTTACCAAACCAAGAAAACTGCAAATCTCAGTAGGTAAGGACGGTCTGGGCCAACTCTGCACCGCCTCTATCTTCTTTGGATCAACCTGAATACCCTCGCTGGACACCAGGTGTCCCAAGAATGCCACTGAATTGAGTCAAAACTCACACTTGGAGAACTTTGCATAAAGTTTCTCCTCCCTCAATATCTGCAACACTACCCTCAAATGCTCCGCGTGCTCCTCCTGGCTACGCGAATATACCAGAATATCATCGATGAAGACTATGACAAATGAGTCAAGATAAAGCCGGAACACGCTGTTCATCAGATGCATGAACGATGTTGGGGCATTGGTCATCCCAAAACACATAACCAGGAACTAATAATTACCATATATGGTTCTGAAGGCCGTCTTAAGAATATCTTAATCCCTCTTCAATTGGTGATAACCTGAACGGAGATCAACCTAAGATAATACCTTCGCTCCCTGAAGTTGATCGAATAAATCATCAATGCGAGGAAAATGATACTTGTTCTTATCTGTTACCTTGTTCAATTGCCTATAATTAATGTGCCATCCTTCTTCTTCACAAACAGAATCGGTGTACCCCAAGATGACACACTAGGCCGAATGAAACCCTTATCTAGGAGTTCCTAAAGCTGCTTCTTTAACTCCTTCAACTTCGTTGGTGCCATGCAATACGACAGAATGGAAATAGGCTGAGTGCCCGGGACCAGATCAATACCAAAATTAATATCCATGTTTGGTGGCATGTTCGGCAGGTCTGTAGGAAACACGTCAGGGAAATCCTCACAACTGGAACAGAATCAATACTGAAAGCCTCAGCTCCGAAATCCCTCACAAAGGCAAGATACAAAAGACAACCCTTCCAAATCACACGTTGAGCCTTCAAGAAAGAGATCAATCTACTAGAAACATAATCAATCACACCTCGCCACTCGGTCTGTGGCACACATGCTATAGCCAAAGTAACTGTCTTAGCATGAAGGTCTAGAATAGCGCGACACAGAGAAAACCAATCCATGCCCAGAATGATATTGAAATCCCCCATACTCAATAATAAAAGATAAACTCAGGTCTCCAGACCCCCAATAGTCACCACACACGACCGGTACACACGGTCTACAACAACAGTATCGCCCGTCGGGGTAGGTACATGAACAGGTAAAGCAAGAAACTCATGGGGTGTACCCAAATAATGAGAAAAGTATGATGACAAATAAGAAAAGGTGGATTTTGGATCAAATAATACGAAGGCATCTTTGTGGAAGACTGAAACAATACATGTAATAATAGCATCTGAAGCAATAGCATTGGGTCTGCCTGGAAGAGCATAGAAACAGGCCTGACTGCCCCCCTAATCGACCTCCCCCTCTAGGGTGACGCTTGGCTAACTGACCTCCACCCCTAGATGGCTGGGCGGGTGGTGATAGAGCAACTGGCGCTGAAGCTGATGACTGACCCATCTGCTTGGGTAAGCTAGCAACACGATGAGGACACTGTCTCCATATGTGACCCATATCGCCATACTCATAACAACTCCTAGGTGCTGGAGAAGAGAACTGAAGGGAACCCCTCGCACCAGAGTGAGTAGCGGATGCACTCGGCATAGAAGAACCCTGAACTGAGGGCGTAGGGGATGAACTCTAAGCTGGAAGGGCACTAAGTGATGACTAGCCCTGATGTGAACTGTGAGAACCATGACCCGATGACGCCCCACGATAACCTAGGCGTGCTGGATGAGTAGGCTTAAATGGACGGCCTCTACTGTGCTGGAACTGGCCCCTACAAGGAGCACCACTGTAACTACCAGATCCTCGAGGCCTCTTGGCCTCTCTCTTCTTTAGCTCCTGGCGACGAACAGACTTGATATATCGGGCAATATCCATAACATAACCTAGACGTGCTGGATGAGTAGGCTTAAATGGACGGCCTCTACTGTGGTGAAACTGGCCCCTACAAGGAGTACCACTGTAACTACCAGATCCTCGAGGTCTCTTGGCCTCCCTCTTCTCTAGCTCCTGGCTACGAACATACTCGATATCTCAAGAAATATCCATAACCTCCTATAATGTAGCACCAGATGCCCTTTCCCTGGCCATAAGAATACGGAGCTGATAAATAAGACCATCAACGAACCTCCTAATCCTCTCTCAATCTGCCGGAACCAACCAGATGGCATGATGAGCCAACTTAAAAAATCTCAACTCATAGTGCGACACATTCATCTACCCCTGACACAACCACTCAAACTCCCTACGCATCTCCTCTCTGGGAGACTGTGGCACATTCTTCTCCCGAAAGAGAATGGAGAGTGTTGCACCAACAGGCACATGCCTCTCAAAATCCTCCCACTAAATGAAACTAGGTCCTAATAACTGATAGGTAATGAAAGCGGCCACTCTGTTCTCCAAAATACTCGCGATACGAAGCATCCTCTAACACTTCTCCAAAAAGCCCTAGGCATTCTCCCCATCTACACCACTGAAGGCTGGAGGTTGAAGCCTACAAAATCTCTCCAACCAATGTTGCTCATTCTCTGGCATAGCAGGAACTACATAGTCCTGAGCAGCTACAATCGGCTGGGCGGGGTGTGCCCCCGACGTCTGAAGTCCCTGCACGACCTGCTCAGGCCTGCGAGCAGCGGGAGTCTAACTATCTCCCCCGGCCTGAGAAATAGTTGCGGTTGTAGTGGCTGAAATCGCCTGAGCTTGGCTCGTGCAAACTGATAAGATCTGAGCATAGGCCTCCTGAAGACCCGGAATCACAATGGGCGTAGCTGGTGCCTGAACTGGTGCTAATGGAGCGTCCGCAGCTAGGACCTGGTCTTGAAGTGGTGCAACTAGTGGATTTAGAGGTGTTGCCCTCGCTACTCTGCCTCTACCACGACCCCGCCCTCGGCCTCTGGTGGTCACAACTGGTGGCATTGGTGGTCATCCACCCTGTCTGGTAGCTCACCAACTATGAGAGAATGGAATAACGAAAGTCTAGTACTCGAATCAACAAGTTCGCACGACAAGAATTTCAGGAATATAGAGTTTTTCCTAAGGGTTCTGCAACCTCTCATGGATAAATACAGACGTTTCCATACCGATATGCAAGACCCTACTAAACCCGCTCATGACTCGTGAGACCTATGTAACCTAGGCTCTGATACCAACTTGTCATGACCCTAAACTCGAATCGAATCGTGATGGTGCCTCTCGTGAAGACAAGGCCAGCCAAATAAACCCAATTCACTTTTTAACATATTTAAACAACATAAATCAGTCTAAAACATAATTTAATAATGCTAAGTAGCGTATACTACCAATAAAGTGTGGAAGTACAACCCAACACAGCCCTAACCGGGTATCACTAGTCATGAGCATCTATAAGTCAGAATACAATCTCGCTAAGAACCATTAAACTAGTACAAATGTCTGAAAAGGAACAGAAGCAAAAGAGAAGTAGAGACACGGGGTTGTGAACGTCAACAGCTACCTCATAATCTCTGAAAGTCCACCTGAAGTTGGAGGAATCAGCACTCGGGGCGGAACCAGCAATGCTTGAATGTGCACACAGGGTGAAGGGAGTAAAATGAATACTCCAACTCAGTGAGTAACAAATATAAATAATGATTGAAAGTAAGAAAATAGGTAAGGCAAAAGGTGTTCTATAATAAAGCAGAAAAATCACTTAAAAGCGGTACACCAGTGAAAAATCACATAAAATCCTCTCTACGACAAGTAAACAAGAAATCGACAGGTAATTAAAGTAAAGTAAACAAATAGAAGTTCGTCCCTCGGGCACAGTGTCAACAAATCTGCCCCTCGAGCAACATCTCAGAACAATATCAGCCCCTCGGGCTAAATCTCACTTCACAATCGGTACTCGCGCTTATTGGGGGTGTGTAGACTCCTGGAGGGGCCTCTTACGGCCCAAGCGCAGTAACAATCTATCTCGTGGCATCAACTAGGCCCTCGGCCTCATACCAATCAAGCCACCTCGTGGTGTACATATCTCACACCCTCGGCCTTAAATCAGTATCAGTATTTCCTTACAATACAGTCCATCGGTCTTACCCTATCAAAAATCATCATAAGCCCCTCGGACGATAGTAAAACAGTGTTTCTCAGCCCAAACATCATTTAAAATATCATTTAAGTCTCAAAAATGAGTAAAAATGGCTGAGTAGTAGAACAGTGGAAAATAACATGATTAAGTTCAAGTAACTAGTCAAAACAGTGAGGAAATATCAAATAAAAGCACTAAAGGGTTCAAATAGTGGTCACGAAGCCCAAATATGTAGCAAATAGATTTCAATCAAATACGTGGTAAAATCATCAATCGGGACAGACCAAGTCACAATTCCCAATAGTGTACGACCCCACACTCGACATCAAGCGTGTGCCTCACCTCAACATAGCACTACAATGTGCAATCCAAGGTTTCAAACCTTCATAGCATCATTTACAATCATTACTCACCTCGAACCGGCTAAATCTCTAGCTCGCGACACCTTTTCCCCTCGAATCGGCCTCCACGAGCGTCGAATATAACCAAAAGAAGAATGAGGACGTCAAAATATGCTAAGGGAACACAGCCCAAGCGAAAACAATCAATAAAGGGCAATACCGAAATTTCCAAAACCCAACCCCCTGGCCCACATCTAGAAATTCAAAAATTTTACACCAATAGATTCCTTATCTTCCCACGAGTCTATGCATATAAAGAACACTAAAATCGGAGTACAAATGACCTCTCAAATCATGCATTAAAGGCCTCTTAAACTCAAGCCCTAGTCCTCCATATTTAACCCTTTAATTACAGCCTTAATCCATGAAATACTACCATAGAAGTGTGTTTTAGGTCCAAAATCCTTACCTTAACGAAGTTCCATTGAAATCCCTCTCTCAAATCGCCCAAAAAGCTCTAAGTCGAAGTCCAAAAATGGTGGAATAACTCAAACTCGCGAAGAAATAATTTATATGTTCTGCCAGGCATTTTCATATCTACGACTCGCCAACCGCTTCTGCAATACCGCATTTGCGTTCGTTCTCCGCTTCTGCGAAATTCACCTTACTAACCAAAACCGCTTCTACGATCACCTTCCGCATCTGCGACATTGCAGATGCGGTCCAACTCATCGCTTCTGCGGTCCCTGACTCTCTCATCCTTTTCACTTCTGCGACCTCCCACATCGCACCTGCGACGTTGCACCTGCGGTCCCCAAATCATAGGTGCAAAAACACCAAAAGCAACCAAACTTCAGCAACTGCAATAATTCTCAACTCCTATGTCAACCACCTGAAATCACCCCGAGGCGCCTGGGACCTCAACCAAAAGCATAAACATATCCTAATACCTTATTCGAACTTGTTCCAATCATCAAAACACCTCAAACAACATGAAATCACCCAAAACACATCGGATTCAAGCCTAAATTTCTAAAATCTTTTGAAATACGCTTTTTATCAAAACTCCAACCAAACCACGTCCGAATGACCAGAAATTTTACAAACACATCCCAAATCACAAAACAAAGCTACTGCAACTCTCGGAATTCTATTCCAACTCCTATATCAAAATCTCGCCTATCAACCAGAAATTGCCAAAGTATAAACTTCGCCAATTCAAGCAGAAATCTACTTCGAACCTTCAAAACCCATTCTGATCACACTCCTAAGTTATAAATTACCTCCCGAAGCTAACCGAACCTTTGTAACTCACATTCGCGCCCTCTAACACATAAGTCAACATCCGGTTGACTTTTCCAACTTAAACTTCCTCAATAGATACTAAGTGTCTCAAACCATACCAAAATTATTCTGGACTCGATCTGACCGACCCGATACTACAAAACACATATCACGAAGGATAAAGAAGCAGAAATTGGAAAAACGATGTGGTAACTCATGAGAGGACTGGTCGTGTCATCACATTATGCCATCACAATGCATAGAAATGAGTTCCCAAAGAAGGTTGGGAAATGTGTTAGTAATCCCAACATTAGGGGGAGAAAATAGACAGTTGAGAGAGTGATACGTTAAATGAATTATTGTGAATACATATAGATCATCGTACAAGAAAATATGAACTTGAAGTTCAAGCGATAATTAATTTATAAATTATTGTCAGACACATCTGTTGACCCAAAACTAAATATCATATTTCAGTTGTTAATGCTCCAAATAGAATAAATCCATGAGGGATAGAGTCTATGGCACGCATGAAGTGTAACAGACCAATCGATTCCAAAGATAAAAATCCTTGAAGAAGGAGATGGGCAAATGTTCAAGATGGTCATAATAAGGAGGCTAGTGCTCTAGAAGAGCACCACGACATAACACTTTGTAAGATCTCATGTGAGAGTCTCAGGTACCTGAAAATAATGAGATAAAGATATCTCAATAAGTTATGTCTTTATTGTGTAATAATAGAATCGATATAAAATGATCATCGACGATATATTTTATATAATGTAGCGCTCAATATTATTAATATTGACGAGGATCTTGAGATCAAATCTATCATGAAATTTGAACAAATAAATGATTGTCCAAATAAAAAATATGCAATAAAAATTGACTTCACTTGAAAAATGTGATGTCGGGCGGGTAATCCCAACACCTGAAAGTATAAAGCCAATGAAGGTATAAATGTATTCTTGTGCAAAAAGTTCAAGTCGATAGACATAAAGACGACTTGTGGCAAAAGAAAATTAGTAAATGTCCTCACAATAACTATATGAAGACATGTTCTCTTATGGTGGATATAATCATTTCAGGTTTTAATCTAGCAACACATGAAAATTTGATATGCGTATAATGAAAATCATTGAATGATTTAAATTGTTCTGAAGAATATTAATGTTTCCAAGAAATTGATTAAATAAATCTTCAAAAATTCTTATACGGATTGAAACAATCAAGGCGCATGTGATATAATTGCATGTGTGAATACCTATTGAAAGATGGGTACAAGAATAATTCAATTTGTCCTTGTGCCTTTATAAAATGATCTGAACTTGAATTTTTTATATTCTTCGTGTATGTTGATAATTCAAATATCATTTGAACTCCCGAGGAGCTTCCTGAAGCAGTAGACTATTTAATGAAAGAATTTAAAAGAAAAGTTTTTGGAAAGAATTTTAAAGTGATTCTATATAGATAAAGCACATCCATTGAGTACCTCGATGGTTGTGAGATCACTCGATATAAATAAAAATTCATTCCGGCCTCATGAAAATAATGAAGAACTTCTTGGTTATAAAGTACCATATCTTAGTGCAATTGATGCACTAATGTACCTGCTAACATTACAATGCGTGACATAACTTGTTCAGTTTATGTCTTAGAAAGATATAGCTCTAATCCAACAAGGAGACATTGAAATGAAATCATAATACATATTGTGTCATCTAAAAGGGACAACCGATGTAGGCTTATTTCTATGACAATGATTGCAATCCTGATCTTGTTGGTTATGTCGATGCGGGGTATTTATCTGACACATACAAAACTTGATCACAAATATGTTATGTGTTTACATGTGGAGGCACTGTCATATCTTGGCGATCGAATAAGCAATCAATCGTGGCTACTTCATTTAATCATGCTGAGATAATTGATATTCATGAAGAAAATCGAGAAATGAGGTTTATAATACAATTCTAGACAAATGGGGTTTGAAGTGTTGCAAACTACCCACAATTTTGTATGAAGACAATACAACATGCATAGCCCAATTAAAGGGATGATTCATAAAAAGGATCTAGGACAAAGCACATTTCACCTTACTTATTTTTCATACATGATCTTCAAAAGAACGGTGATATCAATGTGCAACAGATTCGTTCAAGTGATAATATGGCTGAATTGTTCACCAAACCTCTACCGACGTCAACCTTCAAGAAATTAATATACAAGATTGAGATGTGAATGATCAAGGATGTAAATTTATGCTCTCATCAGGGGGAGTTAATACGCGTTATACTCTTTTTCCCTTGGAAAGTTTTGTCCCACTGGATTTTCCTTGCAAGGTTTTTAACGAGACACATTATCTATGGGCATCCAAGGAGGAGTGTTATAAGAAAAATCAAATTATGGTGGATATACTTTTCCTCCATGATCTTCTCAAATGGTTAATGACATATTCAATGGCATATTTGTATGTTTAATGACATATTCAATGACATATTTTTCTTCACTTTTCATGCCTATATAAATGCCTTGTAATAAATAAAAAACTACACACAATTGAAGAAGAAAATCTCTTCCTTCTCTCTATCTCCATTTCTTGTTCATATTTTACTATATTGCTTTTATTTTCTTACTCCATATTGTTACTTTGAGATATATTTTATAACATTCAAGTTTTTCTTTGGCTTGGCCTTTTGTGTGCAAAACTGCAAATGTTCATTTTTATACTTGCGAAGGACTGTCAAGGGCTTCCCTGGCTTCGGCTTGGCCAATTTAGAGCCTCTTACATGACTATATAAATATTGTCAGTTACTACCGTTCTTCGAAAATAATAACACTATAGTTACTAGTACATTTTCTCTGTAACTTGCGATGGATTGCCAATCTACATTTATGAGATTATTTGTGACACAAAGGTCAGAGGAGGTTGATATCCCTACAGCAAGTGCAAATGCTATGAGCCCGATTCTAGAGTAACGGCCCTTAGCTCTGTTGTATCTTGATAAGAGATAGTGAAATAATGGAAATGTGCACAAGCTGACTCGAACACTGTCCCCGTTTAACAAAAAAATGAGGCAACTCATTCTCGAACCTCGACCTCCGGCTATACTTGAACTCCACTTCCTTCCTCTAAGATACTCAGCCAAATTGAATTAGGTCTTCCAAGTTCGTATACCAACAGTAGGCAAAAACTGCCATTTGGTATTACACTTACTTTCTGAAGATGAGCCTTCCAGCTCAAGCAAATTAAATTTGAATGACAACGGAATAAAACCAATGATGACAATTATTATTGCCAAGATTTTCAACCCAAAAAAACTATAAAACTTCTACTGCTGCTAATTACTAAGAAAAACTTTACACCTAAATCCTAATTCCACACTCTTTGAATAGTAAATGACCTTGAGCTGCACCAATGGGTAAAGCACCGGAAATCATAAGCTTTGTTTCATACTGGAACCAAATGGTGTCTCCTCGTGTTGAGAATTTTGAAGTTGAATATCAGGTACTACCTCGAAATCCTTGTCAGGCTTAAGAAGATTACAAAAAGAATCACCATAGGCTTATAAAGGAAACCAAAAAACTCTGCGATAGGAACCAAATGAATTCACCAGTACACTCGAGTGAGGAATTTACCTGCCATAGTTGCAAGAGACGCCAGAACAAAAAATCCTATGCAAAATATTATCTCTGCCCAAGTGCCACATGTAAGGTATCTAGCAAAAGCTTGCCAGGAAAATTAACCTGGAAGTTTAATTAACTGCAAGAGACATTTATTCATCTGCAAATGACTAAACAGCTACAGAGCTGACTCAAGTTGGATAATCAACAAGTACCCAGTATAGTCTCACAAAGTGGGGTCTGGGGAGGGTAATATGTAGACGGGCCTTATACCCACCCGAAAGGGCAGAGAGTTTGTTTCCAATCGACCCTCGGCTCAGTGAAGTAAAGGAACAACAAAAACAAAAACAACAAAAAGAGCATTAGTAACTTCAACATAAATAGCGTAAATAATTATCTAAACATAAAAACCTAAAATAAAAAAACATAAAAACTATAAATACGCCTCACCCAACCCCGGGTGAGGAGTATGAAGAACTCTAGGGGCCCATATCCCACAACCCTTATACTAGACCTCCATACTTTCCTATCCAGGGTCATGTCCTCATAAACCCGCATTGTAGCCATGTCATGCCTAATCACCTCTCCCCAATACCTCTTAGGCCTCCCTCTGCCTCGCCGTACGCCGACCATCGCCAGTCGCTCACAACTCCTCACCGGGGCGTCAGGACTTCTCCTCAGCACATGCCCGAACCACCTCAGCCTTGCTTCTCGCATCTTCTCATCCACCGAGGCCACCCCCACCTTCTCTCAAATAACTTCATTTAATCTTATCTAACCTGGTGAGCCCGCACATCCACCTGAGCATCCTCATCTCCGCAACCTTCATCCTCTGAACGTGAGAGTTCTTCACTGGCCAGCACTCCGCCCCATACAACATGGTAGGCCTAACCACAGCTCTGTAAAATTTCCCCTTGAGTTTCTGTGAAACTTTCTTGTCACACAGGACTCCTGATACAAGCCTCCACTTTGACCACCCCGCTCCTATGCGATGAGTGACATCCCCGTCAATCTCTCCGTCCCCCTGAATCACTGACCCAAGATATCTGACAATGTCTCTCTTGGCGATGACCTGTGATCCAATTATTACGTCCCTGCCTACTTCGCTCGGCTCGGCGCTAAACTTGCACTCCAGGTATTCTGTCTTAGATCTGCTTATTTTGAAACCCTTAGACTCGAGAGTCTGTCTCCATACCTCTAACCTCTCATTAACACCGGCCTTCGTCTCGTCTATCAAGACTATGTCATCAGCAAATAGCATACACCAAGGTACATTCCCTTGAATATGTCGGGTAAGAGCATCCATCACCAAGGCAAACAAGAGAGGGCTAAGCGCCGATCCTTGATGGAGCCCCATAACCACTGGAAAATGGTCTGAGTCGCCACCCACCGTCCTAACCCTAGTCTTAGCTCCATCGTACATGTCCTTAATTACTCTGATGTAGGCTTCTGGCACGCTCTTCACCTCCAAGAACCTCCATAGCACCTCCCTAGGGACCTTGTCATACGCCTTCTCCAAGTCGAAAAGCACCATGTGCACGTCCTTCTTCATATCCCTGAACTGCTCCACCAGCCTCCTGACAAGGTGGATAGCTTCTGTAGTGGAGCGACCCGGCATGAAACCGAACTGGTTCATAGATATAGATGTCATCTCCCTCACCCTCACCTCGATCACTCGCTCCCAGACCTTCATGGTGTGACTTATTAATTTGATACCCCTATAGTTGTTGCAGCACTGGATGTCACCTTTGTTCTTGTACAAGGGCACCACTGTACTCCACCTCCACTCCTCCTACATCTTTTTGGTCCTGAAGATTGCATTGAACAACCTGGAGAGCCACTCCACTCCTGACCTACCCATGCATTTCCAAAACTCTACAGGGATCTCGTCAAGCCCGGTCGCTCGACTCCTACTCATCCTACGCAAAGCCCCCATGACCTTCGCCGCCCTAATGTGCCTGCAGTACCCAAGGTCTCTATGTTGCTCTGAATGCCCCAACTCCCCTAGCTCTATGTTACGATCCCCCTCATCGTTAAGTAAGTTTCGAAAGTACGCCTGCCACCTCTGCTTGACTTGAGACTCCCCCCATCAGAACTCTACCATCCTCGCCCTTGATGCACCTAACTTGGTCAAGATCACGCGCCTTCCTTTCCCTTTCTTTGGCTAACCTGAATAACTTCCTGTCCCCGCCTTTCTCCCCTAATTCCTCGTACATGCGACCAAACGTCGCGTTTTTTGCTTCCGTAACCGCCATCTTTGCTTCAAGTTGGATAATCATTGCTCAATAAACGATCAAGAGGACAACCCAAAATCGATGTTCAACTGTCTTAAGGCCTACCAGTTTAAATATTGAATCTAGTGTACATGCTTCCCCAAAGTCTGAGGACACCATGTGACCAAACAGTCATGTTCAGTTGCCTGAAGGCCTACAAGTTGACATTAACTTAGTGTACTCTTTTATGCACAATCTAGGACATCAAAAGGAGGAAAATAGAATCCGCAAAACTTTATGCTGCAACTCAATTATCTATCTTACTTGAACCACAAATTATGCACCAAAAAAACCTCAAAACCGCGAGTTTTCTGCTCAAGTAATTTATTTAAGATTCTATACAATAATGACAAGAGGATCTTTAACTTCCAAAAGAGAAATAGCATATAGTTACTTGATTTTCGTCCATTCTCAATTTATTTCTCTAGGGTGATAACATGCATTGATAAACCATTATTTACCTTCAGTACAGTGGCATTCCTTGATAATCGATCTAGCAAAGGTGGATTGGAGCATTTCAAAGCATGGTTGTAAACAATTTCTGTCCTCCTAGCTACATCAGGCCAACTGTAAAGCTTTTTCATCTGGCAGTAGAACTGAATGTCAGTAACTAATATGATCACATACCATTTAAGTATAACAAACTCGCAGAACACTTTATCTCATTACAGTTTAAAACTGTACCCAAACCAACTCCTTTGCTATTTTTGTTATCAAAAATTCCGACATAGGGTGAAACCACAAATAAAATCGTGCACTTTAACTGTTATGATTTTTTTTCACAACTTCAGCACTAAGAAGGTGCTGACAATGCTGTACAGAGGTGAGCAAAAACAAAGAAAAACAAAAAAAACAAATCCCTCTAGTATTCTTAGAGGGACTCTGTGAGAAATACCTACTACTAGGCACTTCTCATATTATCCGGTCATCACTGCTAAAGAAACCTTGAAATGATTCTAGTGACTGCAAAATTTAGCAACTCCTATCATCTCCCTGTCATTTAAACTTCTCCTAAATGTTACCCTCCAAGCCTCATTAAATCTGCAATCAGCTAAGGTGCATCCAGGCATTGTCCCAATGTAAACAGGTCTGGAAACTGATCTTCCAGAGGGCCAAATCAAATTTAATTGCCGTGCCAAAAGAAAGTCTGTCTACCGTCGCCAACACAGATGCACGTATTTTCAAAATATTCAGGCCAAAGAGATTGTTTAATCGTCAGCTTTCATTTCGTTCTCAGACGTCCTGTGCTAAGTCACCCTCTTTTCCTTCCCAAAAAAGAGTACATTGTTATTTATCTAAATGGTTGGAAGTGACGCTGCAGATGCCATGTCTTTCCCCTCTCTTGTGGGACTATACTGGGTAGTTGTTGTTGTTGTTGTTGTTGTTTTTCTCTTAAACTTCTTAGATGTCTATTAAGTTTAACAGACTTGAAGCTGGTGACTAATATATTCTTGTGCACCATCGCAACAGTCAACAAGTCCACAAACTGGATTACTCTTCATAGAGAGTTCCATATAAATCCCATGAACTGTTGCAGATTCTACAGCTCACCATTGACACAACATGAACCTTTCTTTGCAACAGACTCGTACTCCCTCGATTCCTTTTTACATGCACTCTTTCCTTTTTATTCTGTTAAAAAAGAATAACGCCTTTGTATATTTGGAAAGTCTTTAACCTTAAACTTCTCATTTTACACCTAATGACATGCTTTTATAGCCACAAAAGTATCATGGAAGGTTTTAGACCACAAGTTCTAAAGATGCTTTTTGCATATGGTTATGCCCAGTCAAACACCACTATATAAAATGAAGCGGAGGGAGTAATTACAAGGAGTATATCATTTACTAAGCATGCAAAGTTTTATCAAAGAAGATGAACAACCTCCGGAAAACCAATTAAAGAAACTATTGCCATCAAGCACTATTTCTTCCTCTTTTTTTTTTGAGAGGGGGGGGGGGGGGGGGGGGGGATAGGTCATTTCTATATATTTCTTTCTTTTTCTTCTTAAAAGAAAATTTGTTTTTTTTGGTTTCGGGGTGGGGGGGAGGCAGTCAGAATGCTTCTAGCAGAGCGCGGGGGGAGGGGAGGGGGAGATTGAATTGGAACCTTTTTAGGATGAAGAGATTGACTTGGAAGATTTCCATGAAAGATTTGGGCTTAACCTCAATTTCCTTCAAATATCCCTTATGATTAAAAGACTATTGTTACTTCTTAAGAGAGAAGATACCAAATAGCCCGTGCTACCTTGCTAAGTAAAGACGACGAAAAAAATAAGCAAAAGGAAATGTGGTACTAACACGATTGTGCATATCTTGTGGATCAATCTGGGGAAGCATATGTATAGCCCTTGTAAGTGCGTTCACCATAGTTGTAGGATCTGGTGCAGCCAAAACAACCATATCATCTGGAAGCACCTGAAAGAGAAGAAGTAAAAAAAATGATGAAATAGAAGAACAGACAACTAACAAAGTAGAAGCAAGGAGATAGTAACTAGTCACGTAAAGAGAAATGAATCATGGACGTGCCTCGGGAACACCTCCCACACGTGTGCTGACTGTTAATAATCCGCAACTTGCAGCTTCCAATATAGCTATGCAAAATGCTTCTGTTAAAGAACTGACATCAGTAATGCAAGAGACAGGAGAATAAATGTATAGGATTAGAAACGGGGAAGGTGGAAACTGGCTGTTGGTCAACCACAAATCAAACATACTAGAATATGCTTCAGATGTTATTCTTTTGCTTTCACAGAAGAATGAATGGTGGAACAGGGAGTATTTGTCAGCAGTTATACATTTATATCGCTGTGAGCAGTGGAAGCTCAAATTATACGAAACTACCTTGTCTGTTAAACTGTATTTGACCTTAGCCAACGAGGTAGTGTAAGATATCAATATTTTCTTTTTCTTTGGATGATTCGGTAAATATATTGGAACAAAAGAATCTGATTTAGCTAGTCATCTGAGATAAGTTCGAAAGGGCCACATAGCATCCATGGTTTTGATACTTTAGCCTCGCATTTGCGACTAAATATAAAAATAATCAACTATGTGAAAAAGTAGATAACACTTGAAAGTCACGCACCTGTTCAAAAATATATTGGCCAGCTATTAGTACAGACCGCACTTTAGCATGAGGGACAGCACCCAACATATCAACTCGGTCTTGAAGAGAGTGTTTTTCCCTCATTTCTTCCAAACGCACTCGTCTTGGTCCGTCTCCTCCAACAATGAACCGAACCTAAGCAAATGCAGCCAAATCAGTTGCCAAAAGTTCAGAATGCACAAACAAGGTCAAAATTTATAGACTAGTTTTTGTAACGAATCCCATGATGATGATGATGATGGAGAACACTCACATTAAGATGCAAACAACATACTTCAGGGATGACTTCAACAAGTAAATCCACTCCTTTCCTATAAACTAATCTACTTAACACAACAATAACAATTTCATCCCTGTTGAGCCGCTCAGGAGCAGGCTTAAATATGGCCGTGTCCACAGCATTCGGAATAACGTAACCCTTTTCAGGCGGCAAACCAGACCTTAAAACCGTATTCTCTTTGCTTGTATGAGAAACACAAATAGCCTGAGTCACATCAGCTAGTGTAAATTGTAGTATCTTATTCATGTGAATGCTTCCAACATCCGCGAAGCCATATAGAGAATGATCAGTAAATACAACTTAGTAACCCATGGTGCGAGCGTGCATTAGAGCTTTGTGACATATGGTTGAGAGCGCTTGATATCCATGTACCAGTGATATTTTTTCCCTAATCAGAATTGTCCTAGTAATTGGAAGTGTCCCAAAAAAGGTCGGCAACGTGTTTTGCATGAGAAATGGCTTCCACGGTACATAATAAACTTTCAGGCCATTTGTCATATATCTAACACCAGAACGATTCTGATAAGCATGAGTCATAACTACCACCTGAAATTTACACAAAAGAACAACAAAAAGAATGAATTCATAAAAAGTATCTCATTAACAAAAGTAATCCCTTGTTAATAATATTCATTCAAGACCAATTTAAGAGAGGTGAGGTTGTTTGCTGACCTTGTGGCCTTCCTTAATCAAGCATTGTGATAGATAGTATATGTGATTCTCCACACTACCAAAATTGGGGTAGAAAAAATCAGAGACCATTAAGATTCTATGCTTTCCCGGTTCACCCATGCTGACAGACCACTAAAGATACTCCTGGATCAGAGAAAACCATTCACACAACAATGTAAGAAAAAGGGAAAATACATAAGTTGACACCAAAACCTATCTGAAAAGCCAGTTTCACACTCACACATTACGGAGACCTCTTACCTCCTTACATATCGGACCCAAAACGTCATATGTTGGGCAGTGAAATACACGCTCCACGTCACTCTCCACATAACAAAACTATCAAAAAGGAAGTCATAAAACTTCCTTGGGGAGTGGGCAAGTGGGTTTTTCACTTGACCGGTTAGTTAGAACTAAGAAGTGATCCTTTTTCACATCTCCACTCTTCTCTTTCACTGGATCATCCTTTAGAAAGGGAATTGGTAATCGAGAAAGGAAATGAGGAAATGAAATTGGAAAGTGAAGAATAACCTGATCAGAGTAGAAATAGTAAGCCGGAGAGGAGAGTCAAGAGGTTGCAATCACGACCATCGTGGTGAGATGGATAACTCGGACCGGGTTAAATCAATGCTGCATTATAGGCTTTGGATCTGTGTCATAGCTTCCATTTCAGGTTTTAAGTTCAATTCTATTTCACAATACTAACAATACCCAAAGCGCAAATTCTGGGGATTTATGCCGGGGGTCTATTTGGAAACAGCCTCTCTACCCCAGATAGGGGTAAGGCTGCGTACACACTACCCTCCCCAGACACCACTGAGTGGTATTGTACTGGGTCGTACTTTTTACAGTCTAGTAGCATGTTTTGATTAACAAATCAGGTATAAGTTCTTTCGATTTAATTTTAGTATTGAGATAACTTATATTTTATAGAATATGAAGTAATTAGTATTAATATAATTTATATTTTTTTTAAATATTATGTAATTATCATTCTTAATATACATACCAAATAATAAATAAATAATAATTCTAGCATAACTAATTTCAGTATAATTTATCTTAATATATCTTATGCCAATATAAATGATATTCCAAACAAACGATCTCAAAGTAAGTACTGGCCTTTTGAGCGACATGGAGACACATGGGAAATGGGTGTCTCTATATAAATATATATTTTTAAAAGAAAAATATTAAGAAACTTTAGATGTATTTATACAAAATTTGAACATATACTGTAGATGAACGATGAATGCAATTATAATTTGAAGCTATTAACTAAAACAATTTATTTAATTCTAGTTGCATTGTGAGATCATGAATCATGTATTATACTATAATATAATTGTATTGAGAAAAAATAAGTTTATATTTATTGAAGTATTTAAGGATGACACGTCATAATGTGAAGGTTGGTCAGAGAATGATGATTAGCAAAGAGGTATGAGTTGAAACAAATACGAGCACTAGCACCAACAAAGGAACGAGCAGAGCCACGAGCACATGCACGAGTAGAGGCACGAGTAAACTCAACGCTCGTATCTATTTAAATCCAAGAATTCAGGAGAATCAACCTGACGGTATAAGGAAGTATAGATACAATACTTAATGAACATTAAATATTGAAAATGTTAGAAAATCTGTATTAAATACAATAATAATATAACGTAGCACTTAATGTCATTAATTGTCTATAATTACCTTATTATGAAAAAGGCAAAATGCATATCTCCAAGATAGCTATAAAAGGGAGAGAATGGATCAATTGTGGGGACATGAAATACTACATGAATACACTTGTTTACTATTTTATTATTGGTAAAATCATTCTTCTTTATTTATTCTTTTATTATCAGTAACCCGAATTCTTCTAAAATTATCGCTTTAATCGAAATTCTATTTTTTGGTTAAACGAATTGGTTTCGTTACCGGAAATCAAATAATTTATTCTTTTTAGCTTAACTTTCCTTGTTGCATCAACCATGTCGAACAATAACGACAACATTCAAGGAAATGAAGGAAACCCACCACTTCATGGAAATCTACAGGATAATCACACCCCCGGTACTTTCTTCACAAAGTTCTCCTCGGGAGGGCACCCCTAATGGATCTCATGCGAATGGAAATGCTCGATTTAAAAATATTGAAGCTAACGATGAAACTTTGCAAAAATTAATTGTTGCACAGGTGACCTGCTGTACCACTCACACTCCCTCCAAATCATAACACTTTGGAGAATCCTTGTTTTGGTCTTGTTAATTCAAGAAGTGGTGGAACACCCAGTGAATCACAAGAAGGAATACCATGTAATTTAGCCAATTCAGATTTGTAAAATTTAGTACTAACATTGCAGAAACAGCTCAAGGAGCAAAGTGACCGCATAGAGCAAATACCTAGGGTATCGCCTGTAATAAAAGAGATAGAAGCGGATAAATATTCACAACAACCCTGAAAGTCAAATGATCCCCTCCCTATTCCAAAGAAATTCAAAATGCCTGATATTCCAAAATACTATGGAATAACTGATCCACGAAACTATGTGACTGTGTTCACAACAGGCGTCAAAGGCAATGTCTTGACCAAATAGGAAATTGAATCAGTATTGGTCAAGAAATTTGGTGAAACACTCACCAAGGTTGCATTAACATGGTATTCTCTTTTACCCAAAAATTCCATGAATTATTTTGCTGGGCTTGCATATTCTTTTATTAAAGCATACTCGGAAGCTCAGAAAGTTGAAAAAAGAATGGAAGATATTTTCAAAATTAAGCAAGGGGACTCAAAATTGCTCAGAGAGTTCGTAGACATGTTCCAGCGTAAAAGAATGACATTACCGCGTATACCTGACAATTAGGCAGCTATAACATTCACAAGTAACTTGAATGAAAAAGGCTCAGAAGCTACGAGGCGACTCAAGGAGAATCTTCGTGAATTTCCAGCAACAACATGGAATGACGTTTATAACACATATAGCACGAAGCTGAAGATTGAAGAAGATACTATCTCATGATATCAAAAAGAAGAAAAAACAAGTTCGAGACGTGCAGAAACCGAAAAGAGGTCCGGTAAAAACAGGTACGAACCATACATGGGGAATGCTGGAAAAGACTCACGGTCAAAATAGAATAATCAGAGGTACAACCACAGATCAAGGAATAGAGAATCGGGCTCATCATCAAGATCACGAAATTATCGAAACACACGCGAGTCTCGAAATGATGATAGAAACTTAAAGGCGAGGTTAGGCGGTTATAATTTCAATGTAAGCACTTCCGAACTTGTAGCTGTTTTGAGAAGTATGTGTGACAAGGTACGATGGCCAAAAGAGATGAGATCGAATCCAAACAGGCGCAACCCTGATCATTGGTGCGAATTTCATAATGATGACGGGCATGAGACATCTAACTGTAGGTTTTTACAGAGTGAAGTTGATCATTTATTAAGACAGGGGTATCTCACTGAGTTATTTAGTGAAAAAGGTAAGCAAACATACATGAAGAATAGGCAAGAGCCCCCTAAACCACCTTCTCCAAAAAGGATCGTCAACGTTATAAGTAGGGGTGAAGACATCAATGGTGTTATGTACACCACAGCTAATAAAATTTCCAAAATCGCAATTACTTAAGGGAAACGGATGCGACATGTATTAGAAGAGGAAAGCATTACGTTTGATGATGCAGATGCAGATAGCGTATTATCTCCTTATAACGATGCAGTGGTAATATCTTTACTTGTACATGATACTAATATAAAATGAGTTTTGATTGATCCGGGTAGTTCCGTGAATATTATTTTGCTAAGAGTATTGCGTGAGATGCAAGCTGAAGATAGATTAATACCAAAGGCGCATACCTTATCTGGATTTGACAATTCTAGTGTTGTTACGAAAAGAGAGGTAATACTCAGTACATTCGCAGAAAGAGTTGTCAAAGGCACAAAATTCCAGGTAGTGGATATAGAGATGGCTTACAATATGATTCTTGGGAGACCATGGATTCACGAAATGGATGTTGTTCCTTCAACCTTGCATTAAGTTATTAAATTTCCATCACCATGGAGAATATGTCAAATCCATGGAGATCAACATACATTCAGGAATATTAACTCTGTAGCAGATGTAAGTATGAAAAACGAAGAAAAATGGCAATCACAGAAGCCAGTTGAGGGCACCACAACACAAACCTCAACTGAACTAGGCAGGCAGATGTGGACTCAAGGACAGACGCCATTCAAGAACCAAAGGAAAACAAAAATATCAAAATAATAATTGAATATTTGGAGGCTGTAGTGCTATTCTCACAATGGCCTGAAAAGAAAGTCTACATAGGGGTCAATCTAAGCCACGGCATGAAAGGTAAGTTAATTGAATTTTTGAAAGCTAACCTAGACTGTATTGCTTTGTCCCACTCTGATATGACAGAAATACCACTGGAGGTAATGACTCACAAATTAAATGAAGACACATCGTATCCACTTGTCAAACAAAAGAAGAGAAAGCAAGGAACTTTCAAAAATCAGGTGATTCAAGATGAAGTTCAAAAATTACTAAAGATTGGGTCTATTCGTGAGGTAAAGTATCCTAATTGGTTTAGGAGTGTGCATTCAATTTATCAATTCGATTTCGACCCTTATCGACAATTACTTTTTGACATATGCTTATCGTTATCGTTTCAATAAGGTTTCGATTTTTTCGATTTCGATTCATTGATTTTTGAGACTTATCGATTTGGTTATTAATTACACCACTAAGAAATTTTCAGGATTCCACGGGAAGTATATCGCTATAAACACGCCTAACTAATATGGACAATACTTGAGTTGAATAATTGATTTGGGGTTAATTGAATCTCATTTGTTTAATCAGTTTGGATTTGAATTGCATTAATATTTTCTGTTGAATGACTGTTATGTGTAACTATTGAAGTTTAAATTAGGTCCAGTAGTCTATCACTCGACTTAGGTTTAGGCTTGTTTAATTATCCATTAGGTAATCCTATGAGTGTGTGTGTATAATTCACGTGATAATTTTTAATTTTCTGCATTATTGTTAAGAATTGTCGTATTTGAAATTTTATTTGCTTGAACTCGCTTGAAGTTTAAAAATCTATCTGTCAAGGGGTAGAAAGTAGTTAGGGGACCTTTTATTGTAGTTTAGGCATTTGTTTTAAGGGCATCTTTTAATAACTGAAATAGGAAGCCTCTAGTAGGGGCTTCCTATTAATTTTAATGTAAAAACTTGGTCCATAAGTTAAAAACTAAAGGTCTAAATTGAAAAGTTAAAACCTGAGGATTGCCCTACTCCTTGCCTATAAAAGGCATTCTAACCTTGCCTTTCAAGGGAGTTTTTGGAAAAAGGGTTTTGGGGTCTAATCAAGGAAATTCTGAAAAAGAGAAGAATCGAGAGCTGAAAAAACCAGAAAATACAAAACCTGCAGAATCTTAATGTTCCATAGATTTGAATCCTAAAAAATCCAAACTACTGAAAATTCTAAAAGAAATATAGCTTTAAACTTTGTAGAAAATACTGTTCCATTGAGTTTTTTAGGTTTGGTGATTTGAAATCCTCATCTCCTTATCCAATTTCTGATTTTTTGAGCATGAGAATGGTTTGAAGAATAGTCATCGGGGTTAAATCTTAGAATTTGTTGGGTTGGATGTCTGCTAGAAGTTGTTTTGGGGTTCTAAAAATCATTTTGCTGGTCTCATCTTTGATTGCTGGGGTTTTTACTGCTGCTGCTGCTCAAAATCCTCTTTGTTTCTTCTTTTTCAGGTACTTCTATAGCCCATGATTAAGGAATGATTGTGAACATGAAATAGAGTTGAACTTTTGTCAAATGAAAGCTGCTTTTATAGCTAATTTTCTTATTTCTTTACTACTTCCATGCTTTGTAATTGGAGTGTAATATATGTGTTAGTTAGGTTTTTATTTTGTTCAGATTTGTGTAATTGACCTGCAAAAATTCTTAAGCAATTGTACTAATCATGGACTGTGATTTGTGTTAGACCATTAAGATTGTGCGAGCAATTTCTCCATAGACTACTGGAAGTTTTTTGTTTGATCTTGTTTAATGGCGTAAGTCTGTTCGGTTGGGAATTCAGAATGAGATTCGTGTGTATTCAGGTTGTTAATGCCATCTCCAAGACTTTGTTTGTGTTCAAATGGCTAGAATTTCTGTTGTGTGACTGGGTTTAAGCTATACTGTTGGTCAAATAATTAAAGTTCCATTAGTAGTCAGATGTATTAGTTTAATACAAGGCTTTGTTAAAAATATGAAGGTTGTTATGGCCATAGTGTGGTTCTCTATATTTAGCTTGACACATTAACGCTAAAAGACTTTTGAGCACGAAATCGTTTACAACAATGTTGGATTGATCGTTAATAATCCTGAACCTTAATACAACTCTTTATTTGTTATTTCTCTATGTCCCAAATCACCTGAAATTGTATGCTTGGAAGAGGGCAATAAATCGAAGTTGAGGATGATCGTCCAATTTTTAATTAATCTGGTTATTTTGTAAAATGTGACACTAGTAGTGATGCAATCGAAAAGCCTTGCAACCTGTTTCAAACGATGAGCAAGTCACTTGTAAGTCATTTAAAGAAGCATTAATCAATTTAGATACCTTTTAGAGTGTGCGGCCCTCTTTAGTTATTAATTTTAATTTTACTTAGAACTCGTAGTGCCATTTAGTGAATTTTCGTGGCCCTCGGAAATGTGAAAATACGGAATTGCTTTAGGCGCGCTAGTTAAATAATTTACTTTTCTAAATTCGGGTGCGCCTTTATGTGACCCAAATCCAAATCCCAACAATATTGAAATATGTCAAAGACTACGGGTGCATTTACGTGACGTGGTTCGAGATACATTTTAACAGCGTTGCAATCTTCGTAAAATTAAATAAAAGAGGTTAGAAGTTAAAATTTGCACACAGGTACAGAATGTCTAAAAATCAAATAATTAACCCGAATATAACAGTTGAGTGACCGTGCTAGAACCACAAAACTTGGGAATGCCTAACACCTTCTCCCGAGTTAATAAAATTCCTTACCTGAATTTCTGGCTCGCAGACTGAATAATAGAGTCAACATTTTCTCGATTAGAGATTTTCAACCGGTGATTCGGGACACCATTAATTATCTCAAGTGGAGACTCTGAAATCTATAAATAAAATATCCCATTTCGATTGTCCTTTAATTGGAAAAATTTTCTATATATGCCCTTCACCGGGTGTAGTGTAAAAAAGGAGGTGTGACAGGTACCGTCCGTAAAGATAAGAAAAAAGCTAATGCACTTCAAAAAAAGGAGCTCGATATTGTTTAAAGCAAGGCAATCTTTACCGAAAATATTCGGTACTCCTTTAGCAATATGTCTCGGACCTTCTCATACAGAATACGTATTGAGATAAATACGCGAGGGGCATTATGAAAATCACGCAGGAGGAAGGTTACTGAAAAAGAACCCTAATCAGAGCAGGTTATTATTGGCCTAAAATGGAAGAAGAAGCGAAATGTTTTGTGGCAAAATGCGATAAATGCCAAAGGTACGATAATAATATGCATAGACCTGCGGAGTTATTACATCCGCTCATCGCACCATGGCTATTTATGAGATAGGGAATGGATATCGTGGGTCCACTACCACAAGCAAAAGGACATGTAAAATTTTTGCTCGTACTCACTGATTATTTTACTAAATGGGTGGAGGCAGGAGCATTCAAACAGGTGCGAGAAAAGGAAGTTAGAGATTTTATTTGGTGGAATATTATATGCCGGTTCAGTGTGCCAAAGAAAATCGTGTGTGATAATGGCCCTCATTTTATAGGCACTCAAATCACGAAGTTTTTTTAAAGTTGGAAAATCAAAAGAATTACATATACACCTTATCATCTCGTGGGTTATGGGCAAGTTGAGTCAACAAACAAAGTCATTATCAACAATTTAAAGAAGCATTTGGAGGAATCCAAAGGCAATTGGCCATAAGTGTTACCTAGTGTTTTATGGGCATATCGCACAACAACAAAAACAAGTACATGAGAAACACCATTTTTATTGGTTTATGGAGCTGAAGCTTTGATTCCAGTTGAGATAGGAGAGCTGAGTACAAGGTTCACACATGCGTCAAAAGAGTCTAATGACGAAGAAATTCGGGTAAACCTTGATTTACTTGAAGGAAGAAAAGAAGCTGCACTAATAAGAATAGTAGCTTCGAAGCATGTCATAGAACGATTCAATAACCAAAGAGCATGCCTCAGGTTCTTCAAATTTTGGGAACTTCGTGCTCAAAAAGGTTTTTCAATCTACAAAGGCAGCTAATGCAGGAAAATTAAGTCCAACACGGGAAGGACTCTATAGAATTCATGATATTGTAGGAAAGGGAGCATACGAGCTGGAAATAATGGATGGCAAAATACTACATTCACGTTGGAATACATTGCATCTGAAGAAATACTATTTCTAATGAATACACATGGTCAGGTATCCATATTTTTTAATTTAATTTTTGAGTTGTTAAAATTTTATTAACAATTTTAGATGATAGACAAAAAGCTAACTCGTACTAAATGATGAGTCACGACCCGCAAGGCACATGGAATGAATTAAACTTCCTGGCCTAGGGTTATAATTATTCTGAGAGAAATTCAAATAGGTTATGCAGTCTACATCTATAATCGTACCTCCGAGTCTCGTATGTTTTTCCTTTTGAAGGAAAGGGACCAAATGAGAGGAACAATCAAGTGCTCGAGGCTTCATACTTCAATGCTTAAACACTTGGGGGACGACATAATATACACGGGCAGATATATAAAGAAGGTAAAGAAGATTGAAAAATAATCAAAGATCAAGCCTGAAACATTCACTCATTGAATGAGTCAAGTGCAGAGCGAAGTCACGAGCTGAGGCCAAAGGAAAACCTTATCACAGTTAAGCTGAAGGCAGTGTACTGAAACGGGCTATAAATAAAAATAGCGTGTTTATTTTTATCTTTTTTTAAAATCTGTTACAAGAAAAATAGTTACGAGAAAGTTATAGATGTAATTCAAATATGTGTAAAGTGTTATCCAAAACTAGACAAAGTTCAAAGAAAAACTTGTCAAAGTTATTTCAAAGACACATGTGTATTCCTATTTCTTTCATCGTATGTTAACACCATTATGAAGTTGACATGTCTTTATCATTAGGTGTCGAATATAAAAAGGTCCTCTTTTATGAAACTCATGATTAATTTGAATATTCATGAAGTTACCAGAAGCATTTTTCTATAAGAATAAAAAAAGGCAAATTATTCTTTAAGTCCTTAAAAATAAAGGCAAGAATAAATAAAATGGAAATTCAACGAAGAAACTTCTTAATATTAAAGAGTTTAAACTAAGTATGAACTTAGTCTTAAAATTCTTTATACATGTCGCCCCATAAAAGGTTTGGGAACTTGAGTTTTCAAAATAAACCCTTAAATGAGACCAAGGGTTTTGACTATAATTGTTCAAAAAAAAAAACAACATAAAGAAATTTTAAAAACTTAAAATTGTCACTAGGAAGATGAAGGAACTGAAGTAGGTACATTGACAACAACGGGCTCAGCTTGGCTTACAGCAGTGGGCTCAACTTGGCTTGAAGGAGTGGGGATACCCGTATCAATTTCAATATTTTTAGAAGTTTCGCTAGGGGGGATAAAGAACTTGGTTCCGTTGAGTTTTTTCATTAGTTTCTTTAATCTTGGCTAACTCAGATTTCAAGTCAAAATTCTCCCAGCTAGCTTCAACGAGGGTATCATGGCGAGAATTTAGGAACGCCCAACTCACTTCAACGGCTGACTCATCCTCAAGGATTTCATAATCTCTTTCCCATTCAGCAATTCCATTCTTTAACTTTTCATTTTTAGCCAAAGCAGACGTATAAGAAGCTCGAAGAGATGCATGAGAGCTTTCTAAGGCGCAAACCTTATCAGTAGAAGCTCGAATGTCTTCTTGGGCTTGGGTCAAATTCTGCACGAGCTCACCAGTATAAGCCTCTTTCTCACCCAAGAGAGCCTTCAATTCTCTAATCTCTTCACTTGCTTTGGACAATTACTCGTAAAACGAAGTTTCAAGACGAGCCTTTTCTTTCTCTGCTTGACTTGAGTAAATCATTACAACTGCCAATTCCGTAGTCAAGGCATGTACCTGCTGTTCCAAGGTACTCTTGCTTTCTTCTAAGTAATCCATGTCAATGCTAAGACTTTCATACTGTTTGTTCCAATTATACGCCTCTAGGTGAGAATCACGCACTAATTTCTCTGAGAGGGTAATCCTCCTCATCAACTCCGTACCGATGAGATTGGTCTAAAAAAAGAAAGAAAAGGAAAGGAAATGAGAATCCTAAAGATAGAAAAATGACAAAGTAAAAGTTTAAAAAGAAAAGGGAGAATACCTTTAAGGAAGCATGCACATTGTCATTCATCAATGTCAAGGAACTATGGCTCTCTAGCTTAGCCTTTTCAAATTAAGGGCTTTAGCCACGTATTTGCTTGACCTGATTTCCTTAAAAAAACTACCCCCAGCAGAGACTTCTATGATCACTTGCCTCATACCACCACTTCCACTTAAGGAGCCAGCCTCTGCACGGTGAGAAAGTGGAGGGAGAATTATCGAAGGAGGAACAATAGAAGTAGTGAAAAAGCAGCCCCGGGAGGAGTGGAAACAGTCGAGATCGGCAAAGAAGGAGTTACAGACACATGAGTAGAAAAGGAAGCCAGTGGCGCTTCACCAAAAACTGGGCCTAGGCTTTCACTAACAGAGTCATGAGCAGCAACAAGAGCAATATCGTCATTAGGAATTACAACCAGGGCCTCAATAGATGTGATAAGAGGAATGGAACGAAGAGGGGATACTTCCGCTTCATCATCGGAGATGATGCGTTTGCGAGCCCGTGGCCTTGTTACTGAGGAGCCCCCATTTTCTTCCTCTTCAGAATCTTGGTCATCAACGACTTTTCTTTTTGATGAGGAACTCAAGATTATTTCTTGGGCCCTTTCCAAAGAGATACGAGAAGTCGCGACCGCCTCAGCAGTAACTCATCAAACAACAAATCCTGATAAAAAGAAGGATTGAAATAAATACAGAAGAAAAAAGTAACAGCATGAAAAATAAAGCAAAATAAAAGCTTTCACCATGAGTTTTTACTTTCCACCCAAATCGCCGCGAAAGTGTTTTCCAAGACCTACCGTCTATTAGAGAAATATTCAAAAGCTTTTCTACCCAATCACAGAAATTGGGAATATCTTTCACAACTCTTATAGTTGCTGCGAAAAAAAAAGAAGTAAAATTAGAAAAATAAATAATTGGACAAAAAGGAACGAGAGAATAGAAGATTTACGTGCAAAATTTCACTTCTTAGGGAAGGGAACATTCTCTTCACCCACTAAACCAACAGTGGGGGTAGAAACAAACTGAGCATACCAACCACGGTCTTTATCATCTTTAGGGCTAACTAAAGCTCTTTTACTCCTAACTACTATAAAAACACCATTGCGAAAAAGCCTAGGGGAGTAAGATGAATTAGATGGGAGAAAGTGAAAGGCACCTTGGCTAAATTGGTCACGTGCCACAAACAGGCAACAATCCTCCATATTATTGGGCCAATTTGACCTAAGCAAACCTCAAAGAAATGAAAAAACTTGAGAATATGTTTAAATCATAAAGTAAAAGGTTACGTCAATACGAAAGAAAATCCAATTAAGTATGAAGCAATTCACTTATTCGGGTTAGGAATAATGATAGGGAAGTCGTGACTCCAGTGGAAATCTCTACGAACTAAAGAAATCAAACCTTCCACAATCTGAGTAGGGTAAATGTCGACACGATCTAAAGAAGATACTTGATCTCTAAGAGACTCTCTCCCTTATAAAAAGATAGTTTCGCAGGAACTATCTTCTCTACTGTAGGTTCACGAAGAGGTTCAGAAGAATCTTTACCCCTAGAAGAAGATCTTTGAGAGAGAAAACCTGTAGTTTTAGAAGAGGATCCAGAACTAGGTGAAGGAATAGATGAATCCCTTGTGGATGAAGATCCTAAATTACGGAATTTACCTTCTCTTGTGCTCTTACTGGGGCCGTTGGGGATAAGGGTGTATTCCGGCCCGGGCCTAAACGGGCCTGACGGGCCGGGATTCGCGGTCCCGGGCTTCGTGTGCCGGTCCTGGAGGTCCTGGCGGTTGAGACTGGCCCGTGACGGGCCTAAGCCCAGAGTGGTCCTGGGCCTGGCGGGGTTTTTTTTTAGGGCAATATCTTGTATAGTAGTTATTAGTATAGTGTAGAATATATTTCATATGGTGTACTAATTTATTAGTATAGTATATATAATATATATTTTATTATATATTGTGTTGTAGTAGTTAGTACATATTGTATATTATGTATATATTGTGTTGTAGTAATTAGTATATATTGTATATTATGTATATATTATGTTGTAGTAATTAGTATATATTGTATATTATGTATATAGTGTGTTGTAGTAATTAGTATATATTGTATATTATGTATATATTGATATATATTGTGTTGTAGTAATTAGTATATATTGTGTTGTAGTAATTAGTATATTGTGTTGTACTAATTAGTATATGTTGTATATATATTGTATCTCTTATGTATAATGTATATATATTCTCTTATATATATTGCATCTTATGTATATATGTTATTACTTATGTATTTTCTTGTAGTTTAGGTTTTACGTTATGTATATATATTCTCGTATATATTTTATTGTAGTATATATTGTATGTTATATATATATATTCAAGGATAACATATTGAAGTAAAGACAAAGAAATATTGAGAAAAAAGATATTCAAGGATATGTCTTATAATTTTTATTGACCAAAATGGCATATCTTTCTTTGTCTTCCTTCCCGCAATGGAATGAGCACAACAAGGTACTAATACCACCATTAAAAGGAAAAAAACTAAAAAAAGATGTGCCAATGTACAAGTTACATCATAATCTACATTGTATCTCTAACAAATCTCATAAATCCGTCAAGGTTGGGAGGAGGTTGTGTTGGTGGTGGTGGAAACTAAGCTTGTTCATCATCACTTCCGGACGAAGCCGAATCCTCGAAAGTTTCGCTATCATTTCTTCATAAGCTTCATCTATCGCCGGTTGTGATTCTGCAATTCCAAAGTTTCTTCTTTCCACGCGGGTCCAATCTCTAAAAGCCACCGATTTTTCCAAGCTCTCCCTCACCGCCACTCTATGATCACCGATTTGTAGTCTTGCTTGACTGAAAGCACTCTCCGATTCAACAGTTGAAGCTTGAATTGATAAAATATCTCGAGTCATCCTTGCAAGAACCGGGAAATATTTTTCCCTTGACTTCTACCATTCCAAAAGATCGAAAGAGCCGTCTGGATTGTTCTTTTCAAGTCCCTGAGACAAATAAACTTGAAGCTCATTTAGATGTGAAGTTTCATCATAATTATCACCTTGAGAACCCCGGAACTTCGTCCAAGATTTAAGAGCAGTTAAGCCCGCAGTTCTTTTAGACGATTGTGAGCTAGACGAAGTAGGGGTTGGAATATTTGGCCTAGCATGCTCTAACGCAACTTTATAAGCATTATAAACAGTTTGAGCATTAATTTTAATTGATGCTTTTGCATCAGCAAGTGTAGCAATTTCCTCGTCTGAAAGATCTAAAGCCTTATAAATATAGAATACCAAAAATGAGGACCTCCCAATTTTATTGTAGGATTTAACATTGCAGCTACACCAAAAATAGGAGGGATAGGGAAAAATATTTTTAAAATTTTTGTTTCATTTTATTTATAGCAAGTTCATAAATATCCCCACCCTCGCCAAATTCAACAAACAAATCAGCTACTGCGGCAATATAAACTAAACAGTTTGAAATAGTAGGATAATATTGCACAGAAAATGCATTTGTAGCAACTTGAAAATGTTCTAAAAAATCTAAAAGAATTTTAAAATTCGTCCAATCTTGGGTAGTAAGAATTTCATCATCATCCTCACCACCTACCCGAGAATTAAACATTGCATTAATTGGGTTTCTATATTCATACGCAACTACTAAACTTTCGTACATAAAATTCCACCTAGTCGGACAAGGTTTAGGAACATTTCTTTCTCTAAGGCCATATTCATCAACATTTTTTAAAATACTCTCTAAGTCTAGTTCTACGGTTTGAATAAAATAGTCAATTAAGAGCCATTCGAACCTTTTCAATTTCTATGTTTAAAATTCGCATACCATCACCAACAATTAAATGATAAATATGACAAATACATCTAACATGGAAAATATTACTAAATGTAGGATTTAGTGTTTTTGTAAGCATGCCTATTGCACTAGTGTTACTAGAAGCATTATCCATAGAAATTGCCATTATTTATCGCTAAAGCAAAAATATCTACAAATATCTGAAACAGTGTTAGCTATAAACCTACCCGTGTGACGTGAATTAATTATTCTATATGCAATTATACGTTTTTGCATTGTCCAGTCCTCATCTATCCAATGAATTGTAACAGTTAGATAATCACAGTCATTATTACTTCTACCAATATCAGTAGTAATAGAAATCCGATGAGGTATGTGAGTAAATAAATATCGCAAATATTGTTCATATTCATGTTTGAATTTATAAATATCGGCCTTAACTGTTGCGCGAGGCCAACCTTTATAAGTAGGATTAAAAACTCTTCTAATATAATGAACCCAATTAGGATTAGAAGCAAAAGTATAAGGTAAGCATATAACAATAATCATATTTGCTAATTCTTCACGATCTCTATTTGGATCGTAATATAAAATACCTCCGGTGACAGTGTTAATTCCTGGTTGAACTAGATTTGAACCTGTACTAGGGTTAACCGCAGAATCTACACTTGTCTCCTCTTGCTGCGCTTGCATTTGAAAAAAGCTAGCCCTATCTATGGGGTGTATTTTTATGTGCCTAACCAAACTACCTGTGCCGCTACGGTCTCCAGTAAATTTATGAACAAGTAATTTCCCACAAGTTTTACACGTAGACTTATTTTGTTCTCTTACTTGAGTAAACAAAATGCCAAACTAATGATGTTATTGCACGTTTAGCAGGTTGTCTACTAAAAGTTGGAGTTTCTACAGGTGGGTGTGCCGGTGCATTACTTGAGTTATGAACAGGACTAGTAGGTGTATCATCTAAATCTGGTGCTTGGGTTTCATCATCATCATTATCATCCTCATTTTCCTCTAAGATAGGTTCATTAGGACAAATAGCATTCATAATTTCATCATCTAATCTATCACCTACTGCAACATCATATAAAAATTCATTATCGGTAAATTGAAAACAAGGGTGATCACTATCAAGCATTACGGGAGGTGGAGTAGGACGTCTAGGTTGGCGACTACTTTCAACTTGCTTATCTTTTGTAGGTCGGGGAGCCGGGGGAAGGGTAGTATTATGGCCACTACTTTCACCGATTTTACCTTTTCCTTTACGGAACATTTTTTTCAAAGAAAATGCCATACTAATTAGAATTATGCAAACTAAACAACACAAAGATATATTATTAAAACATAAGAGTTGAAACGAGTTTACCATATTGCTGAACAACTTCTTGAAAATTGAAAATCGTTGAACACTTGAAAACTTTAATTCAACAACTTCACAATTTTTCACGAATTTTCAACAATAAAATAAGCAATTGTAGTAGAAAGATTGAAAGAGAGATTGAGATATATTGATGAATTAGTGAATAAAAATGAAAGAATGAGGGGGTATTTATAGTTGAGATATGGGAAAAATTATAATTATATAAAGTTTGGGGGCCAAATGGCTATTTTACAAAGTTTCAAACGGCTACTTTTGAAAGAGCCGTTACTGATTTTTTTTAAAAATAATTTAAAAAAAGAGCCGTTGGGCCTACCTGGGCCCGCCAGGACCGGCCCAGGCTCGCCTGGAGGTCCCGGGCCTGGCGGTTCGAAGCAAATGGACCGGCCCGTCACGGGCTTAAAGGACCGGCAGGCCCAGGACCGCCAGGACCGGCCCACCAGGCCCGCCTGGACCGCGGTCCAGGTTCAGGCCCGGGCCGTTTGCCCCCTTAGTTGGGGAAGTTATCGACTATGGGAACCCTTCTACGGTTAGGGTTTAATGAATATATGGTAATACGAGGAAGAAGCAAACGATGATTTGAGAAATTGAATGTTCAAAAAACTTTATGTGGTAAAGACAAAGAAGAAAACTATGTTTATACTATGAAGCAATCATCAAAGGAAAAGATACAATGATGGAAATGTCATAATGAAAACTGTCACTTCGTAATTGGTGAAGCCGTAAAAAAAAGTCTTAAAAGGCATTGTAAAGTCTCAGAACCAACAAAGATATGCCATGTGTACTAAGCATTAAATGAAAGTGACAACTGAAGCACTGATTTTATGGTAAATATTAATGGCGGCAAAAATCTCGCTTTTATAAAGTTCACTTCCCAAATATTCAATCGATGGATAAATGACAAGTTGGGGGACTATATGTATAGGAAAAAATGAGTTTACATTTATTGAAGTATTTGAGGATGACACGTCATGATAACATTCAGAGAATGATGATTAACAAAGAGGTATGAGTTCCAACAAATACAAGCACGGGCACCAACAAAGGTACGAGCAGATGCACGAGTAGATGCTCATATCTATTTAAATCCAAGAATTTAGGAGAATCAACCTGAAAGTATAAAGAAGTACAAATACAATATTTAATGAGCATTAAATATTGAAAACGTTAAAAAATATATATTAAATACAATGATCATGTAACATAGAATTTAATGTCTTTAGTTGTCTATAATGACCTTATTATAAAAAAGGCAAAATGCATATCTCCAAGATAGACATAAAAGGGAGAGAATGGATCAATTGTGAAACACGAAATACTATCTGAATACACTTGTTTACTATTTCATTATTGACAAAATCATTCTTCTTTATTTATTCGTTGATTATCGGTAACTCGAGTTCTTCTAAAATTATCGCATCGAAATTTTATTTTTTGGTTTAATATATTGTTCAATTTTTACAATCTATGAACATGAAAGACAATATAAATATGCAAAGATAGGGTAAAGTAATTTAATAATTTTGGAGTAGGAATATGGTTCTTACAATTCCACAATGATTTGCTGCTCAGTAAGGTGAATTGTTAAATATGGTATTGTATTTGAAGTCTTCGAGCCATAAATAGGTTGAATTTTTGATTCCTTTTGGCGCTATATTTGGGTTGTATCAACCGTGAATTGACATTTGAATCTGAATTTCTTCACGGAAGCTCTAAACCAATGAATTTCACCTCAAAATTACGTTGTTATTATGAAGAGTAATTCAGGTGTCAATTCACAGGGACATGTTCATTTTTTAGCTTCTTATAATATTAATCACTTATTTAGGAGATTAGAAAACGATGCAGTGTTATTTGTTTCTGTGTGATGTTTGGGTCGTTTTAAATGAATTGATTTTTGAATTATAGTGAGAACTGAGAAGATTTGTATTGGTATTTTCAATTGTTTTGTTATGTTAACCCCCTCGCCCCCCCCCCCCCCCAATTGTGTTGGATTAAATATTTAAAAATTAATTACTTTATCCTTTTTCTATGAACATCTGCTTTTTTTAATGTATCAAAATATACATCCCTCTACTAATAATGTATTTAAACAAAATTTCACTATTTTTTTGGTAAATAAACTTTTTATTTATTACCCTCAGGGATGTTCACAGCTCAATCAAAGCTTAAAATTCATAGATTTTTTATTGAGAAATTTTCATAAAGCACTATGTTTTAATAGTTGTTATTCGTATATAGATACTATTTGCTATATTATGGATTAGATACTTTTTTTGTGGTTATAAGATGTATTTGATATATTTAAGCTATTATTATGAATATAGTAGCAAAAATATGCATAAATTATGGAAGTTCAGCTAATTAGTTGTTGTATTCGAATATATACAAGTGTATTCATAGAGTGAAATATAGGATGACAGCTGGACAGATTATTGTATTCGAGTGTATTCGACTGTATTCACGACGTGAAATAGCGGATTTCTGTTTTTAAACGGGAAAGTAAATCAATTAAACTAATAGACTCCTAATATAACTCAAAAAATTAAATTATAACAAACATATTTTGTATTTTTAAGTTATAAAAAAGATTCTCAACCGAAAAATACCCCAAAAACATAGCAATCTTCAAAGGAATTATATAATACATCTAATACATAAATTATATTAATTAAAAACAAATGAATACATTCATGGCATATAGCGAGACAACGAATATAATGAAATACATAGAATACATCGGGATACATTGAAATACAATGTGAAAAAAGACACCCAATACAATGAAATACAACGAGATACATTGAATTACAATGAAAAAAAGATAGTGAATACAATGAATATATAGAAATACAACGAGATACATTGAAGAAAAGTGGGGTTGCTCTGATAGTAAGCAACCCCTACTTCCAACCAAGAGGTTGTGAGTTCGAGTCTCCCCAAGAGCAAGATGGGAAATTCTTGGAGGAAAGGATACCGAGGGTCTATTTGAAAATAGACTCTCTACCCCAGGAAAGGAGTAAGATCTGCGTACACACTACCCTACCCAGACTCCACTAAGTGAGATTATACTGGATGTTGTTGTTGATGTTGTTGTTGTTATACAATGAGATATATTGAAATGCTCTTAAAAAAGTAACATAATCTTCAAATTGCTCAACCCCAAACTTCAGACGACCTATTTTACTCGACAAATTTTCGATGATCCATCGGATTCCGACATGATTCCATAAGCAGCGATGAAAGAAAGAAGAAGAAAACGAGAAAGATCGCTGAAGAAGAATTGCTAGCGTCCGTAACACATATGAAGAAATTAAAGTCTCATAACTGAATTTGGCTAGCACCCGCGGGTAATATATTAGAAGAAATTGCTAGCAGCCACTGCAGAAGAAATTGCCAAGAAATTAAAGTCCAAAAAAATTCCTTGCCATGGAAAGAAAAAAGAAGAAGAAACAAAATACTGGCAGAAGAAAACAATCAAAATCTAAAAGGAAAAAGAAGAAGAAATATACTGGAGTTGGCCATGGAGATTTCGTTTCCTTCATTAGGGTCAAGCCAGAGAGGCAGCGTATTTTATAAGAGAAAGGGCAGTATATTTTATGACTTAAGAGTATGAGGTGACCATAAATAGGTATTTGACTATAAAAATCAAAAGATAGTTATAGAATATAATTTTTTTTAAATGATATTTATTTAAAATAAATAAGGTATCAACCTTTGCTATATGAGGTAACTATTCCTCTTATATTTAAAAGTCATTTGGTTCAAAGGCAAGTTATGCATGATTAATAGTCAAGGATTAATAATACACTGTATATCACCTGACCCAGTTTTATAACCATAAAGAGCCCATATTTGGGATTTTACACATTGAAGCTCATAACGTATATATCTTGAAATAAAAATTTCAATGTTTAACTCAAACAATCTTCTTTCACCTCTTCTATATTTTCTCCTCTTCTTCTCTCCACTCCAGTGGCCACCTCTTCTAAGTTTGTTGTGAAGTCAAGATTTTGATATCCAAACTGAAAATTAGGTTGAGGGAGTTAGAAGTTTTTTATATCTGAAAATTTATGAAAGAATCGTGCTCAAATTCGAGTGGGTGCTATTAACATTAATTAATAATAGATCAAGAAGCTTCAACCTAGAGATTTAGTTCAGTTGGACTACTTTGCAACTCTTTGAGAACGGATTTGATGAGGTAAAGTTGGAAAAAGAACTAGGTTCTTGATTTGTTGAAATTTCTTCAGAATTAAAATTCTAGACTGAAAAAGCCGAACTAGGTTCTTGATTTTGTTGAAATTTATTCAAGATTGAAGTTCTGGATTGAGATTTTAAGCCTATTCCAATTTATGAGTTTTTTTAATAGTCCCGAGGAAGACGTATTTTAGTAAAAAATCAAATGGGTATTGATTAATATCAGTGAAATTATTTGGGTAAAGCTAAAATATTAAAAAAGCTTTTAGTAACTTGAATCTAGAGTACTGGGTTGATTGAGTATGATTAACATTGGTTTTGAGAATCATATCAGTTGAAAAAGGAAATTGAAGGTAAAATTCAATTTTCGTATACAACATTATACATCATTGTATAATATTATACAACATTATATAAAATTATATTAAATGTATAATATTGTATATTAGGTGTGTAGATAATGTTATACAACATTACTCTTTCTATTCGAGATTTCTGTTCGACTTTGGTGCATCGATCTTTCTCTTTGAAGTAAGTTCCTTTTTCACATGTAAAATTAAAGCTAATTTTGCTTTTTAGTGTTGGTGAAATGCTGGAATACATTATTATACATTTCATATACGAGTTTATACTAAGTTATATATTTTTATACATGTACAAAATATGTGGACTTAAAACTAAAATTAAATTTTTTCTTACTTTTTCTTGAACAATCGAAAGTCAATTTTTGTATAAATAAAAAACAGATTTCAACATAAGTTATGTGGATATTATTTTACGAGAAAACTAAATGAAGCAACTAAATAATGTCTATAATTATGAGGAGTTTAGCGTGGTGACTAAACCTATTCTTCTAACAACCAAACAGCTCTAAAATGATACAAATATTTATAGTCAAAATATTTAAAGTACCAAAATTATTTGATACAATTTTTAATACTCTAGGGGTTGTTGGATTATCGTGATTAAAATTCTACCCTCGATATAAGATTTAGGAATATGTATACCAAATGTTTGGATTATCATCACTAAAATATCTAACGTCTAAAGTTAATGTCATTTTATTTTTAGAATATCCAAGTTCAAAACTAGAACAAAATTTTTATCCAAATATATCAATATTTTTTGAATCAAATGCATAGCTTAACTTATATAATATTTTTAATTACAAAATAATACTAAATAATTCAGGAATTATTTATATTATAATCCTAAACATTTTTCCTACATAACTTAATTAACCACCCTAAGTGGGAAAATAAAAAGGGGAAACCGATTTTGGGTTTTATTGGCTTTTGTTCTCTTTCAAAAGGGATCAACCGCTCACCAACAAAAGATACTTCATATATACGCTGCTGAATACTGGAAAGCTTCACTTTCACACCGACTCTTTTCTTTCCCTCTTTCATCTCAACCCAGTGAAGGTATGTCTCATTTTCTAATTATAGATTTATTTATCAGCTTTATCAATCCATTTGTCAACTTAGATATTTAGGTATTCTCTGGTCTTTTTTTTTTTTTTTTGCGAAAATAAAAATAAAATTGGAGTACTTGCAGGTTGAATTTGTGCGGTAATGGCATATTATGATCAGACTGATGTTGTTTATATCATTTAAGCTTGGATAATTCGAAATTACGGTTTGAATTGTTGATAATTTTAGCATAATGGTTGTTCGGTATTAAGAAAAAACATACAGAGATCTTTGTTGGTTTTATAGTTACCGAACAGCGGTTCTTGCTAATTTTAGTGTTAAATTTATGAAAAAAGATGAAACAGAACTATGGTTGATAATTTGTTTTTTTTTGGGGGTGGGGTGGGGTGGGGTGGGGGGTTGAGGGGATGGTTTGTTTGTTTTCTTGAACCTGCTGTAAGTCGATTTACTTATAGCTAGATCGGGTACTCTTTTTTTTTAATAACTTTGTTGGAATATCATGTTGACTGGTTAATAATCTGTTGTACTTTCTCCATTTGGGCTCTTTTTGGCTGCTCGGCTGTAGTACCATTTGTTTCCTCTTTAGTCAGTTGGATATGTTTACAAGCATTGAAGTTGGATATTGGTAATAGTGCCCTTAATTGGATCTCAGATATGATTTCCCCCTCTTTTTCCAACTTCTGTGGTTTGTTCCCCGGGGTGTTGGTCTAATAGTAAGAGCGCAACGCATGTGTGGATTAGGCGCACATGCTGCAAACAAAAGCATGGTATCTAACTGGAGAAGCCATGCGTCACCAGTCCTCGGGGATTTTTCGGTTGTTAAAAGAAAAATTATGTGTGTGTGTAGTATTGGGTTTGTGCTATTCGATGGACGTTGTCAAATCTTAACTTACATGTAATAATGACATCTTTGTCAGGAAAATCCTAGGTTTCTGTGCTCTTTTGATGAGTATGCATGCTGGTGCAATAAAAACAACCAGCTGTCTAGGATGTGAATTCTGCTTCTGTAGATTATTAGTTAGCGAGCTTCTTTATGAGATGTGTGAATGTCATGAGTTTTTGCTTTTTTTGCTGATGCTTATGGTTATTTTCTTATTGTGCATATATCACAAATAGTATTTGGGCCTGATAGGTGGTATGGCATATCTGATGGCCTAAGTTGTATAAAGTTCAGTTTATCTGATGCCTAATTTCTTTGCTCTCAGTAAAGCAGAGTTAAATCAGCAGATATGAATCCAGGGGGTTATACAGCAGAAGTTACAGGTCTTTCCCCTAATACTACTGAAAAGGATGTTCATGATTTCTTTGGTTTCTGTGGGGCAATTGAACATGTTGAGATTGTCAGGTGCGTTTGAATATGGGAGTGCATTTACAATTTCTATATTTCAGTGTCAACGGTTTAGGATGAAAAGAAACGAATTGGAAGGGGAATTATGAGTAGAGCTATATATTTGAACTCACGAATGTATCTTCCTTGTTTTTCTTTTGTTTCAATTTCTTCAAATTCGTCAAAGTTCAAACCGACCCCTTAATTGTATTGTACTTACAATGTAAGATCATCTTTTGTCATCTTTTCTAATACACTTAGCTTGATATATGTACGATAAACAAGTTTTGTAGACACTATTGTTTCTTGGGTTATTATCTTGTTTTCTTTTCTAATGTTGAAAGCTTTTAATTCTTCTGAAATGTTTGTATCAGGATAGAGCAAGTATGCCATATGTAGGTTGAGCAAAACATAAAGGATTTGGTGTTCCGAGATATGCATCTATCTGTTTATAATTTGGTCTTGTCTGTGAAATAATTAGTTGATTATTTGGCAAAGCTGTATCTTTATGTCTCATTGTTTTTTCAGAGAATCCAGTATTGTTGCTATGTCCTTTAGCAAATGAAAAGTAGGAAAAATTTCACTTATGATACTTATCTTTTACTTTCTCTTTACCCTTCCAAAGTACAATATGTGTGTAGAGTAGCGTTTGCACAACCTTTTAGTTGTTGATACTTATTTTTATTGTAATTTGAAGAAATGTGGAGCACCACTGAAGTTTTATACCTCACAGGAGCTTTTAGTCAGCCAACTGTTTACAAATCACAGTAGGCTTCAATATTACTACTTTAGTTGTTATTTTGTGAACATCAATCATGTAATCAAGGAACTTTATGCCAAGTTGGCCTCATAACACACAGCATGTATTTCATTCCCGCTTTTTCCATAAGTTACTGTATAAAAAAATTTTGGTCGTTGATTGAGTATGCTTGTGGTTGAGAATGCAGAGCTGGTGACCATGCAAGTACAGGCTATGTGACATTTAGAAATCCTCATGCCTTGGAAACAGCTGTCTTGCTGAGTGTAAGTTCCTTCAGATGGTTTATTGGTTTAGTTGGATAGAGTGTAAGGTTTAGGTTTCTGAATAAACAGCATAGAATTGCTTTCTGTCTACAGTTGCTAATTCTGGTTCCATGTGGTGTTAAATGAATGGATTATGTGTCACTTTCATTTTTTTTTACTTGTGTGTTTGAATGTAAAATAGTTCATCAACTGGACTTAAACAAAATGGTATGTGCTTTGAGAGTGAGGGCAAGACCTCAATATTGATGTTTGAGTTCCAATATAAATATTGTTGGACCAATAATTTGAAACCCTTCCATTTGTCACAACAATGCAAAGCCTTTCTTTTTTCCTTGAGCTGTTTTCATAGAGCTTAAAGTAATGTTGGTGCTGCTCGACAAGGTCTTGTTTTATTTTGTCGCCAGTTATAGTTGGTCAAAATGCTCTGACAAGGTATTGTTTTAGTTTATCGCCAGTTATAGTTGGTCAAAATGCTCATCTTCTTTGCGGTAATTGGATGTCCTATTCTCCTGTAACGCTTCTCATGAGTTTGCCTGGTCTCAAAATCCAAGCAATGAACCCCTTAGTATTTTTTTGATTCTGCATACATCTCTGTGCACTTAGATTCAGTTACATATAAATATAATTTATTGCTGATAGATGTAATTTTTTATTTTTCGCACCAAACTAATTTTTCCTTAAGATGTATATTTTGATCATTTATAACTAACTTCTCTCAGGGGGCTACCATTTTGGATCAACGTGTGTGCATAACCAGCTGGGGTCACTACCAAGATGAATTTGCTTATTGGGATCATTCATCATGGAGACCTCAAGAGGAAAGTCATTCTAGTGTATGTTCTTGCCTCCTGCTTTCCTATCTGTATGGTACTCGTTTCTCTATGAATGAGGTGAGTATTTCTAATGAGTGGATTTATAATTCCAGCAGGACCCCCAGGGACAGCATTTTGTTTCTTCTGCTGGGGAAGCTGTGACATTGACTCAAGATGTGGTTAAAACCATGCTATCTAAAGGGTATATTCTTGGAAAAGGCGCATTAGGGAAAGCCAAAGCTTTTGACGAATCTCATGCGCTGTCAGCAACTGCAGTCTCCAAGGTTGCTGATTTGAGTGAGAGAATCGGCCTCACCGACAAGTTTTGTGCCGGGGTTGAAGTGGCCAGATCTGTGGATCAGAGGTATCACATATCGGATACCACCAGATCAGCTGTGTCAGCTACAGGTAGAACTGCTGTCTCTGCTGCAAGTGCTGTTGTTAATAGTAGCTACTTTTCCAAAGGAGCTCTTTGGATGTCTGGTGCTCTAAGTAAAGCAGCTAAAGCTGCAGCTGATTTGGGTAGCCGAGGCATTAACAAATGAATAGATTCGGAGCAACTACCATGCAGCTTAGATTCTTCTATATGAGAATGGTGCTAGTTGATGTACTTTTCTAGATTAATATACTTTTATACCTGTCGCATGCAGTATCCCTTTCATTGGTACTGGTATTAGTCCTTTGGGTTGTGTGGGTCTAGAGTTGTGAGTTGAATGGATTAGGATGATACTGATTCAGCTGAAATCTGACTGGTGTTTCCTTTCCACTTTTGTTGGTGTGAAAAAGCACGGGAAAAATATGATATATTGATGTTAAACATGATACAATGATCCCTATATATACACATAACTTATCCTACTCCTAATACATATTGGATTAGGGTTATTTTATTACTATTTACATATTCTAACACTCCCCTCAAGCTGCTGCATATAAATTATATGTACCGAGCTTGTTACATATGTAGTTAATATGAGGACTAGTGAGGGACTTGGTGAAAAGGTCTGCAAACTATTCATTTGACTTTACAAACTTTGTAGCAATATCTTTTGAGAGTATCTTTTCTCTGACAAAGTGACAGTCAATCTTTATGTGCTTAGTTCTCTCATGGAACACTGGATGACGTAATATGAAGAGCAGCTTGATTATCACACACAAGTCCCATCTGATTAACATCACTAAATTTTAGCTCTTTGAGTAGCTGTTTGATCCAAGCTAGCTCACATGTCGTCATAGCCATTGCTCGATATCTGCGTCTGCACTAAACTGAACAAACACATTCTGTTTTTTGCTTTTCCAAGATACCAAATTTCCTCCCACTAAGACACAATATCCAGAAGTAGAACGTCTGTCATAAGGCGATACTGCCCAATCAGCATCGCAGTATCCAACGATCTGCTCATGGCCTCGATCCTCAAACAAAACCTTTACCGGGAGTTGATTTTATATACCGAAGAATGCGAACAACTGCATCCCAATGACTATTACACGGAGAACCCATAAACTGGCTCACAACACTCACATGAAAGGAAATGTCAGGTTTTGTTACTGTAAGATAATTTAATTTACCAACTAACCGCCTATATCTTGCATGATCGTTAAGAGGCTCCCCCTGTCCTGGAAGAAGTTTAGAATTCGGATCTATCAGAGTGTCAACATGTTTACAACCTGTCATTCTTGTCTCCTTAAGAATATCTAAGGCATACTTCCATTGTGAGAGCACAATACCTGAGCTAGACTGAGCGACCTCAATACCCAGGAAATACTTTAGTGTGCCAAGATCCTTAGTCTGAAAGTGTTGAAAGAGATGTTGCTTCAATTTAGTAATAACATCCTGGTCAGTGCCGGTAATAACAATGTCGTCAACACAGACCACCAGATAAATACAGAGACTCGAATCAGAATGGCGTTAGAATACTGAGTGATCAGCTTCACTCCGAGTCATGCCAAAGTCCTGGATAACAGTGCTAAACTTACCAAACTAGGCTCGAGGAGACTGCTTTAGACCATAAAGTGACCGGCGCAAGCGACATACAAGACCACGAGACTCCCCCTGAGCAACAAACCTAGGTGGTTGCTCCATATAAACTTCATCCTCAAGGTCACTGTGTAAAAGCGCATTTTTAATGTCCAGCTGATACATGGGCCAATGGCGAACAACAACCATGTATAGAAAAAGGCGGACTGATGCTATCTTAGCCACGGGAGAGAAGGTATCAATGTAATCAAGCCCAAATATCTGAGTATATCCCTTGGCAACAAGACGAGCCTTAAGACGATCAACCTTACCATCTTGACCAACCTTGATTGCATACACCCAATGACGACCAACAGTAGATTTACCTGAAGCAAGAGGGACGAGCTCCCAAGTACCACTCGTATGTAAGCAGACATCTCGTCAGTCATAGCCTGTCGCCACACTGGATGAGACAATGCTTCACCTCTAGACTTAGGGATGGAAACAGAGCACAAAGAATATAGAAAAGCATAATAGGGTGATGACAAACGATGATAACTTAAACCAATATAATGGGGATTAAGATTAAGGGTGGTCCGTATACCTTTCTGAAGTGCAATCGGAAGAGACAAGTCCGCAGTAGGAGCAGGGTCAGGTCCAGGACGTGAATCAATCGGGCCGGATGCTGGGCGAGGACGCGATGAAATGTCAAGAGTGGAGTTTCGGTGGCGGGGAGTCTAGGAGGAGCCTCACTAGACTCTCCAACGGTTTGAATGGGTAAGACTTCTGTAACGGAAGGTGAAGGAGGAGCTATAGTAGACTCGGGTGAGACTTCTGTGGCGGAAGGTGAAGGAGGAGCTGTAGTAGACTCCCTAAATGCCGATATAGGTAAAACCTCAGATATATCAAGATGGTCAGAATGGTCAGAAGAGGTAAAGAAAGGTTTAGACTCAAAAAATGTGACATGAGCTGACATAAGGTACCTACGAAGATCAGGTGAATAACAACGATAGCCCTTCTGGACACGAGAATAACCAAGGAAGACACACTTGAGAGCACGAGGAGCCAACTTATCTTTCCTAGGGGATAAGTTATGAACGAAACAAGTGCTCCCAAAAACACGAGGGGGAACAGAGTATAAGGGTGATTGGGGAAACAATACCTCATACGGAATCTGATTCTGGATGAGAGATGAAGGCATCCGATTAACCAAATAACAAGATGTGAGAACTGCATCTCCCCAAAAACGCAGCGGAACATGAGATTCAATGAGAAGTGTGCGAGCAATCTCAATAATGTACCTGTTTTTTCTCTCTGCAACCCTATTTTGCTGAGGGGTATGAGGAAAAGAGGTCTGGTGAATAATTTCTTGAGAAATCATAAACTGCTGAAATTGAGAGAATAAATATTCTACGGCATTATCACTGCGAAAAGTGCGAATAGAAACACCAATTTAATTTTTAATTTCAGCACAAAAACTCTGGAATATAGAAAACAACTCAAAACAATCTTTCATTAAGAAAATCCAAGTACATCTTGAATGATCATCAATGAAACTAACAAAATAATGAAATCACAAGGTTGAAATGACTCTACTAGGACACCATATATCCGAATGAACTAAAGAATAAACAGACTCTGCACGACTCTCAATACTACAAGGAAAAGAGGCTCGGGTATGTTTCCCGAGCTGACATGACTCACACTCTAATGTGGATAAACTAGACAAACTAGGCACCATCTTCTGAAGCTTGGACAAGCTAGGATGTCTAAACGAATGTGAAGTAGGTCTGGAGGATCTGCAACTATACAGACTTTGGAGGATTTTAGTGAGTTAAGGTAGTAGAGTCCTTCTGATTCAAGTCCTGTTCCAATCGTCTGTCCCGTACTGCAGTCCTGCATAATAAAAGAATCATCAATTAAATATATATTGCAATGGAGGACACGAGTCAAACACTAACAGATGCAAGATTAAAAGGACAACCAGGGACATAAAGAACGGAATCTAGAGTGACAGAGGGTAGGGGATTCGCTTGTCCAACTCCTTTTGCTTTAGTTTGAGACCCATTGGCTAGAGTAACGTTGGGAAGAAACTGTGAATACGCAATATTTGACAAAAGGGATTTATTACCATAGATATGATCAGAAGCAGCTGAGTCCATAACCCATTGTTCAAGAGGACTAGACTGAGAAACAACAAAAGAATTACCAGCAACAGAAATATCAGTATGAGCAACAGAGGCTACTTGTGGAGATGTCTGCTTACTTGCTCGATATTTAAGGAACTCATTATACTCCCCTTTAGATACAGAAAATCCCTGGTTACCTGTAGGCTCGGTCTGAGCAACATTAGCATTTTTGGATGGTCGACCATATAAAGAATAGCACACGTCACGAGTATGACCAAGTTTATGACAATAAGAATACTTGGGTCTAGATCTTCCAAAACGACCTCCTCCTCGTCTATTCCCATAGTATGAGATGCCCGATTGTCCACTGATTGTGATACGAGGATAGATGAATCAAGTGTCTGTGATGAGCTCACTGGGTGACTTGCTGCTGCAGCAAGGCGAAGTAATCGAGAGAATAATTCATCAATTGTGGGGACAGTTGGACTAGCCAAAATCTGATCGCGTACTGAGTCGAGATCATTAGGAAGCCCAGCTAGAGTAAGAACTAGAAACAACTTTTGTCGTTGCTCTTGCTGCTTTTCAACACTAGCAGAAACTGGCATCAACGTCTCAAATTCCTCCATAACTGCCTGTACTTGTCCCAAGTAAGTAGACATATCTAATTCATGTTTCTTTAAATTTGTCATCCGCGATATCACAACATAGAAACGAGATATGTCATTAGTGTATAAAGTACGAGCCTTTTCCCAAACCAAATAACATGTCTGGAATGGACGAAACAAGGGCATCAACTTGGAATCAATAGATCGCCACAAAATACTGCATAATTGAGCATCGATCTTCTCCCAATGCGCTTTGGCTTTTTCATCTCCTTCACTAGACTCCTTGATTAGACGATCTCGAACACCTTGACCTTTACACCACAACTCGACAGACGAAGCCCAAGCTAAGTAGTTGGAACCTCCCATTAAAGGTTCTGAGGTAATCATAACACCGGAATTTTCAGAAGCCGAGTTTTTAGGCCCGAAAGCATCGACTCCCAAAGACATCGTGAAAACTTGCTGAAACAGATGAAAGAAATACTGTTTTTGCCGGAGAATTACTGTAGTTGCCGGAAAAAAATCACTGTAGATGCCGGAAAAAATTCAAAGTGGTCGGAATTGAAAAGTAAAAATATGGGTAGGCTCGGAATTCTCAGGCGAACAGGCTGTCTCACGAATTTTTTTCCAAAAAACTGCCGGAAAGTGGTTCATGCACCGGCGCGTGGGCCTGACACGCCGCCGGCGTCAGAGGATCTGGAGGCGCGTGAGGATATGTCTGCCGGAGCTGTTCAGTGAGCTTTGGTCGCCGGACTATGACGGATCTTGTGGTAGTGTTGGATTTTGCACAACACTGACGGGGAGAGAGATAACGTAAAAAAGCTTTGAAAGAGTCGCTGGAAAAATAAGGCACGGCTGACTTCTGCTTTGTATTTTAGTTCCCGGATGTATCTCATCACTAAGGCTCTGATACCATGTGAAAAAGCACGGGAAAAATATGATATATTGATGTTAAACATGATACAATAAGCCCTATATATACACATAAACTTTCCTACTCCTAATACACATTAGATTATGGTTATTTTACTATTATTTACATATTCTAACCGTTGGGATATCAGGTCTATGTTGTAAAGGACATATAGAGCGATACTACGTCTTTGAGTAGAAATTTTCTTCAGTTTATTGGAGTTTTTTTACTGGCCTTGCAACATGCAGTTGTGCTAGAATTCTTTGTAAAGATGACTTGTTAGAATCTGCTCTGAAAATACAAATTTTAAGATTAGCTTTAAGGAGATCGCTTTCGACTACTGATATCCGTCTAGGTAAACTGAACTCGGTTGTGTACATAAGTATTTGGTCAGTGTGTGTAATTTTTTTATTGCTAAGTTTTATTGCATTGAGAAGAATTTGCCTGAGTACTCACACCAATATCATATCTTCTGGACATGGGTACATTAAGAAAAATAAAAGATCCACGAAATTCAGTAGGTGTTTGAACAATTTTGAGTTGAAATGTTTGGAACAATGGTTAAGTTGTTTTCGTGTCACCTATAAGTTACGAGTTCGAGCTGTGGAATTAGTCACATATGCGATAGGTTGCTTACATTACATCTTCTTGGGTACAACTCTTTTTGAATCCTACTTGAACGCAAGATACTTTATGTATCGAAATATTCTTTTTGGATAATATTCGTAGGTATTTATTATTATAGGTTGTGTCACTCTTTCGTTATCCTATTACATTGTTGATAATATTTTGACTATTAAATTGTACAATTGAAGAGCACATTATCGAATCGACTTATTGAAATGTCCTATTCAGAAGCATATCATGAGAAAGTAGTATATGAAAATTACAGATGACCCTCTAGTAAATTGTCTTCTTTTTTAAATAAAGGACCTGTTAATGTTGCTATGTCACAAAGGACTCTCGTGTCATGCAATAATGACATAACAAAACAACAACAATCCAATATAATCCCACTAAGTGAGGTTTAGAGGCTGTTTCCAAATAGATCCCAACATCGTTCCTTTCAATAACTTCTCACCCTTGCTCTCGATTGAAAATGTGGGTTGCTTACCATCAGAACAACTCTCTCCTGTCTTCCAAAAATGACATAACAAGGAAACTGAAATTCTTACTATTCTTAAACTCGACTCCACCCCCACCCCTCTTTCCTAACCCATCGCCGTCGGTGGTCTTACGTCTTCTTTTTTTGCTTTTAGGAAAAAGTCAAGCACCCTCCTTTGAATCCAACGCGTACCGAATCAACAATTCGACGTCGTTCCCTGTAAAATTAAAAAAATATTTCACGTATTTTCACTCCATCACGGTTCATACAGCTGAGCTTCAATTTTGATATCTTAGCTAACGCATTTCCACTTTCGAGATCGAATGTGATACAAAAGAAAAAATAATCAATTTAAGTTTGTAGCTGTAATTGTACCTGAAACAGATCTAAATTCAATTATGGATGCGGGGTCGATAAGAGTACCGTACAAGAATTTAAAGCAGGAAGTGGAATTAGTTAACGTTGATGAATCATCTCGGTTTAGTCATTTAGAGATTCACAGTGATTCATCTTCTCCTCCTAGGGCTTCCAATGGCGAATCACGCGATTCGCATTCTCCTCCTCACCCGCCGCCTGTACGGAACAGTTTACTCACTTTAATTCTCAGTTGCACCGTCGCCGCCGGTGTTCAGTTCGGTTGGGCCTTGCAACTCTCTCTCCTCACTCCTTACATTCAGGTGCACTGATTTCTACGCTACGACTCTCTCTGATCCATTTTATATATGATAGTGTTGGACTGAAGTTTAATAAGTAGTATGTTAATTTGACTTGTATACCGGTTTCGTTTTGATTTGTTTTGGCTGGACATGGAGTTAGAGATGTTAATTTGACATATGCAGTTATAATACTGGTAGTGAAAGAAACCATTTGAGTCACAATTGAAAAGTTCGTTTAATGGAGGTGACATTATTTTCAAAGCTAAGAATTCAGTTTCTATTTTTGGTAAAAAGATGTACATCCGAGAACAGTTTCTTTCTGTACCAAAATTCGGTTTCTATAAGGGATTAATTTAGTTTATAAATGGTCACACAGAATATTTCAGCAAATAACACTCTTTAATAGCTTAACGGCTTTTAAATACAGCTTGTGTTTGATACCGTCACCTTTGAGAGTTGATACTTTGTTTTTAAGTAAATAAGAGAGACAGAAAACAAAATTATTTTTATGTCATTACGGCTGGGATGGAGTTTGCTCATGCCAAAAATTAGAATTTTTGATTTTTTGGGTACTCTTAATTGCTCAATTATATTGATCCGAAGATTTGCAGAAATGGTCTTTAAAATGCATAGCTGTTTTCTGCTTGCCTTGAGCAATGAATTCTGATAATTTTCTCTCTTTTCAGTGGCTTTATGTTTTCAACACCAACAACAACTACCCAGTATACTCCCACCAGGTGGGGTCTGGGGAGGGTAATATGTAGACAAGCCTTACCCCTACCCGAAAGGGCAGAGAGCCTGTTTCCAATCGACCCCCGGCTCATAGGATAAAGGAAAAACGGCAGTGAAACAAAAACAAAGACAATAAAGCATTATGTTTTATCTTGCCTATTTCTCGTTTTGAGTTTTTTCTTTGCGTATAATTCTTCTTTTTTGTGTTTTGCAGACACTTGGCATAGAGCATGCCTTCTCTTCTTTTATTTGGCTTTGTGGTCCTATTACTGGCCTTGTGGTAGGTGTCGCAATCAACTTCATATGAAATATCATGGCATTTTCTTGCAGATTACTTGGTAAAATGTCCATCTAAAATGATGAAAGGAAGTAATTAGGATCCAGAGATACGAGAACAGCTTTACTGAGATTAATTCCTGAAGATATAAAATGGGGATAACCTTTGCACCTGCAGAGCCAACTACATAAAAGCTCAAAGACTTTGAAATTGTATTGACTCATTAAACAAAAATTTGTTAAAGACTTCAGCCCAGGTGCTTAACCTAGCAGATATGGCTTGCTGAACTCTAACAACTTCTTTTCTTTTGGAGCTCTGCAATAGTTGTTTGTTCCTAGCACTGGAAGTCTGTCCTTTGTTCAGTAAATTAATGTCGCATGATATATGCTACACACAAAATATGTGGAGAAGTTCTGCTGCAGTTCCATTGATTAGTCAACTTAGAACCTTTTCTTCTTGGACATTCTTTCAGGTACAACCTTGTGTAGGTATATGGAGTGATAAATGTCATTTGAAATATGGCAGAAGAAGGCCTTTCATTTTTGTTGGAGCTGTCATGATATCTATTGCTGTAAGCATTTAGAAGTTATGTTTATCCTATATTGAATTAATTGGTCCCAGTTAAATCGGCTGAACTTAATCTTTTCATTTAGGTGATAATTATCGGGTTTTCTGCAGACATAGGATACTTATTGGGGGACACAAAAGAGCATTGCAGGTTCTTTCTTCCTCTTGGTCATGTAATTTTGGTATTATCTGAATAAGCTGCGAAGTGTTTGGTTAATGTGTGAAAATACAGCACTTTCAAAGGCACTCGCTCTAGAGCGGCTATTGTCTTCGTCGTTGGGTTTTGGATGCTCGATCTTGCTAATAATACTGTGCAGGTTAGCATCTGAAAGTTTAATACTAATGCTAGGAGTTTAGATGGTACCATAATTGTTTTATGTTGGCAGGGTCCAGCTCGAGCTCTTTTGGCAGATTTGTCAGGTAAAAGCTCCATTAGATGGAAGGGAGAATTGTCTTTTCAATTAGTTGATACAGTTCACCTTTTGTTGCGAGTTATCCAGATGCCTTGTAACTTGATTGTAGGTCCTGATCAAAGAAATACTGCAAACGCTGTGTTCTGCTCCTGGATGGCTGTTGGAAACATTCTTGGATTTTCTGCTGGAGCCAGCGGAGGTTGGCACAGGTTGGTTGTTTATTGCATATCTGAAGTGACACGGTGATGTTATATGTGTGTATGCTTATGTGAAATGATAGTCCACATCCTGCTTGAACAATAACACTTGTTCAGCATTCTTTTTAACGGTCAACACTTTGAAATTTGTTGCTCTTTTAGTGTCAAAAATTGTCTTCTCTATTAAGATTTGGTTCATAAAAAGTTACATGCTTAAAGTAGTCTTTGACAAAACTTTGTGTCTGGACAGATGGTTTCCCTTTTTGACAAATAGAGCTTGTTGTGAGCCATGTGGAAATCTCAAAGCAGCATTCTTAGTTGCAGTGGTGAGTTAATTGTCCTCGATAGAGCCCTTGCATAGATATGGTAATTTCTATTTTTGAATCCTGATTTATGGGATCTTCTACTTTAGTTCGACATCTTTTATTCTACATTTTTTATGGATGTACATTGACAAAAAATATTGCTAAAAGAACATAAAGTGAGTTTTCGGATCTACTCGTCACATCCTGCATCCTTAGTTGATAAAGATATTCCGCAAGCATCTTTTTTATAGAGCTGTAGTTAGACCAGCCATGTTGTATGGGGCAAGTGTTGGCCGGTTAAGAACTCCCATATCAGAGGATGAAAGTAGCAGACATGAGGATGATGAGGTGGATGTGCGGGCACACAAGGATAGACAAGATTAGATGATGATATTTGTAAGAAGGTGGGCGTGGCCCCCGTGGATGACTAGATGCGGGAAGCAAGGCTCAGACAGTTCGGGCACGTGCGGAGGAGAATCCTTGATGCTCCGGTGAGGAGGTGTGAGCGATTGGCCGTGGTGGGTACGAGAAGAGATAGAGAGCGGCCTAAGAAGTATTGGGGAGAGGTGATCAGACAGGACACGGTGCGACTGCAGATTTCCGAGGACATGACCCTTGATAGGAAGGTCTGGAGGTCAAGCACAGTGTTGTGAAGAGCGTGACGCGAGGAAAAGCGACAACCCCCATTTCAAAAAAAGCGAGAAGCGAGAAGCGAAGCGCTCGCTTTTTTTAAGTGAAGCGGAATTAAAAAAGATTAAACTAAATAATGAATAGACAAGACATAATTGTGAGCAAATGTTCAATACTTCAATTAAAAAACTAAAGAGTAGCATCAATAAATGCCCGAAATGAGCAGAAATTGGGCAGAAACTACAAAAATTGGACAGAATTTTCTGAAAAAAATTTCGCCGGCATTTTGGCACTTTTTGGACGTTTAGAAATAAAAAGAAAAAGAAGAAGAAGAATGAAATTAAAAAGTGCAGAACATACCTGAAAGTTGCTGTTATACTGTTGAAGAAGAACTGAAGAAGAAGAATCCCAGTTTGTTCAAGAGAAATTGCTGCTTGAAGTTAATGAAGAAGAGATGAAGAAATCGTCGCTTTTGTGAGAACCCTAGTTTCTCGCTAGTTTAATCTCGCTGCTGAAGAGTCTAGAGTAAATAGAATGCAAGGTTCTTAATTAAATAGCGCTTTGGCTATTTTAATTAAAAAAGCATCCACTTCGCTCGCTTCACCGCTTCTCGCTTTTTACCGAGAAGCGGTCGCTTTTTTTACTAGAGTCGCTTTTAATGGCAGAAGCGCCGACCCTTCCGCTCTGCTTCGCTTCTCGCTTAAAGAGAGGAAGTAGTCTCTTTTCTTATTACTGGTCAATCATTAGAGTTGTAGGTTAGGGGGTAGTAGAGCTTTCCTTGCTTCATACCCAGGGTGAGGCGAGGTTGGACTAGGGTTGATCTTAGATGACTTGCAGTTTACGTTGAGCCCACACTATCTTTGTTGTTTATCTTAGCCCCGGGCCTTAGATACTGATTACTGTTATTGCATGTTATATATCTTTTGCTATGCTTCTGTTACTATTACAGTTTCTATTGGAGTTACTAATGAATTGTCTTTTCTTATTTTTTATTTTCGTCATTTTGAGCCGAGGGTCTATCGGAAAAGGCCTCTCTGTCCTATCGGGTTAGGGGTAAGGTCTGCGTACACATTACTTCCCCACGCCCCACTTTGTGGGATTTTACTGGTAGTAGTTGTTTTTGTTGTTATTGTTGTCTTAAAACATTAATCATGTCCTCTTATGCATCTTGTCTCTTGCTACTTGCTCATATACTATTGTTGAAAGTTGGCTTTTTGAAATTGGATAAAGTACAATGACAACATATACTCCCGAATCACCAAGTTAGTTATGGTCGGCTAATGACTACGAGAAAACCCCAGAAGATTCAAGTAAATTGATGGAAAACCCAACAACCCTAAAGAGAAGATGAATAACATAAACATAAAGGATAGGGAGGAGTTGAACTAATTAACTAGGTTAACACAAGCAAGCAATAGATAGCTTGAATCCTTGATAACAGTATCAATTAGCCCAAACCAAGATAGAATTGGAAGAAGCAAGAAAGAATAGATTCAAATAGAAGAAGCAATTAGTCAACATAATAAAAATATATCTTGAACCAACTAATTAGCAATTCAGCTATAAGGGGTTGTTTGGTACGTGGGACAAGGCTAGATAAAATGTGGTATTAAATTTATACATGTTTGGTTGATAGTAAATATATACCGTCAACCAAATATAGTATGAACTTTGTACCAGACATAATCCTGGATATCCCATCTTATCCCACTTTAACCCATCAAACCCCGAATAAAGTAGTCTAGGGATTATAATCACAAGACTATAATCCTGGTATAATTATCTCTAAGCTTCACGCAAGGAAGAGGAGAATTGAACTCATACAAACACTTATGAAAAAGCATCAAGATGAGGTTCAAGAAGAGGTAAAGGTGAATCCCACAAAGGGTTCTCTCACAAGAGATTTCTTGAACTCAACCCTAACACTTCCTATTTATATGCTAAGCTAATGGCCTAGGCCCATCAGATTAAGTTTAATTGTCACTTTTGTTTTCCTTTTGGTGTTAGGAGGAGTTTGTTAATGAAGCCGAATCTTTACTTAGCCTCCTAGAATCCTTGTAAGACTGGAAAAGGGTTCCTTATTTGGTCACCTGTAAAGCTAGGTAGGTCGTGTGGCCCACAAGTGATTTGGTCATGAGAATGACATTTCCGGAAGTCCAAATGCTAGTCAACCAAGTCAACATCTTTGTTGAACATGATCAAATCCCAGTCAATCCTCTGTCTAATTTGGTCAACTTTTTGTAGATCCTACCAGTCTTATTAAATTGTGTAAGTACGTAAAAATGCTGCCGTACTACATTAGATGAATTCTCGTTATTCATTCCACTTCATGTGGATCTGTTTCATCTAAAATTGGATAAGTGCTGCGAAAAGCCATTGCACCGTTGCTTAAAGTGATGAAGTCATGCGAGGCGGGTTTATTGCTTCATGGGTGAAATGATGCACTTCAACAAAATTCACGCTTCAAACAGTGAGACTGAAAGTGTTTTCAATTAGAAAGGGTCAATTCTTTAATTCTGGCTTTAAAAGATGGTAAAAAAAGAGAAAAATGGAGGAAATGTAACCTTATGAGTTTCCCTTTGAACAGTGTATATCTCATGATTCAGTTACATTTCTTGCGAATTCCAGCACCTGGAATCAAGGGTTCATCAAATAAGTTGACCGTGTCTTTTCCTGCTATTTGTCTTTAGTCTTAAAATATTTGTTAAAGAGCTTCAAGTACTATGTAATTCACAGAAGTCATTTTGTTGAGTAGCATTTCTAAATGCAGTCAGCTAATTAAGGGAGACAATTTTTCTATTTATGATATACTAATTATTAGTTGTTATGAGTTATGACTGAAGAATTAGTATTATGCTTAAGCTTGAACATAGTAAAAAAACCTTCTCTGGTGTTGTTACTGACGTGATTAACCCATGTTCGTTCTCTGTCATTCAAAGTCATTCAAAGTTCTTTCTGGACTGTGAACAGGTCTTTTTGACTCTATGCACGTTGATAACTCTCCACTTTGCCAATGAAGTCCCTCTGTCACTCAAGCAAACCAATCGCTTATCAGATTCTGCTCCTCTGTTGGATAGTCCTCAGAATACTAGCTTTGACCTTTCTCAATCAAAAACAGAGTTACAATCTGTAAATAATGTGACCAATAATGAATCTGAGGTGGGTCATGTAACCATTAATAGTCCAAAGAATGAAGACCAGAGACGCGAGCAGGATCAAGGTGATAGCTTCACCGATAGCCCTGGAGCGGTTTTGGTCAATCTATTGACCAGCTTACGCCATTTGCCCCCCGCAATGCATTCAGTTCTCATTGTCATGGCTCTGACTTGGGTGAGTAACTTTCTGATTTTTCTGATTTAAGCTTTTAACTAGCTGTACAATTTTCCCATTTCGCTGTACTCTATGAGTTTTATTCTTTGTTTTTCTCATGATCTTTCCACTGACGCTAATTATGTATCTTTATGTTCTTTCAACCAGTTGTCCTGGTTTCCCTTTTTCCTCTTTGACACGGATTGGATGGGGAGAGAAGTCTATCATGGGGATCCGAAAGGAGAAGCAGCTGAAGTAAAAGCATATAACCAAGGTGTCAGAGAAGGTGCATTTGGTTTGCTATTGAATTCTGTAAGAACTCAGAATTGAGAATCACTAGTTATCCTTTATTTAGATCTAATAATTGATGTTTTGGAGCTTAACTAGAATTAATGATCAATCAAGAGCTTATTTATGCTTCTCTCTCTCATAACTGCCCCCATGTTTTTAACTTCTGAAGTTATTGTGATGAATCTCCGTGAGCAGGTCGTTCTTGGCATTACCTCCTTTTTTATTGAGCCGATGTGCAAGTGGATTGGTTCCAGACTTGTTTGGGCTGTGAGCAACCTCATTGTATTTGCCTGCATGGCCAGCACCGCTATCATTAGCGTGGTTTCTATCAGTGCACATTCGCGAGGAGTCCAACATGTGATTGAAGCTACTCAATCAACTAAAATTGCTTCTTTGGTTGTTTTCTCGCTTCTTGGCATTCCTCTTGCTGTAAGTTTTGATTATGTTTTTGTACCTGTTAGCTGATCATTAGTAGATATGACTTGTATTTCTGTGGAGATTGATACTTTTGGTTGCAGTTCATCCTTTCATGCATTTTGCTTTACATGCCTGCAGGTCACTTACAGTGTTCCTTTCTCTATCACCGCAGAGTTGACAGCTGATGCTGGTGGTGGTCAAGGTGTATGTTCAGTCTGTTAAAATATTATCATTTCTTCGATAAGGCCTTATATTATATTATTTGAAACTGGTATGCTTTTTGCAGGGTTGGCAATAGGAGTCCTGAATCTTGCAATTGTTGTACCTCAGGTAACTTTGCCTTTCTATCCAGTTATTGCTATTCATCTCCATTGTGTGTGCAATTTTTTTATGCCAAGATGTAATTAAATTTCTTGTATTTTGTAATTTACGTTAAGGTTGACACGTTCTATTTACTTAGATGATTGTATCACTTGGTGCCGGTCCATGGGATGCTTTATTTGGTGGAGGGAACATACCGGCATTTGTCTTGGCATCTTTATCTGCACTTGCTGCTGGCATTTTTGCAATGTTCAGGCTACCAAATTTATCAAGTAATTATACATCAACTGGCTTCCACTTTGGTTGAGTAAATTAGTCCATTATACTCATTACACGTAGGACATGATATTGAACCAACAAAAGCATAGTATAGTCGTGACAGATATCTGATACTTCACTCATATTCAATTCATTTTCCCCCAATTTTTGACATTCTTGTATAATGTAAATTCTCGTCTATAATGAGGAAGGAGTGTTGATTCGTAGATGTGAATATCTAGATATTTTGGTAATTTGTTGCAATCAATTTTTTGACAATCCTATGGAAATGTTTTAGAGAGTAATTACTCTTAAGATGTACTAGCTACTAAGCCAAGTCGATATATACATACAATGGTGAAGGAAAAAATCCCATTTCATCGCGCCTGTGGAAGCGTTTATATGTGTAGTTTGGTGCTCTAGTCTGCTGCTTCTATTTTTTGTCCTTTTATGATCTCTGTATCTACAGAAGGCCATACTCACCACGACTTAATGCCACGGTATAGTATGGTTCCTCAAATAACTTAATGACTTGAAAGGAGAGCGCCATATTTTTGACCTAATCCCTTTTTCTAAGGGGGACAAGCGTAATCTCTATCATTAACACATTCAACTTTATTGCCCACCAATCAGGTCAAAGAATAATTTGTTCAAAATCAAAAATTTATTTTTCAGCTAATGTACCGCCTACAAAACAAGCAACGCTGGCTACAACACTAAACATCAAGGTAAAAACAATGTTGATGTGTATCTGGGTCTTCCAATCTCTAACATGCAATCAAAAAAGCCCTGATTATCAATTCATTCTGGACATGGTGCATATTAGGCTTATAGGCTGGAAAGCAAATTTACTGAGCTTATCTGGCAAAGTAACCCTTATACAATCAGCTCTCTCCGCAATACATACTCACTTTATGCAAATAAACCTTCTACCAGCTAAGATTAAAAACAATATTGATTGCATACAATGTTGATGGTCAACAACAGAAAAAAGGAAAGTTCATCACATCAATTAGAATACAGTAGTCTCCCTAAAAGTGAGGGTGGCTTGGGGCTGTATAAAGCAACAGGAAAGAACATTGCCCTCCTTTCTAAACTTCTATGTAGAGCACACACCAACCTGATTACTCTTTGGGCAAAAATTCTTAAAACAAAATATGCGCACACACAAACAGAATGCTGCCAAAACATATTCTTTCTTCTCCAAAAGCATAGCAAGGAATGCTGAAAGCGGGAAAAAAGTAGGAATTGGAGAAGATAGATGGCTTGTTGGGGAAAATTAATGGAGGGACCACTCAACAAGGAAGATTCTACTATAACTGTTAATAGTATCATTATCAATAATAAGTGGAACCTAAACGCACTAACATATGACCTACCAAATACAATTTCGGACATCATACAACAAACTTACTTCCCCTTCTCAGAAAATGTAAATTGACTCCTCCTGGAAGGAAACAGGGAAAACAACATACAATCTCTTCACTAAACTAACGGGGATTACCACACAAAAGGAGCCTTTTCACCACTCATGGTTATGGAAAGCATACTGCCATAATAAACTAAAAACATTTCTTTGGCTGCTACAACACCAACTGCGGCTACCCATACCAAAGAAACATCATAGAAAGCGACTTTTGCAAACACTGTGGTTCAGAGGAAAACACATTTCACCTCCTCTTTCAATTCCCCATCAACAACAACATATGGGGAGAACTAAACATCAGTCCACCAATACCCTCAAATCACCTTGACTGGATAAAAGAAAATGGCCAAATTCATAGTCAGTCCCTTAAACTTGTCACTATTTTTAATTTATATACCTCAATCCTCAATTATAACAGTGACATATTAGACACTCCAACTATATTTTAACTGTTTCTATTGAGCACCTCATATAAGCTCTTCCACAAAAGTTAACCGCGTGATTGTCAAGCGCTCAAACATAGCAGACCAACGAATCATTTAATGACATGTGGAAAATAAAGAAATGTTGGAATAAGTGTTTCAATAATTTTGAAACAATCTATTTGATAAATGTATTTACAAAAGACTCTTATTTTTCGAAGTGAAAATTCATTCTTAATTTACTACATACGTTTTTGTTTTAGCAAATACATTTGATCTTCCATTATGAATATATTCATGAACTTATTAAATGATAAGCATATCTTTGAAGAGTCTTTAGCCTATAAATAGGGCTGATTTTCTTTGGAAAAATACAAGCAATTCAAAAACTACTTTTTCCTTAAAATAGAAATTGATCAAATTGTGAAATCATAGATTCAAGAATAGAAGAGCAACATTCTTGAATGCTACTTATTGTGTGGCTTAGTTGAATCCCGAAGATAGAGTTGTTATATATTCTTCCGCTTGCTCGTGGAAGAGACTCCAACTATCTTGAAGAAATGTTTTCTCTATGTACCTCTAAGCCAAGCAAGTTTATTTTCTAATATTGTTGTAATTCTTGTTCAAACAATTTGAAGATAGTTGTCTCTATGGTTACTACAACAATTTCGAGTGGTGTTTCATCTATGCCAAATCCAAATTTTGAAATATTTGATGGCAAAGACTTTTCCAAATGGCGTGGAAAGATGGAATTTCGCTTTTGAAGTTAACATATGTTCTTGAACAACCTTGTCCCAATGCTCCTAATTCTGAGGTAGCAACTAATGAGGCTACTTCGATTAGTATACAAATTCTTAAGTGGCAAGATGATAATTATTTATGCAAGAATTATATTCTTGGAGCAATGACAAACAAATATTATGATCAATATTCTGCTAAGTGCAAATCTGCCAAAGAGCTTTGGGATACTCTTCAAGCTATTTATTTGGCAGAAGAGGCGAGCTCAAAAAAGTTTCTTATTTCAAATTATATGGAATTCAAGATGATTGATGACAAGTCAATCACTGATCAAGTGCAAGAATTTCAGTTTATAGCTAATAAAATTGCTATTTCTGGAATTAATCTTGATGAAAACTTTCATGTCGGTGCTATTATTTTAAAACTTCCTTTGTCATGGAAAGAGTACAGAAGTAAACTTTTACGTAAGAAGGAAGATTTGACTCTTGAACAATTGTTGCAACATTTGCAAATTGATCAAGAGACTAGAAATCATGATACTAATATTGTCAAGGAACCTATCATGAAAGATCATGTGGTTGAAGAGAAAACAACCAAAAGGGAACCAAACAACAAGAAATTTACAAAGATAAAGAAAAGTAAGAATTTTAAGCGTACTAGTACTAATTCTAATTCAAGTGAGTGTTATCATTGTCATAAAATTGGTCACTATGCTCGTGATTGTAAAATTCTTAAAGTTGAAAAGAAGAAAGGAAAAGTCAACAACAATAGAAATAATGAACTTATAGCGATGGTCACAGAAGCATTTGTAGCAGAAAATCAAGCCGAATCGTGGAAAGACACCGGTGCAACTCGTCACATATCAGGTGATCGAAATATTTTTAAGACCTATGAATTAGTGGGGGACGATAAAGTCATGTATATGGGAAACTCGTCCTTTGCTAAGGTTGTAGGAAAAGGAACTGCTGAGTTGAAGTTTACTTCCGGAAGGATGGCCACATTGAAAGACGTATTGCATGTTCCTGATATTCGGAAGAACTTGGTGTCAGGTACACTACTTTCGAAGCATAATTTTACAGTAATTTTTGAGTTAGATAAATTTATTTTATCTAAGAATGGTATGTTTGTGGGAAAAGGCTATGCCACAAATGGCATGTTCAAACTCGATATTGATAATGAAAATATTTCTGCTTATATTGTGGAGTCTCTAGATTTATGGCATGAACGTCTAGGTCACGTGAATTTTAGATCCATTCAAATTATGGTAAATTATGGATTAAATTAATTTTTTTGGAAAAGATCATAGTGCTAAGTGTCTTACTTGTAGCAAGTGCAAGATAACAAAAAAGCCTTTTAAGTCAGTTAAAAAAAAAATCCACACTTTTAAAATTAATCCACACTGATTTTTGTGAGATGGATTATTTGTCATGTAATGGAAAGAGATACTTTATTACTTTTATTGATGATTATTCAAGATATACATACGTCTTCCCATTAAGAACAAAAGATGAGGCCTTTGAGACTTTCAAAACATATAATGCAGAAGTTCAGAATAAATTGAGTTAAAAAATTAAACCAACTAGATCTGATAGAGGTGGAGAGTACATGAGTTCAGGTTTTATTAATTTTTGTGAAAGAGAAGGTATTGAGAAATTTGACTATTCCCTACATACCACAACAAAATGGTATAGCTGAAAGAAAAAATAGGATTTTCATAGAAATGGTTAATTCTATGCTTTATGGATTGGGTGTGCCTAGAAATTTGTGGACTGAAGCTTTATTTTCAGCCTGTCATATTTTAAACCGAATTCCTTCCAAGAAATTTGATACATCACCTTATGAACTTTGGAAGAATTGAAAGCCAAATATTAATTATTTTAAAGTGTGGGGTTGTTTGGATCATGTTAAATTACCAAATAAACATATGGTTAATGTTGGCTATAGAAGAATTGATTGTGTGTTTATTGGTTATTCGCTAACCAGTAAGGCTTATAGATTCTTAAATCTTGAAACTCAAAGTCCACACATAACTGTTGAATCTGTACATGCTAACTTTTTTGAGCATATTTTTCCTAAGAAAGAAGGATCTCTAAAATAAGATACAAGTTCTTCTACACCTCTTATTAAAAGAAAAATAGTTGAATCATTGGAAGAAAGTCAACCAAGACGTGTTCTAGATCATTTATACCAAGAGATTTTGGACCTGATTTTCAAGTCTATTTGATAGAAAAAGATCTTGGAAGTTATGCTGAAGCAATGTCTTCACATAATGCCATTTTTGGCGTGAATCTATCGAAGATGAAATGCATTCTATCATGTCAAACAACACATGGATTTTATCGGCTTTTCCTCCTAAATGTAAAAGTATTGGCTGCAAATGGGTTTTATGGAAGAAACTGAAGTCTGATGGTACTTTAGATAAGTACAAAGCGCGTTTGGTGGCAAAAGGTTTTACGCAAATACAAGATATTGATTATTTTGATACTTTTACACCAGTACCCCAGATCAAATCTATTCGGCTTTTAATAACTTTAGCAGCAATTCATGGATTTATAATTTATCAAATGGATGTGAAGATTGCATTTCTAAATGGAGATTTAGATGAAGAAGTTTACATGAAATGACCAGAAAGATTTGTCATTCCTGGTCAGGAACATAAAGTTTGTAAGATTCTTAAATCTCTTTATGCATTAAAACAAGCTCCAAAGCAATTGCATGAGAAATTTTAAAAATATCATTATTTCTAATGGCTATTTAATTAATGATGGTGATGTTTGCATATTTAGTAAATTTCAAGAAAACTCTGGTGTTCTAATTTGTCTATATGTATTTGACATGTTGATATTTGGAACTGATATTGAAAATGCCAAAGAAACGAAATCATTTCTTGCTTCTCAATTTGAAATGAAAGATCTTGGAGAAGCTGATGTGATTTTGGGCATTAAAATTGTAAGATCAGCTAATGACTTGACTCTTACTCAATCAATTTATATTGAGAAAGTTCTAAAGAGATTTGGTCATTTCGACGATATGCCTGCTCCTACTCCATTTGATCCTAGCATCAAACTAGTGCGTAACTCTAGTGATGGTGTTGATCAATTGACTTATTCTCAGATTGTTGGGAGTCTAATGTATGCAATGCATTGCACTAGGCCAAATATTGGTTATGCAGTAGGAATCTTGAGCAAGTTCACTAGTAACCCCGGAGTTGAGCATTGAAATGCCTTAATTCGTCTTTTAAGGTACTTAAGGGGTACAATGAATGTTGGCCTTCATTATTCTACATTTCCAGTAGTTTTTGAAGGCTATAGTGATGTTACTTGGTTCTGATCCAAATGACTCTAAGTCTATTACTGCTTGAATTTTCACTTTGGCTGGAGGAGCAATCTCTTGGAAATCAAAGAAGCAAACATCTATTACTCACTCAACAATGAAATCACAATTTATAGCTAAGTCTTCTGCTGGAGAAGAAGCTGATTGGCTTGGAACTATTCTGGTAGATATTCCTCTATGGAGTAAGCCAGTGCCACCTTTGACTATCTATTGTGATAATAAAGCTGCTATATTTCGGGCTTCAAATGATTGTTATAATGGCAAATCAAGACAAGTTCGTCTTAAACACAATCATGTGAGAAGATTATTGAAGGATGGTGTAATATCCCTTCAATATATGAAATCTAGGTTTAATTTAACAGATCCTTTGTCTAAATGATTAGGCAAAGAGTTGGTGGTAGAGACTAGGGGTGGGAATTCGGTCGGTTCGGTTTGGTTTGAAGAAATTCGGTTCGGTTATTCGATTTTTGGTTCTGTAAAGTAGTAACCAAAATCAAACTGAAATAAGTTCGGTTCGGGTCGTTTTTTCTAATTTCTGTTCGGTTTTCAGTTTGAACATTATCATATTGGACTCCTTCTATTGATAATATGACCGGTGAATTTGTTGTCTTTTTCCAAAACTTTGAAATTGTTAAAAATATTGTGTTCGTAGAAAAAAAATAGACTAAACTTTGCATACTATTATGGATCATAAAATTCAAACATAGTGTAAGTTACAACTATGTGTGAAATTCTCCAGGTATCTATCACATATGCTATAGAAGTTTTAATTGTCCGAAAGTCTTTAAGATTGGAAAGTTGATGGATTTACTTAATTGAGTTGAGTCTTTGAAAGATTGGACATAATAATTTTAATTTATTACCTATGGGCATAATATCTATATAAATTAAATAACATATATGCTAACCGAAAACCGAATCGAAAAACTAAAATTTTAAAATTTTTAAACTGACACCGACCGAATAAACCAAATAACCGAAACCGAAATAAAAAAAAATTCGGTTCGGTCAGTTTATTCGGTTCCGACCGAAATATGCCCACCCCTAGTAGAGACTTGTAAAGGAACGAGAATAAAACTTATTGTAAATTGATTGTACTTTATATAAGCCCTACCTAATGATATCATCATAGGTTCAAGGGACAAACAAGTAATGTTACAATAATTGAGTATATTAATAAAATTTTTATTTGCAAAAAAATTGTGATAGATGTGCCTATTCCTACGGTAGAGGAGGATGAGGTTTTATTCTCTTAATAAATCTATAAGATTGATTTCAGTTGGGGTGTGTAGGAGCACTCTTGATAGATTTACCGATACGTTGTTGTGAAGGAGGGTGAGATTAATTTCTCTTAATGAATTCATAGACTATTCGGTCGGAGTATGCAAAGTAACTCTTGATGAATTTACCGCTCTAAGTGCGAAGTGGAGGCCGCTTCAATAAGATTTTTTGATTGGAAAATCTTAAAGCTCTTACATAAAAACATTCGGGACACATGGCCGTAAGGTGTCAAAGGATATCGATTTTCACCGGAAAAATTGTAATGTGCGTAAGGTATTTTCTACTTCATTCAATGAACTACTTAGTTCAAGATTGGTTCACCAAGTAGTCAATGATTTAGAATGCCTTCACTAGCTAATGGTTCAAGTACAAAAGATACCATTATTGATGCATGTTACTAGATTAATGTCTCAAAATTTTCAAATTTTTTTGAAACAAGTGGTGGATTGTTGGAATAAGTGTTTCAATAATTTTGAAATAATGTATTTGATAAATTAATGTAATTATAAAGGACTCTTATTTTTCAAAGTGAATGAATGTGAATTTATTCTTGATTTATTACATACGTTTTGGTTTTAGCAAATATATTTGATCTTCCAAATTTATGAATATATTCATGAACTTATTAAATGATAAATATATCTTTGAAGAGTCTTTAATCTATAAATAGGGCTAATTTTCTTTGGAAAAATACAAGCAATTCAAAAACTACTTTTTTCTTAAAATATTATAAGAGACATTGATCACATGGTGAAATCATAGATTTAAGAATAGAAGAACAACATTCTTGAATGCTATTTGTTGTGTGGCTTAGTTGAATCCCCAAGATAGAGTTGTCATTTGCAGACACCCCAACTATCTTCAAGAAATGTTTTCTCTACATGCCTCTAAGCCAGACAAATTTATTTTCTAATATTGTTGTAAGTCTTGTTCCAACAAGAAAGACAAAAGACCCTTCTCCGATTTCTTCATCTCTCCTCGTGCTTCGTCTTCATTACCCTTCCTTGTTAATATTTTCCTTCCTATGTTAACTAGTTTGGGGAAGTTGTTGATCTTAGTCTTGTTAGGGACAGAAATAGGCAATCAAAAGAGGTCCGATTTCCTTGGTTATGAGGATTAGAGAAACCGAAATCTTGATGTAGGTCTATCTCTATTTCTCTTTCTTTCTTTCTTTCTTTCTTTTATTTTGGTTACTTTTGCTATCAGTTAGCAATTTTGGTGTATGGAAGAGAACTGATGTGCATTGCTTGCTGTTCATATGTGCCATCTAAAACAATAACAAATGATTCATGTAATTAATGGTGTTAATGAGAAGGAATAATAAATCAAAGGGGGTGTAAAATGGTGGCCGGAACTAATCGGCGGTGGAGGAGAAGGAAGATAAGTAGGGAGAGAGAGTAAGATGTTGGATATTTTTTAGTCATCGACCTTTATTTCATTCATTCCCGCGCTCAAACTTAGGTGAGATTAATGTGAGATTTAAATATAGTTCGAGTATCTAATAGGTCACTGCTGCTGCAGTTGAGATGTTTAAGTAAAAAATTGACAAATTTAAGGGGCTGACTCTGTATTTGGCTAAAGAAAATTATACATTAGATGCGAGCATCCTACTACCAAATAATTTTTCTATAAATGGCAATAATAACCCCTATTAACCTTTGACATATTTGGCTAAACCATAACCACAACCTCTTCAATAATGATTCCCAACACATTATTCTTTTATCAATATATACTACTTATATACAGTTTATACTAATTACTAACTACAACACAATATACACTATTTATTTACAATATATACTACTTAAATATAATATATACTACTTATATACAAAATATACACTACTTATACACAATATATACTAATTACCAAACACAATATATATTATACTAATAACATAGTACACCATATAAAATATACTCTACAATATACTAATGACTACTATACAAGATATTGATAAAAAAAAAAGAAAAAATCAGAACCCCCGGGAACCGTTCCGGCTCCGAAACCGCCAGAACCGGAACCGCCAGACCCAAATAGACCCAGAACCGGAACCGGATACAGCCTTAGTTCGAGTGTCTAATGCTGCAGTTGAGGTGTTTAAGTAAAAGATAGTGACAAGTTTAAGGGGCTGACTATGTATTTGGCTAAAGAAAATTATACATTAGATGCGAGCATCCTACTGCCAAATAATTTTTCTATAAATTTGGCAATAATAACCCCTATTATCCTTTGACATATTTGGCTAAACCATAATCACAACCTCTTCAATAATGATTCCCAACACATTAATATCAGGAAAATAATTGTCTCGCTATAAAATATACTTGTCTCACAAATCAGAACTCCAAACACCCTTTAATAACTAAAACACTGAAAAAATAGAACCCCACACCACTCAACATTTATAACTCAACATAGATGGTGCACACCAAAAAAACTCCGAAAATAAAGGAACAGGCGGAATCATCAGAAACTATGAAGGTCAATGGATTGATGATTTCTCTTACCACGCAATGGCCTTATCCTTCATCCAACCTGAAATCATTGCCCTTCGAAAGGATAGGAACTTGCATTCACAAAAAATTGAATTCTGCTTATAGTGGAAACACAGAGTCAGGTATTACTATAATTACTGCATGACAATTCTCATTAAAGCTAATGCTAATATTTTACATGATTGCAGGTTCTTGTTAGAAGCTCTGAATCAACCGGAAGTTAGGCATGCCTACCGCGAAGGAAACCAAGTGGCGCACACAATAGCAAAGTTTGGGAATAGCTGTAACTCACATACTAATGCCAAATGTGTCGAGCACTTTTGGAGTGAACCACCTTTATTTGCTTTACCCTACTTTCCGCAAAGACAAATTAGGAATTGTTTCGATAATATCAGTCCCGCACAATAATAATTCTCTTTACTTCAATACATAATAATAATTAGCGTCCCCGCACGCCTTTATCAAAAAGAAAAAAGGAGAGATTCTGAATATATGATATTGGTGAAGCTTCCACATCAATGAAATCATCACTAATTATTTCGTTATCAACTTACACATGAATCTTTACAAACTTTCTTTTCATTAAAGCAAATTAATTAATAACAGCGTGTGCAAACGAGACCAGAATATTATTTTGGAGTTTTGAATTTCAACCTTTTTAGGTATATCTGTATCGTTTTCTTATGTTTTGTGAGTGAAAGAACTCTTCGATGAGGAGTACTTGAAGTCTGTCTTATTTCAAAATTTTGTAAGAAACTGAGTCAATTACTCAAATGATTATTTACTTATTTTAAATTATTTTCTAAAATTATTTTTTTTGTTTGTAGCAATAAAGTTAAATTATGCTTATTGTGCTCACAAGATCACTTAACTAGATTTTTTAAATTTTGGATTGTCAAATACCTATTTTACCATCTAAGTTATATTATTATGTTTCTACTAACTTTCCGACGATACAAAGTTATGTCACTGGAAAGCAGGAGGACAATCTTTATAGGATAAAATATGATATGTTAAGTCGTGCCTGGAATATATATAATATAATTGAGCGTAATTTTCAAGAATATATAATGTATATTATAAAAATACCTTTATTTAAATAATTATTTTTATATTACGTGCATGAAATATATATTTTAGAAACTTTATTTTCTTTTATTCAGAATTGAAATCTTTTAAGTTTCGTTGTTATTACTAAAATTATTATTATAAATAAATTATTCTAATTAATTTTTTCACTGTGCTCATTATTTTATTATTTTGGCATTATATATGCTTAAATATTTTTTATTTTTTTAATATATAAATAATATTTATTTATTCTATTGGTAAGCCCATAATATAGATTAAAAGGGGAAAAATTATAATATTAGGAAATTTTTTAAAAAATAAAAAGAAGATAAATATATATAATTTAGAGGGTAAAATAGGTATTTGACAATTCAAAATTTGAAAAATCTGATTGAGTAGCGTTCTGAGTACAATAGATATAATTCAGGAACTTTGTTATTACAAACAAAAGAAAAATAACTTTAAGTGATAATTTGTGATCATTGAATGTCCATGAACACTTGAATAGACAAGCTTATTGGGAAGAAAAAAAAATCAAATAAGAAATACACTTAAAATTCCGAAGCCTTCCAAAAACTGACGATTAAATTCATGTATGATTGTGGGCAAATAATTGAAAATCCGTCCCATTGAATTTGCTCCATTCCCTTTAGAGAATGTGGAAGCAGTATATGATAAGTCTGAAAGAAGACTAAAATATTACCATGAAGGTATCAATGAATGTGGACGTGGCAAAGAATTCCGTCCAACTGAATTTGCTCCATTCCCTTTAGAGAATGTGGTAGCAGTATGTGATAAGTCTGAAAGAAGACTAATTACCGTAAAGGTATCAATGGATGTGGACATGGCAATAGACGAAGTTATAATCGTCATTATTGTGGTAATGAGAACAATAAGGATTCTCAAAATAATCTTTCACTTTATGAAAGTAATATTTGACATGAGATTGTGTAAAGCACATGATTTTGATCCATTCCCTGAAGTGAATGTGATAATTGTAATAGAGCCCGTAAGTATGAACACGCTCTTGATGTAATTTTGGTTTATGTCTGACATTATGAAAAGAAAGTTCGTTGCCCTTGAAATTTCGGGCAAGAACTATATGATATGGGTGTTGGATACTTAAATCCATTTTGGATGCTATGGGTCTTGGAGACGCCATTAAAGATAGAAATAATGCATCCACCCAAAACTATGCTAAGGCCTTGATTTTCTTGCACCATCACCTTGATGAAGGTTTGAAACTATGCTAAGGCCTTGATTTTCTTGCGCCATCACCTTGATGAAGGTTTGAAGATTGAATATCTCACCGTCAAAGATCCACCTATCTTGTGGAATGGCTTAAAGAAGAGATATGACAACCTGAAGTTGGTCACTCTGCCACAAGCACGATACGATAAGAACCTAAAAGCAAATAGTTTATAAACTATATATTATCGTTGCGGAAGAAACGGGCACTGGTCAAAGGCTTGCCGTATACCATGACATTTGGTTGACCTTTATCAAGCATCTCGAAAGAGTAAACGCCCTGAAACGAATTTTGTCTCTGACGACAACTTTGACATCACCCACTTGGATGTGGCAGACTTCTTTGAGCAACCCGAGGGGAAAATAGACCACCTAATCGGTGATGGGTCAGTGATGAAAGAAGATGGAGTTATTTGATTTTGTTCTACTTATTTGTATTAGTTAGTGAATAAACTAATAGTCATTAGTATTAGCTCGTATTAGTTAGTTCATGATGCAATGTTAGCAGTAGTTCTTTAGAATGTCTTCAATATGCTCAAATATCAATAATATTTTTATTTTCCAGTAGGGGTAATCGACTAGCCTGAAAAACTAGTCGATAATCTAATATTTTCGCATTAAAGCTGAAAAACAATTGATCGACAATCGATTGTCTATGTCTAACAATCGATTGTCGTTAGACAGTGTAATCTGGAATTTTTCAAAAATCATCCACAATCGATTGTCTATGTCTAACAATCGATTGTCTTAAGACAGTGTGATAAGTTTTTCAAAAATAGCAAATAATCGATTGTGTGTGTTTAACAATCGATTGTCAATGTTCAACAATCGATTGTGTGTGTTTAACAATCGATTGTTTTATGAAAATGCTTAAACTGAAATTTTCAAGCTGCATAGTAATCCATATAATCGACTATCTGATTTAGTTTGTCAACTGACCGCAGTAGATTTTGAAAATATTATTTAAATGTGACACAAACGGATTGAAGTTGTTTATTCTCATGTTCGTATATTTTCTTTTATATGTAAAACCATGGGAAGTAAATTGATTGAAGGCTCCGGAAGAGCAACTGTAACTCTGCCCAAAGGCACGACGTTTATCTTAGAGAATGCAATATTCTCCTCCAAGTCTAAGAAGAACTTGTTGAGTTTTAATGATATCAATCGCAATGTTCTCCTCCAAGTCTAAAAGGAACTTGTTGAGTTTTAAAGATATCATTCAAAATGGATATCATATTGAGACAATAGATGAGAATAATCTTGAATTCTTCATGAAAACGAGGCTGCCCACTTCGGTTTGGGGTTACGCCATTTTGCATGCAGCAATGCTAGTTCATCGGCTGCCCACTTTGGTTTGGGTTCATGCCATTTTGCATGCAGCAATGCTAGTTCGTCGGTTGCCCACTTTGGTTTGGGTTCATGCCATTTTGCATGCAGCAATGCTAGTTCGTCGGTTGCCCACTTTGGTTTGGGTTCATGCCATTTTGCATGCAGCATTTTAGCTTGTCGGCTGCCCACTTCGGTTTGGGGTCACGCCATTTTGCATAAAGCAATGCTAGTTCGTCTCTGACTGACGAATTGACACAAATATTCTCCGTTGCAATTGGTTTTGGGTCATGGACCCAATATATCCCATTTAAGAATCTTTGGATGCGCAATATATGTGCCTGTAGCACCGCCATCCCGCACCAAAATGGGTCTGCAAAGAAGGTTAGGAATATATGTCGAGGTTGAATCGCCCTCCATTATTCGCTACCTCGAAACATTGACAGGAGATTTGTTCACTGCACGATTTGCAGACTGTCAATTTGATGAGACACTTTTCCCAAAATTAGGGGGAGAAGTTGGTGAAACCAAACGGGAAATTTTGTGGAAAAATGCATCATTATCTCATCTTGATCCACATACCTCTATTTGTGAGAAAGAAGCACAAAAGATTATCCATTTGCAAAGAATAGCAAATCAAATGCCTGACGCATTTATAGATTTGAAAAGGATAACAAAATCACATATCCTCGAAGTGAATGTGACAACATTTGATTCACGAATACATATTCATTATTGGAAGAATATGAACATGAAATTGGTATTAAATATACCACACTCACCCCTAGAAGGAGGTTTGAGATGATACCACACTCACCCTAGAAGGAGGTTTGAGATGATATATGGCATGAATGATCGTTGGTCACGTACCTATTGTACGCCAAAGTATTTTGGAAATATGACTATTAAAGGACAACGATAATGCAAGAAACATATCTTGCATATAAGTTTGACATGACCATAATGGTATAACTTTCTCTTTAAGAAAGATATTCACCACATGGATGTTGATGAATCTGTGGTAGTACAAAATTAATTGAGAGCTCTAGAAGAGCCAATTATTACTATGTTGGAGAAACACAATTGAGTATTGTGCTGTAGTAAGTCTCAAAGAAACTTATTCAGTTTCCAAAGTACACGCGAAAGCGATTGATTATATTGAGACTATAAATAAAGGAAGGCTTTGATATCTCCTATTACTACAACTTGTAGCGGGGTAATTTGCATATGAAAAGCTACCCGCTTTGTTCTCCAATTTGTACTACACAAACGAAAGAATGCCACAATAAAGTGGATATCTATTGGTATAAAAACCCATGTCATAATAAACCTGAAGTTTATTGATAAGTGCACATGTCATGGTGTAAATTTGAAGTTTACCAATATCGATAATTTATTCAGTTGACATTCGTGTTAGCCATCTCATTTTAAGTATGATGTGCAAATTCACATAGGTGAATATTAAAGAACTAGAAAGTTCTTTACGAATTCTCTTGTATCACTTGTTGTCATTAATGAACTGACCAACTAAAGAATTCGGGTTGAAGCCCATAAATTCTGGAAATATCAAAGGTGAATATGGGCCCATTCACCTGCCATGTATACCACATATGATGCATCTATGATATGGTTACATGCGCAATTGTTATTGACCCGCAGCCTGGCCGGTGCTTGCGAGGTAAATTGCTCAGTAATCTAACTTCGAGCATAATTTCCAGATTTTCTACTCAAGATAGTTCATCTTGATAAGTTGGTTTATATCAAAGTTGGTTTAGCAAGATAGTTATTGAGTGCTTCCACTTAATAGCTAAACTGTTTCTTATGAGAACAAAGTTATATATATCAGTTTGATATACGTTGTATACGAGAGTATATTATATTCTCCCCTCACAAGTGGTTCAGGGTCAGGAACCAAATAATTTCATCTTATTATTAATGTGCCGTGTACATTGACATGATAATGCACAAAGATGATTTCCCAAAGTTGAGGAAACAAGTTAGCTTTACTAACATGAGGGGGAGACATGATAAACGCTTGAGAAAAGGTTACATGGGATGAATTATCATTTGTATATGTATATCCCCGAATATCATGATATGAACCTGAAGTTCATAAAAGGGATAATTCAATTGCAACATATTGCAAAGCATGCTATACACATTTGCTGACCCAAAGAAAGTAACTAAATGGAAGAGATACAATTCAAGAAGAATTGATTCCATATGAAAGACATGTAGTTTTGAACCTATAGTTCAAATGCTTGAAAGTATAAAGTCAAAGGTATGTATAATCAGTTTTCGATATCTTATTTGTTTAGCATGACGTGAAAACTTGATATGCATCTAAAGTCTATTATATGGCTTATATGACTTAACTTGAAAGATTTAAGTTGCTTGAAGCATATGCAATTCTTGGTCCTGAAGTACCACATCCTTAGTACAATTTGTGTACATATGTATCTTGCTATAACTATAAGCATAATGGCATTGAGAATGCATCTTGAAGATATTGAAGAGTTATTCCACGACATTATATGAAGATGTTCATATCTATCAAGAATGATGATTTTAAGGTGCGGAATATTTGTTCAAGTCAATATGGTTGATTTATTTATCAAACCTCTATCAAAGATCGTTTTGAAGATGATGCACAAGATTGGAATGCAAATGCTCAAGGATATAAATTGATGTTCTTATTAGGGGGAGTTAATGCGCGTTGCACTCTTTTTCCCTTACAAGGTTTTGTCCCACTGGGTTTTCCTTGCGAAGTTTTTAACGAGGCAACCAATAGGCGCATATTCAAACATGTGTACTCTTTTTCCTTTCTTTAATTTTTCCCATTGGGTTTTGGTTTTGAGGTTTTAACGAGGCACATTGTTGAATAGACATTCAAGGGGGAGTGTTATGAAATCTCCTATTTAAGGTGAATGTCTATAATTAGAGAGATTCTAGAGTTCTATTCTTGGTAGCTAAATCATCCCCCTCCCTATAAATAAAGGGGTCTTCTACCATTGTAAACCATCCCTAACATTCTCTAAGTATCAATAAGAAGAACTCTCTCTACTCTTCTCTCTATTTGCTCTTGTTCTTGAGTTATTGTTCTTGTCTTTTATATTATTTCATAACACGTTATCAGCACGAGTCTCTAACCAATTGAAATTTTCGATTGTCTTAACTTTTGTTTGTGTAAGGTTTTGCTTCAAAGAAAGAATGAAGAAAGAAAAAAAAAAAGGGAGGAACGAAACAGAAAGCAAAAGAAGGAAAGCAAAAGAGAAAAGGAAGAAAACATTGAAAATATAATTGGTATACCTTAAAGGTAAGTAATTTACTTTTCCCTTTCAAATTCTTGGAATTCTATAATTTGATTTTATATACAAAGCATAGACAACAAAGTTTGATTATAACTCTAATGGAGTTTGTAAGAAATTATAACCACATGAAGTGGTAAAATCTTTATGTCCTGCCATGATTAAATTCATGTATGATTGTGGGCAAATAATTGAAAATCCGTCCCATTGAATTTGCTCCATTCCCTTTAGAGAATGTGGAAGCAGTATATGATAAGTCTGAAAGAAGACTAAAATATTACCATGAAGGTATCAATGAATGTGGACGTGGCAAAGAATTCCGTCCAACTGAATTTTCTCCATTCCCTTTAGAGAATGTGGTAGCAGTATGTGATAAGTCTGAAAGAAGACTAATTACCGTAAAGGTATCAATGGATGTGGACATGGCAATAGACGAAGTTATAATCGTCATTATTGTGGTAATGAGAACAATAAGGATTCTCAAAATAATCTTTCACTTTATGAAAGTAATATTTGACATGAGATTGTGTAAAGCACATGATTTTGATCCATTCCCTGAAGTGAATGTGATAATTGTAATAGAGCCCGTAAGTATGAACACGCTCTTGATGTAATTTTGGTTTATGTCTGACATTATGAAAAGAAAGTTCGTTGCCCTTGAAATTTCGGGCAAGAACTATATGATATGGGTGTTGGATACTTAAATCCATTTTGGATGCTATGGGTCTTGGAGACGCCATTAAAGATAGAAATAATGCATCCACCCAAAACTATGCTAAGGCCTTGATTTTCTTGCACCATCACCTTGATGAAGGTTTGAAACTATGCTAAGGCCTTGATTTTCTTGCGCCATCACCTTGATGAAGGTTTGAAGATTGAATATCTCACCGTCAAAGATCCACCTATCTTGTGGAATGGCTTAAAGAAGAGATATGACAACCTGAAGTTGGTCACTCTGCCACAAGCACGATACGATAAGAACCTAAAAGCAAATAGTTTATAAACTATATATTATCGTTGCGGTAGAAACGGGCACTGGTCAAAGGCTTGCCGTATACCATGACATTTGGTTGACCTTTATCAAGCATCTCGAAAGAGTAAACGCCCTGAAACGAATTTTGTCTCTGACGACAACTTTGACATCACCCACTTGAATGTGGCAGACTTCTTTGAGCAACCCGAGGGGAAAATAGACCACCTAATCGGTGATGGGTCAGTGATGAAAGAAGATGGAGTTATTTGATTTTGTTCTACTTATTTGTATTAGTTAGTGAATAAACTAATAGTCATTAGTATTAGCTCGTATTAGTTAGTTCATGATGCAATGTTAGCAGTAGTTCTTTAGAATGTCTTCAATATGCTCAAATATCAATAATATTTTTATTTTCCAGTAGGGGTAATCGACTAGCCTGAAAAACTAGTCGATAATCTAATATTTTCGCATTAAAGCTGAAAAACAATTGATCGACAATCGATTGTCTATGTCTAACAATCGATTGTCGTTAGACAGTGTAATCTGGAATTTTTCAAAAATCATCCACAATCGATTGTCTATGTCTAACAATCGATTGTCTTAAGACAGTGTGATAAGTTTTTCAAAAATAGCAAATAATCGATTGTGTGTGTTTAACAATCGATTGTCAATGTTCAACAATCGATTGTGTGTGTTTAACAATCGATTGTTTTATGAAAATGCTTAAACTGAAATTTTCAAGCTGCATAGTAATCCATATAATCGACTATCTGATTTAGTTTGTCAACTGACCGCAGTAGATTTTGAAAATATTATTTAAATGTGACACAAACGGATTGAAGTTGTTTATTCTCATGTTCGTATATTTTCTTTTATATGTAAAACCATGGGAAGTAAATTGATTGAAGGCTCCGGAAGAGCAACTGTAACTCTGCCCAAAGGCACGACGTTTATCTTAGAGAATGCAATATTCTCCTCCAAGTCTAAGAAGAACTTGTTGAGTTTTAATGATATCAATCGCAATGTTCTCCTCCAAGTCTAAAAGGAACTTGTTGAGTTTTAAAGATATCATTCAAAATGGATATCATATTGAGACAATAGATGAGAATAATCTTGAATTCTTCATGAAAACGAGGCTGCCCACTTCGGTTTGGGGTTACGCCATTTTGCATGCAGCAATGCTAGTTCATCGGCTGCCCACTTTGGTTTGGGTTCATGCCATTTTGCATGCAGCAATGCTAGTTCGTCGGTTGCCCACTTTGGTTTGGGTTCATGCCATTTTGCATGCAGCAATGCTAGTTCGTCGGTTGCCCACTTTGGTTTGGGTTCATGCCATTTTGCATGCAGCATTTTAGCTTGTCGGCTGCCCACTTCGGTTTGGGGTCACGCCATTTTGCATAAAGCAATGCTAGTTCGTCTCTGACTGACGAATTGACACAAATATTCTCCGTTGCAATTGGTTTTGGGTCATGGACCCAATATATCCCATTTAAGAATCTTTGGATGCGCAATATATGTGCCTGTAGCACCGCCATCCCGCACCAAAATGGGTCTGCAAAGAAGGTTAGGAATATATGTCGAGGTTGAATCGCCCTCCATTATTCGCTACCTCGAAACATTGACAGGAGATTTGTTCACTGCACGATTTGCAGACTGTCAATTTGATGAGACACTTTTCCCAAAATTAGGGGGAGAAGTTGGTGAAACCAAACGGGAAATTTTGTGGAAAAATGCATCATTATCTCATCTTGATCCACATACCTCTATTTGTGAGAAAGAAGCACAAAAGATTATCCATTTGCAAAGAATAGCAAATCAAATGCCTGACGCATTTATAGATTTGAAAAGGATAACAAAATCACATATCCTCGAAGTGAATGTGACAACATTTGATTCACGAATACATATTCATTATTGGAAGAATATGAACATGAAATTGGTATTAAATATACCACACTCACCCCTAGAAGGAGGTTTGAGATGATACCACACTCACCCTAGAAGGAGGTTTGAGATGATATATGGCATGAATGATCGTTGGTCACGTACCTATTGTACGCCAAAGTATTTTGGAAATATGACTATTAAAGGACAACGATAATGCAAGAAACATATCTTGCATATAAGTTTGACATGACCATAATGGTATAACTTTCTCTTTAAGAAAGATATTCACCACATGGATGTTGATGAATCTGTGGTAGTACAAAATTAATTGAGAGCTCTAGAAGAGCCAATTATTACTATGTTGGAGAAACACAATTGAGTATTGTGCTGTAGTAAGTCTCAAAGAAACTTATTCAGTTTCCAAAGTACACGCGAAAGCGATTGATTATATTGAGACTATAAATAAAGGAAGGCTTTGATATCTCCTATTACTACAACTTGTAGCGGGGTAATTTGCATATGAAAAGCTACCCGCTTTGTTCTCCAATTTGTACTACACAAACGAAAGAATGCCACAATAAAGTGGATATCTATTGGTATAAAAACCCATGTCATAATAAACCTGAAGTTTATTGATAAGTGCACATGTCATGGTGTAAATTTGAAGTTTACCAATATCGATAATTTATTCAGTTGACATTCGTGTTAGCCATCTCATTTTAAGTATGATGTGCAAATTCACATAGGTGAATATTAAAGAACTAGAAAGTTCTTTACGAATTCTCTTGTATCACTTGTTGTCATTAATGAACTGACCAACTAAAGAATTCGGGTTGAAGCCCATAAATTCTTGAAATATCAAAGGTGAATATGGGCCCATTCACCTGCCATGTATACCACATATGATGCATCTATGATATGGTTACATGCGCAATTGTTATTGACCCGCAGCCTGGCCGGTGCTTGCGAGGTAAATTGCTCAGTAATCTAACTTCGAGCATAATTTCCAGATTTTCTACTCAAGATAGTTCATCTTGATAAGTTGGTTTATATCAAAGTTGGTTTAGCAAGATAGTTATTGAGTGCTTCCACTTAATAGCTAAACTGTTTCTTATGAGAACAAAGTTATATATATCAGTTTGATATACGTTGTATACGAGAGTATATTATATTCTCCCCTCACAAGTGGTTCAGGGTCAGGAACCAAATAATTTCATCTTATTATTAATGTGCCGTGTACATTGACATGATAATGCACAAAGATGATTTCCCAAAGTTGAGGAAACAAGTTAGCTTTACTAACATGAGGGGGAGACATGATAAACGCTTGAGAAAAGGTTACATGGGATGAATTATCATTTGTATATGTATATCCCCGAATATCATGATATGAACCTGAAGTTCATAAAAGGGATAATTCAATTGCAACATATTGCAAAGCATGCTATACACATTTGCTGACCCAAAGAAAGTAACTAAATGGAAGAGATACAATTCAAGAAGAATTGATTCCATATGAAAGACATGTAGTTTTGAACCTATAGTTCAAATGCTTGAAAGTATAAAGTCAAAGGTATGTATAATCAGTTTTCGATATCTTATTTGTTTAGCATGACGTGAAAACTTGATATGCATCTAAAGTCTATTATATGGCTTATATGACTTAACTTGAAAGATTTAAGTTGCTTGAAGCATATGCAATTCTTGGTCCTGAAGTACCACATCCTTAGTACAATTTGTGTACATATGTATCTTGCTATAACTATAAGCATAATGGCATTGAGAATGCATCTTGAAGATATTGAAGAGTTATTCCACGACATTATATGAAGATGTTCATATCTATCAAGAATGATGATTTTAAGGTGCGGAATATTTGTTCAAGTCAATATGGTTGATTTATTTATCAAACCTCTATCAAAGATCGTTTTGAAGATGATGCACAAGATTGGAATGCAAATGCTCAAGGATATAAATTGATGTTCTTATTAGGGGGAGTTAATGCGCGTTGCACTCTTTTTCCCTTACAAGGTTTTGTCCCACTGGGTTTTCCTTGCGAAGTTTTTAACGAGGCAACCAATAGGCGCATATTCAAACATGTGTACTCTTTTTCCTTTCTTTAATTTTTCCCATTGGGTTTTGGTTTTGAGGTTTTAACGAGGCACATTGTTGAATAGACATTCAAGGGGGAGTGTTATGAAATCTCCTATTTAAGGTGAATGTCTATAATTAGAGAGATTCTAGAGTTCTATTCTTGGTAGCTAAATCATCCCCCTCCCTATAAATAAAGGGGTCTTCTACCATTGTAAACCATCCCTAACATTCTCTAAGTATCAATAAGAAGAACTCTCTCTACTCTTCTCTCTATTTGCTCTTGTTCTTGAGTTATTGTTCTTGTCTTTTATATTATTTCATAACACGTTATCAGCACGAGTCTCTAACCAATTGAAATTTTCGATTGTCTTAACTTTTGTTTGTGTAAGGTTTTGCTTCAAAGAAAGAATGAAGAAAGAAAAAAAAAAAGGGAGGAACGAAACAGAAAGCAAAAGAAGGAAAGCAAAAGAGAAAAGGAAGAAAACATTGAAAATATAATTGGTATACCTTAAAGGTAAGTAATTTACTTTTCCCTTTCAAATTCTTGGAATTCTATAATTTGATTTTATATACAAAGCATAGACAACAAAGTTTGATTATAACTCTAATGGAGTTTGTAAGAAATTATAACCACATGAAGTGGTAAAATCTTTATGTCCTGCCATGATTAAATTCATGTATGATTGTGGGCAAATAATTGAAAATCCGTCCCATTGAATTTGCTCCATTCCCTTTAGAGAATGTGGAAGCAGTATATGATAAGTCTGAAAGAAGACTAAAATATTACCATGAAGGTATCAATGAATGTGGACGTGGCAAAGAATTCCGTCCAACTGAATTTGCTCCATTCCCTTTAGAGAATGTGGTAGCAGTATGTGATAAGTCTGAAAGAAGACTAATTACCGTAAAGGTATCAATGGATGTGGACATGGCAATAGACGAAGTTATAATCGTCATTATTGTGGTAATGAGAACAATAAGGATTCTCAAAATAATCTTTCACTTTATGAAAGTAATATTTGACATGAGATTGTGTAAAGCACATGATTTTGATCCATTCCCTGAAGTGAATGTGATAATTGTAATAGAGCCCGTAAGTATGAACACGCTCTTGATGTAATTTTGGTTTATGTCTGACATTATGAAAAGAAAGTTCGTTGCCCTTGAAATTTCGGGCAAGAACTATATGATATGGGTGTTGGATACTTAAATCCATTTTGGATGCTATGGGTCTTGGAGACGCCATTAAAGACAGAAATAATGCATCCATCCAAAACTATGCTAAGGCCTTGATTTTCTTGCGCCATCACCTTGATGAAGGTTTGAAACTATGCTAAGGCCTTGATTTTCTTGCGCCATCACCTTGATGAAGGTTTGAAGATTGAATATCTCACCGTCAAAGATCCACCTATCTTGTGGAATGGCTTAAAGAAGAGATATGACAACCTGAAGTTGGTCACTCTGCCACAAGCACGATACGATAAGAACCTAAAAGCAAATAGTTTATAAACTATATATTATCGTTGCGGTAGAAACGGGCACTGGTCAAAGGCTTGCCGTATACCATGACATTTGGTTGACCTTTATCAAGCATCTCGAAAGAGTAAACGCCCTGAAACGAATTTTGTCTCTGACGACAACTTTGACATCACCCACTTGGATGTGGCAGACTTCTTTGAGCAACCCGAGGGGAAAATAGACCACCTAATCGGTGATGGGTCAGTGATGAAAGAAGATGGAGTTATTTGATTTTGTTCTACTTATTTGTATTAGTTAGTGAATAAACTAATAGTCATTAGTATTAGCTCGTATTAGTTAGTTCATGATGCAATGTTAGCAGTAGTTCTTTAGAATGTCTTCAATATGCTCAAATATCAATAATATTTTTATTTTCCAGTAGGGGTAATCGACTAGCCTGAAAAACTAGTCGATAATCTAATATTTTCGCATTAAAGCTGAAAAACAATTGATCGACAATCGATTGTCTATGTCTAACAATCGATTGTCGTTAGACAGTGTAATCTGGAATTTTTCAAAAATCATCCACAATCGATTGTCTATGTCTAACAATCGATTGTCTTAAGACAGTGTGATAAGTTTTTCAAAAATAGCAAATAATCGATTGTGTGTGTTTAACAATCGATTGTCAATGTTCAACAATCGATTGTGTGTGTTTAACAATCGATTGTTTTATGAAAATGCTTAAACTGAAATTTTCAAGCTGCATAGTAATCCATATAATCGACTATCTGATTTAGTTTGTCAACTGACCGCAGTAGATTTTGAAAATATTATTTAAATGTGACACAAACGGATTGAAGTTGTTTATTCTCATGTTCGTATATTTTCTTTTATATGTAAAACCATGGGAAGTAAATTGATTGAAGGCTCCGGAAGAGCAACTGTAACTCTGCCCAAAGGCACGACGTTTATCTTAGAGAATGCAATATTCTCCTCCAAGTCTAAGAAGAACTTGTTGAGTTTTAATGATATCAATCGCAATGTTCTCCTCCAAGTCTAAAAGGAACTTGTTGAGTTTTAAAGATATCATTCAAAATGGATATCATATTGAGACAATAGATGAGAATAATCTTGAATTCTTCATGAAAACGAGGCTGCCCACTTCGGTTTGGGGTTACGCCATTTTGCATGCAGCAATGCTAGTTCATCGGCTGCCCACTTTGGTTTGGGTTCATGCCATTTTGCATGCAGCAATGCTAGTTCGTCGGTTTCCCACTTTGGTTTGGGTTCATGCCATTTTGCATGCAGCAATGCTAGTTCGTCGGTTGCCCACTTTGGTTTGGGTTCATGCCATTTTGCATGCAGCATTTTAGCTTGTCGGCTGCCCACTTCGGTTTGGGGTCACGCCATTTTGCATAAAGCAATGCTAGTTCGTCTCTGACTGACGAATTGACACAAATATTCTCCGTTGCAATTGGTTTTGGGTCATGGACCCAATATATCCCATTTAAGAATCTTTGGATGCGCAATATATGTGCCTGTAGCACCGCCATCCCGCACCAAAATGGGTCTGCAAAGAAGGTTAGGAATATATGTCGAGGTTGAATCGCCCTCCATTATTCGCTACCTCGAAACATTGACAGGAGATTTGTTCACTGCACGATTTGCAGACTGTCAATTTGATGAGACACTTTTCCCAAAATTAGGGGGAGAAGTTGGTGAAACCAAACGGGAAATTTTGTGGAAAAATGCATCATTATCTCATCTTGATCCACATACCTCTATTTGTGAGAAAGAAGCACAAAAGATTATCCATTTGCAAAGAATAGCAAATCAAATGCCTGACGCATTTATAGATTTGAAAAGGATAACAAAATCACATATCCTCGAAGTGAATGTGACAACATTTGATTCACGAATACATATTCATTATTGGAAGAATATGAACATGAAATTGGTATTAAATATACCACACTCACCCCTAGAAGAAGGTTTGAGATGATACCACACTCACCCTAGAAGGAGGTTTGAGATGATATATGGCATGAATGATCGTTGGTCACGTACCTATTGTACGCCAAAGTATTTTGGAAATATGACTATTAAAGGACAACGATAATGCAAGAAACATATCTTGCATATAAGTTTGACATGACCATAATGGTATAACTTTCTCTTTAAGAAAGATATTCACCACATGGATGTTGATGAATCTGTGGTAGTACAAAATTAATTGAGAGCTCTAGAAGAGCCAATTATTACTATGTTGGAGAAACACAATTGAGTATTGTGCTGTAGTAAGTCTCAAAGAAACTTATTCAGTTTCCAAAGTACACGCGAAAGCGATTGATTATATTGAGACTATAAATAAAGGAAGGCTTTGATATCTCCTATTACTACAACTTGTAGCGGGGTAATTTGCATATGAAAAGCTACCTGCTTTGTTCTCCAATTTGTACTACACAAACGAAAGAATGCCACAATAAAGTGGATATCTATTGGTATAAAAACCCATGTCATAATAAACCTGAAGTTTATTGATAAGTGCACATGTCATGGTGTAAATTTGAAGTTTACCAATATCGATAATTTATTCAGTTGACATTCGTGTTAGCCATCTCATTTTAAGTATGATGTGCAAATTCACATAGGTGAATATTAAAGAACTAGAAAGTTCTTTACGAATTCTCTTGTATCACTTGTTGTCATTAATGAACTGACCAACTAAAGAATTCGGGTTGAAGCCCATAAATTCTGGAAATATCAAAGGTGAATATGGGCCCATTCACCTGCCATGTATACCACATATGATGCATCTATGATATGGTTACATGCGCAATTGTTATTGACCCGCAGCCTGGCCGGTGCTTGCGAGGTAAATTGCTCAGTAATCTAACTTCGAGCATAATTTCCAGATTTTCTACTCAAGATAGTTCATCTTGATAAGTTGGTTTATATCAAAGTTGGTTTAGCAAGATAGTTATTGAGTGCTTCCACTTAATAGCTAAACTGTTTCTTATGAGAACAAAGTTATATATATCAGTTTGATATACGTTGTATACGAGAGTATATTATATTCTCCCCTCACAAGTGGTTCAGGGTCAGGAACCAAATAATTTCATCTTATTATTAATGTGCCGTGTATATTGACATGATAATGCACAAAGATGATTTCCCAAAGTTGAGGAAACAAGTTAGCTTTACTAACATGAGGGGGAGACATGATAAACGCTTGAGAAAAGGTTACATGGGATGAATTATCATTTGTATATGTATATCCTCGAATATCATGATATGAACCTGAAGTTCATAAAAGGGATAATTCAATTGCAACATATTGCAAAGCATGCTATACGCATTTGCTGACCCAAAGAAAGTAACTAAATGGAAGAGATACAATTCAAGAAGAATTGATACCATATGAAAGACATGTAGTTTTGAACCTATAGTTCAAATGCTTGAAAGTATAAAGTCAAAGGTATGTATAATCAGTTTTCGATATCTTATTTGTTTAGCATGACGTGAAAACTTGATATGCATCTAAAGTCTATTATATGGCTTATATGACTTAACTTGAAAGATTTAAGTTGCTTGAAGCATATGCAATTCTTGGTCCTGAAGTACCACATCCTTAGTACAATTTGTGTACATATGTATCTTGCTATAACTATAAGCATAATGGCATTGAGAATGCATCTTGAAGATATTGAAGAGTTATTCCACGACATTATATGAAGATGTTCATATCTATCAAGAATGATGATTTTAAGGTGCGGAATATTTGTTCAAGTCAATATGGTTGATTTATTTATCAAACCTCTATCAAAGATCGTTTTGAAGATGATGCACAAGATTGGAATGCAAATGCTCAAGGATATAAATTGATGTTCTTATTAGGGGGAGTTAATGCGCGTTGCACTCTTTTTCCCTTACAAGGTTTTGTCCCACTGGGTTTTCCTTGCGAAGTTTTTAACGAGGCAACCAATAGGCGCATATTCAAACATGTGTACTCTTTTTCCTTTCTTTAATTTTTCCCATTGGGTTTTGGTTTTGAGGTTTTAACGAGGCACATTGTTGAATAGACATTCAAGGGGGAGTGTTATGAAATCTCCTATTTAAGGTGAATGTCTATAATTAGAGAGATTCTAGAGTTCTATTCTTGGTAGCTAAATCATCCCCCTCCCTATAAATAAAGGGGTCTTCTACCATTGTAAACCATCCCTAACATTCTCTAAGTATCAATAAGAAGAACTCTCTCTACTCTTCTCTCTATTTGCTCTTGTTCTTGAGTTATTGTTCTTGTCTTTTATATTATTTCATAACAAAATTAAAGTATATAGAGCTATTTTGAGGCAAAGTATTCAAAGAAAGTCTCCATATAGTGTATTAAGTATACTCCCGAGTTAAATCTAATTTTTTCCAAACTTTATATTTTATGTCCAAACATCATATATAATAATATTATGATATTACACTTATTAAATCATGATTAATAAATCTAATATTTATTGTACGTCACTTTAGGGCGCACAAGGTGTAATACCAAACTTATCGACTTTCGACAAAATTTATCTCCTTCAATTCGTTTAGCTTCTAAACCATCCAACCATCTTGGTACTTGGTATTCATGATCTTAAATATTATTAACTTCCAAGATAACATGATTAACTTACTTTATAAATTTTTCAAAGATAATTTTGTTTCTGAGCTTACATCTATACGTACTCTTATATAAGTACGAAAACATATATCGGATGTAACATCATTCCTCCCTTTGGAAAATTCGTCCTCGAATGTTGACAGATACGCTTATTAGTCTCATAATCCATAGCTCTTATGAATATATAAATATTGTTCTTGCCATCTAGCGAACTGCTTTGTGAACAAATCCAAAGGCACGGCATTTCCTCCCTTTAGGCCTCTTTCTAACACCACGAATCATAGTCGAAAACCTTCGTCATGCAGCCTGTACAACCTTCACTATAATAAATTGAGGATGCGATGACACTTATTTAGTGACATTTGAAATAAGTGTCGAAAAAACGTGAAATTCATGTCATTTATGAACAAATGTCATAAAAACTACGACATTTGATACAAAATGTCACAAAAACGACATTTGATACTAAGTGTCATAAAAATATGACATTTGATACTAAATATTGTAATAACAATGACATTAATAAAGAAATATCGTCAAAATTACGATATTTGGTACAAAATATCGTAAAAAAACTACATTCATGAAGAAATGTCGAAAAATAGCAACATTTATGAAGAAATGTCGCAAAAACTACAACATTTGATTCTAAATATTGTAAAAAAAAACATTTGATATAAGATGTCAATAAAACAACGACAATTGATACAAATACAAAAAAACCAATGTTATTTGATAAAAAATATAGTAAAATACGATTTTTGAACAAAATATCATAAATGTCAAAAAGAAAAATGAGTTTTACTTTAAATGTCATATTATTAGTCGATAATTACAAACATGTACATCTAATTTTGATTTTTTAAATATATTTTTAATTGATAAAAAATTCTTCATCTATAATAAAAACATCATTATATTTTATATTGTGATATTTATCCTCCGGATAGAAGAGTTATGTGATTGTCGATTAATGTCTTAAAAGTCTTTCTGTGACACTCTTGGCAGAGGTACTTACTGCGACGATTCATGCACGAGGCTTAGTTTTGTGAGGCATACGCCTCAAATGTCTAATTGTGCATCCTGAACACGCCAGCGTCGCGTAGTTAATAAGTAAATCATATGTTAAACTTTCTAATTTGTAATTAAACCTAAAATTAATTTAACAAATGAATGATAGAAATTCTATTCATATATATATATATATATATATATACTATGAAAATTAAGATTAACTAAAATACTGAGTCACAGTATTGAAATTACTATTTGAGTGAGAACATCATGAACGTGAATATCATTTGCTCTCTATTTTTTAGCTTTATGTCTCCCAAAATTATGAGACTTTTATTCTGTTACTACGATGGTACTTATTTATGAAGAAATAATATTTTAAATTATAGTACTTATAAAGTTTATTGATTATTTACTTTTTGAGAGGTAATTTAATGTGCAACTTGTTTATATTTTTCAAAAAATTTAATATTTTAATTATTGAAAGTTCAAACGTTTTAGTTGATTTGTATCTCATGATAATTAATACTATTGTATTATTGATACTTATAAAAATATTCTAAATATTTTATTTTTCTGTGACTTTCTTTAATCATTTTTAATTTTCTTACTTTTTAATGTACTTTCTATATTATTTATTATGTTATTTATAATTTAAAGATTCTCCTATTAAGTATAATGTTAATCCATTTAAAATAATGTTGCCAATTCAAAAAAATTAAAAATTTCAATGTTCCATAAAAAATATTATTGCTGCTACTACTACTACTACTACTTATTAGATATTGAATTTTAAGATAAAAATATAAAATTAAACTATATATAGGACCGAGGAAACCTACATTTAACTAAAGGTCCAAAGATTAGCCGTTCCTAGGGCTCCTTTGTTAGAAGCAAATGAATCTTCTTATATGTTCCTAGCCCTTATAATAGTCTCCTTCTAAGTTTTAATTTTTGTTTTATCAATTGAAGTATGAAATTCAAAAATTGAAAGTGAAAGTGAAACTGTTCATTTGATCTTTTTATAATAGTAAGTAACTTAATTTATTGTTGTTCATAGAATTAATTATTGATCATTGGTGTGAGGCAGCGAACATAGAATAAATTGGAAATTACTTGATTGCACCATTACAGTGATACACATATAAGTTTTAGCTAACAATTTTCTTTCTTTTTCATAGTTGTTTGGATTTTATTAAACATAATACAAGGAACATAGATTTTTATAGGTAACTTTAATTTGCTAGGGTCTGTTACAGTTGACTTTCGACGGATGAAAGAACTTTTTTTTGATAGGTCTTTAATTTATTTTTGTTTTTGCCGCGTCCCAAGATTTGTTTATGGCTCTGTGTAAAAACAATCTCAGGCTGAACAACGGGATTTTGATAAAAGAATTGAGGTAGAACTTCAACAAGCTATAAAAATTTAAATGGAAGAAGTGTTGTCTGAAGCTACCTTGGCTATACTTGTTGAGTTGTCCCACATCGGAGGGATTTGAGGTCCTTGGTCTCTTTATATGGCTTGGGCAATCCTCACCTCATAAGCTAGCTTTTGGGGTTGAGTTAGATTCAAGGTCCATTCTTATCAATACTTGATAAAGTATATTTCATAAAATAAAAGTTATTATGAGGTTTTATTTTATTTTATATCTTATATTCTATTTCACTTTTGTAAACTATCAAAATAACCAATTATAATATTTCTTCTCAGGGTAATATAATCAAGAAGACTGGAATTAGTGCACTATGTCATACCTCCTTTTTTACACATTCATCACGAAGGATAATGTATAAGAGAGTTTTTCTATTTAAAGTGACATTATTCAAAATGAGATTATTTATTTGTTTAAAGTCGCCACTTGGGATGTGATTGGCTTTTGGTGTCCCAAGTCACCGGTTTAACTTGAATCTCAAATCGAGAAAAATTTCGACTTCCAAGTTGGAGTCTGTGAACCAGAAATTCTGAATAAGGAATTCTGTTGACCCGAAGGAAGGTGTTAGACACCCCTGGATCCCGTGGTTTTAACACGGCCGCTTAAAATATTATAAATGGCTAAAATTTGTTTTTTTTACATGTCGTCCAATAGTGCAATTTTAGAATTATCTACCGTTTTTGTTAAATTTTTTAAGAAAGTGAACGTCGTTTAAAAACGTATTTTTGGATCACGTCACCTGAAATGCACCCAGATCCTCGAAACATTCTTATTCAACGTTTTGGGATTTGGATTTGGGTTGCATGAAACGCACACCCGTATTTAGGAAAGTAAAATTATTAAAAAGCACGCCTAAAACGACTAACATGTTATTATTTTTATGGGAGGCTGTAAAAATTCGCTAAACGGCACGTCCCAAATTCTAAGTATTTTAATATAAACATTAAAAGAGGGCACCGCAATTTATGCATTTTGTTTGGCGCGACTCCTCGTTTTATTATTTAAAGGCCAACCTAAAGCAAACTACGATTTTCTACCAAGTATTGTCTCTGAAAGTACCTTAATTAATTAGCATTGTTAATTGGCTATTTATTAGAAAGTATCGAAGAATTCGAGCCTCAAGCTCAAGCCCAGACTTGAACAAGCGGACAACCTCTTAATTCAAATATGCTGCCTAGCTTGGAAGGCCCAAACCCTTCGTTATGAATTTAAACCTTCGGACCCAATGCAAGTTCATGTCCTTGACGTTGGTTTTTTGAATTTGGCCCAGCAGCATAAGGTAAAATCATTTGTGACTGCTACCAACCTTTGGGCCTCGAGGCAAGTCCAATTGGGAAGAACAAGTAGGCCTGGGATGAGGACCGACGTCTGCATGTTGTGGCTCAACACAAGTGATGTGGGCTATCAGCTTTGGGCTTATGAATAAGCCCAAACAAAATTATTGAAACAGCCTCAAACAATTCAGACCCATCGATTGGAATAACAAACAGAAAGAAACATTCAAATTCAGTACAATTATCAATTTAATTCTAAATTTGCTCTTCAGATCTAAACTAGCGAAATCTTTTAAAAGACGAAATTGAATTGCTTAACATCAAATTCAAGGATCCTATTTTATTGATATATAATTTTTACGGTCTACAATATTCCATATTATATAGTCATCAGGAGCTATGCATATGCTAGCATACGAACTAACATAGTCTACAATTAAGATCAATTACACACTCTAATTATACAATCTGGTTGAGCATTCCTGTTATATGCAATTAATATCAAATGCTATTACTATTCAATCTAACATGTGAACTAACAAGTATGGAAATAAGCTAAAACTGAAATCAACACGAGGAATTGGTCATTTATTCATAAATTCGAATACAAATGTGGATTTGGTCCTTCATAATTCGAATTTGAAGAATACCTAAGATTGCAATGAAACAAAGGAGAATAAGGAGGTCAGCAGCAGTTCAAAAAGCAAACACAACAACAATAATTTCAGCTTGGAATTTAGCCATGAAAAACCAGTATGCAACCAAAATTGACTCGAACAAAACCAAATTTAGCGTATAATTAACCCAACAGTCTTTAAAACCTCAAATACTGATCAAAACCAGGAGATCTAAGCTACTTTGCCCTTACGTAGACTAGACTTTTGAAGTAGGAACTAGAATTTGAAATTGGACTAGGAACTACAGCAGAATAGCACAGCTTTTTTGTTGTTGTTGAGTTTTTGGTATTATTTTCTGAACTTTTCAAAGATAGAGATTGAACTTCAATTGCTTGCTTTTGGATTTTGAATTTTCAAACTTCAGAGATTTGAATTAGGAGGGTTTTTTGGGGAGATTTTTCAGAGCTGGAACTTTTGAAATTTTTTTCAGGGTTCAAAACTTGTGAAAGAAGGGATGTATACTACCTTTTATAAGCACAAAAAGGGGAGGAAGCTTCTAGTTCATTTACCCATTTCCCCCCTTTTTATTTTAAGTTTTTATTCAAGAGCCCTTAATGTTTTGACTTGTTTCTCAAGTTATTGCCCTAAACTTCTAAAATTAGAACTAAGGTCCTATTCTAGAAGAGTCTAGAGTGTTGTAGTTTAACCTAAAATATTTCTATCCAATTCTAAGTATCTGAATTACCCTTGAACCTATTTTGGAATTACGAATCCAGTATTAAACTAAGCCTCAAACCCTTTTACCTTAAATGAGGACTATCAGTTATAACCAAAACAAATTAAACTAAGTGAAAACTAGATAATAAGAAATAGGGAATTAATGATTAAAACAAAACTAATAACAACAAAAAATTAAATTTAAATACTAACTGGAGAATTTAAAACCTATAAAAATAAACACCGAATCCAAACATATTTGAACTAAAGGTTAAACTAAAATCAAAGTCACAAAAACATGATTAATTAACAAATAACTAAATCAGAATCAGAAAAAGAAAATTACTAAGAAAACCTACTAATTTGGCTAAACAAATACTAAAAACAGGATTAAAATAAGAAAAGAAATATGAGAGAAAATACCTTAATTAATCAAATAAAAGGGATTTCGGCCAAGGTTTTGCAAAATCCGGACTGAAATTGTTCTTAGTCGTGTGTTTCCATGAGAAACACAAGATTAAGGACTATTACAGTCCAAAATCGAACAAACTCCGGCATCTTGAAAAATTAGGGTTTTGGGGTCAATGTTCGATCTGAAATTCGAAACGTTTGAGGGAGATTTGAAGCTTATAGACCATGGATTCGGAAGGAGAAGGGTAAGGAGAAGCCTTGGTGTAAGTTTGGACTGGTTTTGCAGACCGGACACCTCCATGCGCGGTGGTGACAGCGTAACTATTTTTGATATTCGAAAGGCTCGGCTCGGAGTTGAAGGAAATCATAGGGGGCGTGGAAAGAGGGAGGAAAGAGGATTGGATGGTGTAAATTTGGGCGTGTTTAGAGACCGACCTCCGCCGTGAGGTAATTTCCGGCAGCGACGTAAGGCGGAGGGCGACGGGGAATTAGGGTTGTGGGTGGTGGGATTCTGAGAGACGGAAAGGGGGTGGGGGTAAGGGAATCCGACCATTTTATTTTAAATAAACCCTAGTTCTGAGCCGTTGGATCTAATATCCTCAACGGCTCAAATCTAACCTCGCCTATACGACGTCGTTTAGAATAAAAAGGGGGCATGCCGGGTTAGGTGTAAACTGGGCTCGGACTGGGGAACAGGTTGGAAGGGGTTTTGGGCCATTTCAACCGATTTTGGCCAAAAATTGATGGCCTGCTTCTTTATTTCAATTAGTTTTTTTTCTTTTTCTTTTGTATTTTTTTTCGAAATTTTGGATTTTATGAAATGCAAAATTAAAATTAGCCGAAAACTGGTCTAATTATATAATGCAACTAATTAAATTTCCTAAAATTAACTAGATCCTAATTTTAAAAGGAAAATTAGAAGAAAATGAAATTAAAGGAACAAAAATGCAAAAGGATTATTTTTTTAATTTTTTCTCTTATTTTCAATGATGTTCAATTAATCCAAAAATCTAGAATTAGGTCCTAAATGCAAGTATGCTAATTTTTATAATTTTTTTATTTTTTATGACACCTAAAAATGCACACAAAATGCAACCAAAACACAAAATCATGCAATTAATTCATAAAAATTCAAATACTAAATGAAAAATTCTAATTCTAGTGAATTCTATAGGAGTAGTTTAAACGTGGAAAAAATCACGTGATCACAACTGTCCCTCTTTGCTCGAAGACATGAAGGGTTTTCAGGGAAAGATTAATGAGCAACATGAGGGATTTTTGCCCGCTCGGCACTCCAGGAGAGCATTTTTTGAAAACCGTTTGACCGCACCCTGCTTCAAAGGTTGCCTAAATATCCTTGGCTGTAAAGGAATCATGTCAATGTAGTTCTGGAAGGTTTGGTAGCTGAGACTATCAAGAGCTGTGATTTCACTACTGTGGCCGCTGCTACTGCTTGCTGACCTCCTTATTACACCAAAAGGAAAATCAAAGCTAACCTAACTATGCCTATCAACTATGAGTTATAAGATTCCTATCTATAATTCTCTTGAAACTTGATCTTGAGTCTTAGCTGATTTTGCTGTGGACCCTGATATGAATCTTGATGCTCGTAAGTTGTAGGTGTTTACTTCTTTTTGTAGTATTGGGTCAAAACAGTTTGCTTCACATTTGAGTTCATTTCTTTTTATTCTTTTCTTTATTCTGGATTGAAACTCATTCCATCGGTTATCTCACACCCTATGACTTGAGGTCAACCTGCTTAAGATACCAAAACAAACAAACGAACGAAATTTTCTGCCCTAGTTTTCACTAGAAAAATTTCGTGAGTTAGTTGTGACATATATCTAAGAGATCAAATCAGGATTGTGTATCCTTGTGAATGAATCCAGGTTATGCTGGGAAACGATCGAGTTATGTCGGAAGAGAAAAAAAATCTCCGGGTTATGCCGGGACGGAAAGAAAAAAGGCTCCTTGAGTTATGCCAGGGAGATCCACGGGTTACGCCAGAATTTTGAAAGAAAAAAGGCAGCTCCTTGGGTTATGCTAGGGAGATCCACGGGTTATGCCGGGATTGGAAAGGAAAAGCTCCTTGGGTTATGCCAGGGAGATCCACGGGTTATGAATAAAGGAAAATAGAAGATGAAATATTGATTTCATTTCTTGGAATTGTATGATAATAGGGTTTACATTTGGAAAATTAAAAAGACAAAATACTAAAGAAAAACATCCGAGTTACACCCTGAGATAACTCGTGATGCAGAAAAGATGGCAAGAAAGGACTACCGGTACTCCCGCTTGATTGAAAATGGCGTGGCCTTACAATTTTGCAACTTGACGTTTGGTCCATGTACAGCACCTCAACGGTGCTTGAGCTTTCTCCTGGCTTAACCATGTGGGTTTGATATTGTACTTTTCTCATTGCCCCACATATTTCCTCAATTTCTTCAGCTGTGAAGGCCTCATCCTTTTCCTCTTCATTGTACTTTGGCCTTACGAATGTTTGATACAAGTGCGGTAGTGGTTGAGGCAAAGCCCATCCATCATGTTTTCTACGGTTCGCCTATGTTATATCATATGGCGTCGGGTAGAAGCCTAACCCGAAGAAATTCTCTGTAGTGGGCAAAGAAATTGGCTCAGCTATCCCTTGCAAGGACCTTCCAAGTCCCTTTCTCGGTTTATATCCATGTCGTATCATCTCTCTAGCCATCATGATTGAGGCATTAGAAAGGAAAGGCTGGGGATAAGATTTGCCCTCTTCATGCTGATCAGCCACCACAATTTCGAAGGCCTAATAGATTATATGCACACTACCTTCTCTAGCTTCTAGGTAGGGGACGTAGGGATCCCGATAAATTGACTGCTCGTCTTCCCCATGGACCAGGATTTCTTGGTCCTCATGTTCAAATTTTATCATCTGATGAAGAGTGGAAGGCACAGCTCCTGCTGCATAGACCCATGGCCTCAGGAGGTAATTGTATGATGTGTCCATATCTAACACTTGAAAGGTTACCTTGAAATCAACTAGGCTAATGGTCAAGACCAGATCAATCTCTCCGATTGTGTCCCTTTTGATTCCATCGAAAGCTCGAACACATACATTGTTTGGACGAATCCTCTCCGTCCCGATTTTCATTCGATGAAATGCTAAAAGTGGGCATATGTCTACCACAGAGCCTCCGTCTACCATTACCCTTTTGACATAATAACCTTCACATTTGTCAGTTAAATGCAGGGCTTTGTTGTGAGCGGCTCCTTCTGGGGGAAAGTCATTTTTACTGAATGTGATCTGATCGATAGCGAAGAATCTTTCTGCCATCCTTTCTAATTGTTCCACAGAGGTTTGAGCTGGCACGTATGCCTCATTGAGAGTTTTGGCTAGTACCCTCTGGTGCTCAGGGGATTCCATCGGGAAGGATAGCAAGGAGACTTGTTCAGGGGACTTTCGAAGCTGGTGCACTATTCATAGTCTGCCATTTTCATCTTTTGAAAGAAAACTTCTGCCTCTTCAACGCTCACTGGTTTCTTGGGTGGGAATCGCTTCTTGGTGGTGCTGTTCACTTCTTCCAAGTCAGAGTATTTCTTCACCGGATAGCTTTCTTGAGTCTCTCCAGTGATTTCTTTGTCCTTATATGTCACCACTGTTTCATGATAATTCCAAGGGACTGCGGTGGGGTATGTCATAGGCATCTGAGGTGCGCGTCCAACTACCACGGGCTCACTCAGCCTTGGTGGATTAGTTGGCCCCTGCACTACATAGGTTACTTTGGGCACATACATCTGAGTAGCCCTGTTCAACTCGAATCTCTTTGGGGGACTCAGAGTCAACTGCTTTTCCTGACGACCTCGTGGGACATAAAGGACAGCTTCTTTGACGGGCGTTGTCTCAATTTTAACCTCAACTTTCTTTACAATTCCAGGGTGCATGGTTTTGTTCCTCTTCTCCCCTTCATATTTCTTGGGGGAAGCTCTTGGCTTTCTATCCGTGTCAGCAATGGCAATTATGGCCTTCAAAGCCAGGTCGAATTCTTTATCCTCACAGATCATCCCGATTACTGGTCCGTTGTTGTGGGTCGGCAACGGGTTGTTAGTCACATTAGGGACATCCTCATCCCTTAACACAATTTTCCTCTTCTCTGCTCTATCAAATCTTCCACAGCTCGCTTCGAAGTCCAACAATTTTCTGTGTCGTGCCTTTTAGCCCCCGATTGATAAGCATACCGGGCACCCCGTTGGTAGGAAGGCAATTTCGGGTTTTGTCTGTTAGGAGGTACGGGCTACAACAGACCTAACTGGACTAGTTTTGGGAATAGGCTGTAATAAGATTCCCCGACTGGGGTAAAGTTTTGCCTTCTGGGTGGCTTACGGCGGCGGATGTTATTTTTAGGAGGGTGATGGTTATGTGATTTGGGTGAGGCGGCTGGTTTCTCGGGGCTTGGTTCCTGTTGGCCTGCTGCTCCGGTCGTGCAAAAGGTTGAGCATTTATAACCGCATATGGTTGAAGAGCATAAGGCATGTACTGGTGAGGATAATAATATTGAGGCGTTCTTCCCGAGAACATGGGCCTAGGAGCATGATGTCTTCTCGCACCCGATGCTGCCGTCGAGGTTTCTTCTTTCTTTTGGCCCGTTGTGACTCCTCCAGACCCGCCTTGGATGGCCTGGGAGGTTTCTCTTATGGTCGTCTGGCTCAAAATCCTTCCCGTTTCAAACTGTTTTCTACCATTTCACCAATCTTGATTGCCTCTGCAAAATGCTTTCCCATGGCCGACATCATGTTTGAAAGTAATATGCTTCCTGGTCGTGAAGGATGACAGTGACCATTTCTATTTCATCCATGGGAGGTTTCACCCTCGATGCCTGTTCGCTCCACTTAATAGCATATTCTCTTAAACTTTCTAAAGGCTTCTTCTTCAGATTTTCCAAGGAGTTCCTTTCTGGTGCGATGTCGATGTTGTATTGAAAATGCCTTACAAAATATCTGGAAAGATCGTCCAAAATGTTCCATCGTGAGACGTCTTGGTCCATATATTCAGAGGCAATGCCTACTAAGCTTTCTCCGAAGTACGCCATCAACAACTCTTCTTTTCCGTCAGCTCCGTGCAATTGGTTGCAATACTTCTTTAGGTGAGCAATGGGATCTCCATGCCCATTATACTTTTGGAACTTTGGCGTTTTGAATCCCATGGGTAGGTGCACGTGAGGGAACATGCACAGATCAATATAAGAAACACTTTTTTGCCCACTCAGACCTTGCATATTCTTTAAACTCTGATCAAGGCTTCTCATTCTTTTCGCCATCTCGTCTTGTTCAGGAGCTTTGGGAGTTTTATCTTGTCCTGGTGTGAACACAAATGGTGGTTGAGGATAAGTGTAGGTGGGGTATTGTGGAGGCTCAGTTTGGTAAGCGGGTGTTTGGAATGTGTAGGCTGATGGACCAAACGTGGGTCTAGGCAATGCGGGCTGTATTGTGGCCGTACATGGGGGAGTCGTAAAGATATTGGGGACTGTTTCGGATGTTAACACCTGGGGGAGGACCTCAAAAGGTGCTCCAACAAAATTGGCTGGTATGGTGGGCTATCCCAATAGGATGTTTGGATGACTAGTAGGAATGGTGGAGGTACCCCATGATCTAAGGAAGTTCTCGGGGAATCCAGGGATGGCGCTCGGAGGCTCTTTTCCATTCGTCCATGCATCCCACATCTCGATACCGTAAGGCGTGGGATCCTATTTTCCTCGGCTGCTTCATACTATGAGGTCGGGATGCTTGAGATTGGGTTATCTTCCGAGATGGGAATTGGTGGCAAGGTCATTTCGGACGACATTTTTGTACTCCCTTTTGATCTGGTAAAATACCGATGTGATGCTAGCTTTCCAAAAACCAACCACCGTTTCTGAAAACCTAAGTTAGGATTGATAGCAACGAATGGTTAGTTTGAGACAAGTAACAGATAGAGAATCGCACATTGGGATGCGATGCACCTATACAGTTAAATGGATGTCTACATGTTTGCATGTGTCATTCCGGCTTTCTTTTCCATTTTCTTTCTTGTGATTTCCACCCTTCATTTTTCTTGCTTTTCTGTCTTTTCATCTCTTGTTTTTTTATTTTCTTCCCTATTTTGCTTTCCTCTTAGGGGTTTTTCTTTTATTTTCATTTTCCTTTTCCCCTTTTTTTCGTTTTTTCTCTTAGAGTTACGGTCGAATCTTATGAAGATTGCCTACGTATCATGACTCCGCATGAACAGACCGAGCGTAGTTCATGAAAAATAAATGTGAATAGAAACAAAATTCTTTTTGAGATTTCCGAGTTTCATAGATGGCAAATACTTTGATTAAAACATGAACAAAGAAATACAGACTCCAAATTCAAATATCTTTTTTCAAATGAAAATACGGACTCTAACAACTTGAAGGACTCTAGAAAAGTACAAACTCTAGTGAAAAAAAGAAAATATAGACTTAATGCGAAAATCATGAATACATTAAAGCTCCTGGTTCATGCGGGACATCGTTTGGTCTCACCACGGGCCTACATGCAAGATCCCCTTGATGCCTATCTAGGTCACTCATTATCTGTTTGACAAATATCATTATTGCTGCAAAAAAGGTGGTGCGAGTCATGTCCTCACATGCTTGGCATTTCCTAGTGATATAATGAGCAATGGTGGAGCATCCGCCCTATCTGATCATTCCTGGCTTCCAAAACCTGGGCATCATGAAGGTGTTGATGTTGTAATTGTTGTGTTTCCTTCTCCATTTGGGCCATCAAGTCACAGCAATGTTCCCTATCGGCTTTAAAGTCTTTGGCTTGTTTGGATGCTTCATTCTCGAGGGTGGTCATTTCCCTTCTCAAATTAGTAATGGTTCTCTCATAATTTCTTTTTATTTGTTGCATAAATTGGGCTCTTTCCTCTGTCTTCTTTGCCCACTATGCCCGGATTTTTGCCATTTTCCCTTCAAATTTCTCCAACTCTTCCTGGCACTCTAAGACTTGCTTCTTCAACCCTTTATAAATCTCTCATCAGACCGTCTTCTTCCTTGGTTTTTAGCAGCTATTTTCATTTGTTGGATTTGAGCCTTGAGAGCTTCATTCTCTTGGGTCAGCTTCTATTTGTCACTTTCATCGGCCGCAGCTTGCAAGCTATTTTCAAACCGGAGATCTTGAACCTGTTTTTCCAATGCTCCTATTCGGGCCCAGTGTTCCTTTTTCTTGGCTAACCAATGCCATTGCACCTGAGCTTCGTCAGTGAAGTGTTGGACATGTAGCCTCTTGGCGGGTCTCTCAGGAATTTGAAATCTTTTGCCAAAACAAACTATGTATTCGGGGTCTACTTTGCCCCTAGCTCGATCTCGCACTATGGTTTTAGGCTCAAGATACCTACATTCATTCCATATTTGGCGAGTCTTTCCTTCTGGGAATGCAGCTTTCGGGCCTAATTCGATGACTTGTTTACTCAGATCTTCATCATTGTGGATGGTTTGGAATCTTCCTAGCTGCCGCAGGACTCGATAAGGAGCATAGGGTTGGATGCTCCGAACGCCGATCAAAAGAATATAAGGCACTTCTGCTGACGTGTACACAACCTCGGTAGCGGGAAGCCATACGAAAGCCCATTAAATTTTATCCGCAGTCAAAGATCTCAAGCATGACAACCAAGCCTCAGTGCCCTCGGAACTCAATACCTGTTACCCGGGTCCCAAATTCTTCAATGCAACTCAACGCGGTCAAACCATAGTTCATGTACCCAGTTCAGTGGCAAAGGTGCTTTACATCCACAGTCAGATTGCAACCCTGAAAGAACTTTCCCCCTTCTCGGCATATGGTCAGAGCTCGATAAATTTCAGACATGATTAGCAGCGTACTGTTGTTTTTTTTGATTGCAACATCTAGCATTCCCACAAGGCTTATTTCTATATGACCATCTTTTTGTGGACAAATCACAACTCCAAAGAAAGCTACCATGAAAGCTAGGACCCGTCTTGCCTCCCACTTATCTTTGTTTCCGGCATGGGTCAGCCGGTGTTTGGTTGTTCGAACACTCGGGGATTGCCGTATCGATGATACAAGAAATGGAGCGTGCAAAAACCTTATGATATATTTCCATCCCGAACATCCCGACCAATGCTTAACAAGTCTAGGAACCTGCGGGGAGTCACCGGTCTTGGTGCCAATGGATAGCGGCTTTTGAGATTTCCATTTAGACCCACATAATTGGCTATTTCTTCCAATGTCTGTGTGAGTTCAAAATCATAGAAGCGGAACTTGTTGCGAGTGGGGTCCCAGAAGGGTATCAGAGCCTCAACTATGTCCAACCATGGCTTGATTTTTAATAAACCGATGAGGCCTGCCAGAACCCTTGTCACTATTTCTTTGCTACCCGATCCTAAGTCATTCCACCACATATGGAGCTTCAAAGGGATATCTTTTAGGGCCGTGATGGGTTCAATTTCATCTGTGCTCATCCTGCATATTTATTAAGGGTGATTTAAAAACTGACTGTGACTCTGAAGGAAGAAAACAACATTATTTCATTTTGTTTCGTTCTTTTTTTTCAAGATGTCTCAGTTCTTTATTTTAATATAGGATGTTGGCTTTGAAGATACGGTCTTTTAGCACTTCGGGGAAGAAGATTTTAAGGCTGTGCCTGCTAACTGCTAAAAAATGATTCAAGGTGGTTGTTCTTGCAAAAATAGCATTCCGGTGCCCTTTGGGGGACATTCGGCTTATTTTTGACAAGAATGACACCACCTGACTTATTTGAGGCTAAATCAAAATTATAATTCAAAAGGAAGTTGGACCCGATGGGGGTTGCCTACGTATCCCATCTCCGGCGGGAATCAAACTGGGGTAGTTCCGGCAAAATGTTTTGTGAAAACCAAAACTTTTGTTAAAAAATCTTCTTGTTTTTTTCTTTTCTTTTTGAAAATTCTGGCAGCATTTCGATATTTTTTGATTTTTTGAAGCAAGTGGTTACTCTCATTTAGCCCTAACACTGCTATTTTCTTAATTTTCGCCCGGCCAACATGCAAATCTAAAGCAAATAAATGCACAAGTAGCACGTAAGATGCATTAAGATGGTCTTTTCGTTTCAGTTCACTTGTCCTAAATGGACTCAACCTCTGTGTTGAGTCCACTAAGTCAAATGCACGTGATGCAAACAAACATCCCTACTAGGGATCCGGCATGATGTTTTGTTATACTAAGGTTAAACCCTGGGCTTATTGTTCTAGACCTGGTTTACCCAAACGGACAACTCGAGCCGAGGGGGCAGTATACCGGGGATACACAGAAGCTTTGTCGGCTTAGCAGCTTATCCGAACCTCGTTCCAAATGGGAAAAGACTCTAAAGAGAAGAGAAGGTATACGAAGTGCACCCTTCTCTATGATATAGAAGACTTAGAGAGAGAGGAAGGGATTCGTAAAAGTTTATATACAATTCAACAAATATCAAAGCGGTAAAACATTTAGCGCATATAACATGGAACATGTAGAAAAATTAGAAAAGCCAAATATACTAGTTATTCTAAGCTCGAATTCTTGAACCCTGAACTAGAGATTCTGGGTTGTATCCCCAGCAGAGTCGCCAGAGCTGTCACACCTCCCTTTTTACACACCTAACCCGAATGATAATGTATAAGGGAGTTTTTCCATTTAAAGTGACATTATTCGAAATGAGATTATTTATTTGTTTAGAGTCGCCACTTGGGATAGGATTGGCTTTTGGTGTCCCACGTCACCGGTTTAACTTGAATCCCAGATCGAGGAAAAGTTCGACTTACCAGTTGGAATCTGCGAACCAGAAATTGTGAATAAGAAATTCTGTTGACACGAGGGAAGGTTTTAGGCTCCCCGAATCCCGTGGTTCTAGCACGGTCGCTTAAATTATTATAAATGGCTAAAATATGATTTTTTATACATGTCGTCATATAGTGCAATTTTAAATTTATCTAACGTTTTTGGCTAAATTTTTAAAGAAAGTGAACGTCGTTTAAAAACGTATTTTTGGACCACGTCACATGAAATGCACCCTGATCCTCGAAACATTCTTATCTAATGTTTTGGGATTTGGATTTGGGTTGCATGAAATGCACACCCGTATTTAGGATAGTAAAATTATTAAAAAGCGTGCCTAATACTACTAACGTGTTATTATTTTTGGGGGAGGACGTGAAAATTCGCTAAGCGGCACGTCCCGAATTCTAAGTATTTTATTATAATAATTTTAAAAGGCCCCCGAAATTTATGCATTTTTTTTGGCGCGGCTCCTCGTTTTATTATTTAAAGGCTTACCTAAAGAAAGCTACGATTTTCTACCAAGTGTTGTCTGTGAAAGTACCTTAATTAATTAGCGTTGTTAATTGGCTATTTATTAGAAAGTTTTTGAAGATTTCGGGCCTCAAGCTCAGACCCACACTTAAACAAAAGGATAGCCTCTCAATTCAAATATGCTACCTAGCTTGGAATAACCAAACCCTTTGTTATGAATTTAAACCTCGGGACCCAATGTAAGTTCAGGTCCTTGACGTTATTTTTTTGAATTTGGCCAGTAGCATAAGGTAAAATCATTTCTGACTGCTACCAACCTTTGGGCCTCGAGTCAAGTCCAATTGAGAAGAAGAAGTTGGCCTGGGATGAGGCCTGGCATCTGCATGTTGTAGCTCAACACAAGTGGTGTGGGCTATTAGCCTTGGGCTTATGAATAAGCCCAATCAAAATTATTGAAACAACCTCAAACAATTCAGACCCATCTATTGGAATAACAAACAGAAAGAAACATTCAAATTTAGTACAATTATCAATTTAATTCTAGATTTGCTCTTCAGATCTAAACTAGCGTAATCTTTTAGAACACGAAACTGAATTGCTTAACATCAAATTCAAGGATCCTATTTTATTGAAATATAATTTTTTTTGCGATCTACAATAGTCTAGATTATACAGTCATCAGAAGCTATACATATGCTAGCATACGAACTAACATAGTCTATAATTAAGATCTATTACACATCCCAATTATACAATCCGGTTAAACAGTCCTGTTATATGCAATTAATATCAAATACTATTACTATACAATCCAACATGTGAACTAACAAGTATGGAAATAAGCTAAACTTGAAATCAACATGAGAATTGGTCATTTATTCAGCAATTCGAATAGAACCGTGGATTTGGTCCTTCACATATTCGAAGTTGAAGAATACCTGGGATTGCAATGAAACAAAGGAGAAGAAGGAGGTCAGCAACAGGTGAAAGAGCACAACAACAGTAATTTCAGCTTGGAATTCAGCCATGAAAAACCAGTATACAACCAAAATTGACTAGAACAAAACAAAATTTAGCGTGTAATTAACCCAACAGTCTTTAAAACCTCAAATATTGATCAAAACTAGAATATCTAAGCTACTTTGCCCTTATGTAAACTAGAATTTTGAAGTAGGAACTAGAATTTGAAATTGGACTACGAACTACAGCAGAATAGCACGACCTTTTTTTTTCCGAGTTTTTGGTATTATTTTCTGAACTTCTGAAAGATAGAGATCGAACTTCAATTGCTTGCATTTGGATTGTGAATTTTCAAACTTCAGAGATTTGAATTAGGAGGTTTTTTTTTGGGGAGATTTTTCAGAGCTGGAACTTTTGGGAATTTTTTCAGGGTTCAAAACTTATAAAAGAAGGCAGGTATACTGCCTTTTATAGGTAGAAAAAAGGGGGAAGAAAATTCTAGATTTAATTACCCATTTTCCCCCTTTTATTTTCTGTTTTTATTTAATATCCCTTAATGTTTTGACTTGTTTCTCAAGTTACTGCCCCAAGCTTCTTAAATTAGAACTAAGGCCCTATTCTAGAAGAGTCTAGGGTGTTCTAGTTTAACCTACAACATTTCTATCTAAATTAAAATTGAATACTAACTGGAGAAATTAAAACCTATAAAAGTAAACACCGAATCCAAACATATTCAAACTAAAGGTTAAACTAATACTAAAATCACTAAAACATGATTAATCAAAAAATAACTAAATCAAAATCAGAAAAAGATAAAATAGAAAATTACTAAGAAAACCTACTAATTTGGCTAAACAAATACTAAAAACAAGATTAAAATAAAAATAAAAATGAGAGAATTACCTTGATTAATCAAATGAAAGGGATATCGACCAAGCTTTTGCAAAATTCGGACTGAAACTGTCCTTAATCGTGTGTTTCCATGAGAAACACAAGATTAAGGACTATTATAGTCCAAAATCGAACGAACTCCAGCATCTTGAAAAATTAGGGTTTTGGGGTCAATGTTTGATCTGAAATTCGAAAAGTTTGAGGGAGATTTGAAGCTTATGGACTGTGGTTTCGGAAGGATAAGGGTGAGTAGAAGCCTTGGTGTAAATTTGGACTGGTTTGGAGACCGGTCGCCGCCATGTGCGGTGGTGGCGGCGTCACTATTATTGATATCCAAAAGGCTGGGCTCGGATTTGAAGGAAATCATTTGGCGCGTTGGAAAGAGGGGGAAAAGAGGATTGGATGGTGTAAATTTGGGCGTGTTTAGAGAACGGCCGCTGCCGTAAGGCGATTTTCGGCAACGGCATAATATGGAGGGTGACGGGGAATTAGGGTTGTGGGTGGTGGGATTCTGAGAGACGAAAAGGGGGTGAGGGTAAGGGAATCCGACCACTTTATATGAAATTAATCCTAGTTCTGAGCCGTTGGATCTAATATCCTCGACGGCCCAGATCTAACTTCCCCTATACGACATCTTTTAGAATTAAAAGGGGGCAGGCCGGGTTAGGTGTAAACTGGGCTCGGACTGAGGAACGGGTTGGAAGGGTTTTTGGGCCATTTCAACCGGTTTCGGCCTAAAATTGATGGCCTGTTTCTTTATTTCAATTTGTTTTCTTCTTTTCCTTTTGCATTTTTTTGTTTGAAATTTTAGATTTTATGAAATGCAAATTAAAAGTAGCCAAAAACTGATTTAATTCTAAAATGAGACTAATAAATTTTTTAAATATTAACTAGATCCCAATTTTAAAAGAAAAATTAAAGAAAAGTGAAATTAAAGGAACAAAAATGCAAAAAGGATTATTTTTGTTATTTTTTCTCTTATTTTCAATGATGTTCAATTAATTCAAAAATATAGAATTAGGTCCTAAATGTAAGTATGCTATTTTTATAATTTTTTTATTTTTTATGACACCTAAAAATGTACACAAAATGCAAGCAAAACATAAAATCACGCAATTAACTCAAAAAAGTTCAAATACTAAAAGAAAAATTCTATTTCTAATGAATTCTATTGGAGTAATTTGAACGCGGAAAAAATCACATGATCACACAGTGGGAATAAAAATATGGTTAAGTTTGAAAAATTACAAGATTGTTTTTCTCTATTTTTTTGCCTTATTTTCTTTCTTTCCCCTTTCCAGTTGCTTCTATTATACCCATTATATAGTATATTTACTTTTTAGAATCTCAATCTATTATTTTTCTTATCCCAATTTGTTATAATCGAAGATGAAAGAATTCCGTTTTTTATATAGATATTGTTATAAATAGAACTCAAATTAGAGTGAATGTCTATCTTATAGAAGAGTTTTACTTTGAGGCTAACTCATTTTTCTTCCTATAAATAGAGGGGTGTTACCCCTTTGTATATCATCCCAAAAGTATCAATAAGAATACTCTTCTCTCTACTTTTCTCTCTATTGTTCTTGTTCTTGTATTATTGTTCTTGTTCTTATATTATTTACTAAGACGTTATCAGCACGAGTCTCTAACCAATTGAAATTTTCGATTGTCTTAACTTTTGTTTGTGTAGGGTTTCACGTGAGGTTCTGTCGTAACCAAATCCCAAAATTTTCTATACGGAAAATAGAAGAAAAAGGAAACGTATTAATATTTGGGCAAAAGACAAAGACTTTGATCGGCCAAGCAACTGAAAGCAATTGAAATTGAAAACAAGGAAGGGATTCACTGAAAATTAATCGTGAAGGAAAAAAAAGGATGGTTGATCAAATAACTTTTGTGGTGGAATCTTGTGTCATAGAATACAGAAACAGAAAGAGAAAAACGTGAGAGAAAGAAAGGAATTTACACAAGAGGTATATTTGATATCACAACATTTATTGGTATACCTTAAAGGTAAGTAATTTACTTTTCCCTTTCAAATTCTTGAAATTCTACGATTTGATTTTATATACAAACAAAGACAACAAAGTTTGATTATAACTCTAATGGAGTTTGTAAGAAATTACACTCACATGAAGTGGTAAAATTTCTATGCCTTGCCATGATCAAATTCATGTATGATTGTGGGCAAAGAATTGAAAATCCGTCCCATTGAATTTGCTCCATTCCCTTTAGAGAATGTGGTAGCAGTATGTGATAAGTCTGAAAGAAGACAAAATTATTACCATGAAGATATCAATGAATGTGGACGTGGCAATAGACGGAATTATAATCGTCATTATGATCCATTCCCTGAAGTGAATGTGATAATTGTAATAAAGCCTGTAAGTATGAACACGCTCTTGATGTAATTGTGTTTTATGTCTAACATTATGAAAAAAAATTTCATTGCCCTTGAAATTTCGGGCAAGAACTATATGACATGGGTGTTGGATGCTGAAATCCACTTAGATGCTATGGGTCTTGGAGACGCCATTAAAGACAGAAATAATGCATCCACCCAAGACTATGCTAAGCCCTTGATTTTTTTGCGCCATCACCTTGATGAAGGTTTGAAACTGTGCTAAGGCCTTGATTTACTTGCGCCATCGCCTTGATGAAGGTTTGAAACTGTGTTAAGGCCTTGATTTACTTGTGCCATCACCTTGATGAAGGTTTGGAAATTGAATATATCACAGTCAAAGATCCACCTATCTTGTGGAATGGCTTAAAGGAGAGATATGACAACATGAAGTTGGTCACTCTGCCACAAGCACGATATGATGAGAATCCAAAAGCAAGTAGTTCATAAACTATATGTTATCGTTGCGGTGGAAAAGGGCACTGGGCGAAAATTTGCCGTGTACCAAGACATTTGGTTGAGCCTTGTCAAGCATCTCTAAAGAGTAAATGCCCTGAAACAAATTTTGTCTCTGACGACAATTTTGACATCACCCACTTGGATGTGGCAGACTTCTTTGAGCACCCTGAGGGGAAAATTGACCACCTAAATTGTGATGGATCTGTGATGAAGGAAGATGGAATTGTTTGATTTTATTTCACTTATTTGTAATAGTTAGTGAATAAACTAATAGTCATTAGTATCAGCTCGTATTAGTTAGTTTATGATATAATGTTAGTATTAGTTCTTTAGAATGTTTCAATATGCTTAAATTTCGAAGAAATTTTTATTTTCCAGCAAAGTTAGTCGATTAACTAATAAGTTAGTCGACTATCTAATATTTCGTATTAAAAACTGGAATTTCCGCAAGCTAAGTTATTCGAATATCTGATTTAGTTATTCGAATAACCTAATGACTGTTTACTAAGTTATTCGACTATCAACTTAGTTATTCGACTATCTAATATTTCGCATTAAAACTGGACTTTTCCGCAAGGCATGATAGTCGACTATCTGATTTAGTTAGTCGAATAACCTCAGCAGATTTTGAAAATATTGTTTAAATATGAAGCAAACAGATTTGTATATTCTCATGTTCATATATTTTCTTTTGTTTGTCAAACCATGGGAATTAAATTGATTGAAGGCTCCTGGAGAGCAACTATAACTTTGCCTAAAGGAACAATATTTTAGAGAATGCAATGTTCTCCTCCAAGTCTAAGAGGAACTTGTTGAGTTTTAATGATATCAGTCAAAATGTTCTCCTCCAAGTCTAAAAGGAACTTGTTGAGTTTTAGAGATATCATTCAAAATGGATATCAGATTGAGACAATACATGAGTATAATCTTGAATACCTCATTTACTCATGAAAACGAGGCTGCCCACTTCGGATTGGGGTCACGCCATTTTGCATGCAGCAATGCTAGTTCGTCAGCTGCCCACTTCGGTTTGGGGTCACGCCATTTTGTATGCAGCAATGCTAGTTCTTCTCTGACTGACGAATTGTCACAAATATTCCCCGTTGCAATTAGTTTTGGGTCATGAACCTAATATATCCATTTAAGAATTGTTGGATGCGCAGTATATGTGCCTGTAGCACCGCCATACCGCACCAAAATGGGTCTGCAAAGAAGGTTAGGAATATATGTTGAGTTTGAATCTCCCTCCATTATTCGCTACCTCGAAACATTGACAGGGGATTTGTTCACTGCACGATTTGCAGACTGTCAATTCGATGAGACACTTTTCCCAAAATTAGGGGGAGAAGTTGGTGAAACCAAACGGGAAATTTTGTGGAAAAATGCATCATTATCTCATCTTGATCCATATACCTGCATTTGTGAAAATGAGGTGCAAAAGATTATCCATTTGCAAAGAATAACAAATCAAATGCCAGATGCATTTACAGATTTGAAAAGGATAACAAAATCACATATCCCCGAAGTGAATGTGACAACATCTGATTCACGAATACATATTCATTATTGGAAGAGTATGAACATGAAATTGGCATAGAATATACCATACTCACCCCTAGAAGGAGGTTTGAGATGATACCACACTCACCCCTAGAAGGAGGTTTGAGATGATATATGGCATGAATGATCGTTGGTCACGTACCTATTGTACGCCAAAAGTATTTTGGAAATATGACTATTAAAGGACAACGATAATGCAAGAAACATATCTTGCATATAAGTTTGACATGACCATAATGGTATAACTTTCTCTTTAAGAAAGATATTCACCACATGAATGTTGATGAATTTGTGGTAGTACAAAATTAATTGAGAGCTCTAGAAGAGCCAATCATTACTATGTTGGAGAAACACAATTGAGTATTGTGCTGTAGTAAGTCTCAAAGAAACTTATTCAGTTTCCAAAGTACACGCGAAAGCGCTGATTATATTGAGACTATAAATAAAGGAAAGATTTGATATCTTCTATTACTACAACTTGTAGCGGAATAATTTGTATATGAAAAGCTACCCGCTTTATTCTCCAGTTTATACTACACAAACAAAAGAATGCCACAGTAAAGTGGATATCTATTGGTATAAAAACCCATGTCATAATAAACCTGAAGTTTATTGATAAGTGCACATGTCATGGTGTAAATTTGAAGTTTACCAATATTGATAATTTATTCAGTTGGCATTCGGGTTAGCCATCTCATTTTAAGTATGATGTGCAATAATAGAGAATTCACATGGGTGAATATTAAAGAACTAGAAAGTTATTTACGAATTCTCTTGTATCACTTGTTCTCATTAATGAATTGACCAACTAAAGAGTTCGGGTTGAAGCCCATAAATTCTGGAAATATCAAAGGTGAATATGGGCCCATTCACCTGCCATGTATACCACATATGATGCATCTATGAAATGGTTACATGCGCGATTGTTATTAACCCGCAGCCTGGCCGGTGCTTGCGAGGTAAATTGCTCAGTAATCTAACTTCGAGCATAATTTCCAGATTTTCTACTCAAGATAGTTCATCTTGATAAGTTGGTTTATATCAAAGTTGGTTTAGCAAGATAATTATTGAGTGCCTCCACTTAATAGCTAAACTGTTTCTTATGAGAACAAAGTTATATATATCAGTTTGATATACGTTGTATACGAGAGTATATTCTCCCCTCACAAGTGGTTCAGGGTCAGGAACCAAATAATTTCATCTTATTATTAATGTGCTGTGTATATTGACATGATAATGCACAAAGATGATTTCTCAAAGTTGAGGAAACAAGTTAGCTTTTCTAACATGAGGGGGAGACATGATAAACACTTGAGAAAAGGTTACATGAGATGAATTATCATTTGTATATATAGATCCTCGAATATCATAATATGAACCTAAAGTTCATAAAAGGATAATTCAATTGCAACATATTGCAAAGCATGCTATACGCATTTGCTGACCCAAAGGATGTAACTATATTCTCACTGCAAATGCTCATATTAAGTCCTAGAAGGACAAAGTCTTGGATACGCTTGAAGCGTATAGACAAATCGGTTTCAAAAGGAACTTCTTAATAAAGAAGATGAGCAAAGGATCAAAGTGATCATAATAAGGAGGCAAGTGATCCAGAAGATCACATGACATAACACTTCATAAAGTCTCATGAGAGATTCAGGTACCTGAATGTATGAATGAAGAGATCTCCATGTTATGTCTTTATGAAAATTGACTGAAACCGATATAAAATGATTGTCGACGACATCTATAATAGCGCCAAATATCGATGAGGATCTTGTGTTTGTCGAATACAAACAAAATATTGGCCAAATGGAAGAGATACAATTTAAGAAGAATTGATTCCATATGAAAGACATGTAGTTTTGGACATGTAGTTCAAATACTTGAAAGTGTAAAGTCAAAGCATGATGGCATCGAGAATACCCCTATGGAGATATTCAAGAGTCATTTCACGGCATTATATGAAGATGTTCATATCTATCAAGAATGATAATTTCAAGGTGCGGAATATTTATTCAAATCAATATGGCTGATTTATTTATCAAATCTCTACAAAAGATCGTTTTGAAGATGGTGCACAAGATTGGAATTCAAATGCTCAAGGATGTGAATTGATGCTCTATTCAGGGGGAGTTAATGCGCGTTGCACTCTTTTTTCCTTACAAGGTTTTGTCCCACTGGGTTTTCCTTGCAAGGTTTTTAACGAGGCAACCAATAGGCGCATATTCAAACATGTGTACTCATTTTCCTTTTCTATAATTTTTTCCCATTGGGTTTTGTTTTAGTTAAGGTTTTAACGAGGCACATTATTGAATAGACATTCAAGGGGGAGTGTTATAAATAGAACTCAAATTAGAGTAGAATGTCTATCTTATAGAAGAGTTTTACTTTGAGGTTAACTCATTTCTCTTCCTATAAATAGAGGGGTCTTACTCCATTGTATATCATCCCAAAAGTATCAATAAGAATACTCCTCTCTCTACTTTTCTCTCTATTGTTCTTGTTCTTGTATTATTGTTCTTGTTCTTATATTATTTCATAACAGATATAATTATTTTTTTTGTATGATTTTTGTCCAGCAATTTTGAAGGAGAATTACTGGCAATGAACCTTGACTCGTGGAGAGGTGGTTTCAAAAAGCTTTGTGGCAGTATTTAATCTAGAAGTTAAGGAAATTGATTCGAAAGTGATAATAACGTAGTTACATATTAAAATTACTGTCTTTTATGATTTAACTCGATTTGAGTTTTGCTTAACGAACAAATCATTTAATTTGACATCATCTATTTGTACAAAGTACTTTTTAGATTGCCAATTTAGTTTTTAGTTATAGTATTAAAGGACATTTGTATTACATGTATTTCATTGAAGGTTGGCATATGTGGATATATAAAATAAATGTAAGTGTTATGATAAAATTAAATAGAGGATTATTATTAATATTTAAAAAAATTTGGTACCGACATTAATCTAAATGTTGGAATTTTTAATATGACATTTTGGAACAGTTTTGAAAAGAAGTCACTAATCGTTTTTAACATTCATGTAAATGTAAATACGATATTTTCATAAATGACGTAGAAATTTTTACTGATATTTTAAAGGTTAAAACTAAATGTCATAAATTTCTTACTGACACTTACCTAAATATCATAAAATAAATGTCGTAAATTTCTTATCGATATTTACTTAAATGTCGTAAACTATATGGCGTAAAAAACTTATAGATATTTACCTAATGTCGGAAACTAAACGACATTAAAATTTATGACATTTGGTGCAAATGTAAAGTAAATGTCAATAAACGAATTTTCGACATTTAAGAAACGTAACATGACATTTAATAAATGTCGCCGTACCTTTATTTTCTTGTAATGCTTTCTTATATGTGCGCTTATACGACTCTTCCCTCCAAACGTTTTTTCAAGTTTTACCCAATCTCTAGGCCTCACCTTGTAATCATATACAGAGCTTGACAAGATGTCCCTAGACATCTATAGATATACTAAAGTTCTTCGCTCGGTACTTTGATGAATCTACAAATATTGCTATACCTTATTTCATGGACCCAATTATCCATCCATATGAATTTACCGCATCTAGGTAAGTCATACTGAGGCCTGCCACCAAACTCCAACCATCGTGTCCTACGTAATACATTGTCACTAGGGTTTACGTCTTATTAGGGAACATCTGAAGTGATTTTCCTTATCCACCTAGGGGTGATACTATACTTCAATAACCGTACTTCATATCATCCCAATGTGATTCATCTTATGGGGGTATTCTAATACCATGCCATTCCATTTTCTTTTAATCATTACTCAATCGAAGGCCCAAACGTCATCCTCTAATTTATCATAATCATACTCTTATTCTACTATTAGGGCAACGTTTTATCTCTTCTAATTGTTGTTATTCTTAGACTCCTCTAAGTCCATTCCGACTGTACCGAGCTTTCTATAGCTTATGGAAACCATCAGCTCTCTTGTTTTAATGGGCTTAATCTCAAGGCCTTACCTGTTCTCGTCATCTTCCCACTCACCTTTTCACACTTTTACTCCTATCTACCTAAAATCTTATTGCTAGACGATACTTTAGAGTGCGACCTACACATATCAATTCATACTACTCAAAAACTTCATTTACTTGGTAGCATCATAGATTTCCTTTCATGCCTTCTCAATTGTCTTTAAATGTATGCAATAGCTTTTCTGGGTCGTTCTGCAACTTGTTGCATTAATACTTGGCTCGTCTTGGTACCCTCATATGTTGGAATTATGTCTTAGGTAGTCTACAAGCTGTGTTTATTAGAGCCTTGTTTATGGGTGTGTTGTGCACTACACTTATAAGCAAGAGACTACAGGGCATTTAGAACTGTCACTCTTTCTTCTCACTCTAGATCGTATGGTAGAGCTCAGTTGTAAGAACTCAATTTCCTAAGCCCTATCTTATTCATAATATATCGATGCCTACATTTAAAAAGACGGTTGGTAAGGGATTGCACGTATTTATGCAACAATTGAGTCACAGGAACTTGATTCTGCATGATGGTTATAATGAGTAAATGTAAGGTATTCAACAGATCATGTGTGTACTAAAACATGTAAGCTTTTTATTGAGGAGCCCTAAGGCATAAATATTTATCCACCCAGAAGGTGAAAAGCAACGAGAGAATCATATGGTACAAGTTTCAACAAGTAAAAGAAGAAAAGTGAAGAAGGGTACAGGGTACCCAGTTAGTAAAGATGAACATTATCTACAATTCAGAAAGAGAAATATAAGTATTTTGAGTTACCTCCAACAGTAACAAAGGTATATACGATTGGCTACATCGATCTTAGTTATACCCTATGGGAGCTAACATATATGGTTTAAGAGAAGGACGGAATATTAGAATCCAGTTAGATTTAGAGTAACCTAAAATGATGGATGAATTGTTTGCATTAGTTAACATTTCCTTATACAAAATATAATAACGAAATGAGCCCCAAGACTTAGTTGAAATGGCAAAGGTTGAGAAACTTGTGGTTTAAGCCATAGGTTCGAACTTTGCATAATACGAATTAAGCTTGATATTTAAGTAGATAAGGGTATACAGGTAGATTCACTAGTCTTTGATTTTATTCAAAAAAATATAATAACATGAATTCCACAACTTTAGGAAAATTTTACTCTATTTTTAAGTTGTAACTCAATTACTTTACAAACAATAACTATATACATATCGATCAATTAGCAGGCCGGAAAGCAGATACATGGTGTATTTCTACCAGTTTTAGCCGAACTAGGACAAGCCCCAAGAGCCAGACCGATACATATTCTTCCTTTAGCATCGTTTCGTGCTACAACATTTTGCATATATTTCTGTATACAGTGGGGTCCAATTCCACTATTTTCTTCCCCAATCTCTTATCCTTCAATGTAATACAACTTTTCTTTTGTAAAAATATCAATTTGAATGACAACCAAACCAATCGACAGTATTTATACAGGAAAATACAGGTGTACTCCTTAGTCATTCCGTAAATGATTAGATTTGGGCACTATTCGAGAAGAGAATTGAAATATCAAATATACCTTTGGGGTAAGTTCTGCTAACCAGAGAATGATTCTTATATCCAATTTCTACAAGTATTTTCTTAACAAACTATTCCTCAGTTAATATCGGACGTGATTCATACTGTTGTATTGATGAGAAGAAGGCATAACACGTGGACTACCATCAACGTAACATGCATAACGTGTGGACTATCATCATGGTCACAAGTGGCACTTTCTATTAAACGAATCAAAGAATTCAAAAAGACACAGGAGAAACAGTCCTGGAGTTTCTCTGGAAAAGGAACTAACTCTGACAGCTCGAAAAGAAGAAATAGGAGTTGAATGGACAAAGACCATTAAATAGGGAACATGCCCGAATTTATTATAAATAAGGAAGGAAAATCGACATTAATCGTGGTTATGGGAAATCTTCGAGTCATAAATGCTTTTGTTACGGTTATATATGGTAACGGGTAATCAAGGTCAATGCCATTAACAAGCCGAATTAAGCAAGGAAACCATTGTAAGTATATACTCCTATAGAAGGGCCTGGTCCTCATTTTTAATGGTATCTGATTTTTCTTCAATACATGAAATTATTCCTTTACTTTGTTCAATAGGTTCCAACTGCAATTTTGGGAGAGATTATCAATTTGCTTTACACTTTCTTTCCTTGTCAATTATTTTTATTATTTGCCTTATTCTTCGAATTATAGAGAAAACAACAACAACAACAACAACTACCCAGTATACTCTCATCAGGTGGGGTCTGGGGAAGGTAATATGTAGACAGCCTTACCCCTACCCAAAAGGGCAGAGAGGCTGCTTCCAAGCGACCCTCGGCGCATAGGACAGAATGAAGAGCTGCATTGAAAATGGAGTAAATTTGAGTTATCAGTAACCTGATTTCTTTTGGATATTGATTTTGACCGAGAAATCTATTTTTGGATTAAACAAATTAGTTCCGTTACCGAAAATCTAATAATCTGTTCACTTTCCAAACTTCATTTTTAACAATCAAATATGTCAACTGCTAATGAGAACAATCAGCTGAATCAACAAGGTGGAACTCCACCACATCACACACCCACGGGAACTCCTCAGCAATCACGTGAAAGTTCACTTGAAAAGTCTGCTTCGCCACTGATGGACAACATGGAGGTGACCAAACCGTTGACCAGGATGCTTTGAAGCAATTGATTGCAGAATATATGAACAAAGAACTGCATGCTTTTGTTAGAAGATTACCCAATGCAGTACAAACTCCACTACCGGTTAACAACAACCTTGGAGAATCCGCGTTCCGGACTTGACAACTTTGAAAGTGGAAAAATACCCAATGAATCTCACGATAGAGGTTCAAGTTCACCAAATAATTCTAGTTTACAAAGTTTAGTAATAACTTTGCAGAAACAAGTGAAAGAGCAAAATGAGCGTATAGATTAAATACTTGGTGTACCTCCGATGATCAAAGGTGTGGATATTGACAAGTATTTGCAACAACCCTAGAAGCTAAGTGCAATGCCTTTGCCGATCCCCAAAAAGTTTAAAATGCCTTATATTCCCAAATATGACAGGACGTCCTACCCACAGGATCACGTAATCGCGTTCATTACCGACATGAAAGGTAATGATTTAACCAAGCAGGACATTAAATTGGTTTTGAGTAAAAAAATTTGCGAAACTCTCACAAAGGGGAGTTTACATGGTACTCTCTCCTACCTGAAAACTCCATTGATTGTTTTTATTAGCTTTCAGATTCATTTATAAAGGCACGTGTGGGGGCTCAAAAAGTTGAAAAACATATGGAAGATATCTTCAAAGTTAAACAAGGGAGTACATAATTGCTTAGAGAATTCGTAGATAGATTCCAACAAGAGAGAATGATGTTGTCGTGAGTACCTGATAGCTGGGTGGCCATGGCATTTGCGAGCAACTTGAATGAGAAAAGTTCAGAGGCCACAAGGAGGCTGAAAGAAAGTTTGCGGGAATTTCCTGCAACAACTTGGAATAATGTGTACGGTCGATACATCACGAAGCTGTAGATAAAAGAAGATACCGTTGCACAACCAAGAGTTGGCGAATGACCAGGTTCCAAATACTTGGAATTAGAGAAAAGGTCTGATAAAAATAAGGACGAGCCTTACTTGGGACCCCCAGGACGAGATTCTGGACCTAAACAAGAGAATGTATGATTTGATTCAAGATTAAGGCAAAAAGAGGCAAGTTCTTCATCTAGGTGCAAAAAGGAGTGAGATGCCCAAAGCAATGATTCCGGTACTCACGCAAGAATAGGAGATTGAAACTTTAACAGTAGCACCTCTGAATTTGTGGTTGTTCTAATGGGGATAGGAGATAAGGTGCGATGGCCGAAAGAGATGAGATCAGATCCAAACAAAAGGAACCTAGATTTCTGGTACGAGTTTCACAATGACCATGTCCATAGAATAGTAGATTGCAGGCTTTTGCAATGAGAGATCGAACATTTATTGAAGCGGTGTTATCTCACGGAAAGCGAGTTTGCCAAGTCTTGAATGGTGACAGTATAATGTTTGATGATGAAGTTGCGGATGGATTAATAATTTTTCACAACGATGCACTACTAATATCTTTCCTTGTACTTGATACTAATGTAAAACGAGTTTTGATTGATCCAGTAGCTCAGTAAACATCATCCTACTTAGGGTGGTAAAAGAATGGAAGCGAATGAAAAGGTCATACCAAAAGCACAATCTTTAGCTGGATTTGATAATTCAATAGTTATTACGAAAGGAGAAGTTGTATTGGCCATAGTTGCAGAAGGAGTAATTAAAAATACAAAGTTCCAGGTAATAAATGCAGACATTACTTATAATATAATCTTGGGAAGGCCATGGATTTATGATATGGATATTGTCCCGTCCATGTTGCATCAAGTTGTCAAATTTCCTTCGCAGTAGAGAATCCGACAAATTGGCGGAGATCAATAGGCTTCACGAAGTATTAATCGCGGTGATTGCAAACACAATAGCCAATGATGCAGATACGAAATAATAATTAAAGAATTTAGTTGAAGTCACTTTCGTTCATACCTCAACTGAAAACATACAAGGTGAGGCTGATGTCGATTGAAGACCTAATGTGATTAAAGAGCCAGAAGAAAACAAGAACATTAAAATAACCACAAAAGTGCTTGAGACTGTAATATTATTTTTCCACTGGCCAGATAGAAAAGTTTACATCGGAGCAAATTTGAGCCCAGAAATGAAAGACAAGTTGATTGAATTATTTTTGTGCTAACGCAGATTGCTTTGCTTGGTCGCATTCAGATTTGACAAATATACTACCAGAGGTGATGACTCATAATCTACATGAGGATTCATTACAACCACATGTCAAGCAAAATAAAAGGAATCAAGGGGCCTTCAAAAATCAAGTAATCCAAGATGATGTATACAAACTTTTGAAAATTGGTTCAATATGAGAGGTAAAGTACCCTGACTGATTAGTTAATACTGTTGTGGTTCCCGAAAATAATAGGAAATGGCGAATCTGTGTTGATTATACCGATTTAAATAAATCTTATCCTAAAGATTCATTTCCTTTACTATACATAGATTAATTAATTGATTCTACCGCAGGTCATGAGCTTGTAAGTTTTTAGAAGCTTATTGAGGTTATAACCAGATAAAGATAGACCCTCTAGATGAGGAGAAAATTTTGTTTATCATAGAAATGGAGACTTATTGCTAAGAAATTCATGCCATTTAGTTTGAAAAATGCTAGAGCCACCTATCAAAAATTAGTGACCAAAATATTTCAAGAACACTTGGGAAAAACTATGGAAGTGTACATAGATGATATATTGGTCAAGTCAATGCAGGCGGGTATTTTCAACATTTGTATGAGACCTTTGAAATTCTCTGCAAGTACAACATGAAGTTAAATATGAAAAAGTACATTTTTGACATGGTTTCAGGTAAATTTTTAGGTTTTATTGTTTCTAATAGGGTGTTAAAGTGAATCCCACATGGATCAAAGCAATTGAAGAAATACCAAAGATACCCACGAGCAAGAAAGAAGTACAAAGATTAATAGGTATAGTAGCTCTAGGAAGGTTTATAGTCATCAGAGAAATGCTTTAAGTTCTTCTCCGTATTGAAAAAGCAAAATCAATTTGAATGGACTGACGAGTGTCACCAAGATCTAAATGACCTAAAGACGTATCTGTAAAATCTACATCTGTTAGCAAAACCAAAAGACAGAGAGAGGTTTCTCATCTACCTCGCTCTGTCAGAAGTAGCAGTAAGCGCAATATTTGTACGTGAAGGTAAAGGTAAACAATCTAAAATTTAGTGTGTTAGTAAGTCTTTGCTAGATGCTGAGACACGGTATCCTAACCTAGAAAAACTTGCCTTAGCATTAATAATGGTGTCAAGCAAATTATTACTTTAATGTCATCCTATTTATGTTATAACTGCTTTTCCACTAAGGAATATATTGGATAAATAGGAATAATCAAGAATGTTAGCTAAATAGCTTACAGAACTCAGTAAATATGATATTATATATCAGCCTAGAACCATTATAAAATCTCAGGTGTTAGCAAGTTTTGTAGTAGATTTTAGCTCAAGCTTAGTTTCTAAAGCAGAAAAAGGGATAAGAATATTTATCGAAGCTAATTCGAGGACTTGGACCTTATTACTGGCAACTATTCAAATGTTAAAGGAGTAGGTTTGGGAATTATTTTAATTCCACCCTCGGGAGAAATCATATTTAAGATGAACAATAAAATGTTACCCAATTATTAATGAGGCAGAGTACTAAGCTGTGATGTTGGGCTTGGAACCCGCAAGAGATCTTGGTATTAAACAAATTGTGATCAAAAGTGACTCGCAACTAGTAGTCAATCAAACGCAGGGGACTTACTTGGCAAGAGAGACACGAATGCAACAATACCTCGAAAAGGTATGAGATTTGCTTAGAGAATTTCGGACATGGATAGCTGTGCAAATACCAAAGAGGAAAATGTAGAAGCAGACGCGTTGCAAATCTCATGTTTGTCGCTGATGCAACAGATGTAGAAAATACTATTGTAGTACTTCTGTTTCATTCATCACTCGACTAAACCAAGAGTGTGATAAATTTCAATAATTTAACTTGTAATTGGAGAAACAAATTTGTGAACTTTTTGCAATATGATATTTTGCCAGAGGATAAGAAGAAATAATGATTGTTACGGTTGAAAGATTCTTAGTATAGCTTAATTTGCAGGAATTTATATCGCAAAATGTTAGGTGTAACTTTAGCACGATGCCTTGGACTATCACAAATGGAATATGTAATGAGAGAAGTATACGGGGAGCATTGTGGCAATCATGTCAGACGAATATTGTTGGTAAAGACATTAAAAAAGGCAGGATATTATTGCCAGAAATGGAGGAAGCAGAAAACTTCGTAGCAAAGTGCGATAAATTCCAACGATACGCCAATAATATGCATCGACCGACAAAACTGTTGCATTCACTCACATCACCTTGGCCCTTTATGAAATAGGGGATGGACATTGTAAGCCTTTGCCTCAAGCTAAGGGAATGGTATGCTTCTTGTTAATTCTAACCGATCAATTTTTATAATGGGTAGAAGCATATGCCTTTAAACAGGTGCGAGAAAAGGAAGTTATGAATTTTATTTGGAGAAATATTATATGTCTATTTGGAGTTCCAAAGGAGATCGACTGTGACAATGGCGCACAGTTCATGGGTCCAAAAGTCACTGACTTTAAAGCTGGTAGATTAAACGAATCACTTCGGCACCTTACCACCTAGTGACTAACGGGAAAATTGAATCGACAAATAAGGTTATCATCAACAAAATAAATAAGCGATTGGAAGAATCAAAAGACAATGGCTAGAAGTGCTACCTGGTGTGCTATAGGCTTACAGAAAAGCGACAAAAACTAGTACATGAGAAACTCCATTTTCACTTGTGTACAAAATGAAAGCTTTAATTCTAGTAGAGATAGGTGAACCAAGCATGAGGTACACACATACTACTAAAGCAACAAATGAGGAAGAGTTACGAGTAAATTTGGATTTGACAGAAGAAAGGAGAAAATCATCATTAATTCGGATGGCTGCTTAAAAGCATATGATTGAATGATACTATAATAGGAAGGCCAACCTGAGGTACTTCAAAATTGGGGACTTCATCCTCAAAAAGGTGTTCACGTCAACAAAAGCGGCAAATACAGGAAAGTTGAGTCCAAATTAGGAAGGCCTGTACATGGTTAGATGCATTGCTAGAAAAGGAGTAAACAAGTCGGAAGCTATTGAGGACAAGATGTTACCATCACATTGGAATGCAGTCCATTTGAAGAAGTATTGCTTCTAAAAGTGGTTAACACCCACGGCTAGGCATCATGCAAGTTCAATTTATTTTGTCCATATGAATTTTACTATCCATTTTAGATGATAGGAAAAAAACTAGCCCATACCAAATGATGATATTAGACCCGAAAGACACGCGAAATACTATATTATTTTCGGTCTAGGTTACAACATTTCTGATGAAAAAGGGTTATGCAGTTATCATCTAAAAGATTATCTCTGAGTCCCGTATGTATTTCCAATTTTATGAAAAGGACCAAAAGTAAAGAGTTAATCCAGTGTTCAAGATCTCATGCTTCAATGCTCTAACACTGGGGGACTATGCATATAGAAGGATACACAAGGAAAGCAGATGTATACCAAGAGCACAACTCAGCAGAATTAAAGAGTTGAAAAAAGCCTTGACGAAAAAAATTCAAAGTTATTCAAGCTCGCATAAAGGATGGGCAATAGACAGTGCAAAATATTCCCACGAGATTCTAGTTTAAGGCCATAAATTTAGTCATGGAAAAATATGACCAAATTTGTAAACCTGCTACAAAGAAAGCAGTTATGAAAATATTATACAAACTTACTTATTTGAAAGTTCAAAAATTAAAGCTTCCTCAAATTACTTCATGTTTCATATCTTTGTATCAATATAAAGATGAAGGGTCATCTTCTTCAGTGTTGTTAATATTAAAGGGTAAAATTCGTGCGTATTGAAGTCTTGGTCCACTAAAGCATTTTAAATGTAAGTATAAGCTCAAAAACATTAAAGAGCAGAAAGCATAATATGCAGCAAAAAGATATTTATATCATCACCCCAAAAAACAAGGGCGAAAAATCTTCCAACAATTATCCAAAACACAAGAAGAGAATCCCAACAAAAACCATAAACAAACAATTTCAACAAAAGTCAAGAAGGGAAGAACTAAGGAGCATCATCCATGGGAAAAGAAGGATTAACATGAGAAAATGAGGGTTGAACGATAGCTTCATCAGGATTAAATCCATCACTATTGATGAGGTCTAAATCCACTGTGAAAAGTAAATAGACACATACTAAAAGTAAATGGACACGATCGCATGGAATGTAATTTACCCAACTATGAGTTGGGGTCGAATATCACAGAGAACAATATATAGGCAATTAGGCGTGTAAGAGAATTATCACTTGTTATGCTAAGACAAACACTTAGAAATGTTTTTAGAAAATAGTTATAAGTAAATGCGAAAATGTAAACTAACCTAGAAAGTAAGTAAAATGATCGATGGCTAAAAGTATGGATATACGAGGAACTACACTCATGTAACGATCCAATTTATTTTACAATTTTATAAATATGTGCGAGCTTATGTTAATTATACTCGGGTAATAATTCTATATTAGCTTCTTCCAAAGACTAACAAGACTTCCTAATTGAATTATTCTTAAAACAATTAAGAGATTAAGTACACCCGAATATGGCTACAAGTAGTTCAATTTTGCCGCTAGGTAGAATCTATAATGTGAGGGTTAAAGCCTCAAGTTCATGTTAATTAATCTTTTTCAACCCCAAATTATCTTTCCAAAAGTTAATTCCATATTAATGGGTGAGTCCTAGGTTTAGCTAATCCCTTTGGAAACACTAAAAAAATTAATAATTAAAGAAACATTAACTCACCTCATAATAAATAAAAATCGTTCAATACATAAGTACAACAAAATATTTAATCGGCACTTTAAACATAAATATTTCCATAATCAAGATTCAAGTACTACATGAAATACAAAGTAAGGAAATGAATAAATGAACATAAATTGGTAAGAAATTCTCAACCAAAAGCTTTAAATCTTCAAGACACAAGTGTGTGTGCAAGAACCCTAGCTTCTAAAACTTGTCTTCTCTGGTCTAAGGATTGAAAATAAGCCAGAGATATTTTACAAATAAGCTAGGTCGTGTAATTAATGGTTTAGGGTCAAAAATGTAAAATTTCAGAAGTACCCATACCTAAAGTGCGATCTTCGCATTTGCGAACAATGAGATTCCTGTTGATCGTCACATTTGTGAAGTTTGACAACCTAGTTTGACTTCGCATTTGCAAAGTCCTTCATCACATTTACAAAAACTATTTGCTTGGGTTGACTTAGCATTTGCGAAGCCTTTTTCCGTAATTGCAATCTCTGCTTTCTTCGCATTTCCCACATGCGTGTCGCAATTGCAACACGTGAGGCCATTTTCCAGATTTTCTTCTTTTCAACTTCTTTTTGACTCTTTTTCACTTGGTTTCTTCATGATCACTTCTAAATCTCATAGAACCTATAAAATAGAAGTAAACGATATTACACACATGATTTTATCACGCAAGCATAGCAAAAATATAAGCTTAAAGACAAGATAACTTTATAAAATACCAACTTATCAACCACCACCCTTGTAACTTTTATCCTCGGGTGTAGAGAAGATTTGACGCTGCTAAGTCTATTCAATCGTCTCCTTAGCCTTTGAAATTTCTGCATTAAGGTCTAAACCCTCTAGCTAGATTCAGTTAGAGTGTCGAAGTGGATGTTCAAGAAATACCAACTAACATCAAGTGTTAACTTGTCTTCAAGGGCCTCTTAATCCTACTCCCACTGCACATTTCAGCTTTCAACTCTTCCTTTACTATTTCTGAGGATACGTTGCCGTTAAATGAGTAAGAAACTCTCAAGGAACTGAATCTTGTCTGTAGAGGCGCGGAGGTCTTCTTGAGCTTGGGTAAGCAGTTGTACCAAATCATTCACATACACCTCTTTTTGATTAATGAGCTCTTTCAAACTCCTTATCTCTTCAGTTGTCTTGGAATGTTGTTCTGCGAAGGAGGATTCCCATCTGTCATTGTCTTTCTCAACTTGATTGGAAGAAGATTTTAAAACTGCTAGGTCATTGGAGATCATCCTCAGTTGTCGTTCTAAAACTCTGTTTTCCTCAGCAAGAATGTCTTTCTCCAGTTGAAGGCTTGCAAATTATTCTTTCCAATTATTAGCCTCAGTGCGCAACTCCACCACCTACTGATCTGTTCAAGAAATCCTTCTTATAAGCTTCGTACCTGTCAATTAATCTACAAAAAGACAAAAGACGAGAAAATATGGAAAAAAAGCAAGTGAAAATATACCTTAAGGGAAGAGTGGATGATGTCATTAATCAAGGTCAAAGAACCCTGACCCTCGAGCTTTTTTCTTCCACCGGTCCAAGCAATGGTTTAAGCCACATAACAGCTTGACCTAATTTTTTCAATAGATTTCCTTCATCGGGGACTTTAATCAAAACTTTTTTCGTACCCCCTCCCCCCATATTTGGAAGGCTCAACTTCTTCATGAGGGGAAGTAGTGGGGTCAACCACTAGGGTAAATATGGGTAGAGAAATAAAGGGATTAACAGTAGGTGTAACTGACTACATTGGAAGAAATGTAAGTGGAGGCTCTTCAGAAATAAGCCCAATTTCTTCTTCACCCCCAAAACCTTAGCCAAATAACCTTTCAATAGGACTTGAGGGAGGGTTATCAAAGTTACCAACATCTTCATCAGAGATATCCAAATGGAGATTCTCTAGTTCATCAACAAGACTAAAAGGAATTGAACTTGAAGGGGGATCTTGAGAGACATGGATTTTACCATCCGAAACCACGCGCCTTCAGTATCCTCTTCATCTTCAAAGCCACGGGCTTCAGCAGTATTCCTCTTGTAGGAAGATTGCAGAGCTTACAAATAGCCTTACAGCATGGCAATCCCCAATAAAAAGGGGAAAAATAAAAAGTATATATATTAAAAGGAAGGAACGAGCAAAGAGGAAGGAAACCACGGGAATAAAAAGTTACCGTGAGTCTTCACTTTCCATCCAAATTTATGTGAAACAAATTTCCAGGATATTTTATCCATAGGAGCAACGCTAAACATTTATTTTACCCAAGTACGGAAGTCAGACATTTCTTCAAAAACTTTCATGGTTGCTGAAAAAATAAACATACATTCAAGTTAAGAAAATCAAGACATCAAGAAAAGTAAGGAAAAAGGGGAAAAACACTTACATGCAAAGTTTCATTTTTCACAGAAAGGCATATTTTCATCACTACTAATCCACGTATGGGGACAACAACATATCGGGAATACCAGTAACGGCCACAGTCATCTTCCGTGCTGACCAAATCCCTTTTACTTCTAGACATGAGGGAAAAGATACCTTCGCGAAACAACTTTGGAGAATAAAGGTAAAGTAATTTAAGGAAGGTAAAAGGGGTGGAAACCAAATACGATAAGTAGCGAAGGTAAGCAACTGCCCTCCACACGATGTGACCCATTTGACCAAGGCAAAAATTGAAGTAGTGATAGAATTCAATAATCACAGGGTTAATGTGAGGTTTAAACCCCTAAAGTGAAAGGATATGTGTAAATAAAAGAAAAACCGACAAGGTAAGAAGTGATTCTTCGATTAACACCAGGAATTAATACTAGAAAATTCAAGTAGCATTCACGTCGAATCAAAGAAAGAAGTCCCAGAGTAATCAAGCTTGGAAAATATTTATCGGGTTTAAAAGATGTTATACAAGAAACTTGTTTTTTCATAGCTTCGCGGTCTGATACAAAAGAAAGCTCTTGAGGAACAATCTCAGAAACTGTAGGCTCATGCATGGGTTCGTTCTGATCCCTCCCCTTAGAATAAGCCCTAGGGCTAGGGGAGCTTTAGTCCTAGAAGAAGATGGTTTGACAGTACTACTTTGGGGAGTACAATTATGATTAGATAATGAACCTAAACTACGAAATCTGCCACCTCTCCTACTCCTAGTAGGGGTAGTAGAAGGAGCAAATTCAGCAACAATCACCACTTTATGAGGGTCTGGTATTGAGGAAGACATGTTTAATGAAGGAAATATAGGAACAAGATGAAGAAATACGAGGAATGTTAGGGAGATGAATGCAAAGAAAAAGGAAGAGATTTTCAAAACCAAGCATGACAATGTATTTATAGGAGAAAGCAACCATCGTCATGGTTGACCATTATGGACTGTCATCATGGAACCGTCACTTCGTGACTGATGCAGCCGTAGAAAAATCCTAAAAAAGTGCTGAAAACTGCAGAACCAATCATAATGAGTCACACGTCTTCAATATTAAATGGATATGACGTATGTCACATTGATTCTGAAAAAGGCATAATAATACTCGAGAAACAGTAGCAAGGAATTCCCGCTATAAATACTTACCACTTCCCGAATATTCAGTTGAAAATATTTAGAAACTGAGGGAACTATCTGTATTAATGGAAAAAAGGCATGACACATGGACTACCATTAATGTGACAGGCATACCACGTGGAATATCATCGTGGTGACATGTGGACCTTCCACTTAAATGAATTAAGGAATTCAATAAGGCACGAGAGAAATACCCCCGGAGTTTCTCTAGGAAAGGAACTGACTCTGATAACTGAAAAAGAAGAAATAAGAGCGGAATGGACAAAGACTATTAAAGAGGGAGGATGCACGAATATGTTATAAATAAGGAAGAAAAATCGACATTAATCGTGGTTACAGGAAATCATTAGTCATAAATGCTTCTGTTACGATTATATACGGTAACGGGTAGTCAAGACAATCAATGCCATTACCAAACCCGAATTAAGGAAATTATTAGAATTATGTACTCTTATATAAGGGACCAGTCCTTAGTTTTAATGGTATCTGACTTTTGTTTAATATACAATTATTCCTTTATTTTGTTCAAAAGGATCCAACTAAGGGTATATTGTGGGCAGGGCCCAGCCCGAGACCGCATGCCAAACTGGGCCCAACGGCTATTTTTAAAATTGTTTTTTAGAAAAAAAAAACCAATGGTCAGATTTTTAAAATCTAGCCGTTGGCCTTCAATTTCCAACCGTTTGGAACTTTAAAAAATAGCCATTTGGCCCCAAACTTTATTTTAACCCCAAAATTTTTATAATTATACCTTTTCCCAATTCTCAACTATAAATACCCCTCATTTTTTCATATTTTTTTCACAAATCGATCAATCTCTCTCAATATCTCTCTAATTTTCTTCTATAATTGCTTATTTTATTTTTGCAATTTCGTGAAAAGATGTAAAGTTGGTGAATTGAAGTATTCAAATCTTCAACGATATTCAATTTTCAAGAAATTGTTCGTCAATTCAGTAAATTCGTTCTAACTCTTAAGTTTAATATTATAATTTTATTTTTTTTAGCTTGTATAATTATAATTAATATGGCATTATATTTGAGAAAAATATTTAGTGGTAAGGGAAAATCTAAAATTGGTGAATATAGTCGCCAAGATACTACTCTTCCCTCAGCTCCCCAACCCAGACCTGTTACCTGTCCTCCTCCACCTGTTATTCTTGATAGTGATAACCCTTCTTTTCAATTTTTGATAGTTAATTTTTCCATGATGTTTCACCAGGTCAACAATTAAATGAAGAAGTTATGAATGCTCTTTATCCTAATGAGACTCTCTTTGAACATGATGACTTAGATGAAATGCAACCGGATTTAGATGATACACCTACTAGTCCTATTAATAACCCAACTGATGCCCCGCCTGACCCTATTGTAGTAACCCTACTTTTAATGGACAATGTTCTAAACGCCCCGAAACATCACTTGTTTGAAACTTTTTTACTCAATTAGAGAACAAAATAATGCCAAGTGTAAAACTTGTTGGTCTTTGTTGGCTCATAATTTACTGGAGACCGTAGAGGTACATGTAGTTTGACTAAACATATAAAAAAAATACCCTATAGATAAAGCTAGATATTTTCAAATGAAAGCTGCGCAAGAGCGGACAAGTGTAGATGCTTCAGTTAACCCTAGTACAGGGTCAAATCTAGTTCAACCGAAAATTAATGCTGTTACCGGTGGCATTTTATATTACGATCTAAATAAAGATCGTAAAGAATTAGCTAAAATAGTTACTGTTATGTGCTTACCCTATAGTTTTTCTTCTAACCTTTATTTTGTGCAATATGTTAGAAGAGTTTTTAATCCTACTTATAAAGGATGGCCTCGCGTAACCGTAAAGAGAATATTTATAAATATAAACATGAATATGAATAATATTTGCACTATTTGTTTCCTCGTATAGATTGTCGCACTGCTATTACTACTAATATTGGTAGAAGTGGTAATGACTGTGATTATCTAACTATTACCACTCATTGGATTGATGAAGAATGGAAAATACAAAAATGTATTATTGCATATAGAATAATTAGTTCACGTCACACAGGTAAGCTTATTGCTAACACAGTTGGCGATATTTGTAGATATTTTGCATTTGAGATAAAATAATGTTAATTTCTATGGATAATGCTTCTAATAACACTAATGCTATAGGCTCACTTACAACTACACTAAATTCTGCATTTAGTAATTGTTTCTATATTAGATGTATTTGTCGTATTTACTATTTAATCATTGGTGATGGTATGAAAATTTTAAATTTGGAAATTGAAAAGGTTAAAATGTCTCTTAATTGACTTTTTTATTCACCGTAAAAGTAGACTTAGAGAATATTTTAAAAGATGTGATGAATTTTGCATTAGAGAAAGAAAGGTTCCTAAAGCTTTTCTGATTAGATGGAATTATATGTACGAATGTTTAGTTGTTGCATATGAATATAGAAACCCAATAAACGCAACGTTTAATGCTCGTGTTGGTAGTGAGGATGATAATGAAATCCATACAAATCAAGATTGGACTAATGTTAAAATTCTTATAGATTTTCTCGAATAATTTTTTATTTCTACAAATGAATTGTCTGGCCAATATTATCCTACTATTTCAAACTGTTTAATTTATATTGCAGCACTATGTAATTTATTTGTTCAATTTTCAGAGGGTGTGATAATTTATCAACTTTCTATAAATGCGATGAAAGAAAAGTTAACAAAATATTTTTTCCCTATCCCCCCTATTTATGGTGTTGTTGCCATGTTAAATCCTACAATAAAATTAGGAGGTACTCACTTTTGGTATTCAAATATTTATAGGGCTTTAGATCTTTCAAATGAGGAATTAGCTACACTTGCATATGCAAAAACCTTAATTAAAATAAATACTCAAACAATTTATAATGCTTATCAACAAGCCTTAGATCATGCTACACCAAATATTCCAACTCCTATTTCGTCTAGTTCGCAATCATCTAAAAGAAATACGGCCTAAAAACACTTAGTTCTTGGACGGATTTCAGGGGTTCTCAAGGTGATAATATTGATGATACTTCACATCTAAATGAGCTTTAAGTTTATTTGTCGTAGGGCCTTGAAAAAAGAATCCAGATGGCACCTTTGATCTTTTGGAATGGTGGAAGGCCAAAGAAAAATACTTTCTGTTTCTTTCAAGGATGACTTGAGATATTTTATGTGTTCAAGCTTCAACAATGGCATAAGAGAGCGCTTTTAGTAAAACGAGACTTCAAATAGGTGATCATAGAACGTCTATGAGGGAGAGCTTGGAAAATCAGTACTCTCCAGAGATTGGGTCCGTCGGAAAGAAGAAATTTTGGACTTGCTGAATCACAACCGGAGATAGATGAAGCTTATGAGGAATGATAGCAGAACTTGCGGAGGATGCTGCTTCGCTCGAAAGCGATGATGAACAAGCTTCTTTTCTGCCACCGCCAACAAAAATTCCTCCTAACCTTGAAGGATTAACGAAATTTATTAGAGATAATACATAGACTAATATGTTACTTGTATTTTGGCACATATTCATTAGCTTTTTCTTTTAATGGTGGTATTAGCACCTTATTGTAGGGGTGGGCATATATCGGGTAAAACCGATAACCCAAACCATTAATTCTTTATTGGGTTATCGGTATTGGGTTATTGGGTTAACAGTTCGGTAACGGGGTAAAAAATTTTTTTATTGGGTTATCGGTTTTGGTTTCGGTTTGTATTTTTGTTATTGGGTAAAAACCGATAACTGAATAAGAATGAAGTAATTTACTAATCTACCCTTAAGTATATACTAGGGTTTTATTTTACTAATTCCTTTCCCTCATTCATTTGTCTCTCTCGACTCTCATTTTGTTTCGCCGTAAGCCGCAACTTCTCAAGGCTCAAGCTTACCAGTCACCACCAGTTCTCCGCAATTCGCTCCTGTATTCACTTCACTATTTACTTACTCACAATACATCACTAAAGGGAGGATAGTTGGATCAACAAGGTAATAGTTGTATACTTGTCTTTCAATTTGAATTGGTTAATCGTATACTTTTTAAGAAAAATATGAATAAGTGATTGATATCTGTATATTTGTTGGTCTGAAGTTACTGAATTCCTCTGTGACTTCCTTTGTTTGATGATTTCCCAGTTAAGTTCATTAAGGTTCTAAAATATGTCTTCAATTTGTTACCAAATAGTTTGCTTGATTTCTTAGGGTAATCATGTGCTGGTTATGTTTTAATGATGAATTGATGTTCATGTCTAGGCAATCTGAATGACCACGAGACCTAAGTCTTAAAGGATCGTTCTGTTTCATCTACGTTAATTCGTAATGAATCTTATGAGTGGTTTGGTTGACTCTCTTATTCCTATTTGATTATGTTTGACTATCAGCATATAGAGTGTCATTCAAACTCGGATAAAGCCAGCCTCTTATATAAAAATTTGAAGATCTGTTGAAACCAGTGACTGTTCACTAAGTCGGGTTATGTATATATTTGTGATCTTTAAATGTTCGGGGTAGGGGAAGTAAACCTAGTTGTGGATTACTTCCGGAAGAGATCACCTCATAGGATCTGCGGCCAAAGAGCTACTCATTTTAGTTGTACCTGGACCAAGATTAGTACCACTAGGTTCAAAAGTTATGAGAACACTGGTTCATTTGTCTCTCTAGTTGTCTACTGGTTCAATAGGATTAACGACCTGGTTCTTATGAAAGCTATGAGAACATTAATTGAGTCATATTGTACACTTGTTCATTTGTCTCTCATGCACAGACTAATTAAAGAAGCAAAAAAAAACATTATTGTAGAACATTAACTGAGTTGTATTTACTATACGACTCACTCCCCCACTCGTCAATCGCATCGTGTAAGTTTTCTCTCAAGATTTTTCTGTTTGCGCCTTGTTAATTATTCTGTTTGCTCAAGATTTTTGCCTCTATTTGCATCTGTTTGCTTCTAATTTTTGCCTCTGTTTGCTTATGATTTTTGCCTCTATTTTCTTTTAAATCAAACTCACAGTGACACAAAAACATGGCTGAAAATATGATGATTGATAAGGTGATTGGTGAAAGTGGAGGTTCTAATTCAAATGCGACATCACAATCTCAATCAGTTCAATCGACAACAAAGAGACAAAGAAAAAAGAGGTCTATTGCATGGGAACATTTTGACCAAATTATTGATCCGGAAGGAAATCAAAAGGGTGTATGTAAATATTGCAAAAAAGAATTTTTTGCTGATTCGAAAGATAATGGTACGAAATTACTCCTTACACATATGTCCAATTGTCCAAAAATTCCTTTAAGTGTTGCTAAATGTCAATCTAAAATAGGCTTTAAACCTATTTCAGGGGGTAACAAATTTTTTTGCTGATTCGAAAGATAATGGTACGAAATTACTCCTTACACATATGTCCAATTGTCCAAAAATTCCTTTAAGTGTTGCTAAATGTCAATCTAAAATAGGCTTTAAACCTATTTCAGGGGGTAACAAGGGTGATGTAGTTGTTGTTCCATGGAAATTTGATCAAGAACAATGTAGGAATGCTTTGTGTCGTATGGTGATTGTTGATGAACTTCCTTTCAGCTTTGTTGAAAAGGAAGGTTTTGTGAATTTATGAAAGTTGCTCAACCTTTTTTTTCGAATTCCTTCACGTAGAACTGTGACTCGGGTCTGTTTTGATCTTTTCAATGAGGAAAAACGTAAGTTAGTGAAGCTTTTTAAAGATCAGAGAGTTTGCCTTACCACTGATACTTGGACTTCCTTGCTACAAATAAATTATATGTGTATTACTGTCTATTGGATTGATAGTGAATGGAAAATGCACAAAATAATTATCAACTTTCGTCTAATTTCTAGTCATAGGGGTGAAGATATGGCAAATAGTATTGTTAATTGTTTGAAAGAGTAGGGGTTACAAAAGATTTTCACTATCACTGTTGATATGTTAGTTTAATTGATATGACAGTGAAGGAGCTTTCTAAGAAGTTAACTAAATGGGGGACCAATTCCATGAATGATAAGTACCTTCACGTGAGGTGTATGGCTCATATTACGAATCTTGTTGTTCAGGATGGTATAAAAGAATCAAGTGTGTCTATTGAACGTACTAGGCAAGCAGTGAGATATATCAGGCAGTCTCCTGCTAGGTGGAAAAAGTTTCAGGAATGTTGTGATGAAGAAAATATAGTTAGGAAATCTTTATGTTTGGATGTTCCTACAAGGTGAAAATATACATACTTGATGTTGAATAGGGCTATTGAATATGAGAATGCAATTTTAGAATATGCTGATCATGATATTGGCTTGTCAAGTCATCTTGAGTTTGTTGATATTGTGGATGGAAGTTCTGCTGGTACACTTTTGAGTAGTGATTGGGAAGATGTAAAGAAACTGACAAAATTTCTTGAAATCTTTTATAAGATTACTGTAAGGGTATCTGGCTCACTTTATGTTACCTCAAATCATCATTTTCTTGAAATTTGTGAAGCTGCTGTTTACTTGAAACAATTGATATTAAATAAAGATGGTCTTTTGGATTCAATGGCAAATAAGATGAAGGAGAAATTTGATAAGTATTGGGGTGATCCAGAAAAAATGAACAAAATGATTTTCATTCATGTGTTTTGGATCCTCGGAACAAGTTTGATTCTGTTAGTTTTGCACTTACGAAGATGTTCGAAGAGAAAGGTCCAATTATCGCGAAGGGAGTGCATACATACCTGAATTCATTGTTTGAAGAGTATGTAAAGTCTCATTCAAAAGATAACGATTGTCGTCCTTCTTCATGTTTATCTAACTCTTCATTGGACACAATGGAAGCTTCAACTACATCTTTTGGTTCTTTCTTTGAAGAATTAAAAAGACATATAGATGAGATTGGAGGTTCAGATTCTAGATCAAAATTGGAAAAATATCTTACAGAAGAAGCTGAAAATATAATAACAGACGGTAATATATTGCTTTGGTGGAAAGTAAATTCACCTAGATTCCCCATTCTTGCTGAGATGGCTCGGGATGTGTTATCTATTCCTATTTTAAGTGTTGCATCTGAATGTGCATTTTGCACTGGAGGGCGTATTCTTGATTCATTTAGGAGTTCATTGACTCCTAATTTGGTGGAAGTTCCAGTGTGCCTTCAAGATTGGCTTCGAAGTGAGCCATTACCTGTAAGTGTTGAGGAAGATTTAGATGTTCTCGAGCAACTAGAACAAGGTAGCAATATTTTAATTTGTTTGATTTTATATTATTTAATATTTTATTGTTTAGCTTCTAAATATGAATTCTCATAGATTTTGCCAATCTTGGAAACGAATCCTACGATGATGATGTGTAGAATCTTAGATAGTTGTAAGTTAAACTTTGGTAAGTTAATTATTCAACTTATATAACATATTGTATGATTACAAATATTACTTGACTTAATATGTTTTATTTTTATGTTTAATAGGTGTAACCATGCCTCGACTTTGTTGTCTCAAAGCTATTTCACATTTTTGGAGTCACTATGCAAGGATTGAAGAAGGTGAACTCAAAGCTATTTCATATTATAGTTGTTGTGTCGTTATAGCAGTGCCTATGTCGTTATAACAGGCTAGCAGCTGGATTTGGTCTGAACTCTGAAGTTTCTCTCTTCAGTTGAAAGCAGTACTATAGTAGTTCAGGAACTACTATTTCTTCTGAAGGGTATAAATTTAGGTATCTAGTTTTCTTGACAACTGTGGCTTCATGGTCCCTCGTTGAAATACTTCTTGTATTATCTGTCTCATGATGCAGCAGTTGCCTCCTCGCCTTTTGTTCTGAAAAAATATTGATTCCTCTCCTGCCATATGAAATAAACACATCATGCTAGTGACATTCTGTAGATTTCAGCATCTACATTCTTGCCATTACAGTGGGTTACTTCCCAAGCTACCTCATCATGCTATCCCATTGGTTGTCTGATTATTCCTTACTATTGTAGAAGTTGGTGCCATATCTCCGTAGATATTATACACTGGAAAAACAAATATAGCACACTTTCATTCTTTACATTACACAAAAGAACAAGTGGAGTTTGTGGTGATACCCCCATTGCATCAAACTGTCCCTAGTATATAACCTTTCATGAGCATCTGTTGAAACAAGTGAGCAAACAGAAACTTCAGGCACTGCTATTTTTTCTGCAATATATTTCTATAGTTCTGCTTTCTATTTATGTTTGTTTATGTTTGCTCAATAGCTTCTGTTTGCTCAATAGCTTCTCTTGCTACTATATCTTGTGCTGATGTAGCTCAGCCTGAGATGTCGTGTTATGATATACGGGCGAGGATATGAGAGAATCATTGGATCAAAGCGTTTACAGTGAATCCTCCTATAACATGGCATTGGCCTCTCGGGGTATGGGAGTACGATAAGTTTATTTATGAACTTACAGAAACTAACAGGATGGTGTTTTATGATCATACTGTTGTATTTGTATTGAATACAATAGTATTTGTGCCACCACTGTATGTATTTATGTGTATAAACGCTTCTTGCTTAAAGGGCCACCACTGTATGTCGTTATAGCTAACAGTTGTATTTGTGCTTTCTGCAGCTATTATCAGTTGATTGAAGTCACTTTTAAGTTTAGTTTTATCTTATCGGGTAAACCGATAACCGAGCCGATAATGATCAATAACCGATAAGCCGATAATCGATAACTAATATCTTATCGGTTTGGTTATCGGATTATGATATTTGTATACCGATAATCGATAGGCAAAACCGATTATTTCCAAAACCGAACCGAATCGACCGATGCCCACCCCTACCTTATTATACTCATTCCATTGGGGGGAGGAAGACAAAAAAAGATATTGCCATTTTAATTAATGTCATAATAATAAAAATTATAAGGTATTCTCATGAATATCTCTTTGTATTTTTTTTTTGTGTTTAAATTTGACTCTTTACAAGATTAACTTACAATTCTATAATATATTTACAAGAAATTATATAAGGCAATATATATATATCTCTAGTACATATTAACTCTCTCTCTCTCTCTCTCTCTATATATATATATATATATATATATATATATATATATATATATATATATATATATATATATATATATATGACAATATATAATTATACATATACACGATACACCCGTATATATACATACTATGTACTATATATATTTATATAGCTATATATAAGTAATTTATATTAGTATATACATATATAGTTTACAAGAAATTGCCTTGGATAATTTTTTTTTTTTTAAAAGATAGCCCGAAACAAAAGAAGCCCGTTAGGCTCGTGGGCTCGGTCCATTTAGCCCGGGACCATGTGGGCTTAGGACCACCGTGGGCCTGGCCCATTTAGCCCGCAATTATGTGGGCTTAAGACTGTGGGCTGGTTCCACCCATTAGGACCATGAAGACCGGGACCATTTGGCTCGGGACCGTCAAAGCCCGGAACCGTTTGGACCAGCCCGTTTGGTGCGTTTAGGCCCGGGCCCGGCCCACAATACAACCCTAGATTCAACCACAATTCTGGGAGAGATTATTAATCTGCTTTGAATTTTCTTTCTTTGTCAATTATTTCCATTATTTGCCTTATTCTTCGAACTACTGAAAAAGTGAAGTAAATTTTGGTTATCAGTAACCCAATTTTTTCTTGGTATTAACTTTGACCGAGAAATATTTTTTGGGTTAAACAATCATAATATCCAGTTGATGGCAGATATTTCGGCTCCTCGTTCGTCCTTTTTAACCATCTTCCCTTCAACCTCAATTCTTTATATAGCTCGAGCTTTGATTCTTCCCATGTTTACGATTCCCGACATATCATTCGTCCTCCCCCGAGCTCCGATCTGTGGGCACCCTCGGCCTTATCCGAGCCAGTGTCGAATCATGCCATCCTTTCTTTCTTTATTGGAAAATCGGGAGGTAACTTTTATCCCCGATTTTATTCATACACATATATTATTTGACCAAAAATTAATGAGTTCGACCAAACGTGTTGCCGGGTTTAATTCTACCTCCGCCCTGTATAGTAATGTCATTGAAGGATAGATTTGACACAAAACAAGATGGGTTAAAAAGAATAATCTAACAATAAAAAACTTCTGCACAGGTGACTGTATAAGGACAGGAAAGAAGAGTAATAATAAAATAAAATAAGGTAGGAAAGGGTGGAAAAATCAAATCAAGAATCACAGACCTTACAGTAATATATATAAATTGATTGGATGGATCTAACTGTTTAGATACATTTTATATAGTTGTTTCTATCAATATATATACGAACACCAGATTCGATAAGCAAGCATGTGACGAATCTGCATAGAAACCCCTGGTGGATTATCTTTTTTTTTTTTATAATTAGAAGAAAGTTAGAGGAAGATCAAGTTAGTAATTCGTGAATTCTTTTTATGGGATCATGTGAGGAAATGATAAATTATCTCTGGCGTTTCATGGTTGGAAATTTTGTCATTTATTACAGTTCTGAATATTGCAATATTTATTTCGTAATATTAAAGAAATGTAAGTGGAAAATTTTAAGAATATTTGGTTAAGACACTATGAAGTGGATTAATGGTGGATTCTGTAGCTAAGACATATTGGATTATATTAATAGAGGAATAATATCAGAATTCTAGCCTTGTTGTGGATATGGAGGATCATAATTATAAGGTAACATGTGCTGGCCACATAACATGGAATTATTGCAATTAATTGACTGCTAATCTCTGAAATGCTTGCCTTGTGTCAACGGCTCGTTTTGATATTGGACTCTCTCCGGTTCAAAATAAATGATTTTTTAAAATATTTTTACATAAATTAAAATATTTATCTTTTAGCATTAGTTTTGACCAAATTAATCTTTACTATCTTACATAAACACTGCTAATATATATTCCAACACTATTTACTCTAAAGATAATGTAGGAAAAAAATAATTTATTTATTTTTAAAATCTGAAAATATCACTTATTTTGGACCATAAGAAAAATATCAAAAAATTACTTATTTTAAACCGAAAAAAATATTTCTTTTATTCTCTAGCATTGGAGTTACCACTATTTTAAATTTACTCCATCTAAGATTTATGAATGAAAAGTGCTTCCCATCAAAACCTTTTAATTCCATCTCCGAATCGGAATTTAGGATAGATAATTATATTTATCTCACATAAATTATTGATGGCAAACAGTTTGCTTGTTAGTTCTAACTGTTTGTGTCAGAAATAAAAAAGTTAATTAAGCTACAGTCTATAATTAATTGCAAATAAAAACTGATGGAACAGACATTTGGATCTAACTTCGAGGTTGATTCTGGAAAGTAGTTATAGCACATTTTGTGAAAATTAACTAATGGGGCATGGCCATAGCTAATCATAGACTTATTAAATTTTAAGCGTAGATCCCCTGGAATTTTTTAAAATCTACCCCGGGATCATTCAAGCTTATGCTTCTCCTTCTCAATTTTTGAATGAGTTTAATTTATATATATTGATTATGTAAAAAAAAATTTACCAACTATCTACTTATATAAAATATAATTTTAGGTAATTGACAAATTAAAATTCTTTAATAATGTAAATCTCCAGTAACTCATGTTAATGGGTATAATCTTTTAACATACTGTTTAATTGGCGGGATATAATTTTTTCTAAGAAAATTCAAAATATATAAAATAAAAAGATAGAAAAGTTCAGTGATATATAAAAATAATTTAACCTTATATATAATGTAATTTTTTTATAAAAAAGATTCAAATGAACCTTGCGCCTTCTAGCTCCGCCCTATGATCTCACGGATACATATAGAGGCAAAACTAAAAATGCATGAATAGAATGCTTGGTGAGTGCAAGTAAATCCAATGGCCTCCCAATCCCATTAGAAACATGTGGCTCAAACTTTAGCCTTTATTTAATAGGCGTTTGGATATAAGAATTGTAAAATTCAAAAGTATAGTGAAATTTTTTAAGTGAAAATAATATTTAGAGTTGTGTTTGGACATAAATTTTAGTTTTGAGTTGATTTTGAAGTTTTATGAGTGATTTGAATAAAATTTTTGAAAAATAGCTTTCTGCAGTTTTTCAAATTTTCAAAAATTTTCAAAATGCATCTTCAAATAAAAATTGTAAATTATATGAACAAACGCTAATTTCAAAAAAAAAGTTAATTTTTTTTGGAAAAATCTTCCATCAATTTTTATGTTCAAACAGGCACTTAGTATTGTACATGTTAGATCAACCTAATTGCAATTTATTTTAGTAATTGACAATATAGTCGATTAGCTTTTATTCCTCAAACCAATTTTAAGAGTTCGACTAATTTATTCAGATTCTGAGATTAAAAAAAATCTTAATAGCAAGTGTATTCCTTTTTAATGGATCTTATGATGTGTGAATTCAAATTAGTGAACGTTCAAATTTATCACAATCCAAAACCAATCTTGTCGTGATGGCACCTAACATGAAATTATACAAGCCGACATATTACCAAAACCAATCAATATTTTTATTCTTAAGATAAAGTTCAAAGTTATTTAATAGTAAACCTTCCTAAGGTGTTTAAGTAAAAGCAACAGTGTGGAAAGAAAGCCTAATATAAGGGTGTCACTAGTCATGAGTATCTAGTACAACTGTCAGACAACATCAAGACCAACATGGCCGAGAAAAATCACTGAATACACTAAAGACGAATACTGAGGGAGAAAAGCAGGGCTGCGATCGCCAGGCAACTACCTTGCTAACTTCGATGAACCTGTCATTGAGTAATCAACACCCCCATAGGGTTCAAAAATACCTGAATCTGCACATAATATGCATGGAGTAATATGAGTAGGCCAACTCAGTAAGTAATAAAGGTAAATAGAGACTGAGTAGTAGAAAACAAATAAGATCCACATCATGATAAACTCAGTTAGCACAACATGCTTTCAATCAGAATATGAGTCAGATCATCTCATTAAAATTTCAGTTTTAGGTAAAATCATTTGAAGATGCTTTCCAACAGATTTAATAGAGGTTTAATACAATTTACATTAAAAGTGATGAAGATCATAATTGGTTCCTCGGGAAAAATATAGTTCGTATACAGCCCCTCCGGCACACCTCTTGGTCACTCATATACATCTCGTAACATAAAAATCTCAGTAGAAACAAGAAAGCCAAATTGAACATCTCGCAAAAACTCTAGTTTCAATGAAAGTTATTGAATATATTTGTTCAACATTTTCAACAGAGGCTCAGTATAAAGAGGAGCGAAAACAGTAATTTCATAAAAATAGGCCCCTCGACCAAAGTATCTCATATATATTTAGCCCCTTGGGCAAGCTTCCCAGTCACTCGAGACTCAACTCTCATCAATCAGCACTCACGCTCAATAGATACTTTATAATAACCGCTGCAGCTTGCAGCCTGATCCATAAATAAATAGTCGACTACGCTCACTAAGGGTGTGCAAACTCCGGAGGGGCTCCTACAGCCCAGGCGGTATATTGATGCCTCGTGCAGCCCGATCCATATACATAAACACACACACACACACACACACACACACACACACACACACATATATATATATATATATATATATATATATATATATAGGCCCCCGGCCTCTCTCAGTCATTAACCTCGCAAGTCGCGCGAGCTATCAATAAAACAGGATGCTCAGCCTAAAATATTATTTTTATGCATCAAAAGAGTAATAAATACTGAGTTATGAAATCAATAAAAACTTAACATGACTGAATACATATCTTAAATCAAAACAGTAAGGAAATAATAACGAAAAGCCTATAAGGGTCCAAACAACTTGGCATGAGGCCCAAAATATAGTAATATTTTTTCAAAATACAAGTATATCAAATAGTTTTCAGCCAAATACGTAACTTAAGAGCCATTAGGCGACAGACCAAGTCACAATCCCTAATGGTATACCTCCCCCCCCCCCCACGCTCGTCATCTAGTGTGTGTCACCTCAATATAGTGAAACGAAATGAAATCTGGTGTTTTATACCCCCAAGACAAGATTTACAATCATTACTTACCTCAAACTGGATGAAAATCTATACCGTGATGCCTTTGACGCTCGACTCGTCCTCAAATCATCCCGAATCTATCCAAAAATCAGAATCATATCATCAATACATGCTAAAGGAACAAGGCCCACGAAAAATTTATTGAATTTAATCAAAATCCCCGAAATTGCTCAGACTCGGCCCCCGAGCCCATGTCTCAAAATCCAATAAAAATAACAAAACTAGAAACTCCTTTCACTCTCGAGTCTATATATACCAAAATCATCAAAATCAGACCTCAAATGACCCCTCAACTACCCAATTTAAACTCTCCAATCTCAAGTCCTAACCTCCCAAATTCAAGCCTTAACTTCCAATTTTCTTCTCAAAGTTTTCTACAAATATCATGATTAAGCTAGCGAATAATTGTCATAAACACAAGATACAAAATCCAAGTAGCTTACCTCACTCAAAACACTTGATTCACCCTTGAAATCACTGCTTGGAGCTCCAAAATCGACCAAAGATGGTTGAAGAACAACAAAAATTTGCGAAAGGTGGCTTTTATAGTTTTTTCACAGGAGACGCGCACCTGTGGTCCAAATGAGCGCACCTATGCTACTGCCATCTGCGGTCCATTAAGCTCACCTGCGAATTGCACTTGCCTTCAAGTTTTTGCATCTGCGGCTACACACAAACCTGCGGCCTCGCTGGTGCGATAAAATCACTGCGCCTGCAATCAAACTTCAATCGGTCCAAAACCGTATATGCAACCTTCCTCACGCATCTGCGACCTTGCACCTGCGGTCCTAAATCCGCAGGTGTGTAAATAACAGAAGCAACTAATTTCAGCTGCACCAACTCAATTCCAACTCTTCCGTCAACCAACTAAATTTATCCCAAGGCCCTCGGGACCTTAACCAAAAGCATCAACAACAGACATATCAACACATGAACCTAGTAGAATCTTCGGAACACTCAAAACAACATCAAAATACCAAATCACCCTCGGATTCAACCCTAAGGATTTCCAAACTTCCGAATCCGCAATTGATCCAAAAACCCATCAAACCTCACCTGAATGACCTAAAATGTTGGACATACATTAAAAATGACACAGCGGAGCTACTTTAATTCTGAAATTCCATTTTGACTCTGATATCAAGATTTCCATTGCCGACCAGAAAATACCAAATTTTTAATTTTATCAATTTAAGCCTAAATCTACCACAGACCTCCAACATACATTCTGAACACGCTCCTAAGTCTAAAATCACTTGATGAAGCTAACCAAATCATAAAAATCCAAATCCGATATCAAATACTAAGAAGTTAAGGCTGTGTCAAACCTTTCAAATTTAAAGCTTCAAGCTGAGAATCATTCTTCCATATCTATTTCGATTAACTTAAAAACCACAAATGACGATTTATATAAGTCATAATACAATATAAGGGCCTAGTCATGCACGAAAATTAGTAAGCGAAGTGCAAATGCTCAAAATGACCGGTCGGGTAGTTACATCCCCCCCCCCACTTAAATTCACCCTCGAACGTGTCCAGAGTTGTTCGAAAAGCCAACAAATCGCTTTATAACCTTACCAAGCGCATACCCAGGGATGATCCCAAGTTACCCTATCTCATATAGGTCCGATATCACTACATAACTAAAATTTAACAATTCACCCTAGCCCACAACTTTAGAACTAAATTTTCACTTCCAAAAATATCTATAAGATAAGAATCTTACATCTATATATTGAATAAGTCTCAACACGCCGTATCAAGTCATAACCGCAATTCAAGATGAAATCACATGATATACCAAACAACTCAAACTCTTATAGCGATAACTTCTAATCAGGACAGCTGCTCACAGTAACACAATACCGGTAATAAACTTCTTATTAAACAAAACCCCATTCCAACACTTCCGTATATTGTCATGATGAAAGAAACACGCAGATGGTCATTTCCTCAGATCAACCGGTCATGAAGCTCCCTCTTCTTTAGTTAGGACCATAGTAATATTCTAAGCCGAATCCCGATATTATCCTTCCAACATGCTGGAATCGAATTCAATAGTATTCATTCGAGATCCCAATTATCTTATCCAATACGGCTACTCTAGTGACATGACACATTGATACAATCTCAAGCCACAACCCGTGCAATTCGTGCACCAATAAGCAACAGTGCAAATGTACTCAAATAATGGAAAGTGAATTAAATGAGAGAGCTGTACTACAAGCTTACCAGTACCACCACAACACGATACTAAGAACTTATCCCACCCGTAGGACCAGAACACACGAATCTAATCCATAAGATCATACCTCCACATAACTTCACTGCAATACGCGATCCTTTCCAAACACTAGTCCACATGAATCACCTCAAGCCACCGGGCTTAAAGTCAATAGCCACATTCCATTTGATGTATACCAAAAGTGAATCACCATAACCATGGAGAGCAAACGACGCAATGTCATTCCAGTCCGAGAGGACATACCCAATGCGTAATCAATCGTGCAACACCCAGATACCAGTCTCACTCAAATTCTGCTATACAACCCAAATGGAACTACACTGTATATGCATATAACCTATAAATCATGACTCCTTGAAACACGAAAAAGCAACTCATAGATCACTTCAGAACGCGAATAAGCTTAATGACAATCGAACGACACATCCATCAACAATAGTAATTCGGAGTCAACCAAGTTGACTTGACGCAGAACATACATCCATACAGGCCTACTCATGAACCTATTATCAAGGAGTTCCTAAATCTTCTCTTTCAACTCATTTAACTTCTCTAGTGCTATACGATACGGTGAAATAGAAATGGGTTGAGTGCGCTGCATCAATTCAATACCGAAATCAATAACCCTATCCAGCGGCATGCCCATCAGGTCTGCAGGAAATATATATAAAACATTTCTCACCACCGGAACTGAATCAATGGTGGGAGTCTCTGCACTGACATCTGCCATGAAGGAAAAATAAGAAAGACAACCCTTCCGAACCATCCGCTTTATCTTTAAAAAAATGAAAACACTCTATTGGGAACATAATCCGTCGAACCTCGCCACTCAATCTGCGGCATGTCCAACATCGTCGTCTTAGCATAACAGTCAAGAACAACACGAAACGGAGACAACCAATCCATACCCAATATCACATAAAAATCTACCATACTAAGCAACTAAGGATCCACTCGAGTATCCAAACCCCCGATGACCACCACACAAGGCCAATGCACGTGACCCACAACCACAACATAGTCTGTTCACAAGAACTCCCTGTCTCCAAATCCATATAGCACACGAATCACCATATAGTATCCTGATTCCACCGTCCGAATATATAACACACCTCTAATACCCAATCATTCTATGAGGGATACTCCTATAATTCTTGTATTCCACCATGCAAATTTGAATATCGGCAGTCGATCAAACAAGAGAGTTCCCCACAATACCAATGACGTATTATTAACTCGATCACGTTGCCCTTTCTGAATTACATACCCTCATTTAAGTCACACCAATTATTATTATCATTTGCTTAATTATCTGAAACTGCCTATGCTGCCTAAGAATTTATGACTTTCCTTTTAGAACTGAACCGTGACCTTACACATGCCAATCTCAATCCTGCACAATATACCACACATACTATGACATCCTATGATAAATATTAGAACTTTATAATCCACTTCAAGCCACAAGAAACTATGTGCTCAGTTAGAAAAGAACATTCCATTTGATTCCATCTAGAACAAATCACTACACACCACATGTTCTTCATGCCAAAAAAAATATATATCTCTAATCGTGGTAGAAAACCATCAAGAACTCTTTGAATCCTATTTGCACAAAACCAAACTGTCAAGACTGGATCCTTTTTACTCAACCAAGTTACGTAGGTCACCAAAAACCTAAGAGCATTGCCATGAAACACCTGTAGAAACTCATTACTTCATAAGCACCCAAAGAACTAATCATAACCCTTACCATACCGATCCACCCTACTACCAAGCTGTTCTATTTATTCGAGTTCCTTCTGAATTACCTAGGATTGGTACTTCTCCTTTCTAGTATACCACATTCCTCAACCTAGACTCACCACACGAGACTCAAGCATGAAATCGCACCGCCCTAGGGCTCACAAGCCGTTGAATTCTTTGGTAAATATTTCCACAAGCACCATACCTAAAATACTTACTCGAAAGAGGCTTCCTACAAATCTAATGGCATCACCTTCAGCTTACTGATACTGATATGTAGAATGCATATGATATATATATGCCACAAGTCTTGACACCCTCCAATGTAAACCTTAGTTTCTACCCAAATACATATCCTGAAGATCTCCAATTATTACATGTAAATCTTTAATTCTTTAAAGCCATTCTCGGGTGTCATCCACTCTACTTAGGTTTCAATTAAACTGATCAAACGAAGCAGACAACCTGTGCCCCATTAGCACTCCAACATCCCAGGAAGTAACCCCACTTTAATGCAACCAAATAAATTCCTACTCCAAGCACAGTACGTCCTTCACCAATAACACTCAAGTCATTATGTGATTCTCATACACCCATAAAGCATAATGCAACCCTCATCCAAAATTTTTTTTACTCGAGTCATCCTCAATCTCAATCCCTGCAAGCCACAACTGATTCTCCAGCATACCTCAAATTGAAATTGATATGACACTTAGTCGCGCAATCAACTTTATCAATAGTAGGCTCCCCCTAGCTCAAAGCCATAGGTCGAAACATACAAAACTCACAATGCCCATACTATATTACTACCATAATATCAGAGTGAGATTTAGCTAAATCCTACATAAGCTCGTGCAACACAAACCATCTAGTACTTCAAATCATATGCAAATCTCGCATTCACCCTTGTAACGGTCAAGACAACTCCCATATGCGAGCCAAACTCAAACTGCAACACATATTTTCACTAGTAAAAGAGGTCTTCCAACAAATAATATAAGGATCACACAAACTTCAGAACACTTCGTAGGAGATAACCCACCTGCTTCGCCTCAAACGGACATCTCTTTATAGACTTCCACCGTCATATACATCACATAATCACATAACTCTTCCTTAGTCTGAATATCACAACATGAAATCCACTTCACTCCCCAAATAGACAACATGAAAATATCCTTCAACACACCCACACCTCAGGGCTATGCATCAAATCATGATAGAAATCAAGCACCAGATAGTTCTTTCTACCCTCAAGAAGTCCCTTCTCATAACATTCACATCCTATGAACACATTTCGCAGTCACATCATGCTCATCAAGTAGCTAGCAACATTACTTCCACTAATAGGGACACTATTGAACAAATAAATCCAAAAGAATGTGCTCAGACAATGAACACCTCAGTGCTCAAGCTGCAAGCAGAGCCCGACCTCAAGTTCTCCAGACTGGCCCAATATCAAGACACAAAAATCACATCTCGCCCCTCGATTAGGGAATCAGAAGCCGTCGATGCAAAGCTGATACCGAGAAATCATGCGCACATATGAACGCATGGAAATAATTCAAGAAGTTACATTTCAAGATGAATCAATGACACACAATAAGAATTCAAGAATGTGGGATTTCATAAAGGTTCTTCAGTCTCTTGAAGATAAGTTCAGACGTTTCCGTACCGATCCGCGAGACTCTACTAAACGTGCTCATGACTCGAGACCTATGTAACCTAGGCTCTGATACCAACTTGTCATGACCCAAAACCAACCGATCATGATGGCACCTAATATGGTACCAGGCAAGCCGACACATAACCGAAACCAATCAATATTTTCATTCTTAAGATAAAATTCAAAGTTATTTAATAGTAAACCTTCATAAGGTGTTTTAGTCAAAGCAACAATGCGGAAAGAAAGTCTGACATCACGGTGTCACTAGTCATGAGCATCTACCACAATTGTCAGACAACACCAAGACCAACATGGCTGGGAAAATTATTGAATACACTAAGGAAGAATAAGGAGGGAGAAAAGCAGGGCTGCTATCGCGAGGTAGCTATCGCCAGAAAGCTACCTTTATAACTCTGATGAACCGCCGCTGAGTAATCAATACCCGCCATCAGGTTCAGAAATACCTGAATCTGCACACAAGGTATGTGGAGTAATGTGATTACGCCAACTTAGTAAGTAATAAAGGTAAATAGAGATTGAGCAGTAGGAAAAAAATAAGATCCATATCACGATAAACTCAGTAAGCATAACATGCTTTCAATCAAAATATGACTCAAATCATCTAATTAAAAAATCCAGTTTTTTTGGTAAAAATTATATAAAGATGTTTTCTAACAGTTTATAGTAAAAGTGATGAAGTCGTCCCCTCGGGCAAAACATAGTTCGTATACAGCCCCGTTGGAAAACCTCATAGTCACTCACATTAATCTCATAACATAAAAATCTCACTGAAAATAACAAAGTCAAATCATTAATTAAATTGTGAACATCTCATAAAAACTCCAATTTCAATGAATGTTGTTTAAAATAGTTGTTCAACATTTTCAACAGAGGCTCGATACAAAGAGGAGTGAAAACAATAATTTCGTAAAAACAAGCCCCTCGGGAAAAGTTTCACTCATATATATCAATAAAGTATCTATTGAGTGTGAGCGCTGATTGATGAGAGTTGAGTCTCGAGATATATATATATATATATATATATACATATATATATAAATATGTATATATATATATATATGTATATATATATATATATATATATGTATATATATATATATATGTATATATATATGTATATATATATATATACATATATATATATATACATATATATATATATATATATATATATATATATATTTAGCTCATCGGACAAGCCTCCCAGTCACTCGAGACTCAACTCTCATAAATCAGCAGTCACACTCAATAGATACTTTATAATAACCGATACGGCATGCAGTCCGATCTATAAATAAATAGTCGACTCTGCTCACATGGGGAGTGCAGACTTCTGAGGGGCTCCTACAGCCCAAGCACTATATTGCTTCGGCGTGTAGCTCAATCTGTCTCAGTCATCAACCTCACAAGCCACTCAGTCTATCAGTAAAACATGGTGCTTAGCCCAAAATATTTTTTTTTATGCATCAAAAGAGTAATAAATATCGAGTTATGAAATCATTAAAAACATAACATGATTGAATACATATCCTAAGTCAAAACATTGATGAATTAATAATGAAAAGCCCATAAGGTTCTAAACAACTTGGAATGAGACCCAAATATGCCCTTCAGCACAAAACATAGTCATAGTTTCCAAATCACAAGTGTATCAAATAGTTTTCAGTCGAATATACATATATGAGTCTCTAGGGGATGGACCAAGTCACAATCCCAAATGGTGCATGCCCCCACAATCGTCATTTAGCGTGTGTGTTACCTCAATATAGTGCAATGAAGTGAAATCTAGGGTTTCATACCCTCAAGACAAGATTTACAATCATTACTTACCTCAAACCGGACAAAAATCTACACCGCGAAGCCCTTGCCGCTCGACTCAGATTCAAATCACCCTGAACCAATCCAAATCAGAATCGTATACATGCTAAAGGAACAATGCCTTATCGAATTTAATCAAAATCCCCAAAATTGCTCAAACTCGATCCCGGGCCCACGTCTCACAATCCAACAAAAATCACAAAACTAAAAACTCCTTTCACTCTTGAGTCTATACATACCAAAATCATCAAATTCTGACCTCAAATGGCATATCAAATTCCCAATTTGAACTCTCCAATTTCAAGCCCTAACCTTCCAATTTCATGTCAAATTTACCCACTAATATCATGATTAAGAAAGGGAATAATTGTCATAAACACAATATACGAGGTCTAAACATCTTACCTCACTTAAAACACCTGATTCCCCCTTGAAATCACTGCTTGGAGCTCCAAAATCAACTAAAAATGGTAGAAGAATAACCATAATTCGTGAAGGGTGGTGTGACGACCCGGCCATTCGTCCAAAGAATTAATGCCCAATCCCCCACTAACTGCTTCCGCCGAGTTTATTTTCTGCTATCCTCATCTGCCCGGATGTTTGGTTTTATCTTTCGGAGAGTTTTGGGACACTTAGACCCTAAATAAGAGCTTAAGTGTTGGAAAATCGACCGTAGTTGAAACAGTGTGAAGATAGCTTCGGAATGGAAATCGTGTGAAGATAGCTTCAGAATGGAAATCCGATAGTTCTGTTAGCTCTAGCAGATGATTTTGGGCTTAGGAGCATGTTCGGATTATATTTTGGAGTCACGTAGTTGATTTAGACTTGAAATGACAAAAATTAAATTTTTAAAGTTTGTTGTTCGATAGTGAGATTTTGATCCGATGGTAGGAATGGTATTTCGAGAGTTGCAGTAGTTTAGTTGTGTCATTTGGGATGTGTGTGCAAACTTTTAGGTCATTCAGATATGATGTGGTCAGGTTTATGATCAAAAGCATAATTTAGAAGATTTTGGAGTTCTTAGGCTTGAAAGAAAATGCGTGTTTTGATGTTGTTTTGAGTGTTCCTAAGGTTGGAACAAGTTTGAATGAAGTTATGGGGTATGTTGGTAGGTTTGGTTGAGGTACCGGGGGCCTCGAGTGTGTTTCAGATGCTCAACAGACCATTTTTGGACTTGGAGAAAGATCCGATTTTTGTTGGTTTTGTTGCAGGCTTTTCTTCATCGCGATTGCGTAAGGGGGCTCGCGATTGGGAAGGCTTAGATGAGGTAGAGGAGATTTTATTTTACTTGATCGCCGGAAGGGGTGTGTGAACGCATTGTTTTGGCAGAAGGTAAATGGCGAACGCGTGGGCTACGCTGCATTCACGAAGAGGAAGAAGTAAGGCAGCTGAGGAGTGGAAGATTTCTCTTTGCGATCGCGTGAGGCGATCACGTAGATCTAAGCAGTGCATCATCAAGATCACGTAGGTTTTATCGTGTTCGCGTAGATCTATTTGAGGGCCAGCGAAGTTGCTCTTCGCGATTGCGTGGGAGTTTCCACCATCGCGATTAAGGATGCGTCTGACAGAGCATAATGTTCAAAATCGAGGGTTTTGAGTTCATATCAGAAAATTGAATTGGGAGCTCGGTAGGAGATGAATTTTGGAGATATATTCGAAGGGAGTTTGCTGGTAATGATTCTTATCTTATAACCCATTAATCTAAACATGAATTCATCTTTTAATTTATGAAATTTTATGAAAATTGGGGAAAACTTCTTAGACCAAAAATGAGTTTTGATTGGGGATTTGGCATCGAATTTGGATAATTTTGGTATGGTTGGACTCATGAGAGTACGAGGTTTCAGTTTTACCGATTCTGAGACGTGGGCCCAAGGGGCATTTTGGTCATTTTATATAATCTCACATATTAGCTTAGAATTTAATTGTAGAATCAGTTGCTTGAAGTGTTATTCGTAATATGCAATTGAATTGAATAGATTTGGGACATTTGGAGTCGGATACTCGTGGAAAAAGAGTGATTTCGGGTTCATTTGAGCTTGTTTGAGGTAAGTGGCTTGTCTAACCTTGTGTGGTGGACCTTCTCCTTAGGATATTGTATATTTGATAATTGAAATGCTTTTTACATGAGGTGACGAGTGCGTACTTGAGATAATTACTGAGATTCGATTTTCTTTAAGTATTTCAATTGAGTGTCCTTTTCCTATTTTATTCTACTTGCAAATCTAGCCTGTTGTTAGTTTAGAAAAGTATGTTTAGTTGACTTAATTGCTTATTAGCTTAAACTGCCTTAATTGCATTACGCGAAGCATGTTAGGCTAGAATTAACTTTTTACTTGGTACAATATTGAGCATAATTGAGTTTTCCTGTGTCGCTGCTATGTGCTTTACTTTGGGACTGATAGACGACAGCCTAGGAGATTCCCCATACGTGTTTATGGAAACAACTGAGGTGCGGGATACTAAGAGATCCCTGGCACGTATATTGAGGATACCAAGAGATCCTCAGGATACCAAGAGATTTCTAGCATATATTGAGGATATCAAGAGATCCTCGGGAAACCAAGAGATCCCTGGCACGTATATTGAGGATACTAAGAGATCCTCGGGATACCAAGATTCCTAGAATATATTAAGGATACCAAGAGATCCTCGTGATACCAAGAGATCCCTAGTATGGATTTAGGGTACTAAGAGATCCTCGGGATGCTGAGGGATCCCCAGCTATTACCTTGTGTTTGTTTAGCCTCTATTCAATTATTGCGATCCTTACTTTCTTGTATTAACTTCTTATTGTTAGCTTTAAATTGCATTGCTTATCTTATGCCATCATATCTTATATTATTATCTTATCTCAGTAGGGTCCTGACCTTCGTCGTCACTACCCGACCAAGGTTAGGCTTGGAACTTTCTGTGTACCATTGTGGTGTAACTTTCTGCACATGTTTTTATGTGCAGATCTAGGTACCGCTACTCAGGCCTACCAACCTTGAGGGAGGCATCTGCACTAGAAACTTCGAGGTACATCTGGCGCGTCCGCAGATCGAGGAGTTCCTTTCTATTCCTCCTTTTAGTACTTAGCCCTTATGTATTTTCTGTTCTTGTTAGACACTCCGGAGTTAGAGCTATGTAGTATTTCTTAGCATGTAATTCGTGAGTTTCTTGGTCTTGGATTTATGTAATGTTGAGAGTTAATATTGTGTATGCCGAGCGGCACTTCTAAAAGCTGTTTATACCTTTATTTCTGTTTCTAAATATTTTACTTTTGCAAGTTTTGTTTTCTTCCGCAATTTAGGCTTACCTAGTCATAGAGACTAGGTGCCGTCACGATTGTTCACAGAGGGCAAACCGAGGTCGTGACATGTGGCTTTTATAGTTTCTGCCCAGGAGACTCGCACCTGCGGTCCAAATGACCACACTTGCACTACCGCATCTGCGGTCTGTTAAGTGCACCTGCGAATTCCACTTACCCGCAAACTTCTGCATCTGTGACTACACACTCGCACATGCGGCCCCGGTGGTGCGATAAAATTACCGCACCTGCGATCAAGCTTCAATTGGTCCAAAATCACATCTGCGGCCTTCCTCACGCATCTGCGACCTCGCACCTGCGGTCCTAAATCTGCAGGTGCGTAAATAAAAGAAGAATCAAATTCCAGCTGCACCAACTCAATTCTAACTCTTCCGTCAACCAACTAAATTCTTCCCGAGGTCCTCGGGACCTTAACCAAAAGCACCAACAAGTCACATATCAACATACAAATCTAGTTGAACCTTTGGAACACTCACAACAATATTAAAACACTAAATCACCCTCGGATTCAAGCCTAAAGATTTTCAAACTTCTGAATTCCGCAAACGATCCAAAAACCCATTAAACCTCCCCGTATGACTTGAAATGTTGCACACACGTCAAAAATGACACAATAGACCTACTCCAATTTCCAAATTTTCATTCCGACCCCGATATCAAGATTTCCATTGCTCACCAGAAAATGCCAAATTTTCAATTTCGCCAATTCAAGCCTTAATCTACCACGAACCTCCAGGATACATTCCGAACACGCTCCCAAGCCCAAAATCACCCGATAGAGCTAACCAAATCATAAAAATCAAATCCGATGTCGAATACTAAGAAGTCAGCACTGGGTCAAACCTTTCAAATTTAAAGCTTCAAGCTGAGAATCATTCTTCTATATCTATTCCGATTAACCTGGAAAGCACAACCGACGATTTACATAAATCATAATACAACATACGGGACTAGTTATGCAGGAGAAATGGTGAGCGAAGTACAAATACTCAAAAAAATTGGTCAATGCATTAGAAAATTAAAACGGATATCAAAAAAACAAGCGTAAAATAAGAAAAGTAAATATCTCATATTTGCGTAAGTAAATATGTCATCTCTCTTTAAATTGATAACCCTCTTTTCTAAATAAATAATGGACTGGAGATTAGATCTAAGAAATTATCTCAAACTCTTTGGAAAAAGGCCTACATATATATATATATATATATATATATATATATATATATATATATATATATATTCCGAACAAATGTATTACCAAACACATGATATAAACAGAATTGGAGTCAGCACTCAAATATTGAAGCAGGTGAAAGTGAAACTGAAGAGAGAGTGATGGGAAAAAGAGATGTACATCAGTACATGTGATCAAAATGTAGGGTCAAGTATGGAATAAATACAGGTCTAGGTGACTCATAGTAGTACAATAAATTTGAAAATAAAAATTGGAAAAAAAAAAAGAGGCTTGTGTTGGATGCCAGGGAGTGGGAGACAGTAGGTCACATGAATCCTTTCTTTCTTGACTTATATCTATCCATCAAAGCTAAAAGGACTATAAAGATACTCAGTAAATTCTATATTGGAAACGAAAGGAACTGAAAGGAAAAGGAAATATATATATTAAAAACAAAAGGCACTTCAAAATATCTTATGTTCAATAGAATTCGAATATATTTTGTGTTCATATAAAATTCAGGAGAAACATTGCATGCCAAAAGCTATAATAGAGATATTCTACCTTGATGATCTTTTCTTTTAAATGATGGTGATGTCTGGATTTGTGCGCGTTTCACCTATTTTGTTGAGTACCTACTAAACACCAACATAATATCTGATAACTTTAAACACTTAAACTTGAGCAAATAAAAAGAAATCAGTTAATATTATTTTGTCTTCACAGATTTTAATTCATTGACCACTAACTCACATTAAGAATACAAAAGGAAAAAGAAGTATCCCAAAACTAATGATGGGTACACACAAAACACAAGATCCTTCGGTTACTGGATTTAGAAAAATAATTTTTATATTAAATTCAGTATAAGTTTATTATTGTTGAATGGATATTTCATTTTGGTATAAGTGTCACGATTTGAATTTTTCACTCTCAATAGTCGTGATGGAGCCTACTAGTGAAAGCTAAGCAAGTCAACCATTTATATTATTTTACTTTTTACCCATTTTAATCCTTGAACAATTAAGAACTATTATAATATAAACAACGGAATTGAAGAGGCGGAAGAACAAAATATAATCATTTAAATATTACCAATACGATTCCTTAACCATAGACTACCTAAAACTGGTGTTACAATATCAGACTACCTAAGATTAATACAAATAAGAGTCCGAAAGATAAATACAAACTGTTCCAGAAATACATAGAGGAAACAATATAGAAGGATAGAAGGAAACGCCAAGGCATGTGGACACCTGCAGGACTACCTCAGGTCGCTTGAATAGACTGAAGCCAACACCCTCATTATGGTCCAAAAGCTGCAACACTGGGATCTGCACACAGTACAGAGTGTAGTATTAGCACAACCGACCACATGTGCTGGTAAGTGTCTAGCCAAACTTAGGCGAAGTAGTGACGAGACTAGGACTACCAGATAAACCTGTGCAGTTAAATCATATACAGTGGAAAAATAAAATCAAATATTGACAGTTAGAGATGTGAGAGGGAAAATATGCTACGGGGAGTATTAGACAACAACAGAATATCCAACGAGGAATGTAAAGAAACCAAAATTCAATTGCCAACAAGAATAAGAAAAACAAATACAGTATTCACTTTGATTTCTTTCTTGTTGCAGGAGTGCATCCCGCTTCCTTTTCATATATTACCATGGCGGCATACCACCCGATCCCATTTCATGTATCACCGTGGCGACATACCACCATATCCAATTTCATATCTTTTTACAAGCGTGCAACCCGATCGCATTTCAAATGTTAACGGGCTGACGTGCCACCTGCTCCCATTTCATATATCTTGTTGCAGGCGTGCAACTCGATCCCATTCAAATATCACCGTGGAAGCATGCCAACCGCTCCCATTTTATATATCACTACGGCAGCGTGCCACCCGAACACATTTCATATATCTTGTTGCAGGCGTGCAACCCAATCCTATTTCAAAAATAACCGTGGCGTCGTGGCGTCCGATCCCATTATATATATCTTATTACAGGCGCACAACACCATTCCACTTCAAATATTACTGTGGCGGTGTGCTACCCGCTCCCATTTTATATATCTTGTTGCAGGCGTGCAACCCGATACCATTTCAAATATTACAATGGCAGCGTGCCATCAGCTCCAATTTCATATATCTTGTTGCAGGCGTGCAATCCGACACCATTTATAATTCAACAGTAATCATAAAAGAATACCGACAAAGGAACCAGAGTATAACAACAACATCCCAGCAAGGGAGATAATATCGTAAAAGATAACATTCCGACAGGGAGATAATGTCATAACAATAAGATCCCAGAAAGAGAAACAACAAAATAAAGAATAACATCCTGGCAAGGGAACCAACAAATGATAGTCATCATATTAAGCATGAATAAATCACAACCACTACAATATGAGATTCACAGGCATGCTTGATACCGACGTATAGATACTCGTCACCATGGCTATACATCGTACTCCATATTTAACACATAAAAATTAAGTCAGAACTTCTAATCCCTCAAGCCAAGGTTAGATCAAACAGTTACCTCGATGCCACGAACACAATACAAACCTCAACTACCGCTTTACCTCTTATTTCCACCACCAATTCGCTTGTATCTAGCCACAAGGTACTTAACTATATCAATAAATGCTAAATGAGTCAATTCTAATGCATGAAAATAAGTTTTCCAATGATTTTTTCAAAAAGTCAAAAATCGACCCGAGCTCACATGACCAAAACCTGAGGTTTAAACCAAAACTAATTAGCTATTCACCCTCGAACCAAATATATAATTTGTTTGGAAATCAAACCTCAAATCGAGGTCCGAATCCCTAAAATTTGAAAAACGTAAGTTCTTCCCAAAACACCCAATTTCCCCCATGAAAACCCTTGATTTTGAGTTAAAATCATGTGAAAAGATGGTAATGATTGAAAAAAGCGAGTTAGAAATGACTTACAATCGACTTGGAAGAGTAGTTGTCTTTGAAAAATTGCCCAAATATGTTTAGGTTTCTAGAAAGTTTGAAAAAAAGAAGAATATAAGGCTAAGTTATAATTTATACAGGTGCAAATATCGTATTTTCGAAGTCAGGTTCGCAAATGCAAACTCGCAAATGTGGCCCAGGCTTCACAAATGCGAAGGTAGGACACATCCTGATTTCTTCGCAATTGCAAATAGGTGTTCACATTTGCGGTCCATGTTTAAGTCGCATTTGTGACATAAGCCTCGCAAATGCAAGGATTCATGCCCTAGGCCATCATCGCAATTGCAATGGGTCTTTCGCAAATGCGAGCTAGGCTTTACAATTGCGAAGCCTGCAGACCTGCAACACAGAGCAGTTTAAAATCTGAAACTTGTTAAATTCAAAACACTTTATGGCCTATCCAAAACTCAATTGAACCTTCGGGGCTCCAAACCAAATGACTTTCACAGATTTTCACATAATGACTTTCCGGATACACGCCCAGACTGCGCAAGCAAATCGAGATGAGACAAAAAGGAGGTTTTAAGGCCTCGAAACACAAAATTTATTTCTAATATTCTGGATCATCACATTCTCCACCTCTAAAACAACAGTTCGTCCTCGAACGAACATTAGAAGGAAGCACCCGAGTCGGAGAAAATATGGCGATAACGGCTTCGCATATCGGACTCGAACTCCCAGGTTGAGGCTTCAACAAACTGACTTCTTCACTGAACACGAACAGAAGGAAAACTCTTCGATCTCAACTGACTAACTTTTTGATCTAGAATAGCTGTCGGCTCCTCCTCATAGGACAAGTCCTTATTCCAACTAGATAGTGCTGTCTAACACGTGGGATGGATCACCGCAATACTTTTGAAGTATGGAAACATGGAACACTGGATGCACGACTGATAAACTCAGCGGCAACGCAAGTATGTAAACCACCTCTCCCACTCGATCAAGAATTTCAAACGGAATGAACCTAGAGCTAAGCTTTCCCTTCTTTCTAAATTTCATTACGCCATTCATAGACGACACCCAAAGCAACACCTGATCGTCGTCCGTGAATGCTATATCACGAACCTTACAGTCGGCATAAGTCTTTTGCCTGGACTAAGCTGTATGAGCCTATCATGAATGATTCTGACCTTGTCCAAGGTATCCTGTACTAGATCCGTACCAAACAACCGAGCCTTTCCCGGCTCAAACCACCCAGCTGGTGACCGACATCACTTATAATATGAAGCCATATAAGGTGCCATCTGAATGCTAGACTGGTAGTCGTTCTTGTAGGAAAGCTCCGCTAAATGTAAAAACTGCTCCCACGAGCCTCCAAAATTGATGACACAATCTCGAAGCGTATCCTCCAAAATCTGAATAGTGCACGCGGACTACCCATCCGTTTGAGGATGGAATGTTATGCTCAACTCGACCCGTGTGCCCAACTCATGCTGAACTGCCCTCTAAAAATGCGAGGTAAACTGCGTGCCACAATAAAAAATGATAGACACGGGTACACCATAAAGACGGACAATCTTCTGGATATTGATCTCAATTAATCTCTTAGAAGGAGACTGCCACATGAATGAAATGCGCTGAATTAGTCAGCCTATCAGCAATAACCCACATTGCATCGAACTTCCTCTAAGTCTGTGGGAGTCCAAAAACAAAGTCCATAGTGATATGCTCCCATTTCCACTCGGGAAGCTCAATCCTCTTATACAAACCACCAGGCTTTTGATGCTCGTACTTTACCAGCATACAATTCAAACATCGAGCCACATACGCAACAATATCCTTCTTCATCCTCCTCCACCAATAATGATACTACAAATCCTTATACATCTTAGCGATGCTTGGATGAATAGAGTACCGGGAACTGTAAGCCTCCTCTAGAATAAACTCCCGAAGCCCATCAAGATTAGGCACACAAATTCGACCTTGCAGCCTCAAAACTCCATCATCTCCTAATGTAACCTGCTTGGCACCACCGTGTTGCAACATGTCCCTAAGGACACACAAATGAGGATAATCATATTGGCAATCTCCGATACGCTCGAATAAAGAAGAATGAGCGAATGTGCAAGCTAACATACGGCTGGGCTCAAAAACATCCAACCTCACAAACTAATTGGCCAAAGTCTGAACATCCAAAGCAAGCAGGCTCTCACTAACTGGAATATACACATGACTTCCCATACTGGCTTACTTTCTACTCAAAGCATTGGCTACCACATTGGCCTTTCCCGGATGATATAAGATGGTGATATCATAGTCCTTTAATAGCTCCAACCACCTTCTCTGCCTCAAATTTAGCTCCTTCTACTTGAACAAGTATTGCAAACTCTTGTGATCTGTGAACACCTCATGCGACACGCCATATAGATAATGCCTTCAAATCTTCAACACGTGAACAATGCCTACTAACTCCAATTCATGAACTGGATAATTCTTCTCATGAATCTTCAATTGATCTGAAGCATAAGCAATATCCTTGCCATCCTGCATCAATACCGCACCAAGTCCAATACGAGATGCATCGCAATAAACTGTATATGGCCCTAAACCTATGGGCAAAACCAAAACTGGTACCGTAGTCAAAGCTATCTTGAGCTTCTGAAAGCTCGCCTCACACTTGTCCGACCCCCCGAACTGGGCATCCTTTTGGGTCAACCTATTTATCGGGGTTGCAATAGATGAAAACCCCTCTGCAAACTAATGGTAATAGTCTACCAAACCCAAGACACTCCGAATCTCTGTAGCTGATGAGGGTCTAGGTCAGTTATTGACTGCCTCTATCTTCTTCAGATCCACTAAATACCCTTTGCTGATACAAGATGACTCAAGAATGCAACTAAACTCGACCAGAACTTACACGTCAAAAACTTAGCATACAACTGACTATCTCTCAAAGTCTAAAGAACCACTCTCAAATACTGTTTATGCTCCTCCTGACTGTGGGAATAGATCAAATTATCATCAATGAAGACTATCAGGAATGTATCCAAGTAAGGCTTGAACACTAGGTTCATTAAATCCATAAAATCTATTGGGCAATTTGTCAACCCAAATGACTTCACCAAGAACTCATAATGCCCGTAGCGAGTGCGAAAAGCTGTCTTAGGAACATCGGACGTCCTAATCCTCTACTGATGGTAGCCGGATCTCAAGTCAATCTTGGAAAACACCTTGGCACCTTGAAGCTGATCAAACAAGTCACCAATCCTCGGTAATGGATACTTATACTCGATTGTAACCTTGTTCAAATGCTGGTAATCTATGCACATCATCATCGATCCATCCTTTTCATTAACAAAAAACATTGGCGCACCCAAAAGCGAGACACTGGCTCTAATGAAGTCTTTATCAAGCAAGTCTTGCAATTGCTCCTTCAATTTTTTCAACTCGGGCAGGGCCATATGATCTAAGTGCCAAGAGCCAAATTAATCTAGAAGTCAATATCCCTATCGGTTGGCATACCCGGCAGGTCTAAAAGAAATACCTCAGTAAACTCACGTACCACAGGCTCCGAATCTATAGAAGGAACCTCAGCACTAGAATCACGAACATATGCGAAATAGGCTAAATATCCCTTCTCCATAACACTACAGGTAGAATGACCAAGAGTCCCTCTCCACTCTAAATGAGGTAACCCCAACAAGGCTAAGGTACAGTCTTGGCATGAAAGTCCAAGATAGCTTGGTAAGGTTATAACCAGTCCATCCCCAATATGACATCAAAATCAACCATATCCAAAAGTAATAAATCCACAAAAGCCATATCCCAAAGTAATAGGTCCATACAAGTCTCAAGACCCCTAATCACAACTATACATGAACGATGGACACGATCTACCATAATAGAATCACCCACCGGTGTAGACATATATACATGAGCACTCAAGGAATCAATAGGCATGACCAGATACGGTGCAAAATAAGATGACCCATATGAGTACGTAGACCTTGGATCATAGAGAAATGAAGCATCTCTACTGCAAACCAGAACAGTACATGTGATAATTGCATCAGAAGCCTCAGCCTCAGGCTTGGCTGGAAGAGCATAATATCGGGGCCGGGTCCCACCACTCTGAACTACATCTAATGGACGACCTACTCCTAGCTGGCCTCCATCTCTAGAGGCCTGACCTACACCTCTAATACCTCAACCTCAACCTCTAGCACATATACCTCTACTTCTAGCACCTCTACCTCCACCTCTAGCTGGCTGAGCGGACTGTGGAACACTCGGTGCCTGAACCATGGCACGGGAACCCTTGTGCTGAGAACTACTCGGTGCTCGAGGGAAAAATCTAGTAATATGCCTCGTGTCTCCACAAGTAAAACAAGCGCTTGGCTGCAGGGCTGATGACCCTGAAAACTCTAAAACAGAGATGCATTGATAGGAGCTGGCGATGCACTATAGGACTACTGATCAGAATACTGCATGTGAGAACCACGACCACCTAGGGAACCATGAGAAATGTGAAGTGCTAAATGAAATGACCTGGGAGGATGGACCTACCAATAGAATCCCTACCTCCAGACGAGGCACCGCTAAACCTACCAGAATGACGAGGTCTCTTGTATGACCCCTGACCACCTCCTTGTGATAGAACCATCTCAACTCTTCTGGCTACATTAGCCACCTCCTGAAAAGAAATCTCATCTCCGTCTCCTTAGCCATCGAGTAACGGTCATAGAACCCTGCTGAAGACGCTCAAATTGCCTCCGATAGATCTGCCTATGAGTGATAGGAAGAAACTTCTCTAGAAATAGATGAGAAAATTAATCCCAAGTCAAAGCTGGTGACCCAGCTGGTCTAGCCAAACAATAATATCTCCACCAAGTCTTGACGGATCCAGACAAATGAAAAGCAACAAAGTCGTCTCTATTGGTCTATACTATCCCCGTGTTCATGAGAACCTCATGACAGCTGTCTAAATAATCTTGGGATTCCTCATAAGATGCACCGTTGTAAGTGGTAGTGAAGAGCTTGGTGAACCTGTCTAATCTCCACAAAGCCTTTGAAGAAGTAGCTGATCTATCATCAGTCTGTGCTACTGCTCGGCTGAAGAAGCCGTACATGACCTCTCCATTCTCAAAAGAACACAGTAGAAGTTCGATTAGCATTGAGAAATCAAGTCGCACGACGGGAAAGAATAGATATGAAGTTTTTCCAAACTTTTTAGCCTCTAGGGATAAATACAGACGTCTTTATACCGATCCTTAAACTTTACTAAGCTTGTCTGTGAATTGTAAGACCTGAGTACCCTAGAGCTCTGATACCAACTTGTCATGACCTGGATTTCTCATCCTCGGGAGTCGTAATGGTGCCTACTAGTGAAAGCTAGGCAAGCCAACCATTTGTATTATTTACCTTCTACCCGTTTTAATCCATTAACAATTAAGAACCATCATAATATAAACAACAAAATTTGATAAGCGGAAGAACAAAATATAACCATTTAAATGTTATCAATACAATTCCTTAAGCATAGACTACCCAGAACTGGTGTCACAATATTACAAACTACCTAAGATTACTACAAATAAGGGTCCGAAAGATAAATACAAACTATTCCAGAAATACATAGAGGAAATAGTTTAGAAGAATAGAAGTAGATGCGAAAGCTTGCAGACGCCTGCAGGACTACCTCGAATTGCCTGAATGGATCGAACAACACCCTCACTGCGGTCCAAAAGCTGCAGCACCAGGATCTGCACACAGTGTAGAGTATAATATTAGCAAAACTGATCCCATCTACTGGTAAGTGATTAGTCTAACCTCGGCAAAGTAGTGACGAGGCTAGGACCAGACTATCAGATAATCCTGTGCAGTTAAATCATATACAACGGAAAAATAAAAACCAATATTACAGGTAGAGATGTGAGGGGGAAAACATGCTGCAGGGAGTATCAGATAACAAAAAAATACCTAACGAGGAATGTAAATAAACAAAAATTCAATTTCCAACAAGATTAAGAAAAACAAACACAATATTCATTTTTATTTCTTTCTTGTTGCACGCGTGCAACCCGTTCCCTTTTCATATATTACCGTGGCGACATGCCACCGAATCCCATTTCATATATCACCGTAGTGGTGTGCCACCCGATCCCATATCATATCTTGTTGCAGGCGTACGAACTGATCACATTTCAAATATTACCATGGCAGCGTACCACCCGCTCCTATTTCATATATCTTGTTGCAGGCGTGCAATCCAATCCCATTTACAATTCAACGGCAATCACAAAAGAATCCCGACAAATGGGACAATATCATAAATAATAACATCCAGACAAGGAAGACAATGTCATAACAATAATAGTGACAAGGGAGACAACATCATAAACAATAACATCATGGCAAGGGAACCAACAATGATAATCATCATATTAAGCATGAATAATAATGGAATTATAACCATTACAATACGAGATTCAGAGGCATGTTTCACACCGACGAATAGATACTCGTCACCATGCCTATAGGTCATACTTCACATTCAACACATTACAATTCAGACAAAACGCCTAATCCCTCAACCTAAGGTTAGACGAAACACTCACCTCGATGCCACGAACACAATTCAAGCCTCAACAATCGCTTTACCTCTTGTTTCCACCACCAATTCGCTTGTATCTAGCAACAAGTTACTTAACTAAATCAATAAATGCTAAAAGAATCAATTCTAATGTATGAAAATAAGTTTACCAATAATTTTCCCAAAAAGTCAAAAATCAACCCTAGGCCCACATGGTCAAAACCCGAGGTTCGAACCAAAACCCGATTACGTATTCACCCACGAACTCAAATATATAATTTATTTTGAAATCGGACCTCAAATCGAGGTCCAAATCCCCAAAATTTAAAAAATCTAAGTTCTACCCAAAATACCCAATTTTCCCATGAAAACCCTTAATTTTGAGTTGAAATCATGTGAGAAGATGTTAAAGATCAAAGAAAACGAGTTAGAAATAACTTACAATCGATTTGAAGAATAGTTGTCTTTGAAAAATCACCCAAATGTGTTTAGATTTTGAGAAAGTTTGAAAAATGAAGAATTTTCGGCTAAGTTATAATTTGCACAGGTGCACATATCGCATTTTTGAAGTCAGGTTGGCAAATGAGACTCGCAAATGTGGTCCAGGATTTACAAATGCGAAAGTAGGCCAAATCCCGCTTTCTTCGCAATTGCGAATAGTTGTTCGCATGTGCAGTCCCTATTGAAGTCGTATTTGCGACATAAGCCTCACAAATGCGAGGATTCCTGCCCCAACCCATCATCGTAATTGCGATGGGACTCTTTTAAATGCGAGCTCGCAATTGTGATCCAGGCTTCGTAGACCTGCAATATACAACAGTTGAAAATCTGAAACTTCCTAAATTTAAAACAATTTGTGGCCTATCCAAAATTTACCCGAGCCTCTGGGGCTCCAAACCAAACATGCACCAAGTCCAAAGATATCATACAGACTTGGTCGTGCGATCAAATCATCAAATAACATCAATAATTATAAATTTTAGCATCAAAATCAAAGAAAAATCTGATGAACTTTAATGTTCCATTTTTAACAACCGGGGGTCCGATTCACGTTATTTCAAGTATGTTTCTTACCAAATTTTACAGGCCCAACTTAAATAACATATAAGACCTGTACCATGCTTCGAAACCAAAATACGGGATCAATACCATCAAATTCAAACATATTTAAATTTCTGAAAATTCTTAAAATTTCAGTTAAACAATTTTCTTCAAAATTCATTTCTTGGGTTTGGGACCTCAGTTATCGATTCCGGGCATATGCCAAGTCTCATATTTTCCTACGGATCCTCCGGTACTGTTAAATCACGAGTCTGGGTCCGTTTACCCAAAATATTGATTGAAGTCAACTTAAATTCATTTTAAGAGCAAAATTTATCATTTTTCACAAATTTTCACACATTGACTTTTCGATACACGGCTGAACTGTACACGCAAATTGAGGTGAGATAAAAAGAATGTTTAAGGCCTCAAACCACATAATTTATTTCCAAAACAAGTGATGACCTTTTGATCATTACAATAAGCAATTATGATATAATTTTACGACAATTTTGGTATTAATATCAAATATAAAACCGGATAACTTATACGAATAAGATGTGCTTGACGGGGATATAACACCTAAAATTCAAAAACACCAAATAACCTTCTTTTCTTTTTCTAATTATTATTTATTTATTTTTTTAAAAAGAGTAAAAACTATGAACTTTATATTATAAAACCATATATACAATTTTTAGTGCAATGATAAAATAATTTTGGCAAAATAGCTAGTATATATATATATATATATATATATATATATATATATATATATATATACCAAAAAATTTGGTAATTATTAATTTTTGCATTATAAACTTTTTATTATAGTTCCAGTATAACTTGCTTCATGACCAATCGATGTTTTCTTCTCTCTCTCTTTTCTTTTTGGTATATTTTTTATATTTTAGTTTATATAAATCTATTTTTTTTTGATCTATTTAAAAAATGATTTCTTTTTAAATTTAGAAATTATTTAGGTTAAACTTTTAATTCTCTTTAATGAGAAAATTTTATAGTCACACAAATTCCCTGACTTGTTTTTAATTTGTTAAGATCATAAATTTAAATTTTTTTTTTTTAAACTCTGTATTCGGAGAAAGTATTTACATATAAATATTTATGATAGATACCATACCTCTTTCATTGTCAATTGTCAGCACAAGTTTGCTAACGTCCCCTTCACGAGAATGACCATTTCCAACTCTCCTTGTTTTCTTCTACTCTTCCATCTGTTTGTCTTCTTTCCTCCCTTGGAATGTGTGCTTGATTCCATTCTCTCTTTTCAATTTTCATCTACTGTTCCACTAACTTCTGCTACAATTTCTTCACCCTTTTTGCTCATTGGTCAATTTTAGCACAAAATATGAGACACAATGATAAAGTTAAAAGAAATTCTTTGATCATTTACGTGCAAGATAAAATTAGAATTTAAACTTTATAAGTTCTACATTCTAGTATAATAATATTATGTGTAAATAATAGTGTTATGTATTTAATATTTGTACATATTAATTCTTGAAAAGATTGAGAGTCAATATATAAAATGTAAAGATTTCTTAACGGAGAAAGCTATTTTGACAAAAAATCGTGTAGATTAGCTTAAAGTGAACAATATAGTATTATATTAAAAATATTTGCGAGCTAATTTAGATAGATATATTTAAACTAAAATTATTGAATTCGCGACCGAATGCATACTTCACCTTCTAGGTTTGCCCCTAGGGCAACAGTACAAGAATGACGAGTCAAAAGCAAGAAAATAAGTGAAAGACATGAAATGGTAATTAAGAAGATAATATAGTAGAACTAATTTGAAAAACGATGAATGTTTAATTTTTCTGTTGATTATATTGGAGGAATAAACAGACAATAGATATTAAAGGGTAATGTAAATAAGGGAAAATTCAAAAGACGTGTCTTATTATATTTTTTCATAAAGATCTGCAAAAGGCTCTTCCTTAAGTACTTGAAATGTACTTGGTTACTTTATACAATAATTTCTAATATGCACCCGAAATAAATAAATTTTTTACTGATCATGAACTCAAAAGAAATGTAGTAAAATATTCTCTTTCAACTCACCAACTTTTTAAAAATAAACTTTTGGTCCATTAAAAAGTTAATTAAAATGTTGTTGCTCAAGCCATGGCCAAAAAGCTGTTTGATCATCAATTCCACAAAACATGTTGGATAAGCTGCTTTCTTCTTTGACAGTACTATTTTGGTCCATTAATTTCAGATCTGGTCTTGAAATTGAATTAGGGTTCATGTTGAAAAGTTGAGCCACCCCATTATTATTAGGTCTAATTGAAGGTGGAAACAAGGGTCTGCTTGTAATTGGATGATGAGTTGATAATGGGCTGTCAATGGCTGGTGTTCTCGAAATATCTAGCTTGATTTCTGAGCTGTTTTCACTTCTATTACTGCATGATCCTTCTGTTTCCTTGTTCAAATTGATTGATTCTGTTGGTTGATCCCTGTTCTTTAGTGCCATTACCTACACAATATAAAAAATGAGTTCAAATTTCAAGCACCGACATTAAAGGACAATACAATACACAAAGTATTTCGCGTTCATGCAGGATCCTGAGAGGGACGCATCCTAAGGGTTATGATGTAGACATGTACACAGTCTGCCCTGATACATCATGCAAGTATTAATGACTGATTTCACAGTTCGAACGAATAATCTAGAGGTCACGCTGAAAAAACTTGAACTCTAGGAACTAATATTGTAATCAAAATATACACACTTCAAAACAGTTACTACTATGAAGTACATATTAAGGTCTATGATAAACACTTTAATTAATTTATAACGACAATAAAAATGATAATTGATCTGTTATAATAGGTTGAACTACCTTAGAAGTGTAATTTTTTAATGTCACAATTGATGCATAGAACTTAAACTTTTCAAAAAATTATTTTAGCTAATAGATTGGCCTAATAATTGTACTACTAATACATTAATAGATCAAAAGAAAAAAGAGTTAATAATATAATAATAATAATAATATTTGTGATTGGAGGTACTACTGTAGTCCTAGTAGTAGCTAGTAGAGTAATAATTTATCAACATTTGTCTCCTCTTTTTCAGAATTTCCTGCTATACTTTCAAGTCATTATTACAAGTCAATCAATCAAAAGAGAAACATGGGAAAGAAAGATCCTTTGCCGAAATCATGCACCAAATACATATCATGGTTCTGAAAATACAACTAGCAGAGAAGAAAGGTTTACTATTTCACCAAAATAGCATAATCTTCTTGAATTTTTAACAACCAAAAAAAGAAAGAGACATCATTAAAGTGCAACATTATTTTATTTCCTACATAACAAGAAAAGCTTATAATTAAATAATTAGTACTACATTTTGATTATTTTTTTGGTGTCATACCTCTGCATGAAGTTTTTGGTTCTGAGATTGGAGAGCATCATTTTCAGCTTTAATAGCTTCAAATTGTCTTTTAAGAATTTCATAATCTTTCTCCAATTGCTTTGTTTTCCATCTTGCTCTTCTATTTTGGAACCAAATTGCAATTTGCCTTGGTTGTAAGCCTAGAGCTCTAGCCAATTGCATTTTTCTCTCAGGTTCAAGTTTGTTTCCTAACTCAAAATTCTTCTCAAGAGTTTTTACTTGTTCCATATTAAGTCTTCTTTTCTTTTCTCCTGCTTGTGAACCATCATCTGATAAATCAACCTCTCCATTATGATTTTCCTCACAATTATTATTATTTGCCTCCATCCCAGAAAATGACATGGATCTTTTTCCTAGAAATGAAGCAATACCTGCATCAGGAAAATATATATCAGACAATATTTTTTGTTATTACAACAACAATAACTCAGTGTATTTTTACAAGTAGGGTCTAAGGAGGATAGGATGTGCGCAACCCTAATAATATTTTTTAGTTGAAATTGTATTTAAACATGAATTTCAAGTTGAAAAATAAAACTAAATTTTTGTGAGTGAAAATCATTATTTCACTTAAAGTATATTCTATTACTCCTTAAAATATATATATTATTACTCAAACCATTGTTTCAAATTTGAATTCTCTATTTCAAGTTGAAGTTGAAAATAATAGACAAAATTTTAAAACAAACATTGATTTGCAAATAATAAGTATAAGTCCAAACACCAACAAGAAGGAAATTAAGTTGAAGATAATGTAAGAAAGAGAGAAAATTAAGGAAAAGAAATTAAACCATGGAAATCTTGAGGTGAACATGAAGGAAGAATGGGAGCGAGAGAAGTTGCAGTTTGATGTTCATCTTCATGAGAAGTCTGTAGCATGAAATTAGCTGGGGAAAAATCCATCTCATTTGTGCAAGTCATAACCTAGTATATTTTTCCCACAAGTCCAAATATGTATGGTTATGATCCATACTTTGAGAGGAGAAAAATATAGAAAAAGAGAGATCAAATTTCTGTTCAAGAATTGGTGAAAATGTTAAGTATATATGTCCTTTAGTGTGAGGGGGAGTGTTGGTTAAGGAGGAGATGCATTCTATTCTTATGATGAAGGGATGGCTTATATACCTTATCAGCTTCAAGAGAACCCTTTTGCTATATTCTATCTAGTTTTGGTTTAGTTTGCTGTATGTACGCATGGTAGAGAAAATGTTGGATGTATCTTTAAATACTACAGTCAGATCTCTTACAATAGTTATTTTGGAACCAATATTTTATATTTTGTTATAATATATGTTCTATAACGTTATCTTATTATAGCAGTAAAATTTTTTTGAAATAAACGAATTTGTTATAGAGATTTCTGGCCGTATATATATATTAACTTTTTATAACGTCATTACTCAAGTTAACTGTCAGTAGGATCAAGTTATTTTTTCTCATTGATGCATATTATTTTTTTAATTTATTTTGCCTGTTAAGTGACAAAAGTGGGCAGTATGTATCTTTCTTTAATGACAGTTGTCCTTGATGAATTTAAATTTGGAGGGCAACTGATTTTTTGCTAAAGGAGAGAAGATGGGATACATATTATATAGTTTTAGAAGAATAGTGGGTGAGGAAAAAATATTAATCATAGCTATTCGTAAACTCATTACTAATATATATATATATATTTATATTTATAACACCATATCACCAAAAAGTAATGGCGGATCAAAATTCTAATGTCATGGGTGCTCATTGATAAAAATTTTAAAAGAAAAAAAAAGTTTAGTTATGAATGTTCATTCAATATTTATCTAAATATATTTATAATTATTTATATAAATTTATTAAAACTTGTCAAACTTAATGGGTGCTTGATCACGTAGATCGCCACTTCGAAAAGAATTACTGTCCAATAAAAAAACTTTTTTACATGGTTATTATATGACATTTTTTTCCTCTTCAATTCTATTTTCTTGGGGTGTTTTTTTTTTTTTGTGGGGTAGGGGGTGGGGGTGCGGGGGTGCGGGGGTTGTTTATAAAGAAAGAGAAGAGGGAGGAATCTGGGATGGGTCCTAAAGAGGGGCAGGGTTTGCCACCTAACCTACTAACAGCTATCGTGCATTAGGACTATGCGCTATCCCTCCATTATCCTTTTCTCTCCCATCAAAATTCAAGAAAATTTTATAAATTAATTTAGCCAATGAGAATTAGTAGGCTATGATATTTTTGAATTTGAGATATGGAAAAAAAATAGGAAAGGTAGGAAATCATCAAAGAAGAATATAGAAAAAGAAAATTCTTGAGAAAACACAAGTACACAAACAAGCACAAAAAAAAAAAAAAAAAAAAAAAAAACCCTACCCTCCTTTTCTTATTTTCAAATAATAACCCTACCAAAGTTGTTCATTTTTTTGGTTTTGTGTTCCTCCAATTCCAATTTCCAAATGTCCATCTTTATCTTCACTTCTCCTTGTGCCAAAATCCCTCCAAAATTTTGAAATGGCTTTATCTATAGAGTTGAGACATGTCCTTTCCTCCCCCCGCTTTCCTCCCTCCTTCCTTCTTTCCCTTTTTATTCTCTATCAATTGTCCAAGTCACAATAAAATAAATATGTATTGAGTTTAGTTTCTTTGCAGTGACAAAATAAAGAACATTCACACAATCATACCATTAATAAATAAATTATAAGTAAATTTTTTAATTAATTTGCTATCACATTGACATGTATATACAACAACAACAACAACCCAGTATAATCTCACTTAGTGGGATCTGAGGAGGGTGGTGTTTACACAGACCTTACCCCTACCCTTGGGTAGACATTGACAGTATATATAACTTAAATTTATACATAAAATAAATGACGATCATGCCTTTGGTTCAATTCTTTTTAAAATAATTGATTTTTGCAAATTATATTTTCAAAGAAATGTCAAGATAGAATAACTTCTCTAGAGAAATTTTTCTTCCTTGACATTTGGTTGACAAACAATTTTTGCACAAAAAAGAAAATCAAAAACAATTTTTGCACAAAATTATTTATTTTTTTGAACCAAATGTCATTTAAGAGTTTAGGTTTCCTTAATGCAATTCTTGGTGGATTGCACCTTTCCATGGTTCTCCTAAGTATACATAAGCTAAAATTCACTCTATTCAAATTATACTAATACGATGTCACAAGCACATAAAATGACACGTGAACTAAACCTAGCTATTAACCAAATCTAGAATCAAGAACCAGAAACATTCACATAAAATAACATTCGCTGGTACCACATACCTCATATGCAATATACTGGAATTTTCAACATTCAATGGTGAAAAAGGCAGTTCGATGGCCAAAGTATTCCTCATTTAATTTACACAGGGTTGCAAAAAGGGTCACATCTTAAAGGATGTAATGTAAATGGCTTACCCTAATACAAATATTAGTGACTGCATCTTTCACGTTTCGAATCCGTAACTTATAGATCACACAAAAGTAATTTTACCATTTCCTCATTCAATGGTAAGTGGTAAGTACTAATTAACTAAGGGCATGAATTACATTGGATATAATTTTTTTACATTGCTGATTGAACATAAATAGAACATTCATGATCAGAGAAATTTTGACCGTATTGGTCATTTGGATGGAAGAATTGTCATAACCATAAATAGCAAGATTAGGACTAAATATCCTATGTCTTGTAATGCTCAAGAACAAACTAGGGTTCCATGCATGCATGCCCATGAACTAGGTTACACAATAGTGTAAGCACAAGTAAATTATTGATGACCTTACAATTACTTAAAGTGGTTAATTGATGTGTACAATTTGCCATTGAAACTAAGGAGTGGAGGTTGTAGGTCTAAATCATTACCCCAAACTTTTTTCTTTTGCCTAATATTTCACACCTCAACCTATTGTTCTTTTTTGAATTAAAATCCATTCTCCTTCTTTGAAAATTCTTCACCTTTCACATTTCTATTCTTTCTCTACCTTAAATTTCCATTTTTCTTAAAATTGTCATTGTTTAGTTTGGAATATATTTCCGCTTTTACATTTTAAAAGAAAGGTGGGGGGCAAGGGATCTACTACAAATTAAAAAAAAAGGAAATAATTAGCAATCTATCGCCAAACAACAAAAATTTATCGTTAATCCTAATTAGCAACGGATTATCAATATATTTGGTTCCCACATGAGACGAATTTCATAGCGAATTCCTGTACTTTTTTTACTGAAACGCTCGAATAAGATACACGTGTAGCGGGGTGAAATTGTGATTAAGTTATGTGACTAAGTTGTAACCAATGTTTTAAAAGGCGGGGCTGTGAGGCGAGACATTTTAAGTTTGAGAAAGCGAGACGTAAGCCCTGATATATAGGGTGTAAGCCTCAGGATCTTTAAATTTTATTAATTTCAAGAATTTTAAGATAGTATAAACTAAAAAATAATTATAAAAATTACATTAAAATCATAAAATTATAAAAAATATTTATTTAAAATATTTATAAATTATAATTCAGAAATAAATAATACGGAAAGTATAACATATATCATAATATGCAAATTAGCTGCAACATCGTTACAACTCAAACATCAAGAGTAATATATTCAATATGAAATTTTATACGTATCTCAAAAGGAGTAATGAATCTTGAAAGAATTTCGTTATTATAATTTTAATTTTTTTAAAATACTTCTTTTATTTAATATGCATTCTATTTGAAAGAGAAATTATATAAAAATAAATTCACAATTTAAATACCATTCTTTAGCATCACTTATTTTCAAGTTTCAACAAGTTAATAAAGTGACACATAATTCACCATACAATACCATGATAATTAATTATCTGTAAATAGTTAATAGCTAATACTAAGCTATTAAATTAATAAGTATTATATCACATAAACATGAAAACAAAAATTTAGGAAATTAATTATAAAAAAAGTATGGACTATTATATAATAAAGAAATAAAAAAATTTAATAAATAATAATTTTTAAATGAAAGATTTATTTAAAATTACTGTTCTAGCACTCTTAGGGGATAACGTGCAATAATTTTTATTTTATTTATGACATAAAGTACTCTTAATTTAATGATTTATGATAAAGAAAAAAAGGTAATATTGAATAGTCAACAATTTATTAAGAAAAAATTGTGCATTTCAAAGGTTAATTACACACAATTACATAAAATTTTATTAGGCGAGCCCGTTACACTGACGTTGGGCGTGTTCGGTACGTAAGCCCCAACTGCTGAGTCATAAGTCTCATATACCTAAGGCCCACACACAAGACCAGGAGTGTTTTATGCGTGTTTCGCCCTAGGGCGAGTCCCAATTTTGTTTTTTTAAAACGGAGGTTGTAGCCACTAGGATGCAACTCTGGTCTCACAATTTGGAATATTATTTTTCCATTCTAACTATTTACATACTCTAACCTAGAAAACATAAAAGATATGGGACATTAGGACCCATAGGAAAATGAATAATATTCGAATACAGCAAAGGGTCCCTTCTTTTGTGCCAAAATTGGCCACAAACACATGCTTCCAGAAAATAGTTGGTGATTTAACGGTTCAGCCATTTCCTTCAGTCTATCAAATTGATTGTAACATCTATTTGAATTCTGTTGAGATGAAAGACTACATGACTTCCAAACCTAAGCATAAATGATTATATATATTGTATATTTATTGTATTTTTCTGGTATACATTGTATATGTGGGAGTTGGGCTGTGATGATTGTTGATTAGGCTGTAACTATTTGAGCCCGACTTATTTTTACTCTTGGGCCTTCTGACCCGACCCAAGTGTGGATGTGTATATATCACCTGTACAGATATTATTTTAGTTAGTGGATTCATTTTCTCTTCTGGCTTTCTCCAGAAGCTTCCTTCTCTGTGTTCATCATCTCTCTTCATTCTCGTTCATTTTTCAGCACTAAGTTCATATGTTTACGTGGTATCAGAGCCTAATAATATTCCGATCCACCTGTGTTATGTGTTATCGATCCTGTGTGAAGCGTTTGCTGAAAGTTTTCTCATGGTTGACCAAGAGAGATGCTGTTCACAACTGTTCCGATGAACATTTGGTGGACAATCGGACTTTTTCTGTCATTTGAGGTTCCGATTTAGTGTCAGCAGATGTTTTGGGTAATTTTCCGACGTCTGTGGCCTTATTCCGACGAGTTGTTCGACTTCTAGGGTTTTCAATTTTCTGACCTGGAGTTTGATGTTATCCGATGACTTTATCTTCGGTTAATAGACGTTTTGGGTGACTTTCCAACGTCTGTGGTTTTATTTTGGTGAGTTTCTCGAAACCTACGATTTCCGGTGAACGGACCTAGGGTTTTTATCTGTCGATTGAAGGCCGATCTTCTCCGGTCGCGAAGAAGGAGGGTAACTCTGTTCTTACTCTGAGTATTGTTTGTTTTGCATGTGAATTCTGATTCTGTTGTATTTTGTTTACCGAGACTGTTTCTTTTTCAAAATTGATTTGTTGTTTATGGCTTCTAATATGAATGCCAGTACCTCCTCAGTAGACTCTACCAGTCCCCTTTTCATTTACTCCTCTGATGTCCCTGGAGTTTCACTTGTGTCCACTCCCTTCTCGGGCAGTGGTTATGGGGGCTGGAGGAGGAAAATGATTGTTGCACTCTCTGCCAAAAATAAGATTGGCTTTGTTGACGGCTCATGTCCCCGACCTGTTAATAATGTTGCTGAACAAAGGCTATGGGACAGATGCAATAACATGGTGATTTCTTGGTTAACTGCTTCCCTGTCCCCTCAAATTGATGATAATGTACAATATTCTGATACTGCATAAAGCATATGGTCACAAATTGAGAACAGATATGGCACTGCCAACAGGACCAAAATTTTTGAGTTAAAAAGAGAACTCTCTCACACATCTCAAGGCTTTTTAGATGTGGCCTCATATTTTAATAAACTTAAGGGTCTGTGGGATGAGTTGGGCACAATGTGCACAAATCATGGGCAGAGATGTGTGTGCTGCTAAGAATGGAATAATTCAGGAAGATGATGAGAACAGGGTATTCCAGTTTCTCATGGGGTTAAATGAAGCATACGTGGGGGTTAGGAGTAACTTGTTAATGATGCAGCCCTTTCCTTCCCTTGACAGTGTTTACAATATAGTGCTTAATGATGAGAAATAAAGACAAGTACCATCTATTTCTCAATTCAGTCCAGACTCCATGTCTTTTAATGCTAATGCAAATAAGCACTCAGCCGGGTTTAATCAGGCCACAGTGCCTAGATCCCTTGTCTTTAGACCTAGAGTTAATTTTGAGTCAAATAGAGGGCCCTTATTTTGCAGATACTTCAAGAAATCTGGGCACTTAATTGATAAGTGCTATAAGATACATGGGTTTCCTCAAAATATTAAATACAACAAGGGAAGGAAATCTGTTGCTGCTCATGTTTCCACTGGTGAGGAAAGTGTGTATGTTACTCATGGGAATCCTAATGTGTCTGTTCCTCTTGGGCATCCTCCTGCCAGCCATCAACATGTTACAGACATAGATGGCCAGAGTTCTGTGATACCAGGGTTGAGCAGACAACAATATGATCAATTGATGAGCTTGCTGCAATAGACCCAGTTAGGGGATTCCAGTGCTCAGACTTCTCCTCCCATGTATGCTGCTAATTTTGCTGGTACTATGTTGACTGAGAGTCCTGTTTCTGATTCCAAGTTATGCATGCTTACATACATTAATTATGTCACCTGGATCATAGATTCAGGGGCATCTAATCATATGACACATGATAAAAACTTACTTTTTAACATCATATCTTTGACTGTTCCTTATCTTGTAACTTTTCCTAATGGTTACAAAGTGAAAGTAACTTGTACAGGTTCTTTTGCATTAACTTCATTCATTACTCTTCACAATGTACTGCTGGTTCCTTCCTTTAAACACAACTTGCTTTCTGTCCCCAAGTTGGTAAAACAGTTGCACTGTATAGTTTTGTTTACTCCAACTTCCTGTTTACTCCACATGATACAGGACCCTTCTCTGAAGAGGCTTCTGGATCTTTGTAAGAGGAAGCTGGCCTGTACAAACAGTCTTGGGTGCCACCTTCCCCTTCTTCCTCTACTGGTTCTTCATCTACTTCTGTATGTGCTTTGTCTGATTCTTGTAATGATGACAATGTGTCTGACAACAAGGATGTTGCCTTGCCTTCAACTGTACATAGTTCCATTTGTAATAATGTTGTTACCACTGATAGGAATTTCATTTGGCATTTAAGACTAGCACATACTTCATTTGCAAATATGAGACATATTTCTGGTTTGTCTTTTCCATTTGCTTCTAAACAACCTTTTCCTTGTTCTGTCTGTCATATGGCCAAACAAACCAGACTCCATTTTCCTGATAGCAGTATCAGTACTACTAGGCCTTTTCAATTGATACATGTGGATACTTGGGGACCTTACCATACTTCTACTTCTTTTGGTCGTAGATATTTCCTTACAATAGTTGATGATTTCTCTAGGGCAACCTGGACACACTTAATGGGCTCGAAAAGCAATGCCTTCTCCCTGCTTAAATCTTTCATCTGTTTGGTTAAAAATCAGTTTAATACTGTGGTTCAAACTGTTAGAAGTGACAATGCTTTAGAATTGGGGTCTAGCATTGAAGGTATATCTTTCTTTAGTAGCCAGGGGATTATTCATCAAACCTCCTGCCCTCATTCACCTCAACAGAATGGTGTTGTTGAAAGAAAGCATAGAATCCTTCTTGAAACATGTAGAGCCTTACTTTTTCAATCTGGACTACCTGTGTCTTTCTGGGGGGATTGTCTGTTGACTGCTACTTATCTCCTTAACAGAATACCATCCAGATTACTTCACAATAAGTCTCCCAATGAAATTTTGTATGGGAAAGCTCCATCCTATTCTCATTTGAGGGCATTTGGGTTCCTTGCTTATGCTACTGTCCCCATTCCTCAAAGGGACAAGTTAAAGCCTAGAGCCCTCTCTTATGTTTTTCTAGGTTGCCCATTTGCAAAAAAAGGGTTATAAACTGTATGATATGGCTTCCAAGAAATGTTTTGTCTCCAGGGATGTTATATTCCATGAAACATGTTTTCCTTTTAAGAATAAACCTTCTTCTGCTCATTCTTCTCCTTCATCTTTTCCTTTTATTCCTCCTGCTGAGCATACCACTGACACAAATTTTTCTATACATGCTTCATCTCCTCCTTCCCCTACATTTGATCCAGCCCCTAATTCTACTGTTCCTGCTTTTACTGATACTGATCCAGCTCCCCTTCCTTCTTTCAATCATGATATCTCTCCTCCTGTTTTACCTTCTTCCCAATCTCTTCATGCTCCTAGAAAATCCACTAGACAGCATAATCCTCCATCCTATCTTAAGCATTATGTCTGCCAACTCCCTGCTTTTTCTGGATCCTCTTCTTCTACCTTGGAATCTGAACCTTTATATTACTCTCAAGCTGCATCTGTTCTAGCATGGCAGGATGCCATGAGACAGGAGTTTGATGCTTTGGAAGCAAACCATACCTAGGATGTTGTTCCTCTTCCTCCTTGTAAGAAACCCATTGGCTGTAAATGGGTCTATAAAATCAAATACAAGGCTGATGGTACTGTTGAAAGGTATAAAGCTAGGCTTGTTATTAGGGGTGATAATCAAGTTGAAGGGATTGATTTTACTGACATCTTTTCTCCTGTGATTAAAATAACCACCGTGAAATGTCTCATTGATGTGGCTGTCACGAATCATTGGCCTCTGTTTCAACTTGATGTTAATAATGCTTTTCTACATGGTGATTTGGATGAGGAAGTCTATATGAAACTTCCCCCAGGTTTGACAGTCTCTGCTCCTTTTTCTGGTTCTGTTTCTTCTACATCTTCTACTCCTTCTCCTCTGGTTTGTAAGCTCAAGAAATCCCTATATGGGCTGAGACAAGCATCCAGACAATGGTATGCCAAATTGTCTTCTGCTCTTTACTCCAGAGGGTACACACATTCTTTGAATGACTATTCTCTGTTCATCAAAGGTAAACCTGGGGCCCTTGTGGTTGTGGCAGTCTATGTGGATGATATTATTATACTGGGGATGACAATGATGAAATTAATGCCCTTAAACTGTTTCTGGATGATCAGTTTAAAATCAAAGACCTAGGGTCTTTGCATTATTTTTTGGGCCTTGAAATGTCAGTTGTTCCTGGTGGAATGATCCTTAATCAGCATAAGTATGTTCCTGATTTACTGCATCAGTTTGATTGTACAAATGTATCCGCTGCTTTTTGTCCTTTGGATATTAATGTCAAACTTCATGCTGATTCTGGTGACATTTTAACATCTCCTGATCAGTATAGGAGTCTTGTTGGTAAGCTGTTATTTCTGACTCATACTATGACATATGCTTTGTTGTTCAACATTTGAGTCAATTCCTAAAATGCCCCAGACTTCCCCATATGACTGCTGCTCTACATGTTTTGAGATACCTTAAAGGCACTCCTTCTATGGGTCTCTTTTATTCTGCCAGTGATGGTTTCTCTATTGTTGGCTATTCTGATAGTGACTGGGCTGCATGCCCTGATACTAGGAGATCTGTTACTGGATTTTGTGTGCTATTGGGTGGTTGCCTGATTAGTTGGAAATCTAATAAGCAGCCTATTGTTTCTTTGTCTTCTGCTGAGGCAGAATATAGAGCCCTCAACAACGTTGTTGCTGAATTATCTTGGCTGTCTCGTTTTTTGGTTGATCTTGGAGTATCTGTTTCTCTTCCATTTTCTGTTTATTGTGACAGCCAGGCTGCTGTCCATATAGCTAACAATCATGTTTTCCATGAGCATACCAAACACATCGAGGTGGACTGTCATTTTGTTCGGGATCAGCTACAGAATGGTTTTCTCCAGTTGTTTCATGTTCCTACTTCTCGTCAACTGGCTGACCTGCTCACTAAGCCATTACCTGGAACTGTGTTTCATCCGCTGTTATCCAAGTTGCAGGTGGTTTCCCCCTCCAACTTGAGGGGGGGGGGTGTTGAGATGAAAGACTACATGGCTTCCAAACCTAAGCATAAATGATTGTATACGTTGTATATTTATTGTATTTTTCTAGTATACATTGTACATGTGGGAGTTGGGCTGTGTTGTTGATTGGGCTGTAACCTGAGCCCAATTTATTTTTACTCTTGGGCCGTCTGACCCGACCCAAGTGTGGTTGTGTATATATCACCTGTACAGATATTATTTTAGTTAGTGGATTCATTTTCTCTTCTGGCTTTCTCCAGAAGCTTCCTTCTCTATGTTCATCATCTCTCTTCATTCTCGTTCATTTTTCAGCACCAAGTTCATATGTTTACAAATTCAGGTGTAATTTCCATATCTCAAATAGGGGAATCCAATTTCAATAAATAAAATATTTATTATTCTTGTGGTATTTTTCACTCTTAGTAATACATACGATTATCTTTAATAAACTTGTACACGGCTAAAATCATGAAATTAAAGCCCGATTTTAAGGCTTCAATGGTGTTTATAAGCCTGACTTGATGGGATCGATACAACCCGAGGCTCGTCCTCGAAGCACTCGCCTCGGCAGGGCATATCGAAGACTCGCCATGATATACCTCGACGCAACATGTAAGCTGATGACCGTTATGAAAAGGCGGAAGACTCCCGAGGCCACGTGATGAGGACTGACAAAGTCTGCAAAGTATAGTACAAATCCATACTAAGTCGTTATATAGTTGTACCAATAGCATTTCCCTTTCATGATTAGACATGTACTATATTAATATTCAATGGTGTTTCTATGCCCGGTCTTGATGGGATCGATACAGCCCAAGGCTCGTCCTCGAAGCACTTGCCTCGGCAGGGCATATCGAAGACTCGCCATGACATACCTCGAGGCAACATGTAAGCTGATAACCGTTATGAAAAGGCGGAAGGCTCCCGAGGGCACATGATGAGGACTGATAAAGTCTGCAAAGAATAGTACAAATCCATACTAAGCCGTTATATAGTTGTACCAATGACATTTCCCTTTCATGATTAGACATGTACTATATAAGGATTCCCCCCCCCCCCTCTATAAAGGGGACCATGGTCATCTTGTAAGAGAGATTCAGATTATTACGCAACATATTGAATAGAACATTCTCTTCCCTTCGCTAACACTATTGTTCTTCACATTTTATTGCTTATTCTTTCATTGTTCACTTATTGTTCTTCATTTATTGCTAATTATTAACCGCAAAAGGCCATCTTTAAGGCCCTCATTATCATTGATTCTTCATCAATTGTTCATAACCATTAGCCTCATCAGACCTCGAGGCCCTCCTCCAATTAGCTCGAGGCCCAGCCTTGTAGTCCTATTGGTTTGCATTTCTTATTTTCTTTACTCACATGTAGCATCTATTTCCTAACCAGTAGCATTAAAATAGATCACGTATTGTTAGAACATAAAATCAAATATAACTGTAGTTATCATTTTAAGGTAAATAGTTTGGCTCCCACCGTGGGGCCAAGAATAATAGTGATTATTTTGGTGCTAGTTTCCTGAAAAAACTAGTATTCTTCACACATTTTCTTGTCCACTGATCGTTGATTTCAGGTTAAAATGTCTAACTCAACAAATGCACACGAAAACAACGATATTGGGCTTCAGGGAAAGAATGGACCAGAAGAACCTCAGCATATTATTCACATAATCGTTGGAGAAACCGACGTCCCACCTAGACCCGTGTACAAACAGGCCATAGTGTCCATCGTAATGGAAAAGCAAACTCAGAGATATGTACCCAGGGACACTCTTATATTTAACGAAGAAAATACGGCAGCCTCCGCATAATGATGCACTGATAATTTCTTTCTTTTTGAATAACGTTCAAATTAAACGTGTGCTCGTAGGTCATGTTGAAGGTAGTGGAGCAGCTCGGATTGCTCGATTAGTTTATATCCACCTCTTGAATCCTCAATGAATTCAACCTGGCAAGAGCGACAATGAGATGAGAAATCATCCTCCCAGTCTACGTGTACAGTATAGTTTAAAACACCAAGTTTCATGTCATCAAATGTGACATAAGGTACAATTGCTTACTTGGAAGACTGTGGATACACAACATGGGGGTGGTACCATCAACTTTTCACCAAATGATGAAGTTTCCAACAAAAAATGGTATAAAAATGGTGTACGAAAAACAACGCGCTGCAAAGGAGATGTTCGCAGTAAACGACATAGCATCAACATCGACTCCCCTATCTGGGACTAGTCAGGGAACAAACCAACCTACTAGGAACATGTGTCTATGAGCATTCAAACGAAGGTGACGAAGAAGGCCTCCTAAATCCTCAGACCTTCATTACCCCTCGAGGAGTTGGGCGCAACAAAATTAACGGTCAAAGAACTCGAGCAGGTTGTCTTGATCAAGCATCTTCCGGATCGAAATGTATACCTAGGGATGGGGTTAACCCCCGAACTCATGAAAAAGCTCATCCAGTTCCTTATTGACAACATTGATTACTTTGCTTGGTCCTATTTAGACATAACATGGATCTTTCAAGAAGTAACCACCCATCGACTAACTGTTGATCCCAGGTTCAAAGCAGAGAAGCAAAAAAAGGAGGCCTCAATTCGAGGTAAAACATACGTTCATCAAAGACAAGGTAACAAAACTCCTCAAAATACCCCGAATGGTTGGCTAATGTAGTGGTGGTCCCCCAAAAAGGAAACAAATTAAGAATGTATGTAGATTATAAAGACTTAAATAGAGCATGCCCCAAAGACTCGTTCCCATTGCCCCAACATCGATCGATTGATCGATGCAAAGGTCGGCCACGAGACCCTCACTTTTCTTGACACCTACTTCGGGTATAACCAAATTCAAATGAACCTAGAAGACAGGGAAAAGACTTCATTCATCATGATATGGTATGTACTATTACAACGTAATATTCTTCGGGCTAAAAATGCAGAAGCTACGTACCAACGCCTAGTTAATAAGATGTTCGAACATCAAATAGGACAATATATGGAAGTTTATATAAAGGACATGCTAGTTAAGTCCTTGCACGCAGAGGACCATTTGACTCATTTGCAGGAAACATTCGATATCCTCAGAAGTTACAACATGAAGCTCAACCCCGAGAAATATTCCTTTGGAGTAGGATTGGGCAAATTTTTAGGATTTATGGTGTCAAATAGGGGGATCAAGATCAACCCCGACAAAATCAAGGACATTGTAAAAAATCACAGTGGTGAACAATGTGAAGATCATGTAGCGGCTGACCGGGCGGATACTGGCCTTAGGTCGATTCATCTCAAGATCGCCAGATCGAAATCATCATTTCTTCTCCTTGCTCAAAAAGAAAAATTACTTTGAGTGGACTCCGGAATGCCATCATGCTTTAGAGGAGTTAAAGCGATATCTCTCGAGCCCCCTTTTGCTCCACACACCAAAAGAAGATGAATTATTATACTTATATATGTCCGTATCCGAAGTAGCGGTAAGTGGTATGTTGGTTCAGGAAGAATAAGGTATGCAACTCCCTGTTTATTAAGTAAGCTGGACTCTAGGAGATGCTGAAACCATGTATCTCCACTTAGAAATATTAGCTCTTGCATTAATAAGTGCATCTCAAAAAATAAAACTTTATTTTTAATGCCATTGTATATGTGTTATAACAACATATCCTCTTCGAAATATCTTACACAAGCCTAAATTATCGGGCATATTGGACAAATGGGCCATCGAGCTCGGGGTATAATATCAAATATCAACCTCGGATGGCTATCAAGTCCAAATTTTGTCGGACTTCATTGCTGATTTTACTCCTGCCCTCGTGCCTGAGGTAGAGAAAAAACTCTTGCTATAAATGGGCACACTATTAGGGGTATGGACCCTATTCATTGATGGTGCCTCGAACGTAAGGGGCCCCAGCTCGACATCATTTTGAAACCTCCTACAGGCAGCGTGATTAGGCAATCTATTAAAACTCCCAAATTCACTAACAACGAGGCTGAGTATGAGGCTATGATTGCAGGTCTCGAGCTTGCCAAAAGCCTAGGAGCAGAAGTCGTTGAAGCAAAATGTGATCTCCCTCCTGGTAGTTAACGAAGTGAATATGTGTTTTGAGGTCCAAGAAGACAGGATGCCAAGATACTTAGACAAACATCAGGTCATATTGCATCGCTTAAAAGAATGAACTCTGGTTCACATTCCTCGATATCAGAACAATAAGGCTGATGCACTCGCGAACCTAGAGTCTTCCATTGAAGAAGATGAAATACTCCCAGGGATTGTTATTCAGATTTCCAAGTCGATGTGTGATGAAGGACACGTGATATCAACTCAACATGTCTAACATAGGATAAAAGGAATAAATATATCGACTATTTGAAAAATGGGAAGCTGCCCATGGATTCAAAGGAGTCGAGGACCTTTTGAGCCAAAGCAGATCGATTTTCACTCGATGAGAATGGAACGCTATATATGAGGACCTCTAGCAGTATGCTTAGGACTGGGGGACACTGATTATGTACTTCGAGAAATCTACAAAGGCGCTTGTGGAAACAATTCTAGCACCGATTCTTTGGTTCGAAAGGTGATCAAGGCGAGCTACTATTGGGAAAACATGGAGAAGGACACCAAGGAATTCGTTCGAAGATCTGAAAAATGCCAAAGGTTCGCACCGATGACCCACCAACCCGGTGAACAACTACATTCAGTCTTATCACCATGGTTGTTCATGAAATGGGGGATGGACATCGTCGCCCCCTACCAATGGCACCAGGTAAAGCCAGATTTATTTTATTTATTACTGATTATTTCTAGAAATGGGTAGAAGCACAAACCTTTGAAAAGATAAGGGAAAAAGAAGTCACTGACTTCATCTAGGATCATATCATATGCCGATTCGGGATTCCCTCTGAGATTGCATGCAATAATGGGAAGCAGTTCATAGGTAGAAAAGTGATGAAATTCCTCGAAGATCATTAGATCAAGAGAATCCTGTCAACACCCTATCACCCATGTGAAAATGGACAGGTCGAGTCACGAATAAGACTATCATCTAAAACTTGAAGAAGAGTTTGGAAAATGCGAAGGGAAAATGGAGAGAGGTGTTTCCCGAAGTATTATAGGAATACCGAACAATTTTGAAGTCAAGCACATGAGAGACACCGTTCTCTTTTATATACGGTTCAGAGGCTCTAATACCGGTTAAGGTCGGAGAGCCAAGCGCCAAATTTTGGCACGCCACTAGGGACTCGAACAATGATGGTATGAATATAGACCTCGAGCTACTAGATGAAAAGGAGAGGCTGCACTAGTCTGAATAGCCACCCAAAAATAGAGGATCATTAGATATTATAACAGGAGAACGAACCTTCGATTCTTTGGAGTCGGTGACTTAGTCCAAAGGAAAGTCACCCTCAACACTCGAAACCCAAATAAAGGGAAGCTAGGCTTGAGCTTGGAAGGATCATATCGCGTCCTCTGATTAGTAGGCCAAGGTCCTATAAACGTGGCACCATGGAAGGCGAGCAACTTCCAAGCAATTGGAACATATCGATGCTCAAACATTATTATTGCTAAGGTATAACCTTCTCCCTTTTTTGCTTCATAACTCACACTAATTTCTTATAGCTGTTCGATGAAAAATGCCGAAGCACCCTTCGATTTGAAAACCTTTGGATGTAAAGCATGCATCGCGCTTTTTTTCCCTTCGATCGGGGTTTACCAAAATGGGATTTACCGGTGAGGTTTTTAACATTGCAACATCCACATTCTACCCAAGGAGAACTCATCGAGTATTCGAGGCTTCTATTCAATCAACCCAAATACTGGGGGCATTGCCCCGGAAGGTCGCCTCTTCAAGGAACTCAAAGTATTCCTATGAGGACATTGAATAGGAGAATGATGTAGTGGGCCAAACGTTCGAATGAACCGTGTCCATGTAGAATGATTGGGCCTTTGAAGGCAAAATATATGTATGCATATACCAAGTAATTGGGGAAGCCTTCTTTTTCTTATCAAAACACTTTGTGCATCAATGAAGTTCACTACTTTCTCATAAGACGGCTAAAGGGCCAGAAACACTCAAACACTCGGGGATTGTCATCAATAGTCAGTTCATAAAGCTATCGAAAACTCGAACTCGTAAGAGCTCAATCAGGAAATTTCAACCTCTTAATCCCTTAGTGAGGCAACATCTAATTTATAAGACCTTAAAAGGGCATAACCCTAATATTAAGGACAAGGCTATATATCGAACTTATAAGACCCTTAAAAGGCATACCCTCAATACAAATGCCAAGGTCAACACATACAGGGACTAAAGACTACGGTCGAACTGAAGGCTACGACCGAACTAACTCGACTCGGAGACGTTTGACTGCCGCTATAAAACTAAAGGCCTCCAAATACTTCGAAAATACTTCGAAAAAATTGGTTAATCAGGGTACCCTTGGCATAAGCAAAGGAGCTTCGATAATATCAGCTCTGAACAATCTAAAGGCTTCGAAAACAATCAGCCTTTGATAAAAAGGTTTTGAAAACTCAACTTTTAAGTGAACTCCCGAGGTACTCAGCTATCATCATATATCGACTCGTAATCGAGGTTCTCATTTGAGTCGTTGAACAGTCGGACAAACATAACACATGCCAAGGCATAATCAAAACTTCAAAAGTCTTTTGCCAAAATGAGGGAAACTATAGCCATATTAGAGATCACATCAACCTAATCCAAAAACAGCCTAAGGGCCAATGCGTAAGAGCCTAAGGGCCAGCCTAAAGAGCCTAAAGGCCGACCTAAAAGAGCCCAAGGGCTACCCAAGTTTGAGCAAGCTCCCAATCGAGGAATATTAATAAAGCCTCAGGGCTATATTTGCTCCAAGTTCGAGCAAACGCTCACTCAATTATTAAGCTCAAAGGTTTCCCGAGTTCGAGTCAGGTCCCACTCGGGGACTATCTATAAAACCTTAAGGCTATCCTTATTTTAAGTTCTGCCAAATCTTCACTCAAGTAAGGGCTACCCCGAGTCTGAACCAACCCTCACTTGGGGACTTTTGGTAAAAGCCTAAAAGCTATCCTGATTCAAATAAGCAAGTGAGCGCTCAACAGTTGCTATTTCCAAAGGCTACTTGAGTTCGAGAAAATTCTCACTTGGGAACTATCAAAGAATCCTAAAAGGGTTAGCTTTATTTCAAAAATCAAGACTCCTCTCCCAATCAGTTAAAAACCTAAGGGTTTATTATGTTCTGGGTCAAGTACCAGAGCTACTAGTTAAAGTCATACACTTGGAATCAACACAAATCAAAGGAAAAATAAAGAAACGCTTATATTTAAAAGACATATTTACAAGAGCACCTAAGAAAGAAAGAAATATAAAAGCCTAATCTGTCGCCGGGGTCACTTGACTGGATGAATCTTCCTCGAAGGTTGTACCCTTAATGGTTTAGCTCTCGATCTTCGGAACATCAACGACCTACTCCTCGGGGATTTCCCTTTCACCTTCGTTTCCTCAGACCCGTTGGCCGAACGACTGACTAAACCATCTCCATAAGAAATCAGAGCTTCCGACTCCTCTAAGGCCTTCACCCTCTCGATCTTAGCAGACAAATCAATGCCCTCTGCATATGCATCCTCGAGAGCCTGTATCTAAGACTTCAACGGGCAAGCTCTAGGGCTCATGTCAGTCCAAGCTTGGCCTCTTCTGATACATTCCTAGCTCGAGCATTTGCAGCAGCAACATCTTTTCGATATGAGGACATGAGCGCATCTGATTCAGATTTGGCTATAGATAGCGTGGGGACCGATTCAGCATAGAGATCCTTATACTTACTACTATCCGTTCTCGCATCTCAAAGATGATGCTCAGCCGAGGTCAAATTCTTTTGAAGGGCTTCTCTCTCAGAGGCTATCTTAACCATGCGCTGCTTGAGTCCAAGAATCTCAGTATCCCTGGCTCCGAGCCCCTCCATCATCAGGGCATTATTTTTCTCAAGATGCAAATTTCAACCCAAAATTGTTAAGTGAAAAAGTCGGACTAGCACAAAAATAAAAGCATGCGAAGACTGTATTACCTGCTCCACAAGATTGGTCCACTCTCGAGACACCCCCTCCAAATGAGCTCGAAGGTCATGAAGTTCTTTCTCCCTTTTTGATAAAAGGGCTCTGAGCTCGTCAACCTCTAACGAGAGCCCCCTACATTCTTCCTCATAGCTGGTTGACTCAGCTTGTGACTTAGCAACGGCCTGATTGTAAAGCACTATGGCCTGAAAGAACAAAAGACCAAAATCAAGAAAAATGAGAATCGAAGCTCGGAGCGTAGTCGATGGCAAATCACCTATTTGCATAGCCTCTCGACTTCTTCTAGAAAAAGTAAAGCGTTTTCTTCGACCCTAGTAAAGAACTCTTCAAATAAGTCATTTTCCCCAAAGGGTGCCCCTACATCAGAAGTCTTTCTATTTTGGGAGTTTGTATCTCCCTCAGAGATAATGCAGGACCCAATGGAGAATCACCAACATCAAAAACCCTGGCTAGACCAATAAGGACCTTCTCTTGCCTTCGAGTAACCTCAGAGCTAGGGCCACTTAACTCATCTACCGAATGCCCCTGGGCTCGAAAAATATTCTGGCCATCGATTAGCCTAGGGACACTATCCGACCCACCCTCGAGAGACTTTTCGGCCCGAGGTGGGATAACAGCGGAAATCTCCGATTTGGAAGCCTTCGGCTCAGCAAAGTCTAAAACAGATGCACTTCCTCATACTCGAGGCGCCAGTAGGGAGTCATCCTTCTATTTGCCCCCAGCTCGGGGGTCCTCTACTGCTTCCGAAGTCATGGCCGCTGAATCAACCTTAGGTTTGTGAGGTTTTGCCTTCTTCGATTTCGAGGATTCCATCCGCGATTTTCTCTTTCTCTTCTTCTCCCTTGGAAAGACTTGAGGTGTCCGCTACCCCGTAGAAGCTTTCCCTCATCAAAGGGGTATCTCCCAGGCCTGCACAAATGCAAAAGGCAGTTACAAAAGCTGAGAATATGGTTAAGGGTACCTATTGTAAAGAGCTCAGGTACATCAGAAGAAAATCCTCACCATGGTTTTTTGCTTACCATCAGGCTTTGGCTAGATCGTGCCATACGTGCTTATCATAGGGGTAGATCGAATCAAGATGGCAGACCCAGCCTGCAGGATCCTTGACCATGCTAGGGTACCACTCAACATCTTAACCAACGAAAGAAGTTAGTTCAGGAGGGAAAATGGTCCAAAGAAATGAAAAAATAGCTAATCAACGTATTTACTTATGATTCATGTTACATTCCTCGGGGAATGACATCCTTTCTGTAGGAACTAAATCCAAAGATCTAACTCGGACAAAGCGACTCATCCACCCCCTATCCTTGCTTTCATCGGGATAGGCAAAGAAAGCCTTCGAAGCTCGACGTTGAAGCTTAATCAGGCTGCCTTGATATAACCGGGGGCTATACATCCTAATCATATGGTCAAGGGTAAAAGGTACCCCCTGGCCATGTTTGCATAATGCCAAATCATGTAGACAACGCGCCAGAATGATGGATGAATTTGACCGAGCGTCACCCGGTATTGTCCACAAAAATCAAGGATTACGGGGTCTATCGATGGCGAGGATGGTTCTACTGGATCAAGGGTAAAAGGATATGTATATACACTAAGGAAATCGGGTTTTGTAGTGTTATATCTTCCTCCCAATAGGGCACCTCCACCTGCACTGCCTCCCCTCAGCGACAGTCAGCTTCCACCTTCCCGATGTTGGTTATCAGACTAATATATCGGGACATAGGTTCCCACCACCTCGATTTTGAAGAAGGCTTGTCAATAGTAAAACTTGAGGATGTCTCACATAGTTAGGGCATGCATTCTTCAAGACTAAGAGGTGTTATGGCCTTGCCCTTAGACGAGCATGAAGACGAAGAAGCTTTATTTCCTTGGGGAAGTGTTCTATAGGTCTTCACCATTTCTACTGAAAGATTTGAGAGGAAAAGAGAAAAACTGCGCGAAAACGAGCGCAAGAAAGCAGTAGGGAGAGCTTTTTAAAGTTCGAAGATGAGATGAAGAGTAAGGAGTGAATGACTGGAGTATTCATAGGAGCTAGTGGTGCACATTGGGGAAAGCCTAAGGACGATCAACCATCGTAATCAATACAAGGCTTTTCAAGAGCCGTCCAAACGTGAGTTTTGAACATCCCTTTTTGTCACATCAACCGCTCGCGTGACGTAACTAACATAATGATGGATGCATTGAAGAGTTGAAGAATTCAAATGGTTCCTTGTTATTACATACGTAAGAACGCGGGGACTATCTGTATACAGTTACTATCATGGAAGCCCGATTTTAAGGCTTCGATGGCGTTTCCAAGCCCGGCCTTGATGGGATCAAAGCACAACCCGAGGCTTATCCTCGAATCACTCGCCTCGGCAGGGCATATCGAAGACTTGCCATGACATACTTCGAGGCAACATGTAAGTCGACGACCGTTATTAATAAGCGAAAGGCTCCCAACGGCACGTGATGAAGACTGACAAAGTCTGCAAAGATTAGTAAAAATCCATACTAAACCGTTATACATCCGTACTAATAGTATTTCCCTATCATGATTAGACATGTAGTATACAAAGATCCCCCTCATATAAAAAGGGGACCCTGGTCATCTTGTAAGAGAGATTCGAATTATTACACAACATATTGAATATAATACATCATTAGCCCTTTGCTAACACTATTGTTCTTCATATTTTACTGCTTATTATTTCATTTTATTGTTCATTTATTGTTCTTCATTTAATCATTAACTGCAAAAGGCCACCTTTAAGGTCCTCATTATCATTGATTCTTCATCAATTGTTCATTATCATTAGCCTCATCTAGACCTCGAGGCGTCCCTCAAGTTAGCTCGTGGCCTTGCCTTGTAGTTGTATTTGTTTGCATCTCTTATTTTCTTTACTCACACTTAGCATTAATTGCGTAACAACTAGCATTAAAATAGATCATATACTTTTAGAACCACAAAATCAAATATAATTATAGCTACCATTTTCAAGATAAACAAGACTTTGCAGTAATTCAATTTTTCCATATACAAAATAACACTATTTTATTCCATCAAATTAAAAAATGGCCTATATCTATAACTCTTTCTTTTATATTTTTTTGTACGCTTCTTTTTTATAAATAGAAGAGTCGTGGGTAGCTACGTGCATGGGATTCCTTTTGCTTTTGTGGTAGTATTTACTTTTACTAACAAAAATTATATTTATATTTTCATGTCAAACGTATCTTTATTATGACGAAATCATTGGCTGCTTTTTATTCATCAATGGGAGTCTCACAGTTACAGCAAATTAGTTGCATTCAGTACGTACACAAAATTTTGCGCAATTTATCCGTTTATTGTCACAATTTAATTTATAAAGTGAATTTAGCTTAGGATTATAGTAATTTTAAGACACACTTCTTATTTAGAATTGATATTTATTTTTTATTACTGTCTTCCTTTTACACATGTTCGTAATTTAAAAATAAATATAATTTACATACACATATATTAAGAACATATTTATATTCCGCTATCCGATAACACCTCTTATCGAACTAACATCGCCTATATATGTCTTAGCATTTCTTACTTTTTTGGTGTCTGATACTTGCATTATGGCACGACTACATTTAAATTCGCTCGAAAACGTCCTACATTGAGAAGGTACAATGCTCATAATAACAACGACTTCATAATCAGAATTTGAATATAAAAGTTTTGATAAAAATTAAAGAATACTTATCACGTCTACTACTATCTGAAATAAATTATGCGGATTGAGAATGAGGAGATGATGTGAGGTTGTGGGGCCCATTTCATGTACAAACTTTTTATTTATTTATTTTAAATGGAGAATGTAAGGCAAAGACAAGAGAAGGCAGCATTACAGCATCACATGACTTTATTAGTTGGAAATTCAAAAATCCCATTGGAAATGGGGTGGATCCATGTTCTGCTATGCTCATACTTGGAAACTTTTATTATTTTTTAAATCTATATGATATAATTAAAATTTTGGAAAATACAAAAAAAAAATATTTTAAAAAAATAGCTGAATCTTCTCATCCACATGCCAGCATATAAGGGGGTTCTGGTGCGTTCAGCTTAAAAACTGATCCCATGTGCTTCTCTTCTATGTTTCACGTCACTCTTCCTTTTTCTCTTCAAAGCGATTCGTCAACTACTTGCTTTTCCTACATTTTCTTTTTTGGTCTTCTCTTTTTTGGCTGGATTTGATTTTTTTTTTTCAATTTATTTTAGTGTTTGAGTTGGGCCACTGGAATTTGTCTATTGGGATGATATTTGTGATTCATCTTCTAACTTCCTTAATTTATATATTTTATTAGTTTGGTTGATGCACTTTTTTATTAATTTTAATTTGAAAGTCTTTTTTACCTTTTCACTTTGCTCCTTTAATAACTCGAATTCACAATTTTTAGGTCGGAGGCGGAGGAAATTAACTTATTACTTGAGTAATGCGCGCCTAATTCAGATCAATGCACCTTATCAAACTATTGTTATTCCAAGCTTGTTATACGTAAGAAATGTTGGGTTAAAACGGTTCAAATATTATTAACATGGTGGGATATGTTAGAGTCCGTATAATTTATTTGAAAAAAAAAGATATTATACCACTAAAGGTATTCAAATTTTATAAGTAATCTATTTTTCTTTTCTACTCCATGTGAAACTTTATTCACACAGACACCTACATGATCCCACTAATTACTCCAAATGTCGTTTATGTGTTGCAAAGGCGCTAATATGGTCCTATGCCATACTCAATTATCTTCATATTCGTCCCGCCGAATTATTATCGGGTAAAAATAATTCAAAAATATTTTTAAAATATTGAATATTATCTGCTTTACCAGTATAGTTTATTTTAAAATACCTTAGACTATTAGGAGTATTTTACTACTTATAATTAATTTATTTTACATTTCTATTTTTCATGTGAGATTTGGTAATACATCCGACAAAGGAAAAAAATAGAAGAACGTTGTTCAATATAAATCGTGTTCTTTAATTTATCGGCCATATTATAGATCAGCAATACTGATAATGATAAAGTATTAATTACAAACGTACAAATAGAAATTCACCAAGTAAATGAAATGGCTCATGAAGCTACTCCGCCTCAATTCAACTGAAGAGTTGCAAAGGAAATGATAAAAACATACGGAGAGGACTTTATATAGGTTTTTACCCACCCTTTGTTTTGGGATTTTTGGGTCAGATAGTCATTTAATTTAACAGCTCGATATATTCTTATAATATCGATGACCAATTTAACTAAAGGGGGCTTGGGGTGATAATAAAGTTGTTTTTATATAATTTATAAATTACGAGTTCGAGCCGTTAAATCAATTACCGATATTTTGCATTAGGGTATGCTGCCTACATTATACTCTTTTGGGATATGGCTCTCGAACCCTGTGTAATGCTTCGTGAAGTGTTTTTTTTTTTTTTGTAATTTAATTAGTGTTAAATTGGAATTTAAAAAAAGGAAGAAAGAAATGAAGGTGAAGAAGATATATACATAATTATTATGTTGCTTAATGCAAAGACAGCTCCCTGCTGGGGAATTCATGTTAAAGTTACTTCCAACATACAACACTATATATCATGAAGCTGCCAATCCAACCACTTACCTTTTTAGAATCTATTTATGCAAAATCTACTAAACTCTCCTTAAATTATTTTTTATTAGACGAGTACTAACATGTATATCAAATCATTCAATTTTTTTAAGTTGTTGAAATATCATTATTGATACAAACTGTAAACGTTTACATGCTTAAATTGCCTCTTGCTAGGGATTTTCAACTCGAGTAAGGTTTCTCCTTTTTATTATTCCTTTCGGTCCAAAATAAGTGGTTTTTTGCTTTTGTTGTCCAAACTAAGTGATTTTTCCAGATTTCAAGAATGAATTAATTATTTTTTTCCTACATTATCCTTGAAGTAAATAGTGTTGGAATATGTGTTAAGAATATTTATGTGAGATAGTAAAGATTAATATGGTCAATTATATTGCTAATTAATACTAAAAAATAATTTTCTTAATCTGTATTAATAGATTATTTTAAAATAACTCTCGACTAAAGAGTCACGTTGTGGTATACCCCGGAAATTTAGGATTCTATTCTTTAACTTCAATAAATAATCATATGTGTTTTCACATAAACTGTTAGGAGTATCGCTAAACACCACTCCCTTCAATTCAAAATAAGTAAACCTTTTGATCTTTTTTCTATGGTCTAAAACAAATACTTTTTTCACATTTCAAGAATAAATAAATTAATTTTTTCACATTTCAAGAATAAATAAATTAATTTTTTCTTATATTATTCTTTGAGTAAATAGTATTGGAATATGTGTTAGGAGTATTTATGTGAGATAGTAAAGGTTAATATGGTCACTTATATTACTAATTAATGTTAAAATGTGAATTTCTTAATCTGTGTGAAAATATTCAAAAATCACTTATTTTGGACCGGAAGGAGTAATTAATTCCTTCCTCCCTTCCAGAATAAGTAACTAATTTGCTTTTTCATTTTGGTCCAAAATAATTATTCATTTATATAATCAAGAAAATATTCGTTTTATTTTTACAAAATTAACCTTATGTACATATGCCTAAAAAAATTTCTTACTCCTCACATTCAATATTTAATTAAGGGTAGATAGTGATATTGAATATTTTTATATAGAATTTAATATTTTTTAACAAGCGTGTCAAATGTAAATTGATTATTTATTGTAGTCCGAAAAACAATAATTCACATTCTCACCTCAAATTTATCACTAGCCATAATCAATTTATTTCTAGTTATATACATAGTTTATATATTGATTATATTTAATTATATGCATATAATACAAAAATTATGCATATATTATATTAGGGATGTACATAGGCCGAGTTAGTTCGAATTTTATAATTACCAAACCAAACTAATTGTGTTAGGTTATTAAATCTAAAGACCAAACTAAATCAATAAAACTCGGGTTTTTCAATTTCGATCTTTCTCGGATTTTCTTGGGTTTTCGGGTTATTCAGGTTTTTCGGATTTTTTTCCAGTAAAATCTTCTTCGAATAAAACATATAACATATGCTCAAAATATTTCTTTAATCCTAGTAAGATACAACTATATAAAGTATTTTTCAAGAAAATAATACAAAATATTATATGTGTCATGGCATTATCCTAAAATATTCAACAATAAAATTATGTAATATAAATATTGCTAATTAAAAATCCATAATAAAAAAACATAATTAAAAGTACTAAGTCATGCTAAAATAAATAAACTAATAAAGGAGTATTAATTACATGACTAAATGCTAAAGAAAAATAAAAGCAGGTTATTTATTTTTATCTAAATTATTGTAAAATAAAAACAACTATTCAATATATTCCCGTTTGTAATATTGAATTGAATTTCTTTTGTTAGCATTAGTATTGATGTGATTTTGGTTTGGGCTTTTGTTAGCGTTAATTAATGGAAATTTTCTTATATATACCATATATGCAACTATATTACCAAATATGTTCATAGTTTGCATATTACCATTCATGCAAATAGTATTTTTACATATCATATATAATGCATTAAATAAAAAATCAATGTAGCTTTATGATTCCTTATTTAGGCGCGGTAAAAAAAAGAAACTAAATATTCTTCCAGATCTTCTACGGCGCAAATTAACGGACATTAATCTTCATCGTCAGTTTTGTTTCAAATTTAGCGTCTCTGCTTTTTCGATACACTGTGCTTCAAACTTTTTTCTGATTTCACAAATCAAAAACGACTAAATCTTCTACATCAATCACAATTATGTCTAAATTTCAGTAATACAAAGTAAAAAAAGGTGAGTAGCAATTTCACCATTGACAGCCATTAAAAAGCTTTGAAGCTTTGAATTAAAATTTAGATTTTTAAAAATTATTTATTTGGATTGGGTATTATTGCAAATAATTAAGAATATGGTTTGGAGTTTATATCTCAATTTTGAGGGATTTTGGTGAAGATTAGACTTGATTTTGGGTGAATTTCGGATTGAAACTCGAAGAACAAGAAGAAGAAGAAGAAGATGAAGATGAAGAAGAAGAAGAAGAAGAAGAAGAAGAAGAAGAAGAAGAAGAAGAAGAAGACGACGACATGACATACATTATATTGCAGAAATTATAGAAAAATTGTAGACTGTTTATTTATTTATTTTTATTCATTTACCTATTGTATGAAAGTTGATCAATATTGTATATAAAAATTGTATTTAAGTGGATGATTTAGTAGTGTTTTGGACAAAAATATGTATTAAAATGTGAAACATACATTGCAGGAAAATATGTTGAGTCCAAATATGTACTCATTTTGTAGAAAAATTGTAAATTATTTGTATGTTGATTGTAGATGCTTTATTCTGTTTTCACAAATAAAAAACGATTAAAACTTCTATAAATCTTCTGAAAAAATGCAATTATGTCAAAAATCATAATTATGCTACAATTGAATGGGAATTGAGATATTAAAATTTAATATACTCACTTTGTAGATATTTTGTAGATAAATTATAGATTATTTATATTCTGATTGTGAATGCTTTGTTTTCTGTTTTCAAAAATAAAAAACAACTAAAACTTCTACAGATCTTTTCAAAAATGCAATTATGTTGAAATTTCTAATTATGCTAAAATTGAATGGGAATTGGGATATTAACATTTAATGTACCTAGTTTATAGATATTACGTAGATATTTTCATATTATTTTTTCAAATAATATGTAGTTTTGTTATAGATTAAATGTAGAAAACAAGTCATTGTGAGTCTTATTTGACTCATTCCTCACACTCAACATATTCTACAAATTTACGCCTCTTTAAATACAATACAACTATACTTCTTGAATTTAAAGGTATAGCAATATATATAACTTAAAAAAACATCTTCGCCTCTGCACAAGTTAGCTCCAAAACATACGAAGTGGAATAACAAGCTTCCATCAAAACTTTTAACACAAAAACACAAAGCTGAAAAATAAATAAACAACAGTCTATAATTTTTTTACAATTTCTGCAATATAATGTATGTCATGTCTTCTTCTTCTTTTTCGAGTTTCAATATGAAATTCAGCCAAAACTAAGTCTAATCTTTATCAAAACCCATCAAAATTGATATATAAACTCCAAACCATATTCTCAATTATTTACAACAACATTCAATCCAAACTAATAATAATTTTTGAAAACCCAAATCAGAATTCAAAGTTTCAAAGCTTTAGTGGCTGTCAATGGTGGAATTGCTGCTCTCTTTTCCTTCCCTCTTATATTATTGAAATTTGGTATTGCGAGATAGAGAGTGACATAGAGAGAATTGTCAAATCTTTGCAACAACATCCAATCCAAACAAACAATGTCTTTTGAAAACCCAAATTCGAATTCAAAGCCTTGGCTATGAAAGAAATAATGGGATTTTGATACAGAAATCGTCAATGTGGGAGGGAAACGTGGGTGAAGATGTGGGAATTGGAGAGAGAAACGTGCGGGGAGTAGTATTAGATGGAATATATGGTACCATTAAATTTAGGAGTGTAATTAATACCCTTAAAAACTAATAATGGTATATAATTGGTAATTAGGTATACTAAATATAATTATATCAAACTTTAAACATTGAGGGTAATATAGTTTCCTATATGGCATAGGAATATAAAAATTTCTTATTTTATTTACTAATATAAATGACTATAAAAGTTACTGGAACATTCAAAAGTTCTAAGTCCAACTTTAAAACAATACATTAAAAGATAAAATTATGAAATTTTTTAAGAAATATTTATAAATTACAGTACAATAGTATATTTATCTATTAAATATATCTAAAATTTCTATATGTGTAATGTCGGGTTGGTTTGATTTCGATTTGACTTTCTTTAGTTAAAGCCAAACTAAGCCAATTATGGTCAGGTATTTTTTCCAACACCAAACCAAACCATAGTCGGGTGTTTTTCTCGATTTGACTCGAATTATCGAGTTGGTGCAATTTATCGATTTTCTTTGTACAACCTTACTTTATATCTTCACAGTCTATTTTTAATTTAAATAGTTTAATTGACGACTATTTGGGTTAATTCTCTTTAAAAACATTGACGAATCATATAAGTAAAATATCTTTCCTTAAATTAGGCGGGATAGACTAAATGGTAAAACTCACAAGGGATTTTTATATTCTTATACCATATAGGAAACATTTTTACCTTCCATGTGTAAGGTTTGATTTAATTACAAATCCGTATATCAAATTACCAATCCTATACCATACTTAATTAATGGTCTAATTAATGGGCAAATTTTACTCCTTAATTAAAGGTATCCATATATCTCATGTTTCTCTCTCCCCTTAATTCCTACATTTCTCTCTCCTAATCCCAGCGTCATTTTTCCTCACACATATTTTTCTCTTCTCCATTCCTTCTTCTTCTCAAAAAATACAAAGATGAGACCTATTGAGTATAATCAAATTTTTAACCAAAGAGATTCAATATGAAACCCATTGTTTCGGTTATTGTAATTTCTAGTAATTGTCAGATATTGTTCTGAATTTTAAAAAGTACGAGATTGAGAGTAGATATATGATATGGAAGACTTCCTCAATCGATTAATCAACAATTCTCAATTGTAAATTTATGGTGTAGCCATATGAATCATCTGTAAGTGTGATAATGTGGGTGCAATTGTAGTTTATTTGTAGTTTTTTGTAGACAAAGAGCAAATTTTATTGTCAACTTTTTTTTCCACATAGGATTGTAGTTTAATTTGTAGTATAAATGTAGTAATTTTGTAGATACCCTTAAAAATAATATAACTTTATCCAATTCTTAAACCGATTTGCAGTTTATTTGTAGAAATTTTGTAGATGAAGAGAAAATTTTATAGTCAACATTTTTTTTCAACATAGATTGCAGTGTAATTGTAGTATAAATATAGTAATTTTATAGGTACCCTTCAAAACAATACTGCTTTATACATACGTAAACTGATTAGTAGTTTATTTGTAGATTTTTTGTAGATTAGGAAAATATTTTGTAGTCGATAATTTTTTTCAATATAGTTGCAGTTTAATTGTAGCATAAATGTAGTAGTTTGTAGATACCATTAAAATAACATTGAAAAAAATATTTAGTCCCAAATTTTTAGCCGCCTAATTTGGAAGGAATAAACTATTCAAATATTTATCCCAGATTTGTAGGCGCCTAATTTGGAAGGAATCAATTCTTAATATTGGGTATTTAATGAATGGTATAAATTTTCCATATTTGTAGGCGCCTAATTTGGAAGAAATTAATTCTTAATATTGGGTATTTAATGAATGGTATAAGTTTTGTAGCAAAAATATAAACATGGCGGGTAATAATGAAAATATGCACATTTTTAGTAATAAGGTTTCATATATGGTATAGATAGGAAAAAATTTCGGGACTTTTACATATGTATACCATATAGCAAACCTTATTATCAACCATATTTAAGGTTTGTGTTTATTACATTTAAGCATACCAAATTTTAATTTATGTACCATAATTCAAATTAAGGGTATAATTGCTTCATGTATTCTAGGCATGATTTTAGGAGCATATATTCCTTTTTCCCTTTTTTCCTCTTCTCTTTTCCTAGTGTTCTGTGTACATGTGAAGCTCAAGATTCACAAAGGTACGTCTTCAAGAAAATATTAAACCAAAAAAAAAAGGTAAAATTAATGCGAAAGTTGATATCTTTTTTAAGCCAATAACTAGTCAACTACTTTTGGATTAAATGAACCTATAGAAAAAAGTTATTTTCAACAATAAGTTGGCCATCTTGTTATCATTTTTCAGTGCAATAACGAAAATGCACCAAAGTAGTCATTAGGTGGTGGAAGAAACCTGTAAGATAGGAAACTTTTAAACTAAAAGTGAGTGCTTATGTAATTTTTGACGTGTTTGTGTTTCAGATTAGAGGGGTTACATGTTACAGTCTAATTAGTCACCTATGTGGAGTTAAGGGAAAAACTCTTTTCCATATAGAAAATGCTCCCTCTTTAATATGCATTAAAGTGACCATGAAAGACATGTGTTTGCATTCATCGGTATAACAAATCAAACGAAATTATCTATTCTCCCAAAAGAAGCTCCTTTAGCATAGATATACTACGTAGTATTTTAGAACTGACTTGCACACTTAATCTCCACTTCTTAAGGAAATTCTTTCTTTTAATTGTTGGATTCCAGCGTAATTCATATATGACCAGCTTTCCTTGGTTGATTATCTTTGATGACTAAAAAATTGTACTCTCTTCTTCTTTTTATAAACGTGGTGTTTGAATCAACTTCTGCACACCTCAACTAGGGTACTTTTAATTGTATCATAATTGGCATTTTCGATATAATAGTAGAAAACTTGTAGAAGTTTTAGTCTTTCCAATCTACAATTTATCTACAATTTATCTACATTTTATCTACAGTTCTACAATTTAACTATAATTTAACTACAATTTCTGAAAAAATATATTTTCTTCTTCTTCGACGAGTTTCAATATGAAATTCAGTCAAAACCAAGTCTAATCGTCACCAAAACCCCTCAAAATTGAGATATAAACTCCTAAACATATTTCGAATTATTTACAACAACACCCAATCCAAGGGATTTTCAATTATAGCATAATTGGCATTTTCGACATAATTGTAGAAGACTTGTAGAAGTTTTAGTCTTCCCAATCTACAATTTATCTACAACTTATCTACAATTTATCTACAATTCTACAATTTAACTACAATTTAACTACAATTTCTGGAAAAGCATGTCTTCTTCTTCTTCGACGAGTTTCAATCTGAAATTCAATCAAAACCAAGTCTAATCTTCACCAAAACCCTCAAAATTGAGATATAAAGTCCTAAATATATTTCGAATTATTTACAACAACATCCAATCCAAACAAATAATAATTTTTGAAAATCGAAATTTGAATTCAAAGCTTTCAAGCTTTTTAATGGCTATCAATGGTGGAAAATATATAGAGAAGGAGAGAATCACGCTGGTTTATGATTTTGTTCCATTTTCAAACTCGAATTTAATTGTGACAGAATCACATTAATTCTGATAGCTACAAAAGTGGGGCTATTTTAGGATAGAATTCAGCTATTTTTGATTTGGTATAATTTTTGTAAACAAAATATGATATAAGCAGATAAATACCAAACCATATACAATTTTGATAATAAGATTTGCCTCCATATGCATATGTAAAACTTCCTTTTCATTATTAGTCGAAGATCATTCTCCAATCCCACTTTATCCAAAAACAAAGGGAGGATTTATAGTGCATAGTGGAACAGTTGATGTGGCTTCTTGTGTTTTGATTTAAGGATACACCTGTCTGGTTGATGATTGATTATTTGAGTATTTTTGTGATTGAGTTAGATTTTTGAAGAGTCAAAAAAAAAAGAAAGAGACACTATTAAGTTTGAACAATATTTAAAGTGAATACTTAGCATAGTTGTACGGAAAATAGCCTTTCACTATAAAAAAAATATAATAAATAGACTGTTACTATACAATATATATATATATATATATATATATATACTGTTACTATACAATATATATATACATAAAATAAATTATCACTATACAATAGATATACAAAATAGATTGTCACTATACAAAAAATATACAAAATAGACTGTCACTATACAAAAAATATACAAAATAGACATTTCGACCTATTAGATGTAATATATTTGGACCGAAATGTCATTTCGTGTAAGTGAAAAAAATATGCGCTATTAAAATTTTGAGGGGCTATAGAGGGTAGTTTTTTCTATTAAATTAAATTAATTATGCAAGTATTACAATGTCAAGATTGCTTATGTTGTGATTACTAATGATAAACTTACTACAATAATGGAATAATTGTTATATGTGGATTGATTATGAAGGATCATTTTGTTTTAAGTTATACATGAATCCTTATTTCACCTTCTATACCGCAAACAAATTCCCGTATAATTCATGCAAGTATTATAATTGTTGAGTTTAATAAGACCAATCAAACCCGGTGGAGTTCTCTATGGTGACCTTTTGGCTGACTTATTTCTGGGTTTTACTCTTCTTTGAGCTAGTGAAGTGCAGCAATAGTTATTTTTAAGCCCTGCTATTTAAAATTTATTTTTAATTTATAACATATTTAAAGATTAATTAATTTATTCAAACTTCGTGACTAAAAGTATTTTAGATTTGAAATGAGGACCGAGTGTCCTGAATTTGTGAATTACTAAATTAAAACTTAGGACATAAGATTCAAAATTCTGGACACAACTTTCAAACTTTAGAATACAATGTTCTAAAGTTTGAACTTTGAGGTTTAAACTCTAGGATGTTATATTCTAAAATTTAAGCAAAATTGACTAATTTTCAAATACATTATAAACTATAAATGTTATAAAATCTCCTATTTTAGGTGAATGTCCATAATTAGAGAGATTCTAGGGTTTATTTTTTGGTGGCTAAGTCACCACCTCCCTATAAATAAAGGGGTCCTCTCCCATTGTAAACCATCCCCAAGTATCAATAAGAATACTCCTCTCTCTACTTTTCTCTCTATTGTTCTTGTTCTTGTATTATTGTTCTTGTTTTTATATTATTTCATAATACGTTATCAGCACGAGACTCTACCATCTCAAGAATCGTTCTCGAGAAAAACTAAGGTATTTCTCTCTTCCTAATTTGATTCTCGATTATGCCTGACATTATAAAAAGAAAGTTCGTTGCCCTTGAAATTTCGGGCAAGAACTATATGACATGGGTGTTGGATGATGAAATCCACTTAGATGCTATGGGTCTTGGAGACGCCATTAAAGATAGAGATAAAGCATCCACCCAAGACTGGCCTTGATTTTCTTGCGCCATCACCTTGATGAAGGTTTGAAGATTGAATATCTCACCGTCAAGGATCCACTCATCCTGTGGAAAGGCTTAAAGGAGAGATATGACAACCTGAAGTTGGTCACTCTGCCACAAGCACGATATGATTGGGCTCATCTGAGGCTCCAAGACTTTAAGTCTGTTTCTGAATATAATTCTGCAATATTCAGAATTACTTCTAAATTGAAGCTATGTGGAGATAAAATCTCCGATTATGATATGCTTGAGAAAACGTTTACAACATTTCATGCCTCCAATATGGTACTGCAACAACAGTATAGAGAGAAAGGCTTCACAAAGTACTCTGAACTGATTTCTCTTCTACTTGTGGCTGAGCGAAATAATGACCTGCCCATGAGAAATCACGAAAATCGACCCACTGGGTCTACACCACTGCCTGTAGTAGATAAGGTGTATTCTCATTATGCCAATCATGAAAAGGGTCATGGATCTAACAATGGTCGTGGTCGTAATCGGGGTCATAGCCGTGGACGTAGACAAGGAAGAAGTCTCCATGATGTCCGTCACCCCCGAGGAGAGATAACCGCCGAAAGCAGAAACGGGATTATGAGGATCCTAAGGCAAATAGTTCATAAACTATATGTTATCGTTGCGGTGGAAAAGGGCACTGGTCAAAAGCTTGCCGTATACCAAGACATTTGGTTGACCTTTATCAAGCATCTCGAAAGAATAAAGGCCCTGAAACAAATTTTGTCTCTGACGACAATTTTAACATCACCCACTTGGATGTGGCAGATTTCTTTGAGCAACCCGATGGGAAAATAGACCACCTAATCGGTGATGGATCTGTGATGAAAGAAGATGGAGTTGTTTGATTTTATTTCACTTATTTGTAATAGTTAGTGAATAAACTAATAGTCATTAGTATCAGCTCGTATTAGTTAGTTTATGATATAATGTTAGTATTAGTTCTTTAGAATGTTTCAATATGCTCAGATTTCAATAATATTTTTATTTTCCAGTAGCGGTAATCGACTAACCTAACAGTTAGTCGATTATCTAATATTTCGCATTAAAACTGCATAACAATCGATTGTGTATGTTCAACAATCGATTGTCAAAGTTCAACAATCGATTGTGTATGTTTAACAATCGATTGTCTTAAGACAGTGTGATCTGAAGTTTTTCAAAATAGCAAATAATCGATTGTGTATGTTTAACAATCGATTGTCTTAAGACAGTGTGATCTGAAGTTTTTCAAAATAGCAATAATCGATTGTGTGTGTTTAACAATCGATTGTCAATGTTCAACAATCGATTGTGTATGTTTAACAATCGATTGTCTTAAGACAGTGTGATCTGATGTTTTTCAAAATAGCAAATAATCGATTGTGTGTGTTTAACAATCGATTGTCAATGTTCAACAACCGATTGTGTATGTTTAACAATCGATTGTTTTAAGAAAATGCTTAAACTCAAATTTTCAAACTGCAAAGTAATCGATTATGGAAAACATATAATCGACTATCTGATTTAGTTAGTCAACTGACCTCAGCAGATTTTGAAAATATTATTTAAATGTGAAACAAACGAATTGAATTTGTTTATTTTTATGTTCGTGTATTTATTTTGTATGTCAAACTATGGGAAAGCAAATATGGATATCTCACAAAGCAAGCTTGGATCAAAGTCCAGCTGTAAAAATATTTGTTTAGTTGATTCATGTACTACACATACGATACTCAAAGAAAAGGAATATTTCTCTCAACTAAATATGTGTAAGGCAAATGTTACTACAATCTCTGGTAGTAGTAAATTGATTGAAGGCTCCGGAAGAGCAACTGTAACTCTGCCCAAAGGCACGACGTTTATCATAGAGAATGCAATGTTCTCCTCCAAGTCTAAGAGAAACTTGTTGAGTTTTAAAGATATATGCCGGAATGGCTATCATATTGAGACAATAGATGAAGATAATCTTGAATATCTCATCATTACAAAGAATGTCTCCGGCCAAAAGAGGGTTATTGAGAAATTCCCATCTTTATCTTGTGGCCTGTATTGGACAAGAATTAGTGCAATTGAGGCACATTCAACAGTAAACCAAAAGGTTACTGATTCCAATACTTTCGTACTTTGGCATGATCGATTGGGACGATCGATCATGATGAGACGGATTATAGAAAGCTCATATGGGCATCCGTTAAAGAATTTCAAAATTCTTTCAAATAATGAATATCCTTGCACTTCTTGTTATCAAGGCAAGTTGATTATCAGACTATCACCAACAAAGGTTGGGACTGAGTCACCCACGTTATTGGAACGTATACAAGGGGACATTTGTGGACCTATTCACCCACCCAGTGGGTCCTTTAGGTATTTTATGGTCTTGATAGACGCATCCTGTAGATGGTCTCATGTGTGCCTGTTGTCATCACGCAACCTTGCGTTTGCGAAATTAATGGCACAAATAATTCGACTACGAGCACAATTTCCTGATAATCCAATCAAGTCTATTAGACTGGATAATGCTGCTGAGTTTTCATCCCAAGCATTTAATGATTATTGCTTATCAATTGGGATAAAAGTGGAACATGCTGTAGCTCATATTCACACTCAAAACGGTCTTGCAGAATCGTTAATTAAACGCATGCAGTTGATTGCAAGGCCATTACTCATGAAAACGAGGCTGCCCACTTCGGTATGGGGTCACGCCATTTTGCATGCAGCAATGCTAATTCGTCTCAGACCGACGAATTATCACAAATATTCCCCGTTGCAATTGGTTTTGGGTCATGAACCCAATATATCCCATTTAAGAATCTTTGGATGCGCAGTATATGTGCCTATAGCACCGCCATCCCGCACCAAAATGGGTCCGCAAAGAAGGTTAGGAATATATGTTGGGTTTGAATCGCCCTCCATCATTCGCTACCTCGAAACATTGACAGGGGACTTGTTTACTGCACGATTTGCAGACTGTCGATTTGATGAGACACTTTTCCCAAAATTAGGGGGAGAAGTTGGTGAAACCAAACGGGAAATTTTGTGGAAAAATGCATCATTATCTCATCTTGATCCACATACCTCTATTTGTGAAAGAGAGGTACAAAAGATTATCCATTTGCAAAGAATAGCAAATCAAATGCCTGACGCATTTACGGACTTGAAAAGGATAACGAAATCACACATCCCCGCGGAAAATGTTCCAATCCGTATTGATGTCCCTGTTGGACAATCATCTAGTGTCATAACCAATGAGTCGAATGCACGCCTGAAGCGTGGCAGGCCATTAGGTTCTAAAGATCGAAATCCTAGAAAGAGGAAAGCAAATGATAAAAATGACACTACGAAAGAATCTCATGAGGAAATTCATGATTTAACAAATTCTGAGATTCATGAAGAATCCATTGAGCCCGAGACTCTGGAAAATACGGAACTATCCATAAATCCAATCAATATTGAGGCAAATTTTGATCGAGTGGATATAGTGGTGGATAATGTCTTTGCTTATAATGTCGCATCTAGCATTATGCAAGAATGTGAGGATCTCGAACCTCAATCTGTTGAAGAATGTCGAAAAAGACATGATTGGCCAAAATGGCAAGAAGCAATTCAATCAGAATTGAATTCACTGGCAAAACGTGAAGTTTTTGGCCCTATAGTTGAAACACCTAATGGTGTTAAGCCCGTTGGCTATAAATGGGTCTTTGTACGCAAGAGAAATGAGAAAAACGAGGTACAAAGATATAAGGCACGCCTTGTTGCGCAAGGTTTTTCTCAAAGGCCTGGTGTCGATTATGAAGAGACATATTCGCCTGTAATGGATGCTATAACCTTTCGTTATCTCATCAGTTTTGCTGTCCTTGAAAAGCTTGACATGCATTTAATGGATGTGGTTACTGCCTATCTTTATGGCTCACTTGATAATGAGATATACATGAAAATTCCCGATGGACTCAAAGTGCCAAACGCTCATAATTCAAAGTCTCGGGAAATGTTTTCAATTAAATTGCAAAGATCTTTGTATGGTCTAAAGCAATCAGGACGAATGTGGTATAATCGTCTTAGTGAGTATTTGTTAAAAGAAGGCTATATAAATGACGCCATTTGTCCGTGTGTTTTTATAAATAAAACAATATCGGAATTTGTTGTACTTGCCGTATATGTCGATGACATAAACCTTATTGGAACCCCCATAGAACTCCAAAAGGCAATTGATTATCTAAAGGATGAATTCGAGATGAAAGATCTCGGAAAGACAAAATTATGTCTTGGTTTGCAAATTGAATATTTAGCAAACGGAATTTTTGTTCATCAATCTACCTATATGAAAAGGTACTGAAACGGTTTTACATGGATGGAGCACATCCTTTAAGTACACCGATGGTTGTTCGATCACTTGATGTGAATAAAGATCCATTCCGACCGCAAGAAAGGAATGAAGAGCTACTTGGTCCTGAAGTACCATATCTTAGTGCAATTGGCGCACTAATGTATCTTGCAAATACTACAAGGCCTGACATATCCTTTTCAGTTAATGTCTTAGCAAGATTTAGCTCGGCTCCTACAAGGAGACATTGGAATGGGATCAAACATATATTGCGGTACCTAAAAGGGACCACCGATATGGGCTTATTTTATGGCAATAATTGCAGTCCTGATCTTGTTGGTTATGCTGATGCCGGATATTTATTCGACCCACACAAGGCTCGATCTCAAACGGGTTATGTGTTTACCTGTGGAGGCACCGCCATATCTTGGCGATCGACTAAGCAATCAATTGTGGCTACTTCATCTAATCATGCCGAGATAATTGCTATTAATGAAGAAAGTCGGGAGTGTGTGTGGTTGAGGTCTATAATACATCATATTCAAGACAAATGTGGTTTGAAGTGTAATAAACTACCCACGACTTTGTATGAAGACAATGCAGCATGTATAGCTCAATTGAAGGGAGGATTCATAAAAGGAGATAGAACAAAGCATATTTCACCAAAGTTATTTTTCACACATGATCTTCAAAAGAATGGTGATATCAATGTGCAACAGATTCGTTCAAGCGATAATATGGCTGATTTGTTCACAAAATCTCTACCAACGTCAACCTTCAAGAAGCTAGTTCACAAGATCGGAATGCGAAGACTTAAGGATATAAATTGATGTTCTTATCAGGGGGAGTTTATGCGCGGTGCACTCTTTTTCCGTTACAAGGTTTTGTCCCACCGGGGTTTTCCTTGCAAGGTTTTTAACGAGGCAACCAATAGGCGCATATTCAAACATGTGTACTCTTTTTCCTTTTCTTTAAATTTTTCCCATTGGGTTTTGTTTTAGTTAAGGTTTTAACGAGGCACATCATTGAATAGACATTCAAGGGGGAGTGTTATAAAATCTCCTATTTTAGGTGAATGTCCATAATTAGAGAGATTCTAGGGTTTACTTCTTGGTGGCTAAGTCACCACCTCCCTATAAATAAAGGGGTCCTCTCCCATTGTAAACTATCCCCAAGTATCAATAAGAATACTCCTCTCTCTACTTTTCTCTCTATTGTTCTTGTTCTTGTTTTTATATTATTTCATAACAATAAATATGTTATGAAATAGAAGATTCTTACACTTCTATTTAAGGTGAATGTCTTTAATGTATTTAATTAGAGAGATTTTAGAGTTCTATTAGTGGTAGCTAAATCTTCCTCTCCCCTATAAATAGAGGTGCCCCCTACCATTGTAAATCATCCCTTGAGACCCCTCTCAACTCAATAAGAAGAACTCTCTCTACTCTTCTCTCTATTGCTATTGCTCTTGCATAATTGTTCTTGTCTTTACTTTAGTTTATAACACGTTATCAGCACGAGACTCTACCATCTCAAGAACCATTCTCGAAAAATCTAAGGTATTTCCCTCTTCCTAATTTAATTTTCGATTATGTCTGACATTATGAAAAGAAAGTTCGTTGCCCTTGAAATTTCGGGAAAGAACTATATGACATGGGTGTTGGATGCTGAAATCCACCTAGATGCTATGGGTCTCGGAGACACCCTCAAAGATAAAGAAAAAGCATCCACCCAAGATTGTGCGAAGGCCTTGATTTTCTTGCGCCACCACCTTGACGAAGGTTTGAAGATTGAATATCTCACCGTCAAGGATCCACTCGTTTTGTGGAACAGCTTAAAGGAGAGATATGACAACCTGAAGTTGGTCACTCTGCCACAAGCACGATATGATTGGGCCCATCTGAGGCTACAGGACTTTAAGTCCGTTTCTGAATATAATTCTGCTATGTTCAGAATTACTTCTAAACTGAAGCTATGTGGAGATAACATCTCCGATTACGATATGCTTGAGAAAACGTTTACAACGTTTCATGCCTCCAATATGGTACTGCAGCAACAGTACCGAGAGAAAGGCTTTACGAAGTACTCTGAACTGATTTCTCTCTTACTAGTGGCTGAGCGAAATAATGATCTGCTCATGAGAAATCACGAAAATAGACCAACTGGGTCTACACCACTGCCTGAAGCAGATATGGTGCACTCGCATTATGCCAAACATAAAAGGGACCATGATCACGGTCATAAACGGGGTCAAAGCCAAGGACGTGGACAAGGAAGAAATTCCAAAGAAGTCCGTCACCCCCCAAAGAGAGATAACCACCGAAAGCAGAAACGGGGTCCAGAAGATCCTAAGGCAAATAGTTCAGAAACTATATGTTATCGTTGCGGTGGAAATGGGCACTGGTCTAGGATTTGCCGTATACCAAGACACTTGGTTGACCTTTATCAAGCATCTCGAAAGAGAAAAGGCCCTGAAACAAATTTTGTCTATGACGACAATGAGGATATCACCCACCTGGATGTGGCAGACTTCTTTGAGCAACCCGATGGAAAAATAGACCACCTAATCGGAGATGGATCCGTGATGAAAGAAGATGGAGTTATTTGATTTTGTTCTACTTATTTGTATTAGTTAGTGAATAAACTAATAGTCATTAGCATTAGCTCGTATTAGTTAGTTCATAAAGCAATGTTAGCAGTAGTTCTTTAGAATATCTTCAATATGTTCAAATATCAATAAAACTTTTATTTTCCAGTGGGGGTAATCGACTAGCCTGAAAAACTAGTCGATTATCAACTATTTTCGCATGAAAGTTGAAAAACAATTGATCAACAATCGATTGTCTTTGGCTAACAATCGATTGTCTTGAAACAGTGTGTTCTGGAATTTTTCAAAAATAGCCAACAATCGATTGTCTTTGTCTAACAATCGATTGTCTTGAAACAGTGAGGTCTGGAATTTTCAAAAATCACCCACAATCGATTGTCTATATCTAACAATCGATTGTCGTTAGGCAGTGTAATCTGGAATTTTTCAAAAATCATCCACAATCGATTGTCGATGTTTAACAATCGATTGTCTTAAGACAGTATGCTATGAAGTTTTTCAAAAATAACAAATAATCGATTGTATGTGTTTAACAATCGATTGTCTATGTTCCAACAATCGATTGTGTGTGTTTAATAATCGATTGTCTTATGAAAAACGCTGAAATTTTCAAACTGCATAGTAATTGATTATGGACAACATATCTTATTTTGTTTGTCAACTGTTAGTAGCAGATTTTGAAAATATTATGTGACACAAAAGGAATTGAACTTGCTTATTCTTATGTTCCTGTATTTCTTTTGTATGTCATACCATGGAAAGTAAATTGATCGAAGGCTCCGGAAGAGCCATTGTAACTCTGCCCAAGGGCACGACGTTAATCATAGAGAATGCTATGTTCTCCTCCAAGTCTATGAGAAACTTGTTGAGCTTTAAAGATGTACGCCGGAATGGCTACAATATTGAGACAATAGATGAGGATAATCTTGAACTCTTCATGAAAACGAGGCTGCCCATTTCGGTTTGGGTTCACGCCATTTTGCATGCAGCAATGCTACTTTGTCGGCTGCCCGCTTCGGCTTAGAGTCACGCCATTTCGCATGCAGCAATGCTAGTTCGTCTCTGACTGACGAATTATCACAAATATTCCCTATTGCAATTGGTTTTGGGTCATGAACCCAATATATCCCATTAAAGAAGCTTTGGATGCGCAGTATATGTGCCTGTAGCACCGCCATCCCGCCCCAAAATGGGTTTGCAAAGAAGGTTAGGAATATATGTTGAGTATGAATCGTCCTCCATTATTCGCTACCTCGAAACATTGACAGGAGATTTGTTCACTGCACTATTTGCAGACTGTCAATCTGATGAGACACTTTTCCCAAAAGTAGGGGGAGAAGTTGGTGAAACCAAACGGGAAATTTTGTGGAAAAATGCATCATTATCTCATCTTGATCCAGATACCTCTATTTGAAAGAAAGAGGCACAAATGATTATCCATTTGCAAAGAATAGCAAATCAAATGCCTGAAACATTTATAGATTTGAAAAGGATAACAAAATCACATATCCTCGAAGTGAATGTGATTCACAAATACATATTCAATGTTGGAAGAATATGAACATGAAATTGGTATTGAATATACCACACTCACTCCTAGAAGGAGGCTTGAGATGATACCACCCTCACCCCTAGAAGGAGGTTTGAGATGATATATGGCATGAATGATCGTTGGTCGCATACCTATTGTACGCCAAAGTATTTTGGAAATATGACCATTAAAGGACAACGATAATGCAAGAAACATATCTTGCATATAAGTTTGACATGACCATAATGGTATAACTTTCTCTTTAAGAAAGATATTCACCACACGGATGTTGATGAACCTGTGGTAGTACAAAGTTAATTGAGAGCTCTCGAAGAGCCAATTATTACTATGTTGGAGAAACACAATTGAGTATTGTGCTGTAGTAAGTCTCAAAGAAACTTATCCAGTTTCCAAAAGTACACGCGAAGGCGATTGATGATATTGAGACTATAAATAAAGGAAGGCTTTGATTCTCCTATTACTACAACTTGTAGCGAGGTAATTTGTATATGAAAAGCTACCCGCTTTGTTCTCCAGTTTGTACTACACAAACGAAAGAATGCCACAATAAAGTGGATATCTATTGGTATAAAACCCATGTCATAATAAACCCGAAGTTTATTGATAAGTGCACATGTCATGGTGTAAATTTGAAGTTTACCAATATTGATAATTTATTCAGTTGACATTCGTGTTAGCCATCTCATTTGAAGTATGATGTGCAAATTCACATAGGTGAATATCAAAGAACTAGAAGTTCTTGTTCTCAGTAATGAACTGACCAACTAAAGAGTTTGGGTTGAAGCCCCTAAATTCTGGAAATATCAAAGGTGAATATGGGCCCATTCACCTGCCATGTATACCACATATGATGCATCTATGATATGGTTACATGCGCCATTGTTATTAACCCGCAGCCTGGCAGTGCTTGCGAGGTAAATCGCTCAGTAATCTAACTTCGAGCATAGTTTCCAGATTCTCTACTCAAGACAGTTCATCTTGATAAGTTGGTTTATATTAAAGTTGGTTTAGCAAGATAATTATTGAGTGCTTCCACTTAATAGCTAAACTGTTTCTTATGAGAACTAAGTTATATATATATCAGTTTGATATAAGTTGTATACGAGAGTATATTCTCCCTTCACAAGTGGTTCAAGGTCAGGAACCAAATAATTTCATCTTATTACTAAGGTGCTGTGTATATTGACATAATGCACAAAGATGATTTTCCAAAGTTGAGGAAACATGTTAGCTTTACTAACATGAGGGGGAGACATGATAAACATTTGAGAAAGTGTTACATGGGATGAATTTTCATTTGTATATGTATATCCCCGAATATCATGATATGAACCTGTAGTTCATAAAAACGGAAATGCAATTGCAACATATTGCAAAGCATGCTATACGCATTTGCTGACTCAAAGAAGGTAACTAAATGGAAGAGATACAATTCAAGAAGAATTGATTCCATATGAAAGACATGTAGTTTTGAACCTATAGTTCAAATGCTTGAAAGATAAAAGTCAAAGGTATGTATAGTCAGTTTTCGATATCTTATTTGTTTAGTATCACTAATGAAAGCTTGATATGCAGCTAAAGTTTATTATATGGCTTATATGACTTAACTTGAAAGATTTAAGTTGCTTGAAGCATATGCAATCCTTGGTCCTGAAGTACCACATCCTTAGTACAATTTGTGTACATATGTATCTTGCCATAACTATAAGTATGATGGCATTGAGAATGCATCTATGGAGATATTGAAGAGCTATTCCACGACATTATATGAAGATGTTCATATCTATCAAGAATGATGATTTCAAGGTACGGAATATTTATTCAAGTCAATATGGTTGATTTGTCAAATCTCTACCAAAGATCGTTTTGAAGATGATGCACAAGATTGGAATGCAAATGCTCAAGGATATAAATTGATGTACTCATTAGGGGGAGTCAATGCGCGTTGCACTCTTTTTCCCTTACAAGGTTTTGTCCCACTGGGTTTTCCTTGCAAGGTTTTTAACGAGGCAACCAATAGGCGCATATTCAAACATGTGTACTCTTTTTCCTTACTTTAATTTTTTCCCATTGCGTTTTGGTTTTAAGGTTTTATGAGGCACATCATTGAATAGACATTCAAGGGGGAGTGTTATGAAATAGAAGATTCTTACACTTCTATTTAAGGTGAATGTCTTTAATGTATTTAATTAGAGAGATTTTAGAGTTCTATTAGTGGTAGCTAAATCTTCCTCTCCCCTATAAATAGAGGTGCCCCCTACCATTGTAAATCATCCCTTGAGACCCCTCTCAACTCAATAAGAAGAACTCTCTCTACTCTTCTCTCTATTGCTATTGCTCTTGCATAATTGTTCTTGTCTTTACTTTAGTTTATAACAAAATATATTTTAAACAACATATTTAAAAATAATTACTTGCTTCATTTCTACTCTTTGATTGCCATTAATTTTAACCTCTTTTTTGAGAGCTCTTATTCTTAGGCATAAGTTCACCAAGTTAAGGGTAACAGTTATTTCTGGCCTAACTGGTGAGGACAGAAGTGGCCTTTCGAATAAAGTGAGTTGAGGATGTTGTTGCTACGTTTATTGGGGAGTGGGGTGATGTTGTATCAGTTGGTACTCCATTTCGTGTTATGTGATGTTATTTAATTAGACGGAAAATTTAAGATATATGTATGTATAATTAAATTATTTTTGAATATAAAATGTATCTTTTTTTTTTAAAATATATTAATTAAGAAAACCACCACATCAGACAAATTAGGACAAACGTGTTATTCTTTTTCATATAACTTCAGCATACGGGGCTGAAGTAGCAAAGATAACTACGCAAAACTTCAGCATTTTAGTAGATCGGCTTGAAGTAGCAAGTGTGTTGAACCAAGTGTGCATAAGTTTTTGTTTGTAATTATTGAACTTAAACATAGTGGCTGAAGTTTTGTTCTCTATTTGCCGAAGTTTTTGTTTGTAATTGCTGAAATTTTTATTTTTATAACTGGCAAACTTCAGCTCTAGAGCTGACGTTTTTATTTTGTAACGAAGAGCTGAAGTTTTTTTTTGTAACTGGCGAATTTCAGCTCTAGATCTGAAGTTTTTGTTTTGTAACTGACAAACTACAGCTCTAGAGCTGAAGTTTTTGTTTTTGTAACTAGCAAACTTCAGCTCCAGAGCTAAAGTTTTTGTTTTGTAGCTGGCGTAAAGTTTTAGAGCTGAAGTTATTTTGTTCATTTGTAAAACTTCAGTATTATATAAGCTGAAATTTTTGAAAAAACTTTCTAACATACTAGAAAAAATAATTAGACTCCTAACAATATCTAAATCATAAATTTTGAAAAATAAATGTGAATACAACAAAATTATCATTGTCTACTAACTTACGTACGTGGAAATATTCATAAATTATTATTTACTAACTTACATAATTATTTATAATTTATTTTAAATAATCTGATAAACATATTTTGGTATCATCCCATGAACTGAAGTTTCATAGCAGCACCAAGAACAGTAGAAGAAACAAGAAGAAGAAGAAGAAGAAGAAGGAGAAGAAGAAGAAGAAAAAGAAGAAGAAGAAGAAAACAAAGGAGGAGAAGGAGGAGGAGAAATGTAGCTGAAGTTATTTAAAAAATTGGTACACATTAAAAGTTATATAAAAACAAATATAGATTAAATAAGGACAATCAAATAGAATTTTTTGTGTAATTTTTACATTTTTTGGATCATATTCAAAAGGGAAATGCATCACATATGGAGTATTAATTATTGTGGACTTAAGAAGCGCTTGCAATTTAGAGAAATTGCCAAGTATCGTCTTTGAATGGCTAGAGCGCCTGCTGTTTTGAAGGAGACAAGACCTAAAGAGACTTGAAAAATGGGGTTTTTGTTGTGCTCTTACATTGTTCCCTATTGACTGAGGTACGTAAAGTTTTTGCAAAATTGAAAACTTGCAACGGAATACTTTTCTATGAAATTAATATCTGGTCTAGTTTGTATTCAATTCGATTATTTTATTCGGTATTTTTTGATATTTATATAATTTTGATATGGCAAACACTGATTATTTTTGAATGAACAATCTGAAAACTAGCTAGTCCGTATTATTTTAACTCGATTTCATGCGATATTGTCCGCTTTGGGCCAAGCCCCACACCATTACGAATATCTAATTCTTTATAAGTTGCTTATTTTTCTTTTTCACTTTCTATGCAAGACTTTGTTCGCACATTCCTGACATTGTAATGTTAAAGAGCTGAGAATAAACATTGCAGTTACTAAATAAACGAGCCCGAAATTAAAGTGTGGTAATTTTTTTATTAAAATCATAAAAATAGGTAAAAATTAACCGATGACCAATTTATATATAACGCATGGATTGAATGCGTTATACCTTAACGACACGTTTATCCGTAAAGATATAGCGCGTGCAAATTATGCGCTATATTTGAATTTTAAAATGGTGGTCAAAATATAAATATAGCGCATAGACAATGCGCTACCTGAAGTTGAAAAGAGAAGTAGGTATAGCGCATCCTATATATGCGCTATACCTATATAAATATCCGACCAATCTTGTTACTCGTGACAGAACAAAAAAACGACTCCCACAATTTGAAAGCTTAAAAGCTATATTGGCCCCCCCCCCCCCCCCCCCCCCTCAAAAAAAATAAAATAAAATAAATTGTGTCCTATTCGTATTTGTGATGATCCAAAAGGTCATCACTTATTTTAAAAATAAATTCATTGTTCCAAGGCCTAAAAACCTCCTTTTACCTCCCCTTGATTTGCGTGTATGGTCCGGACCTATATCCGGAAACCTTTCTATGTGAAAAGATGAGAAATAGAAATTTCTTGAGTTAAAAATTTTATTTTGGTTGATTTTGATCAATTTTTGTGCAAACGGACCCGGATCCGTATTCTGACGATTTCGGAAGGTCCATAATAAAAGATGGGACTTGGTCGTATGCTCAAAAATGAATTCTGAGGTCCCAAGCCTTAGAAATTAATTTTTGAAAGAAATAGCTTTGCTGAATTATCTAAGAAATGAAGAAAAGAATTAATGTTTGAAAACATTATTATCGGGCCCGTATTTTGGTTCTGGAGCTCGGTACAAACTTGTTATAGTATTTGAATGATAACTGTGAAATTTGGTGAAAAATAAAGTCTATTTGACGTGAGTTGGACTTCCGACAGAAGAGTTACGAACTTTAAGTGTTCTTGATGAAAACGATGAGTTTGAGATTTAATTCATGATTTTACATGTTATTTTAATAATGTGATCGCATGGGTAGGTCCATACGATATTTTTGAGTTAGTATGTACATTTGGTTTGAAGTCCCGAAGGCTTAGATGAGTTTTGGGTAGGTTCCTAGATGTTTTAGGCTTAAAACATAGCTGTTGCAGGTTCATAGAAGTTGCAAATCTCTAAACCCGCCAGTGCGCTGCGCAAGGATTTATGTTGTCCACGATGGGGGGCTTTGCGGCTGCACACGATTTTGTGCAGCCGCGGTAAGGAAGAACCCACATGTTTTCTGGTCCGACTTTGGAACCCTATATCTTATGATCTACAAGGAATTTGAGATGATTCTAAAACGAAAGTGGTAGCTCTTCGTGTCTAGTTTTCAGAAAGGTAAAGAAATTACAATTTGGACATCTATAGAGAAAGTTATGGCCAAAATACTAAAGCATGTCATTGCAGTCAACATTGTGAGCTCCACGACTGCACTCCTTTTTGTGCGGTCCGCACAGAGGATGTGGGATGGGCATATATAAACAAGATTTTTAGTTATTTTTTATTTTTAAAAACCCCAAAAATATAAGAGGCAATTTTTCAAAAACCTTTCTTCTCCAAAATATTACTAAGTAATTTCTAACTCATTTTGTTTACTCCTTAACTTCTTTTTACAAGATTTCATCTTAGAATCTAGGGTTTTCACGGTGGAATTGAGAACTTTGGGTAAAACCTAAAATATTGAAATTTGAGGATTTAGATCTCAAGTTGAGGTCAAATTCTAAAATCAATTATATATCCGGGCTCAAGGGTGAATGAGTAATCGAATTTTTGTTTGAATTTCAGGTTTGGATCAAGCGGGTCCGGGGTCGATTTTTGACTTTTTGGGAAAAACTTCAGAAAACTTATTCATTCATTAGTATTGATTGATTTAGCACTCATTAATATTGTTAAGTAACTTGTGGCTAGATACGAGCGAGTTGGTGGTGGACTAAGAGGTAACGTGATAGTTGAGGCTTGAATTGTGTTCGTGGTACCGAGGTAAGTGTTTGGTCTAACCTTAGCTTGAGGGATTAGGAGTTGAGTCCTATTTGCAATGTGTTACTTGTTGAGTATGACGTATAGACATGATGATGAGTATTTATATGTTGGTGTCAAGCATGACCGTGAGTCTTAAATTGAAATCATTGTATTCTTAATAAGTACCACAAATGCCTAAGTTGTTGATTTTTCAGTGTTGGGCAAGAACTATGATTATTCTCGTGGAAGTTGCTTATGGTTGAGGATTGATGCTACTTGAGGTTTCTTTGTGAAGTTAAATGTTGGAACAAGTTTGGGTATAACTAACTCCCTTACCGGGATGTATTTACTTGTATAGTCGATTTCCTTGACAGGACAGTGTTGTTTTCCTATTGTTCCCTTGTTGGGACTCTTTTAGATATTGGTGTTGAATTGTATATAATGATATGGATTGAGTTGCACGCCGCAGTAATATTATATTTGGATGGGGTTGCACACCGGAACAATATTATAGTTGGATCGGGTTGCACGCTGCAATAATATTATATTTGGATCGGATTGCACGCTGCAACATAGTTGAATCGGGTTACATGCCGCAATAATATTATATTTGGATCGGGTTGCACGCTGCAATAGTATTATATTTAAATCGGATTGCACGCCGTAACAATATTATATTTGGATCGGGTTGCACGTCGCAACAATATTATATATGGATCGGGTTGCACGCCGCAACAATATTTTATGATGTGGAACGGGTTGCGCGCCGCAACAATAATGATAGAGGTGGTTGTTCACTGTTATGACTTTTCTTATTCTTTTTTCTACAAGTTTTAAATTGTTCCTTATGTTTTTTTCATCGTGGACTACTGTTGGTAAATGATATTCCCCCGTAGCATGTTCCCCTCATATTTTAATTGTTTATTTTTGTCTATTTTCTATCGCATATGATATAACTGCAAAAGTTTATTTGTTAGTTTGGTCCTAGGCTCGTCATCACTTCGCCGGAGTTAAGCCAGACACTTACCAACACATGAGATCGATTGTGCTAATAGTACAATCTATACTGTGTGCAGATCCCGGAGGGGAAACTTTCGGACTGTAGCTTTGGGTGGCTTCCTTCAGTCCAGTCAGAGATTCCGAGGTAGTCCTGCAGGCGTCTGCATGCCCCGCTGTTCTCTTCTATCTTTATATTCTATTTTAATTTACTTCCAAGACAGATTGTCTCTTTTTTAAGACCTTGTTTGTAGTAATTCTAGACTGTTTGTGAAGCGTGACACCACTCTGGGAGGATATTGCTTTAGATTATGTATTAGATATTTATTCAAATGTTATATCATTTCTTCCACTTGCTTAAAAATTTTGTTGTTTATATGTTATTGTTCCTAACTGTTAAAGGATTAAAATTGGGAAAAAATAATTTATTCACACCGTTGGATTGCCTACCCTTCATTAGTAGGATCCATCACGAATATCGAGAGTGAAAAATTTGGGTCGTGACTAGGTCTCACAATTCACAAACAAGCTTAGTAGAGTCTGAGGGATCAGTAAGCAGACATTTGTATTTATCTCCCACAGGCTACAGAGTTAGGAAAATTTTCACATCTATTCTTCCCCGTCATGCGGTTGGTTTCTCAATGCTTATTGAATTTCTACTTTGTTCTTTCGCAGATGTTGAGAACACGCGCTTCCTCATCTGTTTATCAACTGACCAAGCACCTAGGAGCAGCTCCCACGAGGGGCAGAGGGCGAGGGCGAGGGCGAGGGCGAGGGAGAGGTGGTTCTAGAGGTCGAGGTAGGGGCGAGCTCAGCCTAGAGCAGCAGCACCAGCGAGGAGTCTCAGGTTGACCTTGATGATGAGGTTCCAACTCATACATTTTCAGTGGGCCCGGCTCATATCCCAGAGGGGTTTATTGCTACCCCAATACTCCAGGATGCTCTGGTTCATCTAGTAGGTCTTATAGAGAGTGTCGCCCGAGCTGGCTTGATTCCTATAGCACCAGCTATCTGTCAGACTGGAGGAGGAGCCCAGACTCCTACTCGCACTCCGGAACAGATGGCTCCTCGGACTCCAGCAGCTCAGCCAGTTGGAGTAGTGCAACCAAGTGTTTAGCTCAGACCTTTTATGAAGCAGCTATGCATGCTGACGCTTCGTGGAGATTGGACAGGTTCACCAAAATCTTTACTAGTACTTTCGGTGGTACATCTTTTGAGGATCCCCAAGATTTTCTAGATAGTTGTCATGAGGTTCTTAGGAATATGAGGATAGTGGAGACCAGTGGTGTCGGCTTTGCTTCTTTCCGCTTGCCTGGATCTGTCAATACTTGGTGGAGAGATTACTGTTTGGGTAGACCAGCCGGATCACCATCTTTGAATTGGGAGTAGTTTACTTAGCTATTTCAATAGACGTTTCTCCCTATCACTCAAAGAGAGGTCTATTGGAGGCAGTTTGAGCGTCTCCAGCAGGGTTCTATGACTGTTACTCAGTACGAGACCCAATTCATCAACTTGGCCCGTCATGCTCTTATCATACTTCTCACCGAGAGAGAGAGAGAGAGAGAGAGAGAGAGAGAGATAGAGAGAGGGTGAGGAGGTTCATTGAGGGACTTATTCAGCCCATTCGACTTCAGATGGCTAAGGAGACAGGGAGCGAGATTTCTTTTCCGGAGGCGGTCAATGTGGTCAGGAGATTTAAGATGGTTTTATCGCAAGGGGGTATTCAAGGGCCTTACAAGTGGCTGATTCAGTGATGCCTTGTCTAGAGTCAGGGACTCGTATCGTAGAGGCTATCCTCCTAGGATTTTTCAATTAGCACTTGAGGTTTCTCACGGTGCTTCAGGTAGTCGTGATTCTCATATGCAGTATTCGGATCAGCAGCCCTACAACGTACTACCAACAACTATCAGTGCACTGCCACTCCAGAGTTTTTGAGGTAGTCATTCAGGTCACAAGGGTCAGTCTCAGTTTCCTCAACCGTAGCTCTCAGGTGGATGATTTGAGAGCGGTGAGTATGGTCATATACGGAGGGCTTATCTGAGGTTGATGGGTATTCAGTCGCAGTAGCAGGGTTCCTGTGCTATGGTTCAGGCACTAGGTGTTCCACCGCTCGCTCTGCTAGCTAGGGGTGGGGGTAGAGGTGCTCTATGTCGAGGTAGACGTATTAGAGGTGGATGTCAGCTAAGAGCGGGTCGTCTCAGAGATATAGTTCAGGGTGGAGGGGCTCCGCCCCTGTGTTATTCTCTTCTATCCAGGCTTGAGGCTGAGGCTTCTGATGTAGTTATCACAGGTACTGTTCTGGTTTGTAGTAGAGATGCTTCAGTTCTATTTGATCCAGGGTCTATATACTCCTATTCTTCATCTTATTTTGCACCATATCTGGTCATGCCTAGTGATTCTTTGAGTGCTCCTATATATGTGTCTACACCAATGAATGATTCGGTAGATCGTGTCCATCATTCTTGTATAGTTGTGATTAAGGGTCTTGAGACCCGAGTAGACTTGTTACTTCTGGAAATGGTCGATTTTGATGTCATATTAGGGATGGACTGGTTATCACCGTACCACGCTATCTTATACTATCATGCAAATACTGTAACCTTAGCTTTGTCAGGTTTACCTCGTTTGGAGTTGAAAGAGGCCATTCTACCCGTAGTGTTATATCTTATATGAAGGCTCAGCGTATGGTCGATAAGGGATGTTTGGCCTACTTGGCATATGTTCAGGATTCTGGTGGCGTGGTTCCTTCTATTGATTATGTACCTGTTGCTCGTGAGTTTCCTGAAGTATTTCCTTTATACCTGCCGGGTATACCACCCGACATGGATACTCACTTCTGCCTTGATTTGGCTCCGGGAACTCAGCCCATTTCTATTAAGCCGTATCGTATGGCCCCACCTGAGTTGAAAGTGTTGAAGGAGCAATTGCAAGACCTGCTTGAAATTGGCTTCATTAGGCCCAGTGTTTCACCTTGAGGTGCGCCGGTGTTGTTTGTTAAGAAGAAGGACTGATCGATGAGAATGTTTATAGATTACCGGCAATTGAATAAGATTATGATCAAGAATAAGTATCCATTGCCGAGGATTGATGATTTTGTTGATCAACTTCAGGGTGCCAAAGTATTTTCAAAGATTGACTTGAGATCTGGCTACCATTAGCTGATGATTAGGGCATCTGATGTCCCTAAGTTAGTTTTCCACACTCCGTACGAGCATTATGAGTTCTTGGTGATTTCATTCGGGTTAACAAATGCCCCAGTAGCTTTTATAGATTTGATGAACCGAGTGCTCAGGCCTTACTTGGATTCGTTCGTGATAGTCTTCATTGATGATATTTTGATCTATTCCCGCAGCCGGGAGGAGCATGAGCAGTTTCTGAGAGTGGTTCTTTAGACTTTGAGAGATAGTCATTTGTATGCTAAGTTTTCGAAGTATAAGTTCTAGTTGAGTTCAGTTGCATTCGTGAGTCATGTTGCATCAACAAAGGGCATTCAGGTGGATCCGAAAACGATAGAGGTAGTCAAGAACTGCCTAGACCCGCATCAGCTACAAAGATTCAGAGTTTGTTGGGTTTGGGAGGATATTACCGTCGGTTTGTGGAGGGGTTTTCATCTATCGCAGCCCCAAAGAACATGTTGACCCAAAATGGTTCCTAGTTCAGGTGATCGGAAGAGTGTGAAGTGAGCTTTCAGAAGCTTAAGACAGCTTTGACTACGGTGCCAGTGTTGGTTTTGCCCACAGATTCAGGTCCTTATACAGTTTATTATGATGCATCTCGTATTGGACTTGGTATGGTGTTAATGCAGGATGGCAAGGTCATTGCTTATGATTTGTGTCAGTGAAAGATTCATGAGAAGAACTATCCGCTTCGTGATTTGGAGCTAGCAGCCATTGTTCACTCATTAAAGATTTGAGGCATTATCTATATGGCGTGTCATGTGAGGTGTTCATGGATCACAAAAGTTTGTAATATTTGTTCAAGCAGAAGGAGATAAATTTGAGGCAGAAAAAGTGGTTGCAGCTGTTAAAAGACTAAGATATCACCATCTTATATCATTCGAAAAAGGCCAATGTGGTGGTTGATGCATTGAGTAGGAAGTCAGCCAGTATGGGCAGTCTTGCCTATGTTCCGATCGCTGAGAGACTGCTTGCTTTGGATGTTCAGGCTTTGGCCAACAAGTTTGTGAGGTTGGATGTTTCTGAGCGCAATCGTGTGTTAGTTTGCACAGTTACTCGTTCTTCATTATTGGAGCGTATCCGAGATCGGCAATATGATGATCCTTATTTGTATGTCCTTAGAGACACGGTGCAGCACAGAGGTGCCATGCAGGTTACCTTAGGAGATGATGGAGTTTTGAGGCTGTAGGGTCGAGTTTGTGTGCCTAATATGGATGGTCTCCAGGAGTTGATTTTTGAGGAGGCCCATAGTTCCCGATACTCTATTTATCTGGGTGCGGCAAAGATGTATCAGTATTTGCGGAAGAATTATTGGTGGCGGAGGATGAAGAAAGACATTGTTGCATATGTGGCTTGGTGTTTGAATTGTTAGCAGGTTAAGTACGAGCATTAGAGACCTGGTGGTCTATTTCAGAACATTGAGATTCCTAAGTGGAAGTGGGAGCGTATCACTACGGACTACGTTGTTGCACTCCCACAGACTCAGAGGAAGTTTGATGCGGTGTGGGTTATTGTTGATAGGCTGACCAAGTCAACACACTTCATTTCTGTGGCAGTCTCCCATTCTTCCGAGAGGCTAGCTGAGATGTATATCCGGGAGACTGTTTGTCTTCATGGTGTGCCCATGTCTATCATTTCTAATCAAGGTATGCAGTTTACCTCGCATTTCTGGAGAGCAGCTCAGCGTGAGTTGGGCATGCGGGTTGAGTTAAGCACAGCGTTCCATCCTCCGACGGACAGACAGTCCGAGCGCACTATTCAAATTTTGGAGGATTTGCTCCGAGCTTGTGTCATTGACTTTGGAGGCTCGTGGGATCAGTTTTTGCCTTTAGCAGATTTTGCCCACAATAATATCTTCCAGTCGAGTATCTAGATGGCTCTATATGAGGCATTGTATGGTAGGCGGTGTCGGTCGCCTGTTGGATAGTTTGAGCCGGGAGAGGCTTGGTTGTTGGGTATCGATCTGGTGCAGGATGCCTTGGACAAAGTCAGGATCATTCAGGATAGGCTTCATACCGCTTAGTCCAGGCTCACCGTAAGGCTCGCGATTTGGCATTCATAGTCGGTGAGCGGGTGTTGCTTCGGGTGTCACCTATGAAGGGCGTGATGCGATTTGGGAAGAGGGGCAAGCTTAGCCCTAGGTTTATTGGCCCGTTTGAGATTCTTGATCGAGTGGGGGAGGTGGCTTACAGACTTGCATTGCTGTCGAGCTTATCTGCCGTGCATCTAGTGTTTCATGTGTCCATGCTTCAGAAGTATCACGATGATCCATCCCACATGTTAGACTTCAGTACTGTCCAGTTGAGCAAGGACTTGTCATATGAGGAGGAGCCGGTAGCTATTCTAGACCAGCAGGCTCATTTTGATATCGAAGAGTTTTCCTTCTGTTCGTGTTCAGTAGAAAGGTTAGCCTGCTCAGGCTTCGACCTGGAGTCCGAGTGTGACATAGAGAGCCGGTATCCCCATCTTTTTCCTGATTCACTGACTTCCTTCTTATGTTCGTTCGAATATGCATAGTTGTTTTAGAGGTGGAGGATTTGATTAGCCAAAAGGTCATCACTTATTTTAGAAATAAATTCAGTATTTTGAGGCCTAAAAACCTCTTTTTACTTCACGTTAATTTGTGTGCGTGGTCCGGACCTATATTCGGAAAACCTTCTATGTGAAAAGATGAGAAATAGAAGTTTCTAGAGTTAAAAATTTCATTTTGGTTGACTTTGGTTAACATTTTGAGCTAACATACCCTGATCCGTATTCCTACGATCCTGGGAGGAAATGAATTCCAAGGTCCCAAGCCTTATAAATCAGTTTGAAAGAAATTATTCTACTGAATTATCTAAGAAATGAAGAAAATAATTAATGTTTGAAACCTGTTGTCGGGCCCGTATTTTGGTTTCGGAGCCTGATATAAACTTGTTATAGTATTTGAATGATAAATGTAAAATTTTTGAAAAATGGAGTCTATTTGACGTGAGTTGGACTTCCGACGGAGTTACGAACTTTAAGTTTTCTTGATGAAAATGATGAGTTTTGAGGTTTAATTCATGGTTTTACATGTTATTTTGATGATGTAATCGCACGAGTATATCCATATGATGTATTTTAGTTAGTATGCACATTTGGTTTGAAGTCTCGAAGGCACGGGTGAGTTTCGGGTAGGTTCCGGGATACATTAGGCTTAAAAGTACAACTATTGCAGGATCAGAGAAGTTAAAAATCTCTGAACACGACAGTGCAGTCCGCAAGGATTTGTGTTGTCCGCGGTGGGGGGCTTTGCGGCCGCACTCGATTTTGTGCGGTACGCGGTGAGGAAGAACCCGCAGGTTTACTGGTCCGTCTTCGGAAGCCTATATCTTTTAATCTACAAAGAATATAAAGATGATTTAAAAACAAAAGATGTAGCCCTTCGTGTCTAGTTTCCTGAAAGTTAAAGAAATCACAATTTAGACATCCATAGAGAACGTCATAGCCAAAATACTAAAGTATGTCACTGCAGTCAACATTATGAGCTTTGCGGCCGCACTCCTTTTTGTGCGGTCCGCACAGAGGGTCTAAGATGGGTATATTTAAACGAGATTTTCAGTTATTTTTTATTTTTCAAAACCCCCAAAATAGAAGAGGCGATTTTTCAAACAACCTTTTTCTCCAAAACATTAATGAGTCATTTCTAACTCTTTTTCTTTACTCCTTAACTTCTTTTACATGATTTCATCCTAGAATCTAGCGTTTTTATGGTGGACTTGAGAAATTTGAGTAAAACCTAAGAATATTAAAATTTGGGGATTTAGACCTCAAATGAGGTCGGATTCTAAAACCAATTATATATCCGAGCTTGAGGGTGAATCGGTGATCGGATTTTGGTCTGGATTTGGGGTTTGGACCAAGCGGGCCCGAGGTCGATTTTTGACATTTTAGGAAAAACTTCAAAAAACTTATTTCCATGCATTAGAATTGATCCATTTAATACTTATTAATATTTTTATGAAACTTGTGTCTAGATACAAGCGAGTTGGTGGTGGACTAAGAGGTAAAGCGATAGTTGAGGCTTGAATTGTGTTCGTGGCATCGGGGTAAGTGTTTGGCGTAATCTTAGCTTGATGTATTAGGATTTTAGTCCTATTTTCTATGTGTTAATTGTAGAGTACGACGTATATACATGGTTACGAGTATATATACATTGGTGTCAGGCATGACCGTGAGTCTTAATTAAAATAGTTGTGTTCTTAATAAGTACCACGAATGCCTAAGTTGTTGATTTTTCTGTGTTGGGAAAGAATTATGGTTATTCTCGTGGAAGTTACTTATGGTTGAGGCTTGGTTCTAGTTGAGTTTTCTTTATGAAGTTAAATATTGGAACAAGTTTGGCTATAGATGACTCCCGTGTCGGGGCGTATTTACTTTAATAGTCGATTTCCTTACCGGGACAGTGTTGTTTTCCTATTGTTCCCTTGCCGGGACTCTTTTAGTTATTGGTGTTGAATTGTATATGATGATATGGATCGGGCTGCACACCGCAACAATATTATATTTGGATCAGGTTGCACGCCGCAACAATATTATAGTTAGACCGGGTTACATGCCGTAATAATATTATATTTGGATCGGGTTGCACGCCGCAACAATATTATAGTTGGATTGGGTTGCACGCCGCAACAGTGATAAATAATATTGATCAGATTGCATGCCCCAACAATGTTTTAGGATTTAGCACGAGTTGTGGGCCACAACAATAATGATAGAGGTGGTTGTTGATTGGCTATGACTTTTGTGTGCCAAAGAATTTCGGCACATTTGATAGTAACTGCTTAGATTTTAGCTTGTTTTAAATGCATATTCCCTTTGTAGTTATGTAATTTTAGTGTTTTTGCAATGTATAAGGCATAAGGACCTAAGAGTATGGAAAAGATTTCAAAAAGCCACAAAATGATAAGAAAACAGCAAAAAGGCATCGCAAATGTGGAAATGCTATCGCAAAACCCACATGCGAGCCGCATATTTCGCACCAAGAATGCAAATCAAAACAGATTTCTAGGCAAAGTTCAACATAAAAAATACGGTCCCATATGCGATCGCATAACCTATTTGTTAGCCGCAGAATTGACCGCAAACTAAACATGAAGTCTACTGAAAGAACAAAATGCGATGCAGAATGCGGTCGCATTTCTACAATGTGGACCGCAAACCATAAATGCGGTATACGCCTGGAAACTAGGGTTACAATCTGCGATGGCAATGTCAAAAACGTGGACCGCATGTCTATTATGCGACAGAAATGCGGTCGCATATTCAACCTGAAAAAGCATTTTTGTCCGATTTTATCTTGATGTTTGACACAATATAAATAGATTTATTGGGGTTTTTTGGGCTCATCTCGTCTGACTTTGAAGTTACAATACAAGACACTAATATTCCTCTCTTTTGGAAGCTTTTGGGTCAAGAATCTTTCACTTTGTAAGCTTTATGGCATTAAATACTCTCTTCCTATTGTATATTAGCATGTGTAGCTAACTTTAAATACTACTTTGTGGACCCTAAATGGGTGTTATGTTAATGGGTGTTTAACATTGAATACATATATAATGGTTGGTTGATATTTATTTACTTCTCATTATTCATTTATTATTGGTGGTTGCAAGCATTAACAAGTGCCATTAAATTCTTGCTTCGCTTAGGAAAGTGGGTGGGAATTTGGTAGAAGTAAATATCAAAGACTCAAGGCTTTAAGCCTTATTTAATAGAATCGCTTAGGAATAAGTCAATTTTGTTTGGCATATATTAATTGTTCTTAATAGTAACTCTTTTATATTTGGAAAAATCATAAAGAGGAAATACTACTCTCAACTGTTGGAAAATATTGAGTACTCATTTAGACATCATTTTCGTATCAAATGGACCTTCCATTAGAAATATGTCGTATTAACACCGATGGCATTACACTTCATTCAAGGGGATACAACATTGGTTCTTTAATCAAATTATTTACATTCTCAACATTCAACTAGTTGTTACTTCAAATCAAACTCAACTCATGATCTTGTTACCATTAATTCATACTTTTGTTACTGTTAACTTGATAGAACTACGACTTTAGTCGAGCATCACCCTATTCGAGTAACCTTTTCACACCTATTCTTTATGGGATTCGACCACAACCTTGTTGGGTTATTATATTTGACATCGACCGCCTTACACTATTTATTAAAGTGTAATTTGAGTGGATCAAATTTTGGCGCCATTGCCTGGGAATACGATTTTGAAATTACTAATTAGCGTGTGCTTTACTTTACGCCTTATTCTATTCCATCACATTTTGATTGCTTTGCTTGGTGTTAATAGGAAAACATGTTCAAATATGGTGATTATGTAGAGGAAGAAATGGGAGAAAATCCTTTTGCGTACATCGAAAAGTACATTGAGGATACAAATGCTATTGTACCTCTGGCTGTTGACGTTGCAACTTTCAAGGTGGAGCTTGGTTTAATCCTTATGCTCAAGGCAGATGGGTTTTTCAGGAATTCCATTGATGATGATCCAACACTATATCTTAGGAACTTCTTGGGTGTGTGAGCAATACATAAGCAGAACAATGTCGCTGATGATACCCTATGGTTGAGATGCTTCAAGTATTCTCTAGCTGTGGACGCAAGGAAATGGCTTCACAATCTGCCATTGAACTCCATTCATTCTTGGCCCGAACTTGTCCGAGCATTCTTATCTAATTGGTTCCCGCAAAGTAATAAGTCTGAGCTCCGAGATAAAATATTCTTTTTCAAGCAAGCACCAGGAGAACATCTACATGAGGCATGGGATTGTTTTAAAATATATTTGGTGAGGTCTCCCAACCATGGTTTTTCGGATACTATCTTATTGGAAAAATTCTATATGGGCTTGGATCCTATGAACCAATCTGTAGCCAAGAATGAAGCTGACGGGTCTTTCATGGACAAATAATTTGCAAGGGTAACACAAATACTTTCAAAATGGAAAAACATAATCAAGAATGGCATTACGAGGACACCACGTGTGGAATTACATATGGTTCTCCTTTCTTTAGCAACATGATCAAGGAAAATCAAGAGAGAGATCAAGTGATTGCAGGGCTTGCTACAAATATCAATGTGTTGACAAAGATATTCACCGAAAGCCAAACGAATAAGGTAAATGTGGTTGACGATGTGCAACCCGTATAAAATGAGGATTTTGAGGAAGCAATTATGTTAACAACTCTTAAGGAGGCTGTCAAAGGCAACAATGCCAATGTCAAGGACAACAAAATCAATGGAGGCCAAACCCGCAAGGGCAAGGCCACCAACAATGGCAAAATGATCAAGGTGGCTTGAACTAAGGAAATTGGAACAACAACAACAACTTCTCAAATCGGAGTTCAAGCACTTATATTTCCCCAAAGGGTCAATATTCAAATCAAGGTTCCTCAAGTGAGTCTAAGTTGTAAAGTATGCTTGAATGGGTATTGCAAAATCAAGAAAAATCCGAAATTTCTATGAGGAACATGACCGATCTTGTAGGATTTCATGCCGCATCCATTCAAAAGTTGGAGATGCAAATGAGAGACCTTTCTAGGGAACAAAATCCAAAGCAAAAGGGAACACTCCCGAGTGACACAATTGCGAACCCAAAGGGTAGTGGGAGTGGCCCAACTTCTCATGTCATGGAAATTACTACTAGGAATGGGAATGTACTACAAGGAGAGAGTGAACAAGTGATTGAGGTATAAGAGTTCGAGAAAGGGGTTGAGTTTGAAGAGACAAGTGTTGTCGAAATTCAGAAGATTCCGGAAGATGTGCAAGTGCATAAAGAGAATCGAGAAGAGGTAAAGGAAAAGGTAAAAGAGACACCAAAAACTATTCCACCTATTCCTATACATCCTCCTCCATTCCCTCAAAGGCTTATGAGAAGAGCTGATGATAGCAAGCTCGAGAAGTTCTATGACATTCTCAAGAAATTATCGGTAAACATCCTATTCTTGGAATCTTTTCAAGTGATGCCAGAGTTTGCTAAATATTTAAAAGAATTGGTCACCAAGAAAAGGACTACAAAGAATGAAGTGGTGAAAGTTACTCACCGGATTAGTTCCATCATTGCAACATCGACAGTTCAAAAGAAAGAAGATCCGGGAGCTTTCACCATTCCTTATATTATTGGGGCACGTGATTTTGCTAGAGCCCTTTGTGATAATGGGGCTAGCATCAACTTAATGCCTCTTTCCATAAATAATCAAGCGGGGTTAGGCATGACAAGGTCCACTAGTATGAGATTGCAAATGGTCGATTGGTCCATCAAACGACCGGTGGGAATTGTTGACGACGTACTTGCAAAAGTGGGAAAGTTTTATTTGCCCGCCGATTTTGTAATCCTAGATAGTGCGGTCGACAAAGAGATCCCTATAATTTTGGGAAGACCATTCCTTGCCATGGGGAGAGCACGAATGGATTCGGAATGGAATGAGATCAAATTTCGTGTGAATGATGAAGAGGTCGCATTCCAAGCAAGCAAGGGTATGACGCTACCACATGAGTATGAAAGCATTTTGGGGATTGATGTTGTTGATAAGGTGGAAGATGCAACTGAAATGAAAATGGAAGAACAATGCCTCGGCGAAGCGTTGGTGGCTATTTTGGTGAATTTTGATGGTGAGGATATAGAGGGATATATGGAATCGGTAAATGCATTGGAGGGTCTTGGGTCTTACACTTATGCTCCGGCAAAGCTCTCTCTCGACTTGGATAATAGATCCACTCCACCCGTAAAGCCTTCTATTATCGAACCTCTGTAACTAGAGCTCAAACCACTTCCACCACACTAGAGATATAAATTTCTTGGCTTTAATGATACTTTACTGGTAATTGTTTCTTCTTTGTTGAATAATGTGCAGGTAGAACAATTGTTGGAAGTCTTGAAAGAGCATAGGAAAGCAATTGGATGGACAATCTCGGACATCCATGGGATTCCCACGGGAATCTGCAAGCACAAAATCCAATTGAAAAGTGAAACAAAACCAAGTGTGGAACATCAACGACAATTGAACTCGTCAGTGCAAGAGGTTGTAAACAAAGAAATCATCAAATGGTTGGATGTTGGGGTAGTCTACCATATTGCCGATAGTTATTGGGTGAGCTCGGTGCAATGTGTGCCGAAAAATGGAGGCATGACCGTAATCGAAAATGAGAAAAATGAGCTCATCCAAACAAGAATGGTGACCGGTTGGAGGGTATGTATGTATTATCAGGCGCTCAACAATGCCACATGTAAAGACCATTTCCCTATGCCTTTATTGATCAAATGCTTGATTGGTTAGCGGGACGGTCATTCTATTACTTCCTTGACGGATATTCTGGCTACAGCCAAATAAACATAGCCTTGGAAGATCAAGAGAAAACGACGTTCACTTGACCCTATGGAAATTTTTCCTTTATCCAGATGCCATTTAGTTTCTGCAATGCTCCGGCTACTTTTCCAAGATGCATGATGTCCATTTTTTCCGACATGGTGGGGGATTTTCTAGAGGTCTTCATGGATGACTTCTCGATAGTAGGTGACTATTTTGAGCACTGTCTTAACAATCTTAGAAAAGTGCTTAAGAGATATGAGGAAACCAACCTTGTGCTCAATTGGGGAAAATGTCATTTCATGGTGGATGAAGTCATCATATTGGGGCATAACATTTCAAAGCATGGCATAGAGGTTGACCGGGCTAAGATCGAGATTATTTCCAAACTTCCTCCACCTACTTTCGTCAAAGGTTTTTGAAGTTTCTTAGGGCATGCCGGATTCTATAGGTGTTTCATCAAGGATTTTTCCAAGATTGCAAATCGTATGTGCAAATTCCTTGAGAAAGATGACAAATTTGTTTTTGATGAGAAATGCCTCAAAGCTTTTGAGGAATCGAAGCAAAGGCTCACCATGACACCTATTATTGTCACACCTGATTGGTCTCCTCCTTTCGAGCTCATGTGTGACGCCAGTGGTGTAGCTATTGGAGAAATTCTTGGCCAACGTCACAACGAAGTTCTCCACCCAGTTTACTATGCAAGTAAAACACTCAATGGGGCACAGATGAATTACACGGTAACTAAGCAAGAACTTCTTGCCATCGTCTATGCCTTTGAGAAGTTCCAGGCTTATTTGTTGGGATCCAAGGTGATAGTAAACAAAGATCATGGGAATCATCACTACCTCATATCAAATAAGGATGCAAAGCCTCGGTTGATTTGATGGATTTTGTTGTTGCAAGAATTTGACTTCGAAGTCAAGGATCGCAAGGAAACTCAAAATCAAGTGGCAAATCATTTGTCAAGGCTTGAGGAGGCAAGGAGACCAAAGGGAGATCTTGAAATCAACGATGCATTCCCGGATGAACACATATTGGCATTATCTAGCACTTTTTCTCCTTGGTATGCCGATATTGCTAACTATTTGGTTAGTGACCTTATCTCGGATGGATTAGAATCCTATCAAAAGAAGAAGTTTTTGAGAGACTGCCGACAATACTATTGAGAGGATCCATTCTTGTTCCGTGTGTGTGATGACAATATTATCAGAAGGTGTGTTCCGGAAGAAAAGATTACACTAATTCTAAAGGCATGCCATGACTCACCGATTGGGGTTCATCATGGAGGAAATCGAACGTCGTCTAAGGTTCTTGAATGTGGTTACTATTGGCCTTCAATATATCATGATTCCAATCAAATGGTCAAGGCTTGTGACCAATGTCAAAGACAAGGTTCAATCTCCTAGAGGCATGAAATGCCAATGCACTTTGTGATGGAGATAGAGATCTTGGATGTGTGGAGAATTGATTTCATGGTCCCTTTGTAAGCTCTTGTGGGATGAAATATATTTTGGTGGCTGTGGACTATGTGTCTAAATGGGTCGAAGTGATTTCCTTACCAAACAAGGAGGCAATGAGTGTGACCACATTCTTGAAGAAAAAAATTTCACTCGATTTGGCACTCCTAGAGCCATTTTAGTGATGGTGGATCTCATTTCTATAATAGGGCTTTCACGGGGCTACTTGAGAAATATGGCGTCAAGAACAAGGTGCCTACACCTTATCATATGCAATCAAGTGGTCAAGTTGAGGTTTCCAATTGGGAGATCAAGAGAATTCTAGCAAAAACTGTTAATGCAATCAGGACTGACTGGTGAAGAAAGCTGGATGATACATTATGGGCATACCGCACGGCGTATGAGACGCCAACTGATATTTCTTCTTATCGGTTAGTCTTCGACAAAGCTTGTCATCTACCTATGGAACTGGAACACAAGGCCATGTGGACTTTGAAGAGGTTGAACTTGGATTGGGCTGAGGCTGGAAATCTTAGGTTAACACAACTCAAAAAAATGGAGGAAATTTGTTTCCATGCATATGAAAGTGCAGTTGTGTATAAAGAAAGGATGAATTTCGTCCATGAAAAAAAAATCTTGAAGAGGGAGTTCAAGTCGGGTGACTTGGTTTTGCTGTTTAATCAAGGCTCAAATTGTTTCTGGGCAAGTTCTAATCAAAATGGTCCAGTCCATTCAAAGTGGTCAATGTCTCTCCTTTTGGAGTTGTGGAACTAGCATCTGAAGACGGGCTCCGGATATTCAAAGTAAATCACCAACGAATCAAACACTATTTGGGCACATATGGAGAAAAACATTTGGTGGAGCAGCTGCTCGCAAAGATGGTATGTGCCCAACCATTGAGTGAATCCAGAGGAACACTAACTTTGTCGTGCCGCAGCGTTAAATCAAGTGCTTCATGGAGGAAACCCATGTGTGGTATCACCTTTTTTGTTCTTTAAATATTTAATTTTTGATAGATAGATTTACTTGAGCAATTTGGAGTATGTGTTTGAGTGCAGGGGATTCAAAAGATCACAACAGTGGGTGGAACGCATAAGAAAGGGAAGAAAAGTCACTGTGTGAAGTTTGCTGCAAAAATGCAATCGTATTTTCACTATGCAGACCCCATTTTGATTGCAAATCCAAACAGTGAGTTTGGCTAAAATCATTGGTCAGAATGCGACAAGGTGGTGCACTTTGTGGACCGTATTTTAACTATGTGATCGCATGGTGCACCACATTGTTACCCTTCAGCAGGTCAATTGAACCCACCACATAACACTTATACGGTCTCATAGTGTGTTATGCGGTGACTTTCCAACCGCAAAGTTGTCAGGTAAGTCATCACATCCCCTCATCTCTCACATATTTAAAACAAAACAAAAAAATACTTCTCTCATAGAGGAAAATAAAAAAAAGGAAAAGAACGAAAAGAAAAGAGAGGCAAACAGAGATCGAAAAAGGGGGCAAAAAATGGCTAGTGATCGAATCTTACAAAGGATGAAATCCCATTCATAATCTCCATAGTGTTCATACTCATCTTCACTGGTATGTATCCTTGCCCTAATTTTCCATTTTCAATTTCACGACTGTATTTTCTGTGTGCTTCTTTATTTTCGATCTGCATTTTTGATTGTGTTATTTTTTGTAGTTGTTTCTCCATATTGTAATCATTTCTGGGTGAAAATGTATCTAGGGTAATGGGTAGGAAGAAATAGAACCACCATTGTTGAGGGATGAATGGAATCGTAAGGACGATGGCATTTGCGGCCCGCAAAATCAAAATGCGGTTTGCATTTTGGCCGCATAATTAAAACCTAGTCTTCTGAGGATGATGATGAAATGCGGTGACATTTGTAATCGCATAATTGGTATGCGGACTGCGAATTCACCACAAATTGGAACATACTACCCAGTTAAACCCTTGCTATTTGCGGTTGTTTTGCCATCACATTTCCCACTTTGCGGTGGTATGATTCTATTTTGTTATTGTGTTGTGTGAGCAAATTAGTTCTGTGATGGTTATGCGGTACGCATAGTGGTTATGCGATCACATAACCCATCGCAGACTGAGCTCCAGTAGTGCACACTCAAGAATGCGATAAGTTTGCGGTTCGCGTAGTGGTTATGCGACCACAAAACGTGTTGCATTTTTAACTTCTTCTTTGAATTTTTCTGCTTTCATTTCACCGTTGCTTAAAATGTCGCTCACATTTCACCTTCGTGCAGACATGGCTCCCCAAAAGCATACAACCTCTGCCCAGAAAAGGGCATCCTCCAGTCGTCACACATCACAAGCGACACGATTACGGACAGAATCTAATGTGCCACACCCAGTCTAATGAGGAGGAGCTCTTGCGCTCAGTTAATTTACACGCTGAGGCAACAAGGAAACACGGAGACGACTTTCACCTCCGATTTGGGGTTGAGGGATCCAGGGAACTGTACATAGAAGGACTCACCAAACGAAAAATCTTGGGCGAGAAGTAATTGATCTTGAATGGACTACAAGAACGGTACCCCCACATCTTGGAGAACATAAAAGTAGAAAAATAGGAGTACTTCACTGAGCCACCCACGGAGTATAATATGTCCCTTGTCCGTGAATTTTACGCATCATATGGAGCCTCCAGGACTGTGCACCTCAAATGCAATAAAATTTTTAGTGACACTATCTTTGTTTGGGGGAAGAGTATTTTTTGCAACAATGAGGCCATTAATGAGCTGTACTTCCCTGGCAGGAGAGAAGGCACCGCTAAGTATGATGCCAAATATGCAAATAGGGAGAATGAGTGTGGTTGGATTTCTTCGGTGATAGCAAAAAAGACCCCTGCTTGGATCAATCCTGAGTATAAGATATACAAGGAGGATCTCACAACAAAGGGTTGATTATTGCTCACTTTGTTACCTCTCCATTGATACCATCCCGGAATGTGACTGACATAGGCAATGAGAAGGCTTTCTTCATTGCATGTATCAAGATTAATGTGGGAACTCTGATTTTCCAAGAGATAGGGATCCGGCAAAGCAGCATGCCACTTCTCTTCCATTCCCTTGCTTGATCACCACCCTTTGTAAAGCTGTGAAGGTCCCTCTCATGTAACACTCTGCCAGGACCGAGAAAGAGACGGAGGACATTGATATCACATGTACTAGTGATGTTGTTGCCCCACCAGAGGTTCAAATTCAGGATCCAATTGATATAGAGCCTTCCGACTCCCAGACTCCTGTGACTCCTCAGGTTACAATGGCACCCACTTCTACTTTAGAGCCTACCTCTCAGTCTACCACTGTTCAACCTTCTACTGTACTTTCAGCCATCTTGAGGCTTGGTCTCATTGCTCAGCATGCCAATGCCAAGGTAGACCAGCTTTTGAAGACCTTGCGCGACCTCATCAAACAAGCCCGAACTCCTATTCAATTCTCAGTGACAGCTCTCCAACAACAACAAACAGTGTATGGCGATCACTTACAGCAACTTGAGTTAAGGGTTGAGAAGATAGAGAGCGGTGAGGCTAGTGGGTTGCCTATGCTCAGGGATGAGGTTTTTTCTATGAAGATTGAGCTCCACAAGATGCAGACTTTGGAGTTCAATATATCATCCCTCCTGCCCAAGGATGGTGAGCAGGGAGCAAGCACAACAGTACCAGACTTGGGTCTCGATTTCACGACTCTGATGGCAGACATTGCACCTCAGACTGCTAGGACTTCCCAGCCTCCAGCTCCTCCTATACGTATTGATATTCATGATGAGGAGACTTTCGAATGTTCTTCAGAGTCCGAGGATGAGGCAGACAAGGGGGATGATGAGGAGGATTCATGCTCCTCGGTGGATGATGGCCTTTAGGAGAAGGGCAAGCAGATTGTTTCTTCTACAGTTGAGGAAGTGGAGCAAGAAGAACTTCAAATAGCGATCAAACATTCACTAGCAGATTTGGCCGCCCCTACAGATCCAGCGGCCACTGAGCCATCAGTGGGCAAGGCTAGCAGCTCACAGGCCCCAGTTGTAGTTTTGGACCAGCCAGAGATCCCTCCTCCATCAGTGGAGATCACTCCTCAAGCCGAGCTTTCATCATCCCAACTTCAACTTCAAAAGGTAACCCCACCATCACTCAGCCGGCTACTGGATCCCATAGTGCTTAGTGCACCTCAGAGAGCCCCCTAAACTCTACTCTATGTTCTTATGCATTAGGGACAATGCATGATTTGTAGTTGGGAGTGGTAGCGTTGTTTATACTTTTGTGATATTAGCAATTGTTGTACATATTTACGCCTTTATGTTATAATCAAACTTTTGTACTAATGTGTATTTTGTGATTCTGTGTATGTTAGTGTTTTTTGATTTCCGTACATAAGTTATGTTGTGTAGTTCATAATTTTGTATATAGTAGTGCTTTGTGATCTCCGTACATAAGTTATGTTATCCTTGTGCATAAAAAATAACAAAAAGAAGTAGATAGTTGTCCGTCTTTAGTAATTAGCAATGAATTCCCTGTAGAAAATCATTCTATCCATGATATATGTGCTTTGGTTGTATTAGCATGATTTTCAGGTATAGGTTTTGATGAATGACAAACAACAAAGTCGATGAATGACAAACAATGAAGTCAAGTGTCAAACAATGTTATTATATGACAAACAATCAAGATTGAATGCCGAGAAGCATATTGATGACGGAATTGCATAGACAAGCCAAAGACGAGCTCAAAAGTTCAAGACCGAAGACCCAAGGCGTAGGTCGTTATGTAGAACAAATGTAAGAGCAACGTTTAAAGTTATCTCGTCTTTTGGCTCAACATAGGTCATCATAAATATGCATAAAATCATTTTATCAAATCATATTTCAAATACTTCAAACAAAATGATTTCAAACATTTTTATTTTAGCCAAAATGAATTTTAAACATGTCTTTCAAATCTGGACAGAAATAATCGATTATACTTATTGTGATAATCGATTATGTTAAGACAGTGTAAACCGGAATTTTCAAAACAGCAACATAATCGATTATCAGAAGTGCATAATCGATTATCTTGTATCCATTACCAATTGTTTGAACACTGTAACAGAATAATCGATTATGCATATCTGATAATCGATTATCCTGCATAAAATCAGCTTCCAGATTCTGTAACGGTAAGCTGATAATCGATTATCCAAATCTGATAATCGATTATCTTGGCATAAAATCAGCATAATTGATTGCCAATTAAGCAACGGACATACTACTTCTACCACCTATAAATAGAGGTCTTTTGAGCTGAATTGTGAAACACAACACCTCTCATTATTCATATACATATTGATATCATTTGTGCATCATTATAGAGCTTTTGTAGAGCCATTTGAGAGACAACTTTGAGTTGTTCATAGAGCTAATATTGTACCTCTTTATCTACTCTTCCGAGAGAGTTATTGTTGTAAAAGAGAAAGGTGTTTGAGAAGACCATATCTTCTCATTGATTGTCGGGTTTGCTAAGTACCCTCAATCTTAGTGGTTGAAGTCTTGTGGTGCGGTATCCACGAGCAAGGTGAAGTCTTGAGGTGTGGTATCCTCGAGCACGTTGAAGTCTTGTAGAGTGTACATCTACGAGCAAGTGTAACGGTTTGTTAGGCACCCGTAAGCTTAACGGAGTTAGTGGAATCTCGAGAGAGTCTCTCGGGGACTGGACTAACCACAAGTTGTTGTGAACCAGGATAAATTCGGTGTGTTCTTTCCTTGCTATTTTAATTACCGAATTTATTTTATTCCTGCAATTTTAATTCCGCAATATTTATCAATATTCTCGTGCCACACTATTCACCCCCCCTCTAGTGACGAGCATAAATCCTAACATTCCCCTTAGTTTTTCTTTGCCAGGTTCTTTTCCAAGGGTGTAATAGTAGAACCAGGACAGTAGAATGAAACATATTGACCAGTTTGGTGTAATCGTCTAGTCTCAAGCATGTGTGTCTGTATATAGCATATACCCTTCTATATATATATATATATATATATATAAATATCAACTGTGTGAACTTGAGGCTCGCTTTATGACTCTATGTCTACCTAGAGTTATACTTGTATATATGATGAAAGATTTTAGTTGCCAAGTGTTGACTCGAGGGCTTCAAACCATTTGAGCCAAACAGTTCGTGTGCCATGTGTATGAGTTCTTTGTGTATATATTTCTTGTGTTTGCTTCTGCCTTCTAGAACTTGCCCGGTTAGTTTTTCGATTCTTATACTTGGTTGGAGAAATTAACTTAGGCAGTCTTTGTGATTTTTGGAAAATCAGTTAGCCTTTCAAGCCACCCATTGTGCAGATAATATCACTAGTCACTTCATTTGAGCCTTTAACCTTTTCTTTGGCTACCTCATTACAAACTTTTCCCTTTTTGTGAAATAAGTCCCTCTTTTGAACCTGTCCCTCCTTGTGCATTAAGAATGAGGCTAAAAGCCTAAGTTGGGGATGTGGTGTCAAAGTGAAAATTGGTAAGGTTGTACATTAAGTATAGGATCATATACCTCAAAGTGTTTGTATTAAATTATTCAAGCTCCAACAGAAAAAAATTGTATATTAAAAAAAAGAAGAGAAATATTTGTTTTATACAAATTATGGAGCCTTGAAGAAACTTAAAAATGTATGTAAGTTGGTTCTATATTGGGAACTAGATGCCAATGAGGCTATGTGGGTTGAAGAGAAACAAAATGCAAAAAGAATGACAAATGTGAGTAGTATTCAAGGAGGATGAAGTCACTTGTATCCAAACGCTTATCCGACCCTTCCCTAAACCTACATTACAAGCTTAAAAAGTCCTTATGAGATCTCTAACCGAGCGTTCTTAGAATTAAGCGATGGATTAAAATAAGGGCAAGCCTATGGTATTGTATGTTGTAACACTTGAAATTCTTTTCTGGGAGTGAGTGTATTTGTGAATTACTCCCTTTTTGTTGTCATTGTAAATATTGCGATTTTGGGAATTTCTTTCTAGTGAGGGCACATGAACTATGAGGTTGAACAAAAGTGGAGTTTTTGAGCCAAATGCAAATGCACTCAGCTGAGGGTAGCATTTTGTCACATGGTCTGAGACTCAAAGTTCACAAGTTGATTAATTTTCCTTGTATATATTGATGGTTCAGGATGGGTGAAACACTCGAAGATGCATGCTTGAATTACTAACAACAAATACTGTCCATGGTCACTATTGTTTCATGTATTGTAGATGGAGTCTAGAATATGATAGTGTCATATTAGTTGCTTAAGGACAAGCAAGAGACTAAGTTGGGGGTGTTGATATGCCGGAGAATTTCGACACATTTGATACTAATTGCTTATATTTTAGCTTGTTCTAAATGCAATTTCCCTTTGTACTATTTAATTTGAGTGTTCTTGTAGTGTATGAGGCTTACGGACCTAAGAGCATGGAAAAAAGTTCAAAAATCCATAAAAAGACAAGAAAAGAGCAAAAAGGCATCGCAAATGTGGAAATGATATCGCAAAACCCACATGCGAGCCGCAGATTTCACACCAAGATAGCAGATCAAAACAGATTTCTGCAAAGTTCAACGTCAAAAATACGGTCCCATCTACGATCACATAACATGTTTGCGATCCGCATAATTGACCGCAAGCTAAATATGAAGTCTACTGAAGGAACAAAATGCAATGCAGAATGCGTTCGCATTCTACAACGCGGAACGCAAATATAAATGCAGTGAATGCCTAGAAACTAGGGTTACAATCTGCGATGGCAATGTCAAGAATGTGGACCGCATGTCTATTATGCGGCAAAAATGCAGTCGCATATTCAACCTGAAAGAGCCATTTTGTATGATTGTTGTCTTGATTTTTGGCATACTATAAATAGATTTATTGGGGTTTTGTGGGCTCATCTCATCTGACTTTGAAGTTACAATACAAGACACTAATATTCCTCTCTTTTGGAAGCTTTTGGGTCAAGAATCTTTCACTTTGTAAGCTTTATAGCATTAAATACTTTCTTCCTTTTGTATTTTAGCATGTGTAGCTAACTTTAAATACTAAGATTGTGGACCCTAAATGGGTGTTATTTTAATGGGTGTTTAACATTGAATATATATATATATATATATATATATATATATATATATATATATATATATATATATATATATATATATATATATATATATATATATATATATATATATATATATATATATATATATATATATAATGGTTGTTTGATATTTATTTACTTCTCATTCTTCATTTATTGTTGGTGGTTGCAAACACTAACAAGTGCCATTAAATTCTGCTTTTTTGGGAAAGTGAATTGAAATTTGGTAGAAGTAAATATCAAATACTCTAGGCTTTAAGCGTTGTTTAATAGAATCGTTTAGGAATATGTGAGTTTTATTTGGCGTATATTGGTTGTTCTTAATTGCAACTCTTTTATATTTGGAATAATCATAAAGAGGAAATACTACTCAACTATTGAAAAATATTGGGTTGTCATTTAGACATTATTTGCATATCAAAAGAACCTTCCATTAGAAATATATGATATTAACACCGATAGCATTATACTTCATTCAAGGGGACACAACCTTGGTTTCTTTAATCAAATTATTTACATTCACAATATTTCAACTAGCTATTACTTCAAATCAAACTCAACTCATGCTCTCATTACCATTAATTCATACTTTTTTACCGTTAACTGGATAGAACTACGACTTTAGTCGAGCAACACACTATTCGAATAACCTTTTCACACCTATTCCCTGTGGGATTTGACCCCAATCTTGTTGGATTATAATATTTGACATCGATCGCCTTACACTATTTATTAATGTGTAATTTGAGCGTATCAACTTTCCTTATTCTTTTCGCTGCAGGTTTTAAATTGTTCCTTTTTTTTCTCGTGTACAACTGTTGGTAAATGATATTTCCCCATTGCATGTCCCTCTTTCATCTTTAATTTTTTATTTCTGTTTATTTTTCGCTGCATATGATATAGTTGCACAGGTTTATTTGTAGTCTGGTCCTGGACTCTTCACTACTTTGCGGGTCAGGCCAGACACTTACCAGAACATGGGGTCAGTTGTGCTGATACTACACTCTGCACTGTGTGCAGATCCCAGAGTGACAGCTTTTGGACCGTAGCTTTGAGTGGCTGCTTCACTCCAGTAAGAGATTCTGAGGTAGTCTTGCATGTGTCTGCAGGCCCCGGCATTCTCTTCTATCTTTGTATTCTGTTTTCATTTACTTCCAAGACAGATTGTATCTTTCTTTCAGACCTTGTTTATAGTAATTGTAGACTGTCTATGAAGTGTGACACCACTTATGGGAGGATTTTGCTTTAGATGATGTATTGGATATTTATTCAAATATTTTATTGTTTCTTCCGCTTGTTTAAAAATTTCGCTATTTATAAGCTATTTTTCCTAACTGTTAAAGGATTTTAAATTGGGAAAAGATAATTTATTCACATTGTTGGCTTGCCTAACTTTCATTAGTAGGCGCCATCACGACTCCCGAAGGTAGAAAATCCTCATGAAGCATTTTAGCTAGCTAACACCGGATCCAAGGCGTTGTCGTGTAATGGATCTCGTCTATTGCTCGTTTGGGCTCCCAAATCGTCAATTTTTCACAATTCAAAAAACTGTAAATTGAAGTATTCTGACTTACTTTTTGATAAAACTCATGTATATAAAGTGCTTATTAGTTGTTTTTACTGTGTTGTATGCTTTTTGTGATATATCTTTTTATATTTGTTTTTTTATCCTGATTAGTCTATTTATGTGCTAACAAATTATTAAAAATATGTTATTATTTTAGTGAATAATTGGTGCTATATGTGATTTTAGTGTTGTACGTATATTAATATGTGACTTTATTGTTGTTTAGTGCCTTTTGGTGTTATGTTGTGCATTTAATTTTTATGTAGTACTCTTTAGCGTAGTAAAACTTATAATAAATTTTAGCTTATGGTACTTAACTTTATTTATGCTCATTTAGATTAGTGTGACTTTAATTCTCTTTAAGATTCAGTAGTCTAGAATAAAAATTACGTGCTCTCCTTACAATAAACTCGATAAGAGTACTCAATTATGGCTTTAATGTATTAGTAGATAATTATCAAATATTAGAAATGGATTATAGAATAATCAATTGACATTCAAAAAAGACGCTGACATTCAAAAAAGACGTTACGAATGAAATAAACTTAATATTAATATTAAGTTTGTAGTATGTTTTTTTTTTTTGAATATATCTTGATTACTTATGAAAATTTAATATTTAATTTTGTTATAACCCAAAAAAAATCCGAAAAAATGATAGTTCAAACAAAACCTTGTAGAATTTTAGTAAAAAATGTAGGAAACTAATATATGAAATATCAATATAAAAAATTTATCAACCTAAGTATTTGTTATATGAATAATTATAAAAACATAATATTAGTTATGAAAACTAAATATTTTAATTATCTGTTAACCCTAAAAATATCTGGAAAAAATTGATAGGTCAAACAAAAACCTCCCGAATTTTAGTCAAACAGTGTAAGACAATAACAATATAAAACAATAATATACAAAATTTGTCAACCTAAGTATTTTATATGAATAGTTATTAAGTATTTCATGATTAGTTATAAAAATTAATTATTTAATTCTCTTATAACCCAAAAATAATTGAAGAAAGATGATAGTTCAAACAAAACCCTGCCGAATTTTAGTTAAAAATGTAAAAAATTAACATATAAAATAATAGTATAAAAAATATATCAACTTAACTAATAATATAAAAATGTATCCATTAAATATTAATATAAAAAAGTTATAACATATTTAACATGTTAACCGATTAAATAGAAGAATACTTTAATTAATATTGTTCAATTTATATGCAGACATCGTCACAGAGCTTCCCATATGCATCCCGGACCTGCATCTCGAGTGCTACTGTTGCTCCAGGGCAACTTAGGTCTCCACACATGTGGGATGGGCAGTATCTATCCCAGACCTTCCATCCTAGATGTATAGATGATATATGAAAGTTTATGAGGGACCGCCCATTACATCCCCGTACAGTTGGACGCCTTTAGCTAACGGGTTTTTACACCGGTTGCAATTAGAATGAGCCCTGATAATGGCTATGATATAGCAGTGGCGACCAGAGATGCACATGTTTCATCTACTCATCGGCGAGGCTACCATCATGCTAGAGGATGTAGGGGTTCTTTTCGGGTTGCCCGTTGATGTTATATCAGTGGCTTACGCGCATGCTCTTAGGGACAATATAGGGAGGACTACCTTCATATGTTGCAGAGGCTCACCGGTTTCCGGCCTTCAAAGTCGACTGCGTTGAGTGAGGCCAGTCGATTACAGCTGACACCTATGAGGCAACTTTTGGTGGCTCCACATGCGGAGTTTACTGATGACTCATCACCAGAGGATAACGACCGACAAACGAGGCTGTGCTGCTGATGATATTTGGTGTTATACTATTCCCAAACACTTCGAAAAACCTAGTCAACTTGCGATTTCCACATTATCCGGAGCAGCTAAATAATTTACCTAGTCACAGCTAGGGTGGAGCTGTTCTAGCTTACCTTTATAGGAAAATGTGTCGGGAGTGCATGGGCACCATGAGAGATGTTGGTGGTTTTATACCGCTGTTGCGGGTGAAAACCTAGTCAATTCTTTTCATGATTATAACAGAAATAGTAAAAAAATTATGTCCATAATCTATATTAGGTTTGGGCCCGGGGCCGGTTCTTGTAGTTCTATCCACCTTTGCCACTGATAGCTCCGGATGCACTAACTGCATCATTTCTCCCACTAGCTAGGAGGTGGGTAGATAGGCGAGACCACACTTGCGAGGTCGAGGCTCGATATCATCTCCCCTATTATAGGGATTTGTTGGATTTACTCGAAGGAGATCAGGTTCATTCATACTTAAGTTTACTTGTCCTAGTTTGATATGTGTTGATTTTACTTATCTTGTGTTTAATAAATAGTTCATATGGAGGCCATACAATGACGCACTCATAGCTGAATTGTCAGGTTACGCAGTCGAGCTTTATGGAGCTCTTTTATCCCACTTATATGTCTCAATATAGTCAAGCATCATGCCACCGAGCTAGTCCTTCGACAGTTTGATCGACCCCAGCTTGTACCTATTCTGTCCACTTGGCATTCCACATATTAATAGCAGGATGATCGCCGCAAGGTCGACCAGACATACTTGGCCTGACTAGAAGCCCAAATAGAGGATAGGAACCAAAGGTATGGCCTGATTCTGACATACCCTCCACCTGACCGTTTGGACGGGGAGCATGAGTATGTAGGTTGGTATCGCAGTGCTACCTGACTTTTCATCTAGAATCTCGTTTATCGCGTTGGTGGTCGGTACATTCTATATGTCGGGAGGCATGAGGCACCGGTATGTTATTAGTTATACTTATAATGTTACATTACTTTACCATCCTTCCTTAATTAGTATTTTATATGTTAGTCAGGCTATTGGCTTACACCAGTTCTACCAGTTGGGACTGGAGATGCTACAACATGCATGCAAGGGAGTGGTAGTTGTGCACGGGCTTGGCTGTCGGGTTACTGATCTTGCTGCTGCCACATTGAGACGTGCCCGAAAGGATGGGCTGTTAAGATACGATGCTGCTTATGTGCCGCCCGAGGAGTACCATCATAGGCCACAAGTGGCCTTTTAATGTGGTAGACGTGGCAGGGGTGGTCCACGTGGTCGTAGTGGTCGGCGAGGATGAGGTCCCCGGTAAGGGGGCGTTGAGGCACCCATGGAGGATATTAGAGATGATCAGCAGGGTGACTACCCTAAGCCACAGGATGCTCCTCATGATATGCCATCATTCAGCCTCCATCCGTCACCAGGGGCTTCACAATTGACCCTGTCAAGTCCAATGTTGATCACGGGTACGACAATTACGCAGCATGATTGGCATTAGTATTTTCCTAATCGTCCAGAGTCGTCGAGGGTTATTGCTGATCGTCCGATACGAGAGGTGCATTGTGGGCGACGGTTGAGTTATGGCTCATCACCTAATGTTGTTGAGCATCTATCAGGCACAGATAGGGATATATCACGTCGGAGCGAGACGTCACAACCTTCATTTACTCCAGTGCAACTTGATGTTCCAACAGAGCATTGTGTTGCTCTTCATGTGCATGTTTGTTTGTATTACTATTATTTCAAAAAAAATTTACCTTATAGATTAGTCAATAATTACTAAAGTGTTTATATTTTTTTTTAAAGATTTTGTCATCTCCCGTCACGGAGGCCACATTGTGCAATACTCGTTTGCTACATTTTGTGCAAGTTCTCCAATTCGTCACAACCTTTTCTCCCCTTCTCAAGTAAACTTAAAGCAAAACTATAAAAACAATGGAGGGCATTACTTCTGAGGGCTTTAATTCTATGTACCTTCACTATACCCTAGCACATGATGTATATTTTTTGGTTTCTTCTTCTTGTTGGTGCGCATTAAATTTTTAAATAGTTGTTAATGATTAAGCTGTCACGGATGTACAGGGACGGAGTGAGTGAGTCCCAGTTCAGCCAAGTCATAAACGTTGAGCTCGATCAGATTATCGAGGTTTGAATGTGGAGTAACTGCAACTTAGTTTTTTCCATGACACCTATTCTTTTCCTGATCACTAAAGATGAGAATTGGTTTCCAAAGTTCACAGTCGTTTTTCCAGACTAACTCACCTGATAATGTTCTTCCTGGTTTGTACTTTTAGCTGCCTAGTTTGTGTTATTACTGGAGTATAATTTGATTGACTCGTTCTGTATAAACTTCCTTTGAAATATCTTTCTATGCAGGGACAGTGATCGACAATGCGGTTTGCCATCCTAAGAACAACGACTTGTACATGTGTTTGAGTTTTGTAAAATCCCTTGTTTAAGTCTGCTCTATGATTCATATTAATTGCTCCTATTCTATGATGAACTTCTGTCATCTTTGTGATGAAATTGGATTTTCAGCAGATGACATGCAAGAGCTCATGTGCAAGTAAACAATCTCCATCTATAAGTGGATGTTACTTGTCGTTCAAATCCTTCCTTGAGAGATTTTATTTATCTTTTCTACTGTGCTGCAGGTATCAGAGAAGTACTACAGCCATCTCTCTTGGTAAGTAAAATCATTTGTGTTTTACTAGTATTGCTTTTTCAGGAATTATGATTCTTTACTGGCTTGAAAGGTGTTAAAATTATGGAATATCATCACATACGTACTACTCCTAAGATGAATGTGCGCAGTTCTATGTTGTTCTGCTAAGTCTTACATTTGGAGAAAAAACTAAACTAAGAGAAACTGTAATATTAAATATTCGAATTTAGTATTTGTTGATGTCTCGATGATTCTAGTTTTGCTGCTTAAACCTTTCCGTAAAACATTCGTCTATATGAGAGAGTTAACTTAGTTGCATCTTCTTATTATTATATTCATGCTTTTTCCTTCGTTGTGATTTTTAGCCACATGTTGAATAGTTTTTTCAACTGCTAACAACAAACTGTAAAACGAAGATTGATTATTTAATCATTTACTAGACAAATCACTTAATTAATTGAAAAAAGTAGAAATTCGACAATCATTATGACAAAGTTTATTGCCTAATTAAAGGGCTATTGCATGTGTTCCGTACATCATTGTGTGTTTCCGCCTGGACTAGGGGAGGACAAAACACAAAGAGCAATATCATATCATTGGTTTGGCAATTAAGTTGATAGTTATTTGTATACTCCATGGGCTGTAGTAGTGCTTTAATTCCTTCTACCTTTGTTACGCCTCGTAGCTACTTTCGTCCACCCGTCCTCGTCCACTTCAGTTGGCTGCTTCGTCACAGGCTCATCAACTACCATACCCTGGCCCAAATTTGACTGTGTTCCCACAGAATCAATAGCCATATCTGATGAATTGTTACCCAAGTTCTCATTGCCGTCATCACTACTGTCCTCGTTGTCACTAGCATCCTGGCAAGTTTTGCAAAAAGCAAGCAATAAAACAAATTATCAGTGGACAACATTCTCCAATTACAAAAAAGATGCATCACAGGGGGGGGGGGGGGAAATTCAAGAGCAACAGTTTCAATTTAGGGCACTTTGGGGTTTATATTAGTCAATATATCAACAGCATCAACCTGGGGAATTTAACGGTTTGGGGCTGCTAAAAATAAAGTTCAAAATATTTTATAGAAGGGAAAAGGGTCAGAACTGCCCCTAACGTATTGACTCCAGTTTAAAAATGCCCTCCGATAACCTATTTTGAAAAAACTGCCCCTACCGTTAAAATTTTGGCATATTTGTGCCCCTAAATCTAACAGCTGACTTGTACTTATATTTAAAATATTTTTAATTCCACGTGGCCTAATCTGATTGGCTTTTCATTAAACCCTGACCCAAACCGTTTTTACCCCATAACCCGACCAGACCCGGCCCGAAAACCGCTGGAACCTGAGAAGAACCGCTAAAAATATCGCTAATTTTCTGCTCCGCATTCAAATCCCATAACGACAATACACTTTTAGATAAATCATCGTACTGATAATCTAAACCTAACGCTAAACTATCCCAGAGCTTCACAACATTTTTCCCCGCAGAAAACTCCGTCCACGGGAACCGCTCAAAACTATTCCGCTGCCGTCGGAGTCTCAAATTACAATTTTGACCTTGTTCCTTAAAGTAGAAACTCGAGCCAGAAACTCTAAAATCTTCATCAATTTGCCGATCAATGAGGTCTTCATCGTCAGAAGACGGCGGCGTTGAGCATTTATCGTCTTCATCGTCGGAGTCTGAAATATCAAAGTCTTCTCCGAGATATTGAAGGAGAGGTTCAGCAGAAGGTTTAAGGGTAAAACGTAAACGAACAAAAGTTTGATTCTTCTTATTAGGCTGCTAAAAGTGGCTACACAAGGAGAAACTGTATGTGAAAATGACCAACTTCAACACAAGTAATTAAAAACAGGCAAACGGTTATTTGTAAGACCACGATGAATTATAGGTCAAACACCTTCATAATACAGATTCGGCTATGGAAGCTGATCGGAGAAACTGAAATTCTCAGCGGTTTGGGTCGGGGTCGGGTCGGGTTATGGGGTAAAAAGCGGTTTGGGTCAGGGTTTAATGAAAAGCCAATCAGATTAGGCCACGTGGAATTAAAAATATTTTAAATATAAGTACAAGTCAGCTGTTAGATTTAGGGGCACAAATATGCCAAAATTTTAACGGTAGGGGCAGTTTTTTCAAAATAGGTTATCGGAGGGCATTTTTAAACTGGAGTCAATACGTTATGGGCAGTTCTGACCCTTTTCCGTTTATAGAATTCCTCAAGAATCACTTAAATAGAATTCATGAACAAGGCCATCAGGGAAAAAGTCTCGACTAAGAAAATAATATGTTTATTACAATAAAGTTTCCTTGCAACAAGTAGTCCAAACACAAACTATGAACAGACTAGACCATGCATCATTTCCAATCCTTTTAATCGCCCACAGCGGTGGCTTAACCAACGATACTTCAAAGGAAAATGGACATGTATTTGCTGGCTGGTGAAAGAAACCAAAGATTTTTTTGATCAAGAATATAATATTGACAAACCGAGTGAAGAAACCAAAGACACTTCGAAGGGAAAAGGGAGACTGTCCTTAACTTAAGTCAGAATTTCATACTTGCTTATTTTGTGGTGCAAAAGGCTAATGTATATGATGTAGACACAGCTACAATTTCTCAGCTCCTTATCCTGAATAAGATAAGCAATTGGGTTTTTGCCTCTTTTGTACAGTACACATTCAGAATCTTCCTACTGTTGCTTTACATTTAGTGAACAAAATGATTACCTTACTTATCACCAAAAAAACTCATATAGTGAACCCTAACAAATTTAGGATTGAAGAGTGGTTGATTAATTGATATACTAGCACGTTTCAGTAACATGCACCTCCCACCAACCATTTTCAGCTAGGAAAATGGGGGAATCCAGCTTTATGCCTTTTTTTGGGAAACTTCCCGGAAAACCCGCTACCACTACAACCTCTGCCTTTCGGTTGAGCACACTGTGCGCTCAGGATAAACCTCCCACTGTGTAATAGCCTGCAAACCACACAAGTAAGGTAAACCGTACTAGACAAGTCCTATGCGACAGACTCGACCCATAAGGCATTGAGGGGGGATCGATCCCAAGTCATCTGTATGGATGACCACCCTCCAAACTAGGCATCCCCAAAGGGATAATCCAGCTTTATGCTTGTTATGTTATAAATGGTTGAATATATTTGGTCTTCTCATTCTTCTCAAGTTCCTATTTCCTTGGAACAATTAGCAAAAGTATACCATGCATAATTACCTTCATCTCATACAGTTACCATTATCCAATACCTGATTTACCCAAGCATCATTTGTAATAAATATGAATTAAGGCCTCTATTACTTCCACACAAGTAACTCATCCAACATACTAGTTCTTCTTCATCATTTTTTGTAATGCATACGATAGGATACATTGAAGTAGTAGGTGACTATCAACAGAAAAAATTTCTACCGATCACAGAGGAAAAAATACAGTTACCATTATCCAATACCTGATTTACCCAAGCATCATTTGTAATAAATATGAATTAAGGCCTCTATTACTTCCACACAAGTAACTCATCCAACATACTAGTTCTTCTTCATCATTTTTTGTAATGCATACGATAGGATACATTGAAGTAGTAGGTGACTATCAACAGAAAAAATTTCTACCGATCACAGAGGAAAAAACATATACTGCCTATAACAAAAAGGATGCTTACTTGTCTGACATAAGTGGCAGGTCTCCTTCCAACATTTGTTTCTCTTAGCAGTTTGATTGAATTGAAATTGCCTTCCAGACACTCTTCATGCATAAACATCATTTTTTCTGCTACCTGAAAGAAAACATCAACATTATTTGTTAGGGAAGCATACATCATATCTGACTCCAAAGCCTTGCAGAAATGCATGATTACACGAACAATAAATTTTCTAACCACTGTAAACAACATAATTTAGAAAGGGTAAATTACCATTTTAGTTCTTATATTCTAAAATTGTACTTCTCCCTAACAGGAACGGTACAACAGTTTGGTCAAAATTCAAGATAATAACAACAAAAAGAAAATAGCAAAGAGAAAACCACTGCTCGTTTCCTGATCTTCTTTGTTCGCTTGATGCTTCCTTGAACAAAGGTTAGCGGCTGGCAAAGAGAATGGGACAGAAATTCTCATCCCAGAAAAATGAAGAATAGAGAATGGGACAGAACTAAGGAGAACTGGGAAATGGCTGCCTGTAGGGAGGCGGAGTACCACAAAGGGGAGGGCAAACCACAAACATCCTTCTTCAAGTTGTGGACTAACTATCAATTGATTCCCATAATTCATTTATATCTTCCAATGAGATATCCGTAGCATGTTATTACTAAGCCTTCTAAGCTTTATTATTACAGGTAGAAAAAGTTAATAACATGATGATATTTTGTGGATGTAAATCTCGTATTTTTATCAATTAAATGAGGTAAAGGCACTGAATTTAAGATATAGTTCTTAAGTCACCTTGATACTCCCAATTGAAATGGACAGTTTGGTTGTATGAAACAAAGCACCAGCGCAGCAAAAAAGATTGGTTTTATAGAGGACGCTAGTCATGCGATCAATTCCAAATTGAACTTATATCAGTATATACTATTAATGTCATATTCTTTTTTTTTTCACAAAACTAATCCATATCCCTAGCTTCCTGTTTTGGCCGAACACAAAATGCTAATTAGCCTTCTCTTTCAGATTCACCAAAAGAATTAAGTTTGAAAGTGTGGTCAAATGCAACATCATAACCTTCAGCATAACCAAAAGGGGAGAATAGCATCAGAGTAAACATATTTGATTGATAACGACAAAAACCTTTACTGAGACCCCAATTTCTTTTAATGACTTAGTGTTACAATATAAATACCAGGACAATCTGGAGAATTTACACACTTGAATCACGCCAGAAGTTAGCATACAGCATATACTTGTTGAATTATTTCAAATCGGATGAGATGTACTTCAGAGCCTGATTAAGTTTCTGGAAAATTAGAAGTGCTTACTTTTCAAAAGAAAGCACTTACGAGGAGTTTGTTTGAAGTTTTTCAACCACAGGCATAAAAACTGCACCACTTAATTTCATTGTCTATGAAATCATTCCCACGAATATTTTATGTAGCCCTAACACAGCAAACAAAGATGATAGAGAATTAAGGATTACAAGGCAAGGAGTGGCACCGTACCTCCTCAAGACTGCCATCATCGACTTCAGTATTTAGAGACAACATGAACTCATCTAGAATCTCCTCTATATCATCCATATATACTTTTTCTGCATAATGAAAAACAATGACGGACCCACAAAAACAATAAAAAAACAAATATTTAATCAAATACAATAAAATAAAATAAAATAAAATAAGTAGAAAACAAAGGGATATTAGCAGCTGGGAATGGCTTAAATATGTAACTACCTCCATTTCCATTGAGGTGTTGCTTCTCTTTTTAGTTTGATTAAAAAAAGTTGCCTCTTTTATATTTACTAAGTTTTAAATTTCAACATTTCCAGTTTACACTTGATGAAAATCTGAATAACATGTCATGTTTAAAAACGCAAGATAAAACTAAAATACATAAGTTGAAACGAGGGAATATTAATCATATGCAGAATTACCTTTGGAATTTGTGAAGGCGGAAAATATGTCGAGATTGAGCTGACTAGACTTTTCACGAGAGCTGCGGCCACCCCAGTTGTTCTCGATAGCCATCTGAAGGGCAGTCCATCTACCTAGCACCAACCCGATGCCTTCCTGTAACTGTGCAGCTGCCTCAAGCGTCAGCTGAGCTGGTGCGGCGTTGTTGCCATTGTCCATTCTGAACCAAAAAACAGCATAGAGGCAAGGGAGGCTCTAGGATAAGGCAAGTCTTGCCTTAGGCCCCCAAATATTTAAGGCCCAAAAACTGTATAGTACTACTATATCACTATATAATATATGTAATTTATATTTATACAATTTATAATAAAGTATTTTAAATTTAATATTTTACTTAAATTTGATCGAGGTAGGATAATGAGAATAGAATAAAACTTTTCTCTCACTGAATTAAATGATATATTTATCTTCTCATCAATTTTATTTTTCTTTCTTTCTTTTTTCACATTTTTTACTATTTTTCTTTCTAATTTCAACTCAAATTCTCTAAATTAGCTATTCATTTTTGTCACATTTAATTGAACCACACATCAGAAAGCAAATTCTTTTGTGTCTCATCTTTTTTAACTAAGAAATCTTCCAGACAAGTGTCGTAAGGTTCAAAACACGATGGATAATAGCCTCATCCATTTTACCATTTTTACTTAATGCTATATTTTGTATAGGGGAGAGTAGGGGTGGGCGTCCAGTACTTCAGTACGGTATTTATGAATTATGGTTCAGTACTTTGGTATTCAATATATCAATTGTGCATACCAAATACCGTACCAAAGTAGTTTGGTATTTTCTTGTTTGTATCATTCCACATAAATGTCAAGACTACAAACTTATTGCAAAAGTTTATCAATAATTATTTCCGGTAACATCACTTACTGCACTACGAGCCTAAAACAAATAGTACAATGGAAAGAAGAATTTGAAGGTGGGATCTAAAATTGAATTCAGAAGGGCAAAAGTCATAAAACATAAACTTGGCATCATCATTGACATATTTGAAAGAAAATGTCAAACAAGAAGATAGAAACAGAGTGACAATGACTGATTTTTCTCCTTCACAATGACCATTTCTAGACAATTTAACATCCTAATAAGGAAAATTCTAATTTGATTGCCAATTCCAGTTTAATCAATGGCATATATCAATACATACCAAGGTTGTAAGCAACAAGAACAAAAAAATTGAAACAAACGGCTCAGTTAAAAAGCAACTTAACTCAGAAATGTGATTATAGCTCGCATGTATGAAGATCAACAATGAAGAATGGAGAAGTTATGAACCTAAATGAAAGTCAAGAATGAGCAAACAAGCAATCGCCGAGTAGAGGAGTCGCCGTCACCGGGGTCGTGAAGCTATTGTAGTCGTGAGTCGTAACTCGTGAGCAGCAACCAAGCAAAGCTGAAATATTTGGACTAGGTCAGAAAATAGAAAAGGAAAGTGGGTTTTTTTTATACGGGAAAAGGCTCTAACCCCTTTATATTTTAAATAGATACCCTTCTATAAATTTTTATTTCATAATTATCTTTTGATTTTTTATAACCAAATATTTATATATAAAACTCATTTTGTTATAAACTAAAGCAAAAGACAAAAACAATAGAACAAGAACAATAACAATAGAGAGAAGAGTAGAGAGAGTTCTTCTTATTGAGTTGAGAGGGGTCTCAAGGGATGATTTACAATGGTAGGGGGAACCTCTATTTATAGGGGAGAGGAAGATTTAGCTACCACTAATAGAACTCTAAAATCTCTCTAATTAGATACATTAAAGACATTCACCTTAAATAGAAGTGTAAGAATCTTCTATTTCATAACACTCCCCCTTGAATGTCTATTCAACAATGTGCCTCATAAAACCTTAAAACCAAAACCCAATGGGAAAAATTAAAGTAAGGAAAAAGAGTACACATGTTTGAATATGCGCCTATTGGTTGCCTCGTTAAAAACCTTGCAAGGAAAACCCAGTGGGACAAAACCTTGTAAGGGAAAAAGAGTGCAACGCGCATTGACTCCCCCTAATGAGTACATCAATTTATATCCTTGAGCATTTGCATTCCAATCTTGTGCATCATCTTCAAAACGATCTTTGGTAGAGATTTGACAAATCAACCATATTGACTTGAATAAATATTCCGTACCTTGAAATCATCATTCTTGATAGATATGAACATCTTCATATAATGTCGTGGAATAGCTCTTCAATATCTCCATAGATGCATTCTCAATGCCATCATGCTTACAGTTATAGCAAGATACATATGTACACAAATTGTACTTAGGATGTGGTACTTCAGGACCAAGGATTGCATATGCTTCAAGCAACTTAAATCTTTCAAGTTAAGTCATGTAAGTCACGTAATAGACTTTAGCTGCATATCAAAGTTTCATGTCATGCTAAACAAATAAGATATCGAAAATTGACTATACATACCTTTGCCTTTATACTTTCAAGCATATGAACTATAGGTTCAAAGCTACATGTCTTTCATATGGAATCAATTCTTCTTGAATTGTATCTCTTCCATTTAGTTACTTTCTTTGGGTCAGCAAATGCGTATAGCATGCTTTGCAATATGTTGCAATTGAATTATCCCTTTTATGAACTTCAGGTTCATATCATGATATTCGGGGATATACATATACAAATGAGAATTCATCCCATGTAACACTTTCTCAAGTGTTTATCATGTCTCCCCCTCATGTTAGTAAAACTAACATGTTTCCTCAACTTTGGAAAATCATCTTTGTGCATTATGTCAATATACACAGCACCTTAATAATAAGATGAAATTATTTGGTTCCTGACCCTGAACCACTTGTGAGGGGAGAATATACTCTCGTATACAACTTATATCAAACTGATATATATATAACTTAGTTCTCATAAGAAACAGTTTAGCTATTAAGTGGAAGCACTCAATAATTATCTTGCTAAACCAACTTTAATATAAACCAACTTATCAAGATGAACTGTCTTGAGTAGAGAATCTGGAAACTATGCTCGAAGTTAGATTACTGAGCGATTTACCTCGCAAGCACTGCCAGGCTGCGGGTTAATAACAATGGCGCATGTAACCATATCATAGATGCATCATATGTGGTATACATGGCAGGTGAATGGGCCCATACTCACCTTTCATATTTCCAGAATTTAGGGGCTTCAACCCGAACTCTTTAGTTGGTCAGTTCATTAATGAGAACAAGTGATACAAGAGTATTCGTAAAGAACTTTCTAGTTCTTTAATATTCACCTATGTGAATTTGCACATCATACTTCAAATGAGATGGCTAACACAAATGTCAACTGACTAAATTATCAATATTGGTAAACTTCAAATTTACACCATGACATGTGCACTTATCAATAAACTTCGGGTTTATTATGACATGGGTTTTATACCAATAGATATCCACTTTATTGTGGCATTCTTTCTTTTGTGTAGTACAAACTGGAGAACAAAGCGGGTAGCTTTTCATATACAAATTACCCCGCTACAAGTTGTAGTAATAGGAGAATCAAAGCCTTCCTTTATTTATAGTCTCAATATCATCAATCGCCTTCGCGTGTACTTTTGGAAATTGGATAAGTTTCTTTGAGACTTACTACAGCACAATACTCAATTGTGTTTCTCCAACATAGTAATAATTGGCTCTTCGAGAGCTCTCAATTAATTTTGTACTACCACAGATTCATCAACATTCATGTGGTGAATTTCTTTCTTAAAGGGAAAGTTATACCATTATGGTCATGTCGAACTTATATGCAAGATATGTTTCTTGCATTATCGTTGTCTTTTAATGGTCATATTTCCAAAATACTTTGGCGTACAATAGGTACGCGACCAACGATCATTCATGCCATATATCATCTCAAACCTCCTTCTAGGGGTGAGGGTGGTATTATCTCAAGCCTCATTCTAGGAGTGAGTGTGGTATATTCAATACCAATTTCATGTTCATATTCTTCCAATATTGAATATGTATTTGTGAATCACATTCACTTCGAGGATATGTGATTTTGTTATCTTTTTCAGATCTATAAATGCTTCAGGCATTTGATTCGCTATTCTTTGCAAATGGATAATCTTTTGTGCCTCTTTCTTTCAAATAGAGGTATGTGGATCAAGATGAGATAATGATGCATTTTTCCACAAAATTTCCCGTTTGGTTTCACCAACTTCTCCCCCTAATTTTGGGAAAAGTGTCTCATCAAATTGACAGTCTGGAAATAGTGCAGTGAACAAATCTCCTGTCAATGTTTCGAGGTAGCGAATAATGGAGGACGCGTCAAACTCAACATATATTCCTAACCTCCTTTGCAAACCCATTTTGGTGCGGGATGGCGGTGCTACAGGCACATATACTGCGTATCCAAAGCTTCTTAAATGGGATATATTGGGTTCATGACCCAAAACCAATTGCAATGGGGAATATTTGTGTCAATTCGTCAGTCAGAGACGAACTAGCATTGCTGCATGCAACATGGCGTGACCCCAAACCGAAGTGGGCAGTCGACGAACTAGCATTGCTTCATGCAAAATGGCATGACCCCAAACCGAAGTGGGCAGCCGACAAACTAGTATTGTTGCATGCAAAATGGCGTGAACCCAAGTCGAAGCGGGCAGCCTCGTTTTCATGAAGAATTCAAGATTATTCTCATCTATTGTCTCAATATGATATCCATTTTGAATGATATCTTTAAAACTCAACAAGTTCCTTTTAGACTTGGAGGAGAACACTTTGATTGATATCATTAAAACTCAACAAGTCCTTTTTAGACTTGGAGGAGAACATTGCATTCTCTATGATTAACGTCATGCCTTTGGGCAGAGTTACAATTGCTCTTCCGGAGCCTTCAATCAATTTACTACTTCCATAGATTGTAGTAATGTTTGCCTTACACAATTACTCTTCTTTTCTTTGAGTATTGTATGTGTAGTACATGAATCAACTAGGCAAATACTTTTACAATTGGACGTTGGTCCAAGTTCGCTTTGTGAGATATCCATATTTGCTATCCCATAGTTTAACATACAAAAGAAATACACGAACATAGGAATAAACAAGTTCAATTCTTTTGTGTCACATAATATCTTCAAAATCTGCTACTAACAGTTGGCTAACAAAATCAGATATGTTATCCATAATCAATTCCTTTGCAGTTTGAAAATTTCAGCGTTTTTCATAAGACAATCAATTATTAAATACACACAATCGATTGTTTGAACATAGACAATCGATTGTTAAACACACAATCGATTATTTGTTATTTTTGAAAAACTTCGGATCACACTGTCTTAAGACAATCGATTGTTAGACATAGACAATCGATTGTTGGTTATTTTTGAAAAATTCCAGACCTCACTGTTTCAAGACAATCGATTGTTAGACAAAGACAATCGATTGTGGATGATTTTTGAAAATTTCCAGACCTCACTGTTTTAAGACAATCGATTGTTAGTCAACGACAATCGATTGTTGATCAATTGTTTTTCAACTTTAATGCGAAAATAGTTGATAATCGACTAGTTTTTCAGGCTAGTCGATTACCCCCACTAGAAAATAAAAGTTTTATTGATATTTGAGCATATTGAGAACTAATACAAATATCATATCATGAACTAGCTAATACGAGCTAATACTAATGACTATTAGTTTATTCATTAACTAATACAAATAAATCAAACAGCTCCATCCTCTTTCATCACCGATCCATCATCGATTAGGTGGTCTATCTTCCCATCGGGTTGCTTAAAGAAGTCTGCCATATTCAAGTTGTCGTCAGAGACAAAATTCGTTATGGGGCGTTTACTCTTTCGAGATGCTTAATAAAGGTCAACCAAATGTCTTGGTATACGGCAAGACTTAGACCAGTGCCCGTTTTCACCGCAACGATAATATATAGTTTATGAACTATTTGCTTTTGGATTCTTATCGTATCGTGCTAGTGGCAGAGTGACCAACTTCATGTTGTCATCTCTCTTCTTTAAGTCTTTCCACAAGATGGGTGAATCCTTGATGTTGAGATATTCAATCTTCAAACTTTCATCAAGGTGATGGCGCAAGAAAATCAAGGCCTTCATACAGTTTCAAACCTTCCTTAAGGTAATGGCGCAAGAAAATCAAGGCCTTAGCATAGGTTCAAACCTTCATCAAGGTGATGGCGCAAGAGAATCAAGGCCTTAGTATAGTTTTGGGTGGATGCACTATTTCTGTTTTTAATGGCGTCTTCGAGACCCATAGCATCAAAGTGGATTTCATCATCCAACACCATAGTTCTTGCCCGAAATTTCGAGGGCAACGAACTTTCTTTTCATATGACACAATTACATCAAGAGCGTGTTCATACTTACGGGCTCTATTACAATTATCACATTCACTTCAGGGAATGGATCAAAATCATGTGCTTTACACAAGCTGCTACCACATTCTCTAAAGGGAATGGAGCAAATTCAATTGGACGGAATTCTTTGTCACGTCCACAATCATACATGAATTTAATCATGGCAGGACATAGAGATTTTACCACTTCGTGTGGTTATAATTTCTCACAAACTCCATTAGAGTTATAATCAAACTTTGTATATAAAATTTATAGAATTCCAAGAATTTGAAAAGGAAAAGTAAATTACTTACCTTTAAGGTATACCAAATATATTTTCAATATTTTCTTCCTTTCTTCCTTTCCTTTCTTTCTTTCCTTTCTTTCTTTCCATTTTCTTTTCAACTTTTCGTTTCTTTCTGCCTCCTCCTTTTTTTTTTTTCTTTTTCTTTCTTCATTCTTTCTTTGAAGAAAAACCCTACACAAGTAAAAGTTAAGACAATCGAAAATTAAATTAGGAAGAGGGAAATACCTTGGATTTTCGAGAATGATACTTGAGACGGTAGAGTCTCGTGCTGATAACGTGTTATAAACTAAAGCAAAAGACAAAAACAATAGAACAAGAACAATAGCAATAGAGAGAAGAGTAGAGAGAGTTCTTCTTATTGAGTTGAGAGGGGTCTCAAGGGATGATTTACAATGGTAGGGGGAACCTCTATTTATAGGGGAGAGGAAGATTTAGCTACCACTAATAGAACTCTAAAATCTCTCTAATTAGATACATTAAAGACATTCACCTTAAATAGAAGTGTAAGAATCTTCTATTTCATAACACATTTGACTTAGTTTATTTATAGTAGCTGATAAGCATTAGGTGCTAAAAAGCACTTTTAAATGTTAAATCTGATTTAACAAATAAGCATTTACGTGTTTGTATAAAAATACTGAAATTAATAATAAGCAGTTAAAACTGATTAATTAAAGCAGTGATAAGCTCTTTTTATGTTAAAATGACTTAAATGTCCTTATAACAATTTACACTGCAAAAAATGTTATTTTCTTAAAAAATTTAGATTCTACATAGATTCTACCTATTTATCATGTTACTTTAGTTATAAAAATAATTATACAATATCTTTTTTATAAATTATATTTATTTTATGATAGGCATACAATCATAAATTAGAAGGGGTGGAGTATAAATTAATAAAAGTTAAGAAGAAAACCTTAAATAATGCACAAAATGTTTGTAGAGAAGAAACAAGCACTTCATATGTATTGTTTGTAATAAATAAGGTTAAAACATTCATCTATCATAAATATCTTGAGCAATCAGATCACGAATTGCCATCCAAATATTATTATCTCTGTGATTTTCTACATTTTCTTCATTTGTAACGTTGACCCTTGTGGATCTTTCAACATCAGGATCAACACGTGATACATATCTCTCATTCACGGGTTCTTGAAATGCATTGTCCACCTTACATTTCTTTCTAATGTAATTATGGATAGCCATTGTAGCCAATACGATATCTCTTTGAGTGTCAATATGATAAAAAGGCATATTTCGCAAAATAGACCAGCTTGCTTTCCATACCCTAAATGTTCGCTCTACAATGTTTCTTCAAGAAGAATGCAAAAAATTGAACATTTCTTTATGTCCATTTGGTGCTCGCAATTGTCGTGTTGCACCTCGACGAAATTCTGCAAGGTGGTATCTCACATTATCCCCTTTATATGGAGCTATATATCCCTTTATGTGTGAATATCCTTCATCAACGAGATAATATTTGTCCCTAGATGGATGTGGAAAATTCAGATTGGGTCTACGAAGTGCCTCACCAAATATGCGGTTATCATGAGCTGCTCCTTCCCACCTAGCCCATGCAAATGTAAAACACATATTAAAATCGACAATAGCAAGAATATTTTGAGTAGGATAACCTTTATATCCAATATATGGTATCTCTTGACCTTGAGGCAATCTTGCTTTCACATGTGTGCCATCAAGTGCTCCAACACAATCCTAAAAATATATACATGCATAAACTAAATATAAGTTTACACAAGATAATTTTTTGAATTAAAATGTAAAAATATAATAATGTAATTATCAAGTATGTCACTTACTTTAAAGAAAGGGATATAACGTTGATTATATGGCTTGTGATCTCCTGCACCATCATTATAACTTGGATGTGGCTGAATTATGTCTCTTGCAAGCTTTCCAATGACCTTTAGAATACTATGAAAATGCCTATGAATTGTTTCTCCTGAATGTTGAAAAATCTCTTGTACCAATCGATTTCTGGTACCATGTGCACAACTCATCAAGAACATCCCTAACTCCTCATAGACAGCCATCCCACGTGTGGGTTTAAGATCATATTTATCAGTTAGATCATTGCTTAAATAAAAAAATACTGACTTCTTCAATCTAAAATTTTCATAACACCGAGTCTCATTTCCATGTAATATCTCTTGAATAAATATATTCCCAGTGCGTTTAGATGTACGACATGGTTCCTTGCAAATGTATTTCTCATAATATATCAATATACTCTTACATGATATTCGACATAGTGCCATCCGTATCTTTTTTTCTTTTCTTCATTTTCGTCGTGTAACAACTCATTGTTCCAGCATTTCATTAAACTGAAATGAAACAGACATACAAACTGCAAACTAAAACTGACAAATACTAACTTCAAAGTTGATAGTATAGTCATCTATTAAAATAAAACATGTAATGTCTAACAGGAAATGATTAAGCCACCATTATGTCTAAACAGGAAATAAAATATTAAGAAAATATAATCTTCTGCAATTACTTTAAAGAGCAAGTTAAAATGTCTAATGCTAATGTAATATGGGTAAGGCATCATCAAGAAGTTCTCAGATTGGATTAGATGCATTATTCGGCACAAAGGATCGTGGATGCTTGTACTCCAACTAAGATTTCCTAGCTTCATCAATAGACAACTTTAAAAATGCATGTCGCATCTCTTTCTGTGTCAACAAGTTCACAGCACAATTAAAAATATCACTCCCTCGAAGAATACCAGGAATATTTTCTAAAATGTCCATGCACTTCTCAATGGTGGGCTCTGGCGATTTAAATGTGTTGTCGTTAGATATGAACTCAACTAGGGAGTGTATCTCCTCCTTTAGCGATAACGAATTATTTTTTGTCTTGCGCTTTTTCACTTGACTGCTACTGCCACTGCCATCTATTGACTTTCGCTTTTTAAGTGATGGCTCAGGAAATATAATTGAATCCATATTCTGCAATTCATGACTTTCATCGCTTCTTTCATCATTTCATTGTTCTATGTCATTATCATAAGCATCATTTGTTCCATTATCATCTTGATCTAACCCAACTTCTGACTCTTATTCTTGAGTTGCTGCACGTGCTTTTTCTCCGGTGGCAATGAAGTCAGTAAATAAAGTATCGTAACGAAACCATATCAGCGAAAGGTCTTTGTTCCTAAATTTTTAATACTTGGAATTCTCCTGTAAAAAAGAATTTAAAATTCCTCTAAGCAAACAAATGAAACTAACAATTAAAATAGATATGAAATACTTATAGAAAAGGGCAAGCAATGTACCTTAATTTTTTGCTCTCACCAATCACCATCTGCAATAACTATTTTTTTGTGGGATCCCATCCTAAACCTGCCTCACCTCTCATCAACAGCTTAAAAAGAGTCCACTCTGCTTTCATGTGATCCTAATGGTTTTTCATTTGTTTTCTAGTATATTCTCGTCCCGTCTTCTTATTAAACTGATTTACCATATTCTTCTATCCATCTTTAGACAAGTAAGTGTTTGGCCTATTTCCTTTTCTAACTTCTTGCTCACACAATTCAATAAATTTAATATGTGCATATTCGTCCCACTTAGCATTATGTCATTCATCCATAATTGAATGTTAACAATCTGAAGAGATTATAAGATTTAGCTATAAATATACACATATAATAATATTTATGCACAACTGAAAATAAACAAAGTTCGAAAGAATGCCTTCTTATTTTTTTATGTTACATAATTTGCGAAGCTAAAGAAACTAACAGTTAAAGTAATAGTTAGTACTCAAAGAAACACTCTGTCATCGTTTCACCAAATGTGAACAGGTTGAATAGTTGGTATAGGACTCCAAAGTTGTGCATATAAAATTTGCTCAAGATAGTCCTCACATGCAGTCCTCACATGTGGTCCAATAAATCACTTAGTGTCTATTAACAGTGACACCTCTAATCTCCTCCTTGTATATTCTTTCTTGATCAACCTCAATTTTCTTGAGGCCATTCTACACCCCCTAGTGTTCACATACAGATCCTTGGATACAAAGATGTATACTGGATGCTTTTGGCCTAACAAGGAAAATATGAAAATGAGAAAAGAACAAGACATCTGCGCGGATGCAACAATTCTGAGAAAACCAACCTCACAAATGCAACAATGCCAATAGAATTAATAATCAGTGTTCTGCTAAGATTGACAATGCAGAGGAGGAGCAGATTTCAGCGAGGAAATGTCGGCACATACGATGTATTAATGAACAAAAACACATGGCAGCATATTGATACAATACATCACGTCAAAACTGTGTCAATACAATGCCATATACTCCGAATTCAATGGGTGGTATTAGCACCAAGTGCTCATTCACTTGAAGGAACAATTATGGTATGCACAAGCATAGATTTGAAATATAATATGAAAAAGATAAGGCAATGAAGTGTGGTAATCTTAACTGATGATACTACAATCAAGGGACGAGCACAACCCAGAACTTCCCCAGCAACATACATGAGAGGGAAAAAGTGGTGTACTTCGCCAGTTATAATTTATACAAATTCGACCTGCTTTATCAAGACGGGCACTTGAGTGAATGTTAACACGTTTTCTCTATTAGAAAATAATACTCTACATATAACTGGCATTGACAAGTTTCTTTAGACAAGTAGTTTTGGCCATCTTTCAACACTTAACTAAATATTGTCTGACTTGTATTTGAGAGTTAAGGAAAAGAAGAGATTTCCGTAAACAAATAATGTAAAGGATTGTGCTGGGAAACATAGCAATCACTCTTGAAATAAAGTAGCCATAAATATTACTGTCAACATCCAGTAGCATTAACACAACAACCATAATTAATACTTTTGAAACAAAGCAGTCTTAAGAAGACAAGTGAATTTCTTTACCACAAGATATTTATGATAATTGCAGAGGCACGGCTGGAGAGAGCTTTCCTTCAACAATGACAGCGCGAGAATCATCAACCCCTCTACTATTTATAGAGAGAAGGCAACAATGTCTGTTTATAGAGGCATGGCTGGAAGGTAATGTCTCTTTATAGGTTTTGAAGAGTTAAACTATACTAAGAGTTTTGTTTTAAAAAGAAGTATTTTAGGGATAGAATAGTAAATGTTTTGGTTTAACCTAAAGTGCTTATAAGCTGAAATTTGATAAGTTGTGGGAGACGAGCTTATGACTTTTGGCTTATTTTTGGCTTATAAGCACTTAACTTATAAGCACTTTTAATTTACCAAACGCGTAGATAAGCCAAAAAGTGCTTATAAGCCAATTTGACCAGCTTATAAGCTTAGGCAAACACCCTCATTGTAATCTTCTAACATTAAGTCATAAAATAAACCTTGTGTTATTTTTCTCTCTCTGATATCCCCTCAAATTTCTCCAAACGCTACCCTATATCTCCCTCTCTGTCTCTACATCCCATGTCCTCTTCTCCATCGGATCTTTCTACTGTAAAATAATATTTTGTCAGCTTTCTACCATTTTATTCGACTTGCCTGCATTTTTGGCTTGATTATATTCTCTGTCTCTAGTTTAATATTGCCCATTACAATTTTGGGTTAAGATATTTGGCCAAAGAAGAATCTATTAATTTGCAGAATGTTAAGATTGTTATCTTTTTAACATACTTCAAGGATAATTATGCTTTGACATATTCTCAAACTTTCAGAATTTATGTTAAAGAATGCAAAGGTTTTGGAGAAGTCTCCATTATTTTGCCGGTATTTACGTGCTAATCGTCAGTAACCGGAGGCAGCGACGACGACGAGCGAGAACTGGATACTGATGTTGCTTCAACGAGACGACATTAGGGTTGTTCTTGAACAAAGACGATGTTGGGGGTGAGCAGCTTGAATTTTCTGTTAATATAATTCAATGTATCTCGTTGTATTTCAATGTATTCATTGTCTTTTTTTTTCATCGTATTTCAATGTATCTCGCTATATTTTATGTATTTCATTGTATTCACTACCTTTTTTTTTCATTGTATTTCAATGTATCCCACTCTATTCTATATATATTATTGTATTCACTGTCTCGCTATATGCTATGAATGTATTCATATGTTTTTTTAATTAATATAATTTATGTGTTCAGATGTATTGTATAATTTCTCTGAAGATTGCTATGTTTTTGGGTATCTTTCGGTTGAGAATCTTTTTTATTGCTGAAAATACAAAATTTCTATATCATAATTGATTTTTTTGAGTTATGTTAGGAGTCTATTATGTTAATTGATTCAATTTTTGTTCTAAAAACAGTGTAATCCCCTATTTCACGCCGTGAATACAGTCGAATACAGTTGAATACAATAATTTGTCCAGCTGTGATCCCATGTTTCACTCCATAAATTTAGCTAGACTTCCGTGGTTCACGCATATTTTTGCTTCTATATTCATGAATACAATAGCCTAAATACATCAAATACATCTTATAACCACACAAAAGGTTTCTATAATCCCTAATATAGTAAATGATATCTATAGATGGCTAATTACTACTTAAAGATAGTGCTTTATGAAAATTTCTCTTTTATAGTCAATGCATTACTCTCCATGTTATACTATCAGGCTATTTAAAGGCCTACTTACGAAAGTGGGAAAAATTAACCTTATTTTTAAATCCCCGCCCAACAAAGCAATTCAAAAACTTTCTGGAAAGCCATCATGGACACATCCGACCTATAACCCATTCCACTCATTACTTAAATACTTATATACCCATTTTTAATAAAGAAAAGGGTCATTTTATCTATTTTGTTGAGAGAACGATGGTGAGGCAATTTAGGGTTCCTCCTATATGCATCAATTCTCTTCTTGATTTTGTAAAATCCTTCAAAAGTATAGTTTTTTTCTTGATTCTATTAAACTTGGTTGCTGTTATTTCTCTTATTTCTCCTATTTGTTTTTGCTTTCCCGATGTTAATTTAATTTTTACTGAAGGTGATTTAGAGTTTTTTTTAACCTTTATAGTTTAGTGTTTGCATGTGTGTTTTTCGAATGTAGTGAGTCTCTATTATGTGGATTTTGTATGGCAGTTTGTTTGATGTAGGGTTTTCATGTGGGACTACATTGTATCTCCTTTTGGGGAAAAGGAATTTTTGTTTCTGGCAAAGATAATTGTATATGGTCCCCAAGTGAGATATTTTCTGTTGTTCCTTTATTGAATGATGTAATTTTTTGTTGTTTCTTTAGAATTTATGGTCACTATAAGATTTGTTTAATAATATCGAGACTCATATGCTTGTGCTTTTGTTGCTTTATATTATTTTGTCTGATTCATATGGTAATGCCCTTTTCAATGTTTGCCATTAAAGTTTGTACTATTACATTATATTAAACTCTTGTTAAGTTTATTTTAAATTCTGCCATTTATTGCTTTGTAATATATTATATTCAATTTTGTTAACCATATTCTCTTATTTATTTTGTAGGTTAAGATGGTTAATGTGGACTTGTTATTTAATTGTGGAGGTGACTGGAAAATAATTCCAAAAATAGTATATACAAGAAAGTTGGTGCACACTTGGAAACAATATAATTCCGACCTTCCGTCTTTAATAGATTTAGTAAATGAATATACATCATCTACTATAGGGTATGTTGGTGTCCAACAATTGATAGTTTGTGGTCCTTCTGGTAGATTTTATAAAGTAACAGGGGATGATGGTATTAGGACTTTACAAAACATGGCTTCTGACCACTTCAATGTAATTAATGTATTTGCTATAGAGGACAGTGAAATGGGGGTTACTGTTCCTAAATTTTCTATCACGTTCATGGGGCGCTGGTGTAAAAATAAAGGAACCAAGCAATAGATATCGCATCTTACACTTCTTGGCCGTTAAGTGAGGAATATCGTTTTGCCTCCTTGGCATGGCAAATTTCAGAATATAAACACTTTGTTCCTCATCCATTGACTCCTCTGTGCTCGAGTGGATCAATTCCCATGTCACCAACCAAACACAATGTTGAAACGTGTTTAGAATGAGGTCCAATACACTCCAACTCTAAAATTGCATTATTTTTGACATCCCCAATTTTTCACTCTTTGTCAACCTTAGCATCATTAATAATATTTTGGTCGAATAGTTGAAGTTACTTTTTCGCTCCTCAAGCTGGCAAGTATCCATAAAAATTGGTTGTAGGCATTCAGACGCCTCAACCTTTTTATTCGGTTGATCATGCAGGTCATAGATATCTAAGCCAAATTGGTATATCTCTTGACTGAGCTTAGTTCTTCCTTCTATCAGTTATTTTGCCATATTCGATAGGCCATCACGGATAAATTCATGAGCTTTTATCAGTTGATCTTGTTCTTCTACCCAATATTGGCTCACTATATCTACTTTTTCAAAATAATCTTCTTGTAGGAACTTGCTATCTTTATCAAGTTGAGGTTCTTCTTGGAAATTAGCCATTCATTCGTCCATTCTAGCATGGAGTCTTTTGATCGCTAAGGTGTCAAAAACTTGTTGCTCAGCTATTTGCATCATCATCATCATGTTATGTTGCTCGGCTGCATGCCTCGTCATGTCCATAATACGAGCCACGCATGTCATATCCTCTACTTCCTTGCTCCTATCAAACTCATAAATATTATTGCAAACATTATAATAAGAGTTTTGAGAAAGATAATAAGAATTAGGACACCCATCCCAATGGTCCCTTTTACCACCACACACATTACAAATATTCCACTTATAAGATTGAGATTCACAACTTTTCCACAATTGCGATCCTCCATAATATGGATATGGATCATCAAAATATGAATATCCCATATTCGATCAATTATCATTCCAAGATGTCATATCAATAAAGATAGTACATATTAACCTAAGATTAAAAAACTTGAATAGACAAAAAGTAAAAATCTAATCTAGTAGACAAGTTAATTTCTAAGTCCCTAGCAACGACGCCAAAAACTTGTTGCTCCCAAATGCACACACAAATATACATGGTCGACAAGAAATATAGGCTTATAAATCCAGATATCGTACCCACAGGGACTTGTGATTAACTATCAACTAAACCAAACCTAAACAATTAATCTACTCAAGCGAATCCCAAAGTCTGAATAATTAACTTAAACTTATCTAGAGTAACAAAATACAAGATTAAAGAAAACAAGTTGGAAAATCATAGAGACGAATTCAATGTGAGTGAATATTCTAGAGCTATGGGTTAGCTAACAATCCCGTTGAGTTTACCACTTAAATCGTCTAATTAATTTATCTGGTTTATTGGTTGACAGGGTTTATATTGCTCGTAGCTTTCTCCCGATGTACAACTCGCCTATTCAAGCTAACCTAACGCCTATATTCCTATGGAATTGGGATTAACAAGAATGCATTAATAATTCCTGTATAGTAACCAAGCAAAGCGATTAGGTATATTCCTATCCTAACCGCAAATTTGCTCCCCCTCATTGTTAAGATATTGCTCTACTCAATCTTATATGCAATCTAGAATTCCCTCTCCCGAGTTCAATCCTAGATTCGTAGATAGTATTCAATTGGTGATCAAACAGTCAAATAATTAAGCGCAATATTGAATAAATAAACCAATATGATAAAATAGTATAAACAATTAAGGCTTCAAACTACAACGTTCATGTAGCACCCAAAACTCTAGAACTAATCAACTATGAAACTAAAGGAATAAAAGAGAAGAAAAATTAGTTAGAAGCTTCCTCCAAATATGGTGTGTGTTCACCCACGTGAATTCTCCTTTGAAGCTTGTTAGATATCTCCAAATTGGCATATCCCCTTCACAAATAAGTTTAGTCTTACTTTTATATATGTTTGGTAGGTCTAGGACCGAAATAACTGTGTCTTGGTGGAAATTAGAGCAATTTCATGTTACTGGCGCTTTTTTTATATGTGTTTGGTAGGTCTAGGACCAAAATAACCGTGTCCCAAAAAAAATTGGAGAAAATTCACGTCACTGGCACCTTACACGGCGCTGCCAAATTTTTTCTATTGTTTTTGGCGCCACATGTAGGGCTCGGCGCCACCTGTGGCGCGGAAATGTCCAACTTTCCTGTTTTTGTCCGTTTTGGCTCTAATTTCACACATATTGCCCCCGATTGCTCCCGGATCATTCCTACACATAAAAACACTTCAAAATAACATAAATCAACGTTTCCCATCCTAAATCCACGAATTATACATACAAATATATATATATATATATATATATATATATATATATATATACTTTAAGCGAAACATCAGTTATCAACGTCCATTGTCTTTGTTATTGTCATTATAACATTATTTGGCTAAATTCTGCACTACTCAGGTTCCCAATCCTAACATATTGGTATCAGAGCCGGATCTAATCACATTTATTTCAGTACCCAAAATGACTCTAACAAAGACCTATGTTGAGAATTTTGACCGAAGTGCAAACTTCAGAATATGGCAATTAAAGATGGAAACTATCCTAATTCAGGATGGCTTAGACTTGGCATTGCAAGAAAAGGAGAAAAAGCCGGATAAAATGACAGATAAGGAGTTTCCCGTCATAGATAAAAAGGCAAAATCAGGTATCATCTTAAATCTCTCAAATGAAGATTTATATCAAGTTTCTGTAGAAACCACAGTCAAAGGCATATGGGAAAAATTGAAAATTTTATATATGAAGAGAACAATGGCAAATAGACTTTACATAAAGCATAAGCTTTATATAATTCGTATGGGTGAAGGTACCTCTTTTCTCTCTTATCTTGATACCTTTGATTCCATTCTTATGGATTTGAGTAATATAGATGCTGGAATAAAGATGAGGATCAATCGTGGTACTGTTTTGTTCTCTACCCCATCTTTTAAGCATATAAGAAATGCTATGGTTTATGCAAAAGAAAATATCTCTTATAAGGATATTACATCTAGGAAAAGGGTCAGAACTGCCCCTAACGTATTGACTCCAGGTTAAAAATGCCCTCCGTTAACCTATTTTGAAGAAAATGCCCCTACCGTTAAAAATGTGGCATATTTGTGCCCCTAAGTCTAACAACTGACTGTACTTATATTTAAAACGATAGGAGCATTTTTTTTCAAAATAGGTTAACGGTAGGGGCATTTTTAAACTGGAGTCAATACATTAGGGGCACAAATATGCCAGAACTTTAACGGTAGGGGCATTTTATTCAAAATAGGTTAACGGAGGGCATTTTTAAACTGACGTCAATACGTTAGGGGCAGTTCTTAGCCTTTTCCGTTAAATCTATCTTAAAATCAAAAGAACATATAGATAGTGTTATTACGGGGGAAACTAGTGGAACTCAAGCGGAAGTTGGCTTGTTTGTTAGGGGTAAATCCGACTCAAATCCAGATACAATAATTTAGAGTGTCGGTATTGTCATAAGAAAGATTACATTATCTCCGAATATTCTAATTTGAAAAATAAAGAAAAGCACAAGGAAAGAAAGACTGAGCACAAAAATACTAACACCGCCGAAGCTAGTGTAGCACTTGATGAGATTGAGGGAACTATATTTTTATCTACTAATAATAGTGTCAAATCTAACAATGAGTAGATTTTAGATTCGGATTGTTCTTATCATATACGTCACAATCGGGATTTATTTACCATATATGAATCTATTGGAGGTGAAGTTGTCTTGATGGGCGACAATGATGCCTGCAAGTTATTGGAAAAGGTACAGTTCGAATCAAAATGCACGATAGTGTGGTGATAATTCTCACCGATGTTAGTCATGTTCTAGACTTGAAGAAAAATCTCAACTCTTTGGGCACTCTAGAATGTCTTGGGGCTTTAGTCCGCCTGTCTCTGTCTCTTCTCTTTTTCATATTGCTTTATCAGTTTGTCAGGTGTCCTCTCTGATTTCCAGTTTTAGTTGATATGGAAAACTGTAAAATTTTCATCCCTACAGCTCATGAATTTCAGGAAACACTGCACATTCATGATTCAGAAATGCGGCCTCTGGAAGCTGCATCAGATGCAAAAGAAGAAAGTGAATCAAACCCAAAAGAAAACCTTTTCAAGAACTGGCCGTTGATGTCATCTATCATACTATACTGCATCTTCGCCCTTCACGATATGGCTGGTATGCCATATCCACTGATAAACATAGGATATAATCACCGCATCATGATTATGAACACATCTCTCTATTATCAAAAAGAAAAAGATATGCATATATCTATTATTGTTGTAATTGCAAGGGCTTTGTTGAAACAACTTCCATTCATCCTTAGGAATATCTCAGATCCTCGTTGGTTTACGTTTTATTTTGATATCTGCTCAATTGCATGGTAACTATAAAAGTGAATGTGTCCTCTCTATGACAAGGAAATAAATAGGTGTCTCTTTTAGCATTCTGCAGCTCAACCTTCTGCATACAAATCCTAGGCTCATTGGCTATCAGAAGCTGAATGAATATACATGTTATTTATTGTTCATTCTGAGGGTACATTTATGAGCAACAACTGTTCCATTTACCAGTAGTAACTCAGTACGATGTTTCAGCCCCTGCATTTCGTTGTAAACTTTTGTAGTAGCTTATTGCTTTTTTGGTTTCTTGTAAGACATAAGTGCTAAATTCTCAATTCAATCCGTAGTTGTTTAAGTTTCCAAATTCCTAATTCCTGGTGCTATGTGGTCATTGTTCGTTTATTATTGATCTTAATCATATGTTATTAGCAACTTTTGAGGTATATGAGGAGAGAAGAACGAGAAATTGATCATATCAAGAGGAATGGAAACTTCTAAGAACCTTTACTTTTGGGTATATTAGTTATAACAACAATAACAATCCAGTAGAATCACATTTAGTGGGGTCTGGGGAGAGTAGTGTGTACGGAGACCTTACCCATACCTTGAGTAGAGATGCTGTTTCCAAATAGACCCCCAGCATCCTTCCCTCCAAGAACTTCCCACCTTGCTCTTGGGGAGACTCGAACTCACAACCTCTTGGTTGGAAGTGGGGGTTGCTTACTACGAGAGAAACCCCTCTTGTTGGTATTATTAGTTATAAAGAGCTGTAATGTAAAACACAAATGCATTCTATTTAATTATTTAGTAGGTTTTTGGAAGGGGAGCCACAAATGCATAGACCCTTGTGGTTTAGCCTTCTTCGGATCTCGCGCATAGTGAGGGCTTAATGTATTGACCTTCTTGTCCTTTTCGTAGGTTTCTAGAATTCCTACCAATGTAAACATAATTAATACGTATTGTGAGCACGTGATTTTTGCTCTATATGAATTACTCCCATAAATTCAAAACAAAATAATTTCTCTGAGTGTTTCTAATTTTGTGGATTTTCATGGCATTTCCTGTTTGCATTTTGTTTGTGCATCTTAATTAGTGAAAAAATACAAAAAATATTTTGCACGTGCATTTAGAAGTTAATTTGATATTTGTTCTAGAACTAATTAGCAATTAGTCATTTGATAAAAATGAAAAAACCAAAAATAGTTTAATTTACACCTTTAATTTTAACTTTAATTTTATGTGATTTTTCTTTCAATTTGTTTCAATTATTTGGGATAATTTGGTTTCATAATTGAATTTAGGATTCATTTTTATATTTTTGGTCAATTAGGTGCTTCTTTAAGAAAAACACAAAAATTAGTTCATTTGGTATTTTTCTCTTTAAATTTTGAATTGAAGAATTATTTAATTTTTATAAATTATGTAATTAATAAGTAGGTTAATTTTGTAAGATAATTAAGTTTAGGAATTAATTTAGATTTTTATTATAAAATTTGGAAAATAATCAAAATCAGAAGTTAAAGAGAAAAAGAAAATGTTTGATTTTCTTTTGGGCCAGCCGTATTTAATACCCTGTTACCCGCCCAAATACCCCGACCCGGTCCAAAACCCGCCCCATTACCCGGTCCAGCAACCCCAATAAGTGAAACGACGCCGTGTGGCCTAAACTAATATTAGCCGTCTAGGATTCAAGATCTAACGACCCAGAAGTGGCTAACCAGAAGTATTTATATGTCCAAACACACCCTACCACCCTCACTCGTCTCTCTCAGAGACCAGGTGTAGCGCCATCATGAGACCACCGCCCGCCTCCTACGGCGGCGGCTGGAGTCAAATCCCAACCAAATTCACACCATAAGCCCAACCTAACCTCCTCATCTCGAATCTGCGACTGGTTTCATTCGAAACTCACCCAAATCTCTCAAATCTTGACCTGAAATCATAAATCCTAGCGCCACCACAAATTCTTCGGTGATGCCGCCGCTTCCAAATCACACCAAATTAACACCCTGCAACCCCTATGCCTCCCTCATGTCGAATCTATAAATGTTTTCCTTCAAATACCCCTCCGATGGGTCAAATCCTGAATCAAAATTCCCATAGTTTTAAACTCAACGGGTCTGCTGATTTTCTAATTTTTGTTGAACCTTAGTCATGTGTCCTCACACAGAAAAATAGAAGACTAAGATCTAACAAGGTCAAGAACGATGGAGTTCTGCAAGGTCGGTCAGGGCTGTTATGAGTCATTAGGTATTTCTTTATCTTTGCTCTTTTGTTTTATCCATCATTTTGCCATCTTCTCCTCCTTCTTCTTTTTGAATGCCCCGGATTTAAAGTCTTTCACATGCATGTTAGTTTAGGAGCTTTTTTCTCTTTTTATTGATTAGATTCAATAATCCAACAGTAACTTAGTTTAAATTTCATTAAGCGTTCAGCCGCATTAATTGGAATTGGTAAATTTGTGGCTCGAATGGCTCCTGTTCTTTGTTCAATTCAAAATTTGGGTTTGACTTGGGTTTTGGGCTTGAGGTATAGCTTTGGGCTCTTTGGTTCATTTGTGACCTAATTCAAAAGGCACGGCTGTCTTTGACCCCAGGTTATTTGGTAGTTTAGGTTAATTTTCAAGGATATGGAGGTAAATTGGGTAGATAACTTAGTGGATCTTTAGTGACAAGAATAGGAAGCTTCTAGTAGGGGTTTCCTGTAAGCTTTTAAGTTGTAACTTGATAACCAAGTCATAAAAGGAGGGACTAAAGGGATAAATCAGATTCTAATGTTTGCCCTAACACTCAACCTATAAAGGGCTAAGAAATCCAAAGAATAAAAAAGAGGACGAGATCCTAAAAAGTAAAAAAAGACTTGAGAGCTAAAAATATCAAAAAAAAAAAAAAAAAACTTCAGATGACCAAATTACTGTTTCATTGATCTCTTTACTAAATTTTGAAATTTCAAGTCCTGAAGGTATTTCTGGTTCACTTGAGATTAAGTATGACTTGATATTGGGTTTTCTGAAAGTTTTTTGGTTCAAGCTAGTTGAATATTACAATTTTGTTGGGTTTTTGAGTTGAGTTCCCTACTTTAAATTACTGAATCTATGGTTTTATCACTAAATCTGGGCTATGTTTTTTCTACTGTGGTTGATCTTCTACTGATACTGCTTTGCTGATACCTTACTTCTGCTTTCCTTTTTAAACTCCAGGTACATGCACTTGAATTTTGATGGTTATAGTTTCATAATGAAGATGCAATGAGAGTTTGAAGCATGGCATCAAGTCTGCATTGTTTCTTTTATTTCTTTCATGATGTTCATATGTTTAATCACATAGTTTAATATGATTTAGTTATTTTCAGTTGGATTAGATAGGATATTGTGTTATAATTGAACCATGGACTGTTATTTTTAGTTGGATTAGATAGGTTGTTGTATTATAATTGAACTATGGACTGTTATAATTTGGGACTGTCAGGGACCTCTAGCAATATATCTCTTCACAAGAGACTTCAGCTTTAAGGTTGTTTAGAATAGGTGCTTTGTTCATATGTGATCCTGTATTCGAACAACTGTTGGTGATGACCATATGGTCTGATATGTTAGAAGTGCTATGGTATATTGTTAAGTGTAAATTGGTTGTTAGGTAATTATGTATTCGTGGTAGCCATAGGTTGATTTGATCGTCAGTTGTTTAACTTCCATACGAATAAGCTTCTTTGATTTGTTCTTTGTTCAAGTATTCAAATTTAGGGATAAAACTAGCCTAAAATTTTAATGGATATGAGGTCTTGGTTGAGTACATGCTTTGGTATGAACTATGTTGAACCACTAGAGTATCTGTGGATTGTTCTTCTGACTTGAACCTACTTAGGAGAGCCATTAAAGGATTAGGTGAATGATCAATGACCCTTGAGACTCTGTTTAATTTCGTCTTGAATTAGTTTACCCCATATTGATTGCATCTTGTTTGAACTCCATCTCCTTACAATGTTTCCATTCAAGTAAGGATTTTTGGATCTTCATCTTTGTGGTGAGTTTGCATTGACATGTTAAAGTAAATACTTTGTAGTACAATGGCTGCATTGGTCTATATGATGCTTGTTTAGAACTAGAGTTTTACAAGCTAAAGACTAAATTAGATGATGGTAAAATCTTTAAATGACTTTTCTTAATGGTTTTGCTTCGTCCTTCCTTGCTCGATCATTTTATGGCATCCCGTAGTCATTACCTCCTAAATGCCTTTCTGTTGAATGCTTCACTATTTTGATTTTGTCAAATATGGACTTATGTGGATGATTGTTGGGTTGTAAAAATAGGGTAAGTTAAAGAAGTCAGCATTTTAATGTCACTCAACTTTATTTTATTTGGTTGTGTGATTACCCTACTGTTTTGATTGTTGGGGGTATACTTAAGCCGCTAATATTCCAAACATGGCAGTGAGCTTTAAGCACAAACGATAATAAATTGTCATATCTACTGGTGTTGTTCTCGTGACGTAGTTGTAATACGTAATTTTCATTTGGCTTTAAGTTCGAATATCTGCATGCCATATTAGACAACAATGATATATTATGGCCCTCCGAGTATAATTATTAACCGATTTAATTAGAATTGAGGTGTGCCCATGCCAAATAAAATTGAATAATGGCATGGATCTCGCTTAATTGATTTTCAATCCTTAGAATTTGAGGTGTGCCGCTTAGCGAATTTTTCGTGGCCATCGCAAATTTGAAAATACGCAATTGCTTTAGGCACGCTAGTTAAATAATTTACCTTCTCAAATTCGGGTGCACATTTATGTGACCCAAATTCAAATCCCAACAATGTTAAAGTATGTTGAAGACCACATGTGCATTTATGTGACGTGGTTCAAGACGTGTTTTAATAGCGTTTTAATTTTCATGAAATAATAAATGCGGTTAAAAGATTCAAAATTGCACATAAGTTCAAAATGTATTAAAGCTGAATAATTAAGCCGAATTTAACAGTTGAGCGACCGTGCTAGAACCACAGAATTCGGGAATGCCTAATACCTTCTCACGGATTAATAGAATTCCTTACTTGGATTTCTGGTTCGCAGACTATATTATATAGTCAAACCTTCTTCGATTCGGGATCTGAAACTGGTGACTCGGGACACCATTAATTATCCCAAGTGGCGACTCTGAATTCTTAAATAAATAAATCCTGTTTTGATTGTTCTTTAATTGAAAAAACTCTCTTATCTACGCCTTTCGCGGAGTGTAGTAATAAAAAGGAGGTGTGACACGTATGATGCTAAGAGTAACTGATTTAATTTGCAGATGATCCTACGAGGAAATGCTTAGTTATTTCAATTCTCAGGCTCACCGGCTATTGCATAACAATTCATTGTATCTCCAAACGTATTTGCTTCTGCAGATTTTCTCATTATGTGCTGTGAGTCCCAGAAAGTTTGGGGGCTGCTGATGTTGGTGAAGTAATATCAATCTCAGGTGCAAGCCAATTTTCTCATAATTTCTTTTCTTTCTATGGATAGAATCTTGTTTGACATTTTCTTTTTCGAATTAATCTCTTACCTAGTTTTTCCCCCTCTTCTCCATCTCTAAATGAGATTTGGAAGTAGTATCTCGGTGTAATGCAATGCATCATACAATCAGATAAACACCTTATAAAATTAGGAATCTTGATCTATGAATGCGTAGTTTGGTACAATCCGTTCAAATAAATTACTGTTAGACACGTTAATGCCAACTAATTAAAAAGTAAAGGAAAGAGTAATAGGAAGCACACAATTGTTGAAAAAGAAAAAGGGAGTGCATAATTTGATCTACGAACCCATAAAGTAATGTCTATAATGTAAAACTTGATAGAGGAACATGAGTATTCTTTGTCGTTTACTCGTATAAGCATACTGTAGGCTGGTGCTGTCAATAGTTATTGCCTTAAAAGTCCACCCCCGCAGATGTTGTAACAGCTACTTATTTATTTATGCTTGTCATATACAACCAAGAATTTAAGAGAAAGAAACTTGTGTGATGTATTGCACTAAAGTAACGCCTGATCCATCAAATGTACATATTGTGTTATTCAGAAGTGACGACACGGTCGGTCGTCTTAATAATTTGCGCCTCGATTCCTTATTAACTGCTTTATTCATATTTATTTTTGCTATTTTGATTTGCCGGGATGTTTGATTTTGAGTTTCGAAGAGTTTTGGGACACTTAGTCCCTAAATGAGAGCTTAAGTGTTAGAAATTTGACCATAATCGTAATAATGTGAAGACGACCTCTGAATGAAAATCCAATAGTTCCGTTAGCTTCGTTGGGTGATTTTGGGCTTAGGGCATATTCAGATTGTGTTCAGGAAGTCCATAGCTAATTTAGACTTGAAATACCAAAAGCCGAATTTTGAAGTTTTCGGTTCGATAGTGAAATTTTGATCCGAGGGTCGGAATGGAATTCCATAAATTGGAGTAGCTCTGTAGTATTAAATGTAACGAGTGTGCAAAGTTTCGGGTCATTCAGACGATGTTTGATAGACTTTTTGATCGCAAGCGTATTTTCTAGAGTTTTGGTGTTCTTAGGCTTGAATCCGTGGTTGATTCTTCGTTTTGATGTTGTTTTAGGTGTTTTAAGGTTTGATATAAGTTTGGACAGTGGTTTAGACTTTTTTGTGCTTTTGGTTGAGGTCTCAAGGGCCTCGGGATGGTTTCGGATTGTTGACAGAAGGATTTGAAAGTGGTTTGAAGCAGCTGAAGCTGCTGATATCTGTCATAACCGCACCTGCGGTTGGGTCACGCAGGTGCAGAGCCGCAGAAGCAGGATTTCCATCGCAGAAGTAGAAAAGGAGAGGAACAGCAGGAGCCACAAAAGCGGTAGATTTTCCGTAGGAGCAAATCGCATCCGCGAATGCGGAGTTGCAGGTGCGGAACCAAGCTAAGTTAGTGATTATCACAGATGCGACCATTGGTCCACAAAAGCGGGACCGCAGATGCGGTAATCGTTGGGCAGAAATATGAAATTTCAAAGGTTTGGATAAAAACTTGGAAAAATCAAATCGGAGCTCGGGAGAGGGCGATTTTGGGAGGAAATTGAAGAGAAAATCATTGGGTAACAATTCTTTAACCCTTTCTAGTTATATTCCATCAATCTGTAGCTAGTTTTATCATTTAATTTCGGATTAGAAAAATAGGGAAAAGTTGGAAGAAAGTTCTTAGACCTAGAATTCGACTTTTGATTGGGAATTTGACCTTAGATTTGGATAATTTTGGTATGCATGATCTCGTGAGAGTATGAGGATTTTGAAAACATAAATTTTACCCGATTTTGAGACGAGGGCCCTGGGGCATTTTGGTCATTTTATCTAATTTCACGTATTAGCTTAGAAGTTCTTTGTAGAATCAGTTACTTGAAGTGCTATTTACATTATGTAATTGAATTGAATAGATTTTGGCCATTTAGAGTCGAGTACTCGTGGCAAGAACATGGTCTCTGGTTGATTATTGAGCGGGTTCAAGGTAAGTGGCTTGTCTAAACTTGTGTGGGGGACATTCCCTTTAGGATTGGTATTGTGATAATTTAAATTCCTTGTACGTGAGTTGACGAGTGCGTACCTCTGCTAATTGTTGAAAATCCTATTTTTCATTACAATAGCCTTAATTGTGTTTTTCCTTTCTTGCTTACACTACTTGGAATTTAAGCCTGCTGTTAGCCTAGAGAAACATGTCTAATTGACTATATTACTCTATTCGCTTTAACTGCCTTATTTGTATTACGTGAAGCATGCTAGGTTAGAATTATCTGTTTTACTTTGGTACTACGGGAAGGCATCCCCGGAGATCCCATGTACGTATTTATGATTGAGCTGAGGTGTGGGATACTGAAAGATACTTGGCATGTATACTGAGGATACAAAGAGATCCTTGGGATACGAAGATATCCCTAGCATATATAGAGGATACCAAGAGATCCCTAGCATATATTGAGGATACCAAGAGATCCTCGGGATACTGACAAATCCCCGGTTATTATCCTTGTTATCACTTTAGCCTCTGTTTCAGTTATTGAGTTCCTTACTTTCTCGTATTAAATTCTTATTGTTAGCTTTCAACTGTGTTGCTTATCTTATTTGGTCAAACCTTATATTTTTTATCTTATCTCAGTAAGACCCTAACCTTCCTCGTCACTACGCGACGGAGGTTAAGTTTGGAACTTACTGAGTACCACTGTGGTGTACTCATGCCATTTCTGCACATATTTTTCATATGCAGATCTAGGTACTTTGATTCAGTCCTACCACCTTTAAGGCGAGGCGACCGCTCTAGGTATTCGAGGAGTCCCTTTCCATTCAAGCTTGTAGTGATAGCCCTCCTATCTCTTCAGTTGATGTAGACAATTCAGAGTTAGACTATGTTGGTTATATTCATAGCTTGTGATTCATAGGTTTCTGGGTTTTGGCAGAATTGTATTAGTTTTGAGAGTTAATATTGTGTATACCGAGCGACACTTTTAAATGCTGTTTTATTACATTATTTTTATTTTAAATTGTTTATCTTCTGCAAAATGGTTTATCTTCTGCGTTTTAGGCTTACCTAGTCGTAGAGACTAGGTTCCATCATGATGGTTTACGAAAGACGAACCGGGGTCGTGAGAAGTTGGTATCAGAGCTCTAGGTTTATAGGAGTCATGAATCACAAGCTGATTTATTAGAGTCTCGCTAATCAGACGTAGACATCTGTACTTATCTACGAGAAGCTATGTAAGTGTTAGGAAAATTTCACTTCATTTGATTTCCTTGTCGTGCGAGATTTTGATATCACAAATCTAATCTTCTATCTTCTATTCTCTTACAGATGGTGAGGACACGTGTTACCCGAGATAATCAGGCACCTGCACCCCCTACTGCAAACGTTAGAGGCCGAGGACGCGCACGTGGTGCAGCCAAGCACCCACGTGAGCTGCCACTGAGATACCACCAGCAGTTCGAGCTGGAGTCCAAGCACTTGATACGCCTACTACTATTACCACTCATGCGCTTCAGGAGACTAGCACAGTTCATGAGCATGTAGACCACTCTGGCTAAGGCAGGGTTGCTTCCCCTTGCTGTAGCCACATCTCAGGCTGGGGGAGGAGCAGAGACTCCTGCCACCCGCACTCCTCAGCAGTGAGTGCATGTCGATCAGGTCCCAGAGATTATTCATGTACAACCTACAGTCCCAGGTCAGCCCGAGGACAGGGTAGCAGCTTCAGAGGATGAGCGGCGAAGACTTCAGAGGTTCAAGAAGTATGATCCTTCTATATTCAGTGGGTTAGCATCAGGTGATTTCTTGGGAATTTTGGAGGAGTTCTATCTTATTCTTCGTACCATGGGTATATCAGGATCGAGCGGGGTTTCCTTCACTACTTTCCAGCTTCGAGGAGCCGCCTATGAGTGGTAGCATACATCTGAGTTAGACAGTCGGGACGAGGCTGCTTCACTGACTTGGTCCCAGTTTTCATATATATTCCTAAGAGAGTCTGTTCCTTAGAGATGTATGACTTTCCAAGTTTGAGCATTTTCGCCAGGGCACTATGACTGTTTTAGAGTGTGCTTTCCGTTACACTAGCTTGGCTAGACATGCATTAGCCTTGGTTTCTATTGTTCATGAGAGGGTTTGCCGGTTTATTGAGGGGCTTATTCCCAACATTAGGTCTAGCATGGCTCGTGAGTTGGAGATGGACATTTCTTATCAGCAGGTGGTGAGCATTCCTAAGAGGATTGAGGGTATGCATTCTAGGGAGAGAAAGGAGAGAGAGGCCAGGAGGTCTCGAGAGTCGGGCTATTTCTCAGCTGCCCATGCCCCAACGATAGGTCGTCATGGTAGGGGTTATATGAGTCACCCCATTCATTCAACTCTTCCAGCAGCTAGTAGTGCTCCAGCTCCTCCTAGGCCTTAGGAGCTTTATTCTGCACCTCTGATATCTCGCGTGCCTCCTGTGCGGGGTGCTCTCAGAGGTTAGTCCAACCAACCTGGCCCGAGCCAATCACAGCCACCATGTCATGCCATATTATTTTGAGTATGGTGACACACACCATGTGGTGAGGGATTGCCCTAGACTTGGAGGAGTGCGCTTCCGCAGACTTCTCAGCCACAATGTGCCCTACAGAGTTCTCTGGTTGCGGTTATAGCTCTAGTTGCTACCCCACCTGCTCAGCCAGCTAGAGGTGGAGGCTAGGGAGGTAGAGGTCGCCTTAGAAGGGAAGGTCAATCCCGATACTGCCCTTCCTGCCTGTAGAGGCTGTTGCCTCCGATTCTATCATCACATGTACTATATTGGTTTGTCACAGAGATGAATCGGTTCTGTTCGATCCAAGCTTCACTTATTCTTATGTGTCTTCTTATTTTTCTCCGCATTTGGGAGTACCTCAGGATTTATTGAGTTCCCCTGTTTATATTTCTACTATTGCGGGAGATTCTCTTGTTGTGGACTATGTTTATCAGTCGTGTTTGGTTGCTCTTAGTGGTTTTGAGACCATAGCTGATTTATTGTTGCTCAGCATGGTTGATTTTGATATTATCTTTGGCATGGACTGGTTGTCGGCCTATTATGCTATTCTTGATTGTCACGCCAAAACCGTGATGCTGGCTATGCCAGGTGTGTCGCATATTGAGTGATGGGTGCTTTAGATACACTCCCAATAGAGTTATCTCTTTCTTTAAGGCTCAACATATTGTTGAGAAAGGGTGTGACGCGTATTTAGCTTATGTGAGAGATGTCAGTATTGATACCCCTTCCGTTGATTCAGTCCTAGTAGTATGAGATTTGTTTCTCGGGCATGCCGCCTGATAGAGATATTGATTTTGGTATTGATCTGTTGTCGGGCACTCAACCATTTCTATTCCTCCGTATCGTACGACTCATCCTAAGTTGAAGGATTTGAAGGATCAATTACAGGAATTGCTTGATAAGGGCTTTATTCGGCCTAGAGTATTACCTTGGGGTGCTCTCATCTTGTTTATGAGGAAAAATGATGGTCATATGCATATGTATATTGATTATCCCCAGTTGAACTAGGTTAAGTAAAGAACCGTTATCTTTTTCCTCATATTGATGATCTATTTGACCAGGTTCAGGGCGAACAGGTGTTTTCCAAGATTGACTTGCGTTCAGGGTACCATCAGTTGAAGATTCAGGAGCCAGACATCCCAAAGACTGCTTTGAGGACTCGTTATGGTCATTATGAGTTCCTTGTTATGTCATTTGTGCTGACCAATGTCCCAACAACTTTCATGCATTTGATACACAGTGTGTTGCGTCCGTATTTGACTCGTTCTTCATTGTCTTTATTGATGATATTTTGGTGTATTCCTGGAGTCGGAAAGATCATGAGCAATACCTGAGGACAATTCTCCAAACTCTGAGAGAAAAGAAGTTATATGCAAAGTTCTCAAATTGTGAGTTTTGCATGGATTCCGTGACATTCTTAGGCCACATGGTATCTTTTGAGGGTATTCAGGTGGATTTGAAGAAGGTAGTGGTAGTGCAGGGTTCGCCCAGACCGTCATCAGCTATAGAGATCTACAGTTATTTCGGCTTGGTGGATTGCTACCGTTGTTTTGCGAAGGCATTTTCATCGATTACACCCCTTATGAACAGACTGACCCAGAAAGGTGCTCCGTTCCAGTGGACGAAAGAGTGTGAGGCGAGCTTTCAATAGCTCAAGACAGTTTTGACTACATCCCTAGTTTTGATATTGCCTATAGGTTCGGGGTCTTCACTATCTATTGTAATGCCTTGAGGATTGGCCATGGAGCGATTTTGATGCAGGACGGTAGAGTGATTGCCTACGCGTCCAGACAGTTGAAGATACATGAGAAGAATTATCCTGTCCATGATCTTGAGTTAGTTTCCATTGTTCACGCCTTGAAGATCTGGTACCATTATTTGTGCGGTGTGCCTTGTGAGATTAATGCTGATCACTGGAGCTCGTAGAAGCCGTTCAAGCAAGAGGACCTAAATTTGCGCTAGAGAATGTGGTTAGAGTTGCTGAAGGCATATGATATTATTATTTTGTATCAATCGAGCAAGGCCAATGTGATGGCCGATGCCTTGAGTTGCCGGGTAGAGAGTTTAGGGAGTTTGGCTTATTTACCAACATCGGAGAGGCCTATGGCTATGGATGTCCAATCCTTAGCCAATTTGTGAGATTGGATCTTTCGGAGACTAGTCGGTTTAGCTTGTGTGGTTTCTCGGTCTTCCTTATTTGATCGTATCAGGGAGCGTAAGTATGATGACCCTCATTTGCTTGTTCTCAAGGACAAGGTTCAGCATGGTGATGCCAGACATGTGACTATTGGTGAGGACCGGGTATTGAGGATGCAGGGTCGGATTTGTGTACCCAATGTTGATGGGCTTGGGGAGTTGATTCTAGAAGAGGCCCACAGTTCACCGTATTGCATCCATCCGCGTGCCGTAAAGATGTACCAGGATTTGAGGCAGCACTATTGGTGGAGGCGGATGAAGAAAGATATAGTTGGGTTTGTATCTCGGTGCCTCAACTGTTAGCATGTGAAGTATGAGCACTAGAGACCGGGTGGATTACTTCAGCAAATAGAGATTCGAGAGTGTAAGTGGGAGCGGATGACCATGGACTTTGTAGTTGGACTCCCACGGACTTTGAGAAAGTTCGATGTTATTTGGGCGATTATGGATCGGCTGACCAAGTCCGCGCACTTCATTCCTGTATGTATTACTTATTCTTTGGAGCAGTTGGCGGAGATTTATATTTGGGAGATTGTTCGTCTGTATGATATTCCAGTGTCCGTCATTTTTGATAGAGGTACTCAGTTCACATCATGGTTCTGGAGGGCTGTTCAACATGAATTGGGTACTCGGGTAGAGTTGAGTATATCATTTCATTCTTAGACGGACGGACAATCTGAGCACACTATTTAGATTCTTGAGGATATGCTCCGTGTGTGTATGATTGAGTTTGGAGGGTCTCGGGATTAGTTCTTGCCATTGGCGGAGTTTGCATACAACAACAATTATCAGTCCAACATTCGGATGGTGCCGTATGAGGCTTTATATGGTAGGAAGTGTAGATCTCTAGTGGGTTGGTTTGAGCCAGGTGAGGCTAGATTACTGAGTACAGACTTGGTTCAGGATGCTTTGGAGAAGGTCAATGTAATTCAGGATAGACTCTGTACGGTCTAGTCCAGACAGAAGAGTTACGCAGACTAGAAGGTTCGTCATGTTTCCTATATGATTGGAGAGAGGGTTCTACTTCGGGTTTCGCCTATGAAGGGCGTTGTGAGATTTGAAAAGAAAGGAAAGTTGAATCCGGGGTTTATTGGTCGTTGTGAGATATTGAGGCGTGTGGGGAAGTTGCTTATAAGTTGGTCTTACCTCCCAGCTTGGAAGGAGTTCATCCGGTATTTCATGTTTAGATGCTCTGGAGGTATCACGTCGATCCGTCCCACATATTGGATTTCAGTTCAGTCCAGTTGGAGAATGATCTATCTTATGTTGAGGAGCCCAGTGGCAATATTGGGCAGACATGTTAGAAAGCTGAGGTCAAAGAACATTTCATCAACAAAGGTTCAGTGGAAGGGTTAGCTGGCCGAGGAGGCGACTGGGAGATCGGGCAAGATATGTGTAGCCGTTAACCTCACCTTTTCACCACTTCAGGTATGCCTCTATGATCGTTCGAGGACGAACGAATGTTTAAGTGTAGGAGGATGTGACGACTTGGCCGGTCATCTTAAGAACTTATGCCCCGATCCCCTATTAACTACTTTTTCCGTATTTATTTATGTTATTTTGATTTGTTGGGATGTCTAGTTTTGAGTTTCGGAGAGTTTTGGGACACTTAGTTCCTAAATGAGATCTTATGCATTAGAAATTTCACCAAAGTCAGAACAGTATGAAGACGGTCTCGGAATGGAAATCTGAGGGTCCCGTTAGCTCCGTTTGGTGATTTCGGGCTTAGGGGTGTGTTCAAATTGTGCTATGGAGGTCCGTAGCTAATTTAGGCTTGAAATGCCGAAAATCAAATTTTGAAGTTTGCCGTTTGATAGTGAGATTTTGATCTGAAGGTCGGAATAGAATTTTGAAAGTTGGAGTAGCTCCGTAGTGTTGAATATGACGTATGTGCAAAATTTTGGGTCATGTGGACGAGGTTTGATTAAATTTTTGATTAAAAGCGTATTTCTAGAGTTGTGGAGTTCTTAGGCTTGAATCTGTGGTTGATTTGTTGTTTCGATTTTATTTAGGTGTTTTACGGGTTGGTATAAGTTTAGAGAGTGGTATTAGACTTGTTTGTAGTTGAGGTTCTGGGGGCCTTGGCGTGGTTTCGGATGGTTGGCGGAAGGATTTGGATGTGGTTTGAAGTAGCTAAAGCTGTTGATATATGTCAGAATCGCACCTGCAGTTGGTTCCCGCAGATGCGAAGCTGTAGAAGTGGCATTTCTATCGCATAAACGGAAATGGAGAGGTGCAGTAGGAGCCGAAGAAGCGGTTGATTTGCGTAGGAGCAGTACCACATCTGCGAATGAGGAGTCGCAGGTGCGGAATCAGGCTGAGTTAGTGATTGTCGTAGATGCGACTATTGGTCCGCAAACGTGGGAACGCAAATGTGGAAGACAGAAATTTGAAATTTCAAAGTTTTGGATCAAAACTTGGACAAATCAAATTGGAGCTCGGGAGAGGGCGATCTTGGGAGTAAATTGAAGTGGACTTCATTGGGTAACAATTCTATAATCCTTTCTAGTTGTATTTCGTCAATCTATAGCTAGTTTCATAATTTAATTTCGGATTGGAGATGAAAATTTGAACAAAGTTGGTAGAGAGTTCTTAGACCTAGAATTTAACTTTTGATTGAGAATTTAACCTTAGATTTGGATAATTTTGGTATGCATGAACTTGTGAGAGTATGAGGATTTTGAAAATATAAATTTTACCCAATTCCGAGACGTGGGTCCACGGGGCAATTTGTTCATTTTACCTAATTTCACGTATTATTTTAGAAGTTCTTTGTAGAATCAATTACTTGAAGTGTTATTTATACTATGTAATTGAATTGAATAGATTTGGGCCATTTGGAGTTGAGTACTCGTGGCAAGAACGTGGTCTCGGGTTGATTATTGAGCGGTTCGAGGTAAGTGGCTTTTTTCACCTTGTGTGTGTGTGTGGGGGGGGGGGGTATTCCCCTTAGGATTGGTATTATGATAATGAAATTCCTTGTACAGGTGACGAGTGTGTACTTATTCTAATTGTTGAAAATCATGTTTTTTATTAAAATAACCTAAATTGTGTTTTTCCTTTTCTGCTTACATTACTTGGAATTTGAGCATGTTGTTAGCCTAGAGAAGCATGTCTAATTGACGAAATTGCTCTATTTGCTTTAACTGCCTTATTTGTATTACATGAAGCATGCTAGGTTAGAATTATCTGTTTTACTTTGGTATGAAGTTGAGCTTAATTTAGTATTCCTTTTTGCTATTGCTATGTGTTTTACTTTGAGCCTACGGGAAGGCATCCGGAGAGATTCCCTGTACGTATTTATGATTGAGTTGAGGTGCGGGATACCGATAGATTCCTTGCACGTATATTGAGAATACCAAGAGATCCTCGGGATATCGAGAGATCCCTAGCACGTATATTGAGGATACCAAGAGATCCTCGAGATATAGCGAGATCCCTGACATGTATATTGAGGATACCAAGAGATCTTCAGGATACCAAGAGATCCCTAACAGATATTAAGGATACCAAGAGATTCTCGGGATATTGAGAGATCCCCAGCTATTATCCTTGTGATCTCTTTAGCCTCATTTTTAGTTATGAGTTCCTTATTTTCTCGTATTAAATTCTTATTGTTAGATTTCAACTGTATTGCTTATCTTATTCTATCATACCTTATTTTTTTTCATCTTATCTTAGTAGGGCCCTGACCTTCCTCATCACTACCCGACCGAGGTTAGGCTTGACACTTATTGAGTACCACTATGGGGTACTCATGCCCTTTCTGCACATGTTTTTCATGTGCATTTCCAGGTACTTAGATTCAATCCTACCAACCTTGAGGTGAGGCAACCGCCCCAGATACTTCGAGGTATATATGCCTCGTCCGCAGACCGAGGAGTCCCTTTCTATTCTAGCTTGTAGTGATAGCCCTTCTATCTCTTCTGTTGATGCAGACAATCTTGTGTTAGAGCATGCTGGCTATATTTGTAGCTTGTAATTCATGGGTTACCAGTTTTGAGAGAATTATATTAGTTTTGAGAGTTAATATTGTGTATGCGGAGCGGCACTTTTAAACATTATTTTATTACATTATTTTTGTTTTAAGTTGTTTTTCTTCCACAAATTGGTTTATCTTCCGCATTTTAGGCTTACTTAGTCGTAGAGACTAGGTGCCGTCACAATGGTTCATGGAGGGCGAACAGGGATCGTGACAGTTTGTGTCCCAACTTTTACATTTATGGTGACTGCTTTATTAATTTATCGAATCCTATGATAGTAGAGAGTAACTCATTAGTTCCTCTCTCTGCTTATGCCTCCAGTTGGAAGATTTGTCTATATCAAGGTCTTTTAACTTAAACTAAAACTTACTCTATGTTGGTTGTGACTGCGGAACATGTAGTCAATCTTCATAATCATAAGTTATTTATGCCAATATCTATAGAGAATGGTCTTTATTTGGGTTGCTGTTCAGTTTTGCATTCTTGAAAACATGCTAGAGCACATATATGTAGCGAGAATATTAACATTCTCGAGAAGGTCAAGCATTAGTAGAGATTTTAGATTGATAGTCTATAGAAGAAGTATCTTACTGAATCCTATGCTGACTTGTACATACACAGAGTGCATCTCATTTCATATTATTACTACACGATGTTGGATACTTAAATGGTGGCAATTTCAGGGTTTGGCCTTCTAGTCTTTCAACCTTTTTTGTATCCGTTGGTTGCCAAGTATTTTGGCCCTATATGTTCGGTCAAAGCTTTACTTTTAGAAGAACTCGGGTAACTGATAATCGAAAATGAATAAAAAAAATTGATTTTGCTTCTAGTAAGATAAATTGAAAGCAAAATAAATCAGTATATTCTAATTGTATTTCGTTTCCTTAAAAATGGCCAGTCTTCTTCTTCTTTTTATAGATGTATCTAAGATATACGTATTGGGCCATTATAGACAATTAAAGGTATTAAATGCAATGTTACATAATCATTGTAATTCAATATAATTTCTTTAACATTTTCAATATTTAATATTCGTTGAATATTATATTTGTACTCTCTTGTGTTGTCAGATTCGTTCTTCTTGATTTTTGGATTTGAATATGTACGAGCGTCGAGTCTTTTGAATATCTACTCGTACTTCTGCTCGTGCCTCTGCTTATATCTGTCGCAACTTGTGCCTCTTTACTAACCATCATTCTTTGACCAACCTTCGTGTCATGACATGTCATCTTTCAATCACTTTAATATATATAAACTTCATTTTTGCCAATACAGATAGTCCCCCCACTTGCCATTTATTCATAAATTAAATAATTGGGAAGTTGAATTTATTAAAGCGGGATTTTCGTCGCCATTAAGCTATTATAGAATTGATGCTTCTATTGTCACTTCCATTTAATGCTCATTACACGTGGCATCTTTTTGTTGGTTCTGCGACTTTGTAGCGCTTTTAAGGCTTTTTATGGCTTCACCAATTACGAAACAACAATTTTCATTATGACCTTTCTATCACTGCACCTTTTTGTTTGACGGTTGCTTCCTAGTATAAACATAGTTTTCATATTTGCCTTCCTCGCATAAAGTTCAAAGTTTTGGAATATTCAGTTCTTATTCTCATCTTCCTCGTAAATCTTTTAGAATATTCAATTCTCGTTCTTCATCTTCCTCCTACTGCCATGTCTTAGTCAAACCTTAACCCTAGGAGGGTCCCTATAGTTTTTAATCTTCCTCTTGCCCCTAGTAGGAGCAGAAGAAGAGGTAGACAATGCAATTTAGGGTCTTCATCCATATGCGGTTCTTCTAGTTCCAATCCTTCTTCTAAAACCAGGGGTTCTCTTTCTCAAAGGTCTTCTTCTAGAGGTAAAGAACCCTATGAACATCTTTGTGAATCTTCTATGGAAAAAATAGTTCCTGCAAAACTATCTTTCTATAATGATAGAGAGTCTCTTAGAAATCAAGTGTCTTCTTTGGATCGTGTTGATATCTACCCAACTCAGATCACTGAAGGCCTGACTTCTTTAATTCGGAGAGACTGCCACTGGAGTCATGACTTACAACTATACTGGGTAGTTGTAAGTCATGACTCCAGTGGCAGTCTCTCCGAATTAAACAAGTCAGGCCTTCAGTGATCTGAGTTGGGTAGTTGTAAGTCATGACTCCAGTGGCAGTCTCTCTGAATTAAAGAAGTCAGGCCATCAGTGATCTGAGTTGGGTAGATATCAACACGATCCAAAGAAGACACTTGATTTCTAAGAGACTCTCTATCATTATAGAAAGATAGTTTTGCAGAAACTATTTTTTCCACAGAAGATTCATGAAGAGGTTCATAGGGTTCTTTACCTCTAGAAGAAGACCTTTGAGAAAGAGAACCCCTGATTTTAGAAGAAGGATTGGAACTAGAAGAACCCCCATTATAATTCCTAATGCAAACCAGAGAAGCACCTCCTATTTAATGGGGTTTTCTTTCGTTTATACATACCCTTTCACATTAGGTTTCAAACCTGCTATTGACCTTATTATCCTTGAATTTTGTCGATTTTTCGACGTCTGTTTAGGTCAAATTGGTCCCATAGTGTGGAGGGCTGTTGCCTGTCTGAGGAATTTGACTAACATGGCTGGTGTGCCTTTCACTTTTGCCCATTTAATTCATCTTTACTATCCCAGACTCTTTCACCAAGGTGTTTTTACTTTAGAGGCAAGGAGAAACAGAGTTTTGGTTAGTCCCGAAGATGACAGAGACAATGGCTAGTTTGCCCGATTTGTTGCTGCCCCCACTGTTGGTTTAGTGGGTGATAAAAATGTTCCCTTCCTTGAGAAATGGAATTTTACACGTGAGCTTTCGTATTAATAACTTTCTCATACCTTTTTCCTCGATTTTAATGACCATTATCCTAATTTTTCTTTTCTTTTTTAACAACCATGGGAATTATTGATGAAATTCCCAATTTCCGTGGATGGGTAGGAAAGCTGTTGACTACTGCCCCAATGAAGGTTAGATCTTGGAAGACTCTTTCCCAACGATTTGGTTGGAAGTGAAAACTCATGGTAAGAGTTTTTTTAAACGCTTTTCAGAACCTATTTTAATCCTTCTTTTTATTAGGATTTGCTATTCAACAGATTAGTGTTGAAACGGTCATAGCTTCTCGTATTTCTTTTGAAATGGGCCAAGAGATAATTTTGAGCTCTTCATCAAAAAGAATAGCTGCTGTTGACCAAGACTCTGAAGAAGAGGAAGATGGGAGTTCTTTGGTAACAAGGCCACGAGCTCGTAGACATATCATTTTTGATGATGAAGCATCCCCCCCCATTCTATTCCTCTTACCGATTCTGTTGAAGCCTCGATGGTAATCCCTGATGATGATGTTGGCCCCAGCTTCTCGAATATTTGCAGGAACTTGGTAGCTCTTCCATGCACGACAGTGACCAGACGCTAATGGCTTCCAAATCGTCACCACCCACTCCTCTGGCCCTCCTCTACCCAAAAACACATCCAATTCATATCAAATACATCCCAAGCCTTTCAAATTTCAAATTCAGCCTGACCTAGTTTTGAGTTCAATCCTTAAAGACCGTTTGGGTTTCAAAACTGAGTCGCATGTTTGTTTTGGCCCAAAAACAAACTTGTGACTCCGCTTGGAGGCTCAAATAGAATTCAACAAAGTCTAATTGAAGAATAATCAGTAAGTTCGTCTTTCTTTTTCCCATCTCCTTCTATTTTCTTGGTTTGATATTGTGTAGACGACTCGCATGGTTTAATTGTTAGTTCTAGTAGTCCTGAATATGCCTATTGTGAGTTTCAGTTAGCCACCATGTTTCAAAGACCAAACGCTGATTTGTTTTTGTTTTTGTTGCTTTTAGTTTTTAAATTTCGTTAGCTTCCAGTTTTCGGATTTTATTAATAAGCATGATAGCTATAGCCTTCCATGTTCTTCCTAATCTCAGTATTTCTGATTCAGTAGTGTCTTGATTTCAGAGATTGATTGTTGTCCCTGATTAATAGTTCACATGTAATTAGGAGTTGGTTTCGTTTTGTTTTGGTTGTTTTTAGTTTTAACTTTGTTAGGCCAGCATAGTAGCTTCCAGTTTTTGATTCGTTCTCGCTTCAAATTTTGTTTATATCATGATAACTATAGCCTTCCATGTTTTTCTTAATTTAGTATTTCTGATTCAGTAGTGTCTGGATTTTTGAGATTGATTGTTGGTTATTTCTGATTAATAATGTAATTAGGGATTGGCTATAGCTATTAAATAGTTAGTAGTTAATTACATGATTTAGTATTAGCAAATTGGTAATTTTAGCATTAATGGGGGTAATATATGATTTTCACTTAATATAGGATTTTCACTTAGTTCTGGCGATTTTAGAATAAAATAGCGGTAAAATAGAAATTTTAACTTAGCTTTGGTAGTTTTAGGAATAAAACAAGGGTAGTATAGGTATCCTACAAGTAAAGAGCAATGCTAGAATCTTTTAGACCTTTCTAGAAGGTTGGTTTAGTTTAAAAATCTGTAGTTTAGTGTAGTGACTTGGGAAACAAGTCAAAAAATGAAGGACCAAATAGTTAAAATCTAAAAATCAAAAGAGGGACTAGTAGTTAATTAAAAGAAGGGAGTTGCTCTAGCCTTTGGCTATTAAAGGGGACCCCAATTCATTCAAAAGAAAAAAAATAGTCTGAAAATTTTTGTAAAAATTTCCAGCAGTAGCCAGAAAATTAACCTTTCATCTTGTGCAATCATAAAAAAAATCAAAAATATTTGGGTAGCTGGAACATTTGGGTGCCTTTCCTTAAAAAATCTGAGCATTTAAGACTCTAAAACCAACCGTAAATCAAAAACACTGTTCCATTAAAGATTAGGGTTCAGGGGATTTTGGGCTGGTTCTGGTTTGTTTGCATCAAGTAATTTAGGTGTGGGTACTCCTAGGATTTCTGAGTACTTTTGCAAGTGTTTTAATTCATTTTGAAGGCTGTGGTGTTTACATATTTGGCTGCTGATCTCTAAACCTGCTGCTAACTCCTTATTCCTCTTTGTATTTGGTTACAGGTACTCCTCAGCCTTAATATGTATAGGATCAGATCATCAATCCCATTTACCCCACTGGATAATTATTTATTTTAGCCTTTGTTAATTTCTGTTAGATTTCCATTCATGTCTGTAACTTATATGAGAATTAATTCAGTTGTAATGGAACTGCATGTATGATTATAGGGACTCTTAATTGCTAATGGTGACTGTCATTCCATTAGTGTGCATAAGTAGTAAATCTAGACTGTTATTTTGCTTCTTGCTGAACATGTATGCCTAACTCGAACATGTATGCTTTGCTGTTTAATACTGAAGCCTGTCGAGTTAATTTGGTCAGTTCAAGTCATAGTTATATATAATTCAGAGTTAGATTTTACATTAGCAATAAAGTCCATATGTGAACCTCAATGTCACTTTAGCATTTGGGTCTTGAAATTATGAAAACAGTTTTGGGTTATTACAGACTTCCTGTAAATTTTTGCTGATAGTTATTTATTCAGAACTATCCCTTAATTCCATAATAACCTGCAACAAATTATGAAACATCTACTAGATACATTTCTTGTTTTCTCCTAAAAATTTGGAAACAAAACATCCAAGCGTGTAGTAGTATATGTAACTTGTTAACAGACTTGGTTTTTCCTCCTATTGCGCTAACTCACAGGCCCAGGGATTGGTCTAAGCACTACAATGCTCCCGTCCTGGATTCGAATTGGAGACCGGAGTCTCTTATTAATTGATCAAAGTTTTTTTAAGAGTAAAAGTGTAGGAAAATAAGTAGCTCATTTTAAGGATGGCCTTGAAAAATAACAATTGGGGTGTGCCGTGCCAAATGGAATCCAAATTGCGTGGCCCTCGTGAATCACTTATTAAAATATTTAGAGAATTCGGGACACGTCGTTTAGCGAATTTCACGGCCTTCCCGTAAAGATAATAACTCGATAGTCGCTTTTAGGCACGTCTTTAATAATTTTATTTCCATAAACACGGGTGCGTATTTATGTGACGCAAATCCAAATCCCAACAAAGTTAGAATATGACAAGAACCATGGGTGCATTTATGTGACGTGGTTCGAGAAATGCTTTATTGACGTTGCAATTCTCTTTAAAAATAACAATAAAAGCTGTTAAAAGATTCAAAACGTACATAGGTTCATAATTATATAAAAATCAGATAACTTAAGCCGGATATAATAGTTGAGCGACCGTGTTAGAACCATGGAACCCGGGAACACGTAACACTTTCTCCCGGGTTAACAAAATTCCTTACTTGGATTTCTGGTTCCCGGACTGTTAAACAGGGTCATTCTTTCCTCGATTCGGGATTCTAACAGGTGACTTGGGACGCCATTAATCTCCCGAGTGGCGACTCTGAAATTCTTTAAAATAATTGAATCCCGTTTCGATTGTACTTTAATTGGAAAAACTCCCTTTAACTACGCCCTTCGCCGGGTTGTAGTAGCCAAAAAGAGGTGTGACAGCTCTGGTGACTCTGCTAGGGATCGAATCCAGAATCTCTGGTTCAGGGTTCAAGAATTCGATGTTAGAATAATTTTTGTATTTGGCTTTGTTTATTATTTGATTTTACATGTTGACTTAATGTGCAAAATGATGCTTTTACCGCTTTGATATTATTTGAACTGTACATATAAAACTGCTACGCAACCTTTCTCTTCACACCTGTGGGGATGTGCTTACTGGTTGAGACTCCCTATTAATTTAGTGCCATACCTTAGAATAAGAAAGAGGCTCAGACAAGTTACCAAGACGAACGATCTTGCGGGTCCCCGGTACATAGCCCCCTCGTCGACTTGAGTTGTCCGCTCGGGTACACAGTCTAGAACAAATACCTAGGTGCTAAACATAGTATAACAAGACCTCACGCCAGATCCCTAGTAGGAACGTTTATTTGCATCACATGCATTTGACTTAGGGGACTCAATACAGGGGTTGGGTCCGTCTAGGACAGGTGACATGAAATGAAAAGACCATCTTGATACATATTACGTGCTGCTTGTGCATTTAGTTGCTTTGGATTTGCATGTTGACCGGCTCATGAATAAGGAAAGAAAATTGAGAAGATAAATGATACTAGGGCTAGCTGAGATTAATCATTTGTCTTGTAAAACTAATGCTCAAATAGAGCCAAAATGCTGCCGAATTTTTGAAAAAAGGGAAAAGGGAAAAACAAAAGAAAAAGGGGGCTTTTCAACAAAATTTTGGTTTTGACAAATTGTTTTGCCCGAACTACGTCGGTTTGATTCTCACCAAGTGTGGGATATGTAGGCAACCCCCATCGGGTCCAACCTCCCTTTTGCAAAATATTTTTTAAATTTTATTTATTGTCCTAAATTAGTCGGCTGACGCTGTTATCGTCAAGAATAACCAAACGATCCCGAAAGGGACGCTGAAAGGCTGATTTTGCATAAACGACCACCTCTGGTTCGTTATTGTATTTTTGGCCAGCTAGCGGGCAGCCTTAGAAACTTCTTCCGGAAATGCGGAAAGGTCATATTCTCAAAACTGGGCATGTGGTTTTAGAAAATAAATTTTCATAAAAGAAAGCTTTTGATTTTGAAGTCAAAAAGGAATAAAGTCATAATTCACTAATTCACCTTAATAAATGTGCAGGATGAGCACAATTCAAACCGAATCATTTTCATTTGTGAGCCTAATTCCTTTGGAGTTGCGATTGTGGTGGAATGATCTAGGCAAAGAAGGGTAAGATGAGATAATGAATTATTTAGGGTCCCTTCCCGGGTTATTGGTCACATGCTGGGACCCGGCGCACAACGTGTTCCACTTCTCAGATTTTGAACTTACCCCAACGTTGGAAGAAATAGCGGGATACATTGGAAATGTTGAGCTTCCTTTGAGACGCAAGTATTTGGCTGCTCCAAGAATGGTAGCGGTGCATAATTTATTAGATACCTTGAAAATAAATAGAGTGGTACATGATTCGAACTTAGCGGCAGGGTTTTGCACCTTTTCATTCTTGTATACCAGATATGGTCACATAAGGGGGTTCAACAATCCAGAAAACAAAATATGCAGGAAGGGAAACCGTGTCAAATGGGAAGAACATAGACCCTTCGCTTTTATGGTGGCTTTTCTAGGGCTTCTGGTGTTTCCAAGAAAGGATGGGAACATTGACATAAAGATTCTACGCACACAGCCCAAGTGCACACTCGCGCCTATGATAGTAGCCGAGATCTTTCACGCTCTCACAACTTTAAAGGCTGGGAAAGATTTCTTTGAAGGGTAATATCTATTATTACAAATATGGATGATTGAGCATCTATTCCACCATCCCCAATTCATGAGTTATGGGTCCACAGAGAAAACTTTCATAGGGGAGTATTACACGAGAATTGAAAGGCTCAGCTTACCCGAAGGTGTAGAAAGATGGATATCCTACTTTCACTCCCTCACTGCCAGTTAAATAGAATGGACACTGGGATGGTTGTCTGTGGATGAGATCGTATACATGCTGGCAACAGAATCTCATTTCCTTCTGATGGGTCCTAGGAGCATCCAGCCGTATGCCCCGCATCGGGTCTTGAGACAACTTGGCAGATGCCAGATAGTGCCAAGAGACGAAGATCTTAGTATCTGGGTAGTCAAAATTGGGCCTGATGGTCAGTCCCCCCAAGCAACGGTGCGCAAGATTTGGAATGAATGCCAATACCTAACCGCAAACACTTGCGTACAGGATCGGGCTAGAGGCGAAGTGTCACCAAGATACCTTTCTTGGTAAATAAGAGAAATTGAGTTTGAGAGACCAACCAAAAGGCCTCATCTCCAGGAATTCATCGAAATGTCACAGGAGCAATGGGACTGGCTAGCCAAGGCAAACTGAGTACAGGGCCACCATAGGAAAACTAGATCTGAAAATGGTTTGCAAGCCGTTGCAGATGAGGGGGAAAAGAAAAGATCAACCAAAGAAAAAGAAGCATTGCGAGCCCAAATCCAGAAAATGAAAAAAACCGCAGAAAATCCCCCCCCCCCCCAGGAGCGCAAATGATGAAAAGCTCATAGACAATTTAAGGAGAAAAGTAACCGAGTATGGGTTTGACTTGAATAAAGCAGTAGTGAGCTATCCAGGATTCGGAAACAATTGGCTAATAGTGTAGAGGAATGAGCTCGCACAATGGAGAAATGAAAAGCAAGGCATGACGATGAGGTTGCTGGATTAAAAAGGAAGGTCATCATGGCTGAGAACAAAGTGGCCAAGCAAGCCAAGGGCTTCAAATCCGAGAGAGAACATTGTTTTGCAGTGATAGAAAGGTTGGAGATATATTTGCGGCAATTCCAAGAACTGAATCAGGAAGCCAAGTGAACTCTGGAGGCAAGGGCCGAGTAAATTGGGTGACTGTTGCAAGAAAATGGTGCTATAAGGGAAAGAGTACGGATGATCGCATACTACATCACCGCAAAATGCGACCACTGTGAAGATATGAAAATATCCATGTTGTTTGTCACCGCCATGAACTTTGTTCGACAAGTAATGGAAGAGCTCCACCACCTCCAAAAGGTTTGGCACGCAAGCCTGCAGCAAGGCCGAATGATGCCTCGCTGGGCCCAAGAGCACTTGAAGCATTAATGTATTCATGAAGATTGCATTTCCTTTTATCAATACATATAAAAATCTGCCAGTTTAACCTAGAGTCTATATTTTATTTTATGCATAGTTAGCTGTTCTTCAAGTTTGTAGTTCATCAGTTGTCAGATTTAGTTAGTTTCTTGTTTAAATTCGTCAGTCTTTCGAGTCCTTGTAGCTGAAGTTTGTTACTATGAGAATGGAAAATTCCCAAAATATATTATGCTTCGTTTATTTGCAAGAATTACACTCGGTCTAATTCATGCGGGGTCATGATACGTAGGCAATCTACATAGGATTCGACCATAATTGAATAAAAATAAGAAAGAATAAGGCAAAAACAAAGGGGTTTCACAAGCAAAGAAATAAGAGCCGGGATAACGCAAACAACCAATGCATTTAGTGACCAACTGTTATATAGGAACATTCATACCCAATATGTGGCCGTTTATATATTAGAACCTAACCATTAACCAGTGTTTGGTGTTGTTCCAGTTTCAGACTAGACATGTGATTAGTATTTGCAACATTCTGGCAACCCACTTCTACAACACGTGGGTCTAAGAGCAAGCAAGTAATGGCCAATCAGGAAACCAATGTCAGCATTATTGACCCCTCGAAAGAAGCATAGGAATTGGATGTTAACGCCATGAATGAGGAAATGTATAAGCTAAAACACCATATGGCTGAGATGTACCGGGCATGGGCAAGAGGACAGCCACCCCCGACCTATCCGGCTAATCCAACCTTCATCCCGCTGCTGGCCCAAGCACCTGATCAGTCCACCACTGATCCAACCTCAAGTTTTCCTATCTATTCACAACATCCGGGTACTACATCCTAACCACCACCAGTTCCACTGCCCAAAGTCACTCCTCACCCTCCTCCGCCAATTGCCCCCATCTATGTGGCACCTCCGCCTCCTACACTCCATAGGTTGTCAAGTGAACCCCTTCTTCAAGCGTTTGACCCTCAATACTATCCACCAGACCTTCTTACAAAATCCATGAGCCTTACTCCTATGCTCCCCGTCCCGAAATACCGGTGGGAGTTGAAAAACCAATCAAAAATTCTGAGCAAGAAGAGATGCTTAGAAAAGTCCGGAGTCTGGAACAATTATTCAGGGGAATGCGGGGATTAGGTGGCTAGGTGAGCGTGACGTTCAAGGATCTTTGTCTATTTCCTGACGTGCAATTGCCTCAAGGTTTCAAAATTCCTAAATTTGACTTATATGATGGGCATGGAGATTTGGTCACGCATCTAAGGGGGTTTTGCAGCAAAATGAGAGGAGCATGAGGAAAAGATGAATTGCTAATGGCGTACTTTAGCCAGAGTTTGAATGGTCGGCACTGGAGTGGTATACTCGGCAAGATCACAATCGCTGGTATACTTGAGATGACCTGGCACAAGCATTTGCTTGCCACTTTCAATATAATCTCTAGATTATCCCGGTTCATCTATCTTTGACAAAGTTGGAGAAGAAACACAACGAGAGTTTCTAGTAATACTGTTTCCGGTGGAGGGAACAAGCAGCCAGAGTTGATCCTTCCATGAAGGAGAGTGAGATGGTTGATTATTTTCTACAGGCTCTGAAACCTACCTATTTTGGACATTTGGTGTCAGCAGTGGGGAAGTCTTTCAACGAAGTGGTCAAGATGGGATGTATGGTCGAGGAAGGCCTCAAATTTAATAAAATCATGAGATACTTTGCAATTAAGGCCAATACTCAGGCCATCTAGGGTGGAGCTGGGGGAACATTTGGAAAAAAGAAGAAGGAGGAAGATGCGACAGTGGAATCGGGCACTTGGTTCAGGCCTTGGGCGCCATCTCATTACGCCTAACCTCGTCCTCACCACAAAACATACCCACACACTCCATATGGTCCACAACAACATTACTATCCACATCAGAACCTCGCCTCTCAGTCCATCACGTGCAAGCATATACCCAACCTCCCACTCACGGCCAATGGCGTGCACCAACCCCACAAAATACCTACCCAACTCCACCAAATCATTACCCACCTCCAAGAGCCTACCAAAAACCCCTGAATCCCGCCTTCCGAGCCAATCCGGTCCTGAGAAATGAAAGGGTGCATAAGAAGAAGACTTTCACTCTGCTGGGAGAAACCTACACTAGCTTATTTCACAAGTGCGACAACTGGATATGTTGAGACCAATTGAAGTGAAATTGCCAAATCCTCCCCCAAAGAATCGAGATTATTCTGTCAGCTATGCATACTGTTTCGGTGCACCTGAGCACAACACCGAAAAGTGTTTGCAATAAAAGAACGCTATCCAGGAACTTATTGACTCCCACATTATTGAGGTGAAGACTTCAGAGGTACCCAATATTAACAAAGACCTGCTGCCGGCCTATCAGGAAACCAACATGATTGAGATCGTGGAAACAAGGGGAGAGTCCAAAAGGCCCTCACAAATAGTAATGATGATCAAAGCCAGTGAGGTTAAGCCAACCGAGAATGCAAGCAGTGAGAAGCTAGTAACCGGGGCAAAAGAAAGAGGTAACAAACCTGTCATAGTTCAGGGGAGCTCAGCATGCACGGTTGCACCAAAGCAGGAATAGGCAAAAGTAACAGTACGTGGGGAAACTAGAGAACCTATCATGGTTGTGAAAGGTGTTCGCATAGAGCCACTTATTGTAAAATTAGTAATCCAACCACCAATCATCAACAGAAAAGCCGTTCCTTGGAGATATGAGCAAGCAATTGTGATGTACAAAGGAAATGAAGTTAGGGAGCAAGTGTGTGAGGCTCGGGGTTTAACTCGATCAGGAAGGTACTTTGCCCCGGAAAAATTGAGGTAGGGTAGAATCTCTAAAGATAACCCAGAACCAGTGAAGAAGGCGGTGTCAGAAGAAGAGGTGGAGAAATTCTTGAAGAAAATGAAAATGCAGGACTACTCCATCATAGAGCACTTCAGGAAGACACCAGCTCACATTTCTTTATTAACCTTACTAGTCCACTCCGATGAACATCGCCGAGCGTTGATGAAGATTTTGAATGAAGCCCATGTCCCAGACAAGATAACAGTAAATCATTTGGAAAAGATTGAAAACAAGATATTCGAGCTAAATCGGGTCAAATTCTCTGACAATTAATTGCCCATGGAGGGTACTGAGCACAACCGAGCTCTTTATCTAACTGTGAAATGTGAAGATGCTGTGGTCAACCGAGTTTTTGTCAACAACGGGTCTAGTGCAAATATTTGTCCACTCTCCACATTGACCAAGCTGAAGGTGGAGAATGAAAGGGTCCACAAGAATAACATCTGTGTTCGAGGTTTTGATGGTGGAGGCAAAGACACTGTGGGAGACATAGTGCTGGAAGTGACAATAGGGCCCATTGAGTTGACTATGGAATTCCAAGTGCTGGACATAGTAGTCTCTTATAACCTGTTGTTGGGTAGGCCTTGTATTCATCCACCCAAAGCAGTGCCATCTACACTTTATCAAATGGTCAAATTTGAATGGGACATGCAAGAGATCGTGGTGCACGGTAAAGACAATTAGTGCGTTTCAGGTGATGCAATCATACCTTTTATTGAATCTGAGGAAAACAAAGGGCCATGGATCTACCATGTGTTTGATACCATGTGAGTTCAGAAAATCCCAGAAGGTGAGGTGGTTATGACCCCAAAGATAGCAACCGCATCCATCATGGTAGCTACAGAAATGGTGGAGAATCGTTTTATGCCCGGCAAGAGGTTGGGTGCTGCTCTGCAAGGCATTGTGTAACAAGCGTCCCTCCCCAAACATCTGGACACCTTTGGGCTAGGGTTCAAGACCACATCCGCAGACATAAGGCGAGCCAGAAAGCTAAGGCAGAAGGCTTGGGCTCTCCCAAATTCCATCCCAAGGTTGTCCAAATCATTCGTCAAGCCCGGTACTAGCAATGGCCCCAGACCAAAGATTTTTGGCCCGCTGATCGACGCGGACGAGGACCTTGACAAGGGATTGGAAAGGCTATTCAATGAGGTGAATATGGTCGAGGCAGGAGAAGGATCGAGCAAGGCAGATGTGCAGTTTGTGGGAGCATGCGCAAAAATTAATAACTGGGAAGCCACTTCTCTTCCCACTCGGAGGGGTCATGGTAGTCGGCTTTGATTTTCCTTTCAGTATTGTTTGGATTAGCTTCATAGTTGTTAATTCTGTTGTTATTTCCATCCGTTTGGATGTGTAAACTATGTTATCTTTGATTCTAATGAAATGCAATTTCCCTTTCAGCAATGCTGATAGTTTCCATTTCTCTTTATGTTTCTTTCATTTCTCTTTTGTGCAGTTATTTTTATGCTGGTTCCAGTGATCTGACCTGCATAAGGACTCCTCGGCCCAGCCTTTAAAGCCGGTCTAGTTCGAAAATAATGATTCAGGAAATAGAACATGAAGATGAACCAGGGTATGATGAGGAAAGGGGCATGGGATGAGATTAGTAAAGAGTTGAACCAATTTGAGGAGAAACCCAAACCAAACCTGAGCGACACAGAGGCAATCAATTTAGGAAACACGGAGAACATCAGAGAACTAAAAATAAGTGTCCATTTGGAACCATAACTTAAGAAAGAAATAATTGAAGTATTGTTTTAATACATAGATATCTTTGCATTGTCCTATGATGATATGTCATTGAGCAGTGACTTGGTGGATCACAGGTTGCCCACTGACCCAGCCTGCCTTCTCGTGAAACAAAGGTTGACAAAGTTTAAAACTAATGTGAGCGTGAAAATCAAAGAAGAAGCGACTATGCAGTTTGAGGCAAAAGTCATCCGAGTCACACGATATCCCACCTGGTTAGCTAATGTTGTGCTCATACCAAAGAAGGATGGTAAAACCAGGGTGTGTGTTGATTACCGTGACCTCAACAAAGCAAGTCCAAACGACAACTTCTCCATGCCAAACATCCACATATTGATTGACAATTATGTGAAGCATGAGATTGGGTCATTCGTGGATTGTTACGCAGGTTACCACCAGATCTTAATGGATGAAGAAGATGCGGATAAAACAACATTTATCACACTGTGGGAGACCTACTGCTATAGGGTCATTCCTTTTGGTTTGAAAAATGCCGGGGAGACATACATGAGGGCAATGACAACCATTTTCCATGATATGATGCATACAGAAATTGAGGTCTATGTGGATGATGTGATTGTGAAGTCCAGAAAGCAATCTGATCATGTCAAAGATTTGAGGAAATTCTTCCAGAGGCTCCGCAGGTATGATCTCAAACTCAACCCGGAAAAATGCGAATTTGGGGTCCCCTTAGAGAAGTTGCTAGGGTTTATAGTCAGGCGACGAGGCATTGAGCTAGATCCATCAAATATCAAAGCTATACAGGAATTACCGCCACCAAGGAACAAAATAGAGGTGATAAGTCTATTGGGAAGACTGAATTACATCAGCCAATTCATTGCTTCGCTCACAACCATATGCGAGCCCATCTTTAAGTAATTGAAAAAGGATGCTGCAGTAAAATGGACGGGAGAGTGTCAACAGGATTTTGATAATATAAAGGAATATTTGTCGAATCCACCGGTATTGGTCCTGCCGGAACCAGGAAGGCCCTTGATCTTGTATGCAGTCTTGGATAACTCATTTGGGTGCGTGTTGGGTCAGCATAATGCTATCAGGAGAAAAGAGCAGGCCATATACTACCTCAAGAAGAAATTTACGGCCTACGAGGTTAAGTATACTCATCTTGAAAGGACATGATGCGCCTTGACGTGGGTAGCCCAGAAGTTAAAGTATTACTTGTCATCATATACCACTTATCTCATCTCACGTCTGGACCCATTAAAATACATTTTCCAAAAGCCCTGCTCACAGGAAGGCTTGCGAAATGGCTAATCTTGCTCACTGAGTTTGACATTATCTAGACGGCTAGGACTGCCATGAAAGCACATGCATTGGCAGACCATTTAGCTGAGAATACGACAGATGAGAATATGAGCCCTTGAACACATATTTCCCTGAAGAGGAAGTGATGCATATCAATGAAATGGAACGAGATGAGAAGTCAGGATGGAAATTGTAGCGGTGCTCATTTCCGAAGAAGGGCATCATTACCCAGTCACATCTCAACTCCATTTTTATTGCACCAATAATATGGCAGAATACGAGGCGTGCATTTTGGGTCTGAGATTAGCAGCAGACATGGGTGTCCAGGAAGTCTTGGTCTTGGGAGACTCGGACCTTCTGGTATACAAGATTCAAAGGGAGTGGGAAATGAGGGATTTAAAAATTCGTACCACACAGACAATGCTTACATGATCTCTGTCAACGATTCCGGTATATAGAGTTCAAGCACATCCCAGAATTCACAATGATGTTGCTGATGCCCTAGCCACTTTGGCGTCAATGTTACATCATTTGGACAAGGCTTATGTTGACTTGATACATATCTGGGTCCATGATCAACATGATTATTGCACTATGGTGGAAGAAGAGCTTGACGACGAGCCTTGGTTCCACGACATCAAGGAATATATCAGGAGAGGTGTGTATCTGGTACAAGCCACGAGTGACTAGAAGAGAACAATCCGTCATTTTTCAAGTGGGTTTTTCTTCAGTGGAGAAATATTATACAAAAGAACGCCAGATCTTGGTTTACTAAGATGCGTAGATGTTGGGAAGACGACAACCATCATGAATGAGGTGCATGCTGGCATCTGCGGGCCACACATGAGCGACTATGTTTTGGCAAAGAAGATTCTCCAGGCAGGATATTATTGGCTCACCATGGAGCGGGACTGTATCAGCTTTGTGCGCAAATGCCACCAATGTTTGGTGCATGGAGACTTAATTCACTCTCTACCGTCTGAGTTGCATATGATGTCTGCACCATGGGCTTTCATTGCTTGGGGCATGGACGTCATCAGGCCCATTGAGCCAGCAGCTTCTAATGGACACAGATTTATCCTGGTTGCTATTGACTATTTCACCAAATGGGTTGAAGCCAAAAGCTTCAAGGTAGGGACCAAGAAGGCCGCGGTCGACTTCGTGCATGCAAATATCATTTGTTGCTTTGGAATCCCCAAGACTCTCATTACTGACAATGGGGCAAATCTTAATAGTCACTTAATGAGAGAAGTATGTCAATAGTTCAAGATCACTCATCGAAATTCTACCCCGTACCGCCCTATGGCAAACAGAGCAGTTGAGGCGGCCTATAAGAACATAAAAAAGATACTTCAAAAAAAGTTGGAGGGGTCCAGGTAGTGGCATGAGAAGATGCCCTTTTCATTGTTAGGCTATCGCACCACCGTCTGCACTTCAGTAGGGGAGACTCCATACTTTTTGGTATGTGTCACGGAGGCAGTAATTCCGGCTGAAATTGTTGGCGGCGGTCTGTCACGGCCAGTTGTATCAACAAAGTATAGCCAGGGCATACAATAAGAAAGTACGTCCAAGAAAGTTAGAAATAGGTCAATTGGTATTGAGGCGCATCCACCCTCACCAGGCCGAGACAAAGGGCAAGTTCTCTCCGAACTGGAAAGGACCGTTCGTCGTATCAACAGTGTTGTCAAATGGAGCATTGTATCTGACAGATATGGAAGGGAAATGTTTGGAAATGGCAATCAATTCGGATGCTATAAAAAGATATTATGTATGATTTTCTTTTAGATCATTGTCTGTACTTGACACTTGTTTGTACTTGGCATATTTTTGAAATTGGAATGCCGAAGGCATTTTATTAGGTTATCTAAACACTTTATCCTTGGCTAACCTTTTGACCTTTAATTATTTTCTTTCATGCCCCTCTATTGGAATTAGTAACAAAAATCAGAAATGCAAGTGCGATAAGGCATTGAAAGGAAAAGAACAGAAAGAATGAAAAGAATCGAAACAAAAGAAAAGAAATGCAAATAAAAACAAGAAAAAGAAAAGAGAAAAGAGAAAAGAGAAAAAAAGAAAAGAAAGAAAAGAAAGAAAAGAAAAAAAAACAAGAAGGGGGAAAGAAAAAAATAGAAAAAAAGAGAAAAACAACAACAAAAACAAGGAATCATTATGAACTATGCTTGACCTGATTCCTCTTAAGTATACGTAGGCAGCCTCATGATTCGGTCTCATCAGAATAAAAATCCAAAAGTCAAAGTTGTGGTTATTGTTAGAATTTGATTTCGAAAACTGAAATTTCGAGCGCATTTAAATTGCTTTGAGCCTTTGATACCCTTTTGGTTATAACCCTATCGAAAAGCCCACTTTGCGGTCCAAAGAAAGACCTTTTGATCAGTCTTCAAAAGATGCCAACATGAGCAAGTAGAGGTGATTCACATCAGGGGCAACACTCTGGGCCGAGCAGGAAAGATAATAAAATTAGAGAGTCTTATCGGTGAAAACCCTCATGGGCACCTTAAGTTGGCGAGAGCTGACAAAAATAGAAACGAGAGAGTCTTATTGGTGAAAACCCTCACGGGCACTGTGAGGCAAAGGTAAGGCAAGAAGCAACACCTAGAAAGGGCCTGTTGGTGGAAATTTGTTCATGAACATTGTAAGGCAAGCAAAGCTAGGGTTGGGTTGAATGAATCCGGTTAGAAATGGTCACAACAACAAAAACACCGCAACAGAAGGTCGGTCATCGAAACAGACTAGGTCGACTTGGCCAAAGTGCATGTCATGATCATGAGAACCAGTTGTTTTTCTTCATATAAGTTTTCATTCTCTTACTTCCAATAATCAATGAGTCTGGAATTCTTACCGTTCGGAGTCATCGCATTTCATTTTTGTTCGAGTCTCTAAAGTCTATTGTCTAAGTAAACGGGAGGAACTTCAAGGCCAATTATCAGCTCCCAAAGGGACTAAGCGCATGATGCCCAAAAGCGTAAGAAAGATAACACGTGTGGAACAGCAAGGGGAAGGATTCACAAACATTGTAATTGATGGAAGAGATAAGAGTCGGCAAAGTAGAGGAACACCATGCAAGATGGGGATGCAAAGTAAAACCACAAATATCAAAAGTCAGTCAAGCATCATAAATGGACCGGGTAATCTCAGTAAAGGGTGTAAAGATTTTAGAAAAGGCTTGGAAATGTAACACCAAGATGAGAAACAAAACGAAGCCACACGGGTCAGAGGATCAGCCAAGCATAACACCCTAACTCAGCAATCATCAGAGAGGGGGTATATGGCTTCTGGAAAAAAAGGCAAAAGTGCAACACAAAGGTGGAAATAGCCATGAGAGGTGACCCAGCATGATATATCAACTCGTCAATCGTCAAGAAGGGGAATAAACAATTCTGGTAAAGGTTTGGAAGTGCAACACAAAGTAGTGAGCAAAGTAAAGGCACAAAGGGCAAGGGCCAACCAAACATCATAGACAGACAAGGTGATTTCAAGAAAGGGTGCAAGGATTTTGGCAAATGAGTGGAAAGGTAACACAAAGATGAAGAACAAAGTGAATCCGCAAGGTTCAGAGGGTTGATCAAAGCATGATATATAGCCTCATTAATCATCGAGGAAGGACATAAAGAACTCCAGCAAAGGATTAGAGCGACTCATCATCAATATGGGCAATGGAACACAACGGAACACGACAGCGGGGAGGCTGCTTTCAACAAGAATGCCGCAAGCTAACCACCACTTTTCAAACTGATGAGTTTTCTTTGATTGACACAGGGGCAGAAAAATTCCGAAAGAGCATAAGGGGGAGGCCGCCCACAGGAAAAGGCAGGCACTCGGCAGATATGATCGAAATCTTAGGGCCCACCTGGAAGTGGGACACTGTTAAATCTCAAATGGGACATAGTCCGTCATAAATATCCTCCCCAACAAAAAGCAATGGTACAAACTTTAACTAGCAAACCCCAACAGAAACAATTGAGGGTTAATAGAAGCATGGAAGTTGAGATGGAACGAGTCTGACACTTAGACAGGTGCGGGTAACATGGGCAAGCACCAAAACCTTCCTCTGCAAGAGTCGCAGAAACCTTTCTGGACAATAATCACTAGCAGAAACAATCAGAAGTTAGAATTGGCATTTAAGTAGGAACCTTCAGGACCCTCCTGGAAAATGAGACTTATTTTAAGGTTAAAGGTAATCATGGATAGCAAAGGGCATAAAATGACTTGCATGTTGAAGCATGATTCAGTTAAGAGTTGTGAGGACCCTCCTGAAAAATGGGACTTAGCATAGAACATAAACAGTGGGGTGGCATGGCCAAACCCAACTACTTCCCCAACAAGAGTCATCAGGATCCGCCTGGATAATGGATTTAATCGTAGGAGTTGTCAGGACCCCCTGGATAATGGGACGTAGCTCAAAATACTAACCCCCAGCACTCATACTTTGTCACCTAATTAAGAAGTTGTCAAGACCAGCAGACCCCACCAGATATAACTCATAACAAGACATAGTGGAAAATGATACCTTTTGAGAAACATAACATAGTCTTAAAGTTGTCATTAGTTAAAATCTGTCAGGACCCTCCTGGATAATGGGACTTAGCTTTAGAAATATTTGGTAAGGAGATTTGATTAACACCCACGGATTAGTCCAGCACCAAACTGGGGCAGGAAGAATTTCTTGTGTTTTGTTTGTTTTGTCGTAATGGGGTACACAAGCAGCAGTCTCAGTGAATATTTTTCAAAATTCAAGCCTTGGTAATCAAGCGCCCACATGTAGAACAAGGAAATATTTTTCAAGATGCAAGTTTAGTAATCAGGCGCCCAACTTTAGAACAAGGGAATATTTTTCAAAATTTTGAGTCTTGGTAATTAGGTGTCCACCTGTAGAACAAGTGAATATTTTTCAAAATTTCGAGATTGTTAATCAGGCGCCCACCTGTAGAACAAGGGAATATTTTTTAAAATTCGAGTTTGGTAATCAGGCGCCCACCTGTAGAACAAGGGAATAGTTTTCAAAATTTAAGTCTTGGTAATCAGGCACCCACCTGGAGAACAAGGGAATATTTTTCAAAAATTACGATTCTCGGTTCAGGCGCTCACCCGTAGAACAAGGGAATATTTTTCAAGATGCAAGTTTGGTAATCAGGCGCCCACTTATAGAACAAGTGAATATTATATAGAACAAGTAAATATTTTTCAAGATGCAAGTTTGGTAATCAAGCGCCCATCTGTAGAACAAGGGAATATTTTTCAAAATTTAGAGTTTGGTAATCAGGCGTCCACCTGTTGAATAAGGGAATATTTTTCAAACTTTTCTGATTTTGGTAATCAGGCGCCCACCTGTAGAATAAGGGAATATTTTTTATAATTTCAGGCTTTGGCAATTAGGCGCCCACCTGTAGAACAAGGAAATATCTTTCAAATTCAAGTTTTTGAATCAGGCACCCACCTGTAGAACAAGGGAATATCATTCAAAATTCAAGTTTTGGAATCAGGCGCCCACCTGTAGAACAAGGGAATATCTTTCAAAATGCAAGTTTTGATGATCTAGTGCCCACTAGTAGAACAAGGGAATGGTTTCGGATTCCGAAGTTTTGTAGTCAGGCACGCACCTGCAAAACAAGGGAATACACGTCAAGTCCAAAAATTCGGCATCAATGTGAAAGAAAAAAAGGCAAGGAGTCAACAAGGCAACAAGAAGTTCGCTGGAAGAAATACGAGGCAACAAAGCAACAATGACCAAGAGCGAGATTGAAGACATAGATAGGCTTCTCTTTTGTAATCCGTAGCTTATGGCTTAGCTTAGTTTCTTTTTTATTTTTTATGAGGTGCAATAAGGAGGTCATCAAGCAGTAAAAACAACATCAGCAGCGGAATCACAGCTCATGGTAGTCCAAGCTACCAAATACTCCAAAACTATACTGACCTGATTCCTTTACAACCAAGGATATGTAGGCAACCTGTGAAGCAGGGTTCAGTCAGACAGTTTTCGAAATGCTTCCCAAGGAATGCAAAGCACGCAAAAATCCCTCAGTTGCTCATTTATCTTTGCCCGGAAACCCTTCGTGTCTCCAAGCAATAAGGGGCAGCTCTAAGCACGTGATTTTTGCCTCGCTTGACATGTTCCTATAAATTCCTTAAATTAGTATGTTTCTTTTATTGTTTGAAATTTTAGGAATTATTGGAGTGATTTCATGTTTATTTGCATTTTTCTTTGAATTTTAGGAATTAATTGCATAAGTTTGCTTTTATTTGCATGTTGCACGTTTAATTTACATAACTCGTAAAAAATATAAAAAATGGTACGTTTGCATCTAGGATTTAAATTATTTTTTTAGGTTATTAATTAGTTCGTATTGAAAATGAAGGAAAAAATAACAAAATTGGTTAGCTCTCTTTGAAATTTGGAATTTAGGAGTTTACTTAGTTTAGTTCGTTAAATATATTTTGGCTATTTTTATCTTTATTTATATTTTTATTTATTAAAAATCTGAAAAAAAAAGTATTAATAAAACAAATACATGAAAAATGGATCATTGTTTGTGTACTAATTTGGGTCTTTGACCCAAACAGACCAAAATAGAACCAAACCCAATACCCTACCCGGCCCAACAGCCATGAGCACGAAACAATGTCGTTTTATGCCAAGCAATCTGAGCCGTTGATCAATCTTGATCAAACGGTCAAGATGAAAGGTTGGGTGCCCTATATAATTGTCACACAAAACCCCTACCATTGAAACAACGTACCTTGTCCAAAATATGCCCTAAACTCACTGGTGTAACGCCGCCCAACCCCGCTGTATCACCACTGCCCGCCGCCCACCGGAAATCACCGCCGACAGCGGCGTAATTCCAATAAGTTCCAAAATTACACCCGCCGGAAATCACCGCGACGGCAGCGTAATTCCAATGAGTTCCAAAATTACACCCCGAAATCCCCAGGCTCCCCTCTTTCCAACCCTCATAAGATCGCCTCTCAAAACCCGCCTAAATTTGTCGAATATCCATCTGAAGCTTGGCATCTCCGGTGTCCACGGCGGTGACTGGTTGCCAACGGCTTTCAAAAATAACACCATACCCTCCCCTTGCTCCCCTATTTCCAATCCCATCATTGGCCACCCTCGATTATGGCCCCAACTTCTTGAATATTTGCTGGAACTTGGTAGCTCTGCCATGCACGGCAGTGACCAGACGCCAGTGGCTTCCAAATAGTCACCACCCACTCCTCTGGCCCTCCTCTACCCAAAAACACATCCAATTCCTCTTAAATAACTCCCAAACCATTCAAATTTCAAATTCAGCCTGACCTAGTTTTGAGTTCAATCCTTAAAGATCGTTTGGGTTTCAAAACTGAGTCGCATGTTTGTTTTGGCCCAAAAACAAACCTGTGACTCCGCTTGGAGGCTGAAATAGAATTCAACAAAGTCTAATTGAAGAATAATCAGTAAGTTCGTCTTTCTTTTTCCCATCTCCTTCTATTTTCTTAGTTTGATATTGTGTAGACGACTCGCATGGTTTAATTGTTAGTTCTAGGAGTCCTGAATATGCCTATTGTGAGTTTTAGTTAGCCACCATGTTTCAAAGACCAAATGCTGATTTGTTTTTATTTTTGTTGCTTTTAGTTTTTAAATTTCGTTAGCTTCCAGTTTTCGGATTTTATTAATAAGCATGATAACTATAGCCTTCCATGTTCTTCCTAATTTCAGTATTTCTGATTCAGTAGTGTCTTGATTTCAGAGTTTGATTGTTGTCCCTGATTAATAGTTCACATGTAATTAGGAGTTGGTTTCGTTTTGTTTTGGTTGTTTTTAGTTTTAACTTTGTTAGACCAGCATAGTAGCTTCCAGTTTTTTATTCGAACTCGATTCAAACTTTTATTATATCATGATAACTATAGCCTTCCATGTTTTTCTTAATTTAGTATTTCTGATTCAGTAGTGTCTGGATTTTTGAGATTGATTGTTGGTTATTCCTGACTAATAGTTCAATGTAATTAGGGATTGGCTATAGCTGTTAAATAGTTAGTAGTTAATTACAGGATTTAGTATTAGCAAATTTGTAGTTTCAGCATTAAAGGGGGTAATATAGGATTTTCACTTAGTTCTGGTGATTTTTAGAATAAAATTGGGGTAATATAGAATTTTTAACTTGGCTTTGGTAGTATTAGGAATAAAACAAGGGTAGTATATGTATCCTACAAGTAAAGAGCAATGCTAGAATCTTTTAGACCTTTCTAGAAGGTTGGTTTAGTTTAAAAATCAATAGTTTAGTGTAGTGACTTGGGAAACAAGTCAAAAAATGAAGGACCAAATAGTTAAAATCTGAAAATCAAAAGAGGGACTAGTAGTTAAATTGAAAGAAGGGATTTGCCCTATCCTTTGGCTATAAAAGAGGACCCCAATGCATTCAAAATAAAAAGATAGTCTGAAAAATTTTGTGAAAATTTCCAGTAGTAGCCAGAAAATTAATCTTCCAACTCCTGCAATCATAACAAAAATTCAAAAATATTAGGGTAGCTGGAACATTTGGGAGCCTTTCCTTCAAGAACCTGAGCATTTAAGACTCTAAAATCAACCGGAAATCAGAAACACTATTCCATTAAAGGTTAGGGTTCAGGGGATTTTGGGCTGGTTCTGGTTTGTTTGCGTCAAGTAATTTATGTGTGGGTACTCCTGGGATTTCTGAGTACTTTTCCAAGTGTTTTGATTAATTTTCAAGGCTGTGGTGTTTACATATTTGGGTGCTGATCTCTAAACCTGCTGCTGACTCGTTATTCCTCTTTGTATTTGGTTACCAAGTACTCCTCAATCTTAATATGTAAAGGATCAGATCAACAATCTCATTTACCCCACTTGATGATTATTTATTTTAGCTTTTTGTAATTTCTCTTCGATTTCCATTCATGTCTGTAACTCATATGAGAATTGATTCAGTCGTAATGGGACTGCATGTATGACTATATGGACTCTTCCTTGCTAATGGTGAATGTCATTCCATTAGTGTGCATGAGTAGTAAATCTAGACTGTTTTTGCTCCTTGCTGAACATGTATGCCTAACTTGAACATGTATGCTTAGCTATTTAATACTGAAGCCTGTCGAGTTAATTTGGTTAGTTCAAGTCATGGTTATATATATATATATTTCAGAGTAAGCTTTTACATTAGCAATAGAGTCCATATGTGGACCTCAACGTCACTTTAGCATTTGGGTCTTGAAATTATGAAAACAGTATTAGGTTACTACAGAGTTCCTGTAAATTCGAAGTTTCATATATAACTGATAGTTATTTGTTCAGAACTATCCCTTAATTCCCTAATAACCTGCAAAAAATTATAAAACATCTACTAGATACACTGCTTGTTTTCTCCTAAAAATATGGAAACAAAACATTCAGGCATGCAATAGTATATGTAACTTGTTTACAGAATTGGTTGAATTCCTCCCACTGGGTTGACTCACAGGCCCATCGATTGGTCTAAGCGCTACAATGCTCGCGTCTTGGATTCGAATGGGAGGTTGGAGTCTCCTATTAATTGATCAAAGTTATTTTAGAGGCAAAGTGTAGGAAAAGAAGTAGCTCATTTTAAGGATGACCGTGAAAAATAACAATTGGGGTGTGCCTCGCCAAACAAAATCCAAATTGTGTGGCCCTCGTGAATCGCTTATAAAATATTTAGAGAAATTAGGACACACCGTTTAGCGAATTTCACGGCCTTCCCGCAAAGATAATAATGCGATAGTCGCTTTTAGGCACGTCTTTAATAATTTTATCTCCTTAAACACGGGTGCTCATTTATGTGACCCAAATCCAAATCCCAATGAAGTTAGAATATGACAAGAACCATGGGTGAATTTATGTGACGTGGTTCGAGACATCTTTTAATGACGTCGCAGTTCTCTTTAAAATAACAATAAAAGCGGTTAAAAGATTCAAAATGTACATAGGTTCATAATTATATAAAAATCAGATAACTTATGCCAGATATAACAGTTGAGCGACCGTGCTATAGCCACGAAACTCGAGAATGCCTAACACCTTCTCCCGGGTTAACATAATTCCTTACTCGGATTTCTGGTTTGCGGACTATTAAATAAAGTCATTCTTTCCTCGATTCGGGATTCTAACCGGTGACTTGGGACGCCATAAATCTCCCGAGTGGCGACTCTGAAATTCTCTAAAATAATTGAATCCCGTTTTGATTGTTTTAATTAGAAAAACACCCTTTAACTACGCCCTTCGTCAGGTTATAGTAGCCATAAGGGGTGTGACAGGAATGTATCTGACAAGTGCGATATATAAACCCCTGAATGTTGAGTTTTAACGAGCATATCATCTATATAGACCTCCTAGTTTTTCCCAAATGTTCTTGGAACATTTTGGTCACCAATCTTTGGTATGTGCACTGGAATTTTTGAGACCAAAAGGCATTACTTTATAGTAGTAAGTTCCCCTGTCTGTTATGAAATAAGTTTTCTATTCATCTACAGGATCCATTTTGATTTGGTTGTATCTTGAATATGCATCTAAAAATCTTAACAACTCATGTCCTGTAGTAGCATCAATTAGTTGTTCTATATGTGGTAATGGAAAAGAATCTTTAGGATAAGCTTTCTTAAGGTCTGTATAATCTACAAAAACTTGCCATTTACAATTCTTTATTTGTACCACAATAGTATTGGCTAACAAATTAGGATACTTTACCTCACTGATAGACCCAATCTTTAATAATTTTTGGACACCATCTTGAATTACCTGATTTTTGAAAGTTCCTTGCTTTCTTTTCTTTTGTTTGACATGTGGATATGATGGGTTTTCATTTAACTTGTGAGTCATTACCTTCGGTTGTATTCCTGTCATATCAGTGGGGGACCAACCAAAACAGTCTATGTTTGTTTTCAAATTCGATTAACTTACCTTTCATGTCTAGGATTAGATTGGCCCCTACGTAAACTTTCCTTTCAAGCCATGACATAAATAATACTACAGCATTTAGTTCATCAATTATTGTTTTTATATTTTTGTTTTTCTCTGGTTCTTGAATGACATCGGGTCTTGAGTCTACATCTATTCGCCCTTGTTTAGTTGAGGTTTGTGTTGTGACATCCTCAACTGGATTCTGTAACTGCTATTTTTCGTCGTTTCTCGTACTTGAATCTGCTACGGAGTTGATGCTCTTGGATGTCTGTTGATCCTCACGGATTTGACATATTCCTCATGGTGATGGAAATTTGATAACTTGATGTAAGGTCGATGGAACAACATCCATCTTGTGGATCCATGGTCTCCCGAGAATCATATTGTAAGCCATCTCCATATCTACCACCTGAAACATTGAATCTTTGACTACTCCTTATGAGAATGTAGTAAGTATTACCTCCCATTTCATCACGAGCTGGAATTGTCGAATCCAGATAAAGTATGCGCCTTTGCACTAATTTATCTTCAGCTTGCATCTCACGTAGTACTCTTAGCAGAATAATATTCATGGAACTACCTGGATCAATCAAACCTCGTTTCACATTAGTATCATGTACAAGTAGAGATATTACCAATGCATCTCTATGTTGAGTTAATTCGCCATCCGTATCTGCATTATCAACATAACACTTTCTTCTTTTAAGATATGTCACACCAGCTTCCCGAGGGTAATTGTGACTTTGGAAGCTTTATTGGCCGCTGTGTACGTCAGACAATTAATTTCTTCAGCTCCGCTTATAAAATTGATGATTCTTTTGGGATAAGGTGGTTTAAGGATCCTGCCTATTTTTCATGTATGCTTGCTTACCTTTCTCACTAAATAATTTGGGGAGATATCCTTGCTTCAATAGATGATCAACTTCACCTTGCAACAATATACAATTTTCCATTTTGTGACCATGATCGTTATGAAATTCGCGCCAGTGATCAGTATTACATCTGTTTGGATTCGATCTTATTTTTTTGGCCACCGCACCGTATCACCTATGATTCTTAATACAGCTATGAGCTCAAAAGTGCTTACATTAAAATTATAACCGCCAAATCTTGCATTCAAGCTTCTATCATGATCCCGCGTCCCTCGCGTGTTTCTATCGTTCCCATAACTTAATGATGAACCTGACTATCTATGCCTAGATCTATGATCGTTCCTTGAATTGTAATGTTTTGATCATAAATTGTTTCCCGCTGGGCCCATATATGGTTCGTACCTGTTTTTACAGGAACTTTTTTCTGTTTTTGCCTGTCTCGAACTCACATTTTCTTCTTTTTAAGATTGTGAGATAATATCCTCTTCTATCCTTAGCTTTGTACAATACATATTGTAAACGTCATTCCATGTTGTCATTGGGAATTCATGAAGGCTTTCCTTGAATCGCCTTGTGGCTTTTGAGCTTCTCTCATTCAGATTACTAGTGAAGGCTATATCTGCCCAATTGTCTGGTACATCTGGTAACGTCATTCTTTCTTGGTGGAACCTGTCCATGAACTCTCTAAGCAACTCTGAGTCCCCTTGTTTGATTTTGAAAATATTTGCCATTTTTTTGACTTTTTGAGCTCCCAAATGTGCTTTGATAAACGAATCTGCAAGCTCAGCAAAAGAATTATGGAGTATTTGGGTAAAATAGAGTACCATGTTAATGCTCCCTAGTAAGTGTTTCACCCAATTTCTTGACCAATACTCATTCAATTTCTTGTTTGGTCAAGTCGTTGCCTTTCACGCCAGTCGTGAATGTAGTCACGTGGTCTCATGGATCAGATATTTCATCGTATTTTGGAATATCAGGCATTTTGAACTTCTTTCAAATTGGGAGAGGAGAAGCACTTGGCTTCTTTGGTTGTTGTGAATATTTGTCCATATTTATTCCTTTGATCACAGACGGTACTCAGGTATTTGCTCCATGCGGTCACTTTGCTCCTTGAGCTGTTTCTGCAATGTTAATACTAAATTTTACAAATCAAAATTAACTAAGTTACCTGGTTCTCTATCTCGTGATTTGCTAGAAATTCCACCACTTCCTTAATTAACAAGCCGAGAATGAGGGTTCTCCAAAGTATTGTTATTTGGAGTTGGTGTTGGTAGTGCAACAGGTAACTGACTCGCAAAGGCTTCAAGAGCTTCATTGACTTGTTGAGCGATTAGCTTTTGCAAAGCTTCATTAATAGCTTCTTCGTTTTCAGCATGTAGATTTGAATGAGATCCATCAGGAGTGCCTTCTCGAGATCGCCGAGGGGAGCTTTGTAGAGAAGGAATCGGGGTGCGGTTATTTTGTGAATTTCCTTGGTGTTGAGGGTTTCCTTAGTTTACTTGGTTGTTGTCATTAACGTTTGACATGGTTGTTGATGCAACAAAAAAGATTAAGTTAAGAAAGAATAGATTATCATATTTCCGGTAACAAAACCAATTTATTTAACCAAAAATAGAATTTCGATCAAAGCTTTATTTTTAGAAAAACTCGGGTTACTAATAATCGAAAATTGATTTTGCTGATAATAAGATAAATAGAAAGCAAAATAAATCAGTATATTCCAATAGTGTTTCGTGTCCTTACCAATGACCAATTTTTTTATTTTTATAGTTGTCTCTCAGATATACGTTTTGCCTTTGCTATAGTTGGGCCATTATAGACAATTAAAGGTATTAAATGCTGCGTTACATAATTATTGTAATTCAATAAAGATTCTCTAACATTTTCAGTATTTAATATTCATTGAATACTGTATCTGTACTTTCTTGTGTTTTCAAATTCATTCTCAATTTTCGGATTTAATAGGTACGAGCGTCGAGTCTTTTGAATATCTGCTCATACCTCTACTCGTGCCTCTACTCGTATCTGTCGTAACTCGTGCCTTTTTGCTAACCATAGTTCTTTGACCAGTCTTCGTGTCATGACATGTCATCTTTGAATCACTTTAATATATATAAACTCGATTTTTCCCAATACACTATCATCACTGCTCGAGTTGCAGGAGTACTCACTTGAATCATACAATATGTTAAAACTCTTGAATTCTATGACCATGTTTCCTGAAAGGCTTGTAATATGATCAGGTTTTATCAATTCCGTTACTGGCGAGTTACCCTTATATCGCTATGCTGTCTGGGATCACCCTCTTTGTGGTGATTAATTTTGCATCCATGATGAAGAATGCGTTGTCTGTAAGTGCTGTTCTGGTGTCTATAATTCATCTTACCACTTATTCTATAGTTGATTTGCATACAAAGTGCAACACCACAATCAAGATTATGCATGAAATATGGAAATGAATGTTAGTGTCTTACTCTTTTAGTGCATATAGCATAGGAAATTTACTTAACCACTTGGTAGTCAACGTCTTAAGAGTGCTTTTGGAGGACTTCTGTTTCTCGTCTTGTTGGGAACAAGTACTATTGGAACTGTCCCATATGCTTCACCTCTGGTGAAATGGTAGGAAGAAATCTGTCTACTTTCCATATTAGTAAATTTTCCTTAAAAGAAGGGAATCTTTTCTTGAGTTTTGAACTAGTAATGTGTCAAAAAGGGAATTTTTTTACTTAAAAGTAAGATTATACTGAGTTCTTGTTATTGTTGTTGTTGAACAGTAGTAATGTGTCACAAGAATATGATATACCAATCTCCTCTGGAAAAAACTGAAAAATCTAGGAGTCTTGAAAAATATGACTTCTTCTCATGGATTCACTGGAGCAGTGCAAAGAGCAAACTCAGATAACTGATGTTTGACCCTAATTCCATCTGTGACCGCACCGGCGTCTATCCTCTCTGTTGGCGACGAATTGGACGGAGGACTCGATACATCAATTGATTTCGAGAGGGCAATTATACTGTCTATCGAAAAAAGAGAAAGAACAATAAACATGAGAATATATTTATCTATCATTGTCAATTGTTTCTTTTGTATAATTAGAGATTACACAGATGTGTCCCAGTAGTTGTGCATCATCTACACCAGATCAATCTCTTGAACTTTCTTCCTATTAACTTTGAAACAGTTAATTCTTATTTCACCATGCTGAGATCCTCAACGAAATCATCCTATTTTGATGGCTCGAAGATGGATGCAGTTTTTATGGCGTATATTCTCGAAAATCTGCTGCTAAATGATAAGCCAATCTGAAAATTAATGGTAAAGATAAGGGGAAAAGGTTTTACCACGGGTTGTTAGTCTTGGTAACATTTTTCGTTCATCCATCCTCAAATTCACTTCTTCGAAAAATGATCTCTCGGCAGATATGCGTACTCTAGCAATTGAGGCCGAAGCTGCTCTTCGTTTATCTTATGAGGAGGCTTTGGATAGCAGCAAAAGCAGGAAGGTCAATCTTTTTCTTCAGCTTTTGACTCCCAATCTCTTTTCTGAAGAACCGAATCCCAATAATCAAAAAGCAACTAGTGTACTTGGGCTAATTTACTGCAGATATTGTACAATACCACGATATGCGCAACAACTCCAAGACCTCGTGAAACGTGTTCAAGGTGTCAATGGCCGTACAAAGAATGTCCGTTTCTTCTCCATTAGGGGTAACAGACCTGCTTCGTATTACATGTTACATCTCTCTGATGTCAGACAATTGCTCAAGTTTGTGGAGGCAGAGGTCAAAATGATCATTCCTAAAGTTCAAGATTGGTCTAATAGCTTCCTCAAGACAAATGGATTAGGATTTCTCAATTGGATAAGCTGTTGTAATCTAAGCTCGATTGTATAATTGAGATGAAGCGTCAGATCGTATCTGTTTAGGTCTTATTGTGTTTAAGTGTGTTGGGATAAAAAATAATATATTCCACCTAGGAATAACATACACGGTAAATAATAATAACATCAAATAATTTAATGAGATAAAATACAATAACACAGTGGAACAATATTATAACTTAGTAATGTCAACAGACTACTATAACTTCGAAAGAAATAATACTCTTTATTTTAAACATCTCACGACAATATTACTTTCGTTCATTATTTATCTCACAAACCACAATCTCTTAATTATTCTCTCTAACTCTCTGCTGCTTCTCTCGATTTGATGTGTTTAAAATGAAGAACGAAAGCTTCTATTTATAGGAAAAGTTCCCATATTTGGCTTTCTAGAATCGAATTTGCATCTTTCCAAATCAAATTCGTCTTGTGCAAAATCTGATTTGCAAATTGCACGTTTAAGTAAATTTTTATCTTTTATTTTTTTTTATTTAAATGGGTCCCACAAATCTCTTCCTTAATTTTGATTTTTCTTCTGCATTTCAAGTCTTGATCAATCTGTGGAAATCATCAAATTTGAGAGGCTTCGTAAAAATATCAGCAACTTGATCACGAGACTTCACATATTTGAGCTCGACTTCCTTCTGGGCAATGCATTCTCTAATGAAGTGATACCCCTATATCAATATGCTTGCTTCGATCGTGATACACTGGATTCTTCGCGACTGCCTGTGTGGATTTGTCGTCAATACAAATCTCTATAGCTTCAATTTGTGGTAAATTGAGCTCCTTCAATAATCTTCTCAGCCAAATAGCATGATATGTACATGATGTTGCTGCTATATATTTAGCTTCACAAGTCGAGAGAGTAACAATGGATTGTTTCTTTGTATTCCAAGAAATAACATAATCACCCAAGAAAAACACAAAGCCAGTTGTGTTTTTTCTATCATTAATCTCTCCTGCATAATCACTATCACAATATCCCATAAGGTTGCAATCATTAAAAGAATAAAATAATTCAAAGTTAATCGTACCTTTTAGGTAACGAAGAATTCTTTTAGTGACTTTCAAATGAGTGGAGGTAAGAGCTTCCATGAAGCGGCTTACTACTCCAACTGCAAAGAGTATATCTGGCCTAGTACAAGTCAAGTACCTCAAACTTCCCACAAGACTTCTAAAAAATGTGGGATCCACTTTTTCTCCTTCATCAAACTTGGACAATTTTGTCCCACTCTACATGGGTGTGTTCACGGGGTTACAATCGAGCATGTTGAACTTCTTCAATATATCTTTTGTATAGCTTTCTTGAGAGATAAAAATTCCATCCTCCATCCGCTTCACTTCTAGGCCCAGGTAATATGACATGAGCCCTACACGCAGGACATATCTTTCTTAAAAGCTTCAAACCAACTTAGGTTATTACCTGTAAAAATTAAGATCATCAACATAAAGACAAACAATCAAGATATCTTCATTAGCATGAACTTTAAGGTAAAGATCATATTCATGGAGACAACGAGTAAACCCATTGTCTTGAAAATATTTGTCGATGCAACTATTCCATGCTCGTGGGGCTTGTTTTAGCCATATAAAGGTTTCTTCAACCGCTCGAAGCAAGGCTCTCCTCCTTCACACCTCGAAGCCATTGGTTGGATCATCTTTATCAAAAAGCAGAGCGGCCGCCTCTTCTTCCAAAATCTACTCCGCATTAATATTGGCTGAAAGATCGAAGCCGCGAGCATGTATCTCCTCGAGGGTCATCCTCTAGGATTGACGCCTAGCATGGTCAAGGGAAATTGATAACTTATCCTACACCGCAAAAGAAATCTCCCTTGCTCAAGCAATAGCAGCTTCGGCATCAGTTCAATACAAAGTCATATTTTCCGAAGCATCAAATTTGGCCTTGGCCAACTTAGCGGTAGATCTACCTTTAAGCTCCTCAATTTTGAGGCCCCGAGCTAGGCTCTCCTCCTTCACACCTCGAAGCCAGCATTCAAGCAAAGACAACTGCTCTCTTAGAGTTTCCTTCTCAGAGGCAAGATTGTACATGCCTTTCCTCCACACCATGGTCTCGACTTATTTCATCTTAAGCTCCTATGGAAGTTGCGCCTCCAAGTCGGCCTTCTATGAAACTGCAAAAATTAAAAGTGTCAGACGCTAAAACAGACAGGTACGTAACAGATGTTCAATGGTTGTGTTACTTTCTCCACATACTCGACGCAACCTTGCCATACTTGCGTCAACTCAACTCGAAGATCGTAGATCTCCATCTCTTTCTTAACATAGAGGGCTTTGACGGTATCCTATCCTCCAATGTCTTCTTAAGCTCAGCCTCACATTGAGTATGATCATCTTTGGACTTGGAAAATTCCCTCTTATGGAGCACTACAGCCTTAACGAAAAAGGAGAAAAATAGATTTATAATAGCTAAAACAAAGGCGCAGGCATAAAAAATAGGAAACTCACTTGTTTAAAGGGATTACGAGCCTCGTCAAAAATAAAAGAGGCATCAGGGTCAGGACCATCATCAAGCCCTGCGAGACATTCTCGAAAGATGTCATGCCCTTCGTGGCTTGCTTCCACTTTAGAAGACCTCATATTAAGGGCATCTCGGATTTATCCCTCAAACAACACGGGACCATAAGGCGAATCATCCACATTGATCATGCCAAGTGATCCACTTGGAGCATTTCTCTTATATCAAGAGGCTCGGGGCCAGGCTGTTCGTCCTCGCTCTCCAAATAATCTCCTAGGAAAGGTACTTTCTTTCTAAATGATAGTTTGGGAATTTGTTTGAACTCTCCTCGAAAATTTCTTCGACTCTAGATTGAGCTACATCAACCGCCACCGGCTCAATGGGCTTCAGAGCATCGATTTTCCTCTTTTTTTTGCAGGTTACCAGCAGGAAGTCATCATCTTCTTTTTCCTCCTCCTCCCGAAGGCGTTGGGCCATTTCCAGAGATATGACCACTGTATCGTCCTTAGGCTTTCGAGCCACGCTCTTCTTTGGCTTTGGGGGATTTTCATATATTCTTCTTCTTCTTATCCTTTCTTTGGAAGTCTTTGGAACCTCCACTTCATTAGCGGGCGCCGCTGGGAAATCAACGGCGTCTCCAAGACCTACACGAAACCGAGGTCAGTATCCGATAGTAGAAGCACAAGAAAGCAAACAAAATATCTCACCATGGTTTTGGGCCTCCCATCGACCTTTGTCCATATCTCACCAGCAACACTCTAAGTAAGAAGAGGCAGAGGCCTGCTTTCGGACCCAACCCTCGAGGTCCAGGACCCCACGAGGAAACCAAGCAGTAGTTGCACCATCATAAAGGGGTTAGACTAATGAAAAATATAAAACCAGGGAAGAGAAAAGAAAGCATGGTATAAACTTGCTGTGTACTCACATTTCATTTTCCACTCCTCGAGGAACGACATCCAATCGCAGGAACCAAATCAGAGTATTGACTCTTACAAACCGACTCATCCACCCACGGTCTTTGTCCTCATCGATATTAGCAAAGAGAGATTTTAAGGATCGCCTTTGCAATTTTATCAAACCCACACGATAAATTTGGGGACTGTACAGTCTAATCAGATGATCAACGGTAAAGGACATTCCCTCGATTTGGCTCGAAAAGAACCTGGTTAAGTAAATGATTCTCTAGAAGGAGGAGTAGATCTGGCCAAGAGTCACTCGGTATCATTGGCAAAGTCAAGAATAAATGAATCTATAGGACCTTGAGCCTGAATTTAGGGCCCAACGTAAATGGATAGGTGAATACGCTCAGGTACCCCACTTTATACGTGTCGATGTCCTCCTCGGAGGAAGGAATCACTATTTCTTTATCGTCTTATTTACAATCCTCCTTTACTTACTTGAGCTCGGCCTTTGTCACTAGAAAACATACCGAGACATAATCTCACATCGGTTTGGTGTCGAAACAGGTCTCTCGATTTTAAAATCGGAGGTTATTTCACATGGCAAGGGAATACACTCCTCGTTACAAGAAGACATTACCGGTTTACCCTTGGTCGATCGAGAAGATGAAGAAGCATTTTCCTTTTGGGAAACCGATTTAGAGGTTTTAGCCATCACAATACGGAAGATCCAACAAAATAAAGAGTGTTAATAGTGAAGAGAAGAGAGAGCTCAAAGAGAATGAAAAAAGGGTAATGAGACTTTGAAAAGAATATGGGAATAAAGTTTGTAAGGTTGTGGAATCTGTCTATTTATAAAGGTCATTTAAGCGTGCTGAGGAAGCCAAAAGGGCGATTATCTGTTGCCTCTAATTATTGATTCGGGGAATCGTCAAAAAGAAACTTTTCCGTCGCTTCAACCACTGACATTATGATATTTGCATCGGGGCCAAGGAATGTATGATTAATTCGTCAAAAATAAAAAAAGGGCAGCCTATAAGTCGAACAAGAGCAGGATATCCATTCGATCACTAAGACGAAGGGGTATCCGAGTTTGAGGAATCGTTCACTCGATGACTGTGAAAAGGCCTAAGGGATATCCTTATTATTAGTTCGATCAAATGCCCGCTCGACTATAAAAGCCTAAGGGCTACCCATGGTGGAGAAGTTTCCCACCCGGGGACTACAAGGAAATCTAAGGATACTTCATCTCGAGATCTTTCTCTCACCTAACTCGAGCTCGAGAATCCCGATGTTCCGAGTCCACATTCGAACTTAATTCGAGGCTTAACGAAAACCGCAAGGTGTATTGTATTGATCAATTAAAAATCTAAGAGTTTATTATGTCCTAAGCTCGATATTTGGATAGTCATTGAAATCATATAATCAAGTCTTTTACGAATAAAGACAGAATAAAATTCAACATGGGCTGAAAGGATATAAAAAGATCTTTTTATACTTCTAAAATATGATTATAAAATATAACTATGGCACCCATGAAGGACACTTACACAGGAACAAATAAGAAAAACACAAAAGCCTACGGTCCTGATCCGCTTTTAAGGCCACGACCTCAAGAGCAGCTTCTCCAGAAATCCTCTTTTGGGGGGCACCATTTCCGATTTTTGGAGAACTTTAGCAGAAGCCCTCAATAAATGCAACTATATCTCTAATAGCCGAGATCGAGCATTCCGTTGAAATTCTGGGCCATAATATATTAAGAAAGAACAAGCAAACGGAAAAAAAAATAAAAGGGTTACAAGATGCACGAGCAACAATCCAAGAGTGTTCATCCTCGGAACTTTGTTCCATTGTGGATTGCAAAGTTAGTAGATGATAGTGTCACCTCATTCCATGAAAAGCAAAAGGAATGAAGCACCACGCCAGATTAAAGTTAAGATAGATGAGCAGCAGTGCAAAGTTTGCATATCCTCTGATACGGGAAGGATTTGGTGCCCTTTTCCGGTTGTCTCGAGCCAAAGCTTTGAAAAAGGAAGCCTTGACGTAGCTGGTAAAGTTGTTTTCATATGGTCTTTTGGTCTTAGATTTAAACCATAGAAATAGGTGATTAGAGGAAGACATAAAGCAAGGAAAGGGCTAAAAGTAGATGAAGAAGGAACGAGTGTAGCTTCTTTTTTTCAGCCAAGTAACCCCTTATTTATAGAAAGCAGAACCGGCGGCGCAAGTGTATTTGATGATTTGGGGAAGCATGCTGACATGACGTTTCTGATTATTTCAAACGCCTACGTCACGAGGGGCTCGAGAAGATCGAGGTTCGAATCGTTTCTTATCATCTTATTCTAAGAAATGCAAGGACTATATGTACATGGTTAAAATCAAGGATCTTGATTTCGAAGTCTTGAATCGGGCTATGAGTTCAAGTTCGGGCGATTCGAAGTAGTGGTTGGACCCGATTGAGGGACACACGCCTCGAGGTAGCGGATCGAAGGTCTGGCACGATTGATATCGAGGCAGTACAATCTCAAAGACACTCAAGAAAGAGCAAGAGTTTATCAAGGACACGTGGGTCAAGCCATAAATTAAAGGATAAATTTGTACGAAATGGTACATGTCCATACAAGGTTATTTTACACATGTACCAATAGGATTCTTTACTACAATTAAGAATGTACTATATCATGGTCTCCTCCTCCTATATAAAGGGGACCCCAATCATTTTGTAAGGATCATCTCACGTTATTTACTGCAATAGAATATTCTACTCTGCTTTTCTTATTTACCATGCTCAACAAGTGTTCCTCAGCCTTATTGTTTTTACTTTATTACTCATACTACATTGCTCTTAGCTAACCTCGAGGCCCCCAGGAAAGTCGAGCTCGAGGCCCCCAGGAAAGTCGAGCTCGAGGCCCTTGTTGTTATAGCAACTCTGGTTTGTTCATCAATTCTTCTTATTTAAATTCGGTATTACTTGTATATTTACTAGTATTAAAATAAATCACATATCTTTAATATAACAAATTACATTTAATTATTACCTCTGTTTTTTGAGGTAAACAGGTTTCTTGAGCATATGGAAGCATAAATAATTGACTTGGCCGTATAATAACTTGTCAACCATGCATTTCCAAAACATGATCACACGTTATTTTAAATCAACTCTAATAAATTAAGAGTTTAAACACTATTTTATACTAGCTGCGTATATAATTCTTAAACTCAAAAAATACACCCTCTTTCCCCTCAGTTTTCATATATATATAAAGAGTTTTGGGGAATCCTATGCGTCGCTATATATATATATATATATATATATATATATATATATATATAGCGACGCATAGAATTCCCCTAAACTCTTTATCTTTTACAAGAGCGTACCTTTGCAGAAAAAGTTATCGGTCCCAACTGAAGTGTAACATAAATTAAAGCAACTATAAAAGTAAATACTAGAAAATCGACAATCAACTTATGACCCCAAAAGGTTGGTTTTAATGACATAAAGAGAAAGGGGTGTACACACGGATGTAGAAATACCAAACATACGAACCCTACATTTTCACCCTAAAGTTAAAGGGAAAAAAAATGGATAGAAAATCATAAATCGCAATTTTTATACTATCAGTTTATTTAACACGTGTTGCACGTGTCTTCTAATCTATGTTATTAATCTCACTTTTTATAGACAAACTACCTTTAATTATCTTTTAGATAATTTAATAGTATAAAAATTACTACAAATAGTACAAAAATTACCTTGTAGACTTATAGAAGTTAACTTAATTTGTATATACCGTCAAACCTTTCTATAACAGTTTTGTTTGTTCCGAATATTTTTGAATGTTATAACAAAGTAGTGTTACAAAAAATATATACTATAACATAATATGACAATTAGCTCCAAAAAACATGATTTTATAATAAAATATTATTATATAAAAATTTATGTTATAGAGACGCGTGACAATATTGTCGCTGTTTGTCTTGTTGCTAATTAAAAGTCACCTTCCATTAAATTCAAACGAGATTGGCCTAATTTGACGTTAATTGATGATTTCGCAATATCAGCAACAAACTAAAGTTTTTAAAGAGGCCTTTTAGAATAGAAGCGAAAAATATTGATGAAATATGGAAATTCATTTTATATCACCATACATCACCATTTATCTTATACCGAAAAGTAATATCAAAGAAGTTATTTGCTTACTGGAAATTAAAGACGTAGAAGCTAGAATAATTTTTTCTTTTTTACTTTGGAATTTTTTATTTGTTATTTTCATTTACATTTTTGCCAAACAAGTCCAAGTTAGTGTCAAATCAAAGAATGGTTATCATATATTCACTCAGTATTTACTTTAGATGATTGTTAGGTCTTTCTCTTCTTCTTTTTTCTTCATAATATTTATCACTAATCGCTCATATTTAAAATCATACCTTTTATCTAATTTTTATACCATCTTAGAACTTAGTTAAACTTGTATATTAGTAATGTATATGCATGCATGTATAGGTACGTACGTGTGAATTAATTGATAGTATCTGCTAATTTCCGTTACTTTCTCAAGCGGAAACCATTACTTTCCTTATATTCAAACTTAGTAGGCGTTTGGACATGATTCCATTTTTTTTTCCAATTTTGGAATCCACCAAAATTTTAATTGAAGATGAAGTTAGCATTTGGTTTGTTATAAATAGAACTCTATTTAAGGTGAATGTCTATATTTAGAGAGATTCTAGGGTTTACTGCTTGGTGGCTAAGTCACCACCTCCCTATAAATAAAGGGGTTCTCTTCATTGTAAATCATCTCAAAGTATCAATAAGAATACTCCTCTCCCTATTCTCTCTATATTGTTCTTGTTCTTGTTCTTATATTATTTCATAACACGTTATCAGCACGAGTCTCTAACCAATCGAATTACTGAGAAGTTCCCGTTCTCCGGTTGCCGCCTCTCCGACATCCACCGCCGGCGGCAAGTTTTCCGGTTCGCCACCTTCGTCATCACCTAGAATTTTTATACGGAAAAATAGAAGAGATGGTATCATCATAAAGTAATGCAACGGGATGGAAACTCAAGAGGTATATTTGATATCACAACATTAATTGGTATACCTTAAAGGTAAGTAATTTACTTTTCCCTTTCAAATTCTTGAAATTCTACGATTTGATTTCATATACAAACATAGACAACAAAGTTTGATTATAACTCTAATGGAGTTTGTAAGGAATTATAACCACGTGAAGTGGTAAAAAGTTCTATGTCTTGCCATGATTAAATTCATGTATGATTGTGGGCAAAGAATTGAAAATCCGTCCAATTGAATTTGCTCCATTCCCTTTAGAGAATGTGGTAGCAGTATGTGATAAGTCTGAAAGAAGACAAAATCCGTCCAATTGAATTTGCTCCATTCCCTTTAGAGAATGTGGTAGCAGTATGTGATAAGTCTGAAAGAAGACAAAATCCGTCCAATTGAATTTTCTCCATTCCCTTTAGAGATTGTGGTAGCAGTATGTGATAAGTCTGAAAGAAGACAAAATTATTACCATGAAGGTATCAATGAATGTGGACGAGGCAATAGACGGAATTATAATCGTCATCATTATGTTCGTGTATTTCTTTTGTATGTCAAACTATGGGAAAGTAAATTTGGATATCTCACAAAGCAAGCTTGGATCAACGTCCAGCTGTAAAAATATTTGTTTAGTTGATTCATGTACTACACATACGATACTCAAAGAAAAGGAATATTTCTCTCAACTAAATATGTGTAAGGCAAATGTTACTACAATATCTGGTAGTAGTAAATTGATTGAAGGCTCCGGAAGAGCAACTGTAACACTGCCCAAAGGCACGATGTTTATCATAAAGAATGCAATGTTCTCCTCCAAGTCTTAGAGGAACTTGTTGAGTTTTAGAGATATCATTCAAAATGGATATCAGATTGAGACAATACATGAGTATAATCTTGAATACCTCATTTACTCATAAAAACGAGGCTGCCCACTTCGGTTTGGGGTCACGCCATTTTGCATGCAGCAATGCTAGTTCGTCGGCTGCCCACTTCGGGTTGGGGTCACGCCATTTTGCATGCAACAATGCTAGTTCGTCTCTGACCGACGAATTATCACAAATATTCTCCGTTGCAATTGGTTTTGGGTCATGAACCTAATATCCCATTTAAGAATCTTTGGATGCGCAGTATATGTGCCTATAGCACCGCCATCCCGCACCAAAATGGGTCCGCAAAGAAGGTTAGGAATATATGTTGGGTTTGAATCGCCCTCCATCATTCGCTACCTCGAAACATTGACATGGGACTTGTTTACTGCACGATTTGCAGACTGTCGATTTGATGAGACACTTTTCCCAAAATTAGGGGGAGAAGTTGGTGAAACCAAACCGGAAATTTTGTGGAAAAATGCATCATTATCTCATCTTGATCCACATACCTCTATTTGTGAAAATGAGGTGCAAAAGATTATCCATTTGCAAAGAATAGCAAATCAAATGCCTGACGCATTTACGGACTTGATGTCCCTGTTGGACAATCATCTAGTGTCATATCCAATGGGTCGAATGCACGCCTGAAGCGTGGCAGGCCATTAGGATCCAATGATTACTATGTTGGAGAAACACAATTGATTACCAATAAGGTATTGTGCTGTAGTAAGTCTCAAAGAAACTAATTCAGTTTCCAAAGTACACGAGAAAGCGCTGATTATATTGAGACTATAAATAAAGGAAAGATTTGATATCTTCTATTACTACAACTTGTAGCGGGATAATTTGTATATGAAAAGCTACCCGCTTTATTCTCCAGTTTGTACTACACAAACAAAAGAATACCACAATAAAGTGGATATCTATTGGTATAAAAACCCATGTCATAATAAACCTGAAGTTTATTGATAAGTGCACATGTCATGGTGTAAATTTGAAGTTTACCAATATTGATAATTTATTCAGTTGGCATTCGGGTTAGCCATCTCATTTTAAGTATGATGTGCAATAATAGAGAATTCACATGGGTGAATATTAAAGAACTAGAAAGTTCTTTACGAATTCTCTTATATCACTTGTTCTTATTAATGAACTGACCAACTAAAGAATTCGGGTTGAAGCCCATAAATTCTGGAAATATCAAAGGTGAATATGGGCCCATTCACCTGCCATGTATACCACATATGATGCATCTATGATATGGTTACATGTGCGATTGTTATTGACCCGCAGCCTGGCCGGTGCTTGCGAGGTAAATTGCTCAGTAATATAACTTCGAGCATAATTTCCAGATTTTCTATTCAAGATAGTTCATCTTGATAAGTTGGTTTATATCATAGTTGGTTTAGCAAGATAATTATTGAGTGCCTACACTTAATAGCTAAACTATTTCTTATGAGAACAAAGTTATATATATCAGTTTGATATACGGTGTATACGAGAGTATATTCTCCCCTCACAAGTGGTTCAGGGTCAGGAACCAAATAATTTCATCTTATTATTAATGTGCTGTGTATATTGACATGATAATGCACAAAGATGATTTCTCAAAGTTGAGGAAACAAGTTAGCTTTTCTAACATGAGGGGGAGACATGATAAACATTTGAGAAAAGGTTACATGATTTCATAGTATCTTGACAAGTCATCAATAAAAGTAATAAAATACTTATGATTGGTTAAAGTAGGTACATAAGTTCCACTAATATAAGTATGAATAATTTCTAAGAGTTTGGGGCTCCTAGTGGAACCCTTTCTCTTAACCTTGATCATTTTGTGCTTACCACAATCCACACAAGTTTCAAAATCGTTTGGATCAAGAATAGGTATAATATTTTCCTTTACCAATCGTTCAATTCTTTCTTTAAAAATATGAACAAGACGTCCATGCCATAATAGGTAAGACATATTACTCATAGCATACCTGTTGTGAGCAATATTTTTAACATGCATTGAAGAAAAAATTCCAAACACATTCAAGTGATATAGACCATCACTTAAAAAAGCATCAGCAACAATATGTAAAACATAGAAAATTTTAATAATATCATTATTTTGTTGAAATGAATAACCACCTTTGTCCAAAAAGGAAATCAAAACTAATTTTCATCTCATAGATGGTATAAAATAGTATTTTCTAAACGAATAGTGGGATTATTTTTAAAGGTAAAATAGATGTCCCTATGAACTCTACTTTTGCTTTGAGTCAATTACCCATAACAACATTGGTTTCATTCTCTTTTGACTTTTGTCTGCTTATTAGATCCTGAAAGTTATTGGTTACATGAATAGTTGCACCACTATCCAACCACTAGGAATTCAAAGGAACATGAACAAGACTAGTTTTAAAGCAGACAAAAGCCAAAAGATTACCTGATTTCTTTTTCAAGGACAACTAGTTTTCTTATGACCTATATGTTTGCAATCGCAGCACTTGATTTTTTTCTTAATTACAACTTGGGGACCAAGTTGGTTAACACGAGGCTTATTAATATGAAAACTAATACCACCTGGATGAGAAGAGTGACAATGTTTAATTTTGTGAAATTTTGGTCCACCATTCTTTTATAAAGAGGGATAATCATTGATCTAGACGAACTAACAAAGTTCACTACACCTTCAACTTTTTTCCTTTTGGATCCTCTTTTCTTCTACCACACAAACAGTAATAAGCTTATCAACACCCCACTTATCTTTTTGTACATTATAGGTTATCTTAAGTTGCTTAAACCGCTCAGGAAGAGACCTTAGGGATTGGTGACAAGAAAATCATCAAATCCTTTAGGTAGAAGATGCAACTATTAGTGTAGCATTTATCGATGATTTTCTTGTTAACCAATCCCTATGGTCCTTTCTTGAGCAGTTTAAGCAACTTAAGATAACCTATAATGCACAAAAAGATAAGTGGAATGTGGATGGGCTTATTACTGTTTGTGCGGTAAGATAAGGGAGGATCCAAAAAGAGAAAGTTGACGGTGTAGTGAACTTTATTTGTTCGTCTAGATCAGTTGATTATCCCTCTTATAAAAGAAAAGTGAACACAAATTTCACAAAAAGAAATATAGTCACTCTCATTATCCATGTGGTAATAGTGATCATATTAATAAGCCTGGTGTTAACCAAGATCAGTCTCATAATACTCTTGGTCCTCAAGGTGTAATTAAGAAAGAAATCAAGTGAAGAAAATGCAAAAAAGTAGGTCATAAGAAAGTTGGTTGTCCTCTATTTATAAAGAGCGCATACTCATCACAAGTTAATTGTTGTTGGGCCTCACTTATTTATACATATTATATTTAATATTAGACCTTTCATTTATCTATCACTTGAGCCACGTCATTATCTTTATCCTTTAACTTCTTTTTCCTCCCTTTTATATTGATTGGAAAATAAATTATTTCGAAATTAATTAGAATTATAGTGTTATTTTTATTATTCTTATAAAAGAATAGGAGTTAGAATTCCTCTCTAGAAAACTTATTTTGTATGTCACTTAAAGGTGACAGAATTTCTATTTTAGTAATTTTTTCAATCAGCTGTGTCCAAGTTTAAACGGTGTCCAAGTGTCCAATAGGTAAAAATTCAAAATGACGTATCAAACTATAGAATCCACATGGCTCAAAATTGGTGTAGTCCAACAAGCCAAAACGCAATCCAAGAAACTCAAACATATAAAATCAGAGATCGGAAATTATGAATTCGAAGAAAACAGAAATTTAAATTATAAAAAATAAAAAGTAATTTTTTTTGTGCGAGCGAGGAGTGGTGAGTGATGGTGATACAGAAAAATGAAAAATATTTTCCAACAAATATTTTTATTCATACCAAATACACCTTTAGTGCCATCTTTAATTTCCTTTATATATGTCAATGTATTATAATACTACAACAACAACAACAACTCAATATAATCTTATTTAGTGGAGTGGGGAGGGTAGTATGTATGCAGACCTTACCCCTACCTTGGGGTAGAGAGGATATTTCGAAATAAACCTCCGGCATCCTTCCCTCCAAAAACTTCTCACCTTGCTTTTGGGGAGACTCGAACTCACAACCTCTCGGTTAAAAGTGGAGATTACTATCATTATTTTAATTTGAAACAATATGAACAAATAACGAAATCTATCCGCCCCTACCAGGAAACACCAGAAACTATAATAAACGAAAGAAAAAGTGAATCAGGGAATGATGCTGTATTGTTCTATGCCATTAATTCTAGCGGTTAAAATAGCTTTCCCGTTTAGTAAAAGAGAGTTATAATCTGTTTGCTCAATTTTTTTTTGTCAAATTTATAATTTTTTTATCAAAAGCGCTTTTGATCAAAAAGTAAGGTATTTGGTCAAACTTTTGGAAGGAAAAAAAGTTAGAGAAGCAGAAGCAACTATGGAGTAGCAGAAAAATATAGTTTCTCTCCAAAGACACTTTTTTGAGAAGTACTTGAAAACTTTGAGATTAAACCGAAGAGTCATGGAAAATGTAGTGAGAGAATCAAGAGAGAAGGAGGAGCGTCTGAGAGAAGTCTCTGGAAGACAGAGAGTATTATTAATCAGAAAAGAGAGTGAAATGAAATCTGTGTGTAAAAATATTTGAGATACAGCTATATATACACCTAGCTATGGGTCGGGTCAGACGGCCCAATGACCGAAAGTAAATGGGGCTCAGATATATATTGGGCTCAGACACACATTTGGCCTAAATAACTAATTAATCATCATAGCCCATACAATGTATACCAGAGAATACAATAAATATACAGTGTATATACAGTGTGTACAATCATGTAAGCTCTTTCATCTCAACACCCCCCCTCAAGTTGGAGGGGGAAACCACCTGCAACTTGGACAACAGCGCAAGAAGCACAGTGCCAGGCAATGACTTAGTGAGCAGGTCGGCCAGTTGACGAGAAGTAGGAACATGAAACAGTTTGAGAAAACCAGTTTGCAGCAAGTCCCGAACAAAATGGCAGTCCACCTCGATATATTTGGTACGTTCATGAAAAACAGGATTGTTAGCAATATGAACAGCAGCCTGACTATCACAATATACAGAAATAGGAGAAGAAACAGATACCCCAAGATCAACCAACAAACGAGAAAGCCAAAACAACTCAGCAACAACTTTGTTGAGGGCTCTATATTCTGCCTCAGCAGAAGACAGAGAAACAACAGGTTGCTTCTTCGATTTCCAACTGATCTAGCAACCACCCAAAAGCACACAAAATCCAGTAATAGATTGTCTAGTATCAGGGCATGCAGTCCAGTCACTGTCAGAATAGCCAGTAACAGAGAAATCTGCATGAGCAGAATAAATAAACCCAAGGAAGGAGTGCCCTTAAGGTATCTCAGAACATGCAGGGCAGCAGTCATATGGGGAAGTCTGGGGCATTTGAGGAATTGACTCAGATGTTGGACTGCAAAGCATATGTCAGGCCTAATATGAGTCAGAAATAACATCTTACCAACTAGACTCCAGTACTGGTCAGGAGAGGACAAAATGTCACCAGAATCAGCATAAAGTTTGACATTACCAAAGGAGAAACAACAGAGGAGACATTTACACAGTCAAACTGATGCAGTAAATCAGAAATATACTTATGCTGATTAAGGAGCATCCCACCAGGGAAAACTGTCATTTCAAGGCCCAAAAAATAATGCAAAGATCCCAAATCTTTGATTTTAAACTAACAGAAACAATTTCAGTGCAGTAAGTTCATCACTGTCATCCCCAGTAAGTATAATATCATCCACATAGACTGCTACTACCACAAGGGAGCCAGGTTTACCTTTGATGAACAAAGAATAGTCATTCAAAGAATGTTTATACCCTCTGGAATAAAGAGCAGAAGACAACTTGGCATACCATTCTCTAGATGCTTGTCTTAGCCCATACAGAGATTTCTTGAGTTTACATACCAGAGGAGGAGAAGTAGAAGAAGGAGTAGAAACAGAACCAGAAATATGAGCAGAAATTGTCAAACCTGGAGGAAGTTTCATGTAAACTTCCTCATCCAAATCACCATGAAGAAAAGCATTATTGACATCAAGCTGAAAAAGAGGCCAATGATTCTTGACAGCCACAGCAATAAGGCATTTCACAGAGGTCATCTTAATCACAAGAGAAAAAGTGTCAGTAAAATCAATCCCCTCAACTTGTGTATCACCCCTAATAACAAGCCTTGCTTTATATCTTTCAACAAGGCCATCAGACTTGTATTTGATTTTATAGACCCACTTACAGCCAATGGGTTTCTTACCAGGAGGAAGAGGAACAATGTCCCAAGTATGGTTAGCCTCCAAAGCATCAAACTCATGTCTCATTGCATCCTGCCATGCTGGGACAGATGCAGCTTGAGAGTAATACATAGGTTCAGCTTCCAAAGTGGAAGAAGAGGAACCAGAAAAGGCAGACAGTTGACAGACATAATCCTTAAGATAGGAAGGAGGATTATGCTGTCTAGTGGACTTTCTAGGTGGGGGGAAGAGGATGGGAAGGAGGTAACACAGGAGTAGGGAGATCAGGATTGAAAGAAGGAAGGGAAGAGGGACCAGCATCAGGAAAATCAGGTGCAGGAGAATCAGAATTAGAAGGAAGAACAGGAGAATCAGGGGAAGTAAATATAGGAAAGTCTGAGGCAGTGAAATCATCAGGAGGAGGAATAGAAGGAAAATATGAAGAAGAAGGATGAGCAAAAATAGGATTATTCTTAAAAGGGAAATAAGTTTCATGGAAGACATCATTCCTTGAAACAAAACACTTCTTGGTAACCAAATTATACAGTTTATAACCCTTATTGGCAAAGGGATAATCTAGAAACACACAAGAGTGGGCTCTAGGTTTCAGCTTGTCCCTTTGAGGGATAGGGACAGCAGCATAAGCAAGGCATCCAAATGCCCTCAAATGAGAGTAGGATGGAGCTTTGCCATACAAAACTTCATGGGGAGACTTATGGTGAAGGATTCTGGAAAGTATTCTGTTAAGAAGATAGGTGGCAGTTAGCAGACAATCCCCCCAGAAGGACACAGGTAGGCCAGACTGAAAAAGCAGGGCTCTACATGTTTCAAGAAGAGTTCTGTGTTTTCTTTCAACAACCCCATTCTGTTGAGGTGAATGAGGGAAGGAGGTTTGATGAATAATCCCCTGGCTACTAAAAAAAGATATGCCCTCAGTACTGGATCCCAATTCTAAGGCATTGTCACTTCTAACAGTCTGGACCACAGTGTTAAACTGAGTTTTAACAAAGGAGATGAAAGACTTAAGCAAGGGAAAAACATTGCTTTTGGAACCCATTAAGTGTGTCCAGGTTGCCCTAGAAAAATCATCAACTATAGTAAGGAAGTACTTATAACCAGAAGAAGTAGAAGTGTGGTAAGGCCCCCAAGTATCCAGATGTACTAATTGAAATGGTCTAGTAGTACTGAGACTGCTGTCAGGGAAAGGAAGTCTAGTCTGTTTGGCCATAGGGCAGACAGAACAAGGAAAATGTTGTTTAGAAGCAAGTGGAAAAGGCAAACCAGAAATATGTCTCATATTAGCAAAAGGAGTATGTGCTAGTCTTAAATGCCAAATGTGATTCATATCATATGCAACAACGTTATTACAAATGGAATTGTTTACAATTGTAGGCAAGCCAAGATTTTTGCTGTCAGACACATTGTCATCATTACAAAAGTCAGACAAAGCACATACAGAAGTAAAAAAAGAACCAGGAGAGGGAGAAGGGGAAGGAGGCACCCAAGACAGTTTGTATAAGCTAGCTTCCTCTTTACCAAGATCCAGAGGCCTCTTCAGAGAAGGGTCCTGTATCATGTGAAGTAAACAGGAAGTTGGAGTGAACAAAACTATACAGTGCAACTGTTTTATCAACTTATGGACAGAAATCAAGTTGTGTTTAAAGGAAGGAACCAGAAGCACATTGTGAAGGGCAAGGGAAGAAGTTAATGCAAAAGAACCTGTACAAGTTACTTTTACTTTGTAACCATTAGGCAAAGTTACAATATAAGGAACAGTCAAAGGTATGATGTTAAAGAATAGGTTTTTATCATGTGTCATATGATTAGATGCCCCTGAATCAATGATCCAGGTAACAGAATTAATATGTGTAAGCATGCATAATTTGGAATCAGAAACAAGACTCTCAGGCAACATAGTACCAGCAAAATTAGCAGCACACATGGGAGGAGGAGCTTGATCACTGGAATCCCCTGACTTGGTCTGTTGTAACAAGCTCATCAATTGATCATAGTGGTGTCTGCTCAACCCTGGTATCACAGAGCTATGACCATCCATGTGTGTAACATGGTGATGGCTGGCAGAAGGATCCCCAAGAGGAACAGACAAATTAGGATTCCCATGATTAACAGACACACATTCATCACCAGTGGAGATATGAGCAGCTGCAGATTTCCTTCCCTTGTTGTAATTTATGTTTTGAGGAAACCCATGGATCTTTAGCACTTATCAATTAAGTGCCCAGATTTCTTGCAGTATCTGCAAAATAAGGGCCCTCTACTTTGCTCAAAATTAATTTTGGGTCTGAAAATAGGGGGTCTAGGCACTGTGGCCTGATTAGACCCAACTGAGTGCTTGTTTGCATGAGCATTAAAAGACTTAGAGTCTGGACTGATTTGAGAAATAGATTGAACTTGTCTCTGTTTCTCATCATTTAGCAATATATTGTAAACACTGTCAAGGGAAGGAAATGACTGCATCATCAACAAATTACTCCTAACCCCCATGTATGCTTCATTTAACCCTATAAGAAACTGGAATACCTTGTTTTCATCATCTTCCTCAATTATTCCATTTTTAGCAGCACACACAAATCTCTACCCATGAGTTGTGCACATTGTGCCCAATTCATCCCACAAGCCTTTGAGCTTGTTAAAATATGAGGCCACGTCTAAGGAGCCTTGAGATGTGTGTGAAAGTTACCTTTTTAATTCAAAAATTTTGGTCTTGTTAGGGGTACCATATCTTTTCTCAATTTGGGACCATATACTCTGTGCAGTATCGGAATACTGCACACTATCAGCAATTTGAGGAGACAGGGAGGAGGTCAACCAGGAAATGACCATGTTATTACATCTATCCCACAGTCTCTGTTGAGCCACATTAGTGGTAGGACGAGGACATGAACCGTCAACAAATCCGATTTTATTTTTAGAAGATAAAGCAACAATCATCTTACGCCTCCAGCCCTCATAACCACTACCCGAGAAGGGAGTGGGAACAAGAGAGACCCCAGGGACATCAGAGGAATATACAAAAAGGGGGCTAGAAGAGTCTACCGAGGAGGAGGTACCAGCATTTGTATTAGAAGCCATAATCAATGAACCGGCTTAAAAAAATAGTTTCAACAAACAGAGTATAACCAAACCAGATATTCACACACAAAACCAGATACTCACATACGGAGTCAGATAATCACACACAAAGCATACAATACTCAAGATAAGGACAGAGTTACCCTCCTTCTTCGCGACCGGAGAAGATCGGCCTTCAAACAACAGAGAAAACCCTAGGTGTAACCGACGAAATCCTTACTGGAAGTGTGGTCAGGGATGTCGGAAAGGCACCCAAAACATCCACTGAGTGAAGATCGAGCCACCGGATAGTAAGACTGTATCCGGTTCCGGTTCTGGGTCTATTTGGGTCTGCGGTTCCGGTTCTGGCGGTTCGCGGTTCTGGCGGTTCCGGTTCTGGCGGTTCGCGGTTCTGGCGGTTCCGGTTCTGGCGGTTCCCGGTTCTGGCGGTTCCCGGTTCTGGCGGTTCCGGTTCTGGCGGTTCCGGAGCCAGAACCGGAACCATACGATTCCGGAACCGCCCGGTTCCGGTTCTGGCGGTTCCGGAACCGCGGGTCTGGCGGTTCCAGGCGGTTCCGACCTTATTATTTTTTTTTAAAATTAATATCTTGTATAGTAGTGATTAGTATATTGTAGAATATATTTTTATATGGTGTACTATGTTCTTACTATAGCATATATTGTGCTTGGAAATTAGTATATATTCAAAATAAGTAGTGTATATTTTGTATATAAGTAGTATATGTTGTAGTGAAGTAGTATATATTGTATATAAATAGTGTATATTGTGTAGTAGTTAGTATAAATAGTATCATGTGTTGTATGTTATATATTATATGTTATATAAATATTTTATATTCAAGGATTGATATAGAAGTAAAGACAAAGAAATATTGAGACAAATATATTCAAGTATATGATAAAAAGCATATTTATTGACCAAAATGGCATATCTTTCTTAGTCTTCCTTCCCCCAATAGAATGAGCACAACATGGTACTAATACCACCATTAAAAGGAAAAAAAACTAAAAGAAGACATGCCAATGTACAAGTTACATCATAATTTATGTATTATTTCTAACAAATCTCATAAAACCTTCAAGGTTTGGAGGTGGTTGTGTTGGCGGTGGTGGAAATGAAGCTTGTTCATCACCACTTCCAGGTGAAGATGATTCTTGAGCAAGTTCTACTAGCATTTCTTCATAGCACTCATCTATTTCGGGTTGAGATTCAGCTAGCCCAAAGTTCCTTCTTTCAGAGCGGATCCAATCTCGGAAGAGCACTGATTTTAGCTAATTCTTCACGATCCTTATTAGGATCGTAGTACAATATACCTCCGGTGACTGTGTTTACTCCTGGTTGAACCATGTTAGAACCAGTACTTTGGTTAATTGTAGTATCAGGACTTGACCTCCCCTCTTGTTCCGCTTTCATTTGAAGATATCTAGCCTTATCGCTAGGATGTATTAGTATATGTTTAACTAAACTACCTGTTCCACTACGATCACCCTTATACCTATGAACAAGTTCTTTACCACAAGTTTTACATTTAGCCTTATCTTTATCTCTTATTTGAATAAAAAAATGCCAAACTAATGAAGTTTCTGAATGTTGCCGAGGATGTCTACTAAAAGTGGGAGTTTGTACGGATGGGTGTTCTGGGTCATTAGGAGCAGGACTAGTAGGTGTATCATCTAAGTCTACCGGAGGTTGGGTTTCGTCATCATCTTCACCATCATTTCCCTCTGATATTGGTGCATTAGGATAAAGCAAATTCATAATATCATCATCTATTCTATCACCGACTGCTATATCATGTAGAAAATTAACATCGCTAAATTGAAAACACGGGTGATCACTATCAAGTATTCCTAAGTTTTTATTAGTATTTCTAGGTTGGTTACTAGTTTGAACTTTTTTATCTTTTCTAAGGCGGGGAGCCGGGGGAGGGGTAGGATTTTGGCGACTGCTTTCACCGGATTTAGATGTACCTTTTCCGAACATTTTTTTCAATGAAAATGCCATACTAATTATAATTAAGCAAAATAACAACACACAACAAATATTCTTAGCACGTAAGAGTTGAAACGAGTGAACAACTTCTTGAAAATTGAAAATCGCTGTAATTGAACACTTGAAAACTTCAATTCAACAACTTCACAATGTTTCACGAATTTGCAACAAAAATTAAGCACTTGCACTAGAAAGATTGAAAGAGAGCTTGAGAGAGATTGAGAGAGATTGATGAATTGGTGAATTAAAATGAAAGAATGAGGGGGTATTTATAGTTGAGAAATGGGAAATTGTGTAATTATATAAAGTTTGGGGTTAAATTAAATTTGAGGGGTCAAATGGCTAAATTTTAAAAATGCCAAACGGCTATTTCTGCAAGACCAACGTTCTGATTTCAGAATTTAAAAAAAAAAAAATTTTAAAAAATCTATCCGTTGGGAACCGGATAGAACCGGAACCGGAACCGAACCGGTTCCGGCGGTTCTATACGGTTCCAAACGGTTCCGCCAACGGTCCGAATTTAAAATTTTTTTTTTTTAAAATATCGGACCGTTGGCGGAACCGTTTGGAACCGTATAGAACCGCCGGAACCGGTCCGGTTCCGGTTCCGGTTCTGGCGGTTCCGGTTCCACGGTTCTAATGGGTGGAACCGGACCGGAACCGCGGAACCGGAACCGCGGGAACCGGAACCGCGGAACCGGAACCGCGGGAACCGGAACCGCGGAACCGGAACCCCCGGAACCGCGGAACCGCCAGAACCGCGGTTCCGGTCCCGGTTCCGGTCCAGAACCGTTACATGGTACAGCCTTACCGGATAGTAGTAAAACTCTAGGTTAAACCACCAGAAACCCTAGAAGCCGATAGGTCACCTAAAAATTACCCAAAAATCAGCGGAAAATCTCCCAGAACGTTCGAGTGAAGAAAATACACTCAGATATCACGATGAAAAACTCAGAAAGGCATCCGATTTAGATCGGATTCATCATAGACCACAAAGTCTCAAAAACACCCCCAAAAATCTCAAAGGAGACTTCAACCAAGACAACGAGATGCAGAAAAACATAGTCGGATCGTCGTCTTGGCTCTGATACCATGAAAACTTTGAGATTAAACCGAAGAGTCATGGAAAATATAGTGAGAGAATCTAGAGAGAAGGAGGAGCGTATGAGAGAAGTCTCTGGAAGACAGAGAGTATTATTAATCAGAAAAGAGAGTGAAATGAAATCTGTGTGTAAAAATATCTGAGATACAGCTATACACCTAGCTATGGGTCGGGTCAGACGGCCCAATGACCGAAAGTAAATGGGGCTCAGATACATATTGGGCTCAGACACACATTTGGCCCAAATAACAAATTAATCATCATAGCCCATACAATGTATACTAGAGAATACAATAAATATACAATGTATATACAGTGTGTACAATCATGTAAGCTCTTTCATCTCAACAGTACTTTTGAGAAAAATACACTTAAAATCAACTTTTTACAGTTTAACCAAACATTAATTGCTGCTTAGAAGTATTTTTTAATCTAATTAGCCAAACACAAACTATTTTTTCATCGAAAATATTTTAAAAAAATACTTTTTAAAATAAACTAATTTTTACATCTGAAGAAACAAAAAGAAGTGAAGTAATGCAGCATTTTGTAGGCATAGAACTGAGTAGTAGTTATGCTGGAACTCAATGGACACTTGAGAAATGTGAAAAATGGAAAGTTTGGTCAGTATGATCAGAGCAATTTTAGCCACGTGGTTAGTCTAATTAACACGACAAGATATTATTCTTTTTCAGAATACCACCAAGATAAGAAATATTAAAAAAAGAAAAAGAAAAGGAAATCGGTGGTTCTATTAGGTTGTGTGACCAAATGAGAGCTGGGGTCCAAAATGAATTTAGTACGCAGAATGTGCAATTATAAGAACTTCAGTTTTTATATAACAAATATAAAAAGTTACAACAAAATTACTACAATCATGATAAAAAATGTACTATGAAGTTCTGTTGGTTTGCCTCAAACCGACCAAAGTGATAAAGGCACTGTAAAAGTAAGTCATTATAACATACACATTTGTATATAATAATAATAATAATAATAATAATAATAATAAATATGAAAAAATGGGTTAGCAACTGTTATATGTTCTTTACCTTTTTCCTCCGCTGGCTTCATAATTGAGCATGCTTGCAGATAATAACGAGAAAAAAATCTTGATAAGGAGTGCTTTTTTAATGGCCTTATGCAAAATGAAATTGAATTAGTTGAATAAAAAACGGACTACAAAATACTAGGTGAGCGCCAAATAATCTCATTTTGGTAAGGAATTTTTTTTTCTTATACACTATTTAAAATTTTATTATGAAAAAATATTAAGTTTTTGAATTTACCCAACCTAAGTACATTTTAACTGTAAATTATATATAATTCATCTGAAAAGACTCTTAATTCATTATTAGTGCATTCAATTAAAGGATTTAGTTATACCCATTTCCTTTTTTCTCTTATCCCTCCCCTCTTTTCTCCGGATCGCCTTTTTTTATACTTAAAAAATTACATTATAATAGACATATTTCAACATTTTCCTTCTATTTTCTTTAACAAACTCATAGGATTCAAAGCTGAAGTTGAACGTGATGTCTCTTTTGGTGGAATCTACGTAGATACTTTATCTTGGCCATGTTTTATCGTGCTCACATTTTCTAAGCTTATTAGTTTCTCCGCCTGATGTCTCTTATCATAATCGACATATTTTTGGTGTCTGATTTGAAACCTTATTATACAACTATGTATGGTGTGTACTTGAATACAACTATAATATTATATAGTTTAAATATAATTTTTATACAAATTTTATAGAATTTGTCTTTTATATATTTGCATTTGATTTATACATAGTAATTATATATTATACAATTTAATTGTAATTTTCATACATTATTTTTATCCAGTTAAATATAACTACAATATCATACAACTCAAATACAAATTTTACACTAATTTTATACAATATGTCTTTTGTATATTTTATATTTGATTAATACATAGTAAAAAAAAATTTGATACAACTAATTATACATTATACAACTTATTTATTGTTTATCTATTACTTTCATATATTATTTTTACTCAGTTATATACAACTACAACATCATACAATTTAAATACAAAATTCATAAAATATGTCTTTGTATATATTTTGTATCTGATTTGTATATATTTTTTCTGTGGTGAGTGCTTCTTCCTCTCTAAAAGTCCAATCAATACTTACTCTCGTAATACAATTTTGATAATATCAATAACTTTATGTAACAAATTATATTGATAACTTAAATACAAATTTATGCAACAATTCATACATTATAAAATTATTCTTCAACTTTCATACAATATTCACAATAAAAAATATAACTACAACATAATAGAATTTACATACAATTATACTACAATTTCGTAAGTATATTGTATGTTATGTCATCTTCTTCTTCAACTTCGAGCTCTTCTTCTTCTTCTTCTTCTTCTTCGAGCTCTTCTTCTTCGAGTTTCAATATGAAATTCATCTAAAATCAAGTCTAATCTTCACCATACACTCTTAAATTGAAACATAAACTCCAAACAATATTCTCAACTGTTTGCAATACATATAATTCAAATAAATAATGATTTTTGAAAATTTAAATTCGAATTCAAATCTTCAAAGCTTTTAATGTCTGTCAATGGTGGAGAGTCAAACACCTTCGAATTAATTGATTGATAATTTCAATTTAAATACCAATTGTGCAACATGAAAGGAAATTGCTAAGTTAAAACTCTATAGTAAAACTATTGAAATCCATTGATGAATTCCTTTAAAATATATACAACATGAAATAGAGAACATTAGATGAAGAAAAATTGGGAAAAGAACATAAAGAGAGAGAATAATTGATTCCTTATTCAATTCCTAATATAATGGAGGATATTCATTTAATTCCTAAAGTATTTATAATTGGTAATTGTATATTCATATGAAATTAAACTGAAACTTGAATAAGGAATAATAAAATTTTACATAGAGTATATGAAAGTAAAAATCTCTTTCCTTAAAATGCAATAAAATATAATTTTTGTTTTATTTAAAATCCATCACGCTCTTATTATCTGCCAATTTGATATTTTTTTTCTTGAATCAACTCTAAGTAGTATTTTTGTCCGTAGACAACAGGGTAAAACCAATATAATATTGAATTGTGAGAACGAATCATGTAAAGGTCACAAAGACGAATCTAACAACTCGTCCTACCGGTTGAATGAACTCGTTTTACTTTATTTTGCAAGTTTCTTATGACCTTGTTGATAAGGCCAACAACTTACTTTTTCTCGTCATTTGAGATATAAAACACTCATATTCTCTCTCTTTTGAGAAATAATAGAATAAGTATGGACCCCCTTCCGATCAAACCATCACTCCTACTAGAAATCCTAAATAAGTATAGTCAAATGAAAGTAGAATTACTTCATCACTCCTATAAAAAAATATTTCTGGATAAATCAGCAAGCAACCAAACTAATTACTACGAGATTGAATAACAATCAAGTACAGATTTTGACAAAGGAAAATATATTAAGGTTCAATTCCCCTCTCACAAGATAACAGAAAGCGATTTTACCTTCTATGGTGTTACTCTGTAATCATCAAAGTTTTCAAGCAAACGACACCTCACCATCTCCTTCGATCTAAATGAACGAACTATGGAGCCATCCGAACAGTTAATCTTGATTGACTTAGAGTGGGACTTCTACCTAATGAAATTTAGTTTGGAAGAGAGTATGGTTAAGGCTCTACACCTAGGCCCCTGGCTCATCTTTGGTAATTTCCTGTCTGTACGAAAATGGGAACCAAAGTTTCTTTCCCAAAGAGCCAATCTCACTTCTACTGCCATATGGATTCGGATCCCTCAATTACCAACAGAATTCTATGATCAGGACATCCTAGAGAAAGTTGGTATGAAGCTAGGTAAACTTCTCAAAAGAGACCAATGCATATCCTCTACCCTAAGAGGAAGATATGCCCGTATTTGTATTCAAGTACCACTAAAGACCCCAGTGGAAACATCAATAATAGTAGGGAACCATAAGCAGGTTGTGATCTACGAAGGAGAGGGGACTCTGTGCACCGCTTGTGGAAGAATCGGGCACCCTACACAATTTTGCAACTACAGGACACCCACACACAGAGCAACCCATGAACCAAATGGAGCTCAACAAAAGAAAACAGTCATCTCAGAGGAAAGTGAGTGGATAAATGTAACCTTCCCAAGAGGACGAAAATAGGGACAAGTGAAAACAACAAACAAAAGTGATGGTAGAATGAACAAACCATAACACGCTCCACAGACGGACGAGATACGGGTAAACTTGTTTGAAGCCAACTCATGTAAATTTCTCCAAACTCAAACTCTTTGTTACAATTCAAAAAAAGTTAGTCCCGCCAAATATACCCAAAAAAGGCCCAATAGCACAATGCATAACACAAACTCCACTAACATACGAGGTTTGTCCCAACAAGACCAGAAAATAGGCGCACGGGCCCAATTGAGTATAAGTCCCAAAAGAAAAGTGGGGTCAGCCACTCACGACCCTGCCGACCCCAATCATGAACCCAGTGTTCATGGGGCCTCTAGCCCAACTTCCAAGGTCACACTTCTCAAGAGTGGCGAAACACCCAATATGGCTGATTTTTTTTCCTCAAATGGGCACTCCAACAATGGCATAACTGTCAGCCTAATTACCCACCTAAACGCACAAACCTGTGTTTCCCATACCAACACTCCTAATATGACCTCTAATGGAGAAATATCAATAGTCATCAATAATAATCGAGTGCCCTATCTGGTACACCCTAGTTCCAGATGAAAAGACTACAACCATCACCTCCATTAGATCCCCAATTTATGACAACCACACCCCCTTGTTCCGATGCCCAGTAACCCTTCCACTGACCAAGATTTGACACCAAAGGAGTTCTAATGGAACGAGTCCCTTACCTTCACCCGAGTTGTTTTTCAAAGTATCAAGGCAAAGAAACACAACTATGGCAAAAGAAGTGCAACCAACCATCATTACCTCCATACCACCATCGGACCTTCAACCGACCTGCTAGTTGGAGGTTGCTATACAAGGCCATGATCTCTCCTACAAATTTACCTTGGGCAACTAGAAGGTGACCCTGAAAAAGTAAAGCCCAGCTCACCTAGCTAGAGTCATAGTGGAAGCATTGAGTAAAGCACTAGACGCCTTCGGACCTTTTCTATTGCAATCGATGGTCAAAACGACAGCAATGCCCCATTAACAGACCATCAAGCTCTCAACAACCACATTCTACAAAGCTTCGGAACCCTGCCTTTTTCTTCCCAGATTTGATGAAAGAGGACCCAACAGCGGAGCAAGTCTTCGTCATGATTGACCAGGCAACTCAAAACATACCATCATCTTCTGCTCTATAAGGGAAGAGCAATTACCCACCTCTCCAGAACATCCAGAAAGGAATCTCCAAAGAGTTATAGATCCTCAAGAATAAGAATGCCTCAGAGGAAGAGGAATATCCATATACCACACCAAGAATAGACTTACTACTTCTGGACTCAATGAGAGCGATAGAGTTCAGCACAATAAATAGCAAGATAATTGTGATATTTTGCCCTAAAAAAATGACCAAGTGTGGAATGAGCCTAGTCTTAACCCAAACACATGGTCTGATGAAACCTTTTCTCAACTTAACTCCAGTCCTAAGTCTCTAGGGGAAGTCCCGCCACCTGAAATGACGGGTCTGCAAGGATCAAAGAGCCCTTAAGAGGGAACTCACCAACCACCTCTAACTCCAATGATGAACTACATCATATAGAATGATAGGGGTGGAAACAATGCCGACAAACGGCACTGTTTAGAAATGGTACAAATGCACAAGCATGCCATGCTTGTCCTGCTTGTAACGAAGATGGCAGACCACCAGACCATAGCTCAACAACTTCAGTTCGATATGATCATTCAATCTTAGATATTGGGCCTATCTGGGGGTATAGTGTTTATGTGGAAAGAGGAGTTCGTGGTAGTGGAGGAAGAGGCAACTAGCCCTTAAGGCATCTATGTAATGATTAAGGTAAGTCCAGACCACCCTTCATGGCTCTTCTCCGTTATTTATGCTAGCAATCTCTTAGAAATAGGAAAATCCTATGGGAGAAGCTAATTATGATATCAAAAAAACATAAAAACCAATTGGTTCATAGGGGGAGACTTCAATGAAGTCTTAAAAGTCAGGGACAAATTTGGGGGCAACCCCATAAACCTGAGCTGCAGCAACCTGCTCTGGAAAATTATAATAATTGTACCCTTGCAGACCTACGCTATAAAGGAAGTAAATACACTTGGACTAATAAAAAGTATAGTAACAGAACCTCTCTATTCCTAGAAAGAATAGATAGGTGCTTCGCAAATGAAGGATGGATTGAATAGTATCCTGAAGTTAGTGTACTACACCTTCCTAGGACTCACTCTGACCATTACCCCTTACAAATTAACTTGGAAGGGCCTCCAAACAAAAACCATCAAGGGCCTTAGGTTTGAGTCAATGTGGACTAGCCACCCTTCTTTCCCTAACATCATCAATAGGGCCTTCTCAGACCATTCCACCCTTCTTCAATCCACTAAAAGCTTCAAAACTCTTGTCACAAAGTGGAACCAGGAAGTCTTTGGAAACATATTCCATCAAAAAAAGGAGAATCCTGGCAAGAATCTCTAGAATCCAAAGATCCCTAGCTGTCAATTCAGTAGTTATCTGCTACACCTTGAAACAGAGTTAAATATTGAACTCAAACCTAATCCTCAAAAATGAAGAAGACTTTTGGAAACTTAAGTCTAGGATTAACTGGCTAAATGAGAGTGGTTCTAGCATCGGATTCTTTCACATATCCACCTTCAATAGGAGGAGGAGGAGGAACAGAATGGTCTCTCTTAAAGAGGAGAATAGAAACTGGCTTTATGACCAGAATGACATTCAGTCAGCAATTGTGGGTTTCTTTTCTGATCTATATAAAACTTCCCACGCTCAAGCCCATTGGGATTCCACTAGCCACTCCACCATGTCTTCCATTCTGTCTAAAAGCCAAATAACTTTTATGCACAAACCTCTTCATGTGAGTTAGATTAAAAGGGTAGTCTTCTCCCATATACCCTTCAAATTTCCTGGCCTGACAGCCTCCACCCTTTTTTCTACCAAAAGTATTGGACATAGTAGCGAACTCTCTCACAAACTTCTGTTTAAAATGTTTCTCCACAAGCTACATGGATAGCACCATGAACCAAACTCTTTTGTTCCAAATCCCAAAATTCCTCCAAGCTTCAATGCTAAAATCTTTAGGCCCATTGGACTTTGTAACACCATTTACAAGTCAGTCACAAAAATTATTGGGAACAGGATAAAGCCTATTCTACCCTACATTATTGGGCCAAACCAAGCAAGCTTCCTTTCTAATATATTGTTTGAGAATATATCACACACTTTAGAAAAATGGGGGGGGGGGGGGGGAAGGCAACATGATCCTTAAAATAGACCTAAAGAAGGCCTTTGATAGGCTGGAATGGTCCTTTATTAGAGACACTTTACATGCTTTCAACTTTTCCCAAGGCTTAACCTAACTTATCATGCCATGCATCGGCACATCATCCATCTCCATCCTTGTCAATGGGGGGAAAACAGAGTCTATCAAACCCTCAAGAGGCATTAGGCAGGGAGACCTTACGTCTCTCTACCTATTCATTATGTACATGGAAAAACTATCAAGATCTATTGATAAGGCAGTCCTTCATAATCAATGGCAACCTATTAGTATAAGTATGTTCGGACCAAAAATATCCCACCTCTTCTTTGCGGATGACCTCACATTTTTTGCTAAGGCCAATGATAGGAACTGCAATACCATTCTATTAATATTGCATTGCAGAACTTCAATGAAGAGTCAAGATATAAAATAAATCTCACCAAATCAAGAGTCGTGTTTTCTTCAAACATCACTCAAGATGTCATACAGCATCTCTCCAACTATTTGTCTATTAGGAACACAACATCCTTTGAAAAATACTTTGGATTCCCCATTCTTCACAAAAAACAAATATCAGCAGACTTTCAATTCATCATTGATAACATGCAATCCAAGCTGGCTGGTTGGATAACAAAATGCCTTAACATGGCTGGGAGAACGGTCCTGGCCAAATTTTGCTAGAACAGCATTCCAAGTCATATTATGCAATACATAAATCTACCTACCAAAGTTACCAACAGATTGATAAAATTCAAAGAAACTTCCTTTAGGGAACCATCGCTGAAAGGAAGAAGTTACATATGATCAAGTGGGAAGTGATCACTAGGATCAAAGCCGGGGGAGGGGGATAGGACTCCAAAAGGCTAGTATTAAGAACAAAGCTTCCCTCACTAATCTTCCATGAAAAACCTATAAGAATACCAATAGCCTATGGGCTAGAGTCCTCATTCACAAATACTGCAATTTCTCTACTACTGCCATACTAGTTAGGGATATTAAATACCACAGGCACCCAAAATCTCCAATCTGGTAGAGTATTCTGAAGGGCTGGGAGATATGAAACAAAGCAAGCATATGGGTAGTCCATAAAGGAAATATAGTCAGTTTCTTAAACGACACTTGGATCCCCAATCAGCCAGCAATCAGACAAATGATTGAGGGCCCATTAATCCAAAGAGACCTAGATGCAAAGGTTAGCTCAATCCACACCCTAGGAAATTAGGATACATCTTCATTGTCTATTGACATCCCCCAAGTATTTTGAACCTATTAAACTTTGTGTCCATTCCCCATGTTACAACAAAAGATGATAATCTTATATGGTATTTGACTCCTAATATTCTCAAATAGTTCTGCTTACTTTAACCTAAGCAGGATTACAACTAGTGTCCATTCTAGGGAGGAAAACTCCTTCAAATGGATATGGAGGCTACAAACCCCCAACAAAATCAAGTACTTCATCTGGCTCATGACCCATAAGAGACTCCCAACTAGGAGCTTCCTCCACTCTACAGGAATCAATTGTGTCACACTTTGTCATTACTGTAACAATTGACAGGAAAACATTACCCATGTTTTCTTTGAATGTCCTAATATTTTCCATTTCTGGAATGCAATCCTATCAAAATCCTCAGGAAACGGTTCACATAATGTGTAACACCCCGTAAATTCGGCTTAGGTATGAATGAGTTAAAGGAGTAGTAAGGTTATATTTTGAACATGTGAAGCCCTAACTGGATGATTATGGGTGAAAATAGTTATTTCAAAATCAAGATGGAAAGTAAGGTGCATAAGATTTGACAAAATCGACTAAGTTTGCATAAGGTTTATCTTCCAGAAGGTTTTAGTGAAAATGTGTAAGGAATTTAGAAAATCTCAAAACACAAAAGTTGTATGACTTTGAAATATCTTTCCGATGATATATTATGAAGATCAAACAGATCACTGTGCAAATAGTTATGTGCTTTTTATAGAACAGTATGAGATATGCGCGCCTTGTAGTGCGACCCTAGCGTGCCCGTGCTTAGTTTGAGGCAGTATTACTGCCCTTTTGCACGGTCAGTAGCATGGTCAGGTCTTCACGTGCATGGGGCACACTCATTGGGGTTTTTTTAAAGCCATATTCATCCCTCACAGCCCCAAAACATAAAAACATGCCCTAGAAAGGGGAACTCTCAAAAACCTAACTCCTTAAGGATCCTTCCACCACCCAAGGTAAGTTCTAGTTGTGATTCTGAGTTAGTTTCAATTTACCAATATCTTATTAACATGGGTAAATCCTCCATATTATTAGATATTTGATTGGGACATTATTATTCAGAGAAGGAAGCCTAGAACTCGAAATTCAAGGGTTTGAACTTCAAAAGGTATGTCTTCACCCTCTAGTTGATTCTAGCATTGGGTTAATGATTATAAACCCTAGTTCATGAGATATAAGTTATGGGTTTGATAGAAAATCATGAACGATTATAGGGTTGGGGTGTTAATTGTTGATTATTAGTTAAGGGTGTTGTTTACCTTATGGGTGATAAATAATAATGTTGATTATAACCATTTGAGACTTTAGAACTTATCTAGGAGCAAAGGAATGGGTTATTGGGTATAAAGACACCACTAATAAGGACTATGAATCTTTATGTCACCAAGTGTTTGAAAAAAAGCTTAAGTGACAAAAACATGAGAATTATTGCTAATATGTAATCCCTTTGACTTGTATTGATATAGATTAAAGTTGAAAGGGTTCGCGAATATTATATTACGCTCAAAAGCAGGAAGTTAAGGTATGTGAGGCTTACTCTCTATGTTTTGGAATTTTAATGATTCTCCCAATGGTACGTTTCCTTTATGACATTACCAATTGCCTCAGAAATATAGTTAAGCCTAGTTCCTTTAATAGTTGTAGAACTTCTATTCTCTAGCTTCATAACTCGTCCACCACTTTCATTCTGAACGTTGTGAGCTCAGTGCGTATTCAATATAGACTTGGGTTTGATGCCCCCGTGTCTTAATATAGATTACTCAATATGCCATAAACAGTTGAAGTTTCAGTGTTCATAATCAGTTCAAGAGTTCATGTCCCAGTCTAGTCCTATTCAGCATTCCAATATTATACAACTCAGTGTGATCCAGTATTCCAGTATCATGTAACTCAGTTTGATTCAGTATTTCACTGTCATGTATTGCAGTTTGATTTTTAGTTCCCGAATGTTGAACACATGTACTTGGGCTTGAGGTCGTAGTTTATATGCTTTGTGCATACTTGGGCCTGAGGCCATAGTTTATGTTAGATGCATTTTAAAGCTTGAGGCCATAGTTATGTACACGTATACATGGGCCTGAGGTCATAGCTTGTGCACATATATATTGGGTCCCAGGCCGTAGCTTATTCAGATAAATAGGTCGTTCATCATTCACAAGAAGGAGTATTCATAACATTACTTCCTTTGTTCAGTTCAGCTATTAGTTGTCATTTCAGATTCAGTTATCAGTATCAGTTAACATTTCAGTTATCAATTATTAGTTATCAGTTATCATTTCAGTTTAAGTTTCAATAGTTATTATTTTAGTTATCAATTATCAATTCTCAGTTACTAGCTCAGTATTAGTTTCAGCAATTATAGTTCTTTTTTCAGTTGCTTTACATACCAGTCCAATTCAAATGTATCGACGTCCCTTTTGCCCAGGGTTTGTATCTCACAATGCATGTAATGATATACATGTTGATGATTTAGAGTGCTAGGACTCTCGTATTCCTTGTTTGGTGATCCCCAGTTCTTTCGGGGCATTATCATTACTTTACAGTCCTTTAGTATTTTCAGACAGTCAATGTTTTCAGTACTTCATTAGAGGCTTCATGGACTAGAGTAATTGTTAGACAGAGTCTTAGGATTTTCCTGTTAAGCAATATTAGCTACATATATGTTTCAGTCTTGTATTAGTATTTACGCACTTTGAGTTATATCATCCAGACTTTCAGTATATCAATATGTGTTAGTTATCTTCCGCATTTAGTATATTATAATATCACATGTTGATTTAGTCAGCTAGTTGGTTCACTTGGTCACATGTATTTATGCACCGAGTATCGTGTTACGTCCAGGCCTAGGTTCGAGGCGTGACAAAGCTTGGTATCAGAGCACTAGGTTCAAGAGTCCTAGGAAGTCTATGAAGTCGTGTCTAATGGAGTTTCCTCTATATGTGAGTGATGGCCAGTCATATAAATAGTTAACTACTAAGACATTCAGTTGCCTCATTTCTTTCTACTCTAGATCGTGCCATGAAGCTTAGAGTAGTAAACTTTCTCTTCATATAGAATTCCAAACATATTGGATGCCCAAGAGACACGCAGGAGAAACCTATGGTCCTAGAGAGGATAACTGCCCATTGGAGTATAATTATGGAGTATAGGTTGGTAAATATGAAACTTGAGAGGGCGTTAAAAGTGAGATGCAATGGATAGTAGTACAGATTAGAGCATAACCTTATCAGAAAGCACAAAAGTAGTTATCATATCTTATGGTTATTTGTTTACCTCACTTACCAATTATACAGTCTTTCAGTTAGCAAGTTTGTGGTTATTCAGTACGCAAGTATTCGGTTATATGTTTACCAAATATCCAATTTTCAGTGTATCAAAATTTCTGGTGACTTGTGAGTATACAGTAATGCCTATGGGTGCTAAAAGAAAAATTAAGTAACACTGGTATAGAGAAACCTTCATATATTTTAAGTCTGGATTAAGACCAAGATTCGTCGGATGGCGCAGGAAGTGATCTATCAGATGATGGTATACTTTGAATGATAAGCATCGTAGTATATTGATATGTGTTTTACCTCATGAAACAATTTTATTTTTTAATTTTTGGAAATAGAGCCACAAGTTTGATGATGATAGTTTAGATGTCAGACCCTAACATTGATCATTATAGTTTTGGATAGAAAAGAGCCTAAGGGCAAAATACCTAAGAGTCGGAAACATTTGTTATTACCAAATATATGACTGCGTACAACTCATACAAATGACTAGAAGATATGATGTATGCAGTGAGAACCAAGAGAAGCCAATAGTGAATTTCAGGAATAATTTTAAGTTGTTTAGATTTATTCTATTAGAACTAGAAAGTACCACATTAGTAAGTTGCTATAAAAAGCAGCTATTATTGTGAGATAAAGGATATGACAATTCCCCTAAAATTATGTGACTAAGTGTTTACCATGAATGCTTATAATCTGATATGATTTTAAAGTATATAGAAAGTTAGGTGTTAGATACTCCAATTTTGTTTAAGAAAGATAAAGTTCCCCTAAGTGAGATCCATGTACATAGTCAAAAAAAGATAGTGTGTGGCAAAAGAATATGGTTAGATGATGAGGGAAGTTAGGAGTAACCTTATGCTTCATTTTAGTTATTCAAAGTAGGATAAGAAAATATGATGCTAGCAGGTGGTTAGTAAATGGATATTAAGTAAGTTTTGAGTAGATACAACAAATTAGCAATTTCAGCAACTAATAAAGGTACAATTTGATTCACTTAGCCAAGTTAACTCTAGTGAGTGGATGATAGCTTGAAATACCAAACATGTTTTAGAACACTAAGAGTTTAAGTTAAACCCGAAGTATAGCGATAGTGTGAAAAAATCAGCTAGGTAGTAAGAGAGCCAACTACAGAAGAATAGCCTTTAGGAATTATCGAAATGTGGTTTCTCCAAGACTGATAGTGTGAGCAGAGTTAAATTATTAAGATTGTGTATGATAGTTGTGAATATATTAGCCTTCTGTTATGTGAATAATTTAGTTTTTCTTGGCTCAGAAGTATGTTAGAAATGAGTCGTTATTGATATAGAGTGCAAAGAATTGCATAAAATAAGGAAAGTTATTTGGATCCCAACAAAAAGAGAAGGATCTGCAAGTATAAGACCTTTGGTCTCAGGGGTGATGTGAATTTTATTTTTGTAAGTCCAGTTAGTGATTTGAAACTAGAATAATTAGCATGGGATATGAAAAAGAAAATCAGTTCGATAATAAGGGAAAACTGTATAATTACCACAAGGATTATGTCTAGCATGTGTAAGAAACACAAGGTGACTAGTATGATCATCGAGCTTAGTATTGATGATAAAGTGATCACAGAAAAGCTATAAAATCATGCCTATGTATGTGTTATGAGGGTAATGCCATTGCACGGGACTCTAATATTTAGAGTACATGTCAAAGACTTAGTTCACAACAATGCTATAACTGTTTTCACGAAGTGCTTAAGAACACAAAGTGTGGTAAGTATAACTTATGATTGAGGTAGATAAGATAACTCTAGTAAAAGAAGTTCACCAGCCAAGATAGGTGTTTGACTTTGGACTCCGAAGATGGCGGAGTTGTTGTTTAGAACAGGACTTGTTCCCCTTAGTAGCCAAAGAGAAGGAGAAACAATTTGATAATCCTTATGTGTAATAGTTGAAAGAGGATATTCACAAGTATAAGTCGATGGCTTTTGAATAAGGGGGGATGATGGTACTTTGAGGTACCAAGACAGGTTATGTGTTCCAGACATAGATGGACTTAAAGAGGGAAGATCATGTTAGAAGCCCATAAGTTCATATATTCTTTCCATCCAGGTTCCCCAAATATGTGTCATTACCAATGAGATTTATGGGTTGAACGGCAAGAAAAAAAAATGCGGTACACTTTGTGGCCAATTGTCCGAATTGTCAGCAAGTAAAAGTTGAGCAACAGAAAGCCTAGTGTTTTATCACAGAATACACATGTCTTGAGTGGAGATGGTAAAAATGGAATTTATAAAAAGATTATCATGCTCATTTTAAAAGCATGATTTGATTGAGCGATTATAAATCGACTTACCGAGTCAGCACACTTCGTGCCAGTAAAAGCTATAGATTCAGTAGAAGATTATACCAAGTTGTATATTCAGGAAATCGTCTGATTGCATGGGACTCCGTTTTCCGTCATTTCGGACTATGGTGCTCGATTTTAAATGAAATTTTAGAAGTTCTTTCAAAAAGGATTAGACACAAGTTTTTCATCCTCAGAAAGATGGCTAGGCAAAGCCCATTATTCAAACAGTTGAGGATATGTCCTTGATGTTAAAAGTAATTGGGATGATCACATACCTCTCATTGACCTTACTAATAATAACACCTACCCTTATAGTATCAAGATAACACTGTGAGAGACTCTGGTGTAGATCGCCAATTGGTTGGTTCAAAGTTGGTGAAGAGGAGTTGTTGGGGCCAAATTTGGTCTATCGGACTATAGAGAAAGTTAAGTTGATTCAAGAGCGTTTGAGGAAAACTTAGAGCCGCCAAAAGTCCTATTCGAGTATGAGGTATAGAGGCCTAGAGTTTCAATTGATGATTGGGTGTTTCTGAAAGTTTCGCTTATGAAAGGTGTTATAATATTTGGGAATAAGGTGAAGCATAGTCCCTGTTATATTGGGCCATATAGATTCTTGCGAAGGATCGGTCAATTAGCTTATGAGTTGGAGTTTCCACCATAATAAGTTGTGGTACAACCAATATTTTACGTGTCATCTTATAACATTCAAGTTTCCAGTACTCAAATAAGCATGTCAGTTCAGTACTCAGATACTCATGTCAGTTCAATACTCAGATACGCATGTCAGTTAAGTACTCAGATACTCATGCCAACTTAATACTCAGCTACTCATGTTATTCCAATACTTAGAAATGCATGCCAGATTAGTAATCATATTACTCAAATATTCGTGCCAGTTCAATATTCATATATTCATGTTACTTCAATATTCATGTATCTATGGCAGACCAATATTTAATCAATACAATAGTCATTTAGTTCAGTATCACAACATTTCAATAATCATGTATCCATTTAGTTTAGTATACAAGTGTTAATAAAATTTCAACCATTTAAGTTTCGGAGTTAGCAAAAGTTACAGTAAGTACAATCAATCGAGGACAAATGATCCCAAAGGGGAGATAATGTGACACCCCGTAAATTTGGCTTAGGTATGAATGAGTTAAAGGAGTAGTAAGGTTATATTTTGAACAAATGAAGTCCCATCGGAACACTTATGGGTGAAAATAGCTGTTTCAAATCAAGATGGAAAGTAAGATGCATATAATTTGATAAAATCGACTAAGTTTGCAGAAGGTCTGTCTTCCAGAAGGTTTTAGTGAAAATGTGTAAGGAATTTAGGAAAATGCAAAAAATGAAAGTTGTAGGTCTTTGAAATATCTTTCTAACGATATATTATGAAGCTCGAATGATCTCTGTGAAAAAGGTTATGTGTGTTTTACAGAATAGTATCCGATATGCGCGTCCTATAGCACGCTCCTAGCACGGCCATGCTTCTTTTGAGGCAGTGTTACTTCCGTTTTGCACGGTCACTAGTGTAGTCAGGTCTTCAGGTGCATGGACGCGCTTGTGGGGAGTCATTTTAAAGCCATATTTCATCCCCTGCAGCCCCAAAACATAAAAACTTACTCTAGAAAGGGGAACTCTTAAAACTCTAACTCCTGAAGGGTCCTTCCACCACCCAAGGTAAGTTCTAATGGTGATTCTAAGTTAATTTTAATTTTTTAACATTTTATTAACATGGATAAATCCTCCATATCATTAGATATTCGATTTAGACATCTTTGTTGAGAGAATGGTGTTGTTTACCTTATGGGTGATAAATAATAATGTTGATTATAACCATTGAGGCTTTACAATTTATCTAGGAGCAAGAGAATAGGTTATTGGGTGTAGAGACACCATTAATAAGGACTATAAATCTTTATGTCACCAAGTGTTTGAGAAAATTCTTAAGTGACCAAAACATGAGAATTATTGCTAATATGAAATCCCTTTGACTTGTATTCATATAAATTAAATCTGAAAGGGTTAGTGAATGTTGTATTACGCTCAAAAGAAGGAAATTAACGTATGTGAGTCTAACTCTCTATGTTTGGGAATTTTAGTGATTCTCCCTACAATACGTTTCTTTTACGACGTTATCAATTGTCTCAGAAATATAGTTAATCCTAGTTCCTTGAATAGTTGTAGAACTTCTATTCTCTATCTTCATAACTCTTTCACCACTTTCATTCTGAACGTTATGAGCTCAGTCCGTATTTAATATAGACTTGGGTTTGACGCCCCCGAGTCTTAATATAGATTATTCAGTATGCCATAAACAGTTAAAGTTTTAGTGTTCATATTCAGTTCAAGAATACATATCTCAGCTTAGTCCTATTCACTATTCCAATATTATGTAACTTAGCGTGATACAGTATTCTAGTATCATGTAACTTAGTGTGATTCAATATTTCACTATCATGTATTACAGTTTGATTCTTAGTTCCTGAATGTTGAACACCTATATTTCTGTCTGAGTTCGTTCCTGAATGTTGAACACCTGTATTTGGGCCTGAGGCCGTAGTTATGCTTTATGCATACTTGGACCTGAGGCTGTAGTTTATGCTTTATGAATTTTTGGGTCTAGGTCGTAGTTATGTATACGTATACTTGGGCCTGAGGTCGTAGCTTGTGCACATATATATTGGGCTTGAGTCCGTAGCTTATTTAGATAAACAGGTTGTTCGTTATTCAGAATAAGAAGTATTCATAACCTTACTTCCTTTGTTCAGTTCAGCTATCAGTTATCATTTCAGATTCAATTATCATTTATTTTTTAATATTTCAGTTATCAACTATCATTTATCATTTCAGTTTCAATAGTTATCATTTCAGTTATCAATTATCAATTCTCAGTTATCAGCGCAGTATTAGTTTCAGCATTTATAGTTCTTTCTTTCAGTTACTTTACATACTAGTGCAATTCAAATGTACTGACATCCCTTTTGCCTGGGTCCTGCATCTCACTATGCAGGTAATGATTTACAAGTTGAGATTCAGAGCGCTAGGAGTCTCGTATCAGCTATTTGGTGATCCCCGGTTCTTTCGGGGCGTTATTATTACTTTACAGTCCTTCAGTATTTTCAAACAGTCAATGTTTTCAGTACTTTATTAGAGGCTTCATGGACTAGAGTAACAATTAGATTGAGTCTCATGCTTTTCATGTTAAGTAATAATTGTTACATATATGTTTCAGACTTGTATTAGTATTTCCGCACTTTGATTTATATCATTCAGACTTTCAGTATATCAGTATGTGTTAGTTTATCTTCTGCATTTAGTATGTTATGATATCACATGTTTATTCATCCAGCGGGTTGATTCGCTCGATCACATGTAGTTAGGAACCGAGTGTCGTGTTACGTCCAGGCCCAAGTTTGGAGCGTGACATAATTTTCCAGTATTCAACAGCCACCAGTGGCATTAATATGGAACTCGCTCAAAAATTTCTCTTTCAATAAAAATATCTCTTAGGACAATCTCATTCCTTTCTGTCTATGGCATATCCGGTTAACCAGAAACTACAATTTATTCAATAACAACAAGGAACAAATCATTGCGACAAACACAATCTAAAAAGAAACTAAATACCTTATGCTTACAAAGAATAACTCAGCAAAGGTGTCTCACCAGATCATGTTAAAATAGGAACCTCCAACTAGAGGCTCCTACAAACCTGATACAGATGGAGCAGCAAGGGGAAACCCTAGAATAAGAGGATTAGTAGGGGTATTCAGGACCTACAATGGAGACTGGATATTGGGCTACATGGACAATATCCCTCAAACTACAAACACAATGGCAGAAGTTTAGGCCTTCATCGGTCTATTACTGGCAGAGCAAAATCGCCTAATTCCACTGAAAATAAACATCGATTCAGCAAAAACAATGAATATGCTATTGAATGAAGTTGAATCTATGACCCTCTAATATGTGAATGTAGGTCAATCATCGAAAGGATGGGCAGTATGGCAATGAGGTACATCTACAGGGAGCAGAATAGGGTAACTGATGCTTTGGCCAAGTAAGCAGCAAAGGAAATATTTTTAAACAAATTCATGACATTATCTGTTCCTCTGATGTTTTTCAATAATGTATTTTAGGCAGACATCCTAGGAGCTGAACTAGTTAGAACTTTTATGGGTTGTAATCTAAACAAAATCATGCATAAATTTACAACTATGAGGTCACTTAGATACCCCGTAATGCCTTGATGTAGTTCCTTTTGTTAATTAGCATATATATTCCCTTTTAACAAAAAAAAACAACTTGTCCTACCTCAGGATTTTATTCACGTCAAGAAGCTTAAAACTAGAACAAAATAAAAGAAAGAAAAAAATATTGGTTTGGTCTAGGGTAGCAAAGTGGTTAAAAGAAAATAGTTAACCACCTATATTATCTACTAAAAATGGGTTGAATAATGAACTTTTTAAAAACGGGTCAAATATGGATAAGAACCACATTATCCATTTAGAAAATGGATAACTAATGAGTAACCAATGGGTCTAACTTTTCCATTTGTAAAGCCTCAAATTGGGGGTTTCTCAAGTTAGGAAGGCTAAGAATTCTCCCAAAAGTGATCATATACAAGAACTTATGAATAATATGGGTATATGGATAACCCATATTATACGCCGGTTAACCCGTTTTTTATTCGTATTAAATATGGGTCGCGTTTTTAACCCGAACTATATCCAATCCGACCCGCCCGTTTGCCACTCCTAATTTGTTCATTGCTGCCACAAATTCTAGTGGGCCGGGTCATGGATACTGCGATGTTGAATAGAAATAAATGGGCCAACTCGTTTATTGGACCAAAAATCAGCGACAACTCAGTAGTGCATTCACTTGGAAATATTAGACTGCGCTAATTTATGTTTCTCGGGTCCAAAATAAATAATTTTATTATTTTTTTATGATTTAAAATAAGTGATTTTTTCAGATTTCATGAATGAATTGATTATTTTTTTTCTATATTGTCCTTGGAGTAAATAGTGTTGGAATATGTTTTAGGAGTGTTTATTTGAGATAGTAAAGGTTAAAATAGTCAATTTAATTGTTATTTAATATTAAAATGTGAATTTCTTAATATGTGAGAAAATATTCAAAAAATCAATTATTTTGGACCGAAAAGAATAGTTGCCTAACAGAGATTTCTTATAACTAAAATAAAATTTATAATGGATTATTATGAATCCAAATCTCCCGCAATTTCACATGGAAATTATGGTGTTAGGGAAAATCCCCAAAAATAACAAAAGTTAGCTATAACAAAATATATGAGATCGTATAGGGTCATTTTCTTCTATTTAAATTGCAAATAGGTGTACGAGATCATTTTTCCTTATATATGGTGTACTTTTGCCATTTTCATAGAGGAAAAATAACACTATATAGCACTTTTCAAAATAGTAGCTAAATATATATATATATATATATATATATATATATATATATATATATATATATATGCGTAGTATAAGTTGATCGACTCCAACAAGTACACACTCTCTTTTCCATGTTACGACAGTATATTTAATGTAGCTACTTACCGATTATAGAATTTTAATTGACATGAATATACAAGTAATTTTAAATTATCAGTAAATAAAATTAAAATTCCCTAAAAATGTTGGCTTGTTACTAGGGTTTGCACCAAAATCTTTTTAAAGAATTGAAGAGTTGCCATCAACAAGATTGTGCCAAAGCAATTGACTGACGCATAGAGTCCCACCTATTTATAACCATGCAGATGGTCTATTGATAAGTAACAGTTCTTTCCCCACATACTCTCTGGCATTTTAATCAAAAGAATAGAACCCCTCAAATATAAAGAAAAAGACACCAATAGCTGGGGTTGCTCCATAGATATACTCACTCTTTTGACCAGCCTTTTTTTTTTGTCCTTTTTATTAAGATTATTAAATCGATATACAACAGAGAGAAAGAAAAAAGAAGAGCATGAAAATAACTCCTTATAGCATGTTTGAGAGAAATGAAAGGGATAGCTTTGCAGTGGTTGGTAAGTAATTTTTTATCATTAATTAGATATTTCGGATTCGAGTCATAGATATAAAATTATTTTTGTTAGAGAATACTTTACCTTCAATATTAGATTTTCTAGCGCGAATCCAGATTTTCTTGGGTCCTAATATAGATATCAGACACAGTCAAAAAATATAAGGAATAGGGTCAAATTAACATCTTGTTTGGATGGTTGTTATGTATCATATTGTATTCTACCGTATTGTATTGTGATTTCATTGTACTATATCATTTTGATATATACAATGTTTGAATGTGTATTGTGTATTGTTTATTATCGTTTTATGATGTCATGCGCCAACAATATGAAAAATAAATATGTAATGTTATAAAGAAAAAGTAAGGTATAAGGTAAAATTATTATATAAAAATGTAGGATAAAGATAAAATAAGATTATTTAAATATAAAGAAAGGCAAGATGAGAGGAAAAACAAGGAAACGATACAATCGCACCAAATTAGATTTTTTGTTACTATATAACGACTTAACAATATGATACAATAAAATTTAAGTAACAATAAAAATAAATATTATATTTAAAATAACATTGTAATATAATATAGCCGGTAATAATTATTCAAACAAGCTGTAATATAGAGGCAACTGACAAGTGGAAGGTGGTGTCCAGTCATGAATGGCTGAGGCAAAGAGAAAGAATTGCAACTGATGATTTAGAGAATTCCTCTGAAACTATAGAAACTTTATTGAAGTATGTTAAAGATGAGAGACCCATTCTGGTATATGACAGTATGTATTCCATTCTCCCTGTAGTTTGGCCTTGGCAGGCTTTGGCCATCCATTTCTTTTATCAATTTTTGCAAATTGCAAAAAATCATGAATATTGTGGCACCATGAGGTCTGGCATAACGAATGATAAAGTGAGTAAAAATCATAGGAGATCGGCGTTCAAATTTTACTGGAGATAAATAAAAATTATCATATGATTTATTTTTATTTATCTAAATCGTATTGGGTGTTACTTAATATATACGGATGAGAGATAGTAAATATATGACTGCTTATCGAGCGAATTGGACAATTATTTACTCTTAACGGTTGGCTTATCGGTTATCGGCTTTTAAATATATTAATCCATTAGCCACACGATAAGATATCGGGCGGATTGGTAACGATTTAGCTCTTATCGGACGGTTTATCGGCCTAGCATACATATTCACAAATTGAAATTACCCCAGATATACATGTCTGTAAAAAGAAGTAATGATCTAGCAATATTCTGCCATTCGATGTTTATCCAGTAATTATTCTCAATTTGGTACTGAAGTCATTCAAATGTTTATCCAGTGATTAAACTTGGGAGTTTGTTTCTAGATATGTTATTAAACTTTGCTTTATTAGCTTCAATCTCTGATGTAGGCTTAACTTCAGTTCAAGAAGAGGTTTGCTGCTCATCATCTTTGGTTTGTGCCTTAGTGAAGGAGTTCGTCTACTTCAGTGCAGAACTCAAGCTTACATGTTGCTTCTGTATTTCAAATTTTTTAATATTAGTTATGTTAAAGTTTTAATTTGCTCAGATTTTTTTTTTATTTTGTTAGAGAATCTAAAACAAAAATTATTGAATTGATATGCATCAAAATGATAACAAGGATTCATGAAGTCGATCACAACTATTTTCAAATTGAGGTGTAGTTGTGTATGTTATATTTTTGCGCTATCAATAGGTTGATTTTCTAGTAAACCATGTACTGGTTGATATTTTTTATTGTTAAGGAGAATAAATTGCAAAAAAAGACATTCCACTAAACCTAAGGAAAGACGTGATATCTTGTAAAGCAAAGTTTAATAACATGTCTAGAGATATTCCATCAAACTCATAGGAAGTTTGGGAATTGGGACTTTAGGCGCGTAACATTAGACTTAGACTCTTAGATAGACGGAGTAGTGAAAACTAAAGTAAAAGGTTTTTGCTTATATATATATATATATATATATATATATATATATATATATATATATATATATATTCTTAACGGGTTAACAGATTATCCATTAAGAAAATTGAATATTCTGCCCCTAAATCGATAAGTCGTTTATAAAAAAATCTCAATTCATTCCCCGTCCATTAATGTCACGATCCGAATTTTTCACCCTCGGGAGTGGTGATGGCGCCTACTAATGGGAGCTAGGCAAGCCAATTTTAATTACTTTCTGCTAATAACCTAATCCTTTTTAACAATAGTCGGCAATAACATAAAAGCATCGAAATAAAATAACAAGCGAAAGTCTTGATATTAAAGACAACTGAGTAACACAGTGGAAGTTCAACATAATCCTCTACCCAAAACTCGGTGTCACATACCTCACGAACTACTACAATTTATTAAATACAATATTCTGAAAGAAAATATAATTTTTTGTCTCGAACTACATGAGATACAGACTGAAATAAAGATAGAGGAGACGCCAGGTCTGCGGACGCCTGCAAGGCTACCTCGGTATCTCACTGGACTGAAGGCTATCTCTCATACTACTACTGCTGCTCAAAAGTTGCTCCGCTATCTACACATAAGTGCAGAGTATAGCATCAGAACAACCAACCCCATGTGCTGGTAAGTGTCTGGCCTAACCCCGACGAAGTAGTGATGAGGCTAAGACCAGACTCCAAATAAACCTATGCAGTCATATGATATATGACGAAAGAAACAGTAGGAAATAAACAAGTAAAACTAGGGAGGGGAAAATGCTTGGGGGATAGCAAAATGAACTAAATTCTCAGAACTGACTAAGAAGCCAACTATAAAGCTGCTAACACGAACAAGAATAGATAAAACAACTTTCATTTTAAATGCTCATCTCGTTGCAGGCGTGCAACCCGATCCCATTTGTCAATTTCTCGTGGTAGGCATACCACCGGCTACCATTTTATCATAACTCATGGTAGGCTTACCACCTGCTCTCATTTCCATCAATATCATGTGGTAGGCGTACCACCCAATCCCATTTCAATCAATATTTGTGGTAGGCGTACCACCCGATCCCATTTCAATTAATATCTTATGGTAGGCGTACCACCTGATGCCATTTCAATCAATATCTTGTGGTAGATATACCACCCGATCCCATTTTAATCAATATCTCGTGGTAGGCGTACCACCCGATCTCATTTCAACCAATATCTTGTGATAGGTGTACCACCCGATCTCATTTCAATCAATATTTCGTGGTAGGCATACCACCCGATCCCATTTCAATCAATATCTTGTGGTACGCGTACCACCCGTTCTCATTTCAATCAATATCTCGTGGTAGGCATATCACCCGATCCCATTTCAATCAATATCTTGTGGTAGGTATACCACTCGATCCCATCTCAATCAATATCTTGTGGTAGGCGTACCACCCCATCCCATTACTTCCAACACAATACACAATATAATTCCGGCAAAGGAACAAGACAATGTAATAACTTTCCGGAAAGGGAAACAATAACAACAATTCAAACGTCCCAGCAAGGGAGAGTCAGCTATAATCAATCCTATTCAATTTTTACTCAGCACAGTTAAAACTAATGCTTAGTATCCATGATCATAAATCAAGGCTTTCACAGAATCAATTAAGAGTACACAACTATCAATTTAAGACCCATGGTCATGCTCGACACCAACATATGGATACTTGTCAATATGCCCATACGTCGTACGCAACACAAATAAGTAGAAAATACGACTCAACTCCTAATCCCTCAAGCTAGGGTTAGACCGAACACTTACCTCGATGCGTTAAACTCAACTCATGCCTCAATAATAGCTTTACCCCTAGATTCCACCGCAAATACGCTCGAATCTAGTTATAAGTTATTTAAATACATCAACAAATGCTAAATGAATCAATTTGAATGCATAAAAATGAATTTCCCAAAGTTTTGCTCAAAAAGTCCAAAAATGCCGCTGAGCCCACATGGTCAAAACCCGAGGTTCAAACCAAAACCTGGTTACCCATTCCCACGAATCCGTGTCTATGATTTGTTTTGAAATCAGACCTCAAATTGAGGTACAAATCACCGATTTTTTTGAAAAACCTAGGTTCTACCCAAAATCCCCAATTTCACCCATGGATATCCTTGATATTAAGTTGAAAACATGTTAAATGATGTTAAAGATTGAAAGAAATGAGTAAAATCGACTTATAAATGATTTAGAAGGAAATTTGTTCTTGAAAAGAATCTCCCAAGGAGTTTGTGTTTTGAAAGAATGGTGAAAAATGGTTCAAATTCAACTAAGTATAAAATTTGATGGGTCTCAGATGTGGGAAATGCGAACTGGGGTTCGCAACTGCGAACCCCGACCTGTTATAAAAATTCCAAGAAATTGGTTCGCATTTGCGAACTTTTCCAAAAATCTTAGTCTTCGCATTTGCGACTTGCCCCTATTCGCATTTGTGAACAAGGAGATCGCATTTGCGATCAGGTAGTCGAATCCCTAGTCTCGCATTTGCAATGCAAGGCTCGCAATTGCGAGACCTTCTTCGCAAATGCGAAGATACCAGAACTGAAATGCGAGATCTTTTTTACAAAGGTTAAAAATGCACTCAGGGCCTATCCATAATTCATCCAAGCCCTCGGAGCTCTAAACAGAACGTGCGCACAACCTCATAAACATCCTACAGACTTATCCGTGCGATCAAATCGCCAAAACAACATCATATACATCAAATTAAACTTCAAAATCCATGAATCCTTCCAAATTTTCATAAAACATCTAATTTCCATTTTAAGTCCGAAACGCGTCGAACGACGTCTGTTTTTGAACCAAACTTTACAGAAAGTGCTTAAATCATATATAAGAATTGTACCAGGCCGCGGAACCAAAATACGAGCCCGATACCATAGTCTTCTAATCAAATTTCATATCCAATTTTCATAATTATTTTCAAAAAATAATTTTACGTAAAAATTCATTTCTCGGGCTTTAGACCTTGGAATTCGATTCACGGGCATACGCCTAAGTCCTATATTTTCTTACGGAGCCTCCAGGACCATCAAATTACGGGTCCGGGTCCGTTTACCTAAAATATTGACCGAAGTCAAATCTAATCATTTTAATATCAAATTTTAGTACTTTTCTCACAAAATTCACATTTAAGCTTTCCGGCTACGCGCCCGGACTGCGCACGCAAATCGAGGTAACCTTAAATGAGGTTTTCAAGGCCTCTGAGATACAGAATGAATAAAGAATCAGGTGATGACCCTCTTGGTCGTCACAATTAAGTCGTTAACCCGTTACCAGTAAGATTAAGCTTTACTTCGGTTCGATTTTCGATTTTGGATCAATTTTGAACACCCCTAAATAAATATCAGGTAATATAATTAAAGTGCGGAAGTTGGTGGCATCGTTATATTTAAAACATATTTTAAAAAAAATGAACGTTGTGGCATCAATATAATAGTACCTTTAGAGGAATTAATCCTATGATTAGGACTAGGGGTGTTTATGATTCGGTTTTGGATAAGTTTTTCTCTTAAAAGAAACCAACCAAATAAGTCAATTTTTTAAATATTAGAACAAACCAAACTAATTAAGTTGGTTTTTCTCGATTCGATTTATGTCATTTTTGTCGATTTTTTTTGTTATTTATCGATTTTTTCTTAAATATAAGACATGCAATACCAAACACATATTCCTGCAACCACATTTTCAATGTAACACTATCAAATCAATTGCTCTTTGAGAAATATATTATTTACCATATATTGATGATAATTAAATCAAATAGTGATGAATAATTTAAGGACTCAATTAAAATATGTTATTTTTAAACACGAAATGGATTCTTATACTAAACAAAAGAAAACTACTAATCAAACTAGAATGCAAAAGTAAAGAACTATATTAAAAGTGCAAACTATTAATCTTCACCATAATTTTTTTGAAACTTTATAACAATATACATACATATATACATATATATATATATATATATATATATATATATCTATATATATATATATATATCTATATATATATATATATATATATAATAAATTTGAAATAGCTACTCCTACGGTCGGTTTGGTTTCGATTTTTTTTATTAAAACCAAAACCAAACTAAATTTGATCGATTTTTAAAATTCAAAACCAAAACCAAACCAAACCAAACCAAAAAGTATCGATTTTTTCGATCGGTTTAATTTGATTTTCGATTTGATTTGGTTTTTCTTATTTTTATGAACACCCCTAATTAGGACCGATAGTAGAAAAAGTATAGTAGTCGTCTGAGTAAAACTCGACGTTGTCATGTCTAGTGTTGATCCAACCTATAAACTCGATGAACAACTTCAAAGCTTCATTTGGTTGTTTAGAAACTTGAACTTGTTGTCACGATCCAAAATCCTAACTACGGGATTGTGATGACGTCTAACATTTACTTTTTAGACAAGCCAATGTTAGCTAAAGAATTAACTACTTTTATTTAAAAGCAGAATAATCATAATTAACGATTGATAAACTTTGAAATACATGACATAAATACATATATAACACTGGCTATACTTATCCCAAAAATTTGAAGTCACAAGTCTGAAATGAGATACAACTACCTGAAACTAAATAAACAATAAAACATGATAGAAGCGGACTTCAAGGACCGCAAAAGCCGTGTACCTCTACCTCAAGTCTAAAAATGAGTCGGATACGAGCAATCTCCTCTATGTGCCTCTAGGACCAATCCCGTGTAAAACTATAGTATGAGTACAACTGACCCTATGTATTATGTAAGTGTTGAGCCTAACCTTCACAAAATAGTGATGAGGCTATGTCAAAACACTCACAAAAAACCTGTGCAACTATTAAATTGAAGGGAACAGAAATATAGAAAAAACTAATAAACTCATAAGAACGCGACCCGAAGGTCAACTAACAGAGGGCCCAGAATAACATTATCTCAAAATTCTCATGTTACACTACAGAAATAGAACACCACAGCTACAAAGTTTACAACACATCATACTATGTTGCGGTATGCAACCCAATACCAATATTATCACAATATCTGTTGCGGCCTGCAACTCGATATATGTTGCTATGTGCAACTCGTTCCCATTATAAAATTTATTTTTATACTGTTGAGGTGTGCAAACCGTTTCAATATCAATTCACTATCATAACCAATTACGAAATCTCAATACAACATGGTACTAAAACGTATAAACACCAATGAACTACGAGTGGCATGCAACTCGATATATGCTACAGTGTGCAATTCGTTTCCATTAAATATTTTATTTTTATACTGTTGAGGTGCACAAATCGTTCCAATATCAATTCACTATCATAACCAATTACGAAATCTCAACACGACATGGTACTAAAACATATAAACACCAATGAACTACGAGTGCAACAGAAAAAAATTAATATTTCTTATATGGTATTAAAATATAAAATATGAGAGAGAATTATATATAGATAGGCATTTCAAATGTCTTAAAGTAAGATTCAAATAATAATCAATTAGGCAATTCTGGTAGCTAGTATAGAATTCAAACCCCACATTTTAGGGAGCCTAGGTTCTAAATAATCTTTCGTAATGAGTTTAAGTTTTATAAATTAAGGGTATAATTTTTCTTTTTACATAATCAAGTATATAAGAAGCTCAGTTTTAGATTTACTTTTTCAACAAGCTTTAGCTCTAAGGCTTTGTGATTTTATTTTGTATCATGTGATATGAGGCACCCAAATTTATATTCTCATCTCCTTCTGAACCCGATGAAAAATCAGTCTCAATCTTTGAATGAATAATTTTAGAAATTATGGAATATGTTGATCGAGTATTTCTTCCTTGTAACATGTGTGTAAAATATATTTATATTTAACGATTCGAAATTTTTAACATTATTTATTTATCAGGAGTAAATAATTTTCGATAAATTTTTAGTATAAATATTATATTGACAGTCTGATAAAATTTAATAATAACTAACCTACTATATAATTAAAGACAATGATAATATAAAATTCTTTGGTATATTACTAAATCCATTCTGTCTTTTTCAGAAATATAGGGGTGTCCAAGTTTTGATGACAATATCTCTTGCAGGCCCCTCTCTCAAAGATAATGTTCAATTTTTCTCAGCATATAATAATTTGACAACCATTTCTGAAAACATGATCACATAATATTTTAACTCAAAAGTATAATAAATAAATCCCTTCACGCCCCAACAAATTTCGAGTAGATATAATTTGCCCTGTTGCAGCCTTACAAGACAATAGACAGCCTCATGGAAATATTCAAAAGTATCTAAATATTAAGTAGAAAGTAGGCTTATTTATCCGCAGAAAATTAAATATTAAATACTAAAACCACGCCTAAATAATAATAATAATAATAATAATAATAATAATAATAAAATACATATAATGGTTAATATATTTTCTTTTACATATTTAGAGTATACAAATGTATATTAGTTGTACGCCTCATTATTGGGAAAAAAATTGTATTTAAGGAAATGTGTCAAAATACGCAGACTAATTGAGAGGTCAAAGAATTACAGCTAGCCAAGATGTACGAGCTGCAATAGATACGAGCAAATGACAGGAGAAGAGGCATGGGTAGTTATTCAAGTAACTCAACACCCATACTTATTGAAGTCATTTATATCTGAGGGTCAAAAAGAATGAATCTCACAATAGAAAAGAGTGCAGATACCGATATTTAATGGACATTCAATATTAAATACGTTAGGGAATTTATATTGAATGTAATGATTATGTAACGTAGCATTCAGTGTCTATAATTACTCATAATAACCTCATTATGATTCGGGCAAAACGTATATCTCTAGGACACCTATAAAAAGGAGATATCTGATTAGTTGAGGAGACGAAATCATTAGAATATATTTTGGTTTACTTGTTTTTCTCTTGAAATACTCTTTTGCTACTTAAATTATTTCATTTATACATTCTTTTGATTATTAGTAATCCGTGTTCTTTTAAATTCTAGTTTTGACTAAAATTTTGTTTTTGATTAAATAATTACCATTGTTCCACATGCATCTGATATTGTACTGTAACGTAATATAAATCTTTGGGCAGATTATATAGCTAGCATTCCATGTGAGGATTACTCTATTGCTATCTAGTTTGCATATTCCGCTATAGTGCGTGTGTGCGTCACTATTCTCCATAGTCGGTTGGAGGGATTGTGGCAGCGGCGGGGGATGATAGTGTGAGGTCATGTCCTCGGGGGATGGGGGCGGTGGCGGGGGTGAGTAGGGGGCAGAGAGTGGTCCTGCGGGTAGGCGGGAGGCAAGGGTGGGAAGAGGGTAGCGGATGCTCATAAATTAAGGATTGGGTCGTGGAACATAGGCACTCTGACGGGTAAGTCCATTGAGTTGGCGAAGGTTATTCAGAAGAGGAGGGTTAACATAGCCTGTGTCCAGGAGACTAGGTGGAAAGGGTCGAAGGCGAGGAATGCAGACGGGTTTAAGTTGTGGTATTCTGGGGTCGTGAGAGGTAAGAATGGAGTGGGCATCTTGGTAGATATGGATCTAAGGGAGTCTGTGGTCGAGGTTAGGCGAGTGAATGATAGGTTAATGTCTATTAATTTGGTTACTGCGGGTTGCGTCCTTAACATCATCAGCGCTTACACGCCGCAAACTGGCTTAGACGAGGAGATTAAGAGGCGCTTTTGGGAGGGCTTGTATGATCTGGTGAGTAATATTCCCCAATCAGAGAAGTTAGTCATTGGAGGGGACTTTAATGGTCATATTGGGGCTGATGCTGGTGGTTATGGTGAGGTGCACGGTATCTTCGGCTTTGGGGTTAGGAACGGAGGAGGCACGTCACTGCTTGATTTCGCCAGGGCTTCCGAGCTTCTGATTGCGAACTCGACATTTCAGAAGATGGAGGAGCTTTTGGTCACCTTCAAGAGTTCGGCGGTGAGGACTCAGATTGATTACCTCCTATTCAGAAGGAGCGATAGAGGTATGTGCAAGGACTGCAAGGTTATTCCGGGAGAGTCCCTTTCGACTCTTTATAGACTCCTAGTGACGGATGTCGGTCTCTGGGTGAAGAGGAAGAGGAGGGGTGCTCCGGGACAATCGCGGATTAGATGGGGTGTTTTGACTAAGAAGAAAGCACAGGAGTTGGAGAGGAGGTTAGCTGAGGGCGGAGCTTGGAGAAGTTCTGGGGAAGCGGATGCTATGTGGTCAGAGACAGCAAACTTGATTAGGGAGGTAGCACGGGATGTGCTCGGGGTAGCCAAGGGCAATTCATGCAGATAGGGCGACTAGTTGTGAAACGATATCATCGAAGGAAATGTGGAGGTGAAGAAGGCGGCGTTTGCTAAGTTGGCAGGGAGCACAAGCGAGGAAGAACGGAGAGCGAACAGGGAGATCTACAAGGTGGCGAGGAAATAAGCAAAGCTGGCGGTTATGGAAGCTAAAAACGTGGCGTTTGGTCGCATGTACGAGGAATTAAGGGAGAAAGACGGGGACAGAAAGTTATTTCGGTTAGCTAAAGCAAGGGAAATGAAGGCGCGTGATCTTGACCAAGTTAAGGGCGAGGATGGTAGAGTTCTGATGGGGGAGTCTCAAGTCAAGCAGAGGTGGCAGGCGTACTTTCGAGACTTACTTAACGAGGAGGGGGATCGTAACATAGAGCTAGGGGAGTTGGGGCATTCAGAGCAACATAGAGACCTTGGGTACTGCATGCCATTAGGGCGGAGAAGGTCATGGGGGCTTTGCGTAGGATGAGTAGGGTTCGAGCGACCGGGCCTGATGAGATCCTGGTGGAGTTCTGGAAATGCACAGGTAGGTCAGGAGTGGAGTAGCTCTCCAGGTTTTTCGATGCGATCTTCAGGACCAAAAGGATGCCGGAGAAGTGGAGGTGGAGTATAGTGGTGCCTTTGTACAAGAACAAAGGGGACATCCAGTGTCGCAACAACTATAGGGGTATCAAATTAATAAGTCACACCATGAAGGTCTGGGAGCGGGTGATCAAGGCGAGGGTGAAGGAGATGACATCTATATCTGTGAACCAGTTCGGTTTCATGCCGGGTCGCTCCACTGCAGAAGCTATCCACCTTGCCAGGAGGCTGGTGGAGCAATTCAGGGATAAGAAGAAGGACCTGCACATGGTGCTTATCGACTTGGAGAAGGCGTATGACAAAGTCCCAAGGGAGGTGCTATGGAGGTGCTTGGAGGCGAAGAGCGTGCCGGAAGCCTACATCAGAGTAATCAAGGACATGTACGATAGAGCTAAGACTAGGGTTAGGACGGTGGGTGGCGACTCAGACCATTTTCTAGTGGTTATGGGGCTCTATCAAGGATCGGCGCTTAGCCCTCTCTTGTTTTCCTTGGTGATGGATGCTTTAACTCGACATATTCAAGGGGATATGCCTTGGTGTATGCTATTTGCTGATGACATAGTCTTATTGACGAGTCGAGGGTCGGTGTTATTGAGAGGTTAGAGGTATGGAGATAGACTCTCGAGTCTAAGGGTTTCAAAATAAGCAGATCTAAGACAGAATACCTGGAGTGCAAGTTTAGCACCGAGCCGAGCGAAGTAGGGAGAAGCGAGGCTGACTTGGTTCGGGCAAGTGCGGAGGAGAAGTCCTGATGTCCCGGTGAGGAGTTGTGAGCGCCTGTTGATGGTCGGCATACGACGAGGTAGAGGGACGCCTAATAGGTATTAGGGAGAGGTGATTAGGCATCACATGGCTAGAATGTCAGGAATTTCTTCAATGGATTTAATTTACTTGGGATTTACTTCAATACCACGTTTAGAAATAAGAAAACCCAAAAACTTACCTGATGAAATGTCGAATGCACATTTCTCAGAATTTAGCTTCATATTGAATTTTTGTAAGATCTGAAATGTATCAAACAAGTGCGATATATGACTCTTGATTGTTAAGATTTGACAAACATATCATCTATGTTGACTTCCATAATTTTTCCTAAATGTTCTTGGAACATTTTAGTCACCAATCTTTGATACGTGGCAACACCGTTTTTGAGACCAAAGGGTATTACTTAATAACAGTGAGTCCCTATGTATGTTATAAATAATTTTTTTCTTTATCTAGGGGATCCATTTTGATCTGATTATACCCTGAATACGCATCTAAAAAGCTTAACAATTCATGTTATGCAGCAGCATCAATCAATTGATCTATATGTGGTAATGGAAAAGTCCTGATGCGAGAACGGAGACTGAGGTGGTTCGAGCATGTGCGGAGGAGAAGTCCTGATGCCCCGGTAAGGAGTTGTGAGCGGCTGGTGATGGTCGGCGTACGACGAGGCAGAGGGAGGCCTAATAGGTATTGGGGAGAGGTGATTAGGCATGACATGGCTAGAATGTGGGTTTCCGAGAACATGACCCTTGATAGGAAAGTCTGGAGGTTTAGTATCAGGGTTGTAGGATAGGGGCTCCTAGGGCTTTTCGTACTCCTCACCCTTGGTTGGGTGAGGCTTGGCAGGGCTATCCATAGATGATTTGTGTATTGGAGTGTGTCTCCCTTATGGTAGTTATTTATGGTAGTTACTGTCTGATATTATTGCATACTATTTTATTTATGGTTCTTATGTTTAGATAATTATTTACGCTATTTCTGCTGGAGTTACTAATGCTCTTTTATTTTTTGTTATTTTTCCTTTCCTTCATTTAGCGAGGGTCGATCGGAAACAGCCTCCCTGCCCTTTCGGGTAGGAGTAAGGCCCGTCTACATATTACCCTCCCCAAAACCCACTTTATGGGATTATACTGGGTAGTTATTGTTGGGCAAATTACGTTAATCTCATTCAGAAAATAACTTGCGGGTATTAAAGGTTAAAACTTAAGTACAAAATGGGGGGGGGGGGGGGGGGGGGGAAGAAAATTTAGCGTTAAAATGAAAAAACAATGATTAAGTCACTATTACCAAGTAAAAAAAGGGTGCTTTCTACAGCGAAGCTTCTATCATCATGTAAATCCAAAAATGCGACATAAACAAAATGTAGTGGAGTACCAAATATACACGAGTCATTATCACAATTGGGAAACCTTAGTCATCATCCAATACGATATACTAATAGAAAAACATTTACTATCAAGGAACATTTCGTTTGTGAGCAAATTATACTGAAAATATAATAGTATTAGATTACAATGTGAGAAATATATAATAACAAAATTATTAGTAATTTTGCCTTTATTGATAGATGTCTTGATTATTAGATTAAAAATATGATATACAAAGTGTATTGTAAAGTGGGAAGTTCCAATCAAGAGGGGTTGTTCTGATGGTAAGCAATCTTTAATTCCAACCAAAAGGTTGTGAATTTAAGTCTCCTCAAAAACAAGGTGAAAATTTCTAGGAAGGAAGGATATTGAGTTTTTATTTTGAAAACAACATCTCTACCTCATGGTAAAGGTAAGGTCACTCACTACTAGTGTATAGTAAGTTAAATGTGTTAGATCTATACTAGATACATTTGAATAAATTTTTATTTTTGATTTTAATCTTGATTTCCTTAAATGACTATGGGAGAAGAGTATTAAGAAGGACATGCATGTTATTTTAGTGTTTTATCCCAGAATCAATAATCAGAGACTGTATCTCACGTTGATAGTTATAAAAAATTTACCACAGTTGTGACATGAATAGCTAATCCGAAATTAAAACAAAATTCAAGTAAAGGCGAGAAATATAATCGCATTGTTATTGTTTCTTTAGTCTTCCCCTCCTACCGAATGATGACTTCTTAGTGTATCTAACCAGTTAAAGGTAAGTTATTTATTGTATTTTTTATATTATCATATCAGAATTATTATAGATAATTTCTACTGGTGCAAATATATTATTAGTTATAACCATATAAAGGATTTATACACTATTAAGCCGCATAAATTAAACTAAGAAAACAACAACTTGGGTATAGAGGAATATGAATGGCGAGGCATAGGATTCCTAAAACCCCTTTTTCTTTTACGAGAGCGTGCCTTTGCAGAAACAGTGAACTCCCAAGTGAAGTGTAACATAAAAATAAAATATTTACTAAATAAAAAAAAGGATAAAAAAGAGTGTAAAATCGACAATCAACTTATGACCTTAAAAAGGTGGCTGGAAATGTATCACAAAGATAAGTGGGTGCCCACACGTATGTAGGGATCCCAAGCATACAAACCCTACGTTTCACACTAAAGCTAATGGAAAAAGAGAAATAAATGGAACCGAAAAACCAAATTATATAAGTTTCATTTTCATTCCACACGTGGGGGCCTTTCTCCACGTATTCCTGTTTAACAAAAAATAGAATTTTTAGTTAAAGCTAGAATTTAGAAGAATACGTGTTATTAATAATCAAAAAAATTGTATAAAAAAATAATTTAAGTAGCAAAAGAGTATTTCAAGAGAAAAACAAGTAAACCAAAATATATTCCAATGATTTCGTGTCCCTACAATTGATCAGACGTCTCCCTTTTATAGGTATCTTAGAGATATACGTTTTTCCCAAATCATAATGCGTCTATTATGAGTAATTAAAGACATTGAATACTACGTTACATGATCATTACATTCAATACAAATTCCCTAACGTATTCCACATTTAATGCTTATTAAATGACGTATCTGTACTCTTTTCTACTGTCATATTCATTCCTTTTGACCCTCAGAAATAAATGACTTAAATAGGGGGGCACTAAGTTATTTGAATAACTGCATATGCCTCTTCTTCTGTCATTCGCCCGTACCTGTTGCAACTCATACCTCTCGGTTAGCTATAATTTTTTGACCATTTAATCAATCTACGTGTCTTGACACATTTCTTTTATATTTAAATACATTTTTTTCAATACAGATAGTCCCCTCACTTTTCATTTATTCATCAGTTGAATACTTGGGAAGTGGATTCCATTAAAAGAGAATTTTTATCATCATTAACGTTATGATAAAATTGACGCTTCAATTGTTTCTTTCATTTAATGCTCTGTATACGTATCATTTTTCCGTTGGTTCTGCAGTTTTGCAGCTCTTTTCAAGGCTTTTTTACGGCTCCACTATTCACGAAGTGTCGGTTATCTTTATTATGATATTTCCATCATTGGAATTGTACCTTTGGTGGTTGCTTATCAATATAAATATTACCTTTTTTATTGTCTTTTACCACATAAAGTTTTACTGAACATTTAATTCCCCAAAATCTTTGATTACTTCTCTCTTCTTCATAGCATTCTTCTTCGCCATGTCTTAACCAAGTCCTAACCCTAAGAGAGTTCCTATTGTTGATTCTTTCCCTAATGCCCCCCCCCCCCCATTAGAAATAGAAGGGGGAAGTAGGCTTCGTAGCACAAGATCTACTCGTGGTGGTTCTTCAATGCCTTCTTCTAGCTTTGGTCCTTCTTCTAGAACCAGTGGCTCCCTTTTTCATTAATCTTCTTCTAGGGGTAAAGAACCTTCTAAACCATTGCATGAGCCCTTAGTGGAGGAGATAGTCCCTTCTTAACTTTCCTTTTACCATGATAGAGAATCTCTTAGGAATCAGGTTTGTCATTTAGATCGTGATGATGCTTATCCCACTCAGTTACAGAAATTCTGATTTCTATACTTTGTAAAGATTGCCATTGGAGTAATGATTTTTCTATCATATTTCCTAATCTAAATCAGAGAATTACCTCTTATTTAACTGGGTTCTCCTTTGTTTATAAATATCATTTCACCTTAGGGTTCAGACCAGCTATCGACCTAGTTATTCTTGAATTTTTCCGTTTCTCTAATGTTTGTTTGGGTCAAATTGGCCCAATCGTATGGAGAATTGATGCCTGTTTGAGGCATTTAGCCAATACAGCTGGTGTTTCTTTTACCTTCCCTCACCTAATTCATCTTTACTCATCGAGGCTTTTCTGCAATGGCGTTTTCACTTTAGTAGCCAGGAGTAAAGGGGTTTTGGTGAGCCCTGAAGATGACAAGGACAGTGGCCGGTATGCTCGGTTTGTTGCTGCACCCGTTGTAGGTTTAGTGGGTGAAGATAACGTTCCCTTCTCTGATAAGTGAAATTTTGCACGTAAGTCTTTTATCTTTCTCGAGCCTTTTTCCTTTAAGTCAAATACCCTCTCTAATTTTGCCTCTTACTTTTTTAGCAACTATGGGAGTTGTGGAGGATGTTCCTAATTTCCGTGGCTGGGTAGATAAATTATTGAAGACCGCCCCAATGGATGGTAGGTCTTGGAATACACTTTCTAACCGTTACAATTGGAAAGTAAAGACTCATGGTAAGAGTTTTTATTTCTTTCTTCACTTATATATATATATATATATAAGTGAAGAACAATAATGAGACAACAATAATGGGAAATAAAGGAATAAAATTAGTAAAACCTATTAAAATAGACCCAGAAGAATATGCAGGATTAGAATGGAATTTAGAAGATTTTTCAAAACCAAAAATATTTAAACCAGAATCTCATTTAATGTATACAAATTCTAAAGGAGAAACATCAATCAGGTTTACTGATTATAATTACTCTACTCATAAAGATATAGATGATGAAGATGAAAATAATGTTGAAGAAACTGAATGTATGAATGTTGAAATAATACATGAAGAATTTGAAGTAGACATAGCATTAGAAGAAGCAAGAAAATTAGTTAGAGAAAATAAAAATAAGACTTTCAAATGTAAAGGATGTAAACTAGGAAAACTAACCTTAAGGGATGTAGAAGAACATTTTAAGAAATGTGAATTAAGAACAGATAATTTAGGATATAGAAAATAATATAGGATACAAGAAAAATCAGAAAAATTCGACAAAATCTTTGAAGAAATACAAGATAGCTATGAAACAGAAACGGATTCAGTAATTAGTTTAAAAGAATTAATGGAATCAGTTAGTTCTAGCCCAAGTCCATTTCAAAGAACAACATACCAAAGTACAGTAGATACTAGTACGGGGAATGTGCCTAGAAGAAGAGTATACAGGATAGACCAAGAAACAGAAATAGAAAATGTAAGACCATCAGGAAAAAGGATGCCAATAGAAGAACCTATAAGATTACAAGAAGGGGGAAGTAAAGGTAAAATATTAAATATAGCAGCTCATGATCCACAAATGTGGAACTCAGTAATAGACCTATGGAAAGGAATAGTAGTAGCAGACTTTATAAAAACTTATAATGATACAGATGCAGAAACAATGTATAAATATATGGAAACCTTTTTAGGAGAATCAACAAAAGGTTTATGGGAAGCCTATAAATCAGAATTTCCTCAAGATTTTCAAAATTTAATAGCAATGGGTGCAAATCCTTATAATTTTACAAATAAAATACATAGTTTGATTACAGGGGAAGATCCAAATAGTGGATTAGTAGTGTTACAAAAGAATGCTTTAATAAAATTAGAACAATTAAGTATAAGTAGTTGGTTGCATATAAAGAAGTTTTTAAATGATTATTTTTACTATTGTACTATTAGTGGAAATGCTTTTGATCAAGAATTAGGTAAAAAATTATTCAACAAATTACCAGGAGTATTAGGAAGAGAAATAGAAGAACGATGGTATAAACGAGAAGGCGTAATACAAAACCCAAATACAAAATGGTCTATAGGACATAAAGTACAACATATTATGGAAATACTACAAGAAAAATGTACAAACTTACAAATACAAAAACAACTAAAACAGAACAATATGAGTTTCTGTAAATCAACTGTATATACAACTCAAAGTTATGATAAAAATGAATGCAAAAAGAAGAAATACAAAAGATATAAACCTCAATACAATAAAGAATACAATAGAAAAAATTATTATCTTAGAAAGTCATCAGCTAGAAAGCCCTATTTAAATAGAAATAAACATGTTAGAAAATATAGAACATATAGAAATTATAAAAATAAACTAGAATGTTTTACTTGTGGTAGTGTAGAACATTTAGCCAACACCTGTCCAAAAAGAATTAATAATAAAACAAGAAATTCACAGTTAATAGAAGATTTTCAAGAAACTTTAATAAATGTAGACGAATATATGTCAGACAACGAGAGTATATATTCTATAGTAAGTGTAGGTATAGACGAAACTCAAATAGAAACATCAGAATCAGAAGAAGAAGAATTAATAAATGAAATAGGATTAGAGAAATTAGACTTAGAAGAAAATAACTTTGTAAATATATCAGAAGAATGTACTCATGAGTTTGAAGTTAATAAAGGGTTAGATAGCAATCAGTGTTTTAAGTGTAAATGGTATCCTAGTAGAAATAAAAGAGCTAAATGTAAATTATGCTATTTAGAAGGATGTATTTTATGTATGCAAAAAGATTTTGAAATAAAAATAAATAAAGAAGAAATTTATCAAGAGACAAATAATTCTCTTATAAATTTAAGAATAATTACATTAGAAAATAGAATAAATGAATTAGAAAAAAGAATACAAAAAATAGAAAAAGGGAAAGAAAAATTAGAAGATATAAGAAATGAAGAAGAAAGAGAATTGATGAGTATAGAAAATTATGATACACTAATATGTAACGAAGATAAAAAATTATCTACGATAAAAATTTTAGCAAGAATTAAAATAGAAGATTATGAAATAGAAACATTAGCTCTAGTAGACTCAGGATGCACGAGATGTATAATAAATAAAAGGATAGTTCCACCTAATTTAATAAAAACATTAGATAAGCCAGTAGCAGCCATGCAAATGGACGGAACTCATAATATTTATAAATATTATATAGATAAATCACAGATTAGTTTTGTAAATACATGTTTAGATTTTTACAAACCTAGTTATAAGGTAGATAAAATTTGGGTAAGAGACTTAAATATAAATGTTGATTTTGTGTTAGGTTTAAGTTTTATGTTACATAATAATGGTAGTTGTTTACTTAGTAGAGATGGAGTAACATTCTTTAAAAATATTACACAAACACCAGTACAAACAATAGAAGCTGCAACTAGGATAAGGACAAGATTAAATGAAAATCAGATAGACTTGCAAGAAAATGAGAAAGAATGTTGTAAAGAATGTAAAGATAATAAAACATGTTGTAGGACTAAAGAAGAAACAAAAAATCTAATATTAGAAGAAAATGAAGATAAAGATATAATAGAAAAAGATTATACACTAATAGATATTGAAACAGAATTATACAATTTTAAAACAGGATTACAAAGAATAGGAATAATAAAGAACGAAAAAGATCTAGAAAATATAATAAAAATTTTAGATGAGATAGAAATAATAGGAGAAAAACCATTAAAACACTGGGAGAATAATAAAGTAATGTGTAAATTAGATATAATAAACCCAGAATATATAATTAAAACGGCTTCGATAGAAGCTACAAATGAAGACCTTAATGACTTTAAAACTCAAATTAAAGAACTTATGGATTTAGGTGTAATAAGGAGATCTATTTCTAAACATAGATCAGTAGCTTTTATGGTTAGAAATCACAGTGAAATGATAAGAGGAAAAGCGAGAATGGTAATAAATTATAAGAGACTTAATGATAACACTAGAACAGATGGATATAAACTACCTGATAAAACAGAATTGATAAATAGAATACAAGGTAAAAAGATATTTAGTAAATTTGATTGTAAATCAGGATATTGGCAAGTAAAAATGCATGAAGATAGTATAGAATGGACAGCATTTACTTGTCCAGAAGGGCATTTCGAATGGTTAGTCATGCCGTTTGGATTAAAAACAGCTCCACCAATTTTTCAGAGAAAAATGGATAATATATTTGGAGAATATAAAAGATTTGTCTTAGTATATGTAGATGATATATTAGTATTTAGTAAAGATATTAAAGAACATTTAGGACATTTACAAACAGTATTTAGATTATTTGTAGATAATGGAATAATTATTAGTAAAAAGAATATGGAATTATGTAAAAGTTATATAAACTTTTTAGGAGTAGTTTTACGAGAAGGAAAAATTAAGTTACAACCGCATATAGCTAAAAAAGCTTTAGAAATGCCAGACAAACTAGACAATATTAAAGAATTACAAAAGTTTCTAGGAATAGTAAATTATGCAAGAAATTTTATAAAAGACTTAGGAAAAATAGCAGGACCTTTATATGCTAAGACAGGATCTACGGGGCAAAAACATTTTAATACAGAAGATATTAAATTAGTACAAAAGATTAAAGAAAAAATAAAGAATATTCCTGATTTAACTATGCCATTAGAAACTGATTATTTAATTATAGAAACAGATGCTATTTTTGAAGGATGGGGAGCGGTTTTAAAAGCAAAACCGAATAAATATAGTGATAAAAATACAGAAAAAATATGTGCATATCAAAGTGGAAAATATAAAGAAAAAGGAAATATGAGTAGTATAGATGCAGAAATCCTAGCTGTAATATACGGATTAAATAGTTTCAGATTATACATATTAAACAAACAAGAAGTAACAATTAGAACTGATTGTGAAGCCATTGTTAAGTTCCACCAAAAGATAAATTCAAAAAATAGTAGTAGAAGAAGATGGTTGAATTTTATTGATACAATATCAATATATAATTTAGTCTTTGAACATATTAAAGGAAAAGATAATAATTTAGCAGACACTTTAAGTAGGTTAAAAATTATTGTTAATTAACAAAAATATCTTATATGTACAGAATGAGTAGACCAACAGTTTCAAAGACTGAAGACAAGGGAAAAGGTGTTCAAGCCTCACCCTCAGACAGATACTCTCAGACAGTATTAGGTAATCTTCATTTTAAGCCACAGACTATCACAGAACAAAATAATTTAGAAAGAATAAATTTTGGAAAGCATAATTTAATATTTTTCCCACCATCAAATTTTGGATAGCATATAATAAGAAAGACACTAAATATGTTATATGCTATCCATAAATTATCAATTAAGCATCTTTGGGGTCTATCTATAACACATTCTGGTAAAACTCTAAATGAAATATTTGATGGTGGGAAAAATATTAAATTATGCTTTCCAAAATTTATTCTTTCTAAATTATTTTGTTCTGTGATAGTCTGTGGCTTAAAATGAAGATTACCTAATACTGTCTGAGAGTATCTGTCTGAGGGTGAGGCTTGAACACCTTTTCCCTTGTCTTCAGTCTTTGAAACTGTTGGTCTACTCATTCTGTACATATAAGATATTTTTGTTAATTAACAATAATTTTTAACCTACTTAAAGTGTCTGCTAAATTATTATCTTTTCCTTTAATATGTTCAAAGACTAAATTATATATTGATATTGTATCAATAAAATTCAACCATCTTCTTCTACTACTATTTTTTGAATTTATCTTTTGGTGGAACTTAACAATGGCTTCACAATCAGTTCTAATTGTTACTTCTTGTTTGTTTAATATGTATAATCTGAAACTATTTAATCCGTATATTACAGCTAGGATTTCTGCATCTATACTACTCATATTTCCTTTTTCTTTATATTTTCCACTTTGGTATGCACATATTTTTTCTGTATTTTTATCACTATATTTATTCGGTTTTGCTTTTAAAACTGCTCCCCATCCTTCAAAAATAGTTGTCTCATTATTCGGTTTTGCTTTTATATATATATATATATATATATATATATATATATATATATATATATATATATATATATATATATATATATATATATATATATATATATATATATATATATATATATATATATATATATTCTTCTTTGCTTTAACTCCCATCCTTCTTTTTATCAGGATTTGCTATTTGAGGAGTTACTGCTGAAGTAGTTGCGGCATCTCGTGTCTCCTAGGGAACCCGTACTCCTTCGAGAATCCATATCTCTTTTGAGATAGCCCGAGAAATAGTCTTGGGTTCTTATTCTGTGAAAAGGAAAGCTATTGAGGAGGCAGAATCTGAAGAAGAAGAAGAAGAAGAAGAAGAAGAAGAAGAAGAAGAAGAAGAAGAAGAAGAAGAAGAAGAAGAAGAAGAAGAAGAAAATGGTGGCCCCCTGATGACGAGGCCACAATCTAGGAGACGCATTATCTCTGATGACAAAGCTGAAGCTTCTCTTCACATTTCCGTTCCTCTTACCGAACCTGCTGAAACTCTAGTAATAATTCCTAACGATGATGTCTCTCCCCAGAAGAAGAAGAAGAAGAAGAAGAAGAAGAAGAAGAAGAAGAAGAAGAAGAAGAAGAAGAAGAAGAAGAAGAAGAAGAAGAAGAAGAAGAAGAAGAAGAAGAAGAAGAAGAAGAAGAAGAAGAAGAAGAAGAAGAAGAAGAAGAAGAAGAAGAAGAAGAAGAAGAAGAAGAAGAAGAAGAAGAAAATGGTGGCCCCCTGATGCCGAGGCCACAATCTAGGAGACGCATTATCTCTGATGACGAAGCTGAAGCTTCTCTTCACATTTCCGTTCCTCTTACCGAACCTGCTGAAACTCTAGTAATAATTCCTAACGATGATGTCTCTCCCCACAATACTCGTGAGTCTCTTGATCATCTTTTCGTTAGTGGTTTTGGTAGTGGCAATTAAGGTCATGTTTAGATGAAATACCCCTATCTTCTTTTCGACTATCGTGCTTGTGATTCCTCCATTACTATCTCCAGTAGTTTCTGTTCCTTCTTCTACTGTTGTCACTTCTTCTACCATTACTCCTTTGTCAATTCCTTGTCTCATAACTCATCATATGGAAGGGGGCTCTTCAAGTAGAACTGCTGATATGAGGAGAGTAACTATTAAAGTTCGTACTGATAGCAGCCTTTTGAGGAAGTCAAAGCAAGCAGACGTATGGTTGGAGCCATTAATTGACCCAATTGAAAAAGAAAAGTTGCGATAGTTCCTTGACTCTGATGAACGATATCATGCATTCCACATTAAAGGTATTTTCTTCCTCTTTCTTCTTTACTTTGTATAAAAAAGTTATATTTATTATTCTTATTTTCCTTCCTTTTTTAGGCCAATCTCATCGGCACAGAAATGATGAACAGAATCCCCTTCCTGGAGAAGGTAGCACGTGACTCAGAGAAGATAGCATGTGATTCTCAGCTGGAGGCAATCAATTGGAAGGAATAATTTGAAACTGGACAAATTGATGTGGAAGACTTACAGGAGAGCAAAGGTATCTTAAAGCAGTAGTTGCGGGCCTCCTCAAGCCAAGAAGAAAAAGAGAAAGAACATTTTGACTCCACCTTCTCAGAATAGCTATCTAAAGCTAGTGAGGAGATCAGACAGTTGAAGGCTCTCTTAAGTTAAAAAGAAGTTTATGCAGGGGAGCTCGTGCGAAGCTTAACTCAAGCACAAGAAGACCTTCGAGTCTTTACTGATAAGGTGCATGCTTTAGAGAGCTCCCATGCTTCCCTTCAAACTTCTTATAACTCCGTCTTGGCTGAAAACGAAGAGCTAAAAAATGAGATTGCTGATTGGAAAAAGGATTATGAGATCCTTGAAGAAAAATCTGTTGTTTCTGTTGATGCTTCCGCTTCAGTTTCACAAACTTCTCAGTGACCAACTTTTATGACTTTGTTTTTGTTTTCATTTTGAAAAATTGTAATCAAACCCTTAGCTTTATTTGAGGGTCGATTTTTGGAGATGCAAGTTCCCAAGTCTTTTATGGGGTGATTTGTATAAATAATTTTATAGTTTTATGACTAAGTTCGTGCTTAGCCTTAAGTTTTCTTATTAAGAAGTACTTCATATTAGTATTTCAAACTTCTGTTATGTTTACTCTTGCCTTTATTTTTAAGGACTTACAGACTAATTTTTGCATTTTTGTTCTATAAAAATGCTTCTGTTAATCTCATGGCTAATTAACTTAAACATGAGTTTTATAAAAGAGGGCCCTTTAATATTTCGACACTTAATGAAGAAGACGTCTCAACTTCATAATGGTGTTATCATACGATAAAAGAAATAGGAACACACATGTTTCTTTGAAATAACTTTGATAAGTTCTAAATAATACTTGACAAGTTTTGAATAATATTTTACATGTATTTAAGGTATATCAATAACTTTCTTGTAACTATTTTTCTTGTAACATATTTTACAAAAGAAGAATAACAGACACGAGGTTTTTCCTTATAACCCGTTTCAGTACATAACTTTTACCCTAACTATAGTGAGGTTTTTATTTGGCCTTAACTCATGGCTCCATCTTGTGACTTTGTGTCTTTCTTTATACACACTTGTGACTTCGTGACTTCTTTATACACATGTCTATATATATTAAGTAGTCCCCCAAGTGTTTGAATGTTGAAGTATGAAGTCTCGAGCACTTGATAGTTTCTCTCATTCGGTCCTTTTCCTGAAAAGGAAAAACATACGGGATTCGGAGGTGTGATCATAGATGAACACTACTTAGCCCATTTAAGTTTATATCAAAATAATTGTAACCCTATGCCAGTAATATTAGGTTATTTCGTGTGCCTTACTGGTCGTGACTCATCATTTAGTACGGGTTAACTTTTTGCTTATCATCTAAAATTGTTCGTAAAATCTTAATAATTTAAAAATTAAATTTAAGTTAACGATACCTTCCCGTGGGTATTCCTTAGAAATAATATCTCTTCAAATGAACAACATTCTAATGTGAAGGTAGTATCTTGCCATTTATTGTCTTCAGTTCATATGCTCCATTTCCTGCTATATCATGAACTCTGTAGGGTCCTTCCTATGTTGGACTTAATTTACCCGCGTTGGCTGCCTCTGAAGATTGAAAAACCTTTTTAAGCACGAAGTCCCCAACTTTGAAAAATCTGAGGCATGCTTTTCGGTTGTAATATCGTTCTATGACTTGTTTCTGTGCTGCCATTCTTATTAGTGCAACTTCTCTCCTCCCTTCAAGTAAATCAAGATTGACCTGCATCTCCTCGTCATTATATTATTGTATCCCATGTGTGAACCGTGTACTTGGCTCTCCTATCTCAACTGGAATTAGAGCCTCAGCTCAATAAACCAATGAAAACGGTGTTTCTCTCGTGCTTATTTTTGTAGTTGTACGATATTCCCATAAAACTCCAGGTAACACTTTAGGCCAGTTACCTTTTGATTCTTCTAAGTGCTTCTTCATATTGTTGATAATAACTTTGTTTGTTGATTCCGCTTGCCCCTTTCCCACTGGGTTATAAGGTGTAGACGTAATCCTTTTAATTTGCCAACTTTGAAAAAATTCAGTGATTTGAGCTCCTATAAATTGATGGTCATTATCACACACAATCTCCTTTGGTACACCGAATCAGCATATGATATACCTCCAAATAAAATCCCTGACTTCCTTTTCTCGTACCTGTTTAAATGCACCTGCCTCTACCCATTTAGTAAAATACTTAGTAAGTATGAGCAGAAACTTTACCTACTCTTTTGCTTGTGGTAACGGACCCACGATATCCATTCCCCATTTCATAAATAGACACGATGCGATTACTGGATGTAATAATTCCGCAGGTCTATGCATATTATTGTCGTACTTTTATCATTTATCTCATTTAGCCACGACCTTTCTGCTTCTTCTTCTTCTTCCATTTTTGGCCAATAATAGTCTACTCTAGTAAGGGTTCTTACCGATGATCTTCCTCCTGCAGGATTCCCACAATGCCCCTCATGAATCTCCCTCATAACATACTCTGTTTGAGAAGGTCCAAGACATCTTACTAAGGGTCCACCGAACATTTTATGATATAAGTTGCCTTGCTTTAAGCAATAACGAGCATCCTTTTTTTGAAGCGCATGAGCTTTCTTCTTATCATCAGGGACGGCACCATACTGCAAAAAAGCAACAATCTCGTTCCTCCAATCCCAAGTTAAATTATTAAAATTTACCTCATTTTTATCGGGGTCGATAACTGAATGAAATAAATGTATAACTGCGGCGTTTGCGTATCTTGCCACATCATCCGCAGACGTGATGTTAGCTAAAGAGTTTTCTTTAAAATTTTCATTTCTTGGTATTTGTGTAACTTTCAAAGTTTGACAATGCTTTATCAATTCCCAGACCTTTTCTAGGTACTGTTGCATCCTCATTTCCTTAGCTGTATAAGTCCCCAGCATTTAATTAACCACGAATTGTGAATCACTCTTGATTATAATCTGATTTATGCCGAGTTCTTGTGTCAATTATAAATCTGCAATCACAACCTTATACTCTGCTTCATTGTTAGTTATGGAGTTACATTTAATAGCTTGTCGAATAGTTTCACCCGTAGGTGGTACCAAAACGATTCCTAAGCTTGCATCTTTTACGTTAGTAAACCATCAGCGAATAAAGTCTAAGTTCCTGGGTTAGCTCCATTGAACACTTGTAATTCTTTCTCTGCTTCTAATTGCATGCCTTTGCTAAAACCAACCATGAAATCAGTTAATACTTGTGAATAGTCCTAGGTTGGTATGTGATTTCGTATTCACTTAACTTTCTAGCCCACTTAGCCAATCTACCTGATACCTCATGTTTATGTAATATATTTCGTAAAGGGTAAGCATTTACTACAATAATAGGATGACACTAAAAATAAGGTCTTAACTTCCTAGATGCCATGATTAATGCAAGTGCAAGTTTTTCTAACTAGGGATACCCCGTCTCCGCATCTAACAAAGATTTACTAACATAATAGATGGTGGATTGTTTACCTTGCTCTTCTCGGACCAAAACACACTTACCGCTACTTTCGAAATAGCAAGGTTAATAAGTAGTCTTTCATCTGCCTTTGATTTTTCCAGTAAAGGTGGATTTGATAAGTACGTTTTCAAATTCTTGAGTGCCTGTTGACATTCTTCATTTCATTCAAAATAATCCTGCTTTGTAAGGGCTGAGAAGAATTTAAAGCGCTCCTCTGATGACTTAGAAATGAATCTACCTAAGGCTCCAATTCTCCCTGTTAATCTTTGAACTTCTTTCTTATTTGGAAATATATCTGGAATTTCTTTAATGGCCTTGATCTGTACAGGATTTACTTCAATACTACGTTAGAAACAAGAAAACCCAAAAACATATCTGATGCAACACGAAATGCACATTTCTCGGGGTTTAACTTAATATTAAATTTGCATAAAATTGAGAACATGTCAGATAAATGTGATACGTGATCCTTTGAATACTGAGTTTTCACAAGCATATTATCTATATATACTTCCATATTTTTTTCTAAATGCTCTTGAAAGTTTTTGGTAATTAACCTCTGGTACGTTGCACCTGCATTCTTTAGACCAAAGAGAATTTACCTTATAACAATAAGTCCCCATGTCTGTTATGAATGAAGTTTTTTCTCATCTCCTATATCCATTTTAATCTGATTATAGCCTGAATATGCATCTAAAAGCTTAATAGCTCATGACCTCTAGTCGTATCAATCAATTGATCTATATGTGGTAATGGAAAAGAATATTTAGGACAAGCTTTATCAAGATCAATGTAATCCACAAAAACTCGCCACTTAGGTTCTTCTTTGGAACCACAACAGTATTAGCTAACCAATTAGGATACTCTACCTCACGAAAGGAACCAATTTTTAGCAATTTTTGAACTTCTTCTTGAATCACCTGATTCTTCAAAATTCCTTGCTTTCTTTTCTTTTGTTTGATAGGAGGGTACGAGGGATCTTCATTTAATTTGTGACTCATCACCTCTGGTGGAATCCCATTCATGTCAGAATGGGACCAAGCAAAGCAGTCCACGTTAGTTTTCAAAAATTCAATTAACTTATCTCTCATACCTTAGCTAAGATTAGCCCCGACGTAAACTTTCATATCAGGCCATTGAGCAAATAACATGATAGGCTCTAATTCCTCTATTATAGTTTTGATATTTTTATTCTCTTCTGGTTCTTGAATGGTATTATATCTTGAGTCTATATCTATTTTTCCTTGCTCAATTGAGCTTTGTGTTGTGGTGCCCTCAACTGCCTTCTGTGGTTTTTATTTACCTTCATTTCTCCTGCTTGTATCTGTGATGGAGGTGATCACCCTAGATATATGTTGATCCCCACGAATTTGACAGATTCCCTATGGCAATGGAAATTTAATAACTTGATGCAAAGTTGAAGGTACTGCATCCATTTCGTGGATTCATGGTCTCCCAAGAATCATGTTGTTAGCCATATCCAAATCTACTACCCATAAACTTTGTATCTTTGATAATGCTTTCAGTGAATGTGGTGAGTGTTACCTCTCCTCTCGTGACCATACTGGAATTATTGAATCCAGATAGAGTATGGGTCTTTGGTATTACTTTGTCTTCGGCTTGCATTTCACGCAATACTCTTAGCAAAATAATGTTCAAACAGAGCTACCTGGATCAATCAAAACTCATTTTACATTAGTATCATATACAATTAAAGATATTACCAATGTGTCGTTATGAGGTATTAATACGCTATCTGCATCTGCATCATTGAATATAATGTTATCTTCTTCTAAGATGTGTCGCACCCGTTTCCCTTGGGTAATTGTTATTTTTGAAATCTTGTTAGCTATCGTGTATGATATACCATTGATGTCTTTACCTCCACTTATAACGTTGACAGTCATTTTGGGGGAAGGTTGTTTTGGATGCTCCTGCCTATTATTTATGTAAGCTTGCTTGCCTTTCTCACTGAACAACTCAGTGAGATATCCTTGCTTCAATAAATAATAAACTTCACTAAGTAAAAATCTACAGTTTGTTGTTTTATGTCTATGGTCATTATGAAACTCGCACCAATGATCAGGGTTGCGCCTGTTTGGATTTGATCTTATTTCCTTCAACCATCAAACCTTATCTCTCATGCTTATCAAAACAACAACGAGCTCGGAGGTGTTAACATTAATTTTATAGCCACCAAACTTGCTTTTAAATTTGTTTCATTATCTCGTGACTCGTAGTTATTTCGCTCATTCCTGAATTTTGATGAAAAACCCGATTCTCTATTTCTTGATCTATGATTGTACCTTTGATTATCCTGTCTTGATCGTGAGTCCATTCTTGCAGGTCTTATGTAAGGCTTATAACTATTTTTACCGGATCTTTTTTCTGTCTCCGCACGTGTCGAACTTACCTTTTCTTCTTTTTGAAGTTGTGGTACAGTATCTTCCTCAATCCTCAGCTTCGTGATATACTTGTTATAAATATCATTCCATGTTGTATCTGGGAATTCTCGAAGGCTTTCTTTGAGCCTCCTTGTAGCTTCTGAGTTTTTTTGATTCAAATTGCTTGTGAAAGCTATAGCTGCCCAGTTGTCAGGTGCACGTGGAAATGTTATTCTTTTACGCTGGAATCTGTCTACAAATTATCTAAGCAATTCTAAGTACCGTTGCTTAATCTTGAAAATATCTTCCATTCTTTTTTCCACCTTTTGAGCTCCTGAGTTTGCTTTGATGAAAGAATCTGCAAACTCAGCAAAAGAATTTATAGAATTTTCAGGTAGAAGAGAGTACCATGTGAGCGCTCCTTTAGTAAGTGTTTCACCAAATTTCTTGACTAATACAGATTCAATCTCATACTTAGTCAAGTTGTTTCCTCTTACACCCGTTGTGAATGCAGCCACGTGGTCTCATGGGTCTTACATTCCATTATATTTTGGTATATCAGGCATTCTGAACTTTTTTGGAATTGGAAGAGAGGCAGCACTTGGCTCTCAGGGTTGTTGTGAATGTCGATCCATATCGATTCCTTTAATTTTGGGTGGCACTCCAGGTATCTTCTCTATGCGCTCACTTTGCTCCTTGAGCTGTCTCTGCAAGGTTAGTACTAAGTTTTGTAAATTTGAATTAACCATATTACCTGGCTCTCTCTCTTGTGATTCAATAGGAGTTCCTCTGCTACTTGAATTAACAAGTCCAGAACGAGGATTTTCCAAAGTGTTATTATTTAGAGTGGGTGCAGGGGTTGCAACAGGTAACCGGTTAACAAGTGCTTCAACATCTTTATTGACCTGAGCAGCAATTAGTTTCTGCAAAGCGTCATCAACAGCTTCAGCATTCTCAAATTGAGCATGCTCATTTATTTGACACCCATCAAGGGTTCCCCTACGAGATTGTCGGGAAGAGCCTTGTGGAGTAGGAATCGAAGTGTTAATATCCTGTGGATCTCCCTGATTTTGTTGATTTTATTGGTTTCCTCGAGTGTAGTGATAGTTGTTCGAAATAGTGATCAACAAGATAAATTAAGCGCAAGGAAAATAGATTATCAGATTCCCGGTAACGGAACCAATTTATTTAACCAAAAAATGAAATTTTTAGTCAAACCTAGAATTTAGAAGAACACGGATTACTGATAATCAAAAGAATGTATAAAAGAAAATAATTTAGGTAGCAAAAGAGTATTTCAAGATAAAAACAAGTAAACCAAAATATATTCCAATAATTTTTTGTCCCTACAATTGATCAGACGTCTCCCTTTTATAGGTATTTTAGAGATATACATTTTTCCCAAATCATAATGAGGCTATTATGAGTAATTAAAGACATTGAATACTACGTTACATAATCATTACATTCAATACAAATTCCCGAACATATTCCACATTTAATGCTTATTAAAAATACCATATCTGCACTCTTTTCTACTGTCAAATTCATTCCTTGTGACCCTCGGATATAAATGACTTAAATAGGTACGGGCGCTGAGTTATTTAAAAACTGCCCGTGCCTCTTCTTCTATCATTCGCTCGTACCTGTTGTAACTCGTTCCTCTCGGCTAGCTGTAATTTTTTTATCATTCAATCAATCTACGTGTCCTTACACGTTTTCTTTATATTTAAATACAATTTTTTCCCAATATAATTCCTTATTTCTCTTTCTTTTTAACCATTATTATTGTATGAGTCAAAATCCGACCACCAAATAGTTATCATCGAAGGAAACGGTAAGAGGTCGACCCAACCATGGTCATGCTCCCATGACGTAATGGTGACGAGTATCACAGTCACTATCGAGATCAAGCCATCAGAAAGCTTACATCGTTTCACAAATGTAATGTTTGGGCGGATAACGAAGGATACAATCCTGGAAAATTACGTCGGTCAAAAATCACTGAGTAAAAGGGAAAATTGTTAATATATATATATATATATATATATATATATATATATATATATATATATATATATATATATATATATATATATATATATATATGTATGTATATGCACACACATATATATACATATGCACACACATATATATACATATATATATATATATATGTACATATACATACATACATACATACATATATATACATATATATATATATATATATATATATATATATATATATATATATATATATATATATATATATATATATATATATATATATATATATATATATATGTATATGTATATGTATATATAGAGAGAGGCTGAAGTTCATAGAAAACGGGGATCTGAGCCCAGATCTGGCTATAACATTTAGTCATCGTTATGGAATCAACAAGGGGAGAACTCTTAGTCATCAACAACTTTATCTCTTCTCCTTCTATGGTTTTACAATTATGGTGCAAACTTTTCATAGATATAAGCATATCATTTACATTTCATGTATGATAATGATCTTAAGAAATATTACACGAGCTTGTTCTTCTTCGATTTTTGTATTCAATATGTTTGGATCTAGAATTAATTATGTTTGGTAAATATTTACCTTCTATCTCTCTATTATTTGGTTTAACTAAAGGGTTTGACACTTTTTAGTCAAAAAATTTGGCGTCATCTGTGGGAATTTCTTAGCCAATGTTTTTTGTTTTCCTTAGATCTTGAACAAGCAAAATATCACTACCAAGCTGTCATGGTCTCATCATCTCGGCACAAACACCAACTCGAAAGATATGGTAGGTAAGCCTTCGAGATGACAATTCCAATCTACGTTAGGTTGCAATATAAAATAGTATTATAACCAATGTCTATGCAAAGATCACGTCTCACCTATAACGATGGGTTTGGCACAACATATGCACGTTTGAAAGAATGGGCACATCCTGCCCTATTTTCACATCCCCCCTCACTCTCGATGATCTATGATGGAAGTGTGACATGTTCCCTTGTTGTTTGTGCAAATAGGACGAGATCGGACCAGGACTCGGTTTTGACACTTCAATGAGTAAGGTGGTCCCAACCCGTGAGAATCCTACACGTTGTTAACGAGGAAGCCGAACATGACTGCCAAATCTAAAACAATCAGTCGAGCAATAGGCGAAACGAGTAACCCTACAACGTCGCTCCTTCTTTCACCAGCTTGTTAGGTTGAGGTAACAGATAATTTCATTTTGGTTTATCTTCACTCTTTGGTTGGCTCAATCAAGAAATGAACACTATGCTCCAGTGAAAGCGAAATTAAGCAAACTAGGACTTACCCAGGATCGCACAACATTCTCTAATGAAAGCAAAATTAAGCAAGCCGGGACTCACCCAGGGAACACCCGGTATTCTCCAGTAAAAACAAAGTCGAGAATGCCGGGGCTCACCTCGACGCACATATAAACAGTATGACAAAGCGTAAATTTCTCCAAAAAATATACATAACAATGATACAACGTGTTACTATTTCGATCTTTCTCGAAATAACACCCCTACAACCAACGGCCGTCACCAAAAGAAGGGTTCGACCTCGCTCAAACTTACAACGGGTTAGTATTTTGACCTTGCTCGAGATAACACTCCAACAGCCAACGGTCGCCGCCAAAAGAAGGGTTTGACCTCACTCATACTTACAACGGGTTACTACTTCAACCTTGCTCGAAATAGTACCCCTATGGCCAATAGTCATTGCTAAAAGAAGGGTTTTACCTCGCTCGAACTTACAACGGGTTACTATTTGACCTTGATCGAAATAACACCCCTACGGCCAACGACCATCACCAAAAGAAGGGTTCAACCTCGCTCGAACTTACAACGTGTTATTATTTTGACCTTGCTCGAAATAACACCCGTATCGCCAACGTTCGTCACCAAAAAAAGGGTTCGACCACGCTCAAACTTACAACAGGTTACTATTTTGACCTTACTCGAAATAACACCCTTACGGCCAGCCTTTTCCAAGAAAGGTTCTACCTCGGTCGAACTTACAATGGGTTACTATTTCAACCTTGCTCGAAATAACACCCCTACGGCTAATGGGCGTCGCTAAAAGAAGGGTTTGACCTCACTCAAACTTACAACGTATTACTATTTCGACCTTGCTTGAAATAACACCCCTATGGCCAACGGTCATTACCAAAAGAAGGGTTCGTCCTCACCCTAACTTACAACGGGTTACTATTTTAGGCTTGCTTGAAATAACAACCCTATGGCCAATGGTCGTCGTCAAAAGAAGGATTCTGCCTCGCTCGAACTTACAACGGGGTACTATTTCGACCTTGCTCGAAATAACACTTCTATGGCAAAAGGTCACCTCCAAAAGAAGGTTTGACCCAGCTCGAACTTACAACGGGTTACTATTTTGACCTTTCTCGAGATAACACGCTTAAGGGCAACGACCATCACCAAAAGAAGGTTTCGACCTCGCTGAAACTTATAATAGGTCGCGATTTGATCTCGCTAGAAGTTTTACTCTGCTCGAATATGTATGAAAAATTTGACATCGCCTAAGTCAGAAAGTATAGATTTAATCCCACTCGAATGTTTAAGTAGAAAGTGACTTCGTCCAAAATGACGAGTCTGAATTCAACCTCGTTTTAACCAAGGATGACTCCACCTAAGTCGACAAATCAGAAGTCAGCCTTGCCCGGACCTAAAGATCCGAAGTGGTTTCATTCTGACTCACATGACGAGATCCTACTCGATCCGGACAGGGTTGGACTCCCAATAAAAAATATTAGGGACTCATTGCAAAAAAAAAAAGGGAGAACCCAATGGTCTACACCAAAACAAAAGATATGTAACTAACGAGAAGAATAAAAAAAATCAAAAGGTGAACAAAGGAGAAGCGACTATTTTATTTAAATATATGTGTGCAACAACCACACCTTGCAAAAACAGGCCCCCAAAAAGATGAAAATGAACAACAACAAAAAAGAGAGCACCAAAGCTGCAACAATTTTTCACTCGGCGTCATCGCCGTTGTTCTGCCCATATTGTCTTCAGGAAACTCCTCCTCAACATCAACATCCTCGCCATCATCCAGTGTCGTAGGGTCGTGGCTGCAATTAACATGAGCCACGTGTGCCTTCGCTCGAGCTTCTTCAAAAGTAGCCTCGGAAACACTACCTGCCTCCCATAACCTCACATGGACCTACATCTCATACAAGTGAGAAGAAACCGCGGCGGAAGCAGATTCAACTTGAGCCAGCAATTGCGCCTTCTCAGCCTCGAGGGTCGCAACCCAGTCTCCCAAGTTTGATGCTTCCTAGTCAATTTTGCCGATGAACTCTTCAAGCCAAGCCTCCCTTGGTGTGGCCGTTAACCTCTCAAAATCCTGCTCAGATCTGAGGATGCATATAGTGTCCTCGAGTGCCGCTGCTCTCCCCAAAGCTGATGCCCGAGCATAAACTTTCCCATCCATTCTGCACTCAACGCCTCAACTCTGGTGGCTTCTGATCAAGTTCAACTTGCAACAACAGCACCTTCGCCTGAAGAAACTTACAATCCGCTGCGACCCCCTTTTCCAACTCAAGCGCTTCGTCCTTAGCACGGAGCAGGTCCTCGAGCTCACTATATTGGCGAACGGATTGCATCAGCTCTTGATCCATTTTTTCTAACTCATATCTAATGGATTGGGTGCCCGTAATCGTGTTGATCTGTTCAAGCATCTCACGGCATTTGTTGTGATACCGCCAATACTTTTCAAGCATCATCAAAAAAATCTTAGCCCGAGTCTCGGCACAGCGAGCACTCTCGATCTCCATCATGTAAGACTGAAAACAAAGAAAAGAGTCGATAAAGGCCAAGGTCACAAAAATGGAGGGGGGGGGGGGACAAGAAAAAAAGAGAAACTTACCCTTTGGCCTATCGCGACCACACTACGTGACAATTTGGCATTGCTGACATCCTAAAGAGCTTTATTTTTTGCAGTAGAGCATGGAAGGACAAACTGCGGCACAAAATCCATCGTGTCTCGCAGAAGATTGAGGTCCTATGGAATTTTAAGTATTCGGGAAGGACCTCCCGCTCTTACCACAATTTGGGTAAAGCCCTCCTCAAACATCCTGATGTCATCAGGATCAAGGTCGGACTCATACTCGTACTCGTCAACCATGACACTTTTCTTCTCTCTTCGGTCGAAAAAGTAGTGCAGTTGGGTTGGGGTATCGAATGACCATCCAAAATAGCAACGGCAGTCTTGAGACTTCGTCTTTCCGTGATGCCGACCCGTTGATTGCTTATAACAGACGTAGCCTCTTCGGTCGGGTAGGGCCCCACAAAGGCAAGGTCACCCCTCGAAAATGTTTCAACCTGAGGACCCACTTCCAACACCGCCTGTCGCCTCTTCTACGGTGCGTCTCTACTACCGGCACAGGAAGATTCGCCCATTGAACGGATTGTAGAAGCCGGAGCCTCTAGCTGAGAAGTAGACTATGCATGAACGACTTGGGTCACCGGCACATATTGGATAATAGCTCTCGATGCATGTCGGGCAACATCTCTCAGTGTAGCTTGGGCAAGGAGCTGCGGCTGATGAAATACGAGTGGAGGAGCTTTCGTTCTTTGTACCCTCCCTATCAGCTAAGAAAGACGACCATATAGTGACAAAATCAAACCATAAGGCAAAGAAAAATAAAAAACTGCAGTGGGCCAACTCATTAGTGAGAGGCTTACGCCTATATTGCTCGTAGAAAGACACCTACTCATGAATCCCTATTATATGGGGAAGAATTTTCTCCACCCACTCGCAGATGTCGTCAACTGGCGGGAGAGGTAGTCTCTCGGCTGCAAAAATGAAAACAAGTCCTTAGCAATATCACCTACACAAAAATTATTGATGACCACCTTGAGAGGAATAACAAAATAAATAAAGGAAAACTTACGAGCGAAGTTCCACGTCTTATAGAACCCTACCGAGTCCGCTACAAGGTGCTCTGTCCGCACGTAAAAATAGTGTTCCTAGAAGAGGCAATTATCCTTGCCGTCCATCTTCACCACCAAACTCTTGGTTCCTTGATGGCGCACGTGGATCATCGTACCCTGAAGAAATTGAGGGGGAAAAATATGAAGTATGTGCCCAAAAGAAATCCCTCGACCAGCAAGCTCCGCATACTTGATGAGCATGAGGAAGAGCTTGTATGTGTATGGTGAGATCTAAGCCGGTCACATTTCCTAGAAGCGACAGACGTCTACCACTAAAGGGCGAAAAGGAAGCGTATATCCAAGAGCAAAAGGATACTCGTAAAATGCGCAATACCACAGGCGGTGCAAATGTACGATGTCCGTCCCTACCGCCGGTACCATTTCGATATGATTTGGAATTTGCCACTTGGCTTTGAGCGTCTTAATTGCCGCTTCATCCATGGTGGAAGGGACATGTTTCGATTTGTCTTCGACAGGGCTATTAAAGCCAGTCCATAATTTTGCCGGACGGGGTAGTATCTCAGCCACTGTCAAAATCCCTCATCTTCTGTCACCTATATTCCCTCTCCATGAAGGGATACGTCATTTTCTGGCACCAGAGCTTCGACGATTCTGTCAGTCTGGAAAGAAGTACCAGCCATTTGTTAGCTTCATCAAAATAAACAAGAGTGATGAAGGAATAGGAGGATGGTCATGTCAAACTCTGACGAAAGTAAAAGTGTGAAATACTGAAGAAGGTGGAAGTATGCAACTCAAGTAAATCGAAAAACGTAACAATCGAGTGGTAGTTTCCCCTATATATAAGAACACAAATGTCCTAGGTGGGACAGCCGAGAACCGCCAATCAAAAAGGTGAAAGGGCACAAGAAACAATACATGCCTAAGAAATTTATGTCATAATGACACATAACGGGCATTAATGGTACCCTAAATCGACGTGACAATCCATCTCCAAACTGATGTAATGGTCCGGTAAAGTCCTTGAAGAATCACATCGTCGCCTCGCCATAACGACCTCTTCCTTGCATAATGACTAGGTTTCTCCTAACTCTTGGATCCGCAGGGTCTACCCATTGAGATCACCAAAAAGCAACCTCAACGAGCGGAGGGACTAACTGTATGGGTTAAAACCTGACCACCAAATGGTAATCATTAAAGGGAACGGTAAGAGGTCGACCCAGCCTTGGCCATGCCCATGACACGTAATGACGACGATATCACGGTCACTGCTGAGATCAAGCTGTCAGAAAGCTTACATCGCTTAACAAGTGCTATGTTTGGGCGAGTAACGATGGATACAGTCATGAGAAATTACATTGGTCAAAGACCATTGGATAAAAGAAAAGTTATTAATATATATATATATATATATATATATATATATATATATATATATATATATATATATGTGTGTGTGTGTGTGTGTGTGTGTGGAGAGAGAGAGGGAGGCAGGAGATCATGAAAAACAATTTTCTCTCTCCTCCTTGTGTGCTTTTACGATTATGGTGCAAACTTATCATAGATGTAAGCATACCATTTACATATGATGTATGATAATGATCTTAAGAAAAATTACACGAGCTTGTTCTTCTCCGATTTTTGTATTCAATATGTTTGGATCTAGAGTTAATTATGTTTGATTAAGATTTACTTTCAATCTTTTTATTAATTGATTTAACTAAAGGGATTAATACTTTTTGGTCAAACAATACATGCATATGTATTGAACTTATCGCTAATAAGAAAGGCAAAAATACATAAGTTTGAGTATTACAAAGGAAACATAAGTTCCCCTTGCACTTATTTCGAAAATTCGGTTAAACTATTAAATTACACGGATGTTTCTTTATCCCCGAGATGTATTTCCAGTGAATTATGTCCCCATTTAAACCCATTCTGATAGCAGACAGTTCAGATGTACCGCTACATCAGTATTATATCAAAAGTCTGAATTAGTTGTACTAGTGAATTTTGAATGTCAAATATTTGAAGGAAAAATGGTATGTGAACTTCAAGATTTTAAGTACTTATTGCATTAGTGCAAAATGTACAGGAAACATTACATGTAATGCTATTCTTGTCTCATTTTAAGATAAGGAAGTTGACAAGATTAATTGTACCTGGGGTGTCTTGTGGCTCCTTTAGCATTGCTCTTCATAGGCTACTTTGTCTTAAATTCAAAAGAGAATGGCCTAATATGATGTTGATTTGTTGACAATTTGGTAAAAATCAGCAACATCGAAAGTTTTCGTTTTCACTATTTCATTACTCTAACAAAAAGTGAATGGAAATAGTGGTATACTACAAAGAATACCAAAGTGGAGAGTGAAGGAAAAAATAGAACCCAAAAAAACGCCCACGCAACCGCTTAAACAAATATAATCATCAAATATATAATATATGTATAATTTCTTTATAATATGTATAATTGTATATATCAAAGTATAATTTATATAAGTATACCAGTAAAAAAAATAAACAGTAAATTCGGTCGGCTATTTGTATAAGGATCTAGGATTAAAAGAAAGGTAATTTGGTACACGAAGCATTCCTTGTTTACACAAGGTTCGAGAAGAATCGCACCCCAAAAGGGTGTGATGTAGGCATTCTACTCTTATGTAAGTATGAGTAATTAATTTCACGGCTCAAACTCATAACATATATATCATATGAAGATAATTTTCGGTTGCTACGAGACTCTAAAATAATGGGGGGAAAAGAACAGAAAGTGATTTGTAGTCGTTTGATTTGTTGTCCCACGTAAAACTTTAGTTTTGTAGGGTAAAATGCAGCTCTCTTTCCTTGGAGTTAATCATATCTTTGTCTACCTTTCTGTGAGTCTGAACTTGATTAGCTGAAAAGTAAATGTTAAGGGGAGCGTTAGTATTAGATTTTTGGTGGACCCATTTGATTTCAGTATCAAATTAAGGTAAAGATCATTGCTCTTTTTTTTCTCTGTAAATTGGCACATGATAAGGGATGGTGCACAAACAACAAGATTAATCGAAATTTGTACTTAAGTAGGAAACTAACTCGGTTTTACTTTCTCTTCTCTTTTCTAATAAAGTTCACTCATACAAATTTTTTTCCCTTCTTGGGAAAAAAACTGTGGAATAATACTATTTCTTTCGGGAGCGCTCTTCAAATAACCATTAACTTTTTCTTAAAAAAACCTATATATATATATAAGTAACTTCGCCACTAAGGATAAATAAATGAGAAAAAATTTTGCTTAGCGTTTCTTATCTGCTGAAATTTAAACTCACCATTTTTTATTTCTGATCTTTTGGTACTTGAATTTCATTCTTTGTCGACAATCAAAATAACGCATATATATATATATATATATATATATATATATATATATATATATATATATATATATATATATATATATATATATATATATATATATATATATATATATATATATAATACTTTAACAATTCTAATTAGAGTTGTACATAATTTGGTAAATACCGAATTACTGATAAACTTGAAGTTTATTGATAATTTCACATGTCATGGTGTAAATTTGAAGTTTATCAATATTGATAATTTATTCAGTTGGCATTCGGGTTAGCCATATCATTTTAAGTATGATGTGCAGTAATAGAGAATTCACATGGGTAAATATTAAAGAACTAGAAAGTTCTTTACGAATTCTCTTGTATTACTTGTTCTCATTAATTAATTGACCAACTAAAGAGTTCAGGTTGAATCCCATAAATTCTGGAAATATCAAAGGTGAATATGGGCCCATTCACCTGCCATGTATACCACATATGATGCATCTATGATATGGTTACATGTGCGATTGTTATTAACCCGCAGCCTGGCCGGTGCTTGCGAGGTAAATTGCTCAGTAATATATCTTCGAGCATAATTTCCAGATTTTCTATTCAAGATAGTTCATCTTGATAAGTTGGTTTATATCATAGTTGGTTTAGCAAGATAAATATTGAGTGCCTCCACTTAATAGCTAAACTGTTTCTTATGAGAACAAAGTTATATATATCAGTTTGATATACGTTGTATACGAGAGTATATTATATTCTCCCCTCACAAGTGGTTCAGGGTCAGGAACCAAATAATTTCATCTTATTATTATTGATGTGCGGTGTATATTTTCATTAACACCATAATGCACAAAGATGGACTCTCAAAGTTGAGGAAAAAAGTTAGCTTTTGTAACATGAGGGGGAGACATGATAAACACTTGAGAAAAGGTTACATGGGATGAATTATTTGTATATATAGATCCTCGAATATCATAATATGAACCTGAAGTTCATAAAAGGATAATTCAATTGCAACATATTGCAAAGCATGCTATACGCATTTGCTGACCCAAAGAAAGTAACTATATTCTCATTGCAAATGCTCATATTAAGTCCCAGAAGGACAAAGTCTTTGATACGCTTAAAGCGTATAGGCAAATCGGTTTCAAAATAACTTCTTAATAAAGAAGATGAGAAAATGATCAAAGTGATCATAATGGGGAGGCAAGTGATCTAGAAGATCACATGACATAACACTTCATAAAGTCTCATGAGAGATTCAGGTACCTGAATATATGAATAAAGAGATATCCATATTATGTCTTTATGAAAATTTACTGGAACCGATATAAAATGTTCATCGACGACATCTATGATAGCGCTAAATATCGACGAGGATCTTATGTTTGTCGAATACAAACAAAAATATTGGCTAAATGGAAGAGATACAATTCAAGCAGAATTGATTCCATATGAAAGACATGTAGTTTTGGACATGTAGTTCAAATACTTGAAAGTATAAAGTCAATGGTATGTGTAATCAGTTTTCGATATCTTATTTGTTTAGCATGACATGAAAACTTGATATACATCTAAAGTCTATTATATGGCTTATATGACTTAACTTATATGTCAATCCATGAAAGATTGAAGTTGCTTGAAGCATATACAATTCTTGGTCCTGAAGTACCACATCCTAAGTGCAACTTGTGTACATATGTATCTTTCTATAACTATAAGCATGATGGCATCGAGAATACCTCTATGGAGATATTGAAGAGTCATTCCACGACATTATATGAAGATGTTCATATCTATCAAGAATGATAATTTCAAGGTGCGGAATATTTATTCAAATCAATATGGCTGATTTATTTATCAAATCTCTACAAAAGATCGTTTTGAAGATGGTGCACAAGATTGGAATGCAAATGCTCAAGGATGTGAATTGATGCTCTTTTCAGGGGGAATTAATGCACGTTGCACTCTTTTTCCCTTACAAGGTTTTGTTCCACTGGGTTTTCCTTGCAAGGTTTTTAACGAGGCAACCAATAGGCGCATATTCAAACATGTGTACTCTTTTTCCTTTTCTATAATTTTTTCCCATTGGGTTTTGTTTTAGTTAAGGTTTTAACGAGGCACATTATTGAATAGACATTCAAGGGGGAGTGTTATAAAATATTCTATTTAAGGTGAATGTTCATATTTAGAGAGATCCTAGGGTTTACTACTTGGTGGCTAAGTCACCACCTCCCTATAAATAAAGGGGTTCTCTCCCATTGTAAATCATCCCAAAGTATCAATAAGAATACTCCTCTCTCTACTTTTCTCTCTATTGTTCTTGTTCTTATGTTATTTCATAACAAATAATTGATATTTGCAAAAGTAATTGAAAAATAGTCACTATTTTGCTGCTACAGATTGGTCCACCATAATGTACTGGAGATCGGTGCACTTGTATATGAACTTCAAGCATATTATGCTGGAACTCCAACATGCAGAAAGCTCTAGCATAATGTACTAGAGATTATAGCACCTGTATATAAATTTCCAGCATATTATACTGGACCAATATATTATACTGAAACTCCATTATATTATGTTAGAGATTCCAGTATACTTATATTGGAACTCCATTATAATATACTGGGAGTTCCAGTATACTTATACTGGAACTCAAATATATTATGTTGAAGTATTTTTTGGACTTTAAATTAGTTTTCGTTCAAATTTTATTTTGCATAACAAATGACTAAATTTTTAAATGACCACTTATAAATCTGACTATTTTTTAATTACTCCTATTTCTACCGGTTCCTCATTTATGATTCCAAACTTTGGGGCTGGTTTGTTTGTACAGTATGCCCTTTTCTAGGTTACCCTTTTACTCCCGTCTTTGTGAATATGGGCTAAATTTTATCTTGAAAAGTACTTAAATAAATTTTTTTTGGATAAATTCACCACACTTAGCTAACGAGGACAGTACTTAAATATAGGGGTGTGCATTCGAAGTGGTTTATCGATAAACCGAATCAATTATTTGTTATTGAAATCGAAAAAATCAAAATCGAAAAATCGAAACCTTATTGAAACGATAACGATAAGCATATGGACAAATCGATAATCCGTAAGTGATTATCGATAAAGGTCAAAATCGAATCGATAAATCGAATGCACACCCCTATCACTGTAGACACTTATAAAATGAATAATTACTTATTTGTGTAGATTAATATAACATACATAATATATATATATATATATATATATATATATATATATATATATATATATATATATATATATATATATATATATATATATATATATATATTCCGCTACTATTTTGAAAGCGGCTATACAATATCATTTTGCCTAATCTATACCCTTTCATTTACTCTAAGTCCCTTACCCTATTATTTCTTCTACCACATTTAAGGAATAATCATATTTAAAGATCAAGGGAATGAAGTTCAAATTAATGAAAAATAAAATTAGTCATGATAATGTATTTTGTCTTATTTTATTTTTTTATACCGTTGGAGTGTTGGTGACATTCATTTGATTCCTTACTTTAGTTTTCTTGCATGTGCTTGTTAATACAATTTTTATGTTATAAATGGTTTCGTCTTATTTTAGCTTCTTTTTGTCCATATAAGTTAGGCGCGTTTATAGCGATATACTTTCCGTGGAATCCCGCAAATTTTCTTATTGGTGTTATCGATAACCGAATCGATAAGACCCCAAAATCGATAAATCGAAATCGAAAAAATTGAAACCTTATTGAAACGATAACGATAAGCATATGTACAAATCGATAATCGATAAGTAATTATCGATAAGGGTCAAAATCGAATCGATAAATCGAATGCACACGCCTACTTAAATAGTGGCCATAAAAAGGCCATTTGTGCAAATACCCTTTACAGGCTCCTTGTGTAAAATAGCACGGTATAATCAATTTTCGTACCGGTTATTCAAAAATAGCCAGTATTTATCAAGTCAATAAAAATAGCCACTATTTTGTTGCAACAGAGACCGGTCCAGCATAATATACTAGAGTTTGGTGCACCTGTGTATGAACTCCAGCATATTATGCTGAACCAATTTACTTTGCCGGCTCCAGTATAATATACTAGAGACTGGAGCACCGGTGCTCCAAACTACAGTATATTATGCTGGACCGATATACTTGCTGGAACTCTAGTATATTATGCTAGATTTCTAGTGTACTTATGCATGAACTCCATCATATTACGCTAGAGTTTCAGCTTACTTATCCTGAAACTTCAGTATAATATGCTGGAGTTCAAATATACTTATGCTGGAACTCCAGCATAATATACTGGCGTATTTTTGAGTTTTGAATAGTGTTTTCGCTCAAATTTATTTTTACATAAAAGTGGCTAAATTTCGATAACTTTTGAAATTGAGCTATTTTGGACGATTAGTTATAAATTTGGTTATTTTTTAATTTCGCCTGCTCCTTGTAGGTCCTCATTACAGAAATAAAGGATGAATAAGGAGAAAATAAAAAAGAGTTTTGTGTTATGAAATATTATACTTTGTAGTGGATGTCTATAACTTCTAAAGAAGTTTCTCCCACTACTCTTCTCCATTATGTAGATAATCCCCACAACTTCTCACCATTATTGTTATAACTCCCATACTTTCATAATTTACCCATGATCTTCCTCCATGATCTCAAATACTTAATGACATACTTATGAAATTCTTTTGGTATACCTATATGTTGTACTATAAATAGAGGATGAAAACTCATTTTGTAATACACTTGGATAAATAGAAGAAATATATTCTCTTCTCTATTTCTCTCTACTTTGTTGTCTATCTTTTGTTTATTACTTTGAGCTAAGTTTTGTAATACGTTATCAGCACGAAGCTCTACTATCTCAAGAATTTCTTTGAGAAAATTAAGGTATTTTTTTCTCCTCCTAATTTTTGTTTTAAAATTAATATTAAAACAATTTAATCAATGATCAAATATTGATATGTACCTTAAGAGTTTTATCAACTTGACAAATAATCTGTATTATGGTTTTAAAATATATAACTTTAGATTACACATACCATTTATATGCTTTAGTGTGATTATTTCATAAGTCAATGTTCTGTGCTAGCTAGAATTTATTCGTTTATCAAAACATTAGACTTTGTTAAATGTTAGACAAAAACAGTACATATAGCAAAATAGTGTACACAATGAGTAACTAGTGTCGTAATCTTATCTATGTATACTACAGTGATTTTTGCGTTCTTCAAAGACATTGTACTATAATACTACAAATTGTTTCCTTACTATATTGCTTACAATTATAAGTATTGTGCTTGTGTATATTCAACAGTTTTTGTACCCATGACATTTATTTGTGTAGTCTACATTATGGCACATTTATTTTTCACATGGAATTGTTGCACTGTCTAAGCTGTAACTAAAATCATATTTGTCTTAAAACTTTGCAAAATTGTATGCAATATTGTAAAATTTCTTATTAACACATTTAGACATATACATGTATAGAACTATATTTGGTGTCTATTAACAATACATGAACACGTTTTGAACTTTGAATGTATTGCAAGTTGTCACTGTGAATCAGTACTTAAGGCATGACTATGTATATTATTTTAAATTATTTGTTTATTTGATTCATGTACCACACATACGATATTCAAAGAGAAGAAATATTTCTCTCATTTAAGTATGTGTAAGGCAGATGTTACTACAATTTCTGGTAGTAGTAAATTGATTGAAGGCTCCGGAAGAGCAACTATAACTCTGCCTAAAGGAACAATATTTATCATAGAGAATGCAATGTTCTCCTCCAAGTCTAAGAGGAACTTGTTGAGTTTTTAAGATATCATTCAAAATGGATATCATATTGAGACAATAGATGAGAATAATCTTGAATATCTCATCATTACAAAGAATGTCTCTGGCCAAAAGAGGGCCCATCTTTATCTTGTGGCCTGTATTAGACAAGAATTAGTGCAATTGAGGCACATTCTACCGTAAACCAAAAGGTTACTGATTCCAATACTTTCGTACTTCGGCATGATCGAATGGGACATCTTGGATCAATTATGATGAGATGGATTATAGAAAACTCAAATGGGCATCCATTAAAGAATTTAAAGATTCTTTTAAATAATGAATTTTCTTGCATTTCTTGTTATCAAGGCAAGTTAATTATTAGACCATCACCAACAAAGGTTGGAACTGAGTCACCTGCGTTTTTGAAACGTATACAAGGGGACATATGTGGACCTATTCACCCACCTAGTGGGTCGTTTAGATATTTTATGGTCTTAATAGATGCATCTTCAAGATGGTCTCATGTGTGCATATTGTCATCTCGCAACCTTGCGTTTGCAAAATTAATGGCACAAATAATTCGATTACGGGCACAATTTTCCGATAATTTAATTAAGTCTATTAGACTAGATAATGCTGCTGAGTTTTCATCCCAAGCATTTAATGATTATTGCTTATCAATTGAGATAAAAGTGGAATATCCTGTAGCTCATGTTCACACTAAAAATGGTCCTGGAGAGTCTTTAATTAAACGTCTACAATTGATAGCAAGACCGTTACTCATGAAAACGAGGCTGCCCACTTCGGTTTGGGGTCACACCATTTTGCATGCAGCAATGCTAGTTCGTCTCAGACTGATAAATTATCACAAATATTCCCATTTGCAATTAGTTTTGGGTCATGAACCTATTATATCCCATTTAAGAATTTTTGGATGTGCAGTATATGTGCCTGTAGCACCGCCATATCGCACCAAAATGGGTCTGCAAAGAAGGTTAGGAATATATGTTGGGTTTGAATCGCCCTCCATTATTCGCTACCTCGAAACATTGACAGGGGATTTGTTCACTGCGCGATTTGCAGACTGTCAATTCGATGAGACACTTTTCACAAAATTGGGGGGAGAATTTGGTGGTGAAACCAAACGGGAAATTTTGTGGAAAAATCCATCATTATCTCATCTTGATCTGCGTGCCTCTATTTGTGAAAAAGAGGTGCAAAAGATTATTCATTTGCAAAGAATAGCAAATCAAATGCCAGACGCATTTACGGATTTGAAAAGGATAACAAAATTACATATCCCCGCAGAAAATATGATAACACTATGTAATAAGTCTGAAAGAAGACAAAATTATTACCGTGAAGGTATCAATGGATATGGACGTGGAAATAGACGAAATTATAATCGTCATCATTGTGATAATGAGAATAATAAGGATTCTCAAAATATTCCTTCACTCTGTGAAAGTAATATATGTCATCGATTTGACATGAGATATTATACAGCACATATGGATGATTATGATCCATTCATATTGTGAATGTGACAACATATGATTTATGAATACATATTCATTATTGGAAGAATATGAACATGCTATTGGTATTGAATATACCACACTCACCTCTAGAAGGAGGGTTGAGATGATATAAGAAAATAATGTCATTATTATGGCATGAATGGTCATTGGTCACGTACCTATTGTACGCCAAAATATTTTGGCAATATGATTATTAAAGGACAATAATAATGGAAGAAACATATATTGCATATAATTTTGACATGACCATAATGGTACAACTTTAAGAGCCAATTATATTATTTTGGAGAAACATAATTGATTACCAATAAGGTATTGTATTGTAGTAAGTCTCAAAGAAACTTATTCAGTTTCCAAAGTATATGCAAAGCGATTGATTATATTGAGACTATAAATAAAAGAAAGATTTGATATCATCTATTACTACAACTTGTAGCATGATAATATGCATGTGAAAAGCTACCAGCTTTATTCTCCAATTTGTACTATACAAACAAAAGAATGCCACAATAAAGTGGATGTTTATTGATATAAAAACCCATATCTGTTATGAAATAATATAAAAGACAAGAACAATAGAGAGAAAAGTAGAGAGAGTTCTTCTTATTGATACTTAGAGAATGTTAGGAGTGATCTACAATGGTAGAGGGCACCTCTATTTATAGGGAGGAGGATGATTTAGCTACCATTAATAGGACTCTAGAATCTCTCTAATTAAAGACATTCACCTTAAATAGAAGTGTATTTATAACACTCCCCCTTGAATGTCTATTCAATGATGTGCCTCGTTAAAACCTTAAAACAAAACCCAATGGGAAAAATTAAAGTAAGGAAAAAGAGTACACATATTTGAATATGCGCCTATTGGTTGCCTCATTAAAAACCTCGCAAGGAAAACCCGGTGGGACAAAACCTTGTAAGGGAAAAAGAGTGCAACGCGCATTAACTCCCCCTGATAAGAACATCAATTTATGTCCTTAAGTCTTCGCATCCCGATCTTGTGAACTAGCTTCTTGAAGGTTGACTTTGATAGAGATTTTGTGAACAAATCAGCCATATTGTCGCTTGAACGAATCTGTTGAACATTGATATCACCATTCTTTTGAAGATCATGTGTGAAGAATAACTTTGGTGAAATATGCTTCGTTCTATCTCCTTTTATGAACCCTCCCTTCAATTGAGATATACATGCTGCGTTGTCTTCATACAACGTTGTGGGTAGTTTATCACACTTCAAACCACATTTGTCTTGGATATGATGTATTATCGACCTTAACCACACACACTCCCGACTTCTTCATGAATAGCAATTATTTCGGCATGATTAGATGAAGTAGCCACAATTGATTGCTTAGTCGATCGCCAAGATATGGCGGTTTCTCCACAGGTAAACACATAACCCATTTGAGATCGAGCCTTGTGTGGGTCGGACAAATATCCAGCATCAGCATAACCAACAAGATCCGGGTTGCAATTCTTGCCATAAAATAAGCCCATATCGGTAGTTCCCTTTAGGTACCGCAATATATGTTTGATCCCATTCCATGTCTCCTCGTAGGAGCCGAGCTAAATCTTGCTAAGACATTAACTGAAAAGGATATGTCAGGTCTTGTAGTATTTGCAAGATACATTAGTGCGCCAATTGCGCTAAGATATGGTACTTCAGGACCAAGTAGCTCTTCATTCCTTTCTTGTGGTCGGAATGGATCTTTGTTCACATCAAGTGATCGAACAACCATCGGTGTACTTAAAGGATGTGCTTCATCCATGTAAAACCGTTTCAGTACCTTTTCTGTATAGGTAGATTGATGAACAAAAATTCCGTTTGCCAAATATTCAATTTGCAAACCAAGACATAGTTTAGTCTTTCCGAGATCTTTCATCTCGAATTCATCCTTTAGATAATCAATTGCCTTTTGGAGTTCTATAGGGGTTCCAATAAGGTTTATGTCATCGACATATACGGCAAGTACAACAAATTCCGATGTTGTTTTCTTTATAAAAACACACGGGCAAATGGCGTCATTTATATAGCCTTCTTTTAACAAGTACTCACTAAGACGATTATACCACATTCGTCCAGATTGCTTTAGACCATACAAGGATCTTTGCAATTTAATTGAGAACATTTCCTGAGATTTTGAGTTATGCGCGTTTGGCATCTTGAGTCCATCGGGAATTTTCATGTATATCTCATTATCAAGTGAGCCATAAAGATAGGCAGTAACTACTTCCATTAAGTGCATGTCAAGCTTTTCATGGACAGCAAAACTTATGAGATAACGAAAGGTTATCGCATCCATTACAGGCGAATATGTCTCTTCATAATCGACACCAGGCCTTTGAGAAAAACCTTGTGCAACAAGGCGTGCCTTATATCTTTGTACCTCGTTTTTCTCGTTTCTTTTGCGTACAAAGACCCATTTATAGCCGACAGGCTTAACACCATTAGGTGTTTCAACTATAGGGCCAAAAACTTCACGTTTTGCCAGCGAATTCAATTCTGATTGAATTGTTTCTTGCCACTTTGGCCTATCCTGTCTTTTTCGACATTCTTCAACAGATTAAGGTTCGAGATCCTCACATTCTTGCATAATGCTAGATGCGACATTATAAGCAAAGGCATTATCCACCACAATATCCACTCGATTAATATTTGCCTCAATATTAATTGGATTTAGGGATAGTTCCGTATTTTCCAGAGTCTCGGGCTCAATGGATTCTTCATGAATCTCAGAATTTGTCAAATCATGAATTTTCTCATGAGATTCTTTCGTAGTGTCATCTCGATCGTTCTTTTTCCTTTTTCTAGGATTTCGATCTTTGGAACCTAATGGTCTGCCACGCTTCAGGCGTGCATTTGACTCATTGGTTATGACACTAGATGATTGTCCAACAGGGACATCAATACGGATTGGAACATTTTCCGCGGGAATGTGGGATTTCGTTATCCTCTTCAAGTCCGTAAATGCGTCAGGCATTTGATTTGCTATTCTTTGCAAATGGATAATCTTTTGTACCTCTCTTTCAAAAATAGAGGTATGTGGATCAAGATGAGATGATGATGCATTTTTCCACAAAATTTCCCGTTTGGTTTCACCAACTTCTCCCCCTAATTTTGGGAAAAGTGTCTCATCAAATTGACAGTCTGCAAATCGTGCAAATCTCCTGTCAATGTTTCGAGGTAGCGAATAATGGAGGGCGATTCAAACTCAACATATATTCCTAACCTTCTTTGCGGACCCATTTTGGTGCGGGATGGCGGTGCTATAGGCACATATACTGCGCATCCAAAGATTCTTAAATGGGATATATTAGGTTCATGACCCAAAACCAATTGCAACGGGGAATATTTGTGTCAATTCGTCAGTCAGAGACAAACTAGAATTGTTGTATGCAAAATGGCGTGACCCCAAACCGAGGCAGCCGACGAACTAGCATTCCTGCATGCAAAATGGCGTGACCCAAACCGAAGTGGGCAGCCTCGTTTTCATGAGTAAATGAGGTATTCAAGATTATACTCATGTATTGTCTCAATCTGATATCCATTTTGAATGATATCTCTAAAACTCAATAAGTTCCTTTTAGACTTGGAGGAGAACATTTTGACTGATATCATTAAAACTCAACAAGTTCCTCTTAGACTTGGAGGAGAACATTGCATTCTCTAAAATATTGTTCATTTAGGCAGAGTTATAGTTGTTTTTCAGGAGCCTTCAATCAATTTAATTCCCATGGTTTTCCATACAAAAGAAAATATACGAACATGAGAATAAACAAATTCAATCCGTTTGTTTCACATTTAAACAATATTTTCAAAATCTGCTGAGGCCAGTTGACTAACTAAATCAGATAGTCGATTATATGTTTTCCATAATCGTTTACTCTGCAGTTTGAAAATTTCAGTTTAAGCATTTTCTTAAAACAATCGATTGTTAAACACACACAATCGATTGTTGAACATTGACAATCGATTGTTAAACATAGACAATCGATTATTTGCTATTTTGAAAAATTCCAGATCACACTGTCTTACGACAATCGATTGTTAAACATAGAAAATCGATTGTTTAACATTGACAATCGATTGTTGACCATTGACAATCAATTATTTTGCTATTTTGAAAAATTCCAGATCACACTGTCTTACGACAATCGATTGTTAAACATAGACAATCGATTGTTTAACATTGACAATCGATTGTTGACCGTTGACAATCGATTATTTTGCTATTTTGAAAAATTCCAGATCACACTGTTTTAAGACAATCGATTGTTAAACATAGACAATCGATTGTTGACTATTTTGAAAAAATTCCAGAGCACACTGTTTTAAGACAATCGATTGTTAAGTATAGACAATCGATTGTTGGCTATTTTGAAAAATTCCAGAACACACTGTCTTAAGACAATCGATTGTTAAGAATAGACAATCGATTGTTGGCTATTTTGAAAAATTCCAGATTACACTGTCTTAACAACAATCGATTGTTAGACAAAGACAATCGATTGTGGATGATTTTTGAAAAATTCCAGATTACACTGTCTTAACGACAATCGATTGTTAGACAAAGACAATCGATTGTGGATGATTTTTGAAAAATTCCAGATTACACTGTCTTAACGACAATCGATTGTTAGACAAAGACAATCGATTGTGGATGATTTTTGAAAAATTCCAGATTACACTGTCTTAACGACAATCGATTGTTAGACAAAGACAATCGATTGTGGATGATTTTTGAAAAATTCCAGATTACACTGTCTTAACGACAATCGATTGTTAGACAAAGACAATCGATTGTTGATCAATTGTTTTTCAGCTTTAATGCGAAAATAGTAGATAATCGACTAGTTTTTCAGGCTAGTCGATTACCCCTACTGGAAAATAAAAATATTATTGATATTTGAGCATATTGAAGATATTCTAAAGAACTACTGCTAACATTGCATCATGAACTAACTAATACGAGCTAATACTAATGACTATTAGTTTATTCACTAACTAATACAAATAAGTAGAACAAAATCAAATAACTCCATCTTCCTTCATCACGGACCCATCGCCGATTAGGTGGTCTATTTTCCCCTCGGGTTGCTCAAAGAAGTCTGCCACATCCAGGTGGGTGATGTCCTCATTGTCGTCATAGACAAAATTTGTTTCAGGGCCTTTTCTCTTTCGAGATGCTTGATAAAGGTCAACCAAGTGTCTTGGTATACGGCAAGTCTTTGACCAGTGCCCTTTTCCACCGCAACGATAACATATAGTTTCTGAACCATTTGCCTTAGGATCTTCATGACCCCGTTTCTGCTTTCGGCGGTTATCTCTCCTTGGGGGTTGACGGACTTTATTGGAATTTCTTCCTTGTCTACGTCCCTGGCTATGACCCCGTTTACGACCATGACCATGGCCCTTTTCATGTTTGGCATAATAAGAGTGCACCTTATCTGCTTCAGGCAGTGGTGTAGACCCAGTGGGTCGATTTTCGTGATTTCTCATGAGCAGGTCATTATTTCGCTCAGCCACTAGTAGAAGAGAAATCAGTTCAGAGTACTTTGTAAAGCCTTTCTCTCTGTACTGTTGTTGCAGTACTATATTGGAGGCATGAAACGTTGTAAACGTTTTCTCAAGCATATCATAATCGGAGATATTATCCCCGCATAGCTTCAATTTAGAAGTAATTCTGAACATTGCAGAATTATATTCAGAAACGGACTTAAAGTCTTGGAGCCTCAGATGAGCCCAATCATATCGTGCTTGTGGCAGAGTGACCAACTTCAGGTTGTCATATCTCTCCTTTAAGCCGTTCCACAAGATGAGTGGATCCTTGACGGTGAGATATTCAATCTTCAAACCTTCATCAAGGTGATGGCGCAAGAAAATCAAGGCCTTCGCACATTCTTGGGTGGATGCTTTTTCTCTATCTTTGATGGTGTCTCCGAGACCCATAGCATCTAAGTGGATTTCAGCATCCAACACCCATGTCATATAGTTCTTGCCCGAAATTTCAAGGGCAACGAACTTTCTTTTCGTAATGTCAGACATAATCGAAAATTAAATTAGGAAGAGGGAAATACCTTAGATTTTTCGAGAATGGTTCTTGAGACGGTAGAGTCTCGTGCTGATAACGTGTTATGAAATAATATAAAAGACAAGAACAATAATGCAAGAACAAGAGCAATAGAGAGAAGAGTAGAGAGAGTTCTTCTTATTGATACTTAGAGAATGTTAGGAGTGATTTACAATGGTAGAGGGCACCTCTATTTATAGGGAGGAGGATGATTTAGCTACCATTAATAGGACTCTAGAATCTCTCTAATTAAAGACATTCACCTTAAATAGAAGTGTATTTATAACAATACCATAATAAACTTAGAGTTTATCGATAATTGCACATGTCATGATGTAAACCTGAATTTTATCAATATTGATAATTTATTCAATTGGCATTCGGGTTAGCCATATCAATTTAAGTATGATGTGTAACAATAATAGAGAATTCACATGGGTAAATAATAATGAACTAGAAAGTTCTTTACGAATTCTCTTATATTACTTGTTCTCATTAATTAATTGACCAACTAAAGTTGGGTTGAATCCCATAAATTCTGAAAATATCAAAGGTGAATATGGGCCCATTCGCCTGCCATGTATACCACATATGATGCATCTATGATATGGTTACATGTGCGATTATTATTAACCTGCAACCTGGCCGGTGCTTGCGAGGTAACTTGCTCAGTAATCTAATTTCGAGCATAATTTCCAGATTTTCTATTCAAGATAGTTCATCTTGATAAGTTGGTTTACATCATAGTTGGTTTAGCAAAATAATTTATTGAGTGCCTCCACTTAATAGCTAAATTATTGCTTATGAGAACAAAGTTATCTATATCAATTTGATATACGTTATACACGAGAGTATATTATATTCTCCCCTCACAAGTGGTTCAGGGTCACGAACCAAATAATTTCATCTTATTATTATTGATGTGCAGTGTATATTAACATGATAATGCACAAAGATGATTTCCCAGAGTTGAGGAAACAAGTTAGTTTTTCTAACATGAGGAGGAGACATGATAAACACTTGAGAAAAAGTTACATGGAACGAATTATCATTTGTATATATAGATCCTCGAATATCATAATATGAACTTGAAGTTCATAAAAAGATAAATTGCAACATATTGCAAAGCATGCCATACGCATTTGCTGACCCAAAGAAAGTAACTATATTCTCACTACAAATGCTCATATTAAGTCCTAGAAGGACAAAGTCTTTGATACGCTTAAAGCGTATAAACAAATCGGTTTCAAAAAGAACTTCTTAATAAAGAAGATGAGCAAATGATCAAAGTGATCATAATAAGGAGGCAAGTGATCTAGAAGATCACATGACATAACACTTCATAAAATCTCATGAGAGATTCAGGTACCTGAATATATGAACGAAGAGATCTCCATGTTATGTCTTTATGAAAATTTACTGGAACCGATATAAAATGTTCGTCGACGACATCTATGATAGCGCTAAATATCGATGAGGATCTTAAGTTTGTCGAATACAAACAAAATATTGGCCAAATGGAAGAGATACAATTCAAGTAGAATTGATTCCATATGAAAGACATGTAGTTTTGGACATGTAGTTCGAATACTTGAAAGTATAAAGTCAATGGTATGTGTAATCAGTTTTCCGATATCTTATACGTCTAGCATGAAATGAAAACTTGATATGCATCTAAAGTCTATAATATGGCTTATATGACTCAACTTATATGACAATCCATAAAGGATTTAAGTTGCTTGAAGCATCTATAATTCTTGATCTTGAGGTACCACTTCCTCAGTGCAATTTATGCACAAATGTATCTTGCTATAACTATAAGCATGATAATATGATAGCGATGATACATTTATGGAGATATTGAAAAGCCATTCCACGATATTTGTGAAGACATTATATATCTACCACGAGTTATGATTTCAAGGTGCAAATATTCATTATAGTTAATATGGCTGATTTATTTATCAAATCTCTACCAACGATCTCTTGAAGATGGTGCACAAGATTGGAGTGCGAAGGCTCAAGAATGTGAATTGATGCTCTTTCAGGGGGAGTTAATGCGCGTTGCACTCTTTTTTCCTTATAAGGTTTTGTCCCACTAGGTTTTCCTTGCAAGGTTTTAAACGAGGCAACAAAAATGCATTTTGTTAGATATGTGTACTCTTTTTCCTTTTCTAGAATTTTTTCCCATTAGGTTTTATTTTAGTTAAGGTTTTAACGAGGCACATTATCTATAGACATCCAAGGGGGAGTGTTATGAAATATTATACTTTGTAGTGGATGTCTATAACTCCTAAAGAAGTTACTCCCGCTACTCTTCTCCATTATGTAGATAATCCCCACTACTTCTCACCATTATTGTTGTAACTCCCATACCTTCATAATTTACCCATGATCTTCCTCCATGATCTCAAATACTAAATGACATACTTATGAAATTCTTTTGGTATACCTATATGTTGTACTATAAATAGAGGATGAAAACTCATTTTGTAATACACTTGGATACATAGAAGAAATATATTCTCTTCTCTATTTCTCTCTACTTTGTTGTCTATCTTTTGTTTATTACTTTGAGCTAAGTTTTGTAATATTTTGCTAAATAAATGCAACATAGTATCAAATCAAAGGAAGATTATCATATGCTCATTGAATATTTAGAATTAAATGATCATTAGGGTTTTCTTTTTGTTCATAATAGTTGCCAGACTTTGCCCTCACATGCTTTTAATTTTTCATTTTATGTCATTCTTGATTGATTATAATTGCAAGAAAAAGAGAGTGTGCATTTACTTGGCTCCTCCTAATTGAGCGGTGGAGCTGGAGTTGACATGATGAAAGAGCTAAGTTTACAAAAATAATACATAATTAAAATGAAAGAAGCCCCACTCTCCCACTTTTTTTTAGTCATCACAAATCAATCTCTTTGGGAACTTGGGCCTCGCTTCCATCTCCCACTAACCATCTTTTTCTGTTTATAATCATGCTTTTACTCTTACTTATTTGAAGTATTGAAAAATTAATTTAACTAATCGTTTATTTAAGTGCTTAAATTAAAAATATCCAATATATATATATATATATATATATATATATATATATATATATATATATATATATATATATATATATATATATATCGTTATAAAAAAGTAAACAATAAATATAGCCGGCTTTTTCTTTAATGATAACTTTAATGTTTTAAGTTACAAAACTCTTAAATTTTATGGTAAACAAAGAGAAAGGTGATATTTGCATCAATGTTAAATTTCTTAAATTTTACTTCACTTTCTCGTACAATTTTAATTTTATTCTGTTGCATAATTTATTCTATCGTGTTGCATCGCATTTTGACTCTTTTATTTAGTCTAAATCATGTGTTTTATATTGTCAAGGATAAAAATGATTTAGTAACTAAAGTTATGGAAGGTAATGTGATAATACATGAACTTTTATAGTGGTGTGGCTAGGATAATCATGATTACTCTTGATAAATAATTTTGAGCAAGAAACAATGGGAAAAGAAGCTGCAAAATTGGATTAAAAATTCTTGATTAATTTTTTATTTATGTTTTTTAGTGATATTCATTATGTTATAAGGTGGGGAAAATGGCATTAGAACTAGGCCAGCCGCATTATCTATTTTGCAGAATATATGGGTCTTACCATAGCTTTAAAAAGATATACATGAAGATATACAGAAATCTTTACTTTGCAAAAATAAGCTTTACTATTTTGCCCTACCATCTTTGCTTCTAACGCTCCCTACAATATCATTCCTATGGTTTTGAATCAATCTCCTTGCTGTTAATTTGATCACTGATTTTCCATCATTTGTGACTCACCCCACCCCATTCCCACCCCCCAAAACAAAAACAAAAAATTAAAGGGCAGCCAGTACACGTGATATTCATGCAGGGTTTGAAGAAAGGCCATACCCCAAGGGGGTGTGTTGTAGGCAGTATATCATAATATAAGTATCAGAAGCTAATTTCTTGTCTTGAATCCGTATCTATAGGTCACGTGGAGACAATTTTACTCTTGCTCCAAGACTCCTCACAAAATATTATTCAAAAAAGAAAAAGTTCATCTATACCTTTCTCCTTTAATTTTTTTCCCATGTTTTTGCTCAATATAAATGTAATTATTCGGAGTGATTTCTAGTTCATCGGCATCTATGTTTCTAGCTCCTCTATGTTTATTGAATGGTTGTCAATTGTCACAAAGTACTAAAAAAAAGAGGTGGTCAATTAGCTAGACTTTCAATTCAAAATCTAGAGATATAGATATGATTAAAAACCATTCAAGCTCATAATTAGTATATTTGGCTCTAGGTTGAATATATTCTACCAAACTAAGACAATTTCAAGAATCATGCACTTCAAAGAAAACAAAGTTAAATGCTATCATCACATACAATATATATAGTGATAAGACAGCAAAAACAAAAGTGACTTAAGACAAATGCGAAGACCATGGACTAATGTTTTTCAAGATCAATCAAATTTTGCAAAAACTGACAAAATTAAAGCATATTGAGAGGATATAAATCTGTTTGTGTAGGGTTATATTCCAACTTTGAAAAGTTAGTTTATCTAAGGCAAGGGAATGTAAGAAATTGTGTAAGTTGCTTTTGCCTAGGGTTCCATCAGTTTTGATCCCTTTTTAGCTAATATTTATCCTTTGGTGGCTGTTTTGTGGGACAAATTTCCCACCGACCCTTTGGCTTCTTCAACCTTCCTTTTTGCATGTAACATTAGGTTCCTTTCTCTGAAAAGCTTATTTTCTACATGCCTTTCGTTTTTTCTTCCTTGTTTGCTTTTACTTTATGGATCAACATGTAGTAGTAATATGTATTAATGGGAGTATATACGTTAGGTCGATTAGAGTTTGGAATAGTACAAATAAATGAACTTATTAAAAGCGGATCCAAGATGTAGAATCAAATTAATGAATTCAAAATAAGTGCAATATTACTATATGTATATATACAGTCAGATTTCTCTATAACAGCATCTTTATATAACAATCATTTACTATAAAAGTGAAGTTTTCCCGGAATCAAATTTTATATTATGTCTTTTATAACAAAATTTTATTATAGCGGCCAAAAAATATCGAAACAAACAAGACTGTTATAGAGAGATTTGACTGTATTTTAAAATCATATCGCATGCTTATACATAGTTAAAGTTGAAAACAATTGGTTCATTGAACTCACGTAGTTCGTCTTAATTTCGCGTATGAATCGACGTTTTTTTTTCATCTAGTGTTTGTTACCGCATTAGAGTCAAGCTAGATCCAGACTCACGACATAAAACCTTATATAACAAGGTAAAATGTTTTCTGACAAAGGCGTTTTCATACTAATGTACTCTAATATGATGCTTTTGTCCTTTGGTTAAATATAAAGGAGTACTTACCACTTCACTATAATTCGTATCGATGCCCGTGAACCAATGGCATACATTTGTTTATAGGTTGTAGACTTGCAATGTCATGTTATAAGTTGAAACAAGTTCTTTAGGCGGGAGATTTCACTATCAAGCAGAAGAGAGTCGAATAAGACGGCCATTTGCAAAAAGTATTATGGCCAATGGACACTTTAGGCTTTAGCAGCAGCGCCAGAGTAGGCCTCCACTACTACTATTCATTCAATTCAAAAAGATGGTTTTATTTAACGTATATGCATCAAATCCCTTTCACTCTATTCCTCGTGTCACTAGTGTCACGTGCCATATGGCATCAATTAGCCTTTAATCCATTAATAAAGAGGACTAATTTTATCTTGAACTTGAAGATTAATTGTACAACAAATCTAGAGTAAACAAGAATTTATAAATAAAATAAAAAACTAAGAGAAGAAAAAGAAATTTATGAGGTGGGCTGGGCCAGTGAATTGCGAGAGACGAAAATAACATATTTTGAGATATAATTTAGTGAATCAATTAGGCCACTTTCTTATAGAAAAGAAGAAGGGTAGATCAATGTTAAAAGAAAAAAAAATAGAGATATATGAATTGACAAATAAAACAATTAAAGCCAAAGAAAGAGTAGTTGAGATAATGTTTGAGGGATTTGATGACACTTTTGTTTTTTAATCAAATTAAACTATGAAAAGGAAGACAATAGAATTGATGACCCTAGCTATCAAAATATAAAGGTGTATAGGTTTATAGATATGATAATGTTCTCTCGTTCACCATAATGAAAGAAAAAGACAACAAATTCGGATTAAAAGTCCACATTAAGGAAAGGGGGGTGTAAGACGCTCCCTAAAAATAACAGTTTTATACAAAAAGCTCAAACTCAGAACCTCGGATTAAAAATAAAAGAAGATAGCTATTACTCTACCAAAATCCTTTTTGGTGACCACCATTGTTATAAATATGTATGATCATTTTAATCATGTTGAAGTGTACTAAAACTCAATGCAATATATTTGAGACGGCCATAGTATTATACCCCACAAGTTTTGTTTTAAATTAAATAATATTTTTTTCGGTCTAAAATAAGTGATTTTTTGATTTTTTGTTGGTTCAAAATAAGTGATATTTTTAGATTTTAAGAGTACATTAATTATTATTTTTCTTACACTATCCTTGGAGTAAATAGTGTTGGAATATGTGTTAGGAGTGTTTATGTGAAATAGTAAAGGTTAATATTATCAATTATATTTCTAATTAATGCATACAAAATAAATTTTTTAATATATATGAAAATATTCAAAAATTATTTATTTTAAATCAGAGGAAGTACTTTTTAGAAAATTTCATGCGTCAGTAATCTGTTTAATTAGGTTTACTTCCATCTAAGAATTAATTAGAAGTGAAAAGAGTTGAGGGTCCATTTCTCAAGACATGTAGAATGTTCATAGAAAAATTCATCTAACCAAACAAAAAGTAGAAAAAGCAAATCCATTAAATGTCACATTTGGATATAATCAAGATTAGAATAGCAGTTAAGGCCCCAATTTCCCTATCGTCGAATACGCGTTAGACAGAAATGTTGACTTTAAAAAAAAGCAAATTTGTTACTTAATGTTTTTTCCTGAATATAAAAATCTGAACTACAATGCTTTTTAAATCAGTTCTTATGTTGAGCTTAATTAAAACTAATAAAGGTATGCCTTAAATATATCTGTCCTTGAAGACGGGCATTTTTCTTCTTTGGTTGTACTGAATACTGATATTGTTAAATTCCACCTTTCTTCATTGTAAATCAAGCTAAGCTGAAATATCAATAGAAAAACAGATAGGGAATTGGAAAAAAAATGTATTGACCGAAAATATTGATTACAATTGCTAAACTAAATCTTGTACACACAAAAATGATAATAATAATAATAATAATATTGATACATAAAAAATAAAAAAAGCTAAATCATGTACACGTGCGTTTGTATAAAGAGTAAAGTTGTTTAGGAGGAGGGTAATGAGATATTAAGGATTAAGGGTACAGAGAGGGTAAGAATAAGAAGAGGGTTCCTTAAGATATTTTTCTTAAAGGTATTTAAGGATATGCGTTAAGGGTTTTTTTTCGGGTATCCTACCAATACCCCTATTGATCCTAAGGGTGCAATACTTAAGAGTTCTGTACCTCGTTTTTTTTTTTCATGTTTTATAAATTTCGGATGTGTAATGTTATAATTGTGCTAATTTATTGTATTTTAATGTGTAGGAGTCATTCGAAGTCAATATGAGACGAAAGTATACGAGTTGAAGCAAAAAGGGAACAAAACAAAGAATTGGGACAGTGGGGCGCTATCCGTGGCCCAGTTTTCAGAACCTCAAAAATTCCATTGCCAGGGCTACCGCCCCACGCTACCCTGGACGCTAGTGACGGAAAGTTTCTCCAAGTTTGCCTGGAACAAGGTTATTTTGGCCCAAGACCTTCTCCTCCCCCGCCCCACCAAACACGTATACAAGGAAGTCTTAAACTATTTATGAGGAGGAGACGCCACTTTGAGAGGAAAATACGTGCATGGAACACTCGGGAGCAAGGATTCTTTGTTCTTCTTTCTCTTCCCTTTCTTTAATCTAATAGTTTATTAGTTCTAGATTTTTGGGGTGCTATATGAACGTTGTAGTTTGAAGTTTGGATTATTCTTATTATTTTATCATATTGTTTATTTATTCAATCTTGTGCTTAATTATTTGATTGCTTGATCACTAATTGAATACTATCTACAAATCTAGGGTTGAACTCGAGAGAGAGAATTCTAGATCGCATATAAGATTGAATAAAGCAAGATATTAAACTCAAGCATTGGAAACGAATTTGCGGTTAGGATAAGGATACACCTAATCGCCTGCCTCAATTACTATACAGGAATTATTAATGTGTTCCGGTTAATACTAATACCATAGGATTATAGATGTTAGGTTAGCTAAATAGGCGACTAGTGCTTCGAAAGAATACTATAAGAAATATTAAACATGTCAATCAATAAACCAGATACACTAGTTAGACGATTTAACTGAAAAATTCAATGAAATTATTAGCTAACCCATAACTTTAGAATATCTTCTTCAATTGAATTCATCTCTAAGATTGTAGACTTGTCTCCTTTAATTTCTTAGTTTACTAATCTAGATTAGTTTTTATTAAATAATCACACTTTAAGAATCACTTGAATAGATTAATTTTTAGTAGCTTAATTTAGTAAATAGCTAGTCACAAGTCCTTGTGGGTACGATATCTGAGGTAATAATTTTATATTACCAGTACGACCAGAGCAACATCAATACATAATTTCCCGAGAAATGTAATGGGATGCTCATCTTTATCCTCAATGCTCTTCTCATCTCAATGTCTTTTTTATAAAATAATAGTCGCTCTCTTCAACTTCATTAAGAAAGCCTAAATCATCTTAGGGTGATCATCTACGAGCATCAGAAAATATCTATTGCTATTATATGTAGGTATTCTGTATGGACCCCAAATGTGTATATGGACTAAAAGAAAAATAATACCAGCTCTAGTGTAACTAAGAAGAAAAGTTTTCTTCTTTTTTCTAGCCATAGGACATACAATACAATTATTGAAATTGCAATCTAAGAACTATTTATTCTTCAGAAAATCTAGCTTCTTCATGACTCTTGCTGGTACACGCTCAAATCTCTTATGCTAATAAGTAGTATCTGCGTTTACTTCTTTTGTAAAACAACTAGTGATCTTTTGTGTCGCTTTGTTCCTGTTGGACTATAACGGCTCGACCAGTCATTTCATGAATTACAACCCCGTTTCCCTTATTTCTAATTCTTATTGTGTTGTTCAACTATATTTCATCATATCGTGTTGGTTGTTCTGTGTTCAGAGTGGTCTTGGAGTAGAATGAGACACTTAGCCTCTTATTCGGAAGTTTAAGTTGGAAAAGTCAACTAGATGTTGATTTATGTGTAGAAGACCTCGGATGTGAATTCTGACGGTTCAGATAGCTTTAGTAGGTAATTTTGGACTTGGTAACATGATTGAAATGTAATTTGGAGGTCTGTGATATATTTAGGCTTGAATTGGCGAAATTGAAAATATGACATTTTTCGGTTAGTAGTGGAAATCTTGATATCGGGGTCGGAATGGAATTTTGAAAATTGGAATAGGTATGTTGTCTCATTTATGACGTCTTTGCAAAACTTCAGGTCATTCAGATGAGGTTTGATAGGTTTTGGCATTGTTTGCGTAATTCGAAAGTTTGGAAATCCTTAAGCTTCAATCTGAGGGTGATTTGGTATTTTGATATTGTTTAGAGTGTTTCGAAGGTTGGAATAAGTTGGAATGGTGATATGTAACTTGTTAGCACGTTAGGTTGAGGTCCCAAGGGCCTCGGGATGGATTTGGGTAGTTAACGAAAAGTTTGGCTTTGAGTTGTTGTAGCAGATTTTGTTGCTTCTATCAGTTCCGCACTTGCGGATTGGGGACCACAGGTGTGAGGCCGCAAAAGCGATATAGAGATTGTATATGCGGATTAGATGACAGGATCAAAGGATCTGACCGCACCTACAAGCCCACAGATATGAAGCATGGGGCATAGGTACGGAAACTGGTGTTTAAGTGACTTTTCGCAGGTGCGCACCTGGGACCATAGGTGTGAGTCCGCATGTGCGGAATCCCTGTGCCAGTAAGTATAAATTGCCCCCCATTCGGGAAATTTTGCCCATTTCCACCACTTTTTAAATCGGGATTAAAGCTTTTGAGGGATTTGAAGAGGGATTCAAGGGGAAACACGTTGAGGTAATACTTTTGAACCTAATACTCGATTCTACAGTGATTTTCAATTGATTAAGCATGAAAATTGTGGGATTTACGAGTGAAAATTGGGGAATTAGGGCTTGGAACCTTAGAGTTAAAATTGGGTAATTGAAAAGTCAAATGAAGTTAGATTTTGGTAAATTTGGTGTCTATGGACTCATGAGAGGATAAGGATTCTGATTTTTATGATTTTTGTCGGATTCCGAAGCATGGGCCCAGGGATCGGGTTTGGCCAATTCTGAAACTTTTTATTTAATTTGATAATATTTGCATGGGCTTTGTTCCTTTGTATCAATGACGTATAATTGATGTTGAATAGATTCAGGACGATTTAAGGCCGAGTCGAGAGGCAAGGGCATCGCGCATTAGAGTTTTGTCTGGTTTGAGATAAGTAATGATTGAAAATATTGTCCTAAGGGTATGAAACCCCAGAATTCACATCGTTTCACTATTTTGAGATGAAACACAAGCTAGATGACGAGCATGAGGGCGTGCAACGATGGGGATTGTGACTTGGTCCATCCCGTTAAATTTCGTATTTGACTAAAAAATATTTGATAATATTGTGCTTTGAAAATATTACTATGTTTTGGGCACAGATTCAATGAAGTTTAGAGTAAGAACGATAAAAATCATAAATAACCCCTCAGGCAAGACATATATCATAAACCGCCCCTCGGGCATAATATCAATTAGAACCAATCCCTCGGGCAACCTCACAATCACTTGTAATTAGCCCCTCAAGCACAATATAAACCAATAACAGCCCCTCGAGCAACATCATATCACTCACTCTAGGTAGCTACGCTCACTTGAGGTGTACCGACTCCGGAGGGGCTCCTACAGCACAAGCTCTATCACAAGCCATCTCTTGGCATAATAAGTTAGGTCCTCTACCTCTCATGTATTAAAAATAGTAAAATATATATTGCGGTGCGCAGCCCGATCCCATGATATCCTCACAACACAGGCCTAGGCATTACTCAGTCAGAAACCTCTCAAGCCACTTGGGCTAACAGTAGAAAATAGGGTGCTCAGCCCAAATATCATTTATAGCATCAAAACAGAGTAAAGAAGGTCGAGTTATAGAATCAATAAAATATGACATGACTGAGTACATATATTAAATCAAAAATAGTGAGGAATAGTAGTAAAAAGCTCCTATGGGTCCAAATAGCTTGGCACGAAGCCCAAATATGGCATTCAGCCAAATCTGTTATAAAGATATTTTTCAAAGGATTTTTACTGAAAATGGATTTTAACGAGATGATTTGATTTCTATCCGGTTTTAGAAACATATTATACTTACTGTGGTGCTATGACGTAGATTTATATGTTTTCTTACTGCTCAGTCTTTATTTACTTTTATTACTTACTGAGTTGACGTACTCACATTACTCTCTGCACCTTGTGAGCAGACCCAAGAGTTGCAGGTCGTGATAGCAAGCGATGATCCATCATCTATGGTGGATACCCGAAGTCGTCAAGGTAGCTACATGGAGATTGTAGCCGTGCTCTTCTCCCTCTTATCTTCCTTACATTGTTTTAGTATTTTTTTTTCAGACTGTGATAGTCTTTGTTGTGTTCAAATAGACCTTAGTTGATGCTCGAGACTTGTGACACCCGATGTCAGGTTTATATATCTTCCTTACTAGTTATTTAGACTCATGCTACGGGATTTTATCTAATTACTAGCTTAAAGCATCTTTATTTTTAAATATTGCTTTGATTTGGGGTAGTGTCGGCTGACCTAGTTTCATGATAGGCTCTATCATGGCCGGGTTGGTTTTGGGGTCGTGACAAGTTGGTATTAGAGCCTATCTTACATAAGTCTCACGAGTCATGAGTGGGATTAGTAGAGTCTTGCATGTCGGTACAAAGACGTTTGTACTTATCTTTGAGAGGATGCAGAACCTTTAGGAAAAACTTCACATTCTTGAATTATTGTCGAGAGAATCTATTAATTCTAGTAACCAAACTTCTATTATTCTTTTCTTTCACAGATACTGAGGACACGCGCTATCGGTCTGGACGGACGAGTATCAATACCACCAATTAGGGTCACTAAAGGTCAAGGACACGGTTCAGGCTATTGTAGGGGCAAGGATGTAGCCCATACAACAGCTAGGGTAGTACCTATGGATTCACCAGCCGCCCTAATTCATTATCAAGTCCAGTTGTGGACACTTCGGCAGTACCAGGTCATATACCAACTATGCCTATTATTATCCCAAGCCTTCAGGAGGCCCTAGACCAAATTCTGTAGGCGTGCACTGGCTTGGCTCAGGCAGTCTCAGTTACTACGGCCGCAGCTACTTCTTAGGCCGGGGGAGGCACTCAGACTCCCGTCCCTCGCACATCTGAGCAAGTCGTGCAGGAACTTTGGACACCGGGGGAACCTCTAGCCCATCTGATTCTAGCTACTCAGGACTCTAAGCTCCTGTTATTCCAAAGAATGAGCAGTGCAGATAGGAGAGGTTTGGTAGACTCCAGGCTCCGTTATTTAGTGGTATCAAGAGTAAGGATGCAAATAGGTTCTTAGATAAGTGTTAGAGGATGCTTCAGATCTCATGTATTCTGGAGACCAGTGGGGTTTCATTCATTAATTTCCAATTCTTCGGGGCTGCGCTTAGTTGGTGGGAGGATTATGAGAGGTGTAGGCCGGTTGGTACAGTGTCAGTTTCATGGCAACAGTTCTCTGTTCTCTTTCTGGAGAATTTTGTACCTGAGTCTCGTTGAGAGAAGCTGCATTGGCAGTTTGAGTAGCTTCGTCAATATGATAGGTCTGCTACACAGTATCAGATGTGGTTTTTTGAGTTGGATCATCATGCGGTATGGTTGGTTCCCACCAACCGAGAGAGGATCAGGGGGTTTATAGATGGCCTCGGTTTCTAGCTTCGGTTTCTTATGACCACAGGGAGAGTATCTTGTGCTACATTTGATGAGGTTGTTGATATAGCTCGTCAGATTGAGATGGTTCATGGTTAGTGTGGATTCAGTGGTGCTCTTCATGGGGGTCAGTTTCGGCATGGCAGAGGCCGTCCATTCAGGCAAGCTCAGTTAGCTCGCCTAGTTTATCATGGGGCATTATCAGGCCATCGTTCACACGGTTCTCATCAGGGACATTCATCATTTAGTGCCCTTCCAGCTCAAAGTTCGTCCCGTGTTCCATCAGTTCAGGTCTCTTCCATGCCAAGTTCTTATGCTAGTCATCCAGGTGCTAGGGGTTCCCTTAAGTCCCCGTCTCCAGCTCCAGGGGGTTGTTATGAGTATGGAGAGTTAGAAATATGTGGAGGAAGTGTCCTCATTGTCATGGGGGTCCGACTCACCAGAGGAGTCAGCCATCGACTGCAGCACCAGTTACTTCACCACCCACACAGTTATCTAGGGGTGGATGATAGTCAGCTAGGGGTCACACTAGAGGGGGAGGACGATCAGGCGGTGGTCAGGCCCGTTTCTATGCACTCCCATCTAGACCAGATGTTATTGCTTCAGATATGTTGTGATTACAGATATTGTCCTCTGCTATAGGGATGCCATTGTGTTATTTGATCCTGGTTCTATTTTTTTCATATGTTTCATCATATTTTGCTCCTTTTTTGTATTTGCCCCATGAGTCTCTTGTTTCATCGGTTGATATATCTATTCTGGTGGGCGATACTATTATTGTGGACCACGTATATCTTGTGTGTGGTGACTATTGGGGGTTTGGAGACCCAAGTGGACCTTCTGTTGCTTTGTACGGTGGACTTTGATGTGATATTGGGAATGGGTTGGTTATCTCCATGTCATGCTATTTTGGACTGTTATGCTAAGACAGTAACGTTGGCTATGCCAGGTGTGCCACGGATTGAAGGAGAGGTTCGACCAATTTTGTTCCTAGTAGGGTGATTTCATATTTGAAGGCCCGCCGAAGGGTTAGGAAGGGTTGTCTGTCTTGTTTGGCCTTTGTAAGGTATGTCAATACAGAGGCTCCTTCCATTGATTCAGTTCCGATAGTGTGAAATTATATATATGTGTTTCCCGTAGACTTGCTGGGTGTGCTATCAGACATGGATATTGATTTTGGTATTGATTTGGTGTCGGGCACTTAGCCTATTTCTATTCCATCGTATCATATGGCACTCCGGAGTTGAAGGAGCAGCTTTAGGAACTCCTTGATAAGGGTTTATTCGGCCTAGTCTGTTGCCTTGGGATGCGCCTGTTCTATTTATGGAAAATAAAGATGGCACGACGAGTATGTGCATTGATTACATGCAATTGAACAAAGTCACAATCAAGAACAAGTATCATTTACCTCGTATTAATGAATTGACCATATCTCAGGTTGGGGTATCACCAATTGAAGATCAGGGGCTTGAATATTCTTAAGGAAGCTTTCAGGACCCGATATGGTCACTATGAGTTCCTTGTGATATCTTTTGGGCTGACCAATACCCTAGAAGCATTTATGCATTTGACGAACAACATGTTTCAGCCTTATCCCAACTTGTTTCTTATTGTGATCATTGATGATATTCTGGTGTACTCACGTAGTCAAGAGGAGCACGCTGAGTATTTGAGAGTTGTATTGCAGTAGTTACGGGGGATAAGATGTATGCAAAGTTCTCAAAGAGTGAGTTTTGGCTCGATTCATTGGCTTTCTTGGGACATGTGGTGCCCAGTGAGGGTATTCAGGTTGATAAGAAGACGATAAAGGCAGTTCAAAGCTGGCCTAGACCGTCCTTAGCCACAGAGATTCACATCTTTCTTGGGTTGTCGGGTTATTACCGTTAGTTCGTTCAAGATTTTCATCTATTGCATCACCCTTGACCAAATTGACTCAAAAGGGTGCTCCTTTCAGGTGGTCGGAAGAGTGTGAGGTGAGCTTTTACAAGCTCAAGACTGCCTTGACCGCAACACCGGTGTTAGTTTTACCATCAGCTTCAGGTTAATATACGATATATTGATTCTTTTAGAGTTGGTATTGGGTGTGTGTTGATACAGGATGGTAGAGTGATTGATTATGCTTCTCGTCAGTTGAAGCCCGAAGAGAAGAACTACCATGTTCACAATTTTGAGTTCGGTGCCATTGTTCACGCGTTGAAGATTTGGAGGCATTATCTCTGTGGTGTGTCTTGTGGAATGTTCACTGATCATCCTAGCCTCCGACACTTGTTTAAGCAGAAGGATCTCAATTTGAGGCAACGGAGATGGTTAGACCTGATAAAGGATTATGATATTACTACTTTACACCATCCGGGAAAGGCCAATGTAGTGGCTAATGCCTTGAGTAGAAAGGCGGTGAGTATGGGCAGTTTGGCATATATTCCTGTTGGGGAGAGACCTTTTGCAGTTGATGTTCAGACCTTGGCCAATCGGATATATCCTCATTTGCTTTTCCTCAAGGAGAGATTTCAGCACCACGATGCAAGAGATGTGACTATTGGTGATGATGGGGTACTGAGGATGCATGGGCGGATATATGTGCCCAATGTAGATGGGCTTCGAGAGTTGATTCTGGAAGAGGCCCATAGCTCGCAGTATTCCATCCATCCTAGTACAACGAATATGTATCATGATTTGAGGCAGCGCTATTGGTGGAGAAGAATGAACAAAGATATAATGAGATTTGTAGCTCGGTGCCTCAACAGTCAGTAGGTGAAATATGAGCATCAAAGACCAGGTGGCTAGCTTCAGCATAGAGATATTCCAGAGTGGAAGTGGAAGCGGATCACCATGAATTTCGTAGTTGGACTCCACTAACTTTGAGGAAGTTCGATGTCATTTGGGTGATTGTGGATCTGCTAACCAAGTACGTGCACATCATTCTAGTGTGTAGTACCTATTCTTCAGAGCGGTTGCTGAGATTTATATCCCAGAGTTTGTTCACCTACATGATGTTCAGTTTCCATCCTATAAGAAGGTACTCAGTTTACATCATAGTTTTGGAGGGTCGTGCAGCGTGAGTTCGGTACTCAGGTTGAGTTGAGCACAACTTTTCCCCCACAGGCAGATGGACAATCCAAGCGCACTATTCAGATGTTGGATGACATATTGCGCACTAGTGTCATTGATTTTAGGGATTCGTGGGATCATTTTCTACCATTCGCGGAGTTTTTCTATATCAACAGTTATTAGTCGAGTATTCAAATCACTCCATATGAGGCTTTATATGGGAGATGGTGCAGGATGCTTTGGAAAAGGTGAAACTGATTAAAGAGCGGCTTCGAATAGTGCAGTTGAGACAAAAGAGCTATGCTGACACGAAGGTTCGTGATGTGTCTTACGTGGTTGGGGATTGGGTTCTGCTGACGGTTTCACCCATGAAGGGTGTTATGAGATTTGGTAAGAGGGGTAAATTGAGTCCTCGATTCATTGGGCCTTTTGAGGTGCTTCATAGGATTGAGGAGGTGCTTTAGCAATCCGTCTCATGTTTGGATTTCAACACGGTTCAGTTAGATGATGATTTGACTTATGAAGTGGAGCCAGTGGCTATTTTGTAACGGCAAGTCCGAAAGTTGAGATCAAAGGATATATCTTCAATGAAAGTGCAGTGGAGAGGTTGGCCTGTGGAGGAGGTTACTTGGGAGGCCGAGCGTGAGATGCGGAGCAGATATCCACCTATTTAAGGCTTCAAGTATGCTCTTGACTCATTCGAGGATGAGCGTCTGTTTAAGAAGGGGAGGATGTAACGACATGACCGGTCCTTTCATGAGTTACAACCCCGTTTCATCCATTTCTACTTCTTATTGTGTTTTTCAACTATATTTCATCATATCGTATTGGTTGTTCTATGTTCGGAGTGGTCTTGGAGTGGAATGAGACACTTAGTATCTTATTCGGAAGTTTAAGTTAGAAAAGTCAATCGTATGTTGATTTATGTGTATATGACCTCATATGTGAATTATGACGGTTCAGATAGCTTCGGTAGGTGATTTTAGACTTAAGAGCTTGTTCGGAATGTAATTTGGAGGTCCATGATAGATTTGGGCTTGAATTGGCAAAATTAAAAATTTAGCGTTTTTCGGTTGGCAGTGGAAATATTGATATCAGGATCGGAATAGACTTTCAAAAATTGGAGTAGGTCCAATATGTCATTTGTGATGTGTGTGCAAAATTTCACGCTATTCCGATGAGGTTTGATAGGTTTTGGCATCGTTTGCAAAATTGGGATGTTTTGAAATCCTTAGGGTTCAATCTGAGGGTGATTTCTTATTTTGATGTTGTTTTGAGTGTTCAAGATTTTAAATGGTGATATGTGACTTATTGTCATGTTTGGTTGAGGTTCCTGAGGGCCTAGGGATGGATTTCGCTGATTGATGGAATATTTGGCTTTGAGTTGCTGCTGCAGATTTTGCTGTTTCAGTCATTTTCGCACCTAAGGATTGGGGACTGCAGGTGCGAGGCCGCAAAATCTATATAGAGATTGCAAATGCGGATTAGGTCGCAAGAGCGAAGGATCTGTCCACACCTGCGAGTCCGCAGATGTGAGGCATGGGGCATAGGTGCAGAAGTTGGTGCTTAAATGACTTTTCCCCGATGCGGAATCCTTTTGGTAGAAAGTATAAATCGACCCCCCTTCACGAAAGTTTTCCCATTTCCACCATTTTTGAAATCGGGATTGAAGCTTTTGAGGGATTTTGAAGAGGGATTCAAGGGGAAACACATTGAGGTAATGTTTTTTATCCTAAAACTCGATTCTATGATGATTTTCAGTTGATTAAACAAGAAAATTGTGGGATTTAAGGGTGAAAAATTAGGGAATTAGGGCTTAGAACTTGAGAGTTAAATTTGGGCAATTGAGGGGTCAAACGAAGTTAGATTTTGGTAAATTTGGAGTGTATGGACTCGCAAGAGGATAAGGATTCTGGTTTTGTGATTTTTTCAGATTCCAAAGCGTGGTCCTAGGGGTAAGGTTTTGTCAATTTCTTGGTATTTTATTTAATTTGATAATTTTCACATGGGTTTTGTTCCTTTAGCATGTATTAATGATGTGTTACTGATTTTGAATAGATTCGGGATGATTTGAGGTTGAGATGAGAGGTAGGAGCACAGCAGGCTAGAGTTTTACCCGGTTTAAGGTAAGTAATTATTGTAAATGTTGTACTGAGAGTATAAAACCCCGGAATTCACCTTGTTTCACTATTTTGAGGCGATACACATGCTAGATGAGGAGCGTGAGGGCGTGCACTACTGGGGATTGTGAAATGTTCTATCTCATAGCGACTATTAAGTTGAGTAATTGCCTGAAAAACTATTTGATACAATTGTGCCTTGGAAAACATTACTATGTTTTGGGCTGAGTGCCATATTTGGGCCCCGTGCCAAGCTGTTTGGACTCTTAGGGGCTTTTTACTAACATTCCTCACTGTTTTAATTTCATATTTGTACTTAGTCATGCTATGTTTTACTGAATTCATAACTCAGTCGTATTTACTCCGTTTTAATGCAATAAATGATATTTTGGGCTGAGCACCTTATTTACAATTAGCCCAGTAGTTAGAGGTTTTTGACTGAGTAAGACCGAGGGCCTGTATTGTGAGTATATCATGGGATCGGACTGCGCGTTGTAGCATGTTGTACTGTTTTGTGATATATCAGAGGCCGAGAGCCTAATTTTTTATGCCACGAGATGGCTTGTGATAGAGCTTGGGTTGTAGGAGCCCCTTCGGAGTCTGTACACTCCCAGTGAGCATGGGTAACCAGAGTAAGTGATATGATGTTGCCCAAGGGAATGTACTTGATTTGTCTTGTGCCCGAGGGGCTAATTATAAGTGATTGTGAAATTGCCCAAGAGGTTGTTCTGATTAATATTACGCCTGGGGGCGGTTTTATGATATATATCTTGCCCGAGGGAATATTCATGATTTTTATCATTATTACTCTAATATTCATTAAATATTTATAGAAACTGTTAGAAAGATATTTTTCAAAGAATTTTTACAGAAATTTGATTTTAACGAGATGATTTTATTTCTATATTGTTTTGGAAACATGTTTTACTAATTGTGGTGCTATGACGTGCATATATGTGTTTTCTTACTACTTAGTCTTTATTTACTTTTATTACTTACTGAGTTGGCATACTCACATTACTCACTGCACCTTATGTTTAGATCTAGGAGTTGCGGGTCGTGATAGCGAGCCCGATCCATCATCCATCGCGGATACCCAGAGTCAGCAAGGTAGTTGCATGTCGATCGCAGCCTTGCTCTTCTCCCTCTTATCTTCCTTAGATTGTATTAGTATTTTTTTTTCCAGACTGTGATAGTCTTTGTTGTATTCAGATAGACCTTAGTAGATGCTCGTGATTTATGACACCTCGATGTCGTGCTTATATTTCTTTCGCAATTATTATTTAGACTCATGTTATGGGATTTTATCTAATTAATAGATTAAAGTGTCTTTATTTTTAAATATTGGTTTGATTTGGGGTTGTGTCAACTAACCTAGTTTCATGAGAAGCACCATCACGACCGGATTAGTTTTGGGTCTGTAACATGGACTCTCTTGGGAGTAGGAGATAAAGGCTACCCTTTTCTTTGTCATTTCCCTTCAGTATCCAGTATACAAGTTCTAGAACACAGAATTAAGGAAAGAAGTTCACTAAACAATGCAATTATCCAGTCAACTTTGAAATTGACAGTAAGTTATACTTGAAATCATGCACACACATAAATACATCATGAATTATGTCATCACATGTGATATTATAACTTCCATGATAAATAATAGATCTGATTTATCATTTAGAATATGCACATTATCTCTCTTAGAGTCGGGCAAATTAGTCACATTAACCAGCATATTAGGATTAGATGATATATTATTAGTAGCACTGGTATCTATGATCCAAGGATCTATAATTTTGCAAAAAATGTGAATTAGCATTACCTGTCATGTTCATTACAGGATCCACTTCTTTGTCGTTGTTCAATGTTCTCATTAGTTGGTTGTATTTCTCTTCAATAAATAGTTGACCATTCCTTGAGTTGTTCTAATGCTTCCCCCATTTGCGACATCTTCCTTTAAAAAAATTGTTGCCATTCATAAATATATTGTCATATCTATTTGCTTCTACTTCTTTACTTTAATACCATGTGGATAGCCAACCAATTTATAGCAAGTTTTCATAATATGACCCCTATTTTAACAATTTTTACTATTTAAATTACTAAATGAATTGAACTTAGATGGGTTATCCTATAACACATACAAGTTGTAGAATCATTTATCTCATTAACCAGATTAGTAGGAGAATCCGACATACACCATTTTTCTTTGAGTTTCTCGTTGAACATAACATAAGCACAATTCACAGAAGGGGATGATAGTAAAGTAAAATTTGACTTCTAATGGCATCATATGAGAACCATTGTCCTCATCAAAACGATCTTGTAGATCTAACCAAACTTCATGAGCATCACTAGCATACATAATTTCATTCACCAACTCCTTTGATACGGTATTCATAATCCAGATAAAATCATACCATTGACTCACTCTTATTCTGTCCCCAAATCAGCAGTGAACTGAGCTTTAGTATTAATTCCATTGATTAACCCTAACATACATTTCAATTGTTATGCACTCAATATAGCCTTGCTCTAAACTGAATCATTCTCGGTTCTTTTTAGCTGAATCGGAATAATAATGTTGCTCGAAAATTATCCAATGGTTGCAAATATAGAGGATGAAGAGGATTGTCAATATCAAAAGTTGCCATGCTAATCTCCAAAAAAAAGAACCGAAAAAAGCAATTGAGGAATTGAACCAACACTTTCGACAATTAATCGAGAAACAAACCCTAGCTTTGATCGATCAACTTAAGATCTGATCTGATACCATATTAAATTATATCATTATTGTTGTGGCCAAATGCGCACAGACACGCAAGTATACGTGGTCGTCAAGTAATAAAGTGAATAAAAGTCGGATGTCGAACCTACGAGGACTTGTGATTAACTATTAACTAAATTAGACTATCCTAATTATCTAAACAATGATTAAACCCAAAAAAGGTGATGCTAAAGTAGTTAAACTAAAAAGAAAATAACTACTGAACTTTAAACAGAAGAAGAACGGATTTTTATATTATCAACGTGTTGAAAACGATCTAGGGTTATGGGTTATCTAACATTCCTATTGAATTCTTCAATTTAATTGACTAAATAATTTATCTAGTTTATTGGTAAACATGGTTAATATTGCTCATAGGAATCTGTCGAGTTCTTACTCGTCTATTCAGTCTAACTTAACGCCTATATGTCTATGGAGTTAGAATCAATAAGAACGCATTTATAATTCTTGTAAATCAACCAAACAAGACAATTAGGTATATGTCTATCCTAACCATGAATCTGTTCCTCGATGCCCAAGTTCAAGAACTTTCTGTACTCAATCATATATGCAATCTGGATTCCCACTTTCGAGTTCAACTCTATGTTCGTAAATAGTATTCAATTGGTGATCAAGCAATCAAATAATTAAGTGCAAGATTGAATAAATAAACCAATATGATAAACTAAGAAATCAAAATGAATATCCGAAAAATAATAGTCATGAAAGAGCCGCAGCCCAAGAACGTGAAGTATAACTCCATATATACATGGTAACTAAACAACAAATCATACAAGAAAACATAAAAACTACTCAGATGGGTGGAAAAAAGATAGAACATGATGAATTATGGCCTCCATGACGGCTCTATGCTTGTGTTTTCCTCTGAAAAAGTCCTCTTCCCACAAAATAAGTTTAGGTTGGCTTTTATATGAGTTGGGGGTGTCTTAGGATTGAACTAACTGAGTCCTAGTTGAACTAGGATGTGTTTGCGTTTTGAGCGTCCATGGCAGCATGGGGGGAGCCCTCAACTTTTCAACATTTTGTAACAATTTTACTTTTTGCCTTTTTTTTTTCCAATTTCGCTCCAATTCGCTTCATTTCATCCCAAATTGCATCCGAATGATTCCTACACATACAAATACCACAATTTAGCACAAACTATCATATTAAAAATCTCAAATCTACAAGACATGAGCAAATGTGAGGCAATATGCATCAAAATATGCATATATTAAGCAAAACATCAATACTCCACACTTACACATTGCTCATCCTCAAGTCAACAAACAAATAACTTTATTTGGGAGCACTCTACACCGATGACCATGGTTGATAGCAACAAATAAACTCTAGCATGTAGAATCACCACACACTTTCATTTAACTTATACCATACTTCAAAAATATTCAAACCAAGACAACATGCTCATAACAATCCTAGCCTCACAAACTGACTCAATGTTACATTGTACTCATGGCTTGAACACCCAAAATCATAGAGAAAGCTAATAATGTCACATATCCCTCGTAAAACTATGTGCCATCACAACAAAAACAAGAGAGTCGGATCTCATGATCCAATTTAGTTTAGGGACTCACTTGTATATAAAATACATCTCCACTCTCACAAAGAAGTCACATGCACACAATTGATATCATAAGCTTGCACTTAATGTAAATCCCTACTAATGTAAGCTCACTCGATCTAAAATCAATTAGGACTTTCTTATGGTTGTCATGTGGGTTAAGGGATGGGTAGGATATATATATATATATATATAAGAATAGTGGTTCACCCTCCTAAGCACTTTAACACATCACCAAATAACTTAAACGCAAATTCTTCAACACCACTTCAATTTCACAAATAATATTAACACCCCCCCCCCCCCCCCCACAAAAAAAATCCCTTCTTCTTTAAGCACAACTTTAATTCATATCCACTAGAAAGAACAAGACAATAATTTATTCTTCTATATTTTTTCCAGATTTTCTCTTCTTCTTTTTTTTTCTTTCAACAATTTTTTCCTTTTTCAATATTCGCTAGTGGTGTATTATTTTATAAAATAAGTGCACCTTTTTTCTTTTATTGGTTCCACTTAAAAGCCACCCACACTTAATCATTTCTTACTTTTTTAGCGCTCATTTCATTATTAAAGTGCTTTAAGAGGTAAAAGGATCAAAATAATGTAGATTTAAGAACAAAAAAGGTATATGTATGGCTACCAAATAAAAGTTTATAGGCTTAAAAAGGATTAACTAGAGATAATTTTATTTGTGATAAGAAATAAGCTCAAATAGATCAAATAAGGCCTAAAATCATTTTTCAAATTGAGCATCACCTAAATTTCGCTTAAACTCACATACAGGGAAAGTTATAGACACAAGTACAATACATGGACTACACAAAAATCTCACCACACATGGCACACGTCTCACTAAAGATGGTCCCATTCTGACTCTCAACAAATTCAAGTATTCATGGAGCCACGAGATATTAAACATTAAGCGCAAAGTGAACATAAGTCAAGTAAATGAGACATATGCATCAATAACATGCTATCCAGTTTGTACAAGCATAATAGACAATTTCAAGACAGAGGAAAGATATTACACATGCTAAAGCCTAAGTATGCCACTATCAAACAAGCCAGAGGCGACCTAGGAATCTCATCTTTCTTCCTCCATTTATTCTAAATTCCTAATCTACTCTAAAAGGAAAATAATTTACCCGGTTCAAACTACATCCTATGAAAAAGAATCGGGACATAATGAAAAATCACGGGGGATTATTGCTATAAAGAAAAAGATATATTTTTGTGTTTTTCTGTTTTTCAATTTTTTTTATTTAGACTTCAATCCCTCAAGAAAGCGGTCTACAAATTCATCGTCATAAAAAGTCCAAATTTTATGTTTTTTTCTCCAATTTTCTTGTTTTTTTTTTTCAAATAATTTTTTTTACATAAAAGCTACTACATTAAGAAAGAATACTACAAGTAACCCCATGATAGCGCAGAAAACCATTCAAACAATATCATCATCTCACACTTAAAATTGTGCATATCCTCAATGCACACTATAAATAACGATAAGGTAAAAAGACTCCCTAGTAGGCCAAAGGCCGAATAGCAGCTCATGCGATACTCGGATCCTTTGTGCGGGCACCACATGCTTAGTTCCAACCACATGGCTCACTTTTGCACACTTCCTATGACTTTTTTTTCCTATGCTCAAAATCCTACAAAATAAAACAACACTCAAAAAATAATACAATAAGAAAAAAATTAAAAATAAAAGAAAGTAATAAAGTTGGGTTGCCTCCTAACAAGCGCCTAATTTAACATCGTTGCACGATGTGAACCATTTTTTTCTCTACCTCGAACTTATAAATTGAGCCCCTAATTTAGCTTCAGGATTTCTATTATGCTCCCGGGACGGTGAGACAAATTTAATTGGACCAAGTAACCAATATTGAATTCTACATTTCTTGGTCTTCGGATGAGGTATATGATTCTCTCTCTCTGGCACGACAAATTCAAGATGTAAGCATCTTGTTCCTCGTCCGTTGGCTCCTCCAAAGGCTCAGATGACTCCATTTCTATGTCATCATCTAAACATAATATTTAAAAATATATGGAATGAGGACCAATACGCCCTAACTCTAGAATTGTATTACTCTTTACATCCTCATATTTACACAGACTAGAGTCTCCAACTATAGTATTGTCTACTTTCTCACATGACTCTAGAGTGATTTCCTCAACATGGACATCATCAATAAAAGTGTGGTCGGATGATTGACTCTCCACTTTAGCTCCTCAATTTGGCGTATAAGTTGCTTTTCAGTTTCACATAATTTAGAACTATTTTGTTGGGTGTTAGACACATCAACTTTTGCAATCAGTTGAGCTTCCAAGTCGTGCATACCAGTGCCAAAATTTTTTATCTCTTCTCTCAATTCCCTCTTCTTTCTATTAAGTCTTTTGTCCTATCTGTAATTATCTTACGTTGAGCTTCGTATATTTCTAATCATTCAGTTTGTTCCATTATCCAAGTTTTGCTCAAAATCTCCACTTTTTCAAAAAATTTCTTTTGTTGAAACTCGTTCTCTTCATTCAGTTCTTCCATCTTAGCCTTCATTCTTGTGATTGCTTCCCTCATTCTTTTCATATCTTTTTTGAGCTCATCTTGTTACTCAGCTACTTGCTCTCAGAATATCCCTAATATATGCATCATATTCCATATCCTGCATTTCATTGCCCTATCAAAATCATGCACTGTTAGACAAATCATACTAAGGGCTCAGAGAAGGATGAAAAGAATTAGTACAATCATCCTAATGGCCATATTGACCATCACACATATTACAAATATTCCACTCAAAGGATTGAGATTGTGCACACAACTCACTCCTGAAAATATTTTGACAATTATTCCACCAGTGGGATTCTCATAATATGGACAAGGATCTTCAAAATAAGAATAACCATCATTAGAATAATTTTTATTCCTAGATGCCATACTAAAATAGATAAAAAAAATTAACTAAACTAGAACACATAAATATGATAGATAAAAAAATTTAAATGTCTAATCTAGAAAAATAGCTAATTTTTAAGTCCCCTGCAACGACGTCAACAATTTATTGCGGCCAAACGCATACGCAAGTATACGCGGTCGTCAAGTAATAAAGTGACTAAAAGTCGGACATCGAATTCACGAGGACTTGTAATTAACTATTAACTAAATTAGATTATCCTAATTATCTAAACAATGATTAAACCCAAAAGAAGTGATGCTAAAGTAATTAAACTAAAAAAAAAATAACTAATGAACATTAAACAGAGGAAGAGTAGATTTTCATATTATTAATGTGATGAAAACGATTTAAGTTTGTGGGCTATCTAATATTTCTATTGTATTCTTCAATTGAATTGACTAACTAATTTATCTAGTTAATTAGTTAACGGGGTTAATATTGCTCATAAGAATCTGTCAAGTTCTTACTCGCCTATTCAATCTAACCTAACGCATATGTGTCTATGGAGTTAGAATCAACAAGAACACATTTATAATTCCTGAAAATCAACCTAGCAAAGCAATTAGGTATATGTCTATCCTAACCGCGAATCCGTTCCCCAGTGCCTAGGTTCAAGAACTTTCTCTACTTAATCCGATATGCAATCTGGAATTCTCACTTTCGAGTTCAACTCTAGATTCGTAGATAGTATTCAATTGGTGATCAAACAATCAAATAATTAAGTGTAGGATTGAAAAAATAAACCAATATGATAAACTAAGAAATCAAAATCAATATCCGAAAATAATAGTCATGAAAGAACCACAACCTTAGAACGTGAAGTTTAGCTTCACATAGACATAGTAACAAAATAACAAATCATAAAAGAAACATAAAAACCAATAAAATTAGTGGAAGAAAGATGGAACTTGATGAATTAGGGCCTCCACGGCGGTTCTATGCATGTATTTTCCTCTCAAAAACGTTCTCTTCCCACAAAATAGGTTTAGGTTGGCTTTTATATGAGTTGGGGCGTCTTAGGGTCGAAATAACCGAGTCCTAGTCGAATTAGGATGTGTTTGTGTTTTAAGCGTTTGGGGCAGCATGGAGCGCTGGCCCTGGCCCTCAACTTTTCAACATTCTGTAAATTGTGCCACAGCCAGTGCCGCACGCAGGCTGTGACCCTCAAATTTCACTTTTTACCTTTTCTTTAATTTCTCTCCCATTCGTGTTATTCTCAAATTGTATTCGAATGATTCCTACACATAAAATATTAGAATTTAGCATAAATCATTATATTAAACATTTCAAATCTACGTAACATGAGCAAAATGTAAAGCAATACGCATCAAAATATGCCTACATTAAGGCAAACACCAATTATCAAACTCGAATGAGATATCGAAAGAGAAGCAGAGAGAGAATTGGAAACAATGTATTGGCTGAAAATGATAATTACAATTAGGGGTGTACAAAAGTAAACCGACAAACTGCACCAACACGATAATCCGAGTTAAACCAAGAAAAAAAAACCCGACCATGGTTTGGTTTGATTTGGTTTGGTATTGGAAAAAAAACCTGACCATAATTGGTTTGGTTTGGTTTTAACTAAAGAAAGTCAAACTGAAACCAAACCAACCCGACATTATATATATAGAACTTTTAGATATATTTAATATATAAATATACTTATTGTAATGTAATTTATAAATATTTCTTAAAGAAATTCATAATTTTATCTTTTAAGGTATTATTTCAAGGTTTGACTTAGAGCTTTTTGAATGTTCCATTTTATAGCCATTAACATTAGTAAATTAAATAATGCGAACAAAAGCCAAATTAAAACCAAAATCAGATCAATTTTAGTGGTAACAAAAGACATTCAATTCAATACTATGAACGTGAATGTATTGAATATCTATTTTTTTTGCAATAATTTAGATAAATACACAACTTATTTTTATTTTTTCTTTAGCGTTTAGTCATGTAATTAATATTCCCTTATTAGTCTACTTATTTTAGCATGACTTAGTAATTTTAGATTATATTTATTTTATTATGGCTTTTTAATTAGCAATATTGATATTACACAATTTTATTGTCTTCGTTATTGAATATTTTAGGATAATGCCATGACACATCTTTTGTATTATTTTCTTGAAAAATACTTTATATAGTTGTATCTTACTAGGATTAAAGAAATACTTTGAGCATAATTTATGTGTTTTGTTCTATGAAGAATTATTGAAAAAAGTTTAGAAAAAACCCGAATAACCCGAAAACCCGAGAAAACCTGAAAAATCCGAGAGCGAAAAACCCGAGTTTATTGGTTTGGTTTGGTATTTAGATTTAATAACCCGACACAATTGGTTTGATTTGGTAATTGTAAAATCCGAACCAACCCGGCTTATGTATTACAACTGCTAAGCTAAAGCATTTAAACGTGTATATATAGACTATCGAAGCATAACTAACTTAGCTACGATCAATTAATTCTAACCATCTAACTAATATATGTTATGTTAACCTACACAAATATCACTTATACACAACACTACTCCTTCAAGATTTCATACTTACAGTTGGTAGTTTACCATCTCAACAGATATTATGAGCTTGCAAAACCTGATTCGATACTTTAGGTGAGTCTTGCGACCCAATAAATTTCATAGAATGTCACTTAAAATTTTGAACTAGAATACTTTAGGTGCAAAAACATACTTACTATATATTATCTCAAGGGTTAACGCTTATAAATACAAACTTTGGAACCAATTAAACATATTATCTACGTTCAACAAAAAAAGAATACACATTATATTTAATAATTAGCCCGCAAGAATTGTATTTTATTATTTTACCTTTTGTTTTGCCATTAATTGTTAAAAGGGTAGAGAATCTCCCTTCATTCTTTCAAGCACGTAGTTCAACTTTTAAGAATACAGTAAGATTTAACTAATATATTCTGAACATGCAACTCAGAGTGATTAAGGGTCAAAAACTCAAGTTTGACTGCCACACTACTCAAGAAAAAGAATTTTAGAAGTAGAACATCTGATTCTTGGCACAGCAACTTACAAAAAGTAAATTGTACCACAATCCTCAAGATTTTATTTAATTATCTTTCCCACCCAAAGGTCTTAATTTAGCACATTACTATAGGACTATCATTTTTCTTAAATAGTCTTTGCAGGATATATATTACATATCCATATAACAAATTCATAAACATGAAAATTGCTCCACTTTTTTTCAACTTAAATGAGATGCAATTAACTCTATATATGATTATCAAATGCTATAATTTGACAGAATGTTTGGTAAAAGAATGGTCCTAACTCTTGCTTAAAGAACTGTTGTGCCTAATGTACCAATATCCAAAGATAGGGGAGCTTAAATGCTATTTTTTAAACTTCAGTGGGGGATAATCGAATTAGCTAATTTCACCATCAACAAAAACAAAATCCAATCAAATGACTTTCATGACCTCTATGAAAGCTATTTGACAAACTATAGGGCTAACTAGAGAGGACAAAATGTCAATAATTTATTCAATCAAATAACTCCGAATTGAATGATTAATTTGAATTTTAAAGTCATACCGATTAAGCAGATGGACCAATATCATGCAGTTTAAATATAAACAAGGTGGAAAATAAATAATTCTAATCACAGTGTGCAAGTTGAAATTCAATTATTCTTATCATAATCACTTCCTCCGTTTGGTTTTTACTTGTTAAATTTTTCAGTTAATTATTTCTTGTTAACTATAACAACAACAACCCAATATAATCCCATAATTTCTTATTAACTATGGGAAAACTAATAAATTTTTTTATACATTAATATATTCAAAATATTAGCAATATATATTAGAATATATTGTGTGTTAGTAGAATATTCTTTCATTATTGTACAGTCCTATAGTTGGTAGGATTTGATACCTCTCTGTACTCTATATATACTTCTGTGAGCAATACGAGAAAATTAATTCTCCCAAAACTCTCTACATGGTATCATACGTCAGTGGCTTATTGCCAAAGAAACCCTAATTCTTCCCTACCCACGCCGCCGCCGCCGCCGCTGCACTAATCGGCAGCCCGCCGCCACCGACCTTCTCGGTCCACCGCCTCTCTCCGGCATGTTACCGCGCCACCGCTGCACTAACCGGCAGCACTCTCACTCTCGACGTCGATCAGCGCCTCCTCTGCCTCGCGCTTCATGGCCGCTACGACATCCAACGATCTTCTCCAGCCGATTTCCATCAATGCATCGGCTCAAATCCCACTTAAATTGGATTCCACTAATTACCTGGCGTGGAAATTCCAATTCCGAACCCTTCTTACGGGTTACGACCTCCTCGACTTCTTAGACGGATCAAAGCCGTGCCCACCAGCCACTATCGTCGACAAGGAGGTAACTTCCCCCAATCCAGCATATCCTTACTGGATTCGCCATGACAATCTTATTCTCAGTGCCATCATCTCGTCGATCACACCGACGATCATCTCCTTTATTGCCGCCGCGGAAACCTCTAAAGAGGCCTGGGACATCCTCGCGCGCACATACGGCACTGCTTCTCGTGGTCGTATCATGGCTCTCAAACAGCAGCTCCATAATCCGGTAAAAGGTCTGATTTTATGCACGGTATTCGCGTGATTGTGGATGAATAATCTCTCCTGGGTGTTACTGTTGATTCTGAGGATCTTGTCATTAAGGTTCTAAATGGTCTTGATGATCCGTATATGGAGCTCTCTCATGCTATCCAAGCCCGTGAATCTCCAATCTCTTTTGCTGAATTACATGACAAGCTGTTAAGCATGGAGGCTCAGATTACTGCCCGTGCGCCAGCCACCTCCGCCGCATCTGATTTGGCTCCGTCAGCTGCCTTCATTGCCGGACAGCAGTCCGGCCGTAACCGCTTTGGTGGCCGTGGCAGCCGTGGTTTATCCTCCGGCCGCGGTGGTTACTCCAACAATGGCCAATCTCGCGGGTACAATGGGAAGTGCCAGCTCTGCAGTGAATTTGGCCACTCCACGCGCCGCTGTCCGTCCTATCCTATTTCCGGCGTAAATTAACCTCCTTACGGTGGACCACTGCCGCGACCAGCATACGCTGCGTCATCTTATCCGGCTGCTCACACAGCCCATCACTCTTCATCTGATTGGATTCTGGACTCTGGTGCCACTCATCACATAACCAATGATCTTGCTAACATGTCTCTTCACAGTCCTTATACTGGTTTCGATGGTGTGGTTATTGGTAATGGTGAAGGTTTAAAAATTACACATACTGGCCAACTTTTCAGTTATTCATCTCTTTTATTGCCTGGGGCTCTCTGTGTTCCACATATTCGTAAAAATTTGATCTCTGTTGCTCAATTATGTCGTCACAATAATATTAATGTTGTTTTTTCTTATACTGATTTTCAGGTGAAGGATCGTCGCACGTGGGCAACACTCGTCAACGGCCCGCGTAGGAACGACGCCTACTACTTGCCGGCGGCTTCCCGTCTACCGTCCGCCCTCACGGCACAAAAGCTCCCTGCGTCATTATGGCATTCTCGGTTTGGTCATACGTCAGCTAAAATCCTACTTCATTTAGTGTCTTCTAGCAGTATAACGTCCAGTAGTGTGTCTGATTTTGCTTGTGTCTCTTGCAAGCTTCATAAGTGTCATAAGTTACCTTTCTCTGAGTCAAGTTTATCTTCTACTGCTCCGCTGGAGCTTATTTTTTCTGATGTATGGACCTATCCAATTATTTCAAATGAACGATTTAAATATTATGTCATTTTTGTTGATCATTTTTCTAAGTACGTTTGGTTTTTCCTTTACGCCGTAAATTTGATGTCTTACAAACCTTTCCCACTTTTAAGTCCATTGTCGAAAAATACTTCTCTACTAAAATCATTACTCTGTATACTGATAATGGGGGTGAATTCCTAGCTTTACGCTCTTTTCTTTCCTCCCATGGCATCTCACATCTCACTTCACCTCCTTATACACCTCAACACAATGGCTATGCTGAACGCCGTCACCGTCATATTGTTGATACTGGTCTCACTCTCCTTCATTATGCCTCTGTCCCTCTCATTTACTGGCCTTATGCCTTTGCCACAGCAGTCTATCTCATTAATCGTCTTCCCAAGACAAATCTCTCGATGCTCTCCTCCTTTGAGTCTCTCTTCCATAGGCGCCCCAACCTTTCCAAACTGCGTGTCTTCGGCTGTCAATGCTTCCCTTGGCTTCGGCCCTACACATCACACAAGATGGAACCCAAATCTCGTGCCTCTATCCTCTTCGGCTACTCATCTACTCAAAGCGCATATCTATGCTTTGATCCCTCAACGTCTAAAATCTTCGTCTCGCGTCATGTCACCTTCCATGAAGATATCTTCCCGTTCTCCAAATTGTCTAACCCCGAGTCTCCATCCGTACTCATTCCGGTCACCCCAGAAGTCCTTTCGTTGCCTCCACCAGTACCTGTTGCCGCTCCCACTAGCGATCCTTCACCGGACGCACTGCCAGCGCCCGAGCCACCAGCGCCTCTTACGGCACCGCCGGCGACCCCCCCCCCCCCCCGCCGCTACACCCACTATGCCTCCACCTTCATCCTCTCAGGGTGGTCATCACATTCAAACTCGCAGCAAAAATAACATCTTTACGCCCCAACAAGAAGTTTGGTGTGTCTGCTGTATCCTCTCCAGCTGTTACAGAACCTCAGACTTTGTCTAGTGCTATGTCTGATGAGCGCTGATGCGCTGCTATGTCATTGGAGTTTGATGCTCTGCTACGGAATGGCACCTGGGATCTTGTTCCACCTGATTCTTCACAGAATGTTGTGGGCTGCAAGTGGGTTTTTGTATCAAACGAAAGCCTGACGGTAATGTGGATAAGTTCAAAGCCCGACTTGTTGCGAAAGGCTTTCATCAGCGACCAGGTGTCGACTTCCAGGAGACTTTCAGTCCGGTTATTAAGCCAGCAACTGTGCGTTTGGTTCTCAGTCTAGCTGTATCCAAGGGCTGGCCTCTTCGTCAAATGGATGTGAACAATGCCTTTCTCCAGGGCAAGCTTACAGAGGATGTCTATATGGCACAACCACCGGGTTTTGTTGACAAATCCTATCCATCTTATGTCTGTAAGTTACAGAAAGCTATTTATGGTCCCAAACAGGCACCCCGGGCATGGTACAGTGAGCTCCGCCAATGCCTTTTGGCCATGGGTTTCATCAACACTACCTCTGACACTTTGCTCTTCGTCTTTCAGCATTCTGGTATTACAGTCTATTTTTTGGTATATGTTGATGATCTCATATTGACTGGTAATGACTCTTCCTTCTTGAACCGTGTGATTGACTCTCTTGGGACTAAATTTTCTCTTAAAGACATGGGTGATCTAAGATACTTTCTTGGTGTTGAGGTTCTGCGCAGCTCCAAGGGGTGTTTTTTTCCTCAGTGTAAGTATATTGTTGATCTTTTGACTCGTCATAATATGCTGGAATCCAACCCTGTTCAGGCGCCAACAGCGGCGTCCACCCGCCTTCATCTGGCCGACGGCTCAGCTCCTGCCGATGCATCTGCCTACAGGCCCTTGGGGGACTCCAGTATCTCTCCTTCACTCGTCCTGATATCTCCTTTGCTGTGAATAAACTCTCACAGTTCATGCACGCTCCTACTGTCACTCATTGGGGTGCAATCAAGCGCCTCTTCCGATATCTGAATTGGACGCGTGACTTCGGAGTCTGGCTGCGTCCTTCATCTGCTATACATCTGTATTGTTTCCCTGATGCTGATTCGGGTGGAAACTGTGATGACCGCTCCTCAACTGGTGCCTATGTTGTCTTTCTGGGGCCTAATCCTATTTCCTGGAGCTCCAAAAAGGAGCGTTCCATTGCACGATCTTCTACTGAGGCTGAATATCGTGCCATTGCTTCTGCTGTCGCTGAAGTCCGTTAGCTTCATTCACTGCTACGCGAGCTTCATGTCCCTCTTCCGGCTGCTCCTGTCATTTACAGCAATAACATTGGCGCCACTTACCTCTGTGCCAACCCTGTGTTTCATTCGCGCATGAAACTCATCTCCGTTGATTATCACTTTGTTCGTCAATTGGTTCAGAATGGGTCTCTTCGTGTTGCTCACGTATCATCTGCTGATCAGCTTGTTGATGCTCTCACCAAGCACTTATCTCGTCCTCGGCTTCTTCTGCTAATGTCCAAGATTGGCGTGTCCTCCGGCCCTCCATCTTGAGGGGGCGTATTAGAATATATTGTGTGTACTTTTTTATTATTAGTAGAATATTCTTTCATTATTGTACAGTCCTATAGTTGGTAGGATTTGATACCTCTCTGTACTCTATATATACTTCTGTGAGCAATACGAGAAAATTAATTCTCCCAAAACTCTCTACAATATAATCCAACATCAATGGTACCGCTAAAGCTTATAATCTGGCCGTATCGATGAGAGATTTTCACTTCGCAAGTGCGTGACCATTCTTATTTTCCTATTTTTCTTTTTCTTCACTAATCTGCTAATGTAATATGATTCTCCTTTTCTTTATTTTTTTTATAATAAAAAAAAAAGAAAGAAAGCACCAAAGGTTAAAAAGTTTGAATTTTAGGAAATTTCATCCCCAAGCAAAAGAGAATGAGAAAAAAGAAATTTTCAACTTTGAAACAAGAACTACATTCCATATATTCACTTCAAAGAGATGAATGATCAGACCAGGCTGGACTGACCAGTGATCACATGATCATATAATAGATAAATTTCAAATAATATCAAACCCTATTTATCCCATTCTTTTTCTTCAAAATTCACGTGGGTTGCACCCCCCTTTATTTTTTCATTTAAGTAGAAAAACTTAACCCCTCAATTCCCCCCCCCCCCCCCACCCCCACTACAAAACAAGTAAAAATTTGAACTGAAGAAATCTATATGAATATGAAGGTGCGGGGGAATCTTGTACTGCATGTAGTTGGGTCACGAATGTTGTCATGCACTATTCAAAAAATTGAGTTTAGAAAAAAAAAAGATAATCAGAAGGTTAAGGAAGAAAAGAAGAAGGAAAAAAAAAAGGAAAATATGGGTCCAAGATTTAAAGTGAATGCATAAAGTGTCACTTCACTCACTATTATTACGTTGTATAGTCGTAACGGAAGTCCGGTGTGCAAGGCATTTCGTATTTTCACAAAATTATAAAAAAAGATCGCGACCTAAAAGTATAATATAGACAATTTACTATAATGCAAACACTATTACGATATATAGCCGTGGTGAGTATAAACTTAGTATAAAACATAACATTATTTTTTAAAAGAAATATTATTCCCATATATATAATTAATTAAATGTTTAAAAGAAAAAAATAATCAAAGTTCGATTACACTTATTGAAATAATATCTTATTCTAGTTTCCAAATGTTAGTCAATTTGATGAACTAAATTTGTTTCAAAATGTTTGACATTTTGAAAAAAGAAAAAGCTCCTTGGTAATTTATTCTTTTCCAAATCTAGCTTTATCACTCCAATTGATGGAGTGTTAATTAAGTTAAATATTTAATGAAGAGATTAATGATGGTTTATCTAAATAATTTTTAAATTAAGGCTATCAAATGTGGTTCATATTAATATGAATATCATAGAGTGTGGCATTGCAATAATAACATCAATAACAAATTAAACTCAATGTAATTTTACAAGTAAAATTTGAGGAGAGTAGTACATATGTAATTTTTATCCATATCTTATAAAAATATAGAAGTTATTTTTGATATACCTTCGCCTCAGGAGAGAGTATGACATTCATGGGCATAGCTACAGTCTTGTAAGGATGGTCATCGAGAAATTAGATTGTATATATAAATAAAATAATAGATTTTAAAGGTATATAATATGTACTGAATATTCTTTATTAAGAATTTTTCTTTGATTCTTTTTAAGTTTAAATACTAAAAAATTTTTGACTTCGCTACCAATATCATTACGTTATCTTCCAATGCTATACATACTATAGAAAGCATTATACGTACAGTATAAGAAATGAAAGAGAAAGTGGGGAATGATGAGTGTAGTTTCTACTATGCCATTCATTATAGTCTCATGGAATTCAGCGTTGTTTTTTCAAACTTCTCCTTCGTACCCGCGCTCAAAAGCAAGAATCCGTTGATTGTTTTAACACCACACTCCACCCCGCCCCTACCCCTACCCCCACCCCCACCCTTAATTTATACCCCACTCAGTAACACCAAAACAGCAAGAAAAATAATTCAAGAAAACTCAACCCCTTTTAAACAAGAGCAAAAAATATGCTCTGTTGAACACTTAACCCCCCCCCCCCCTCCCCCAATACCCTAAAACCCACCACCCCCTTTTTGCTCTATATCAAGAATATCACCATTTTAACAGGCAACCATAAAAATACAATCTTTAAGGTTTCATATACCTTTAGATCTACGTTACTATAACATAACCCCATAAATTGCTTCTTTTATCATTTTCCCAAATCTCGAGGTAACACAAAAATTTTCCTAATTCGGATTCTATGGATGTTGTTTAAACTTTGTTGGGGCAAAAAAGGTTGAGTCTTTGAGTTAAAAGTCAAGAATCCTATGCAAAATAAATTGATATTTCAATGTGTTAAAATTATCAAGATTGTAATTTGCTTGTAATTAGGTGTTGAAGAAGTATTTACGGTGTAAAGAGAAGTGAAACAGTTTCCCCTTTTTGCAATACACCCTTTTTGTTCTTTTATATATCATTCACCTAAAAGGGTTTCTTTTTTTACTATAGCATGCGAGTGTTGAGGGAGCAGAGAAGTGAAGCATGCAACAGAATATGAAGAAAAGTTCAAATAGTTGTGAAGCTGCTAAACCTAAAGAAAGACATATTGTTTCTTGGTCTCAAGAGGTTTGTGATTATTTAGTTTCTTTTTTTTTTTCATTTGACTGTGTTTTTGAATTGCTGTATTGGGATTTTTTTCAAGAAATGATTTTTTTTTGAATTTTTTTTGGTTGTCTTTTAAGTTGTTGGATTGTTGTATTGATTGGATTTAAACATGAGTTGAGGTTAAATGGAGAAGTGTGTATCCGTATAGCGGACCTCAACTCGTTTGGGACAGAGGTACAATTGTTGTTTAGGTTTGTGATTATTGGGTTCCTTTTTGTTTTTTTTCAATTTGATTGTGTTTTTGGATTGCTGTATTGGGTTTATTTTGGTTTTTTTGTTTTTTTGTTGTGTTTTAAGTTGTTGGATTTTAAATATGAGTTGAGCTTAAATGGGGAAGTGAAGATCAGTATAGCCGACCCTAACTTGTTTGGGACTGAGGCGTAGTTGTTGATCTTGCTAATTTTGGAACTACTGTATTAGGATTTTTGCAAGAAATGACTTTTCTGTTTTTTTTTTGTGTTTTAAGTTATTCGATTGTTGTATTGATTGGATCTTTGACACGTAGTGGATTTATTTTTATGAGTTGCAGGAGGATGATATACTAAGAGAGCAAATTCGAATCCATGGAACTGACAAGTAATTTGTTTTTCCCCTATTTGATTTTTCTTTCAACTTTTTTGTTAATATGTGCTTAAAGTTAAGTGTGTTTGTGATATTAGCTCTGATAATTCAAATTTATTTTCTGGTGTGTTATTGTAGTTGGACGATCATAGCATCGAAGTTCAAGGATAAAACAACAAGGCAATGCAGAAGAAGGTTAGTTAAAAATGAGTCCTTGATAGAAGCTATTATTACTCTGTGTTTCTGTTTTCCCTTTTTTTTGGTTGGTATTTTAAGGTAATTTCGTTTGAAATATCTGCAGATGGTTCACTTATTTAAACTCTGATTTCAAGAAAGGGGGATGGTCACCTGAAGAAGATATGCTTTTATGTGAGGTAAAAATGATGCTTTTCTTGATTGCTTCTTTTTATCTTCCACTCCGTTCACTTTCACTTAATTTTAGCATTTTGTGCTTAACTGTGGATTGTATTTGATTGCTGCTATTTTCTTTTTCAGCCCATTTAAGTTCGGGTTAGCTATATTGCTCGGACTCTCCGAAATAATCGATGGGTGCGTGTCTGATCCTCCAAAAATAGTACGTTTTTGGAAGATCTGTCACAGGGTGTGACGGCTATTTTGGAGAGTTCGTGCAACATAGCTGGTTAGGAATTGTCTTGTGATCGAAATCTAGATATCTGATAGAAAAAGAATATTATTTGCAGGCTCAAAAGATCTTTGGTAACAGATGGACTGAAATTGCCAAGGTGGTTTCAGGCAGGTAAATAGCATTGTATTTTGTTATTATTATTGTTGTACTTTTCAGCATTTAGTTGGGAATAATAAGTATTCACCTGATATTCTTGGTTTTTTAAATGCAGAACTGATAACGCTGTGAAGAATCGATTCACTACACTGTGCAAAAAGAGAGCTAAACATGAAGCTTTGGCTAAAGAAAACAGCAATTCATTCGTTAACCTAAATAACAAGAGGGTTATATTTCCAGATGGTCTCAATATTGACAACATAACAGAAGCTGCTGCTCCTTTTAAAAAGCTGAGGTAAAAACGGATAAAGAAGATTTAGTTAGGGTTTAGAGTTTAGGGTTTGCAGAGAGAGAGAGTCTCCTCTATAAACACTATATTGTTGTGATGTAGGACGAGCCACAGTGGAGAAAAAACTTTTGGTGATTGTGGAACTACACATCCACTACTAAGACATCCATTTGCAGTACTAGCTCAAAATTTTTGTACCGCTGGGAAAAACTTGGCATCTCATCAGCAGACAACTGAAAATGGTAAATAACTCTAACTGATAAAAGAAATTGGTAAACAACCATTTATTAGTACAGTGAACTGCCTGATCTATTAAGTTGAACACATATCTAACTCACTGTATTTGGATTTTTAAGACAACAAAACTCAAGGAACATTCCTTAAGAAAGATGATCCAAAGGTACAAGCTTTGATGCAACAAGCGGAGCTGCTAAGTTCACTGGCTATGAAAGTCAATACAGAGAATACAGATCAAAGCCTTGAAAATGCTTGGAAGGTGAGGCCTATGTTCTTTGTACGGTTAATACACTTCTGCTTTTGGAACAAATTGATGTACCAGGTGATACACTTTAGGGGAACCATCATTAACAATAACACCCCTAAAGCTCTTTTTTCTCTCTATTCTGGTCCACGCCTTTCAAAATAATTGCATAATGCACTTCAGTTTCATGATTCATTCCTTCCAGCAAAAATGGGAGAACCATTTTTTAGCTCTTCGACTACATGAGAAAGACAAAGACAGCTTGAGTTGCTAATGATAAATTTCTGCAAATATCCAACTCTACTTGGCGTAACTAGTAAAGTTGTTGCCTTGAGACCAAGAGGTCATGGGTTCGAGCCGTTAAAATAAAATCTTGCAGAAATGTGGGGTAAGGCTGCGTATGATAGACCCTGTGGTCCGGCCCTTCCCCAGACGCCGTGCATAGAAGGAGCTTAGTGCACCGGGCTGCCCTTTTTATCCAGCTCTGTCCCTTGTGTTTCATAGGTGTAGAAATGAATCTGCACTTAATTTGCAGAAACTCTAATGGAAAGCTTGAATATTTTTTCAGATCCTCCAAGATTTTCTTCATCAAACAAAGGAAGGTGATATGCCCAAGTTCCAGATCCCTGAGATGAATCTTGGACCTGATGATTACAAGGACCTGATAGCAGATTCAAAGAGCAGTAATGAAGGCAGTCGACCATCTTGGAGGTATTGACAATGCAAGCTCACATTTCTAACGACGCTCAGCTTATCCCATAGCCGTTGTTTCTAAATATGACGTTGTGCAGGCAACCTGCTTTATCTGAAGATTCTGCTGGCAGCTCTGAGTATAGTACTGGATCAACTCTGCTATCCCATGTGCTGCCTGATAAAACAGAAGAAAGCCAAGCCGAGGTGTGTGCGCACCAGCAGGATATTGAATCTGAATTACGAACTTCTCAGATGAGTGATCAAGGTGCGGTGATGTGATTGCATTATCTAAATTAATAACTTCAAAAATATTTCTTTTAATTTAACAGCCATAGGAGTTGCTTTATGCTGATACTTGTGGTGATTGCATTATCTCAGATACTTTGCCAGTTTGTGGTGAAGAAAAAAGGAATGATGGACCAGCTACAGCTACAGCTGAATGTGAATTTCTGGATACAGATTTCTCTTCTCCTCTTCAAGTAACTCCACTGTTCAGATCTTTAGCTGCAGAAATTCCAACCCCAAAGTTTTCAGAAAGTGTAAGCAATCTATGCCCTGTTACTATTAAACCAGTTCAATGTAAACGTTTTGCTAAAGAGCTTCACCATCAGTGCATTTAGATAATGGATCAAATTGAACTTTTATGCATGGGTAATCCATCAAAAGAACGGATACCTTTGCTTAAACGTGATATTAGGAGAGATTATACGGGTGGATTGGAGCAACAAAAAACACTGTGTTTGCAACGATTTAAGTTCTGCAATGATTCTTACTGAACTGTGCTACACGACCAGGCTTTTGAGGTGCACAATGTGAATATCAAGTATTGCCCATAGTGACTATAGACAAATCAATTCAACTGAAAACATAGTTTACTTTTGCCTTGGTTGGTTAGTTCAAAAGCTCGAGAAAGTATGCCTAAACATGTTTTATTTTTGTTCTTTTCCATTTTGTGTCTCCTAAACAGAAATCTGAATCCTTGTTATCTGGAGTGCTGTGTAGCATGTTTCATTCAATATATATAAAGAAAGGAAGAGCTATAAATATATTATCATTCTATGCATTTGTTGTCAGCTCCAGTTTATTGAGAGAACAATAAAGAATAAAAAGCGCTAAAAAAGAAGAAGAAACAGAGCTTGGACTGAAAATATATGTATGACATACAACCCCCAAAAATCTTTGAGTAAACTGAAGATGTCTGGTATTTCTACCTATTGCAATTATCTGATTTTAAGACATCCCAAATCTTTGCCAGAAGGCAATTGCTTAGATATGTCCCATTTTCTGCTTGTTGTGTACTAAATGGTCGAAAGAAAGAAAATCAGGTTTCTGGAGGTTACTTATTGTCTTTTATGTGTTGATACAGAATTTCTTGCCAAAACCCTCTAAGGTTACTGTTCCTTCACTTCATTAACCTAACTTCCAAAAGAGCTGGCGAATGATCTTAAGCTTGTGGCAGAATTCATCAACAACATCATACCCAATGACATCCTAGAAGTGTGGTCTAGGGAGGGTAGTGTGTCCGCAGCCTTACCTACCTTTGTGAAGGTAGAGAGGTTGTTTCCAATAGACGCTCGGTTCAAGGAGCTTGCAGCAGAATTGATTTTGGGCTATAAGCTGCTTCCTCATCATTATCTCTTACACTTTCCCTTCTTTCACAATCTTGAATTCCTGATCTCTTTCTACTCTGCCTTAACCATAAGGATTATCATCCAAATTCTATTCTAACTCGCTTGCCTTATTTTCAAAAGACATGCTTATCTTAGTTGCAAACTGATTACAGAATTCCTCTTTTAAAATTTTAATCCCTATAAAGAATTAAAAAGTAAGATAAAAATCCAATCAAACAGTAAGTTGTTTTAGTTAATTTTATTTCTTCATCATATGCTTAGAATGCAAGTCTGAAGATTACTACTTTCATCGATTGGATTAAGGTCACATTCTTTCTTGATTTTTGGTGATCTGGAAACTGTTCTGAAGTTTGGGTTGCCTTTTACATTGACATGTCTATTTCATGTAAATCGCTAGGCATGATTTCATTTGCCTCTCTTTGACCTTAACTAATTTATGTGAAGTCAAGTGTGAGGCAAGACTAAGATTAAGATTTTTTTAATTGTTTTTTCAGGAGAGGCAGTTCCTATTGAAAACACTTGGAGTGGAGTCCACATCCCCGTATCCAGGCACAAATCATACACAACCTCCATCGTGCAAAAGAGCCCTCCTTCACAGTCTATAACCAACTTTACTGATCAAACATTACACAGATTCTGTGGCGGGCAGAATCACCATAACTTTGATCAACAGTTTTTATTATATGTAGTCTACTCAATTTTTTGGACTTCTTTTTGTTTGGGTTGCAGTCACTACGACCTGAGTTTTTTCAAGAGGCCTTGGAAGATCTGGTCTGCATCCTAGAATGCAATGGAGGCATTCTAGCTTTTTATCTGGAGATCTGACAGATGATCTGCATCCTTTTCGGAGTTTCCGACCTAATACTCACAGTATCTAGTGTGCTTTTTTTTTTTTAATTGTTTCTCATTCTTTTGTGTGTTGTTATGGAACCTGAATGGGGGTATTCTATGTTCCATAAGTTTTCGGCTATTGATTAGCTAGTTGTACAGAACAAACATTGTACTTACAAATTGGCACCTCGCCAAAGTTTATAGAGAATATTGAAAAGAGAGAAAGAAAAACAAAAAAAAAAAAAAAAAAGAAGGAAGAAAACATAGAGAGAGCTAGGAGGATCAATAAGTTGAATTGGCCTTCTATGTCAGTTTCTTTTCATTTATTTTGTGTGTAGATGTTATATAATAAGCTTCTAGGCTGTTCAGAGCTTTTTTTTTCTCTTTGCCTGATCTTCATGTAATATAAAACATACTTTATTTGATTGGAGAATGCGATATGGTTCGTGTGTGCAGACAATTTTCTTCTCCTGCTCTACTTGTCTGAGATAGTAAGATTTCTCAATTACTGTGATACTGTTACAGGTAATGTGCTGACTGCAAATGAACAGTTATCTTTACACAAAAACTTGTTATAACTTATAAGCACAGAACAGGAAAGAGATATGAGTTCTTAGTTCTTACTCATAAAGATAAAGGTTGTTGCTTTCTCTGGCTTTAGACAAGAGACTTCTTCCATTCCTTCTGCTGTTGCTGTCTCTGTTTCAGAGAGATCTGTAAATAGGGGTTTGAATCTTGTGGGGAATGAGGGGTCTGAGAAATCTGTTGCTTATTTAAATTGGTCAGCAGTTGGTGGTGGTGGTGGGCAACTGTGATCATTACTAAAAGCAAAAGCCAGTGGTAAAAGGAGGAGGGAAGACTGTACAAATTCAAGTGTGAGTTCTACTGGCATTCACTTTCCTTCCTCTGTGGCTTAAATATTGAGAGTAAAGGACGAGAATGACCTTATATGACCAGTGTCAATTCTGTGGTGCAGAGTGTGGATGTACATAATAGTAATTAGATGTGGTCATGATGCCCAAACCATGGCCCTAATAAAGTAAGGATCTTAGTAAGTGTTATCTTGAATTACTTTTTGACTTGATAAGGAAGTGCAGTTGGATCTACCATGACCCTTTTTTGGCTTACCACAAAACAAACAATACTTCTATACAGTTCACATTTTTCTTTTTGCTTTTTTTTTTCCCAGACATATTCACATTTTGTAAAGTATGTCAAATATCATGTCAAAACTCTATGTAAATGCAAGATTTTTGTTAGTTCAGTTTTTACTAGAGTTGAAGTGTTAAAACTACAAGAAACCAGTTTTTTTCCTACCTAAAATTTATTATTTCTATTCTCCTAATATGTAAATTGTAAGACAATAGATGTAAGTGGAGTATATAATAGAGAAAAGGTTACATTGTATTGAAAGTTTCTATTCAGGCAACTAGACAAAAAAGGAAAAAAGTATAGCACTTCAAACCCTGAGATGTTTATTCTCTGATTGCTAGTATGAGACAATTACAAAAATGGGCTAGCTAACAAAATACCCACAAAATGTAATTCATTCTACAACTGTAATTCTTTTAGGTTACATTGTCCAGTGATCAAAGTCCACTCCTGGGACACTGGAACTGCAGAAGGAGAAAAATGGCTAATAGTACAGAACTGTATCCTCAGAAAAAAAGATATAACATTTACATGGGCTTCCTCTTCTTCGTCAACCTCTGCAACTTCCTCCACTTCAGGTAAATCTGGTAAGATAATCCTGAGAACACCATGACAACACTTGTCCATTGCTTTTCTGACAGTGGATTGCCACTTAAAACAGAAGATACAACTATGCTCACAAACTTGCGTGTTGTAGTGATGGTTGTGTTGGTCAGAGAACCAAATCGACTAATGGTAAGGAAAATGAAGTTCTGTCCCACAGCACCGCATAGGCAGTAAAGTAGAATGTCCCATGCTGCCTCAGGATGCTGCTTACAGAACTGAACAGCCTCATAACCGCTGGCAGTTGGCCAGCCAAACATGAAAATCATATTGTAAATGGTACCCCATAAATTCATTCCAAACATAATATCCCAAGCAGATGTCTTAAGATACCTGAGAAAAATTGGACAACTTGGCTATTAAATACAAGCTAAGAACTGGAATCTTCATACATGAGAATAATTTCTAAAAGAAGACAATTCCTTAAACGAAAGAAACACAGTAATGTTAAACAATGACATTTGATATATATCCCTCAGCAGATTTGAGGAGAAAAAAGCGAAAACAGCAGCCAAGTATGTGGTCCGACAATGAAGTTCTGATGCTGTGCATGCAGTGAAGATAGTATTAGCATGAAACTTTGTTAAATTCCCGTAATATGGAACACAATTATGTTCAAATCCCTCTGATTCTTTAGCAAATTTGAATTCGAGATCTGAATAGTTCCACCTCTCTAGTTAATTATGCTCCTGAATGAGGTGGTTTCAGGGATGAAGTTTATATGGTTAAGCCATTGAAATGTGTCCTTTCTGAGTAACCACCTGATATCGGAGACAGGCAAAGTATCTGACTGGAGGTAATTCAACAAATGCTACCCTCTTCATGCTTTAAAACAAATTGAGGATATTAAAATAGGTAGTAGACAGAATCTTGCAGTTAAGTATTTGGAAGATAATTCAGGAGCAGAATTGACTTGAGCCTTGGGGTTTGCTTCCAATCAAGATCTTAAGTTCGAAACCCACCGGATGCAAACAATTTCTGAGAACCATCGGACTGGGTAAAACCTGAATTAATCATGGTGCACTTGCGTGAAACTCCTTGCCGAGGGCCTGTGCACCCCCGGGATTAGTCGGGGTTCTTGGACACCCAGTGCAAATAAAAAAAAAGTATTTGGAAGAACAGACTTACTAAAAAAAGGAAGTATTCATTAGAGACTTCATTAATACATCTTTTCTCCCCGAACTACTCCTCGTTCCAGCTTGAGAGTGGTATAAATGGGTTCTTTGGTATGTAGAGATATAAAAGTTCAGTTCTAATCTGGATGATTTTAAGACAGTGGATTCAACTTGAGAAAATACAAACCTACTGACCAAGAGTCAATTCCATATCGTAGTGTTTTATCCGGCATCAGAAAAAAATTCATGATGTGAAAGAACATTTATTTTGACTATTCAGGATGTAAGAAAGAAAAGATAAAGAGCATAAATCCAAACAAAAATTTCCTCACAAGAACTTCAAGGAGATCACGCACAAAAGGACAGATAGGATCACACGTAAGTACAAATTACCTTGCTGAAATTGAATCCTGAGTAGCATTGGTGAAACCATCAAAGGCAAGGTTGAGGAAGCACAGGCCATACCCAAGTGGAGCATTTGGGTGCGCCAATTTACTAATGGTTTTCGAGCTAGTCTGAAATCAAGTCAAGTACAAGAGAAAAAGTAAGGGGTACTGCACGGAAATGACCTTTTCTTTTCCTCCAATAGTTACTAGCATGTCAGAGGCAAAAGGGGAAGAAAGAAGAAAAACTATTCATTGTACTTTAAATATTTAATTCAATTGGTACCTTTGCCAGAGCAAACATTGATACACCACCAGCAACAAGTAGAGTGCACACATATTCCGGAACTGTGTATCTTATGCCATAAACTAGTGTTCCCATCAGCATTACTGCAAGAAGCAATCAAATAATGTCAAAAAGAAAAAGGGAAGTTCTACTAAAATAAACTTTGATCTCACTGACACAAAGTTTGACTTCCAAATTCTCACTGAAGAAAATTAAGATCGTTAGAGGAGATAAAGATTCAGTTTGCAAGAATGGAGAAATCTAACAAAAACTTTTCAATTTTGTCCCCTCTTTTCTGAGAGTATGATTCTATTCTATCCCCATGCACAGCCTCCATACAAAATCTAAGTTGACGCTAGTCTCGACCTAATGGTCAGCCCCTGAAAACTGTATAAATGCAAACATCTTGATCCAATTGAACTCATGTATCTCGACAGAATGCCCTAGCTTCCCGTTTGCAGCTCCAATGGAACTACCCTTTCTTGGAAGCTCCAATTTTCTGCAATGGAGCTACCCTTTCTTGGAAGCTCCAATTTTTCCCCAGAATCAAAACGATGCAGTGGCTGATCATATAACATAACTCTAGAACTGTGTTGACAAATTCAGTTTCTAAATGATAAAGAACATACTTCTAGATCATTTTTCCGATTACCTACTTCTACATCCTTTTTCAAGACCCTAAATCATCCCATATACTCCCTCTGTGCGCTTCCAATCCGAAATTCAATAATATTATTATCTTTTCCTTCCACGAAAGACTAAAATTTCCATGGCACTTTCAACGAAAAGAGAAATCATACCTTAACATAATCTCCTGATTGACAACATACTCAAAATCATACTTAAAAGAAAGAACATTCATGTAAGTCGCAAAGATGCTTGCTTGTTGACATACCAGGAATCATTTTCGATGATTTTGCCAGGACCTGTAAGGGAAATTGACCTCATTACGATTCATTTGAAGAAAGAAAATATAAAAACAACCATCAAGGTGTCATCAACTAGCATAAATTCATCAGCCACTTCTATAAATTAGAACATTATCACAGCCTCATGCATTTCTCTCAATCCGTAGAATACTTCAAGAGATCCTACAATGCTAGTATACAGTTCAAATTTCACATGAAGTCTCAAAACCAGAAAATTCAAAGAATTATGCCCTTCACTTGAAACATACAAGGAAAAAGGTCTTGAGCAGACACCGGATATGGAAAACAAATAAGAATTGGGCATACCTGTGCAGGATAGCTAATGTACTTTAGTGCTTCAATCCCCATTGCGGGACCGATAGTATTTGTAATACCAGCACTCCAATAACTCCACCAGGGAGCACCACCAGTCTTCCAATCAGACCAAAGCTTAAGCACTGCAATAAAAAACCCACACTTAATTACTTAACCAATTATGTTACTCACGCTTGTTTGTAGACATTATAACATAGAATCGTTGAACATGCACTAAAAACTTACTTATAAATGACCATACCAAGCAAACTACATTTTGCGCCAGGTTCAGGAACGCCAAGTGTTCAAACCTCTCATTGTTAGGACCAAACCGCTTCGTTGACCTAAAATCCAACCATAAAATATTAAATTAACCAAATAAATAAAAGGAATGTATGAACACAAACTCATTTCACAACCAACTAAGTTAAAAGGCAAAACACCAAAAATTTGCATTAAACTCACAAATCACAAGCACATTGTACTAAAACTGAACCTTTAAGAGTATAAAAGAAAAGGATAACTATTACTTATAGTCATTTGTAACATTCTCCATACTCAAAGTTAAACTTCATGAATGGCACTTTGTCCCAATTTATGTGATGGTGTTTGTCTAGACACGGAGTTTAGAAGAACAAAGACTTTTGAAACTTGTGATTTGAAACAAGCCATCAACATTTAGGTGGCTATAAATCATATTACTAAAGGGTAAATGAGATGTTTAGAATTAAATTATTTCTAAATATAAGAAGTCATTCCTGATTAAAAATGTATGTGCGTCACATAAGATAAAGTGTGTCACATAAGATGAGACAGTACTAACATTTAGCAAAAGCAAGTATACCAATTTGATCAATTATACTGACAATTAAACGTCAATTCTCTCACAACAACAAAAACAACACACCCAGCACAGTGTTATCCCACACCGTGGGGGTAATTCTGGGAAATACTGAGAATTAAACGTCATTTTACTCACGGTATAACAAAAAAAAAACTTGCACTAAATATCATAAATTCGCTAACATTAAAGAATTAGAACAAATCATATAAAAATGAAGCTTAAAAAAGAGAAAGGGAAAGAGATGACAAAATGTCATACACAGTCTCTTGAAGCACGCCTTGGTAAATATAAGCGGACCAAATCCCGGCGACACAGAAGGCCAGGACAAGGACACGGCGGAGACCGGCGCCGTGCGATTCCATTTTCAAAATGCAGTTGAAAAAAACTCAGATCCAAGTAGCCACGTGAACTTCTCAGGCGTATTTTCCGACGATCATACGACGGCGCCGGCGAAAGAGTGAAAAGAGGTTGATGAGAAGAGAATCAAAGCCTGTGTATGTTTTCGCGGTTTCTCTTTTTAACTGCCGTTTTAATAGAAACACCGATTAGTTGTTGAACGGAATTTATATATGGCGCGTGCGATCATTGCTGCGTATGTGATTACACGTGGAGAGTTATTATTGGATAAGGTGACTTCAGAGTGACAGGTTATTGGCTGAGTAGACGCGTAAGTTTGCCCCAACGTCAACGGCAAAAACGTGGAATAGCAGTATAGCACCCCGATTGGAAGTCTTTTTCTTTGAGAAATTAGCACTTTTAGTCCCTCAAATATGGATAGATTCTAATTTTGTCATTGTGATTTCTGATTAGGTACATTTACTATTTTTTTAGTAATAATTGTGAATGTTACCATGATAAATAAATTAATTACTCTTTCTGTTTCAATTTATTTGAATCTATTTTTCTTTTAATCCGTGCTAAAAAAAAAAGAATTTGGCATTGTGTGACAATGTACTAACACAATTATTGAAAAATAACCCTAGTTATAGATATTGACACCAAATAACCCATAAATATATATCACAATAATAAAGGTATGTCACAACTTTATTTTCTTCTTTTTATATATAAAATATATATTAAAATTTTATTTTTCTTCTTTAGTATCTAAAATATAAAATGATAAATAGAATTATTAAAATTTATTTTTATCTCTATATCAATGTATAGCATAATGAAAGTAATTATATTATTTATATATTACATTGTATAACACATTAAATAATGTGTATACCAAATATATATTACAAGTTTATTTTATTCTTAGTGTATATCAAAATGTATATCAATTTCTTTTGTATATCAGAATGTAAATAAAAGATATTTTTTGTATAATGTGTATACAAATATATATTACAAATTTATTTTATTCTTAGTGTATATCAAATATATCAATTTTTTATATATCTTTTTTGTTCTTTGTATATTTCAGTGAATAACATATAGTTTCTTGTGGATATACATAAAGATATTTGCTTGACATATATTGATATACTAAATGAATATTAGAATAACTTTCTTAATTAAAAGAAAAAAAGAGAAAAAAAAGAATGAAGTTCTGTCAATGCTAATATTAGGGATATACATATCATGAACCTACCAATATATTGTTCTAAATTCAAGAAATGCCAAAATAATTAAAAAGGGTAAAAAAGAAATGGCATTTTAATACTCTATTCTAGAGCCAAAATATAATGGAGCTATCAACAACCCCTTATTTACTTTTTTTTGCTTTTGCTATACTTTGGAATTTGGACGTAAAACGAGGTTTAAATCCATTTTAAATAATTTGTACAGACTTAGTAATTAATGAAAAATAAATTAGAGCTTGTTTGAATCACTCTTGAGACCTCTTCATATATTTATGCTCTTGTTCTAACATATTACTAAATATTTTAATACTATCTTGCCAAAGCTTATTGTTGTAACAAAAGTGAAACTTTAATTCATCGAGAGTAGAGAGACAAAAGAAGAAATAAAGGGAGAGAGAGTAAGAGGGAGACGATAAAAAGAAATAAAGGTGGGTTCGCGAAGTAGATTTTTTTGGAATTGGCTATACCATGCCAATTTTTGGGGCTGTTTTATAAGTTGTTACGTGGTGCCAATTTCTCAAAAAATAACTCATTTTCATATTTGGAATAATTTTTTTACGTAATGATTTATAGTTATATATTATATTTATACTTTATTTTACACCACAAATTAAAAAATTCTTTATTTTTCTTAAACTTCATCTCTAATTAAATAAATTCACATAAATTAAAATAAATAAAGGAATATAAACTAAGAGCGTCTTTAGTTCTAGACCACCTTCTAGGAAGGGTGCCTAGAATAAACTAGACCTTAGGAAGAGAAGAAAAAATGAACTGTCAAAACCAACAAAATGAAATCTGTGAATCAAAAATTGGCAGTTTCTATCTTACCTAGAACCTGTAAACATGCTAATTCTCTCCAATTCCTAACTTGCCAGGCATAATAAAATTACATTGTATATTTACCAAATATTAATTTTAAATATATAAAATTTATAGTAAACATTCTTTGACGAAATTTTTTTCTATTCTTTTTCAAGTTTAAATATTTTTAAAAATATTTTTGACTTCGCACTTGTAGGTACCCTTGTTGAACCAGTGTGACATCTTTCTCCTTTTTAGATCACTTAATTTCTTTCCGTACCAACTACAATCCTGAGGTGGATGATGTTCCCAGATGTTTCTACATGACTTCATATCAACTTCATCCCTCCTTTTAACCCATGGAACATCTTTCTTAGTAGAGAATTGCCAAAGCAACTTTTCAATAAAAATATATATTTACTTTTAATCTCTTCAACTGTGAATCTTTAAAAATTAAGCAAATTATTAAGTGCTAAATTTATGTGTCAGTATGCTGTGTTAAATTTGTGTCGTCGCTCCTATTTGACATATATGGCTAGCTAAATATTACAAGGATCAAAATCAATATTTATTGGGGATTTTTATCTAATTATGTCATATAGCAAACCTTATTATCATTATTGTGCCTTGTTTGGTTATTACCCGCATATTCCATGTTTTCGTTACCAAAAATGTAACAAACGAAATCAATCTGATTTTGTAGCCTAAAATGGCGCCTGTTTTTAAGGCTCCCAACAAAATCAATCTGATTTTGTAACCTAAAATAGCGTCTGTTTTTAAGGTTCCCAATTAATATTTGATTCTGTCCCAATTAAATGGTCAATCAAAAATGGTAAAATCTCTTAACCAGCATGAATCTCTCCAGATTTCAGTTTCAAAAATCAGTCATTCTTCCTCATATAATACCGAAAATCAGAATTTACAGGGTGATAGTCAATCAAATTGTAGTTCTTCCAGATTTCAGTTTCGAAAATCTTTCATTTTTCTACATCAAATACTGAAAATCAGAATTTACAGCGTGATAGTCAATAAAATTGTAGTTCTTCCTGATTTCAGTTTCGAAAATCACTCATTCTTCTACATCAAATACCGAAAATCAGAATTGAAAGCGTGATAGTCAATCAGTGCGGAGCTTCTACAATGTCAAAAATCCCGATAATGTTGAAATCTAATGGTTATAGGGATAACTATGGCAGATTCTGAGATTTTGAAGTTGATGCCATTTTGGTTGATGATAATGCAAGCTACGGAATTCTCCAGTCTACAATTGCAGAACAATTATCGATTGATACATTGGATAAAATTGTAGAAATAAAATACTTGTAGTAAGGCTGTAGTTAATTGTAGTCAGTTGTAATTGCTTGTAGTTAGTTTGTAGTTAATTGTAGTCAGTTTGTAGTTAATTCTATTCAGTTTGTAGTTAATTGTAGTCAGTTGTAGTTGCTTGTAGTCAGTTTTTAGTTAATTGTAGTCAGTTTATAGTTACTTGTAGTCAGTTTGTAGTTAATTGTAATTAGTTTGTAGTTAATTGTAGTCAGTTTGTAGTTAATTGTATTAAGTTTGTAGTTAATTGTAATCACTTTGTAGTTAATTGTAGTCAGTTTGTAGTTAATTGTAGTGTTTAATAAATATGTCTGAAAATTGAATTTTTCTGTAGCTACTGGCTTGTATGTGTACCTTGAATCACCTAATGTGAATTTGTAGTTAAACTGTATTTCAATTTATTTATATGCAAATGTAGTTATATTGAATTTTACTTAGCAGTAGTTCAATTTTTGTAGTTATATGAACTTTGTAGCTAATTGTAGTCAGTTGTAGTTAAGTGTAGTATTTAATCAATATGTCTGACTAATGTATTTTTTTGTATCTACTCGCTTGTATGTGTAGCTGAAAAGAAAATAGCATTTATAGGCAACGTCAATTCATTATTCTTCATTGTTCAGGATAAGAAGTTTTAGCCGAGAACACAACAGCTGCCGAATGGACGAAACAGTAGTTCTTTTTGTAGTTATATGAACTTTGTAGCTAATTGTAGTCAGTTGTAGTTAAGCGTAGTATTTAATAAATATGTCTGACTAATGTATTTTTTTGTATCTACTCGCTTGTATGTGTAGCTGAAAACTGCAAATGGCATTTATAGGCAACGTCAATTTATTATTCTTCATTGTTCAAGATAAAAAGTTTTAGCCGAAAACACAACAGCTGCCGAATGGACGAAACATTCATACAGCACAAATGTACTGCAACAGTAGTTTGTAGCATTGTCATTCCAATTTGTAGCTATATGCATTTGTAGTTATATGTAGTGCAATTGTAGTTAATTGTAGTCATTGTAAATAAATAATTTATTCCCACAATTATATAAGAACTAACAGTTATATAAAATGGCAACTGAAGGTATTATATAAAAGTTACTCCAACATTTATGTATAAGATAAAAAAAATTGTACATATTATTAGATATTAGATAGCTAGAATACTCGAGTAGAAGACAAAACTGTTACGGCAAATATGCTATTAGATAGCTCGAATACTCGTGTATAATGTATATTTATGAAAAATTGTTCATTACAACCAAAATGATCTAATGTTTACATTGTTTTACAATCCAACTACCAAATATGAACAGTATAGTCTACTTCTTCTTTTCAGAATCAACAACAGCATATGCCAAGATAGAGAGAAAATGGTTTTATAGAGGGTTTCAGACTTTGTTTCAACAGTAGGACTGAAAATATGGCGGATGAAATTCTCGATATGAAATAGTGCAACCTTCGACAATGGCGGATGAAATTAGAGGAGAGAGAGAGAGAGAGAGAAATCTGTTTCGGTAAACAAACGTGGGGGAGGGTAATTAAAAAAGGGGAGAAAATCATGGGGTTTGTTTGTAAGAGAGAGAAAAATGTGTAGAATAAAATCTGAAAAGATTTTCAGTTCCACAAATCAAGGCTATAATTAATAAGTTGATATTTAAACCTTAAATATAATTTTGGTACATAAATTGAAAGGTGATATACTTAAATGTAATAAACACAAACCTTAAACATAGGTGGTAATAAGGTTTGCTATATGGTATGTATATGTAAAAATCCATATTTATTAGGGGTGACAAAAGTAGCCCAGACCTATTTGACCTGTCTAACTCGTCCAAATTTTAATAGATTAGGCATGGGCTACTTTAATGAAGGATTAAATTTGGGCCCAACCCAACTAAATTCAATTATTTTCAATAGCAACTAACACATAAATAGTAGTTGCCCATTAAAGCTTCTAAGAGTGTCTTAGGAAAATATTTGTCTCGAAACATTTTTAGAAAAATCATGTGCCCCTCCTCCCCCCCCCCCCCCAGTTTTAGGGCATGAGTTAACATTTATTTCAAAATATAAGACAAGAAGCAACATATAAAAAGGGAAACAAAAATTTTATCTTCATAAACCATTCTAGAATGATATTTTCGAAAAATAAAAATAAAAACCATTATTATGTATGTGAGAATATTTTATGTATACTTGTTTAAAAGTTGAGAATATAATAAATATTTAGGTCAGTTTGAACGGATTGAGTTACAACCTATTGTTTAACTCATCTTAGCTCACGTGAACTTTGGACGAAATTGGGCAGTGACCCATCTAATAAGGAGATTTTTTCCTTCCTATACCATATATGAAATTTTATTATCAAATATGTGCATAGTTTTTAATTTATCCGCTATGTTCACAGTTTTTCTACGATTATTATACCATTAATTAAGTACCAATTATTGGTAGCTGAATCTTCCTAATTAGGCGTTACAAATCAGGAATAGAATATTCTAATTTATTTAGATACCTTCAGATCAAATTTGAAAAGAAAATCCTATATTTTCACTTTAAAATCAAATAACATAGGCACTTTTCTGCAAAAAAAACTCTGTTCTTCGATATTTTTCCTTAAGCCACAAATTAGAAAAAAGATAAAATCGTCAACAAATTCGAATCAAATTGTAGAAATCAGTTCTGCAAAAGCTCAGTTCGTTAACATTCTCTCTACATCTCTCTCTATTTCTCAACGCAATTTCAGTAATATAAAGCAAATGAAAATAGAGTAGCAATTTCACCATTGACAACCATCAAAAAGCTTGAAAGCTTTGGATTTAAATTTGGGGTTTTAAAAATTATTATTTGTTTGGATTGGATGTTGTTGAAAATAATCGGAAATATGATTTGGAGTTTATATCTTAATTTTGCGGGTTTTGGTGAATATTAGACTTGGTTTTGTCTGAATTTCATATTAAAAGAAGAAGAAGAAGAAGAAGAAGAAGAAGAAAAAGAAGACGAAGAAGAAGAAGAAGAAGAAGACATATTGCAGAAATTGTATTCTTATTGTAGATGCTTTATTTTCTGCTTTCACAAATAAAAAACGGCTGAAACTTATACAAATCTTCTCGAAAAAAGCAATTATGTCAAATATCCCAATTATGCTATAATTGAATGGGAATTGGGATATAAAAATTTAATGTACCCAGTTTGTAGATATTTTGTACATAAACTGTAGATTATTTATATTTTAATTGAAGATGCTTTGTTTTCTATTTTCACAAATAAAAAACGACTAAAACCTCTACAAATCTTCTGCAAAAAATACAATTATGTCAAAAAAACCCAATTAAACAACAATTGAATGGGAATTGAAATATTAAAATTCAATGTACCCAGTTTGTGGATATTTTGTAGATAAATTGTAGATTATTTGTATGTCACACCTCAAACTAGGGGAAACACGACTGGCCCTCGATACTGTATTTGACCGAGTTAGCCACTACACATACTAGCTAACTAAACGGGGGCCCAACGAATCGAGCAACAAAACATCTGAAATACTAAGCTTGGACCATTAAGGTCATGACCTGAATAACAATAAGCCATATAACCAAAAGTAGACGAGTCAAAATAATGAAGTACTAGCTAGGCGACGAGGCCGTGATAGGAGACATACATGCCTACATACATATATGTACATGCCAAGCCTATGGCCTGGAGAGTGGAAGATGCAAAAGGAAATCCAGAATACTATGTCCACAATAGCCTCTATGAGTGTCATAAGCATTGTCAAGACAAGGCCCCGACTATACCTAAATTGTACAACAAAAGTAACCATCCTACGAAAGCTCCAGGAAGAGGTGGAGCTTACCAACACACACCTAAACCTCGAAATCCTAGCAGAGGGGTCGATCAGAGTCCCTACCTGGACCTGCAGGCACGAACAAAATGCAGTGTCCCAGGCAACGGGACATCAGTACGAATAAAAATGTACTGGTATGTAAGGAAGAAAGTATAATCACACATAGATGATGTAAAAAAAAAATAGAGATGCCACCTGACACTGAAACTCGGATAGCCTCCACGGACGACTTCCGACCTCATAGTAAACAAACATGCATGGTATGCTCGTGTAATCGTATGTCGTGAACACATATATATATTGATGCAAATGCATGACATGCCCAACCAAATTCTAGCAGTGGTGGTCTCTTCCGGTAGCTAACCGGTATCATATTGCCAACTCGTGGCAACTTGTACAATATATAGTTTTTCGGGCAAATAGGCCCCTTACCTTCGATTATAGCTCGAAGTCCATGCATAATATGCCATGTATGATATGAACTTTGAATGTGGATAATAAGAACTTAGCCAATATTGGCTCATAGGTACCCTTATTCTCATGATCTCATAATCACCTCCGTATTGCATACAATTGCCTCGTGGAACCTCATATCTTTCTTTTCTTTTGAATAAGCTCGAAAACATAACTCGACTTATAGAAAGATAACTTAACTCTGAAGATGTTCATAAAAAGCTTAAGGTGCTTCACTTAGTCCTTATACCTGATTTCTTGATATTTAATAAAAGAAAGTATTTCAAAAAGATCAAGTATTTTAGTAGTTTAAATAAAAATTATATATGTGATCACTGGAAATCGACGTGTCCCTTCAGAGAGTTTAAAATACACTTTAACAAGGAAGAAAGACTGATCGCAAATACTAAATGCCTTTATTTATTTTATTTATTTATTTATTATTATTATTATTATTATTTAGTTACACAACCCAAAGACGAATAAGAACTCATATATATATAGACGTATAGTTAAGAAAGCCGACAAAATGATATATATAAATGTCGAATACCTGATTTAACCGAATGAGTGGAACACCAATTTTAATTGCATTATGAAAATACTTCAGCTACGATCCCAATGCCTTCCACAGAAGGTCTTTCTAGCAATAGAATAGTAAAATATCATATTTGCCAACTCTTGTTCCACAACTTGCTCGCCTTCAAAATGTAGAAAATGAATATCATAAGACTAAAATAACTCATAGAATAACCTCCTTATCATGTTAAGAACCCTAGTCTCACCCCAAAGTAACATATTATGACATTCCAAATTTGTTGACTTTCAACGAAACTTATTTTCTAGCGTCTAAGATTTCCAACCCTTATGGTACTTGTTATTCATGATCGTAAAGATTTTTAACCTCCAAGATAACAAGATGAAACTTACATTATGTAATTTCAAAAAATGATCTCATTTCTGAGCTTACCTCAATTGGTTTACGATGTACTCTCACGTACGAAAACATGGAATGTAACATCATTCCCCCCTTTGGAACATTTGTCCTCGAATGTTGACTGATGCTCTTATCCGTTTCATAAACTATAGCTCTTACGAACACTTTAATTCTCACCTTTTCATCTAAGCAACTGTTTTGTGAATAAATTCAAACGCTTGGGCGTTCTCCCCTTTAGGCCTCTTTTTCATGCCATAACATGTGGTTGGAATTCTTCCAATATCGTAACATTTTTAAGTTTATGTCATGCAGTATGTACAATTGTATCCTTGTATGAGCGCCTAGAAACTATCCTTCCCTTTTTCCTCCATCCTTTAGCCAGCCTCTAAGCCTCACTTTATGAACATATACAGAATTATGACAAGTTGTCCCTGTAGGTATCTATAGGTGTACTGATGTTCATCACTTGTTACTTTGTTTAACTTATGACTATTGATATATCTTGTTTTATAGACTCAATATCCATCCTTAGGACTTCGATGCATCTAGGAAGGTCAAACTATTCCATAACTCTTACTTTTGTTTTATTATTATCGAGGTCTGTTACCCAACTCCAGGTTATCCCCTCGCTGTTTATCCTACATGTATAAATCTAAGTCCTTTAATGCTTCCTCATTATTGTTCATCTTAATAATAACAACCTAACCTCCTCTCATACTTTTTTTAACTTGTATCCATCATCGTTGATCCCAGTCCTAATGTTGATCTTAATCTACCACTCATAACTTGAGACCTTTTACTTAAGACATTGTCATTGAGGCTTATGTCTCATCAGGGAACATCTTAAGTGATTTGCTTAATCCACATAGGCACGATACTACACTGCAATGACCATATTTCATAGTATCCTAACATGATTCGTCTTATGGGGGTAATCAAATCCTGTGCAATTCATGAAGTCCATTCTCTTTAAATCATTACTCAATCAAAGGCCTAAACATTATTCTCTTATCATTTATCACAATTACACCCTCATTCTACTACTAGTGCAGCATTCCATCTCTTCTAGATGCACCTAGTCTTAGACTTCTTTGAGTGCATTCCGGCTATAGCGAGCTTTCAATAAGTTACGGAAGCTATTAGCTCTATTTTTGTGATGGATTTAATCATGTGGACTCACCTATTCTTATCATCTTCTCACTTGTCTTTTCTTATCCTTACCCTATTTACCTTAAACCTTGTTGCTCTACGATACTTTACCTTATTACCTACACCTATCAATTTATACCACTCGCAACCTTCCTTTAACTTGCTAGCACCATAAATTTCCTTTTGTGCCTTCTCAGTTGTCCTAAAATATAAGCAACTTCTTTTCCTAGTCGTTCTAACACTTGTTGCATAAATACTTGGCTTGTCTTATCACCTACGTGTTGGAAACACGTTTCAAATGCAATATACTAAACGTGTGTTCTTTTGTAGGTTTTGATGAATGTCAAACAAAGCAATAAGCGATATATAGCAGTGCTCAAGGACAAGCACAAAATGGATGCATTACAAGAAGCTCAAGACAAAGTTTAGAAATGTTATAATTGAGTCAATATTAATTGTGATCTTGATTCCTCAATCTTGGCTCATAACATGGCTTCTCTACTAAAATTATTTTTCCAAAATCATGCATATCTAACTTAAGTGTCAAATGATTTTAAACTATGCATATTTATATTTGTTAAAATGTTTTTCAAACATGCCTCAAAAATCTGGGCTAAGATAATCGATTATGTACTTATGATAATCGAGTATCTCTAAGCCAAGACTGCATGACAATCGATTGTGAATTAATGATAATCGATTGTGAGTAAGTCAGTTAACATCAGGTTTTTGCAAACTGCATAACAATCGATTGTGTACTTTTGATAATCGATTGTTAACTGAGGCAAAGTTTTCAAAACTCAGAAAAATCGATTATGAACTAATGGTAATCGATTAGAATGAGAAAAATGTCTCCCAGTGTTTTTAAATAAATTAATAATCGATTGTGGCTTTTGATAATCGATTATATATGAGACAGAAAGTTTTGAAATTAATTAATAATCGATTATGGCTTTTGATAATCGATTATATATGAGACAGTAAGTTTTGAAATTAATTTATAATCGATTGTTCTATTTGATAATCGATTGTTGGAACTAACCGTTGTCATACATTTTCAAATTACCTTCAGGTAATCGATTGTTGATATTTAACAATCGATGTTTTGCGTAAAATCTGGAAAAGATTTTCTGAACGTTGTTAAAATAATCGATTGTTGTTTTCCTGATAATCGATGTTTTATGCCAAAAATTGGAAAGGATTTTTTAACGTTATAAATAATCGATTATTGATTTGAAGTAATCGATTGTTGACGTAAAATCTGGGATTGAATTTTTGATCTGATAGGCAAACAATCGATTGTTTAGTCTTGACAATCGATTGTCACTGAGTAATTTCAGCAATCCTTAATTGGCAATTAGACAACGGTAAGACTGAGTTTTTCACCTATAAATACAGGCTTAACTCAGTGTTTTCACAACAACAACATATACAATTTAAGTATTTTCATTGCTAAAAGCTTTCTTACATTGATCATCATTTTCATTCATCCATAAAGCTTTTTGAAGAGCCATTCTATTGAGCTAAGTTGTTGTGATCTTGAGCGTACTATTTCTACTCATATCTACTCATTGAGGAGTACTTTGTAAAGTGAGTTTGTTTTGTGTTTGTAAGAGAATTGCGATTCTCGTTTGTTGAGGAACTTGTGATTCCTCAGTTGAAGTCTTTGGGATTGTTATCCCCGAGCAGTTGAAGTCTTTGGGATTGTTATCCCCGAGCAGTTGAAGTCTTTGGGATTGTTATCCCCGAGCAGTTGAAGTCTTTGGGATTGTTATCCCCGAGCAATTGAAGTCTTTGGGATTGTTATCCCCGAGCAATTGAAGTCTTTGGGATTGGTATCCCCGAGCAATTGAAGTCTTTGGGATTGTGATCCCCGAGCACCTAGGTGAGGCTTGTGTCCTCAGCTGTAACGGTTTGTTAAGCACCCGTAAGCTTGACAAGTTTAGTGGAAATCTCGAGAGAGTCTCTCGGGGACTGGACTAACCACGTTTGTGGCCAACCAGGATACATCATTGTGTAAGTTTATTTTACTGCACTTGTTTTAATTTCTGCAAAGTTTTTAAATTCCGCACTAAAACGTTTAATATTTTTAAAACGCTATTCACCCCCCCCCCCCTAGCGTAAAGCGTTATTTCTAACAATTGGTATCAGAGCCATACTCTCTGAAAAACCTAACCGTTTGAGAGAACCATCCATGGCTTCTACTCTAAATTTCTTTGCAGGAATAGGTGAAGGAGAATGCAGCATGTCACCTCCAATATTAGACGAAAACGACTACTCAGTCTGGAAATATCGGATGCAAGTTTTTACAATGGCAAACGATTTGTATCTATGGCAAGCTATTAAACACAGTGATCAACTGACGACAAAAGTCGGGAAAGATAAGGTAAGTGAATACAACACTAAAGCTATGAATATATTTCATAACGCCTTGAATCAGGAACTTTGGCGAAAAATCTCCCACTATAAAACTGCTAAGGAAATGTGGGACAAACTTGAGGAATTGCACGAAAACACGCCTCAAAAAGCGGTCAGCACAAACGATGAATCAACTGGTCAGTGCCTCATGGCAGACGAAAAAGACGAGGTAAGTACATCTAACGATATACAAATTGCTTATAACAAACTGCATGATGAGTTGGTAAATGCTTCTAAGACTATTAAAGATTTACAAAGGACTCTTTCTCTACAAGGAGAGGATTTTCAAAAACAACTCTTTTTAAAAGACAAGGACTTCGAAGAACGTCTTTCTTTAGCTCAAAAAGGGGTTGAAAATCTGTCTCGTGATAACGAGAATCTTGCAAATGAAAATCAATTTTTGTTAAATGATAGTATAGAACTTAGACAAGTCATCAAGACCATGCATGAAGCCTCTTGTGTTGATAATTGTTTTACTTGTACTACTTGTGAGTCCTTAAAACTAGAAAACACAGAACTTAGGAAAACTTTAGAAACTCGTAGTAAAGAAGTTCTTAAAGTTGGTGAAAAAGAATCGCCTAAGAAAAATCAACGGCATAAAAACAAAAACTCCACTACACCACCTAGACATTATGCTAGAATGTATGAAAATAAGGGTAGAACTAATATCTTTAGACAACCTAGATCCAAATCTAGGATTCTTGCAAACAAGCCTACAAATAGTAATTTTCGGCAACCAAGAAATAACTCTAGGAACGAGCTTAGACCACCTAGACATGACACTAGGTCCTTCAACAAGTCTAGCACTAATGACTTTAGACCATCTAGATATTATACTAGAAATGGGAACAATATATCTAGTGTTAATCATTTTCATTCGCCTAGAACTTTGTTGGCTCAACCTAGGATTAATAACAAAAATGCCTTTCCTAAAACAAACATGCATGCTAGACAAAATATTAGGAGACGTAGACATGACCTTCCGCCTAGCAATCGTCACCATAGACATGATGCATATTTTAGGCACAACAATGATCATGCTAGAAGATCCCGAAATGTTCAACCTAGAAATGACTATGGTGTTCAAATTAGGAGAAATGAAAATAGAGTAAACAATGTGCATTATTCTAGCTACTATGAGCCTAGACGCATGCATAATCCAAATGTGACATGTCATTATTGTAGACGAATTGGTCATATTGCTCCCGCATGCTTTACTAGACATAGACATGCTACTCAAACATATCATTATAGTATGCATAACCCTCAAGGACCCAAAATGGCATGGGTACCAAAAGAGCATTGATTTGTTTTGCAGGTGTGCTTGAAGGAATCAAGTGTAGTGGATGCTCCAAACACTTGACGAGAGACGAATTCAAAATTCCTTCAATTAAAGCACAAAGAAGGAGGAAGAGACGGAAAAGTCGACTTATGTTTTTTTAAATCGGAAGTATTTTCGAAAAATTCAAAAGGCAAAATTGTGGAAAAAGCTTCGTAAATTGGAGAATGAGCCAAAAGACCAAAATGAACGGAGGATGTTCAAAATCAGGTAATTGGCAAAGTCGAAGGGAAGGTAAGTACCCTAAACCCTCTTAAGAACATCCTAGGACAAAATTCTTAAGAGTTTATTTTTTTTCACCCGACTACACGAGTTTCAAAGTTATTATTTCATTTATAGATTACTGACTTGAGCGTCGGAGATGTTTAATTCTATTTTGCAGGCATCCCCCAAAAGGTAAGAGGAAAGTATGAATTATCTTGATACAAAAAAAATCGATCATAATCGATTATTTATGCTTACAATCGATTATCAGTATCAATAATCGATTATTTGTTGATTCAATTTTTTTTTGCCATGAAATCTTGTTAAATGTTTACATTGCCTGATAGAATTAAGTCTCATCATTTCAGCATCCCCCTTCCAAACAATCGATTATTTGTTCTGCCAATCGATTATTTGCCAAAATTCAAACTCTCTGTGAGTGAAACAATCGATTACTATATATTGACAATCGATTATCTGTTTTAAACTTATGTTACCGTTTTGGCTCCATAATCGATTCCTGACAGGTCATAAATATGAAAAACAATCGATTACCAAGTTTGACAATCGACTATCTTTTTCAAATTTTCTTACCGTTCTGGCGTGTAATCGATGTGTCAGATCATTTTCATTAATGACAATCGATTATTCCATTCAAACAATCGATTGTTGAACGGTCAGTGAATTTATTTTTACCGTTTCAGACTTCAAATCTCTTCAAATCATTTCCAATAAATGTAAGATTCATTCCTTCTCTATATATAGGCTGCACATATGCTCTTGTATACTCACTCAAGCCTCCCAAGCATCAAATTCTCTTGTTTTCTTTGAAAAATCCTAGCACATCCTTTCAAAAAAAAAAATGTCAAGCCGCAACTCAAAACGTGCTCGTTCCAAACAAGGTGCTTCTTCTTCTCGCCATCCATATCAAGATGGATCGGTTCTATTCTTTGAATCCAATGAAGAGCTCACCAGTTTCTTAACCAAATTTGAGAAACGCCTTATTCTCCCTCCTCGCTTTTCAACAAACGCTCTTGTTGCACCATTCATTCCAGCCGCAAATATGCTAAGAGAGTGCAACCTTTTCAATTTCCTACTCCTTACTCACCCCTACTACAACATTTCTTTGGTTGAAGCTTTTTACTCCAACCTTCACAAAGATGATGAGGGTGAACTTGTTACCAATGTTAACGGCATTCCCATTCTAATTTCTGAAGATAACCTCCACCTCATTGCCGGCATTCCGCATGATGGTGAAGACATCTACCAGTACATAAATGATGCCGGGGTCATGATTGATGAAGCTAATCTCTTCCGCCAAGCCGGAGTAGCCTATGATGAGTCCTCTTCCCGTCGTCCCACCATAAAGGGTATGGACCCGAATTATCGTTTCATTCTCTATTTCATCACTCGTGTTCTCAAACCCCGTAAACTCAATCACACCACCATTTCCCAAGAGGATGCCAAATTTCTTCATGCTATTGTCACCTGTGTTAAAATAAATTGGTGCAAGCTTATTCTATCTCATATGTTCAATGCCACCAGAGATGACATACCTCTCCCCTATGCCCTCTTAATAATGAAATTTCTTGAAGCTTCCGGAGTCAATATTGCTAATGGTCCTCTCAAAAAGAGCACCAAAATCTGGGAAATTTCGGAGTCTTCCTTTCATCATGATGGTGATCATGCTCCCGCTCCTCCTCAAAATCGACAAGCCCGTCGTGCTCATCCTCCTCAGGAGCCTACCCTCCGGACCATTTCTGACCAAATTACTCAACTAACCCGTGAGGTCCATGGTTACTTTGATCACGTGCATTATGCCTATGCTCAGATGGTGCCATATCAAGCGCCTACCAATGATGATGAAGGGGATGGGGGTGATGAATGATGAAATTGTTGTTATGATGAGAAATTGTTGTTTTTGGTCTGTTTGTTCTTGATTGGTTAGTTATGTTTGGTTTCACCCTTGTAATGTTATCTTAATTTTCCAATAAATAAACGTGTGTTTATTTCACACTTCCCTTGTGTAAATTTTTGCTAATGGCAAAAGGGGGAAGAAACGGGATATCAAGAAGTATGCTATATCACTCTCAACTTCATTCATGCTTAAAGTGAGGGGGAACATGAATTGAGGGGGAACATCAAATTGCATACTTTACTCTTGTCTTGGATTATCAAAATAATTATTGCATATATCCCGCTTATGTTTGCCATTATCAAAAAGGGGGAAATTGTTGGAAACACGTTTCAAATGCAATATACTAAACGTGTGTTCTTTTGTAGGTTTTGATGAATGTCAAACAAAGCAATAAGCGATATATAGCAGTGCTCAAGGACAAGCACAAAATGGATGCATTACAAGAAGCTCAAGACAAAGTTTAGAAATGTTATAATTGAGTCAATATTAATTGTGATCTTGATTCCTCAATCTTGGCTCATAACATGGCTTCTCTACTAAAATTATTTTTCCAAAATCATCCATATCTAACTTAAGTGTCAAATGATTTTAAACTATGCATATTTATATTTGTTAAAATGTTTTTCAAACATGCCTCAAAAATCTGGGCTAAGATAATCGATTATGTACTTATGATAATCGAGTATCTCTAAGCCAAGACTGCATGACAATCGATTGTGAATTAATGATAATCGATTGTGAGTAAGTCAGTTAACATCAGGTTTTTGCAAACTGCATAACAATCGATTGTGTACTTTTGATAATCGATTGTTAACTGAGGCAAAGTTTTCAAAACTCAGAAAAATCGATTATGAACTAATGGTAATCGATTAGAATGAGAAAAATGTCTCCCAGTGTTTTTAAATAAATTAATAATCGATTGTGGCTTTTGATAATCGATTATATATGAGACAGAAAGTTTTGAAATTAATTAATAATCGATTATGGCTTTTGATAATCGATTATATATGAGACAGTAAGTTTTGAAATTAATTTATAATCGATTGTTCTATTTGATAATCGATTGTTGGAACTAACCGTTGTCATACATTTTCAAATTACCTTCAGGTAATCGATTGTTGATATTTAACAATCGATGTTTTGCGTAAAATCTGGAAAAGATTTTCTGAACGTTGTTAAAATAATCGATTGTTGTTTTCCTGATAATCGATGTTTTATGCCAAAAATTGGAAAGGATTTTTTAACGTTATAAATAATCGATTATTGATTTGAAGTAATCGATTGTTGACGTAAAATCTGGGATTGAATTTTTGATCTGATAGGCAAACAATCGATTGTTTAGTCTTGACAATCGATTGTCACTGAGTAATTTCAGCAATCCTTAATTGGCAATTAGACAACGGTAAGACTGAGTTTTTCACCTATAAATACAGGCTTAACTCAGTGTTTTCACAACAACAACATATACAATTTAAGTATTTTCATTGCTAAAAGCTTTCTTACATTGATCATCATTTTCATTCATCCATAAAGCTTTTTGAAGAGCCATTCTATTGAGCTAAGTTGTTGTGATCTTGAGCGTACTATTTCTACTCATATCTACTCATTGAGGAGTACTTTGTAAAGTGAGTTTGTTTTGTGTTTGTAAGAGAATTGCGATTCTCGTTTGTTGAGGAACTTGTGATTCCTCAGTTGAAGTCTTTGGGATTGTTATCCCCGAGCAGTTGAAGTCTTTGGGATTGTTATCCCCGAGCAGTTGAAGTCTTTGGGATTGTTATCCCCGAGCAGTTGAAGTCTTTGGGATTGTTATCCCCGAGCAATTGAAGTCTTTGGGATTGTTATCCCCGAGCAATTGAAGTCTTTGGGATTGGTATCCCCGAGCAATTGAAGTCTTTGGGATTGTGATCCCCGAGCACCTAGGTGAGGCTTGTGTCCTCAGCTGTAACGGTTTGTTAAGCACCCGTAAGCTTGACAAGTTTAGTGGAAATCTCGAGAGAGTCTCTCGGGGACTGGACTAACCACGTTTGTGGCCAACCAGGATACATCATTGTGTAAGTTTATTTTACTGCACTTGTTTTAATTTCTGCAAAGTTTTTAAATTCCGCACTAAAACGTTTAATATTTTTAAAACGCTATTCACCCCCCCCTCTAGCGTAAAGCGTTATTTCTAACACTACGAATACTGTAATTTACTGTACCTCATAAGCTCGTTATGCTTAGGTGGAAACCTTCTCTCAGCTAGTTTATTGTTGCAGTATTTTGGGAGACCTTCTAGGTCTTGTAAAGTTGCGAGCTTGCTATATCATGCACCCGAAGGAAATTTTCGTTGTTCTTACTCGCCTATAATAGTCCTTAGTTACATAACTTTGTGCCCTTGTACTCGTCCGGTTACTTCTAGGCTCAAATTTTGATTGTCTCCTTAGTGGAATTCTCTCTTGGGATATATCCTTTATCTTAGTTTACCTTTAGTCACTATCTATTGATGTATCAAGTGTCCATTCATACTTATTTATCAATAACATCCTGGCCAGAAACTTTTACTACCTCTCTCCAGTGCCGTGCTTGTATAATGTTCTGGAATCACAAGATATCTGTAGGAATTGAATAAATGCAACATCATCCATCTCTTCTTTTTACCATATTCCTCCTTTACCATTCTATAATTACTTGAACTGATTAACTCCGACTTAATTCCATATCATACCATATTACCCCTGTTTTAGGGGAGTACCAAGATTTAGTACTATGACGATCTATCTATAGATGTTTTATCTATTCATCTTTGGTGTCTTCTCACATCATCAATGAACTTTAATTGCCTTATGGTAATCTTATGTACCAGGAATAACTAAATATCTTACGCATGAAAGCGACACCTGGTATAACTGGCACACTTAGTCCCTTATGATTAACTTTGCTCACAGTTCTTGCCTTAGGGAAACATCTTACTGAATGACCTTTTAAAGGTTATTCTTCTGTTGTCCATTCTATTATCGCTAGAACTCAATGTCTAAAATTCTGATGATGGCGACTATTATCAAATCATTTGATTCCCAATTCATGCTCAGTTTATCTTGTTCACCAGCCCATACTTCTTTCTATTACTCTGGGGTCTACCTTTTCCTTCTAGTAATCATGTCGGAGTCACCAACTCATTTCTCATAATAGGGATATTGTTTTATGCTTATACACTTTTATTTCGTCATGGCATGTCACCTTTTGTCTTTCCCTTTAGTTGACTGTAGACTTTATCACCCTGTCATACCATTTATCACACCTTACTCATAATATTTTAGTTGCTCTCTTCTTATTCTCCGACTTATACTTCTATCTATCACTTTATTCTGAAAACTTCAACAAAACTTTCTTTCACTTTTAGCTCTTCTTGCTTCATCTCACTGGCTCCTAGGGATGCCTAAAATTCTCTCTCTCTCTCTCTCTCTCTCTCTCTCTAGGGCGGGATTCATACTAAGGTAAATATTTGATCCCTTTTAGGATTCCACCGCCTATCTTCTGAAATTGTTGAATCTTCTAGTATTCATATCTGATTGCACTATTCTAGAGATCACCATCTAGGTGCCTTACAAGGAGATCTATTACCACCTTTGCAGTACCCTTCAAAAATGTTAGCTAATGATAACAATCCATCCACAAATTTTTTATACTCTAACCCCAACTTGATCATGATATTACATCATTCTCTTAAACTATATTTTCAGTTCCCATAGGAAATTATTGAGGTGGATGTGGTCAATTGTATAAAACTTTGTTACTGTTGAAAGTAACTTAGAATGCTTATATTTCTCTACCTGAATTGCAAATATTGATAATATTCATTGTCTAGGTACCTCATACTTCTTTTTTTTTGTTATTTCTTTCACTTATTGAAACTTATGTCCACCTCATAATTCTCTCATTGCTCTTTACCATATGGGTGGATAGATATTCATGCCTTGGGCTCCTTATCAAGACGCTCACATATCTCAGTATACACATGATTTGCTGAAGATCTAACATTTACAAATTATAAGCATGATGCAAAATCGAGTTCCTTTGAAAAACTCTTCCATGTCCACATTCAATCTCTTACCAACTGTCTTTCTGGATATATGCATCATTGTATCATGTAAGATAGAGTTTAGGAAATTGAGTTCTTATAACTAAGCTCTACCATACGATCTAGAGTAAGAAGAAAGAGTGATAGTCCTAAATGCCCTGTAGCATCCTGCTTATAAGTATGGTGCACTACACACCCATAAACAAGACTCTACTAGACACGGCTTGTGGACTCCCTAGGATAAGACCTGCTCTGATACCAAGTTTGTCACGCCTCAAACTGGGGGAGGCACGACTGGCCCTCGATACTGTATTTGACCGAGTTAGCCACCACACATACTAGCTAACTAAAAAGGGGCCTAACAAATCGAGCAGCAAAAGATCTGAAATACTAAGCCTGGACCATTAAGGTCATGACCTGAATAACAATAAGCCATATAACCAAAAGTAGACGAGTCAAAACAATGAAGTACTAGCTGGCCGACGAGGCCGTGATAGGAGACATACATTCCTACATACATATATGTACATCCAAGGCCTATGGGCTGGAGAGTGGAAGCTGCAAAAGGAAACCCAGAATACTATGTCCACAATAGCCTCTATGAGTGTCATAAGCATTATCGAGACAAGGCCCCGACTACACCCAAATTGTACAACAAAAGTAACCATCCTATGAAAGCTCCAGGAAAAGGTGGAGCTTACCAACTCACAACTAAACCTCAAAATCCTAGCATCGATCAGAGTCCCTACCTGGACCTGCACGCACGAAAAAAATGCAGTGTCCTAAGGCAACGAGACATCAGTATGAATAAAAATGTACTGGTATGTAAGGAAGAAAGTAGAATCACACATAGCTGATGTAAAAAAAAAATAGAGATACCACCTAACACTGAAACTCTGATAGCCTCCATGGACTACTTCTGACCTAATAGTAAACAAATATGCATGGTATGCTCGTCTAATCGTATGTCGTGAATACATACATACATACATACATATATATATATATATATATATATATATATATATATATATATATTGATGCAAATGCATGACATATCCAACCAAATGCTAGCAATGGTGGTCTCTTCCGGTAGCTAACCGGTATCATATTGCCAACTCGTGGCCATCTGTACAATATATAGTTTTTCGGGAAAATAGGCCCCTTACCTTCAATTATAGCTCGAAGTCCATGCGTAATATGCTATGTATGATATGAAATTCCAACTCACAACTAAACCTCAAAATCCTAGCATCGATCAGAGTCCCTACCTGGACCTGCACGCACGAAAAAAATGCAGTGTCCTAAGGCAACGAGACATCTGTACGAATAAAAATGTACTGGTATGTAAGGAAGAAAGTAGAATCACACATAGCTGATGTAAAAAAAATAATAGAGATACCACCTAACACTGAAACTCTGATAGCCTCCATGGACTACTTCTGACCTAATAGTAAACAATATGCATGGTATGCTCGTGTAATCGTATGTCGTGAATACATACATACATACATACATACATACATACATACATATATATATATATATATATATATATATATATATATATATATATATATATATATATATATATATATATATATATATATATATATATATATATATTGATGCAAATGCATGACATATCCAACCAAATGCTAGCAATGGTGGTCTCTTCCGGTAGCTAACCGGTATCATATAGCCAACTCGTGGCCATCTGTACAATATATAGTTTTTCGGGAAAATAGGCCCCTTACCTTCAATTATAGATCGAAGTCCATGCGTAATATGCTATGTATGATATGAAATTTGAATGCAGATAATAAGAACTTAGCCAATCTTGGGTCATAGGTACCCTTATTCTCATGATCTCATAATCACCTCCGTATTGCAAACAATTGCCTCGTGGAACCTCATATCTTTCTTTACTTTTGAATAAGCTTGAAAACTTAACTCGACTTTTAGAAAGATAGCTTAACTCTGAAGATGTTCATAAAAAGCTTAAGGTGCTTCACTTAGTCCTTATACCTGATTTCTTGATATTTAATAAAAGAAAGTATTTAAAAAAAATCAAGTGTTTTAGTAGTTTAAATAAAAATTATATATGAGATTACTGGAAATCGACGTGTCCCTTCAGAGATTTTAAAATACACTTTAACAAGGAAGAAAGACTAATCGCAAATACTAAATGCCTTTATTTATTTTATTTATTATTATTATAATAATTATTATTATTTATTGTTATTATTATTTTTTAGTTACACAACCCAAAGACGAATAAGAATTCATATATATAGACGTATAGTTAAGAAAGACGACAAAATGACATATACAAATGTCGAATATCCGATTTAACCAAATGAGTGGAACATCAATTTTAATAGCGTTATGAAAATACTTCAGCTATGATCCCAATACCTTCCACAGAAGGTCTTTCTAGCAATAGAATAGTAAAATATCATATTTGACGTCTTAGGAATTTCCCGGAATTCATGTTAAAAGAAAGGACGGAGCTTAGCCTTAACATACCTTAAACATGTTGAGTCCTTAATTCCGTCCAAGTGACTCTTCAAATAAGTCAACTCGATCTATCATAGCATAAGGAGATTCAAAATCAGTGTTGATCAAAGGCCAAGTCTATAACTTAAGCTAGTAGCTTGTTTTACTTAAATTTGGGCAGCATCTCCTTTGTAACAAGGGCCTCCACCAATACCATATACCAACAATAACAGCTAAATAAATCCATCGACGTATAAATGTCAATAACAAGACACCACATAACAACAATAAGTCACAACTACTTCACGATGAGCGGCAAGCTCCAATTGGAATCCGTATAACCCATCTACTCCTTACAGACTTCTTACATTAACTTAAAACTATCATTAACATGATAATGAAGTCATTCATCAATGATTCCATCCTTATACCATATATTTATAATAAAAGAAACAATCCACAACTCTAACTATCTTCGATTAGTAACTTTACTCACTAGTTCATGTCAACTCCATCCATTTAACTTAATCAAAATCAGTATAACCTTAGGCACATGCAAGAACACAATATGCCAACCTCCTACAGTAACTTCAAGTTGAAATCCAAGTTATATTCAGCTTACAATAACCCTCAATGGCAATACAACACCATAGACGTGACTTAAGCTAATCCAAGTATTATCTAGTAGTTTATCATCCTAAAAACTTAACCAACATACAAGCAAGCTTAAGCACAATTAGTAGGCTTTTAGAATGACCTTAGACAGCAGCAAAAACTTGGAATTTAATCCAAATACAGCTCATGACAATCCTCAATGACAACATAACCTCAAAGAGGTGTTGTTCTTCACTAGGAATAGGTTTGATGTTGAAATAGGGTGTAATCACTTTGGAATCACTTCAAACCTTTGTGGAACCTGATTAGAAGGGTTTGGAGAAGTTTGGAGATGAGGTTTAGTTGAAAAATGAGCAAAATTAGGCATCCAAATTTTTATAAATTGAAGTAGCTCAACCACCGCCTATGTGGGTCCCATTGGGAGCTGCTTGCGCAGTCTCGCGAAAACTCGAATTTCTCTCTACTCCGATGTCGTATAGATGAACGTTTTAATGCTTTGGAAACTAGACTCGTATAACTTCAATTTGGTATATAGATCATTCCTTTATTCCAAGCATATTGGAACAAAAGTGCATCTATATTTAGCCTAAATTTCAGCATATTTATGAATGTAACTTGTGATGACTTTTGCCAACTCTTGTTCCACAACTTGATTGCCTTCAAAATGTATAAAATGAATATCATAAGACTAAAATAACTCATAGAATAACCTCCTTATCATGTTAAGAACCCTTGTCTCACCCCAAAGTACATGTTATAACATTCCAAATTTGTCGACTTTCAACGAAACTTATTTTCTTCTGTTTTTTTAGTGTCTAAGCTTTCTAACCCTTTTGGTACTTGTTATTCATGATCTTAAAGATTTATAACCTCCAAGATAATAAGATTAAACTTATATTATGTACTTTCAAAAAATGCTCTCATTTCTGAGCTTACTTCAATTGGTTTACGACGTACTCTCACGTAAGAAAACATGGAATGTAACATTGTATTCTGATTGTAGATACTTTATTTTCTATTTTCATAAATAAAAAATGACTAAAACGTCTACACTAGTTACTTGATCGCGTAAAGAAATTAGACACGTATGTCATCCATTATTCTTTTCGAAACCCATTTTGAAGATACGAATTACCTAATTTATTCTTTTCGAAACCCATTTTGAAGATACGGATTACCTAATTTATTTTTGAAGATCATTAAGCTCGACCTGTTACTTGATATCGTTTTCTGAAAATTTCTATAAGGTACGTATTTTGTCGATACATTTTTAGAAGGACCAAGAAAAGACTTCCTTGGAAGACAGCATGTCCTTAACTTTTGAATTTGGAGCTCGAAGTTCAGGACTACCTGTCCTTAATTATGTGTTTGTAACTCTAAGTTAAGGACCAAGTGTCCTTAATTTTTGAACTTGCAACCCTAAGTTCAGGCCCAAGTGTCCTTAACTTATAGTTTGTTACTGTAAGTTCTGGACTAGCTGTCCTTAATTTATGAGCTTATAAGCCTAAGTTAAAACTACCCGTCCTTATTTTTTGAGCTTGTAACTGTAAGTTTAGGACTACATATCCTTAACTTTTGAACTTGTAACTCTAAGTTGAGGACTACATATCCTTATTTTTTAAATTTGAAACTCTAAGTTCAAAAACATGTCCTTAATTTGTACTTATAGTTCTAAGTTAAGGACTATCTATCCTTAATTTTCCTGTCTTTTTCTTTCCCTTTCCCTGTCTTTTTCTTTGTTAATATCTTATGTTCTTGCTTTATATCTTATATTTTCGCTTTATATCTTAAGGACAAGTGTTTTTCTTTGTTAAAACCTATTGGCTGCTATATTAATATGTACTAATATGCGCTTTCAGTTGGGCCTCTAGAAATATTAACAGAACAGTTAAGTTCAAAACCAGATAGAAAAGCTTGAGATGTTTAAGAGTATAGTATCTCTAATTTGGTCGATGTTGAATTGTATACTGCGTCACCTAATCCTCAAGTAAGAGAGAGAGGGAATTGGGTTGGCTAATGAGATGAGCTCACCTGGTCAATTTCGAGAAGGAAAAACGAAACAAAGAGCAAGGACAACACTGAAACGAAGAAGATGTGCTGGGCCAAGTCAGGGTCAGAGATAGAAGAAAGGGTAATATTATCTTTTTATATTTATTTTAATAGATTAATGATTATTTTTACTCTACATTAAAAATACTGAATAACAAATAAATATCATTTTAAAAAGTGCATATCCCACGTAATTTTTCATTAAACTAGTTTTTATTCTAAAATATTTTGCATAAGTTATTATATACTCCATAATAATATATGGCAAGTATAAATAGTACGGTCCTTTTCCTCTCATAAGTACTGTATAAACATAGTACTTACAAATTACACTGGCTGATGTCGAAGCTGGTCAAATGTACATTGATTATGCACATGAATAGGTGAGATAATTTCAGTCGATCTTTTTTTTTCATTTGTATACACAGTGCTCCAGCTTAAAGTTCAACAGATTGTTTATTTGGAGTAGGAAGAAGTAGAAAGTCATGAACAGTAGTCTTTCTTCTCACACGTGATATCAGTAGTATTTATTTGATTATGGACGACCCAACAAAACAAAGTCAAATAGCGTTAGATGACAGTGCTAATGCAACAGTCCATTAGCTCAGTTGGTTAGAGCGTCATGCTAGTAACGCGAAGGTTGCAGGTTCGCGACCTGCATGGCCATTTATCGTTTCATTTTTAACTTCCTCCGTTTCTCTGTGTTTCATGTGACAAGTGCGAACAACGATCAAGATAGGGAATCATGACGTCTTCTTTGTAAACAAAAATCATTTGTACATTAGTTAATTGTCAACAAAAGGTAGGTCTTTTACTTGGAGAGAAATTATTTTTCTTTGTCCTCTTCACTAAGTTATTTTTATTTGTTTCTTCTACGGCAAGCACGAAATAGTTTTTCCATATAACTTTTATGAGAGGTTTAACCTTCTTCAATTTGTCCTTTTGAGAATTATTATCCTAAAAAAAGTGAGTGCACTCACATGTTACATAAATTTTTCTGTATTATTTTTGCTCTAGAAAATTTCTGGAATTGTTTTGCGAAAAACAACTCATTACTGTATTCTAGAAGTTATATAGGTCGGATCGGTTCGAATATTTCAATTACCAAACTAAATTAATGATGTCCGCTTTTAAAATCTATAAATCAAACCAAACCAATAAAGTCGTCTTTTTAATCCCGGGTTTTCAGTTTTTTTTTCCGATAAAGTATTCAAAGCACAAAATATCACGATCCAAAATTCCCACCTTCGGGATCATGATGGCGCATAATATTTCACTTGTTAGGCAAACCAACGTTAGAGGATCTTAAAGCCAATTTTAATCAATTTCAATAAGTAAAGTCAATTGAACCGAAACGAAACTAACACTGAGTGCGGAATAACATAACAACCATTAATATTTAGTACAACCGAGATCTAAAATCACAATTCACGTGCTTCTAGAATTTCTCAAACAGATAAGTACAACTGTCTTGAATGAAAAGAGTAGTAAATAAAGGAAAATGGAAGGTGACTTCAAGGTCGGATGCTATCAGATCTACCTCGAGTCTTCAAGTCAACTAATCCGAGATAATGCAGCTTGCGGGCAGCTGGGGCCATTACAATGTCTACACAAGAAGTGTAGAGTGTAGTATGAGTACAACCAACCCACGTACTTCGTAAGTTTTGAGTCTAACCTCGACAAAGTAATGACGAGGCTATGACAAGACACCCACGTAAATAATATGTGCAGATAACAATATACAAACAAGATAAATACAAATAAAGGCTAAACATATACTACAAGGAGGGGACATGCAAATGGGGTACAAGATACAATAAATACAGCAGAAAATATTAACCAAAATAGTCAAATGAATAAACACAATGAATAAAACTGTACGGCATCACTCTTCGTGCTTTTACTCAACCTTACGATAAAATAATAATACGGCACGACATCACCCTTTGTGCTTTTACTCTCACTTTCAGCATAAATCGATAGATACGAAACAACACCACTCTTCGTGCATTAACTCTCAAAATATGGTATGGCATCACTCTTCGTTCATTAACACTCAAGTACGACACATCATCGCCCTTCGTGCATTAATACTCCCCCTTATACTAAAATAATGAACATATAACAATAGGAAGATAGAATAAATAAGAAAAAGCCTTACGTCAAAATGGTTCCACAATACCAATCTCAACTTCAGAAACAATACTTAATTATCACAGGTAGTCCATAAACGCGGAAATAGTGATCAATTTAGTAATTAACTAGTATATGCATGGATACCATGATCAAATAAAGTAATAAATTACAAGAACAAGTCTCACATGCATGCTTTAATTCAACCATAATGCATAAGTACTCGTCACCTCACATATACGTTGTACCCAACATCTAAACAAGTAGCAAATAGGCTAACATATCCTAATCTCTCAAGTCAAGGTTAACCACGACACTTACCTCGCTCCAAAGATTAACTCAAAGCTCAACCACGACTTTACTTTTCAAGAAGGCCTCCAAACCAACAAAACCTAAAAAATTACCAACCAAATAATTTAACATAAGCCTTAGAAACTACCCACTATTACAAAAGATTCAACTTAGGTCATTATTAAAAAAGTCAACAAAAATCAATTCCCGGCCCTGCTTGGTTCAGATAAAAAATTTGAAATAAAACATGATTACTCGTTCATCTCCGAGTGCGTTTATGTAATTTGTTTCGAAATTCGACCTCAATTTGAGGTCTAAATCCGGTTTTATAAAAATTCCTAATTCTACCCAAACCCCTGATTTCTACCATGAAAACACCAGATTTTAGGTTAAAATCTTATAAAATATAATTAAATATTAAAAGAAAATATGTTAGAATCACTTCCCGATGGATTGGAGAAGAAAAGATCTTGGGGAAATAGCTCTAGGTTTTCTTGTTTGAAAATTTCACGAATGAGAGAAAATCTTGTTTTTCAGTTATTTGCGGAGTCGCAGATGTCGCATTTGTGACCTGGGGTTAAAAATGCAAACCCTGCAAATGCGAAGAATTAACCACAGTTGCAAAGTCTTCCCATTTCTTCTGTCATCGTAGTTGCGATGAATATTTTGCAATTATGAACAATGGACCCTCTGCAAATGCGACCAAAATGATTGCAAATGTGAAGAAGCTCTCCCTAGGTGCACTTCGAAAATGCAATCACTGGGTTCACAGGCTTGGATACTTTTCCCAAATTAGAACTCAGACCTTGCAATTTGTGGGATCCAAGGCATGCACCAGAAACAGCTGCACCAGCTATTTTCGTAAGTTCAAACCACTTTGTAGCCTATCCGAAACTTATGCAAGCTCTCTAGGCTCCAAACCAAACATGAACATAAGTCCAAAAATATCATACGAACTTGCTCGTGTGATTAAATTGCTAAAATAATACCTAAAACTACGAATCAGATAACAAATCAAATGAAATTTTTAAGAAAACCCATGAACTTCTATTTTAATAACCGGACGTCCGTATCACGTCAAACCAACTCCATTTATCACCAAATTTGACAAGTTATAAATATGGTAATTGACCTATACCGAGATCCGGAACTAAAATATAGATCTGATATTAATAAAGTCAAACATTGGTCAAACTTTAAGATTCATTAAGCCTTCAAACTTTAATTTTTCAACAAAACGCGATAGCTCAAGCTAGAGACCTCCGAATTTGACTTTAGGAATACACCCAAGTCCTAATTACAGTACAGACCCATCAGGATCGTCAAAATATGGATCCAAGTTTGTTTGCTTAAAATGTTAACCGAAGAAAACTCAAATGGATTTTAAGGTAAAATTTCACAGTTTATCAATTTTTAACATAAATGCTTTCTGGGAAAATACTCAGACTATACATATAAATCAAGGAAGGCTAAAATAAGCCTTCAAAACACAGAATTAGGTTCTAAAACTCGAGATGACCTATCGGTTCATCACATTCTCCACCTATAAAATAACCGTTCGTCCTCAAACGAACATCGAAAAGTACCTAGATTGGTGAAAAGTTGTGGATATCTACTTCGTATGTCCTATTCGGACTTCCAAGTAGTTGCCTCAGTGGGCTGACCTTTCCACTGTAGTAGAACTGAACAATAATTCTTTAACCTTCCAATTGACAAACCTACTGGGCTAGAATAGCCATCGGCTCTTCCTCATAAGTCAAATCCTTGTCCAACTGGACTGAACAAAAATCTAACACATGGGACCAATCACCGTGATACTTGCAAAGCATGGAAACATGGAATACCGCATGGGCTGCTGACAAACTAGTGGCAATGCGAGCTTGTAATCCACCTCACCCACTCTTTGAAGAATCTCAAAAGGTCCGATATGCCTAGGGCTCAACTTGCCCTTTCTTACAAACCTTATCACACCCTTCATAGGTGAAACCCGGAGCAATACCTTCTCTCCAACCATGAATGCAATATCACAGATTATACAATCAACATAAGTTTTCTACCCGGTGAGCTGTACGAAGTCGATCCTGAATAATATTGACCTTATCCAAGGCATGTTGTACCAAATCTGTACCCAACAAACGAGGCTCCCCCCACTCGAACTATCCAATGTTCAATCAGCATCGCCTCCCGTATAATAACTCATATGGATCCGTCTGAATGCTCGACTAGTAGTTGTTGTTATAGGAAAAATCCGCAAGTGGAAAGAACTTATCCTAAGAACCTACAAAGTCTATAACACAAGCACGAAGCATATCCTCTAGTATATGAATATTTCTTTCTGAATGCCCGTCTGTCTGAGAACAACCTTCATGCCCAACTCACGTTGTAATGCCCTCCAGAAGTGCAAAGTGAATTGTGTACCTTGATCAGAAATGACAGACACGGGCACACCGTGAAGCTGGACGATCCCGCAAATCTAAATCTCAGTCAACTGCTCTGAAGAATAGGTAGCTGCCACAAGAATGAAATGCGCTGACTTGGTGAGCCTGTCCATATAACGCATACTGCATCGAACATCCTCCGAGTTCGTGGGATTCCAACAACAAAATCCATAGTGATACGCTCCCACTTCCATTCAGAATCTCTAACTTCTGAAGCAAACTACCAGGTCTCTGATGCTTATACTTTACTTGCTGACAATGAAGACACCGAGCTAGATATGAAACTATATCCTTTTTCATCCTCCTCCACCAATAATTCTACCACAAGTCCTCATACATCTTTGTGGTACCCGAATGAATAGAATATCGAGAACTGTGGGACTCCTCAAGAATCAACTCACGAAGTCCATCTATATTAGGCACATAAATACGACCCTGCATTTGCAAAACTCCATTTTTTCCAACACTAACCTTCTGGGAAAAACTGTGACGACTGTGTACCTAAGGACATGCAAATAAGGATCATCATATTGTCGCTCCTTGATGTACTCAAACAAGGAAGATCAAGCGACTGTGCAAACTAGAACATGACTACTCTCTGAAACATCCAACCTCGCGAATTGATTGGCCAAAGCCTGAACGTCTGATGCAAATGGTCTCTCACCGGTTGGAATGTATTCAAGGCTTCCCATACTCATTGCCTTTCTAGTCAAGGCATCAACCACCACATTGGTCTTTTCGTGATGACATAATATGGTGATATTATTGTCTTTCGATAGCTCTATCCACCTCATCCCCCTCAAATTGAGATCCTTTTGTTTGAAAGAGTATTGCAAGCTCCAATGATCCATGAGTACCTCAAACGGCACGCTTTAAAGTTAGTGCCTCCAAATCTTCAAACATGAACAATGGCTGCTAACTCTATGTCATGACCAAGATAATTCTTCTCCTGAACCTTCAGTTGTCGCGACTCATATGCAATAACCCTACCATCCTGCATAAATACTATACCAAGCCCAATATGAGATGTATCACAATATGCTGTACAAGATCCTGAACCTGTGGGCAACACCAGCATCAGCGTCGTAGTTAAAGCAGTTTTAAGCTTCTGAAACCTCAACTGGCACTCGTCTGACCATCTGAATGGGGCACCCTTCTAGGTCAACCTGGTCTATAGGGTTGCTATAAATCAGAACCCCACAACCGATTGTAATATCCTGCCAAACCCAAAAAACTATGGATCCCCGTAGCTAAAGTGGGTCTAGGCCAATTTTTAACTCCCTCAATTTTATATGGATCCACCTAAATGCCATCTGCTGATACGACATACACCAAGAAAGCGATCGAGTCCAACCAAAACTTGCACTTTGAAAACATGGAATATAACTGGCTATCGAGAAGTAAAAGATCTACACTAGTCTCAATACTCCCAATGATAACCATGCACCAATGATAAACACGATCTACAATAATAACACCTCCCATAAGTCTCAACATATACACATGAGCACTCAGACAATCATGAGGCACAATCAAATTTGAAGCATAATAGGATAGCCCATAGGAATAAGTAGAGCCCGGGTCGAATAGAACTGAAGCATCTCTATGGCAAACTGAAACAGTACTTGTGATAACAACATTAGATGACTCAACTTCAGGCCTGACTGGGAAAGCATAACATCGGATCTGGACTCCACCACTATAAACTACATCTCTAGGACGAGCCCTAGATGGCTGGCCTCTACCTCTAGAAGCCTGACCTCCATCTCTAATAGCCTGACCTCCACCTTTAGCTACCTAAACCCTACCTCTAGCTGGTTGAGTGGGTGGTGAAGCACCCGGTGTCGGGATTATGGCATGCGAACCCTGATAGAGTGAGCTGTTCGATGCCCGAAGGCAAAATCTAACAATGTGCCTCGGATCACCACAAGTATAATAAGACCTTGACTGTTATGAGTACTGACCCTGAAATTGACCCTATCGAACTAAGTAACCACATTGAAAACTCTGGAGCGAAGGTACACTAACAGGAGTTGGTGGTGCATTGTAGGCTAGCTGGTCGGAATAAGACATATGAGGGTCGCAACCACCTGAAACACTATGGGATGCCTGGAGTGCTGAATGAAATGGCATGGGATTATGGCCTCTAGAAAAAGTACCTCTACCTCTAGATTAGGCACAACTGAGCCCAACGGAATGACGAGTCCTCTTATCAAACTCTCGACCTGTCTCATGTGCAAGAACCATCTCGATCCACCTGATAACATTAGCAGTTTTCTGAAAAGAAATCTCACTCAAAGTCTCCTTGGTCATCTGCAGCTTGATAGGATGAGTGACTCCCTAAATAAACCTCCCCACCCTCTCCCTCTCGGTTGGAAGCAGAAGAATATCATGACGGGCTAGTTCCACAAAATGGGTCTCATATAGAGTGACTAACATACTGCCCTGCTAAAGATGCTCAAACTGCCTAGGATAATCCTTTCTTAGCGTGATAAAAAAGAAACTTATCAAGTAATAATTGAGAGAACTTATCCCAAGTAAGAGCAGGCGACCCACCTGGTTTGGTAGATACATAATCTTTCCACCATCTCTTGGTAGAACCCATCATCTGAAAGATAGCGAAATCGATCGTATTGGTCTCAACTATCCCTATGTTCTATGACACCTCATGGTAGCGGTCAAGATAATCCTGTGGGTTTTTAAAAGGTACGCCACTAAAGTGAACTGGAAAGAGATTGGTAAACTTTCCCAATCTCAATAATCCCTTAAAATATATGGCTGGCCCATCACTATCGGTTCCAAAGGGAATGTATATGTCTGGGCGACCCTTTCCATAAGACCCACCAAATGGACTAGAGTGTCCTAAAGCACTAGGGTGGCAATAAACCCCTCCAGGACCTAAGCTAGTCCAACATGTATAGTCTGAGCTAGAACCTTTGCATCAAACTCCACCTAAGGCTCCACTACCAGTGCTACTGCTCGAGCTCTAGGCTGAGCTCTACCCCTGCCTCGACCTCGACCTCTTGTGACGACCCGACCAATCGTCTCATGATTTACCATTCCATTTCCTCCCATTTCTGCTTTTTATTCCTTTGTTTATCGATTGTATATGTGATCGAGTTGGTTGGCTCGGGTTTGGAAAGGTTTTGAGATGGTTTGAGACACTTAGTCTCTTTTGGGGAAACTTAAGTTGGAAAAGTCAATCGAATGTTGACTTATGTATTAAAGGACTTGGATGTGAGTTTCGATGGTTAGAATAGCTTTGAGAGTTTATTTGGGACTTATGAGCGTGATCAGAATGTGTTTTGGAGGTCCGGAGCAGGTTTAGGCTTGAATTGGCGAAATTAGAATTTTGGCATTTTCCGATTGATAGGTGAGATTTTGATACAGGAGTCAAAATAGAATTCTAGGAGTTGCAATAGTTCCTTTGTGTCATTTGGGATGTGTGTGCAAAACTTCAGGTTATTTAGATGTGGTTTGGTTGGGTTTTTATCAAAATCGTAATTTAGAAGATTTTAGGACTCTTACGCTTGAATCCGATGCGAATTTGGTGTTTCAATGTTGTTTTGAGCGTTCTGAAGATTGAAACAAGTTTTATTGATGCTATAGGGTATATTGGCATATTTGGCTGAGGTCTTGGGGGCCTCGGTGAGTTTTGAGTGGTCATTTGGACCATTTCATATTTTGGAAAGTTGTAGAAAACTGTTGTTCAATGTTGCTGGCATTTAGCCTTCGCGTTTGCAAGTTGGCCCTCGCTTTAGCAGAGGGTTAGAAAGTGAGGCTGAGGATTTAGTCTTTGTGTTCGTGAGGGAGTCTCCACATTCGCGAAGGGTTGAGATCTTGTGCATCACGTTCGCGAGGTATCATACGCATTCCCGTAGAGGAAGTTGAGCAAGTGGGGTTTAGGTGGAATTATTCTTCGCATTCGCGAAAGGGGAGTCACATTTGTGGTGATTTAGGGTGCTAAGAATTTTCTTTTGCGAGTTGGGTGATGCGATTGCGATGAAGGAATTTTGGTCAAAGTAAGTTTGTGCTTCCGAACACGAGGCGTTGACCGCGTTCGTGAAGAAGGATTTGATGCCTTGGCAGAATGTTCAAATATCCATATGGTGTGCAACTTTGGGGTTAACTTCCACCATTTTTGAGTGATTTTGGAGCTTTTTGAAGAGGATTGAAGAGGGATTCAAGGGAAAACACTTGGAGGTAAGATTTATGGACTTAATACTCGATTTTAATGTGAATTCTACCTAATTAATCATGGAATTTAAGCCTAATATTGAAGAACTAGGGCTTGTAATTGGAGACCTAGAATTTGGGATTTGAGGGGTCATTTGTGGTTGGATTTTGATGCTTTTGGTATGAATGAACATCGTGGGGAGATAAGAAATCTATTGGTTTAAATTTTATCAAATTCTGAGACGTGGGCTCGAGGGTCGGGTTTGGCTAATTTCGATATTTATATTGCAAATTGATTATTTTTGTATGGGCTTCGTTCTCTTAGCATATTTTGTCACCATGATTCTTATTTTGGATAGATTCGATGCGAGTGGAGGCCGATTCGAGGGGCAAAGGCGTCGCGGGCTAGAGTTTGAACTGGATTAAGGTGAGTAATGATTGTAAATATTGTCCTGAGGGTATGAAACCCCGAATTTGCTTATCGATGTGCTATATTGAGGTGACATACATGCTACATGACGAGCATGAGGTCGTGCACTGTTGGGGATTGTGATTTAGTCCAAACCGAATGATTGATTTACCGCGTATTTAATTGAAAACTATTTGTTATCACCATGTTTTGGGCTGAATGTCATATTTGGGCATCCTTCCAACTATTTGGACCCTTAGGGAATTTTTAGTGATATTTTCTCTTGTACTCAGTCATGTTATATACTACTATTTTCATAACTCAACCATGTTTACTCCATTTTAATACATTAAATGATAATTAGAATGAGCATCATATTTTACTGTTGTCCGACTGGCTTATGAGATTCTGACTGAGTGAGGCATTGAGCTTGTGAGGATACACTGATTATGATTATGAGGCCGAGGGCCTGAAATTGTATGCTACGAGGTGTCTTGTTGATATGAGGTCGAGGGTCTATGTGATTATGCCACGAGATGGCTTTATATTGCGCTGGGGCCATAACGGGACCCTCCAAGAGTCCGCATAACTTTAGCGAGCACGGGTACCCATTGTGATGTACGATATAGCCCAAGGGGCTAGTGTTGTTCCATGATATTGGCCGAGGGAAGGATTCTATTGATATTGTGCCCGAGAGGCAGTCCTTTTTTTGTTTATATTTCCTAGTTGCCTGTCATTTACTTGCTTAACTATTAGAAAGGCATTCCAAAGAAGTTTAAACTGAACCAAATTGACTTTACATATTTTCATTGTTTTCATTATTTTTATTGGCTTTACTGCTTCTTTATAGCCTGTTGATGTACCTTTACGTGATTTCTTATTACTTCTGTATTTATCATTATTACTCATTAATTTGGAGTACTCACTTTACTCCCTGCATCCTATGTGCAAATTCAGGCGCTTCAAGTCCTGCTTGCGAGAGTTGAGAGCTTTCAACAGACTTTGGAGATTCACTAGGTAGTTGTTCGGCATTCGCAGCCTAGTGCTTCTCCCTCTATCTTATTTTTCTCATGTTCTAGCTATGTAATAGTTGTGTAGACTCTTTCAAACTTGTAGTTTTCATGATAGACGCTCATGACTAGTGGCACCCCTATATCGGGCTATGTCTATTCCAAAACTATTTTATTTATCTTACATTGGGATGATGATGATCATTATTATTAGTATTGTTATTATTATTATTATTATTATTATTGTTATTATTATTATTATTATTATTATTATTATTATGCCATAGACTTAAATTAAAAATGGATTGGGAGTGTTTCGGCTGACCTTGTCTTCACGAGAGACGTCATCACGATCGGGTTGGGGTTTAGGGTCGTGACACCCCTGCCTCTCGTAGGGGCTGCCATTGGGCTCCGACTGTTGTCGAGCTGAAGATGTAGTACGTGTTCTCACGATCTATGAGAGAACAAAAGTATAAGAGTTCAATTAGTAGTGAGAGAATAAAATTTCATGATGGAGAAGAATAAAAGTAAAATTTATTCCTAAACTTCATAGCCTCTAGAAGATAAGTTAGAAATCTGCGTAGCGATCCTCCAGACTCTATTAAGTCTACTCGTGACTTGTGAGCGGTAACCTAGTGCTCTAATACAACTTCTTATGACCCAAAATTCCCAGCTTCGGGACCGTGATGACGCTTAAAGTTTCACTTGCTAGGCAAGCCAATATTAGAGGATCTTTAAGCCAATTTTAATCAATTTCATTACGTAAAGTCAATTAAATCAAAATGAAACTAAAAATGAGTGCGGAATAACATAACAACCATTAATATTTAGAATAAACGGATCTAGAGTAATAATTAACGAGCTTTTAGAATTTCTACAAACAGAGTCTAAATTCAGTACAACTGTCTCGAATGAAAAAAGCAGTAAATAAGGGAAAATGGAAGGGGACTTCAAGGTTTTTGGACGCTAGCATATCTACCTCGAGTCTCCAAGTCAACTGATCCGAGATAATGCACCTCACAGGAAACTGTGACCAATACCAAAATCTGCACAGGAAGTGCAGAGTTTAGTATGAATATAACCAACCCCATGTACTCCGTAAATGTCAAGCCTAACCTCGACGAAGTATTGACGAGACTATGACAATACCCGCGTAAATAACTTGTGCAGATAATAATATACGTACAAGATAACAATAAATAAAGGATAAACATATACTATTTGGAGGGGACATGCAAAAGGGGTAAAAGATATGATAAGTACAGCGAGAAATAATAACCAGATAACTAGTAAAACAAATAAACACAATGAATAAAGTTGTACCGCATTAACTTTTGTATTGTTACTCTTAACCTCACAATGAAATAATAATATGATACGGCATCATCCTTTGTCATGTTACTCTCACATTCATCATAAATCGATTGGTACGGCACAACATCACCCTTTGTGCATTAACTCTCAAAATATGGTACGACATCACCTTTCGTACATTAATACTCAAATAAGACACGACATCACCTTTTGTACATTAACACTCTCCCTTACCATAAAGAAATGAACATATAACAATAGGGAGATAGAATAAACAAGAACAAGTCTTACGTCAAAATGGTTCCATATTACCAACCTCAATTTCAGAAACAATACTCAATTATCATAGGTAGACTATAAATGCGAAAAGAACGATAAATTTTCTAATTAACTAGTCTAAGAATGGATACCGTGATAAAAAAACAATAAATTACAAGAAACAAGTCTCACCGCATGCTTTAACCCAACAACAACGCATAAGTACTCGTAACCTCACATATACGTTACACCCAACATCTAAACAAGTAGAAAATATGCAAATAAGTCCTAATCCCTCAAGTCAAGGTTAACCACAATATTTACCTCGCTCCAAAGAACAACTCAAAGCTCAATCACGGTTTTACCTTTCAAACAAGTCTCTAAACCAACAAAATCTAGCAAATTACCAACCAAACGATTGAAAAAAAGCCATAGGAACAAACCTACAATTGGAAAAGATTTAATTAGGTCACAATTGAAAAAGTCAAAAAAGGTCAAACCCAGGCCCGCTTAGTCCGAATTTCAAATTCGGACCAAAACCTGATTATCCATTCACCCCCGAGCGCGATTGTATAATTTGTGTCGAAATCCGTCCTTAATTTGAGGTCTAAATCCAAATTTTACCAAATCCCTAATTCTAACGAACCCCCCAATTTCCATCATGAAAACACTAGATTTTAGGTTGAAATCTTATGAAATGTAATGAAAGATTGAAAGAAAATATGTTAGAATCATTTATCAATGGATTGGGAAAGAAAGGCTTTTGGGAATTTGCCTCTAAAGTTTTCTTGTTTTGAAAATTTGAAGAATGGGAGAAAATCCCATTTTTAAGCTATTTGCCCAATCACAGATGTCGCATTTGCGATCTGGGGTTAGCAATGTGAACCCCGCAAATGCGAAGAAATAGTCACAATTGTGAAGTCTTCCCATTTTTGTTGTCATCGCAATTATGATGAATAGTTCGCAATTGCAAACTATGGACCCTCCACAAATGCGACCAAAATGATCGCAAATGCGATGTAGTTCTTCCCAAGTGCACTTCGCAAATGCGATCACTAGGTTCGTAAATGAGAACCCAGCAGGCTTCGCAACTTTTCGCAAATGCGAACTCAGACCTCGCAATGCGAGATCTAAGTCATCCAATAGAAACAACTCCTCCATCTATTTTTTCTAATTTCAAATCACTCTATAGCCTATTCGAAACTCACCCAATCTCTCGGGGCTCCAAATGAAACATGCACACAAGTCCAAATATATCATACAAACTTGGTCGCATAATCAAATCGTCAAAATAACACCTAGAACTACGAATCAGATACCAAACCAATGAAAGTTTCGAAAATACATGACCTTCTATTTTAACAACCGGATGTCCGAATCACGTCAAACCTACTCTATTTCTCACTAAATTTAGCAGATAAGTCATAAATATAATGGACCTATATCGAATTCTGGAACCAAAATATGGGCATGATATTAATAACGTCAAATATTGGTCAAACTTTTAGATTCATTAAGCCTTCAAACTTTAATTTTTTAACAAAACATGATAACCCAAATTAGGGACCTCCGAATATAATTTCGGGCATATGCCCAAGTTCAAATCACGGGAAGGACCCATCGGGAGCGTGAAAACAAGGATCCGGGTATGTTTGCTCAAAACGTCGACCAAAGTCAACTCCAATAGATTTTAAGGCCAAATTTTATATTTTTATTAATTTTTAAAAATAAAAGCTTTTCGAAAAAATACCCGGGCTGCGCATGCAAATCAGAAAAGACTAATATGAGGGATTTGAGGCTTCAATACATAATTAGGTTCTAAAACTCTAAATGACCATCATGTCATTACACAAAATATGTAAATTGTACTCCACATATGTCTTTAATCCTAGTAAGATACAATATATTTTTCAAGAAAGTAACACAATAATATGCGATAAGTCATATATTTATGCTAAATATTCAGTGACAAAGATAATTAAATTACATACAGCAAATATTTCTAATTAATAAGTTACAATAAAAATTAGCATAATCTAAAAATATTATATAGGTCGTGATAAATTAAGTATAGCTAATAAGTGCTGTTAATTACCAAACTATGCGGCAAAGAAAAAGGTAAACTAAGTTATGTATTTTCATTATAAACCAATGTAAAATTAAAAAATAAATATCCAGCACTATCATCATTCCTAGCATTGAATTGAATTTCTTTTGTTAGTATTAGTGTTGATTTGAACTTTATTTGAGCTAGCACATTTATGAGTTATAAAATTTATTTACCATTCAAGAATATTAAGTTCAAACTTGAAATAATACGTTAAAGAATAAAAATGTAAAAAAATTTAAGAAATATTTATAAATTACATTACAATAAATATTTATATATTTAAAATATTTCAAAATTTGTATAAATGTACTATCAGATTGGTTTGATTTCATTTTGACCTTTTTTAGTTAAAACTTAAGACCAATACAAACCAATTATGGTCGAATTTTTGTTCTAATATCAAATCAAATTAAAATAAACCACAATCATTTTATTTATTTAATTCGAATTATCGATTTAGTACAATTTATCGGTGCTTTTTGTATACTTTATCTAGAAGAATAAAACATATCCGTATCATCTACATTTAGAATTTTTTTATCTTTTTCCTTACAACATTCCATTAATTTACTCAAGTCTACTCCCATGGCTTTGCGAGGATAGTAAATAATAGGGGTGTTTATCGGGTGGATTGGGCGGCTTTTTACTCTTAACGGTTTGGCTTAATAGTTATCGGCTTTTAAATGTATTCATCCGTTGGCCACCCGATCGATATCGGGCGGATTGGTACCGGGTTAGCTCTTATCGGGCGGTTACCGGGCGGTTTATCGGTTTAATACATATGGGGGTTATCGGAAAGCCTATACCGAATTATAAAATTTATTGAAACAGTATAAAATTTTGTAGATCATATCCACGGCCAGCTAGAAGGATTAGCCGAAGACAAGTTCCTGGGATTTTAAAGCACTGCCTACCAAAATCAACAAAGATTTCTAGGCCAGAGCAGATTAAAGCAGAGCATCATTTTGTTGGTGTGGATCCTTATACGAATCACAGGCCGGAACTGAACGACAACATCATTGATTTCACCTCCGGTGGAATCCTAAGGAATGCCAATAGAAATAGACCGCCGGTTGTGGGAACTTATACTTATTTATTTTTAAGGTTTTTAGTTTTTATATTTAATATATATAATTATGTAAGTAAAAATAAATCATATATATATATATATTTATTTATTTATATTCTTAACGGGTTAACGGATTATCCGTTAAGAAAATTGAATAATCCGCCACCAAACCGATAAGTCGTTAATAAAAAAAATTCAATCCGTTCTCCGTCCGTTAAGCCGTTACCATTAAGTCATTAAACTTCGATTCGGTTCGATTTTCGATTTCGGATCGATTTTGAACACCCCTAGTAAATAACTATACATGGCTACCTATAATTTAATGTAAGAAACTTTCACCAAAAGAATCTTCATGTGAATTGTGATAACATGGTCCACTTGTGCGTACTTAAAATATTCGAGAAAATAAATCTGGTCAACAAGGAAGCTAACTTTGTCCATTCTAGTGTGAAAGGATTAGTGCGAATGCAGAAAAAAATTGACTTATTAATTATTACTCTATTTTATTTGTACTTTTAAACGTTAGGCTATATGTTTTCCTTTTGGACGCAATTTCGTTGGCATCATTCTTGTCATGCTTTGATGGGAAGTTAAAGATGCAAACAGTTTAGGTTCCCTAATAGCCCCTCACCACCATTGTAATCTATTTGTTTTATTTATATGTCATATTTACTATTTATTTGTGAAAATATAATTAATTATAGTTGAAAAATACGATGAAAAAGAAATTATTTTACAAGTTAAAGCGTGGTATATGTCGCTCTTTTTACGAAGATTCAAGTCCGTCGCAGTAGTATCTTCATCGATTCAATAATACTACTCCTGACTTGTCCCCTCCAAGATACAACAGTTCGACAACATTGTATTACTTAAACAAACTCTATATACTTTTTTCTGACTGCATAATTTTCAAAATATTCTTTTTGATAGTTTTAAAATATATAACATTTTAATATATTTTAAAGTTATCTACCATCCAACTATCAAAAATTAAAGCTCCAGTAACCCTATGTAACAACGAAATAGAGAATTTAAAACTTATGAAAACATTGCAAGAAAGTCAATGATCCCAAATTAAAGAAATTAATTAAGTGAAAAGGGGAAAAAAGGGAAGTGGAAAAAAAAGCATCATAATGATTTAGGTGGAGAAGAGATTGGAAAAAACATAGGAAATTTTTTCTTCCATTGATAATGACTCTTTGAACAACTTACATCACTGCTGATGTTGCCCACAAACACAATAAGCTCACGTTTTATAACATAATTCCACAATTATCACTTCATTGCAGTTTCTCATTGCTTAATAAAACAATCTTATAGTAAAATGATTGACCTCCCATTTGGCCATAAAATTTGGAAGTTTTTTTTTCAATTTTTGTTTTCAAATATATGTTTGTTTATAAATATTAACCTTTTAAGTCAAATTTTGAAAAAATGAATCTTCAAATAACAAAAAATAACTCTAGAGTAATTTTTAAAGTTTTCTATTTAGAAAATTTCAAATTCGTTTCAAGTAAAATACATATTCAAACACAGTTACATAATAAAATCATTTCTATCTCATCTTCAAAAATTTAATTATATTTTTAAATTTCAATCAAATCTATATCCGAACTCTAACTTAATCTTTAAGATGACAAATAATAGTACTAATAGATAAAATGATTTGCAGGTTTTGTGAAGAGTATAACGTGGGGCAGACGTGGAGGACTTGTTTTGAGTTTTATCCTAACTGGACCCAAGTGTAAGTCAACCAATTAAACCCACTTTTTAATTTCCACCTTTTTATAGGTTTTTGTTTACGATAAATTATGTTACTTAAATACAAGAGGCGTTTCAAAATTTGAAATTTAAATTTTTTTTACAACAATCTCATATTAACATATAATAATAATTAAATATACAGTTTATATATCAATACTTAATAATTTTTCTTAATACATATGTTTACCCCTTAATATGGACATAATTAAATTAATTTAATTTGTACGCGATTTAATGAATATATAATTTAATTTAATATAAATAATCAAAAAACAATAAATAGTTGAATTGAAATGAGCTAAAACGATGAAACCATTGTGGCGTAGTAATTACGCCTTTTGTTCAACTTAAATGCCAACATTTGGTCTCGATTGAGCCCTCGAGATAGAGCTCGGATCCGAATAAATGAGTGAACAACTGAAGAGAACTTAAAACAATCGATGAGAGCCAAAGTAAATTTAATTGCCTTGTTATGCGAGGTCCAAAAAATAAAAGGGTTCTCCTCTTTATATAGTAGAGGAGATTTAACCCTAGCACAAGTCTAAATAAAGTAATAATCTTTTTGGCTCCCCGTTTGTTTACTTTAACCATCTTTCCTTTACCCTCAATTCTACATACCATTCGAGCTTGATTCCTTTCGGATTCGGCCGTGCTCAAGACCCGTTATATCATTCGTTCATTCTTGGTTCCGATTTGTAGGTATCTACGGTCTCAATTGAGCCAGTAACATACATATATATATATATATATATATATATATATATATATATATATATATATATATATATATATATATATATATATATATATATATATATATATATATATATATATATATAATGCCGTTCCTCGTCTCATAATGGGAAATCGGGGGTAATCACTTATTAGAGAGTAGATTACATAAGTGATTAATTGACTCTCGTTCCTTATCTCATAAATCATGCTCAAGCTGACAAACCGAAACGTCCTATCAGTCACATCGCTCTGACTTTGGACACGCATCAGTCGTAGATTGTAAATCCTCGGTTGTTACCCTTCAAAACGTCTTGCAATCATTATTCTTTCCCAATAAAAGTTTCAGTTTTTTACTTTTACTTTTTTGCTCTATGTCTTCAAATTTCCCCAGGTTACCTTCGAACTTTTCATGGGTTCATCCGCTTGTCGCTCCTTCAAACCTTTAAGTTCGACTTGTTCTTCATATCTGCTCCTTCAAACCTTCATGTTCGACTTGTTCTTCATATCTTCATATAACATATCTTCAAAACCTCATATCAGATCCTCAGATCATCATATTCTCAAATACGGATGGGGAAGACTTCAAAATCATTACCTCAAATGGCTCCCCGTTTGTCTACTTTAACCATCTTTCCTTTACCCTCAATTCTACATACCATTCGAGCTTGATTCCTTTCGGATTCGGCCGTGCTCAAGACCCGTTATATCATTCGTTCATTCTTGGTTCCGATTTGTAGGTATCTTCGATCTCACTTGAGCCAGTAACACACACACACAGATATATATATATATATATATATATATATATATATATATATATATATATATATATATATATATATATATATATATATATATATATATATATATATATATATATATATATATATATACATATATATATATATATATATAAGACTGCCCAGAACATTAACACATGGAGACATATTAAAGAAAAAGAGTATAAGTGTTAAAAAGAAAAAAAATGAAAAAATAGAAGATGTAATTAAACAGACATTAGAAAATTTCTTCCAGCAAAAAGAAAAACAAGACAAACATATGATTAAAAATCCTAGTCCTAGTCCCAGTCCAGAGAGATCAAGAACTAGTCCAGTAAGGTCTCAAAACTCAGGAAGAGATGATAATGAAGACAATAATAATTATCAAGATGCTCAAGATCCATACGAAGATTATGATTCAGGAATGAGTTTTGATTCAATAGCACTCCATAATTTAGACACATAAAAATAATTCGGAAATATTGAATCAAGAAGGAGACAGAAGAACAATAATGGAAGAGACAATAAGTGGGGCCAGATGTAACGGAAGAAGAACAATAATGAAGAACAATAATGGAGGAGACAATAAGTGGGGCCAGACGTGATATAAAGACAAGTAATAAAAACGTGGACGACATAAAATGGAATCTCTGCACCAGCCATGTGAAGATGGGGCCCAATGAAGTACCCTACAAGGCTAGAAGACAAAGATTTCAAAAAATTTTGAAGTCCGCATTTCAGATCCGCTCAGAAATTCAGCTATAAAAGGCAGACCATATGAGAAGAAAGATCATCGAGAAAAAACACAAAGCAAGAAATCCTCTGAAAATCTTAAGCCAACTTTCCATCCCAGAAACCATTTCTAAAACCACCTTGTAAAATATCCCCTTTATGAATACCCTAGTACTTATTCTTCTAAGCTTGTAAAATAAATAAAGTTTGTATACTTAGGAGTTGATCGTTTTTCAATTCAGAAGTTCAGTCAAATCTTTTCGGGTTTCCCGAAAGGGAAATCCCATCTCTTGTAAACATGTAAGTTACTATGTTTATCTATGTTATGTTCTAAGATATTACCCCTAGGTTTTGATTTCCTTTATGTTTTATTATGTATAGTTTTGTTATTCTTTATATGCTAAGATAGGATCTACGGGGCAAAAACATTTTAGTACAGAAGATATTAAATTAGTACAAAAGATTAAAGAAAAAATAAAGAATATTCCTGATTTAACTATGCCATTAGAAACTGATTATTTAATTATAGAAACAGATGGAAGTTTTGAAGGATGGGGAGCAGTTTTAAAAGCAAAACCGAATAAATATAGTGATAAAAATACAGAAAAAATATGTGCATACCAAAGTGGAAAATATAAAGAAAAAGGAAATATGAGTAGTATAGATGCAGAAATCCTAGCTGTAATATACGGATTAAATAGTTTCAGATTATACATATTAAACAAACAAGAAGTAACAATTAGAACTGATTGTGAAGCCATTGTTAAGTTCCACCAAAAGATAAATTCAAAAAATAGTAGTAGAAGAAGATGGTTGAATTTTATTGATACAATATCAATATATAATTTAGTCTTTGAACATATTAAAGGAAAAGATAATAATTTAGCAGACACTTTAAGTAGGTTAAAAATTATTGTTAATTAACAAAAATATCTGGTTAAAAATTATTGTTAATTAACAAAAATATCTTATATGTACAGAATGAGTAGACCAACAGTTTCAAAGACTGAAGACAAGGGAAAAGGCGTTCAAGCCTCACCCTCAGACAGATACTCTCAGACAGTATTAGGTAATCTTCATTTTAAGCCACAGACTATCACAGAACAAAATAATTTAGAAAGAATAAATTTTGGAAAGCATAATTTAATATTTTTCCCACCATCAAATATTTCATTTAGAGTTTTACCAGAATGTGTTATAGATAGACCCCAAAGATGCTTAATTGATAATTTATGGATAGCATATAATAAGAAAGACACTAAATATGTTATAGCTGCTCTTAACGCTTTAGGGCAATATTTTACAGACAAAAATCAAGAGAAGAAGTTTAAATACTATGTAGTTATACACGGTAAGACAAATGGTATTTTTCAAACATGGATAGAAGTATTAGACTCTATTAAAGACATACAAAAACCACTTTTTAAAGGTTTTAATGATTTCACTGAAGCTCTAGACTATGCAAGAGGAATACTAGGACCAAATTATTATATCTCTCCAGCACTCAGACAAAATCCAGAAAAAATCCAATACAAAATCCAAAAAGACACGGACAAAATAATATTTTGTGACCACTGCTCGTCCATGACTGAAGCTTTCAGAAGATTGAACCAAAAGAATGAAAGCTTGGAGAAAGAAAAAGTTAGACTTTTGGAGCATGTAAAAGTTTTAGAACAAAAGATGCAGATGTTAGCACAATCTCAGACTCAAGTTGTTTTGCAACAAGATACGAGTTTTCCATCTCAAGAAAAAATGGATGAGAAGGGTGTGCGTTCCCCAATGAATGCAGAAAAATCCACTGTATCGGATGATGATACAGCTAGTCCGGTTCAAACGGTGACCGGTAAAGACAAATCAAATCCGTTTATGGCTGTCACTTTGCCAAAAAGTGAAGACGAAGGATCATCATCAAGAAGAAGACTGCCCAGAACATTAACACATGGAGACATATTAAAGAAAAAGAGTATAAGTGTTAAAAAGAAAAAAAATGAAAAAATAGAAGATGTAATTAAACAGACATTAGAAAATTTCTTCCAGCAAAAAGAAAAACAAGACAAACATATGATTAAAAATCCTAGTCCTAGTCCCAGTCCAGAGAGATCAAGATCTAGTCCAATAAGGTCTCAAAACTCAGGAAGAGATGATAATGAAGACAATAATAATTATCAAGATGTTCAAGATCCATACGAAGATTATGATTCAGGAATGAGTTTTGATTCAATAGCACTCCATAATTTAGACACATAAAAATAATTCGGAAATATTGAATCAAGAAGGAGACAAAAGAACAATAATGGAAAAGACAATAAGTGGGGCCGGATGTAACGGAAGAAGAACAATAATGAAGAACAATAATGGAGGAGACAATAAGTGGGGCCAGACGTGATATAAAGACAAGTAATAAAAACGTGGACGACATAAAATGGAATCTCTGCACCAGCCATGTGAAGATGGGGCCCAATGAAGTACCCTACAAGGCTAGAAGACAAAGATTTCAAAAAATTTTGAAGTCCGCATTTCAGATCCGCTCAGAAATTCAGCTATAAAAGGCAGACCATATGAGAAGAAAGATCATCGAGAAAAAAACACAAAGCAAGAAATCCTCTGAAAATCTTAAGCCAACTTTCCATCCCAGAAACCATTTCTAAAACCACCTTGTAAAATATCCCCTTTATGAATACCCTAGTACTTATTCTTCTAAGCTTGTAAAATAAATAAAGTTTGTATGCTTAGGAGTTGATCGTTTTTCAATTCAGAAGTTCAGTCAAATCTTTTCGGGTTTCCCGAAAGGGAAATCCCATCTCTTGTAAACATGTAAGTTACTATGTTTATCTATGTTATGTTCTAAGATATTACCCCTAGGTTTTGATTTCCTTTATGTTTTATTATGTATAGTTTTGTTATTCTGTAAATTGTTAAAAAAAAACTACTCTTAGTATATGGTTATCTTTCCAATTTCTTAACAATTTTGATGGATTAACCTGTAAATTCCTAGGAAAAAGCTGGTTAAGATAAACCGAGTGGTATGTGAACTTAACCATGACCGGGGTGAGGTTAAAGAAAAAAGAGTTAAGAATAGATTCATGTCTATCAAAAATTGGGAAGAAGAGATGAACAGAGTTAAAAAAAAAAAAAAAAAGTATAAAGGGGTAATCTTATTACATAATTATGGATACGCTGTAACATTATAAGTTTACATATAAGAGAGGGAGAGTACCGAGTAGGATTTTTACAACATAAGGTTTTAAAATAATTCTACTACGCTGTTAATGTCTGATAATCTTAATAATTATACATATCCAGAAAGTTTTGCAAGAAGTCTTAGTTTAAGTTTAGGAGAATTTATTTGGGACGTAGACACAGGATTTTATTCTATAGTAGACTACGCTATACACTTTATTTATATAACAGAAAATAGTAGATTTTGTGTAGATCTATTTAATAAGCAGTTATATCTTATAATTAGAATATACATTTATCTAGCCTTTCACATTATTATTATAGACGATAATATCTTAGAACATAGTATAATTTTCTATCAATATCTATATTATATATCCATATTCTCTATTATTTTATTTTCCCTTTATTTTTCCAATATTCTCTATTATTTTATTTTCTCTTTATTTTTGGTATCAGAGATGAACAGAGTCTATATATATATATATATATATATATATATATATATATATATATATATATATATATATATATATATATATATATAATGTTGTTCCTCGTCTCATAATGGGAAATCGGGGGTAATCACTTATTAGAGAGTAGATTACATAAGTGATTAATTGACTCTGGTTCCTTATCTCGTAAATCATGCTCAAGCTGACAAACCGAAACGTCTTATCAGTCACATCGCTCTGACTTTGGACACGCATCAGTCGTTGATTGTAAATCCTCGGTTGTTACCCTTCAAAACGTCTTGCAATCATTATTCTTTCCCAATAAAAGTTTCAGTTTTTTACTTTTACTTTTTTGCTCTATGTCTTCAAATTTCCCCAGGTTACCTTCGAACTTTTCATGGGTTCATCCGCTTGTCATTCCTTCAAACCTTTAAGTTCGACTTGTTCTTCATATCTTCATATAACATATCTTCAAAACCTCATATCAGATCCCCAGATCATCATATTCTCAAATACGGATGGGGAAGACTTCAAAATCATTACCTCAAATTACATCGATGGCCTTTTTTTCGGTCACCGGCACCAAGGCTGTGCATCAGGTAGTAGCCCCAAGTAGAGACAGACCTAGAATTTGAGAATATCGGAGGCATCATCAAAAAAAATTGTAGCAGGTGGGTTTCGAACATGTGTCATGTGACAAGGAGCAAGGCTTATTCTTAGAAACGGGCCATTGCTGCAAGCTTAATTTTGTTAATGAGGATGCCAAGAAAAATATTTAAGGGGTCACAACGTATACACAACTATGTATATATAGAGTTTTTGCTGAAGTTAATGGGTTCACGTGACCCCTCAAGCCAGTGTTATGAAAAAACGAGCGCTTCGTCGCTTAAAGCGCGAAGCGACTCGACACAACAGTGTGTTGCTTTTGTCTCCTTAATGCGAGGCGATCGGAAGAAGCGCACGCTTCAGTGGTAAAAGCGAGAAAACGAAGAAGTGACGAAAGCGATAAATAGATCGCTTCTATGAAAAACACGCAGGGGACCTTTTTTTTAAAAAAAAAAACTTTGGGTCTCAAATAAAAAAACCCTAAATTGAAAAAACCCCCAATTCCCTTCTTCGACCAAAACCAGAGGCCTCGACCAGTTGCCGCTCTTCTTCTTCAGTGGACAAAAAAACTAGGGTTCCATCTTCTTCTTCAGTTCTTCTTCAGAAGCTCGACCAGTCGCCTTACCCAGGTAATTTCTTCTTCAGTTCTTCTTGTTTTTTTTTTCTTCTGCTTTCTTCTTCAAACCAATCGACGTCGACTGATCTTCCTCTTCTTCATTTTTCTTCTTCTTCTCTCGTTCTTTCTCTGTTTCGACTCTATACAGCCAGGGGAAGGAACAAAATATTTTTTTTCCTTTTCGCTTGTATACTGTACATTTTCATCATATATATATATATATATATATATATATATATATTTTATTATTATATGTATTTCATTTATTATAATATTTCAGCATATAAATTAATTATGTATTTGTATTATTTTTAATTTATGTGATTTTTTAAATGTATATTTCAGTTTATAACTTTATATCATTAATTATTATATATATATATATATATATATATATATATATATATATATATGTAATATGTATTTTTCAGTTTATTAATTATTTTTTCTCTTATATCTTAATAGGGATAATTAAATGTCTCAAAGTTCGAAAGAGAAAGACCCGGCTTGGCGATATGGCCAAAGAGTTAATGAGAAGAATACAAATGTTGTATGCATCTTTTGCAACAAGATTACAACGGGTGGAATTTATCGCTTTAAATACCATCTAATTGGTGGCGATACAAACGTGACAAGTTGATTGACTTCTAGTAATTTTGTAGCTTTGATTTTGCTTGTCTTATGATTTATGGATGGTTTGTGGATGATTTGGTGGTACCTAGTACCTACTTTTAAGTATTTAAATTGATGTTTTTGATTATTTATAATTTTATATTATGTTTTTTTAAGAATTGCGCTTCACTTCAAAAAAGCGTGCGCTTCTTTGCGCTTTGAAGCGAGGCGAGCCCTTGTCGCTTTTTTGCGCTTTGCGCTCTCCAAAACACTGCCTCAAGCATGGTTGTAGGTCCGCCTCTGGCCCCAAAACCTCTTCTTACAGATTTTATACCCGACGGCTGCTCCATGGATAACGACTTCAAAGTTGAGAAAGTCTCTGCACAAGAAGATTATGGTGTGGAAGCGTGGAGGTATGTCTGCTCCATCACACCGAAGGCACTTAAAGCTATCTAAGAGGATTTTAAATGGGAAGACAAGGACGTACTCGTTCAGAGTGCTAACGTAAACTGTTTACCCCTTACAATAGATAATAATTAAATTTGTACGTGATTTAAATGATATGTGATTTAGTTTAATACAAATAATTAAAGAACACTAAATAGTTGAATTAAAATGAGATAAAACGATCAAACCAATGTGGCATAGTAATTAAGCCTTATGTTCAGCTTAAATGTAAACGAATGGTCTCGATTGAGCCCTCGAGATAGAGCTCGAATCTGAATAAATGAGTGAACAACTAAAGGAAACTTAAAACAATTAATGAGAGCCAAGTAAATTTTATTGCCTTAATTATTCGTGTAAAACAATGACAAAAAAATGAAAGGGTTCTCCTCAATATAAAGTAGAGGAGATGTAAACCTAGTACAAGTTTAAATAAAATAAAATCTTTTCCTTCCTTATCTCACACAAAAATAGGATCCACAATCGATATCGAGCATGATCCGTGCTGCAATCCCCGGGCGATGGCGGATATTTAGGCTCCATGTTTGTCTTCTGCAACCGTCTTTCCATTACCCTTGATTCTATATCCCACTCGAGCATGATTCCTTCTGGGTTCGGTCGTGCTCGAGACCCCTTATATCGTTCGTCCGTTCTTGGTTTCGATCTGTGGGTATCTTCGGTCTCACTTGAGTGAGTAAGAAATAACGACATTCCTTGTCTTACAACGATAAATCGGAAGTAATTTATCTTGAATTTTAACCGTATACAATATATATATATATATATAATATTTGAGTAAAATTTACTGAATTCTTTTGGATCAACTGGCTAATTTAGATTGTCAAATACTCCACATGAATGGAATTTCTTTTGTGCATGGTTTCCTTTAAAAAAAAGTTGCCTCAGTAAACTGTAGTCCACTCTTTCCAAGAAGAAAAAATAAAAATTTGCACCTATGAGTATCATTTGCCTCTCACTTCTAACCTTGACTATGAAGTTTCTACAACAATAAGGATAATAGTAATTAAAAAATCATTAGATTTATTTAAAAGGACTGTTTCCCTTTAATTTAATAAATCCAATTGAAGTATGGACTCTACTTTTGAAGTGGGAAAATAATTTGCAGGCTGCATCAAGAAGAAAGTGTGAGGTTGAAGTGGATTTGAATTAAATTTGTCTTGGCCAGATTCAGTCATTCAGACACTGCTGGACTTTCACTGTCAGTCAACGAAACTTGTTTTTAAAGTATATTGATTCATCCACTAGTTTATTGGTTTTTGTATAAGATAAAGTATATTAATCAAAATTATATTAAATTCCTTGGCGGTACCTGCTGATTGCACAAAAATGGAATATCTTACTATATGCTTTGCTTGCCTTTTCAAAAAGCGTCTTGTAAATAAAGTAGTTAAATGTTGTCCACGCCCTCCAAAAAGGAGAAATGACATTTCCAGCCCTGAATTTCATTTACTCCTCGCTTTTACCCCTTGCTCCATGCTTTAAATTTGTTGGACATTTTCAGCCCTCAAACTTAAGGATTTTAGTCAGTTAATAATTTACACGTATTTAAAGAATTTTTTAAAATAAATATAAAGTATGAATCGAAATTATTAAATTTGGCCGAACTCAAAACGTAAACTTTAGTTCTGTCCCTGACAGTTGTCAAGTTCTAAGTCAAACATTTAATATGTGAACTAAATATTTTTCCTCCTCCAAAATTCCATGATTTTTGGGGACCATTTTATAAGTTTATGCTCAACCTTTTAGGCTTTCATTTTCCTGGGCAAGAAACACATTCCTTCTGCAACTGCTCATATTTATTTCTCAAGTTTTACACTCACACATGTTTGTGTGCAGTGACGGAGCTAGCCCATTGAGTATATGGGTTTGACCGAACATAGTTGCTTTGATCTAATTTATATATCTATCTTATAAAATTTATACATAATTCCGAACCGATAAACTTTAATTCCTGGCTTTACCTCTGTTTGTGTGCTTTTTATTTCTTAAAAAAAATCTCTTTATTGTTGGGATTTTGCTTAAAAATGAGAAGGATCATTATCCCACATTGGAAAAATGTTGAAAAGTAGCTTAGAGGCTTGCCTATATAAGGGGGCTTAAGTTATGTTTTCCAAATGTACCAAACCGAATGCATTTATACACTGTTTGTTAGGAGAAGGTACTGAGGTTTATGTGATTGTAAGAATTTTTCACATAGTGGTCGGTTGTTGTCTTTTGACAACGGTTGTGGTTTTTTCCCGGTTTTGGGTTTCCACGTTAAATTCTTGTGTTGTTTTTATTTCTCAATTTTTCTCTTTACAAAAGGGGTGGAGATCTCGGGGTTTACGGGAAAGGGTCAACATTTTTTTCCCAACAAGTGGTATCAGAGCGAGGTCGCCTAGCTTGAGGGGGGAATCTTACTATGCTCTGTGGTCGCAGCTTTGGCTGATCTTCCACATCAGAAAAGATTTTCTGGTTCAAGAAGCTTGTAGGAGGGGAAGTTGGTGCAATTGGAGTATCGAGGCTTGTGGAGAATTCTGGCGGTTAGAATCAAGTCTGGTAGTTTGGAGGTACATGTCTAGGTAAGCTCTGGCTAGGAAAGACTTGGTAATTAAGTGGTCACGCCGGACCCACCTCTCTTTCCTGGGAACTTACCTGGTGTGCTGTTCACGAGCTACAAACGAGGTTCTAAGCAAGTGTTTTTCATCCACGGATATTGGTCAGCGATACGGTTACAATGGGAAGCATCAAGTTTGACATTGAGAAATTCGATGGAAGAATCAATTTTGGCTTGTGGCAAGTTCAAGTCAGGGATATATTGATTCAATCAGGTCTACACAAGGCCCTGAAGGGAAAACCAGAAGCAGGTTCTAGCGATGATTCATCAAGCAAGAGAGATGAAGAATGGGATGATTTGGATATGAGAGCTGTAAGTGCGATACGGTTATCATTGGCAAAGAATGTCCTTGCAAATGTGCATGAAATTGCGACGGCCAAGGAGCTATGGGAAAAGTTGGAAAAGCTGTATCAAACAAAGGGCGTCTCAAATCGGGTGTACCTGAAGGAACAATTTCATACATTGCGTATGGGTGGGGGTACTAAAATCTCGGATCATTTGAGTGTTCTCAATGGATTGTCTCTGAGCTTGAAGCTATTGGGGTGAAGATAGATGAGGAGGATCAAGCCTTAAGGCTCGTCTGGTCTCTTCCTTCGTCTTTTGCGCACATGAAGCCAATATTGATCCATGGGAAAGAGCAGGTGGCTCTTTCAGAAGTTATCAGCATGCTCATCTCTGAAGAAAGAAGACTCAAAGGAGATGGGAGGGATACTTCTTCTAAAGGTGTGTATATGTGCTACGGGAAAGGAAAGGAAAAGAGGAACCCCATGAAGCGGAATGTCGTTTGCTGGAAGTGTGGAGAGCCTGGACACATGAAGAAGGGTTGTCCAGCAGGTGGAGCAGGTTCGGCTACAGGCTTCAAGTCAAGTGATGCTGTTAATATGGTCTTTGATAGGGACCCATATGACCTTATATGACCCAAAGGCATGTACATCCTTATGGTATGCCGCTATTTGCCATGGTGAAGGATGTGAGATTAATAGCGGAATTACACACGGGCATTGGTTTGGAAGGAATGCAAGGTGTGTGATGAAACAGTTATGTCGATAGCTGATAGACTTCCAAGGAGAGCCAATAGTGGAGGTTGCACCATAATAATCAGCAATGTGTTTTTCGACATGAGCCGAAGTGGAAATTCTTATAATGGTTTATTCTAAGTGGCAATACTCTTTATGGTGGAGTATGATAGGTGTTCAGCAATGTGGAGTATGGCGGATAGCTGCTGCTATGATCATTTTTAATCAAGGTGGAGTTTGTTGGGATTTTGCTTTAAAATGAGAACGGTCATTATCCCACATTGGAAAAATGTTGAAGAGTAGCTTAGAGGCTTGTTATATAAGGGGGGCTTAAGTTATGTTTTTCAAATGTACCAAACGGAATGCATTTCTAACACCGTTTGTTAGGAGAATGTACTGAGGTTTATGTGATTGTAAGAATTTTTCACATAGTGGTCGGTTGTTGTCTTTTGACAGCGGTTGTAGTTTTTCCCCGGTTTTGAGTTTCCACATTAAATTCTTGTGTTGTTTTTATTTCTCAAATTTTCTCTTTACAAAAGGGACGGAGATCTCGGGGTTTACGGGAAAGGGTCATTTTTTCCCCAACATTTATATCGTAAAGCTACACATTAACACTAAGGATGGACGGTGTGTGGAGTATGGACAAGTCACTCTATCTAGTTATATACATACACGTTTATTATTGGTCCTTCTATGTTTATTTTTTCATTTTCTTTAAGTTGTTTGTTTCCGAAGAAATGTTTAAATAATGTATATAACTACATGTTAGCCGTGTCTGAGACTTTGAACATAAAAACGTGTGCAATGTGTTCGGCAACAAATTACATTAGTTTCTGAAAACGACTAAAAGCTGTAGTCGTCCTGTCCTTTTTAGTTATTATATTATTAAAAATAATCAATTCAAAATCATTTTCAGTTTAGAAATCAAGAAAAATTAATTAAATTTTTGACTTTTATTCTTACTCTAATTATTAATGTGAAGAGAGATTAATATAGTGAATCCTTCTAGCTAATATCTTCTTAATTAGAGCCATGCAAAAGCCAATCATAAAAAAGTAAAGGGACCGAAGAAAGTATATACCAACCTCATTGTCGTATAAAAATACTTTTATTTTGTTTGTAGGAATATAAAGATTGTTTTCTAGCTTTTGATTTGAAGTCAAGTCACCAGCAACAATTTGTAGAATCTAGAAATTCGAACACTTTATTCACAATTATCTCTTTGGTATATTTCTACGTGAAAATCTCATCTTGCCAAGAGCAATCGAAGGATCCGTTTGTCCATTTCTTTTCTTTTTTCGAATTTTTTGTCAAAAATGTGTCTATCCATATTTGCAAGTTTTTGAATTTTTTTCCAAAAAAATAGTTTTTTCAAATCAATTTATATTTTTAACTTTTTTTCCTCACATGAAAAAACTGTAACATTTTTCAACTGATATGCATATCTAAATATAACTTCAAATTTCAAATGTTATTTAACTCTAAATAATACTTTTTTTCCAAAAAATTACACCTTTTATGTCCAAACGCCTACCAAGTGACACACATCCTAAATCCATGAAATTGTTGAGATACAAGATCTCACGTGATATGAAGTGTATATACTCAGTGTATATTTATTGTATTTTTGGTATACAATGGCATACAACTAATTGGGCAGTGATAAATGCCTGGTTTGGGCCTCTCCGAGCCCAATCCTTGAGAGTCATATCTGAGCCCATGCGAGACCCATCCGAGACCCATTTATTTTGGGTCCTTGACCCGACCCATTGTATTAAATATATATTGGGGTCCCTAGATATTTTGGGACCCCCGGACTTCATTTGTATTTTTCTCTTTCTCGGTTGAATAAATTTTCTCTGAAGTTCCAGAGACTTCTCACCTACTCCTCATTCTCTCTACTTTCTCTCTCTATAACTTTCATGATTCATCTGCTTAATCTCGATGTTACCATGGTATCAGAGCCTCGACGACGATCCGATCATGTTTCTGAGTGATTCGTGGTCTTGGATGAAGTCTGTTTCGAGGTGTTTGGGGCTGATTTCTGAGACCGTTTCGTCGATGATGATTTCAATCTATCGGAGACCTTTCTGAGTGTCTCTTCGTGATATCCGAGTGTGTTTTCCTCTCCTGAACACTCTGGAAAGATTTTTTGATGATTTTGGTTGGTTGATTTTGGGTGACTTATCGGCTTCTAGGGTTTCTGACGGTTTAACCTGACGTTTTACGGTATTCCGGTGGCTCGATTATCACTTTGTGGACGTTTTGGGTGCATTTCCGACGTTCCTGACCAGATTTTCGGTAAAGTTTGTTTTTTCAAAGCTATACCGAGGGTTTCTGTTATTTTGAAGACCGATCTTCTCCGGTTGCGAAGAAGGAGGGTAACTCTGTCCTTATCTCAGATATTATATGTGATTATTTGACTCTGTTCTTGTAAGCATCTGGTGTTGTTTGTGAATAGTTGACCTGACTGTAGTCCGTTTGTTGGTTGTTGCGTTTGAATACTTGTTTTGGTAGTATTCATTTTGTTGAAAAGTTATTCATTTAAGCCAGTCCATTATCTATGGCTTCTAGCACAAACAGTGGTGCCTCCCCAACTGTAGACTCCTCTAGTCCCCTTTTTGTGTACTCGTCTGATGTCCCTGGGGTATCACTTGTTCCCACTCCCTTCTGGGGTAGTGGTTATGGGGGCTGGAGACGCAAAATGCTTGTTGCCTTAAAATAAAATCAGCTTTGTTGATGGCACATACACCCGACCTACCAGCAATGTGGCTCAACAAAGGTTGTGGGATAGGTGCAACAGTATGGTGATCTCTTGGTTGATTGCTTCCCTTTCCCCTGCAATTGCTGAATCTGTGCAGTATGTTGACACTACACAGAGCATCTGGTCTCAACTCCATACCAGATATGGGACTGCAAATAGGACCAAAATATATGAACTGAAAAGAGAGATGACCCACACCTCTTAAGGTTCCTCCGATGTAGCTTCTTATTTCAACAAACTGAAAAGTGTGTGGGATGAACTTGATTCTATGTGTGTTAATCATGGTCTAAGGTGTGCATGTGCTGCAAAAGATGGTATAATTCAGGAATGTGATGATAATAAGGTATTTCAGTTTTTAATGGGTCTGAACGAGGTGTATATGGGAGTCAGGAGTAATATTTTGATGATGCAGCCTCCTCCATTGTCCTCAATGATGAGAAGCAAAGACAAGTTCACTCTTCTTCTCAATTTGATCCAACCTCTCTCTCTTTCAATGTGCATGCAAACAGGCAGCCTGTTGGATTTAACAAGGCCACAGTGTCTGTTCCCCCTCCTCCTTTTAGACAGAGAGTCAATTTTGATCAAACTAGGGGACCTCTATTTTGTCGATACTATAAAAAGTCTGGACACTTAATTGATAAGTGCTTTAAGCTACATGGGTATCCACAAAGTCCCACATTCAACAAGGGAAAGAGGCCTGCTGCTGCCCATCTGAGTACTGGTCTGGACTCTCCTATTTCTGATGGACTGTTGTCTGTTCCTCATGGGAATCCTTCTGCTAACCATCAGTCTGCTGCGAGCTTAGATGGTCAAAGCTCTGTGATTCCAGGATTGAGCAAACATGATTATGACCAGCTGATGAACTTGTTACACCAGACCAAGTTGGGAGAATCCACTGCTCAAACTCCTCCTCCCATATATGCTGCAAACTTTGCTGGTACTTTGTTAACTGAGAACCCTATTTCTGATTCCAAACTTTGCTTGCTTACACACATTAATTCTGTCACCTGGATAATAGATTCAGGTGCCTCTAATCACATGACACATGATAAAAATCTACTCTTTAATATTATACCTCTAACTCTGCCATACCTTGTTACTCTTCCAAATGGCTACAAAGTGAAGGTAACTTGCACTGACTCCTTTGCCTTAGCTCCTTCCATTACTCTTCACAATGTGCTGCTAGTTCCTTCTTTCAAACACAACTTGATTTCTGTTCACAAGTTAGTGACGCAGTTACATTGTATAGTTATGTTCACTGAATATTCCTGCTTCCTACACATGATACAGGACCCTTCTCTGAGGAGGCCACTGGATCTTGGTAGACAAGCTGCTGGGCTGTATAAACTAGCTTGGGTTCCTTCTTCCCCTTCTCCCTCTGTTGCTTGCCTTTCTAATTCTGTTTGTCCTGTTTCTGTTTCTTGTAATGATAACCAAGTTTGTGCATTGCCTTCTGTGTCTTCTTGTAATGATGACTTTTTGTCTGATCACAAGGCTGTTTCTATGCATTCTCATGTGAATAGTTCCACTTGTAATAATGATTTTACTTCTGGTATGAATTACACTTGGCACTTAAGACTTGCACATATTCCTTTTGCCAACATGAAATGCATTTCTGGTCTGCCTTTTCCTTTTGCTTCCAAACAATCATTTCCCTGTACAGTCTGTCCCACGGCCAGACAAACCAGGCTACCTTTCCCTGATAGCTCCATTAGAACCTCTAAACCTTTCCAACTGATTCATGTGGACACTTGGGGACCTTATCATACTCCAACCTCATCTGGTTGCAAATACTTCCTTACAATTATTGATGATTTTTCAAGGGCAACCTGGACACACTTATTGGGATCCAAGAGTAATGCCTTTTCTATGCTTAAGTCCTTCCTTGCCACGGTCAGAACCCAATTTAATACTGTGGTTCAGACTGTTAGAAGTGACAATGCCTTAGAATTGGGCTCTAGCAATAAGGGCATCTCTTTCTTTAGCAGTCAGGGGGATAATCCATCAAACCTCATGCCCTCACACCCCTCAACAAAATGGTGTAGTTGAGAGAAAGCATAGAACTCTTCTTGAGGCCTGTAGAGCATTGCTCTTTCAATCTGGCTTGCCAGTGTCCTTCTGGGGGGGACTGCTTATTGACTGCCACTTATCTCCTTAACAGAATACCAACCAGATTGCTTAATAACAAGTCTCCTCATGAGATTTTGCATGGCCAAATTCCTTCCTATGCTCACTTGAGGGTTTTTGGTTGCCTGGCCTATGCCACTGTTCCCATTCCTCAAAGGGACAAGTTGAAACCAAGAGCTATTCCCTGTGTTTTTCTGGGTTATCCTTTTGGCAAAAAGGGTAATAGGCTTTATGATTTTGCATCCAAGAAGTATTTGGTCTCCAGGGATGTTCTATTTCATGAATCAGTTTTTCCTTTTAAACATGCCTCTCCCTCAGCTTCGTCTTTTCCTTCTCTTCTCTCTGGAGAACATGATGATATCTCTGACTCTCCCATTCCACTTTCTCCTCCCTCTTCTGACACTCCTGTCCAGGTGCCTTCTCCAACTCCACTCGGTCCTGCTGTTTTCCCTCATGTTTTGGATCCTCCTCCTTCTGTACCTGCTCCCAGAAAGTCTAACAGACACCATAATCCTCCTTCCTATCTTAAATATTATGTGTGTCAACTCCCTGCCTTCTCTGGCTCATCTTCCTCCTCTTTGGAATCTGAGCCTCTATACTATTCTCAGGCAGCATCTGTTCCAGCTTGGCAAGCTGCTATGAGACAGGAGTTTGAAGCTTTGGACACAAACCACACTTGATATGTTGTTCCTCTTCCTCCTGGTAAGAAACCCATTGGTTGCAAATGGGTTTACAAAATTAAATATAAGGCAGATGGCAGTGTTGAAAGGTATAAGGCCAGGTTGGTCATTAGAGGTGACACACAGGTTGAGGGGATTGATTTTACTGAAACTTTTTCTCCAGTGATAAAAATGACTTCTGTAAAGTGCCTTATTGCTGTGGCTGTCAAGCATCACTGGCCCCTTTTCCAACTTGATGTCAATAATGCCTTTCTTTATGGTGATTTGGATGAGGATGTTTATATGAAACTCCCTCCAGGTTTGACAGTCTCTTCTTCTGCTTCTGCTTCTGGCTCCTCTTCTTCTCCTCCTCTGGTCTGTAAACTCAAAAAGTCTTTGTATGGGTTGAGACAATCATCCAGACAATGGTATGCCAAATTGTCTTCAGCTCTCTATTCCCGAGGATATACTCATTCTTTAAATGATTACTCCTTATTCATCAAGGCAAGCCTGGTTCTTTTGTGGTGGTTGCTGTATATGTGGATGATATCATTATAACTGGGGATGACAGTGATGAACTGACTGCTCTGAAACTATTTCTGGATGCTCAGTTTAAAATCAAGGATTTAGGGTCCTTGCATTATTTTTTGGGTCTTGAAGTGTCTGCTGTCCCTGGTGGGATGCACCTCAATCAGCACAAGTATATCTGATTTGCTGCACCAGTTTGACTGTGTCAAGGTGTCCTCTGTTGTGTCCCCTTTGGACATTAATGTCAAACTTCATGCTGATTCTGGTGATCTCTTTCCCTCTCCTGATTAGTACAGGAGCCTAGTTGGCAAGATGTTCTTCCTGACTCACACCAGACCTGACATCTGTTATGCAGTCCAGCACCTAAGTCAATTTCTCAAATCCCCCAGAATTCCCCATATGAATGCTGCCCTGCATGTTCTGCGACATCTCAAAGGCACTCCCTCCTTGGGTTTATTTTATTCTGATCGTGCTGACTTTTCTATTGTTGGGTATTCTGATAGTGACTGGGCTGCCTGCCCTGATACTAGACGCTCTATTACTGGGTTTTGTGTGCTCTTGGGTGGCTGTTTGATCAGTTGGAAATCGAAGAAACAGCCTGTTGTTCTCTTTCCTCAGCTGAGGCAGAATACCGAGCCTTAAGCAAGGTTATTGCTGAATTGACTTGGCTCTCTCGCTTGTTGGGTAATATTGGGGTCCCTGTTTCATCTCCTATTTCTGTTTATTGTGATAGTATGGCTGCTGTTCATATTGCTAACAATCCTGTTTTCCATGAACGCACAAAACATATCGAGGTGGATTGCCATTTTGTTCGGGACTTGTTGATATCTGGTTTCTTGCGGTTGCTTCATGTGTCTACTTCTCGTCAGCTGGCAGATTTGCTCACCAAGCCTCTGCCGGGCACTTTGCTGGTTCCGCTGCTTACTAAGTTGCAGGTGGTTCCCCCCTCCAACTTGAGGGGGGTGTTGAGATACAAGATCTCACGTGATATGAAGTGTATATACTCAGTGTATATTTATTGTATTTTGGTATATAATGGTACACAACTAATTGGGCAGTGATGAATGTGTGGTTTGGGCCTCTCCGAGCCCAATCCTTGAGAGTCATATCTGAGCCCATGCGAGACCCATCCGAGACCCATTTATTTTGGGTCCTTGACCCGACCCATTGTATTAAATATGGGGTCCCTAGATATTTTGGGACCCCCGGACTTCATTTGTATTTTTCTCTTTCTCGGTTGAATAAATTTTCTCTGAAGTTCCAGAGACTTCTCACCTACTCCTCATTCTCTCTACTTTCTCTCTCTATAACTTTCATGATTCATCTGCTTAATCTCGATGTTAACAGAAATACTATTTTCGTAGCAGAAAGCTTATTTTATTTTGCCTCTAAATAGATTATCTAATATTTTTCTTGAGCTCTAATACCCCAACGCTGTTGGTCCTATATTTCTCATTTTCTTTTCAGCTCCTTGATATTAGGCTTTTCAATTAAATGGAATACTAATATCTAAGAACAGTGAATCTAGTAAGTGTACTTTGTTGGACCTAAACTAATTTACCTACCATATATTTTAGGTTATCCTAAATTTCCCCACCTTTTGCTCTAATAAATAACTAATGGGGATCAAGAATTTTAAATTAAATATGCGGTAAACAAAATCTATGTATTATTAAAGGAACCGAAAAATATCATAATAGAAGATAAAATAATACTAAATATAGTAAATTATGTAATAAAGAAAAGTGAGGAATTAAAAAGTTATTCGATGATCATATGAATCTTTTTCTAATTTCATAAGATTTTTTAATTAGACATCATTTTTCTAAATAAAAAAAGAGAAGTTAAACTTTAATTCAAGCTATCATATAATATGATCAAACAAATAAGATTATACAACATGATTTATATTCTTCGCACATCCTGTGGGTGCTATACTAGTATTTAATAAGTGAAAGAAAAATTTTCCTCTACACTTCCTAACTTTTTCTTAATTTATTACTCCTTCTGTCTGTGGCAAAATTTGGATTTTGAGACTAAAAGGTATATATTTAAAAATTAGGTAAAAAATATTCTGAGTCATAATAATTAATAATTTAAATACTTAAAAATTTATATATTAAATTATTATAAATAAGTTCGTTTGGCTCTCAAAATTCTATCTCTGCCGTATAAATTGAGATCGAGGAATTCATTAATATTAAGAAAAAGGCAAAAACAAGGAGGTTATTAAGTCATTCCAGAGAAGAATTCTGAAATTCTATAGATTTGACATGCTGATTAGATAGGGGCAAATCAGAAGCTAAAAAAGAGATTGAGGAAAATTTTATATTGTGTCTCGTATAATTTATATTAGTTGTATAAAATAATTACTTTATATTATAGTTTTTTAAACCTAAAAATATAAAATTAGAGTTCATAATTTTATAAAACAAAAGAAAGTCTACGAGTAGTGACGTCCGACGTTATCATAATGTAGACACGCATTTGTGTCGTTTTATGTATATTTAATAAAGCGAGTGGATATAAACAAGTGAGAAATGGAAAAAGGAAGCTACTCCCCCATTTCTATATCTCTTCCCTTCTGCTTCCTTAATTAATTCCTCTATATTTATCTACTAACTGAAAGCCTTCAACTACTATTCTTACTAGTTGTTTCATGTGATTCATCTTCATTTTTTTCACCTAAAACGTACCAAACGTTTCAGCTCACATAAATTTTGTACAACCGCCCCAAAAAATATCTTGTATTTGGGTTGTGCAAGATTTGACATTTTTTGTAGAAATATTGCTGTAAAGACTTGATTTTGGAGAGTTTTTGCTTGATATTTTGTGGGGTTGTTATTTCTTTTTTGTTCTGATGGGGAATTGCATAGGTTCCTCAGCTAGAGTTGAAGCCACTTTGAGCTCTAATACCACTTCTGGTACTTCACCCTTTTCTGTTTTTCTTGCTCTTGCGGTGTGTGTGTGTGTGTGTGTAGAAGCAGTTAGAAATTGGTTTTTGTGTGATTTTGTTTGCTTTGCTCTTTTTCAGCAGTAAATCTTGATTGTTTTCATTAGTCTTGTTGTGTCTCTGAGCTTAGTTAATTGCACCCCTGTTTTGTTTTTCTTCTTTTTGTGGGGTATAAAAGCAGTTAAAGATAGGTCTTCGGGTATCTTTTTTTTTCTGCTATATGATGGGTTTGATTTAGTTCTTTGCTTTGTTCTTTGTCAACTGTAATCTTGATTGCTTGCAATTAGTATTTGCGTTGAGTTTAAGTTGTTACATGTTAGAAATCTGATGTGTGGGATTTATTTTTTGCTCCTCTTTATTGATGCATTTGGTTTGATCAGGAAGTCTATTGATGTTGGTACATAAAAGCATGGATCTTTTAGTTTTTTCCCAAATTATTTGACTTTTGCAAGATAATTTAGTAGTGAAATTTGTGAGTTTTGGATGCTGGTTTAGAATTTTTATTTGAATTTTGTAATCTCTCTGTTTGCTGTTGTCTAGTTGCTTTGTCATCCTTATTTTCATTTGAACTCAGAGATGATTAGATTGTTTAGAAGTCATTCTCTTCTGCTTATATGCATCGAACAAATATGTTTCGCAGCAAATAGTTACTTGCGAGTTTATTTCCAACCATCAAGGTGATTCTTTTTCTTGTTTATGTCCAGTTTTCTTATGTTTAGGATGCAAAACACATCATAGTAATTTCATACTTGAAGTGTCAACTGAAATTGATGACATAGCAAAGTCTTTGGTTTGTCTCCTTAAATTAACCACAAGGTGTTGAAAAGGAGAATTTTATTGCAAGAATGCTTATTGATTGTTGAGAATAAACAATGACATTTCCTATGCTTTTATGTTCCAGCTTCTGAAGCCTCAAAATTTCCAAGCAAAAGCAGCAATTCTTCTGTTCCATCAAGCCTAAGTATTCCATCCTATGGAAGGAAAAGCAGTTGTGATAGCCTCCCTACTCCAAGATCCGAAGGTGAAATATTATTTTCTCCTAATGTCAAATCCTTCTCATTCAATGAATTGAAAAATGCAACGAGAAATTTTAGACCCGACAGTCTTCTTGGGGAAGGAGGATTTGGTTATGTTTTTAAAGGATGGATCGATGAGCATAATCTTACTGCTGCAAAGCCTGGTTCGGGAATGGTGATTGCTGTCAAGAAATTGAAGCCGGAAGGTTTTCAAGGTCACAAGGAGTGGTTGGTATGTTCGCTATGCACTATTCCTGCTTAAATAAATTATTATTCTCATTTGCATTGTAATTAATATCAAGTAATTTGCAGACTGAAGTTAATTACCTCGGGCAACTTCGTCATCAAAATTTGGTTAAACTCATTGGCTATTGCATCGATGGGGACAACCACCTCTTGGTGTATGAGTTCATGCCTAAAGGAAGCTTGGAGAACCATTTGTTTAGAAGTATGTCAGCTTTCTCCTTCTTCCTTGCTTTGGATTTGTCACACTGCTGTGTTTTCATACCGGCTGCTTGCCTCTCTGTTTTACCTTTTAATAGTTGTTAAGCTCCCATATTGGCTATTTAGGGATGGGATTTCTTTGTATGGTTTTTGGCAATCCTCAACTTATGAGCTAGCTTAGTTTTTGGGTTGAGTTATGCTCTTCTTTTTACGTGTAGCTGGCTCATGCTAAATTGGATCCATAGTTTCTTTTGTAGTCTTGGTGATATATGCAGTTCGACACTTGTCAAACTTGACCAAACGTAATTCAGCCATCCAACGAAACTTGTATTTTATGTGTATTTACAAGTTGGTGGTAACCTTTGCTTAATCTTTGTTAAACAGGAGGACCTCAACCTCTGAATTGGGCAACAAGAATTAAGGTGGCTATTGGTGCTGCTAGAGGCCTTGCTTTCCTTCATGATGCTAAAGAACAAGTCATATATCGGGATTTCAAGGCTTCTAATATTCTGTTGGATGCAGTATGTATCCAACCCTTATCCCTCTATTCGTAAAAGTGCCTTCCCTTAAGTTTCCCTGGTGTCTTTCGAAGCTTAAAACATGTTTGCATTCGGTGACTGCAGGAATTTAATGCAAAACTGTCAGATTTTGGTTTGGCTAAGGCTGGGCCAACCGGTGATCGCACACATGTATCCACTCAAGTAATGGGTACACAAGGCTACGCTGCTCCAGAATATGTTGCTACAGGTTAATACATTACCTCTCTGTTTAGCTGTATTGAACTTATAGCACGGTCTTTTGGTTAGAGATCCATCATGTAGGAATTAGGATTAAAATATTTTGAACACTAACTGTTTTGTGATAAAATGTGATAAGATCTTGCTATATCTGCTTTACTTCTCATAATTTGGATATGATGGTAATACTCTACCAGCATGCTGGATTTATGTTCTTTGCTGGCATTAATTGCTAGACAAGAGGAAATATATTGGGGGAATGTGTTTGTATATTTGTTTTTCAGAAAAAAAAACAATGTTATCCCTACTTTTGTTATGGCCTTTTGCTTTACTTGAACATAGAGAAAAGGTCTATACATAGTCTTACCCAGACTCCTAATGACGCCGCTTAAAAATATCCTACCAATGTTATTTGTCTGTAACTTTTGACAATATCAGTATATCTTCACGAACAAGAAAGCGCTTGATTTCTTATTAGGAATAAACATAAGTCTGTATTTTCCTTATGAAGTCACTTGCTATAGTGAATATGATGATTATTATCCTAACGACTGAACAAACTATGCTTGTGATACCGTTGTCTATTATCTTGTAACTACTTATTGTGCTATCTTACAGGTCGTTTGACAGCAAAAAGTGATGTTTACAGCTTTGGCGTTGTGTTGCTTGAACTGTTATCAGGGCGACGTGCTGTTGACAACACAAAGGTCGGTATAGAGCAAAATCTTGTAGACTGGGCAAAGCCATATTTGGGTGACAAGAGGAGGTTGTTTCGAATAATGGACACAAAATTAGAAGGCCAGTATCCTCAGAAAGGAGCATATACAGCTGCTAGCCTTGCTTGGCAGTGTCTAAGCAATGAGCCCAAGCTCCGGCCACGAATGTCTGAGGTTTTAGCTGCACTTGAAGAGCTTCAATCCCCTAAAGGTGCTAGCAAACTCTCACATATCGAGCATAGGGGTATTTCTAGTCCCATGGCAGTATCGCCTATGAGACATCGCTCACCCCTGAATATGACACCGTCTGCTTCACCATTACAAGCTTATCAAAAGTCTCCTCGCGGAAGATGACAGAATATATTTAGTTGTCATTGTACATTTCATATATGTCTACCAAATTTTGTGTCTAGTATATGTATTAATGCATTGGCATTCCTAGCATAGATCTATTTTGTTTGCTCAATGCTGAAATACTCACTCTGTAGCCTATTCATACATTGTGTTAGCTCTTGTTATCTAAACTGTGATCAAAATCAAAAAATAAGAAAAGCAAAGAAATGTTAGTTCAATAAACAAAACAAAAATTAATTTCAAGTTCATAAGTTTCTTGTATGTCGTAAGGAATATAATCCCTTCACGGTCAGTTATTAAACTACCGACTCTAGGTTAGCTCAATCTAAATATCTTGAACAATCTAGCCACTTGGCTTTTGTGCCATTTTGTAACAGTACACCCAAGTAAAAATGGTTGCTTTGTTCTGGTAAAAGTGGCTAGGTCACATGTCATTGGTGATTTGTATTCCCATTTCTTCTACTACTAGTTACGTTTGGCCACGGACCCAATTTTGACGTTGAATTTTTCTTGTTACAGACAATTAGTCCATGTATAAGTTTATATTTTACTCAAAATAATTTTTCCTGCATAACGATTAACAAAAAAATTATTTTCAGGTCTGCGGTCAATATAAGTTAAGCTTCTTTTAATAATTCATTTATTTTTTTATTTTAAATTATAAATAAAGCTTATGAATTTGTCGATGTAATGTGATAAATGAGTTGAAACAAACGAATATAAGAAAATTTTCTAATAATCAAGTGTCACATTTCCTTCTGTGATTTTCTATTGAACATTTTTTCATATTAAACCAAATAAAAGGCTTAAGTTCCTTACAGGTATCCATAGAACTGACAAAACTTTGCGATCACAACCATCACCACATCGTACTTTTAAAAAAACAGAAATCTTTAGAGAAACTGACAATCAACCAAACATTTTATCTTTCTGGAAATATTTCTCGATTTATTTTCTCAAAATATTGTCTGAATGTCCGTTGGTAAAAAGAAAGTTCAGAAAATTAGGTTTAGAGCCTAAGCTGGAGAGGGTAATATGTACGCAGACCTCACCCCTACCCTTGGGTAAAAAGACTGTTTCCAAATAGACCACCGGCATCCTTCCTTTCAAGAACTTCCCATCTTGCTCTTGGGGAAACTCGAACTCACAACCTCTCGGTTGAAAGTGGGGGTTGCTTACCATCAGAGCAACTCCTCTTATCTTAAGCTATTCCAAATACGCTTTTACAAAATTAAACTACAATCAAATCGAAATGCTACCTATGGTGATCCGAGATAAGTTTTACGTATCCAAGGACAGTTGTAGAAACATTTATATCATCCTAACACGCTTACATACTTAAACTGATAGACATGTAAGTTAGATAATTATTATCCTAAATAAATTTGAAGTTGTCAGTTATCAAATGACCTTTTTTAGCTAAACCAAAAAAGAAAAAAAACCTTTATTTTTCACTATCGATATCCATCAAATATGAACCTTTGATAGTAATTTCATAAGCTACAAAATTACCTGACATGTGAGTTAAAACATTAAAACATTGAATTCTATGTTGTGCAAATTGCAAATATTTTTTCCGACTTTTGCTAACTTTACACTTAGAACTAAAATGTAGTATTAATCTAGTACATACACCATATGAAGGTAAAATTATTTTTGGATCTACGCGTAGTTTTCGCAATTATTATTAACTAATTAATTTGTTGTATCTTAACGTTTCAACTCCACTTCTATTGACATATGCAAAACCAGAATTTAGTGCATTTAATTTATGTTAAGTAATTATTCATGGCAGTACTAAAAGATGTCTTGTTAACATATTACGAAGTTGCCATTATACAATATCTTCTCGTTAATATGCCTTTTCAGTTTATTTTTTCGAGTCTACTATAATTTATCTTTAGTTACGTACAAGATAAAAATTATAATAAAAGAGCGGAGTAAATACAACTATGCAGACAAAGTAAAAGGGAAAAAATAGATTCTACAAAAAGTATTTAAACTAAATCCTAAGAGAAAATTATTCTTGAATCCAATTCTCAATTTATGATAGTTTAAATTTTTGTATGTAGTCTAGATAGCCCTAATTAAAGGTGTTAAACGGGTGGCCGGGCCGGGCCTCTATTTTTTAGACTCATAGGGGTTACGGTCCGAGCCGGTTCCGGGTTGGTTCTTAACGGATTTAATGGATTCCGGTTCATCCGGATAAAAACTGAACCGAAAAGGTTACAGGTTGAAGGGGCCAGGCCGGGCCGGGTTTACTGTATTTTTAATTTATTTTTTCAGAATTTTGTATATGTATTGTAAGTTATATTAATACAAAGTATTAACATAAAAAATACAAGGAAGATGAAAAAAATTGCACTTATTGCAAGTGCTACATTTATTTCATAATTCAAAGTTTCAAACTTACAAATTAAAAGGTTTATATTTTTAACAACTAGTAAATTCAAAAGTTTTGCATTGCTCTTGCAAATTCTTCATAGTCAATATGAACTGATTGACCTTCTTCTGGAGTGTTAAATTCGGATGGGTTACCATGTGTTAATATATCTCCAAGTTCCTTGTCTTCTGGGCTATCAACATCTTCACGTCCTTGATTTTTTTCGTTCCGATTAAATTCAATCTCTGAAACATACTAAAACTTCCAAATTAATGCTTCCCAATGAGTGACAGATGTCTCTAAGTTATTGTCTTGCTTGGTTAAATGCACTCTCTGATGCAACAGTAGAAATTAGCACATTCAGCATGTCCCTAGACATAGCAAAAAGAACAGGAAATTGCTTTCCATTTTCATGCCACTATCCCAATGGTGAAAATTCCTTTTTGCGAGGCTCTTTTTGCTTCTGTAAGTAGAATTGAAGTTCATCAATGTTCCTGCTACTGGTTTGAGTATTAGAAAATGTAGACAAAATATTAAAACTATCAAGGCGTTCTTCATCATCCACAGTAGCAGAAGTGGTACAATGCATAGCGGGATTAACATTGCCTACAGCACGAGCACATCATCTTAAATGAAATGAGTGGACTAGAATCGGCAGTATTCTAATAGATAGATAGTATGGTAGAAAGAAAGATTTATCTATTTCTTTCTACCATACTATTTATTAGTTAGATTTTAGTTATAAAGCTGCCCCAGAAATCGTAATGCCATAATGCTTTTCAAATCCTCCTAGCCATTATCCTACTGCAATAATTCTTGCTAAGAAGAATAGCCATATTGTGGCAATTCCACGCAGAAGGTAATGGGTTACTCCTACAGCACGTCCTTGTATCACTTACATTTGCATAATAATTATAATTTTCGTGAATAATTATTTAGCTTGTTCATAGAAACATATAAATCTGGGGTTTCAGTTGGTCCAATCTCCATATAAGTATATAAAATATTCATTAATTGGTGACAATCAGACATCTTAATATAATGATTTAAAATAACACCAATCAAGTAAATCGGAGGAATTGGAAAGAAATATTTTTTGAATTTTGCTTGCATTTTTTCAACATCCTTATATTTTTCTTTTTTTCTTAAATTCAAAGAGTAGAAAAGAAATTTCAGCTATATGTACTAAAGCCATAATAACAATAGGATAATATACTCCAGAAAACTTAACAGTAACTGAATAAAATTTATGTACAAATTTAAAAACATCATTAATGACCTCCCAAGTACTATGTTAACATACGGTTTGGATCAGTACAATGCGCATTAGCAACTTCAGTTATTGGGAATCTATATTTGTAGCAATATTTTAAAAATATATATGTATAATTTCATCTAGTAATAATTTCGTCTGGCATGAATCTGGGTTTAAGGTTATGCTGGACACACTTATTTTTAAATTCCTTTATTCTAGATTGTCTATTATTTCCTTGAATAACACCAACTGCTCTTCTAACATGAGTATCTCATTTGAAAATAAATCAAGGCCACATTTAACAATTAAATTATAAACATGACATGCACACCTAACATGAAAAATGTCATCAAGAGGTGGTTGCAAATGCAGTTTTAATATTGAAATTGCGGCATTATTGTTAGAAGCATTATTAAAAGACATACACAATACTTTTTTCTCTAGATTATAAAATTCAACAAATTCACAAATAGTACTACTTATAAACTCAGTAGTATGACTCTGATCTTCATCATATCTAAAAGCGATAATACATTTTTGCATACAAGTAGTATCATCTATCCAATGACATGTAATTGTCAAATAATCATTTTCATTAACAGCATGGCAAATATCAGAAGTTAGAGAAACTCTATAAGGAAGATGGCTAAACAAATAACGTATGTATGTTTGATATTATCCATGAAGTCTAAACATATCAGCTCTTCAAGTACTGCTAGGGATACCTTTAAATAAAGGATTATAAATTCTCTAAATATACATAATAAGATATGATGAAGAAGCAAAATAAAAAGGTAGACAATCCAAAGCAATTATTTTTGGTAACTCCTCACGATCCTTTATTTATTATATTTCACTACACCTATAGTAGTAGGGTTAAGAGTTGTTTGATTTCCATTACCATCAGGTTCCCATTCTATGGGATGCTCAGTTCTCATATGTCTACTAAGCGTCCCGGTCCCCCATAAATTTTTTCCAGTAAAATGTTTAAAATTACCGTTAAAAATTTTGCATTTAACTCTACCAGTACCTCCTATTATTTCAAGAAAATTAAAACATTACTTCTTTTTCTACGATTAATAGTCGGAGATACAAGTGGTCTACTCCTAGTGCCACGACCACTATCCCTTGTACCAGCTCCAGCGCTACCAGCTACAACACTAGTAGGTGTAGCTGGTATCTCAAATTCCATTCCTATTTCATTATCTTCTATTCCAAAATCTTCTTGTAACTGTTCATAGTCTATATCTATATTATTATTAGGTGATGTTTTGGAAACATGTGTAAACGATAATGGGTTAGTACTATTACTACCAGATGCTGAAGGACTCTTTTTTTATTTTTCCTACCAGAAATCTTTTTACATGCTCTTTTAGTAGCATTAAACATATTGTAAAAATTAAAGTATAAGCTAAAATTAAATATGCAATTAAAATAGTAAATAAGAGAAAGAGTTGGAGGGAATGCACCAAATTCGACAATGAATTGAGCACTTGATTACGCAATTCCGATGTTACCACAAACAAACTTCAAGCAAGAATTTCAAATTTGAACTTCAATTATTCAAACTTCAAATTTCGAATGATCAAAAACATGATAAATTAAATTCAAGAAAAGAGAGCCAAATAAAATTAGAAGATGAAATAATAAATTGAAGACTTGAAGTCTTGCAAATTGGAGAATGAGAGAAGGAGAGAAATTGAGATTGAGAAATGAATATTGAGTGAAGAAATAAAGAAGAGGGGTGGGTATTTATAGTTTTAGAGAAAGTTAGTTTTGTAAATTGAAAAAGGGTTAAAAATTTAAAAAGAAAGGCTATTTATGCAATATTTCCATTAGCCAATGGACTAAATCAAGGTCTGACCATTGCCAACGGACAGTAGGGTCCACAAATTTCAAAAATTAAAGAAAAACAAAAAAAATAACCGTTTGATCGGGCCGGTTAACCCGGTAAGAGTTACTGTTTACTCTTCTGAGTTCAACCAGGCTGGTTACCCATTTTCAAAACATTAAACGGCCCAACCCCCTAACCCCCTACCTAGCACAGGCCACCTCCCTCTAATCTGTCCAGGCCGTTTTCAGATTTTACCGGTCTGGACCGATCCGGAACCGGATCAACTCGGCCCGTTGAACACATATAGTCCTAATTACCAGAAATAGTGAAATTCAGTCATGTTTATCTATTTAAACTATAACGTAGCAAAAGTTACACATGCGTTAAATTTGGTTTAAAATCTTTTGGCCCTTTTTTGAAATATTAAGAACAAATTAATTATTTTTTAAAAGTTTCCCTTGGAGTAAATAATTTAGTAATATTTGTTATACTTTTAAGGAACAAATAAAGGTTAATACAATCAATTTTATTATTAGTTTATGCTAAAGATAAATTTCTCAATATGGGTAAAAGTAACTAGAAAATTAATAAAGCGGACCAGAGGGAATAATATTTAGGCATATTATTTTTCAATGTAATTATTCAATGTAAAAACTGATAAAATTATTATTTTGGCTTCACACTTAGATGCTTACTTTTATGAAAATGTATATTTATGTCTGTGTTTTTACTCTCTTTGAGTGTTTTAACGATTTCTAGATAAAAATAGAGAGTTAGGGTTTGAAATGTAAAATCTTGGTGGGCCCACATAATTAGATGAGTGGCTATTTCATAAAGGATAAACGTAGCACGTGGAATGAAAATTAAAGTTGAATCCACACTTTGCAGCAAAAATGTGAGGGTAAATTGGTCAAGTCATAAAAATACATGACAATTATACTTCTTAACTAATACAATAAGGCTGTATCCGGTTCCGGTTCTGGGTCTATTTGGGTTTGCGGTTCCGGTTCTGGCGGTTCTGATTCTGGCGGTTCTGAAGGTGGAATCGGCCCGTGACGGTTCCAGGTACCATCCGGTTCCGGTTCTGACGGTTCCAGTTCTGGCGGTTCTGAAATTTTTTTTTTTAAATCAATATCTTATATAGTAGTCATTAGTATATTGTATAATATATTTTATATGGTGTACTATGTTATTAGTATAGTATATATTATGTTTGGTAATTAGTATATATTGTGTATAAGTAGTGTATATTTTATATATAAGTAGTATATATTGTATTTAAGTAAGGCTGTATCCGGTTCCGGTTATGGATCTATTTGGGTCTGCGGTTCTGGTTCTGGCGGTTCTGAAGGTGGAACCGGCCAGTGACGGTTCCAGGTACCATCCGGTTCCGGTTCCGGCGGTTCTGGCGGTTCCGAATTTTTTTTTAAATCAATATCTTATATAGTAGTCATTAGTATATTGTAGAATATACTTTATATGGTGTACTATGTTATTAGTATAGTATATATTGTGTTTGGTAATTAGTATATATTGTGTATAAGTAGTGTATATTTTGTGTATAAGTAGTATATATTGTATTTAAGTAGTATATATTGAATATAAGTAGTGTATATTGTGTTGTAGTTAGTAATTAGTATAAATTGTATATAAGTAGTATATATTGATAAAAGAATGTTGTCATTAGTATATTGTGTTGTATGTTGTATATTGTATGTTATATAAATATTCAAGGATTGATATAGAAGTAAAGACAAAGAAATATTGAGACAAAAGATATTCAAGGATATGATAAAGAGCATATTTATTGACCAAAATGGCATATCTTTTTTAGTCTTCCTTCCCCCAATGGAATGAGCACAACATGGTACTAATACCACCATTAAAAGGAAAAAAAAACTAAAAGAAGACGTGCCAATGTACAAGTTACATCATAATTTATACATTATTTCTAACAAATCTCATAAACCCTTCAAGGTTTGGAGGTGGTTGTGTTGGCGGTGGTGGAAATGAAGCTTGTTCATCACCACTTCCGGGTGAAGTTGCTTCCTGAGCAAGTTCTGCTATCATTTCTTCATACGCCTCATCTATTTCTGGTTGTGATTCTGCTAGGCCAAAGTTCCTTCTTTCTACGCGGATCCAATCTCGAAAAAGCACTGATTTTTCCAAGCTGTCCCGCATTGACGCTCTGTGATCACCTATTTGTAGTCTTGCTTGACTAAAAGCGCTCTCCGATGCAACAGTTGACGCTTGAATCGACAGAACATCCCGAGCCAATTGCACTAGTGTTGCTAGAAGCGTTATCCGTAGAAATTGACATTATTTTATCACTAAAGCAAAAATATCTGCATATATCTGAAACAGTGTTAGCTATAAACCTACCCGTGTGCCGTGAATTAATTATCCTATATGCAATTATGTGTTTTTGCATTGTCTAGTCTTCGTCTATCCAATGACTTGTTACGGTTAGATAATCATAATCATTTCCACTTCTACCAATATCAGTTGTAATAGAAATACGATTAGTTGTATGAGTAAATAATAGCGCAAGTATTGTTCATATTCATGCTTGTATTTATAAATATCGGCCTTAACTGTTGCGCGAGGCCAACCTTTATATGTAGGATTAAATAATCTTATAATATAATGAATCCATGCAGGATTAGAAGCAAAATAATAAGGCAAACACATAACAGTAATCATTTTCGCTAATTCTTCACGATCCTTATTTGGATCGTAATATAAAATACCTCCGGTTACTGTTTTTATTCCTGGTTGAACTAGATTTGAACCAGTACTTGGGTTAACTGTGGAATCAACACTTGTCCTCCCCTCTTGTTGCGCTTTCAATTGCAAAAATCTTGCCTTATCGCTAGGGTGTAATTTTATATGCTTAACTAAACTACCCGTGCCGCTACGATCTCCAGTATACCTATGAACAAGTAATTTCCCACAAGATTTACACTTAGCCTTATTTTGTTCTCTTAGTTGAATAAAAAATTGCCAAACTAGTGATGTTTCTGTACGTTTAGGAGGTTGTCTACTAAAGGTGGGAGTTTGTACATGTGGGTGTGCCGGTTCATTACCTAAGTTATGAGCAGGACTAGTAGGTGTATCATCTAAATCTACTGGAGCTTGGGTTTCATCATCATCATCATCATCCTTATTTTCCTCTAATATAGGTGCATTAGGATAAAGAGCATTCATAATATCATCGTCTATTCTATCACCTACTGCTACATTATGTAGAAAATCAATATCGCTAAATTGAAAACAAGAGTGATCACTATCAAGGATTCCGAAGGGTTCATTAGGACATCTAGGTTGGCTACTACTTCCAATTTGCTTATCTTTTCTAGGTCGGGGAGCCGGGGGAGGGGGTAATATTTTGGCCACTACTTTCACCGGTTTTAGCTTTTCCTTTACCGAATATTTTTTTCAACTAAAATGCCATAATAATTATAATTAAGCAAACTAAAAATCCAAAAAATTACTATTAGCACGTAAGAGTTGAAACGAGTTTACCGGATTGACGAACAACTTTTTGAAAATTGAAAATCGTTGAACTTGAACACTTGAAAACTTCAATTCAACAACTTCACAATTTTTCACGAATTTGCAACAATAAATTAAGCACTTGCACTAGAAAGATTGAAAGAGAGCTTGAGAGAGATTGAGAGATATTGATGAATTGGTCAATAAAAATGAAAGAATGAGGGGGTATTTATAGTTGAGAAATGGGAAATAGTGCAATTATATAAAGTTTGGGGGCCAAATGGCTAATTTTTAAACTTTCAAACGGCTACTTTTTGCAAAGAGCCGTTGCTGAAATAATTTGAATTTTTTTTTTTTGAAAAATGCCTGTTGGGAACCGGCAGAACCGTCTGGAACCGCCAGTCGGTCCAGAACCGCCAGCCGGTTCCGGTTCTGGCGGGTTCGGTTCTGCCGATTCCCGAGTATAGAACCGAACCGTCACGGTTTCCTGGAACCGCCGGAATCGGAACCGCCCGAACCGGGCTGCCGAAACCGGCAGAACCACCAGGGCCACGGTTCCGGTCCGGTTCCGGTTCGGAACCGTTACGCCCAACAGCCTTAAATAACAATGCTCTATTTGTTGAAGTTACCGAAATGCCAGGCAAGCATGTTGACCTGATGTGTGCTTATTCCCCCATTTATAATATAATTAAACAATATGGGAAAAGTACATTACTATGAAAAAAGTCATCTTTTAGGCAAATTGATGTTTATTCCGGTGTAACTTAACTTTAGCATAACGTCTTTACATAGAGTATAACTCAACAAGTTTACAATTTTGGTAATATGAATTATGAATTTAGACCATAATATATCAATGTGAAAAAGCTATAATGTGAACCACCTTTGAATTTTCAACGGCTTGTTCAAATTGCTCTATTCAACTCAGGTTTCAGCGGCAATATTAAACAAAGAGAACGTTTTTTACTGTTTTACCTTATTTATTGTATTGGAAGAAATTGAGTTCACATATAAATATGATGTGTCAAGATACGTAGATTGATCAAAGAGTTACAACTGGCAAAGAGGTACGAGTAGCAACAGATACGAACAAGGGCAAAGGAAAAAGCACTGGCAGTTATTCAAAAGACTCATCACACGTACCTATTTAAGTCACTTAGATCCGAGAATCAATGGGAATGAATCTGACAATATATGAGAGTGCAGATATAATATCTAATGAGCATTAAATGCTGAATACGTTAGAGAATCTGTATTAAGCATAATGATTGTGTAATATAGCATTTAATGTCTTTAATTACTCATAATAGCCTTATTATGACAAAGGCAAAACGCATGTATCTCAAATAGCTATAAAAGGGAGATAGCTGATCAAATGGAGGGACACGATGCACAATCTGAATATACTTTCACTTTCTTGTTTCTCTCTTGATAATATTCTTGCTATCCAAATTGCTTTCTTTTATACATTCTTTCGATTATCAGTAACTCGCGTTCTTCTAAATTATAGTTTTAATCGAAATTTTATTTTTTAATTAAATAAACTGGTTCCCTTACCGGGAATATGATAATCTATTCTCTTTTAGCTTAACTTCTCTTGTTGCATTAACCATGTCGACTACAATAGCAACATTCGAGGAAACCAAGAGAACCAACAGCATCAGACAGATCCATAGAATATTAACACTCTGGTCCCTCCACCACGAGGCTCCCTCCACGACGATCTCGTGAGGGTTCTCCTGATGGATCTCAGACAAATGAACATGCTCAATTTGAAAATGCTGACGCCATCGATGAAGCTTTGCAAAAATTAATCACTACACAAGTCAATAAGGCTCTTGAAGCATTTGTTAACCAGTTACCATCTGCAACACCCACACCCACTCCAAATAATAACACTTTGGAGAACCCTCGTTCGAGGCTTGGTAACTCAGGTAGCTCTGGAACTCCCAGTGAATCACAGGAGGGAGAACCAGGTGATGTAATTAATTCTGATTTACAAAATTTAGTACTAACATTGCAGAAACAGCTCAAGGAGCAAAGTGAACGCATATAACAAATACCCGGGGTGCTACCCGTGATCAAATGGGTAGATATGGATAAATATTCACAACGATCCTGGAATCCAAGTGCTGCTCGTCTTCCAATTCCAAAGAAATTCAAAATGCCTGACATTCCAAAATACCATGAAACAACATACCCACGCGACCACGTGAATGCATTCACATTAGGCGTAAAGGAAATGATTTGACTAAGCAGGAGATTGAATCAGTATTAGTCAAAAAATTCGGTGAAACACTCACCAAGGGAATGCTAACATGGTATTCTATTTTACCTGAAAATTCTATATATTCTTTTGCTGAGTTTGCAGATTCTTTCATCAAAGCACACTCGGGAGCTCAAAAAGTAGAAAAAAGAATGGAAGATATTTTCAAGATCAAGCAAGGGGATTAGAATTGCTTACGGAATTCATGAACAGATTCCAACGTAAAAGAATGACATTACCGCGTGTACCTAATAATTAGGCAGCTATAGCTTTCACGAGCAATTTGAATGAAAAGAGCTCAGAAGCTACGAGGCGACTCAAGGAAGGCCTTCGTGAATTTCTAGCCACAACGTGGAATGACGTTTACAACAGGTATAAAACGAAGCCGAGGATAGAAAAAGATATTGTTCCACAATTTCAAAAAGAAGAAAAGGTAAGTTCGAGACGTGCGGAGACTGAAAAAAGATCCGGTAAAAATAGGTACGACCCTTACATGGGACCTGTGGGAAAAGACTCACGTCAAAGAAGGACAATCAGAGGTATGATCACAGATCAAGGAATATAGAATCCGGCTCTTCATCAAGATTTAGGAACGATTGAAACAACTATGAGTCACGAGATGATGATAGAAATTTGAAAGAGAGATTTGGTTGTTATAAATTCAACGTGAGCACATCCGAACTCGTAGCTATTTTGAGAAGCATGGGAGATAAGGTACGATGGCCAAAGAGATCAAATCCAAGCAGACGCAATCCCGGTGTGAGTTTCATAATGACCACGGGCATAAAACGGCAGACTGCAGTTTTTTACAAAGTAAAGTTGATCATCTACTAAAACAGGGATATCTTACTGAGTTGTTCAGTGAGAAGCAAACTTATATGAAAAACAGGCAGGAGCCCCTAAAACCACCTTCTCTCAAAAGAACTATCATTGTTATAAGTGACGGTGAGGACATCAATGACGTATCACATACTGCAGCTAACAAAATTTCCAAAATTACAATTACCCAAGGGAAACGGGTGCGACATGTATTAGAGGAAGACAACATAACATTTAACGATGCAGATGCAGATGGCGTGTTAATTCCTCATAATGAAGCACCAATAATATCTCTAATTGTATATGATACTAATGTAAAACGAGTTTTGATTGATCCAGATAGTTATGTGAACATTATTTTTCTAAGAGTATTACGTGAGATGCAAGCTGAAGATAGAATAATACCAAAGGTGCATACTTTATCTGGATTTACAATTCTAGTGTTGTGATGAAATGAGAGGTAACCCTCACCAAATTCGCAGAAGGAGTCGTCAAAGATACAAAGTTTCAGGTAGTAGATATGGAGATGGCTTACAACATGATCCTTGGGAGACCATGGTTCTACGAAATGGATGTTGTTCCTTCAACCTTGCATCAGGTTATTAAATTCCTATCACCATGGGGAATACGTCAAATTCGTAGAGATCAACATACATCTAGGAGCATCAACTCTATAGTAGATACAAGTACAAAAAATGAAGAAGAATATCAATCATAGAAGACACTTGAGGGCGCCACAACACAACCCTCAACTGAACGGGGACAAACAGATATGGATTCAAGGCCTGATACAACTCAAGAACCAGAAGAGAATGAAAATATCAGAACAAAAATTGAGAAATTGGAGCCTGTTGTGTTATTTGCTCAATGGCCTGATAAGAAAATCTACGTGGGGGCCAATCTTAGCCAAGGCATGAGAGGTAAATTAATTGAATTTTTGAAAACTAACATGGAATGCTTTGCTTGGTCCCACTCTGACATGACAGGGATACTACTGGAGCTAATGACTCATAAATTAAATGAGGATCTATCATACCCTCCGGTCAAACAAAAGAAAAGAAAGCAAGGAACCTTCAAGAATCAGGTGATTCAAGAGGTTTGAAAATTGCTAAAAATTGGATCCATTCGCGAGGTAAAGTATCCTAACTGGTTAGCTAATACTGTTGTAGTTCCAAAGAATAATGGTAAGTAGCAGGTTTGTGTAGATTACACAGATCTTAATAAAGCTTGTCCTGAAGATTCTTTTTCACTACCACATATAGATCAAGTGATTGATGCATCTGCAGGACATGAACTATTAAGTTTTTTAGATGCATATTCAGGTCATAATCAGATCAGAATGGATCTGGAAGATGAAGAAAAGACTTAATTTATAATAGACATGGGGACTTACTGTTATAAAGTAATGCCCTTTGGTTTAAAGAATACTGGTGCAACATATCAGAGGGACTTACTGTTATATATACATATATGATATGCTTGTTAAAACTCAATATTCAAAAGATCACATATCACACTTGTCTGATACATTTCAAATTCTGCGCAAATTTAATATGAAGTTAAATCCCGAAAAATATGCTTTTGGTGTTGCATCAGGTAAGTTTTAGGTTTTCTTATTTCTAACCATGGTATCGAAGTGAATCCTGCACAAATTAAGTCCATTGAAGAAATACCTGATATGCTTTCAAGAAAAAAGAAGTTCAGAGGTTAACAGTAGGGATGTGCATTCGAATCGGTTTATCAATAAATCAGATTGATTATTTGTTATTGAAATCGAAAAAATCAAAATCGAAAAATCGAAACCTTATTGAAACGATAACGATAAGCATATGTACAAATCGATAATCGATAAGTAATTATCGATAAGGGTCAAAATCAAATCGATAAATCAAATGCACACCCCTATCACTGTAGACACTTATAAAATGAATAATTACCTATTTGTGTGGATTTATATAACATACAGAATGTATATATATTCCGTTACTATTTTGAAAGCGGCTATACAATATCATTTTCCCTAACCTATTCCCTTTCATTTACTCTAAGTCCCTTACCCTATTATTTCCTCTACCACATTTAAGTAATAATCATATTTAAAGATCAAGGGAATGAAGTTCAAATTAACGGAAAATAGAATTAGTCATAATGATGTACTTTGTCTTGTTTTATTTTTTATACCGTTGGAGTGTTGGTGGCATACATTTGATTCCTCACTCTAGTTTTCTTGCATTTGCTTGTTAATACAATTTTTTTGTTATAAATGGTTTTGTCTTATTGTAGCTTCATTTTGTCCATATAAGTTAGGCGCGTTTATAACGATATACTTTCCGCGGAATCCCGCAAATTTTCTTATTGGTGTAATCGATAACCGAATCGATAAGTCCCCAAAATCGATAAATCGAAATCGAAAATATCGAAACCTTATTGAAACGATAAGCATAAACATATGTACAAATCGATAATCAATAAGTAATTATCGATAAAGGTCAAAATCGAATCGATAAATCAAATGCACACCCCTAGTTAACAGGAAGAATTGCAGCCTTGGGAAGATTCATTTCTAAATCATCAGAAAAGTGCTTTAAGTTCTTCTGGGCTCTTATAAAGCAGGATCATTTTGAATGGAATAAGAGATGTCAGCAGGCACTCAGAAATTTGAAAACATACTTATCAAATCGACCATTGCTTGCAAAATCAAAGGTTGGGGAAAGACTACTCATTTACCTTGCTGTTTCAAAAGTAGCGTTAAGTGCCGTTTTGGTCCGAGAAGACCAAGGTAAACAATATCCCATCTATTATGTTAGTAAATCTTTGTTAGAAGGAGAGACACATTATCCTTAATTAGAAAAGCTTGAACTTGCATTGATCATGGCATCTAGGAAATTAAGACCTTGCTTTCAGTATCATCCTATCGCTATAGTAACTCCTTATCCCTTACGTAATATACTACATAAGCATAAGTTATCAGGTAGGTTGGCCAAATGGGCTATAGAATTAAGTGAGTACGAAATCACATACCAACCTAGAACTGATATAAAATCTCAAGTGTTAGGTGATTTCGTGGCTGATTTTAGCCAAGGGATACAACTAAAAGCAGAAAAAGAATTAGAGGTGTTCAATGGAGCTAACCCAGGAACTTGGACTTTATACACTGACGGTTCATCTAACGTAAAAGGTGCAGATTTAGGAATTGTCTTGGTACCAGCTACGTGTAAAACCATTCGACAAGCTATCAAATGTCATTCTATAACTAACAATGATGCAGAGTATGAGGCTATGACTGCAGGTTTAGAACTGATAAGAGAACTTGGCATAAATCTGATTATAATCAAGAGCAATTCACCACTCGTGGTTGATCAAATGCTGGGGACTTGTACAGCCTGGGAAGCAAGGACGCAACAGTATTTAGAAAAGGTACAAGAATTAATAAAATAATTTCAAACTTGGAAGGTTATACAAATACCAAAAGATGAAAATGTTAAAGCGGATGCCCTAACTAATCTCGCATCTGCGGCTGACGTGGCAAGTGATGCAAACGCCTCAGTTATTCATTTATTCCATTTAGTTCTCGACCCCGATAACAATGAGGTAAATTTTAATAACTTGACTTGGGATTGGAGGAACCGGACTGTTGCTTTTTTGCAGTATGGTACCGTCCCTGATGATAATAAAAAAGCTCACGCACTTCGAAGAAAGGCTTCTCGGCACTGCTTAAAGCAAGACAATATATATTGTAAAATGTTTGGTGGTCCCTTAGCAAGATGCCTCGGACCTTCTCAAATGGAGTACATAATGAGAGAATTACATGGGGGACATTGTAGGAATCACGCAAGAGGAAGATCATTGGAAAGAACCCTAATTAGGGCAGGCTATTATTGGCCTAAAATAGAAGAAGAAACAGAAAGTTTCGTGGCTAAATGTGACAAATGGCAAGGGTACGGTAACAATATGCATAAACCTGCAGAGTTACTACATTCGTTATTTTCACCATGGCTATTTATGAATGGGGAATGGATACCGTGGGTCCATTACCACAAGCAAAAGGACAGGTAAATTTTTTGCTCGTATTTACTGATTATTTTACTAAATGGGAAGAGGCAAGTGCATTCAAACAAGTGCAAGAAAAGGAAGTTAAAGACTTCATTTAGCAAAATATCATATGCCGATTCAGTGTACAAAAGAGATAATGTGTGATAATAGCCCTCAGTTTATAGGAGCCCAAATCACTGAATTCTTTCAAAGTTGACAGATTAAAAGGATTACGTCCACACCTTATCATCCCGTGGGTAATGGGCAGGCAGAATAAAAAAAAAAGTCATTATCAACAATTTAAAGAGGCGATTAGAAGATTCAAAAGGAAATTGGCCAGAAGTGCTACCTGGTGTTTTATGGGCATATCATACAACATAAAAAACAAGTACATGAGAAACACAATTTTTGTTGGTTTATGGAGCAGAAGCTTTAATTCCCATTTGAGATAGAAGATCCAAGTACAAGGTTTACTCATGCAACACAAGAGTCTAATAACGAGGAAATGCGTATAAATCTTGATTTTCTTGAAGGAAGGAGAGAAGCTGCACTAATAAGAATGACAACACATAAGCAGGTCATAGAACAGTATTACAGCTGGAAAGCACGCCTTAGATTCTTTAAAATTGGAGACTTTGTGCTCAAAAGTGTTTTTCAATCTGCAAAGGCAGCTAATGAGGGTAAATCAAGTCCAACATGGGAATGACCCTATAAGATTCATGGCATTGCAGGTAAATGAGCATATGAACTGGAAATAATGGATGGCAAAATACTACCTTCACATAGGAATTCTATTCATTCGAAGAGATATTACTTCTAAGGAATACCCACGGTCAAGTAGCTTTGTTTTAAAATTCTATTTTTTAATTGTCAAAATTTTACTAACTAATTTAGATGGTAGGCAAAAAGATAGCCCGTACTCAATGATGAGTTACGACCTGCAAGGCACGTGGAATACATTAAATTTCCTGGCCTAGGGTTACAAATATTGTGATAGAAATTCAGACGGGTTAAGCAGTCTTCATCTATAATCGCACCTCCGAGTACTGTATATTTTTCCTTTTTCAGGGAAAGGACCAAATGAGAGGAATAACCAAGATCTCCAGGCTTCATACTTCAAACAGTCAAACACTTTGGGGACTACATAATATACACAGGCATGTGTATAAAGAAGGCAAAGAACGAAGATTGAGAAAAATCGAAGATCAAGCCTAAAAAAGTCAAGTGCAGAGTAAAAGTCACGAAGTCACGAGCTAAGACCAAAGAAAACCTTATATTTAGGGTAAAGACTATGTAATGAAACGGGTTATAAATAAAAACCTTGTGTTTATCATTTTTTCTTTTCTAAAGCTGTTACAAGAAAAACAGTTACGAGAAAGTTATAGAAGTAATTCAAATACATGTAAAGTATTATTCAAAACTAGACAATGTTCAAAATAGAAAACTTGTCAAAGTTATTTCAAAGAAACATCTGTGTTCCTATTTCTTTTATCGTATATTAAACACCACTATGAAGTTGAGACGTCTTCTTCATTAAGTGTCGAATATAAAAGGGCCCTCTTTTATAAAACTCATGTTTAAATTAGTCATAAGATTAACATAAACATTTTTGAAGAATAAAAATGCTAATTATTCTGTAAGTCCTTAGAAATAAAGGCAAGAATAAATTAAATAAAAGTTTAAGATAATAACGAGAAAGTTTCTAAAATATTAAAAAACTTAAGACTAAGTAAGAACTTAGTTATAAAACTATAAATTGTTTATACAAATTTCCCCATAAAAGGTCTGGGGACTAGCGCTTCCAAAATAAACCCTCAAATAAAACCAAAGGGTTTGACCACAATTTTCTAAATAGAGCAAAAAACAAAGACATTCAAACAACTAAAACTGGTCACTAAGAAGTTAGAGGTACTAAAACAGGTGCATCAGCAACAACGGGCTCAACTTGGGCAGGTGCATCAACAGTTGCGGGTTGGACTTGACTGGCAGCAACATGCTTGATTTGGCTTGAAAGAGTTGGGATACCCGTATCAACTTCAACATTCACGGAAGCTTCGTCCACGGGAGAAGGAAAATCTTGAGTTTTCTGAGCTTTCTCAATAGTTTCATTAATCCTAGCCAACTCAGACTCTAAGTTGAAATTTTCTTGGCCAGCTTCAATTAGCGTATCATGGCGTGAATTCAAAAATGCCCAACTCACCTCAAATACAGATTCTTCCTCAAGGATCTCGTAATCCCTTTCCCATTCCACAACCTTATTCCTTAACTTCTCATTTTCAGCCAAGGCAATGGTGTAAAAAGTTTGAAGAGCAGCATGGGAGCTTTCTAAAGCACACACCTTATCAGAAGAAGCTCGAAGCTCTTCCTGTGCTTGAGTCAAAGATTGCATAAGCTCCCCAGCATAAGTTTCCTTTTCACTCAAGAGAGCCTTCAACTCTCTAATTTCCTCACTAGCCTTGGATAGATAATCTGAGAAGGAGGTTACAAGGTGAGTTTTTTCTTTATCTTCTTGGATCGAGGAAGCCTTTTCAAGTGCCAGTTCCGAAGTCAAACCCGTACCTTTGCTCAACGGCACTCTTGATTTCTTCTAAAAATTCCATATCAATTTGCAAGCTTTCGTACTATTCCTTCCAATTGAATGCCTCTAGTTGAGAATCGCATGCAATCTGCTCTGAGGAGGCGACTCTTTTCATCATCTCTATGCCGATAAGATTGGCCTAACAAAACAAGGGAAATAAGAATCCCAAAGATGGAAAAATCATAAAGTAAAGAAAAAAAGAGAGAGAAGGTGAATACCTTCAAAGTGGCATGCACAATATCATTCATCAACGTAAATGAACTGTGGCTTTGAAGCTTGGATTATTTGATTGAGCCAATTAATGGCTCTAGCCATGCATCCAATTGACCTAATTTCCTCAAAAGACTGCTCTCCGCAGGAACTTCAATGACTACCCTCCTCATAGCAACACTCCTCCTTGAAGAGCCAACTTCAGTATGATCAATGATTGGAGGAGAAAGTGTCAAAAGAGGGGTAGCAGAAGCGTTGACAAATTCCCATGGTTGCAAAAGAAAAGCAAAATTAGAAAAGTTGACAAACTTGAAGAAAAAAGGCCCGAGAAAGTTAAAAAAGACTTACGTGCAAAGTTCCACTTCTCAGGGAAGGGAACATTATCTTCACCCACTAAACCAACAGTGGGGGCAGCAATAAACCTGGTATACCAGCCACGGTCTTTGTCATCCTCGGGGCTCACCAAAACTCTCTTGCTCCTGGCTACTAGTGTGAAAACACTATTGCGGAAGAGTCTAGGGTAGTATAGGTGAATCAAATGAGGGAAAGTAAAAGGAACAACGACTCTGTTGGTCAAATGCCTCAAATAGGTGACAACCCTCCATATGATTGAGCCAATTTGACCCAAACAGACATACAGGAAATGACAGAACTCAAGAATGACCGGGTCAATAGCTGGTTTGATCCCTAAGGTGAAAAGGTATGTATAAACAAAAGAAAACCCGGTCAGGTAGGAGGTGATTCTTTGACTCGGATTAGGGATAATAAAAGGAAATTCACCATTCCAATGGCAGTCTTTACGAATTACAGGAGTCAAAGCTTCTATAATATGAGTGGGATAAATGTCATCACGATCTAAACTAGAAACTTGATTCCTAAGGGATAGGAACTATCTCTTATACTGTGGGTTCACGAAGAGTTTCAGAAGGTTCTTTACCTCTTGAAGAAGACCTTTGTGAAAGTGAACCCCTGGTTCTAGAAGAACGGCCAGAACTAAGTGAAGACATTGAAGAACCACCACGAGCAGACCCTAAACTACGAAGTCTACCTCCCACTCTGCTCCTGATGGGGGCATAAGGGAAGGTATCAACTATGGGAACTCTCCTAGGGTTAGGGTTTCACGAAGACATAGTAAAGAAGGGTGATACGATGAATAAGTAAACATGGATTTGAGAAATTGAATATTCGGTAAACTTTACATGGTAAAGACAAAGAAAGAAGTTATATTTATATTGATAAGCAATCGCCGAAGGAAAAGGTGTAATGATGGAAGTACCATAATAATGATAACTAACGCTTTGTGAATAGTGGAGCCGTGAAAAGCCTTGAAAAGGGCTGCAAAACTATAGAGTTAATGAAAAGGAAACACGTGTGAATATCGTTAACTGGAAGTGATAATTGAAGCGTCAATTTTGTCATAACATTAATGGTGACAAAAATTCTTGTTCTAATGAAATCCAATACCCAAATATTCAACTGATGAATAAATGGAAAGTGTGGGGACTATCTGTATTGGAAGAAATTGAGTTTACATATAAAGATGACATGTCAAGACATGTAGACTGGTAAAAGAGTTACAAATGACAAAGACGTATGAGTATCAACAAATATGAGCAAGGGCAAAGGAAAAAGCACGGGCAGTTATTCAAAAGACTCATTGCACGTACCTATTTAAGTCATTTAGATCCGAGAATGAAGGGGAATGAATATGAAAATATATGAGAGTGCAGATACAATATTTAATGAGCATTAAATGCTGAATACGTTAGAGAATCTGTATTAAACATAATGATTGTGTAACGTAGCATTTAATGTCTTTAAATACTCATAATAGCCTTATTATGACAAAGGCAAAATGCATGTCTCTCAAATAGCTATAAAAGGGAGATAGTTTATCAAATGGAGGGACACGAAACACTATCTGATTATACTTTGGCTTACTTGTTTCTCTCTTGATTATATTCTTGCTATCCAAATTGCTTTCTTTTATATATTCTTTCGATTATCAGTAACCCGCGTTCTTCTAAATTATAGCTTTAATTGAAATTCTATTTTTTGGTTAAACATTTATATCTTAAGATATAATCTCTCTTCGTTTAATATTTATTCATAATTGAGGTATTTGTAGCCTTCAAGAACAATTAATATTAATGGTAGAATAGGAAAAAATTAAAATGACAAATAATTTCAGACAATTATTTTTAGAAATCACGACTAATAATTTGAGAACGGAGGCTATCATACAACTTTTTGTTTAAAATAAAGTCCAAACATTAATTGGTACTATATAAACTACTAATGTTTCTTTTCCTAGCTTAGCTAGAAGTCTAATTCAGTAGTTGGCATCTCATAACGACAAATAGGGCAACAATTGCCATAATTCTCCAACCAATTGGTAATACAATCTCCATGAAACCCATGTGAGCAAGGCATGCGCAATAACTCCCTCTTTTTCCCAAACTCTTGAAAACAAATCACACAGTCATCATTTGTACGTTCTTCATCAACCTCCATTCTCTTTAACAACTTCATGGATGACTTACTAGCAGTTACCGTTCCATTGTCGCGCGACGATTCCTCTAATAATATCCTCATATAACCAACATGGTCAATGTTTAATGTTACATGAACGAACATTTCCAACTGATGAAGACCATTGTTAGATTCGTCATCAACAATTTTACATATTTTCTCCATTGTATCATGGATCAAAGTTGGTTGATAATTATTCTCAAAAAGGTTCTCGAGATATCGTTGTATGACATGGTAAAGTGTGTCATGAGACATGTATACAGAAGGGTTGATAGTGAGATGAAGTGATTTGGTATGGGTTTGATTATAATTATGTAGGAGTTGATATTGTGCAGGGTCATGAGATGATATATGCCAATATTGTTCTTGAGTAAGAAGGTGAAACTGAATGGTTATAGGGCAATTTAATTCTTGTGTTGATTCATGAATTTTGGTAATTATGTTTGAGGAGCAATTGTGGTATTCGAAAACGCACTCCATGTTCAGAGAGTTAATATCAAAGTGATTTCAGCCTCGTCTTATGTATTTATATTAGTTTGCGAAGCAAATCCTAGACCTAGTGAACTTAGTTATAGTCCGAATTTGATAGGGAAAAGTTTTTTCTTTCCTGACAAATTAGACCCACAATATAATAAAAGAAAGGAAAAAAAAAGGGTTAGTCGAATTTCTTTTCCGTTTGGGAGACGGCTTATCACTGTTTGCGTTGGAATTTAATTTGAGTTTTAAGTAATTTCGTGTACGGGTTACCATTTATATTTCATAATTCAAATTACGGATATAATTAAGGGTGTATTTATATTAGGCATAATTATAAGACCGTATCTTTCCACTTCTCCCCCCTTCCACCTTTACATTTTACCTTTACCCGTACTCCCCACGTTTCTGTTTTGAATTCCGACCCCAATTAAAAAACTTTGAAGCTTTAAATTCAAATTGGGGTTTCAAAACTCATTATTTGTTTTGATTGGGTGTTGTTGTAAATAATTCGGAAAATATGTCTTCTTCTTCTTCTTCTTCGAGTTTCAATATGAAATTCAGTCAAAACCAAGTCTGATCTTCACCAAAACACCTCAAAATTGAGATATAAACTCCAAACCATATTCTCAATTATTTTCAATAACACCTAATCCATACAAATAATAATTTTTGAAAATCCAAATTTGAATTCAAAGCTTTCAAGCTTTTTAATGGCTATCAATGGTGGAAAATATATGGAAGAACAGATGAAAATGAAGAATATAAATCTCCTTTCCGTTTCAAATTTTGAATTTAATATGGAATTAATCAATTTCAGATTTTGTGGCACTTTTTGTGCGCTATAAATGGCAGATTCTGCCTAATAGACAATTGGTATATAAATTATAGTTAAAATATGAACTGGACGGATAATATACAAACTATATACATTTTTAATAATAAGATTTCATATATGATATAATTAGGAAAAAATCTCTAACTTAAATCCTAGAATTTACTGTACTTAACAGGTCAAACCTTCGAGTGCCGGCGTAACCCAAACTATTTTGTAGAGCTGTCAAAACGCACTAGTATAGGTCCAAGTCTCCCGAGCCATGGAATTTGATGGACTAGGATGCTGCCATACTTTCGAAAGGGCCTTAAAAAAGTTAGCGGAACCAGCCTTAAGCGGGCAGTGGGCTAGGGCGGCTAGCCCTTTATATTTTTCAATTTTTCTTTTTCTTTTTGTTAAGTTTTTTTAAAATTTTTATCTTCTATAGTAAATATTAACACTTTATTTGTTTTAAATAAATACTATTGAAATAAATTATATTCTATAGATATTTTTTAAGGTTTATAAAAAAATATTTAATTTTTATTACCTCCTATTCCTAAGCAACAAAATACACTAATCAGTTATAATATTTTGATACATCCTATTCTCTTCCCTCATCGTATTAAAATTTTCAGATTCTCTTCCTCTTCTCTGTCGAGCTAACGGTTCTTTCTTTTTCATAAAACAACTAAAATCTTATGAAAGTTTAAAGACCAAGAAGGACAACAGTGCCAGTGCCAGTGCAAGAAGGACAGTTCAATTTACAACTGATCCCTGAAGGATAACATTGCCAGTGCAAGGATTGGCCCGGTGTCGAAACCACCGGTGACGGCAAAGGTTCTGTCTCAGGCGACAATGATAGTGACGGCGAGAATTATAATCCTAAAGAAGATATGCAGATGCTCATCATGAATTTGAAGTATTTCAAACACAAGATCCATCCCCTCCACCAGATTGTTATCTAAAAAATTTCATTTCTTATTCATTATTTTCTTTCTTTTACTATTCAAACTGATGATCTAAGATTTTTTTCCATTAAAATTTAATGTATCTCATTGTATTCTATATATTTTATTGTATTCATTGTCTTTTTTTTCATTGTATTTCAATATATCTCGCTGTATTTTATGTATTTCATTGTATTCACTGTCTCGCTATATGTATGTATTCATAAGCTTTTTTAATTAATATAATTTATGTATTCAGATGTGTTATATAATTTCTCTGAATGTTGCTATAATTTTTGGGGTATATTTTGGTTGAGAATCATTTTTATAACTGAAAATACAAAATTTGTGTGTTATAATCGAGTTTGTTGAGTTACATTAGGAGTCTATTATGTTAGTTGATTCACTTTACCTTTTAAAAACAATATAATCCCCTATTTCACATCGTGAATATAGTCGAATACAGTCGAATACAACAATCTTTCAAGCTGTAATCCAACGTTTCACTCCATGAATACAGTCGAATACAACACTAATTAGCTGGACTTCCTTGATTCACACATATTTTTGTTACTATATTCATGAATACAATAACTTAAATATATCAAATATATCTTATAACAACATAAAAAGTATCTATAATCCATAATATAGCAAATAGTCTGTATGGATGGCTAATTACTACTAAAAAAAAAGTGTTTTATAAAAATTTTCCCTTTTTTTCGATCTAAATTCAAACCTAAAATTCTACAAATTTAATAATATTCTAACATGTGATAATGTATATAAGTAAAACTTGCAATAGCATAAACTTTTATAGAATAATATATCAATATTACAAAAAAATAGTCAATTTTATTTGCAAACATAAGGGTTTAGTTGTTAATAAAAATTTGAACCTGTTAGCTAAAATTTCAAGAGATTACCAACCAATAATCGAAATAAGAAAAAAACACCCCACAAAAGAAATCTGAACCCAAATCATGGACAGGCACAAAACAAAATCTGCACACCCAATAGTCATATACATAAAGAATACGATTAACAGGAAACAGAAAAAGAAAAAATCAAAATGTTTCCAACAAACCAATATGAACTGATTCTTCTATTCTGTAAATAAATTTCATTGCATCAACAAAGTGCCGAGACCGTACAAAAACACATTAACTAATTCCAACTAAGGAAAAAATGTGAAATTCAAGAAGATTTATTTCAATAAACCATCTTCCAGCAACTCAACTCAGAAAACTTATTTGATTAAGTGTTATCGTCGATTAAGACTTGTCTTTCTGAATATTTTTTAATTTTCAATTTTATGTTCGCCTTAAATTCTTTTTGGCCCACTGGCCGACTCTGGCACAACCGGAAGAAATTCAAAAATAGCCAGATTTATAACCGGTCGTTAAAAAATAACCCTATTTTAAAAGTAATCAAAATTTAGTTATTTTTTTGTAAAGATAAATCTGAGCGAAAACACTATTCAAAACCCAGAAAACGAGTTCTAGCATAAGTAAACTTGAACTCCAGCATATTATACTGGAGTTCCAGGATAAGTATGCTAGAACTCCAACATAATATGATAGAGTTCCAACATAAGTATACTAGAACTCCAGCATAATATACTGGAGTTTGGAGCACCGGTGTCCAGTCTCCACTATATTATATTGGAGCCAACAAAGTATACCGGTCCAACATAATATGTTGGGGTTCATACACAAGTGCATCGAACTCCAGTATATTATGCTTGTAACGATCCGACTGATCGTTTAGCCTTTTAGAACCCCGTTCCCCTAAATTAAACCTTCCATACTTGCTTTTGCTAATTTACGACTCCCGAGGATGGTTGGCTCGGAAGTTGAAAGAGTTTTGAGTAAAAATATGTCCAATTATTTCTCTAAGAATCTCTCAAAAGAACAAGTTTGACTTCGGTCAACCTTTTGGACAAACAGACTCGAATTCGTGGTTTGACGATCCCTGTGGGTCCGAGGGAAAAAACGTATGTACGGATTCGAATTCCGAGGTTCCTAGCCCACGTAATGAATTTTCACTGAAAATTACTAAATTGAAATGCTAATGGATTAATAAAAACAGGAAAAATGCTTGATCATATTGATATCGGGCCCGTATGTTGATTCTGGAGCCCGGTACAGGTTCGGTATAATATTTTAGTTTTGTCTGTGAAATTTGGTAATAAACAGGATTGATTTGACGTGATTCGGACGTTCGGTTAGAAGTTAGGAATTTAGGTGTTCTTGAGGATTTCATGCATTTTTGGTGTTAAATCCATGATTTTAGGTGTTAATTATGCGATTTGATTGCTTCAGCAAATCTGCACATGGTTGTAGGACTTGCGTGAGTGTTCGGAGTGGAGCCCCGAGGGCTCAGGTGAGATTCGAGCATGGTTCAAGTTGAGAAAACATGCCAGTTTTCTGGTATTTTTTGGCCCCTGCTGCAGCTCTTGCAATTGCGAGATATTCATCGCAATTGCGAACTCACAATTGCGAGTTAGCTTCGCATTTGCTAACTTGGGCCAGCTGGGCAGGAGTCGCAATTGCGACCTTCGTCTTCGCATTTGTGAAACCAGGGGGTTCGTATTTGCGAGCTCTCCTTCGCATTTGCTATCAAGTCAGGAGGGTGGGAGGGGGAGGGATGTTCGCATTTGCGAACGAGTTGTCACAATTGCGAGCCCAGTATCGCAATTGCGACATCAGAGAGTTGGGCAGAGTTTTTCAAATGGGACTTAGAGCATTTATCTCATTTCTATTCTACACTTGGGCGATTTGAGAGCTTCCAAAGACGGGATTTCAACGTAGCATTGTGAGGTAAGTTATTTCTATTCATCCTTAGTTTAAATACATGTATATTAGGTACATTAAACACCAAAAACTAGGTAAAATCAAAGGGTTAGAGCTAGACCTAGAGTTTTAATAAAATTAAGATTTAACCATGCAATTTGTTATGAAATAAACTAGAAATCATATATTATTGATCTTTAAGTAGTAGAGAACAAATTTCTTTGAAAATTTCGGGATCCGGGCACGTGGGCCCGGGGTTGGAATTTAGAAAACCCATGTAAATGGTTGGGAAATGGTTTGAATAGCTATAATTCGATTTTCTGAGCTTATGTTGATTAGTTCTTACTCCATTTCACTAGTTTGGGATCCTTCGGCTCCGAATTGAGGGTTTGGACTTGTTTTTGGCATTTGGAAGCGCATTTTGGAGCGAGGTGAGTCTCCTTTCTAACCTTGTAAGAGGAAATTGTCCCCATAGGTGAATTAGTTGATTATGTGCTCCTATATGTGGGGTCTACGTACGCACAAGGTGACGAGAGTTTGTGCGTAGCTACTATGATGCCATTGTCCGCATATTCTAGGACCTAAAAGCATGTTGTACGTGGAATATTGTTAATCTTATTGATAGCTCGTAATGCTTAAACCACCCAAATTAATAAATGTATTCTCAAAAGGATTTGATTTCTTTTCTTAAATTGTTAGCGGAGAAAGTGGCTTCTAATTTAATAATTATTCCCCGATAAATTCTTAATTGGCTATTTGAGCATGTATTTATATGTGTACCTGCGTCGCATGCATGATTCGCGAGCAGGATGGTTGTTTATTTTATGTTGATCGCGTCACATGGATAGTTCGCGAGCAGGGTAATAGATGCATCTATAGTTCGAGCCGTTCGACCCTCGGCAGTGCATAATTTACTTTTATGTTGGATCGGGTCGTACGTTCCTCGGTGATTATCTGTGCATGACTTGTTTGGCATTCTATTTGTGGGTTAGACCTCATATTCATTTAAATATACAAATGGACACTCATGATGAGAGGTTAATGGAAGAATTGTTGTTTTATACTTATTAATCCTTATGATTTGAGTTATTCCTGATTATTAAAAATTCTCCTCATTTTACTGGACCTTAGTGAGTATCGAGTTGATCTCTCGTCTCTACTTCTTTGAGATTAGATGGGATACTCACTGGGTACATGTTGTTTATGTACTCATGCTACACTTTTATACCTAAATGTACAGGATCTGTGGCCAGGGATCTGGTTGTCATTCTAGTGCGCACCCGTGAGCGGGCTTGGGACTTCTACGATGAGCTGCTTTTCCGCTACGCTGACCCGCAGCTGAAGAAGTCTTTCTTTTTAATTTTATTCTGTCTATCCTGATTTAGATAGTAGGATAATATGATATACTTTTGTTTACTTTCTAGTAGCAGCCCGTAGCTTGTGACACCAGGTTCTGGCACACACATTCAGACTTATTTTTGAGTTTTATTATTATGACATTTACATTATCACCACTTTGGGTTTTGGAATTTAAATTGGAGTGTTTATTTCGCTTAAATTCTGATTAAAAAATATCAACATAAGAATTTAAAGATGTTTCTGCGTTGGCTTGCTTGGCAAAGGAGTCAGGCTCCTTTATGACTTATTATGAAATTGGGTCGTGACAACATGGTATTAGAGAACTAGGTTCACGTAGGTCTCAAGAGTTATGGGCAAACATGATAGAGTCTTTTTGATCGGTACAGATACGTCTCAATTTATCATCGAGAGGCTATAGCGTATTAGGAATGACTACTCTTTATTCATTTCCTGTTGTGCAGTGCTTAGTGTACTAAATTTCCCCCTTCTATTCTCTCACAAATGGTGAGAACTCGCACCGCTGACGTTCCAGATCCTGGAGGAGCTGCTCCCCCCGTTACTAGAGGCCGAGGTAGAGGCCGGGGGAGGGCACCGGCCCGCGGTAGAGGACGAGGGCGTCCCAGAGCCGCTCCAGTTGCACCACCAACAAATCTTGTGGAGGATCCTATTATTGAGGAGCAGGGAGAGGTGCTCGCAGCTGAGCCTACCCCGGCAAATTTCATGACAGCACCGAGATTTCAGGAGGTCATGGGTTGCATGCTATGGTTCATAGACACTATGACTCAGGCTGGTTTATTTCCAGCAGATCCAGCTGATTTGCTGGCAGGAGGGGGAGGCCAGACCCATACTGGCTAGGCTCCAAGTCACGCAACTGCAGTATATTAAACTCCGGGTGCACTACTCGCAGATGGGGCTCAACCAGTTGCTGCAGTGGCAACCCAGCCCAGGCCAGCTGTGGGTGGTAATCCACAAAAGTTATTGGACAAATGGACCACGCTTCAGCCTCTGGTCTTGGGGGTGAGCGTCATGAGGATGCCCAGGACTTCATTGATAGGTTCAGGGATAGACTGCACAATATGAGGATATTGGAGTTGCATGAAGTTGACTTCACTACTTTTCAGCTCGAGGGCAGGGCCCGTTGATAGTGGCAGTTCTATGTTCTTGGCATGCCAGCGGGTTCTCATCCCCTCACTTAGGGTCACTTCACACAGCTATTCCTGGATTAGTATATTCCACCCTCTGAGAGGGAAGAGCTACGGTATCATTTTGAGCATCTACAGTAGGATCAGATGTTAGTGACCGATTATGAGGCGAGGTTCTCTCAGTTGTCTCACCATGCACTTATGATACTTTCCACAGAGGCAGATAAAGTACGGAGGTTTGTCGTGGGGTTACACCCTACTATCCAGTCTGGTATGGACCGAAAGGTAGAGATGAGTACAGGTATCAGCTACTGGTTGAGATTGCACGCAGGATTGAGGGTTATCGTTTGAGGGGTAGAGAGAAGATGTAGAAGGATAAGAGGGCCAGATTCTTCGAAGAGTTTAATGGTGCCCCAACTAGGGGTAGAGGTCATTTCGGGAGGGGTCAGCCCAGCAGGCCTCCATATTTAGCACCACCACCCCCTCCCCGAGGTGCCCTAGTGAGGCCTTATTTCAGTGCGATGCCAGAGAGTTCATACCGCCCACCGGCCATCCAGGGGTTTTCTAGTGGGTATTCCGGTTAGCAGGCTCAGACTTCAGGGCAGCAAGCTATGGTTCTGAGAGGGTGTTACGAGTATGGAGATCTGGGTCATATGGAGGACTTGTCCCAGACTTCAGGGCAAGGCGGTGCAACAGGGTCAGTAGCCCATAGTTCTGGCACCAGCTACCCAGCCACCTAGAGGTGAAGGGCAGACTAGTAAGTGCCGTCCTAGAGGTGGAGGCCAGACAGGGAGAGGTCAGCTCGCTATTGCTTAGTCAGGTGGAGGCCAACCAGCCAGTGCTCCAGCTAGATTCTATGCTCTTCCAGCCAGGCCAGATGCATTGGCCTTAGATGCCGTCATCACAGGTATTATTTCCATCAGTGGTAGGGGTGCTTCAGTGTTCTTCGATCCAGAGTCTACTTATTCATATGTATCATCTCTACTCGCTCGTTTCCTGGTTATTTATCCAGAGCCTCTGGGTGTTCTTGTTCATGTCTGCACTCTTGTGGGCGATTCTGTGGTTGTGGATCAGATCTACTGGTCCTGTGTGGTCACTTTCTATGGTTTCGAGACCAGGCAGATCTCTTATTGCTCGATATGGTTGATTTTAAGGTCATCTTGGGCACGGATTGGCTATCTCCATATCACGCCATCTTAAATTGCCATGCTAAGACTGTTTCTCTAGCAATGCTAGGGTTACAGAGATTGGAGTGGAAGGCTTCCACAGTGGATATGCCTAGCAGAGTTATTTCTTTTCTAAAGGCTCGACACACGGTTGTGAAGGGGTGTTTGGATTATTTAGACTATGTTCGAGACACCACTGTAGAGTCTTCGACGATTGATTCAGTCCCAGTAGTTTAAGAGTTCACCGACGTTTTTCCTTTTGATCTTCCTGGCTTGCCTCCGGATCGTTTTATTGATTTATATATTGGTTTGGCTCCAGTCACTCAACCTATATCTATTCCACCATACTATGGCTCCTAAGGAGTTGAAGGAGTTGAATGAGAAGTTGGAGGAGTTGTTGGCAAAGGGGTTTGTTAGGCCCAGTGTATCGCCTTGGGGTGCACCAGTGTTATCTGTGAAAAAGAAGGATGAGACTTTGCTCATGTGCATTGGCTACCTCCAGTTGAACAAAGTCACTATCAAGAAGAAGTATTCGTTGCCTTGTATAGATGATTTGTTTGACCAGTTGCGGGGTGCTAGGGTGTTCTCTAAGATTGACTTGAGGTCAAGGTGTCATCAGCTGAAGATTCTGGACACAGATGTTCCGGAGACTGCATTCAAGACAAGATATGGCCATTATGAGTTTCTAGTGATGTCCTTTGGCTTGACTAATGCCCTAACGGTATTTATGGATTTGATCAACAAGGTATTTAGGCCTTATAGTGATTCCTTTGTTATCGTTTTCATAGAGAACATCTTGATATACTCACGTAGCCAGGGGGAGCACGATCAGTATTTGAGAGTAGTTCTTCTTACCTTGCGAGAGCAGAAGCTATATGATAAGTTATATAAGTATGAGTTTTGACTAGAGTTAGTAGCATTTTGGGGCATATTGTGTCAGGAGAGGGAATTAAGGTGGATCCCAAGAAGATTTAGGCAGTTCAAAGTTGGCCACGTCCTACTTCAGTGACCGAGATCAGGAGTTTCCTGGGGTTAGCAGGCTATTATCGGCGATTTGTGAAGGGATTTTCATCTATTGCATTACCTTTAACTAGATTTACCCTGAAGAGTGCTCCATTGCGTTAGGCCGATGACTGTGAGGAGAGCTTCCAGAAGCTCTAGACATCTTTGACCACAACACCATTTCTTGTATTGCCTTTCGATTCAGGGATGTATACGGTATATTGAGTCGCTTCCCGCGTTGTCTTGGGATGTGTATTGATGTAGGAGGGACGAGTTATTGCATATGCCTCACGTCAGATGAAGGTTCATGAGAAGAATTACCCCATTGGTTGCTCAATCTTTGTTATTGGGGGAGATCAAGGCTCGACAGTTCGATGATCCATATTTGGTAGTTCTCAGAGCGACGGTACTTTAGGGAGGTGCCCAGGAGGTTTCTATTGGCGAGGATGGTGTCTTGAGACTCCAGGGCCGTCTATGTGTCCCTAATGTTGATGGTCTGAAGAGAAGGATTCTATAGGAGGCACACAGTTTGCGGTATTCCATATATCCTGGTGCCACGAAGATGTATCGTGAGTTGAGGCAGCATTATTAGTGGTAGAGAATGAAGAAAGACATCATCGAGTATGTAGCTAGATGTTTAAATTGTCAGCAAGTCAAGTATGAACATCAGAGGCCGGGTGGCCTACTTTAGTAGATGCCTATCATGGAGTAAAAGTGGGAGTGCATCACCATGGATTTCGTAGTTGGATTGCTGCGGACTTTGCGGAAGGTTGATTCAGTATGGGTCATTGTGGTTGACCAAGTCGGCTAACTTCATTCCAGTGGCGGGCTACCTATACATCGGAGAGGTATACTCAAATTTATATTCGGGAGATTGTCCGATTGCATGGTGTGCCGGTTTCCTTAGACCGAGGTCCTCAGTTCACTTCCTATTTTTGGAGAGCTATTCAAAGTGAGTTAGGGACTTGTGTAGAGCTTAGCACATCATTTCATCCGCAGACTGATGGACAGTGGGAGCGGATAGTTCAGATCTTGGAGGATATGCTTAGAGCATGTGTGATTGACTTTGGAGGGCAGTGGAATCAGTTCTTGCCCTTAACAGAGTTTGCGTACAACAACAACTACCAGTCCAGCATAGAGATGGCCCCGTACGAGGCTTTATATGGTCGACATTGTCATTCTCCTATCGGGTGGTTTGAGCCCGATGAGGCTAAGTTACTTGGCATCGATTTGGTATAGGATGCCTTGGATAAGGTAAAGGTAATTCAGGAGAGGCTTCACACAGCTCAGTCCAGACAAAAGAGGTACGCAGATCAGAAGGCGCGGGATGTATCATTTATGGTTGGCGAGAAGGTTCTCTTGAACTCGCCCATGAAGGGCATCATGAGGTTGGGGAAGAAAGGCAAGTTGAGCCCAAGGTTATTGGCCCCTATGAGGTACTGAGACGGGTTGGGGAGGTTGCCTATGAGCTTGCTTTACCCCTAGTTTATCAGGAGTCGATCCAATTTTTTATGTTTCGATGCTTTAGAAGTATCATGCCGACCTATCCCACATGTTGGACTTCAGTACCATTCAGTTAGATGAGAGTTTAGGCTATCAGGAGGAGCCAGTTGCTATTATTGATAGGAAGGATTGCCAGTTGAGGTCCAAGACTATTCTTGCGGTGAGAGTTCACTGGAGGGGCCAACCAGCCGAGAGGCAACCTGGGAGTCTGAGGAGGACAAGCGGAGCAGATATCCCCACTTATTTAGCAGTCAAGGTACTTTTCTATGTCCGTTTGAGGACGAATGTTTGTTCAAGAGGTGGAGAATGTAACGACTCGATTGGTCGCTTAGCCTGTTAGAATCCCGTTCCCCTAAATTAAACCTTCCGTACTTGCCTTAGCTAATTTACAACTCGGGGGGACGATTGGCTCGGGAGTTGGAAGAGTATTGAGTAAAAATATATCCAATTGTTTCTCTAAGATTCTCTTAAAGACCAAGTTTGACTTTGGTCAACCTTTTGCAAAAACGGAACCAGATCCGTTGTTTGACGATCCTGGAGGGTCCGTAGAAAAAAATTGGACCTGGGAGTATCCCTAGAATCGAATTTCGAGGTCCCTAGCTCGCGTAATGAACTTTTATTGAAAATTGTTAAATTGAAATCTTAAGGGTTTAATAAAAAAGGAAAAATGCTTGATCACATTGATATCGGGCCCGTATATTGATTCTGGAGCCTGGTACAGGTTCGGTATAATATTGTAGTCTTGTCTATGAAATTTGTTGAGAAACGGGATTGATTTGACGTGATTCGGACGTTCGGTTTAAAGTTTGGAATTTAGATGTTCTTGAGGATTTTATGCATTTTGGTGTTAAATCCAAGGTTTTAGGTGTTAATTATGCGATTTGATTGCTTGAGCAAGTTTGCACATGGTTGTAGGACTTGCGTGAGTGTTCGGAGCGGAGCCCCGAGGGCTCAGGTGAAATTCGAGCATGGTTCGAGTTGAGAAAACATAACAATTTTCTAGTACTTTTTGGCCCATGTTGCAGCTCTTGCAATTGCTAACTCACAATTGTGAGTTAGCTTCGCATTTGCGAACTTTGGCCAGCTGGGCAGGAGTCGCAATTGCGACCTTCTTCTTCGCATTTGCAAAATCAGGGGGTTCGCATTTGCAAGCTCTCCTTTGCATTTGCGATCAAGGCAGGAGGTGGGGGGTGGGTGGGTGATGTTCGCATCTGCGAACGAGTTGTTGCAATTGCGATCCCAGTGTTACAATTATGACATCAGCAGGCTAGGCAGAGTTTTTAAAAATGGGACTTACAACATTCATCTCATTTCTACTTTACATTTGGGTGATTTTTAGAGCTTCCAAAGAGGGGATTTCAATATAGCATTGTGAGGTAAGTTATTTCTATTCATCCTCAGTTTAAATACATGTATATTTGGTAGATTAAACACCAAAAACTAGGTAAAATCAAAGGGTTAGAGCTGGACCAAGTATTTTAATAAAACTAAAATTTAACCATGCAATTTGTTATGAAATGAACTAGAAATCATATATTATTGATCCTAAAGTAGTAGAGAACAACTTTCTTTGAAAAATTTCAGGGTCGGGGCACGTAGGCCCTGGGTTAGAATTTAGGAAACCCATGTAAATTGTTGGGAAATGGTTTGAATAGCTAGAATTCGATCTTGTGAGCTTATATTGATTAGTTCTTACTCTATTTAACTAGTTCGGAATCGTTCGGCTCCGAATTGAGGGTTTGGACATGTTCTTGGCATTTAGAAGTGCGTTTGGGAGAGAGGTGACTCTCCTTTATAACCGTGTAAGAAGGAGTTATATGCTCCTATTTGTGGGGGCTACGTACTTACAAGTTGACGAGAGTCCGTGCGTATCTACTGTTACGCTATTATCCGGGTATTCTAGGACCTAAAAGCATACCGTACGTGGAATATGAGTGCTTAAACTACCCAAATTAATAAATGCATTCTCAAAAGGATTGGATTTCTTTTCTTAAATTGTTAAAGGAGAAAATGGCTTCTAAGTGAATAATTATTCCCCGGTAAATTCTTAATTGGCTATTTGATCATGGTTTTATATGTGTACCTGCGTCATATGCATGATTCGCGAGCAGGATGGTTGTTTATTTTATGTTGACCGCATCACATGGATAGTTCGCGAGCGGGGTAATAGATGCATCTATGGTTCGAGCCGTTCGACCCTCGGTAGTGCACAATTTACTTTTATGTTGGATCGGGCCGTGTGTTCCGCGTTGATTATCTGTACGTGACTTATTTGGCAATCTATTTGTGGGTTAGATTTCATGTTCGTTTAAATATACAAATGGACACTCATAATGAGAGGTTAAAGAAAGAATTTTTATTTTATACTTTCTAATCCTTATGATTTGAGTTATTCCGGCGTATTACAAATTCTCCTCATTCTACTTGACCTTAGTGAGTATCGAGTCGACCTTTTGTCTCTACTTCTTCAAGATTAGATGAGATACTCACTGATTACATGTTGTTTATGTACTCATGCTACTCTTCTGTACCTAAATGTACATGATCTGAGGCAGGTGGATCTGGTTATCATTCTGGTGCGCACCCGTGAGCGGACTTGGGGCTTCTATGGTAAGCTCCTTTTCCTCTACGCCGACCCGCATCCGAAGAAGTCTTTCCTTTGTAATTTTATTTTCTATCTATCTTGATTCAGATAATTGGATAGTATGATATTGTTTTGTGTATATTCTACTAGCTGCCTGTAGCTTGTGACACCAGGTTCTGACACACACATTAGTAGACCTATTTTTGAGTTGTATTATTTGGTCGTTTAAATTATCTACCACTTTTGGGTTTTGGAATTTAAATTGGAGTATTTATTTTGCTTAAATTCTGATAAAAAAATCAACATATGAAATTTAGAGTTGTTTCCGCATTTGCTTGCCTGGCAAAGGAGTCGGACGCCTTCATGAGCTATTATGGAATTGGGTTGTGACAATGCTGGACCAGTCTTTATTACAGCAAAACAGTGGCTATTTTTATTAACTTGGTAAACGCTGGCTATTTTTTATTGACCAGTCTGAAAATTGGATATACCGTGCTATATTTACAGTACAACCTTGGTTGCGCCTCAAGAAAGCTGGCTAACTCAAGTTGGGCTTATGACACCAGTTAGCCACTTTCAAGTATATTGTTTAAAGTATATCCATAGTTTACAATGTATAAAGATACCCAATTTCGCTCAAACTTTAGGATATAGCGTCCTAGAGTTTAAACCTCTAAATTCAAATTTCAGGACATCGTGTCCCAAAGTTCAAAACTTGTGTGGTGAGGTTTGAACTATGTCATGAATTTAAATTAGCTTGTAGTTCAGAAATTCGGGAAACGTCTAATTAGCCGTCCAAATTGGGATATTTAGTCCTGAAATTTGAGCGAATTGGCTAATATTTAAATATGTTATAAATTATGGATATTTTCTAAATAGCGGGCTTAAGAATGACTATTGCTGCATTTTGATCCAGAGGTTTTAAAAGCCATTGAACTTTTAGTTCCATCTCTGAATCGAGGAAGGGGAGAGCTAAAAAGGAATATGTTATGGTTAGAATTTATCCATTATACATTCAATCTCTCATTATCTTACTATAATTCATGGTAGAAGATTAGCATATCTGTATGAGTCAAAATCTAACCACTGGATAAATATCATTAAAAGGGAATAGTAAGAGGTCGATCAAGCCATGGCCGTGCCCACGAGGCGTAATGGACGAGTATCTTGGCCACTGCCAAGGTTGAGCCATCAGAAGGCTTACGTAGCGGAACATGTGTAACACTTGGGTAGGAAAGAGTACAGTCATGAGAGGGTACGCTGGTTAAAACCTGTTGGATAAAAGGAGAAATTGATAATATATATATAAGTAGGAGAAAGCTGAATGGAAGGGGGAGGTGAGAAAAAGGAGAAGAAACAGAACGCATGGATGAGACCTCTGAGTAATAAAGGAAGAAGTCTAGATCCCCGGTTACAAACCCTTGTAATCTCCATTATGGAATCAATAAAGCTAGATATCATAGTTATCAACGAGATTCTTTCCTTATCTTATTAGCTTTTGCAAATATGGAACAATATTTCAGAGACGTGAGCTTATTATTTACGTTTGATGTCTTTTAATCATTATAAGAAATGTTATATAAACTCAATCCCTTTGATTTTGATACCCAATATGCTTAGATCTAGAGTTAATTATACTTGTCTAAGATTTACCCTATATTTTATTATCAATTAGTTTAACTAAAAGGCTTAACACTTTTTGGTCAAACAATTTGACGCTATCTGTGGGGATTTCTTAGCCAAATTTTTTTTAGTTCCCTTTAGATCTATAACCAACCAAGTATTACTTCCAAGCTGTTATAACCTCAACATCTCGATAACAAGGCCAACTCCAAAAAATGGTAGATAAGATTTTGAGATAACCGCATCAATCTAGGTCAGATCCCTACACAAAATAAAAATCATGACTAATGTCTATACGAGACCCATGCCCCACCCATAGTGACGGGTTTGGTAAATCATATGCACGTTTGAAGTAGAACCACGATCACTATGCACTTGGCATGGTCGCAATCCCACGCGATATATTCACCTTGTATACCTACCTGGACTTCCACCTTTTGGGGAGGGATGATAGCCTACGACGTGACTCTTTGGAATTGCAGACACCTCCCGCCTAATTTTTGTATCATAGCACACCGAATAATTTATAAACAATGTATGATATGTTTCCCTCATTGTTTGCGCATATCGGATTGGGACTCGGCCTCGGTGTCGCAACGGCTGAGGAACGCCCAAATCACGAGAAGTCTAGACGCGATTAAATGGCAAAGCCAAACATAGTTGCCGAATCAGAAACCACTATTCAAGTACCGGGTGAAGGGAGTAACCTTATAACACTGCTCCTTCTTTCGTCGACTTGCTAGGCCGAGGTAACCGGCGATTTCATTTGGATTTATCTTATCTCTTTTTGTTGGTTTGAAACAGGACGCGAGCACTCATATAGGTATGCGAGCAAGGGAAGAACGACGTGAAAACACCCTTGGAAATTGTTCCATACCATGCCATCTCTCAAATAATGATTGAGAAAAACCTCTAAACCGCAACATATAACAAATAACTGAAATGGCTCGGTATAGGGTGACTATCAAAAACAATCTCTAGAGAAAGCAAAATTAAGCGAACTAGGACTCGCCCGTGAAACACCCGGCATTCTCCAATAAGAGAAAAATTAAGAAAACTAGGACTCACCCAAGAAACGCAACATTCTCCAACAAAAGTAAGATAAGCAAACTGGGACGAACCTAGGAAACACGCAGTATTCTCAAAATAAAAGTGAAATTAAGAAAACCAAGACTTGCCCTGATGCACGCGTAAACAACACTCCTATGAGTAATATTTCCCAACAAAAATAACAAAACAGGTTACAATTTCGACTTTGCTTGAAATAACACACCTACGGCCATCGGCCTTAGCCAAAAGAGAAGTTCGACCTCTCTCGAATTCACAACGGCTTGTAATTTCGACCTTGCTCAAAATAACACCCCTACGGCCATCGGTCCTCACCTAATGAGAAGTTCGACCTTGCTCAAATTCACAATGGGTTGTAATTTTGACCTTTCTAGAAATAAAACCCCTACGGCCATCGTCTCTCGCCAAAAGAGAAGTTCGACCTCGCTCGAATTAACAATGGGTTTTAATTTCCACCTTGATCAAAATAACACCCATACGGCCATCGACCTTTGCCAAAAGAGAAGTTCGACCTCGCTCGAATTCACAATGGGTTATAATTTCTACCTTGCTCGATATAATACCCCTGCAGCCATTAGCCTTTGCCAAAAGAGAAGTTCGACCTCGCTCGAATTCACAAGGGGTTGTAACTTTGACCTTGCTTGAAATAACACCCATACGGACATCGTCACAAGCCAAAAGAGAAGTTCGGTCTTGCTCGAATTCACAGCGGGTTATAATTTCGACCTTGCTCAAAACAACACCCCTACGGTCATCGGCTATTGCCATATGAAATAAAGGTTCGGCCTTGCCTGAATTTACAACTGGTTACATATTTGACCTCATTCAAATATATAAGTCAGAAATTGACTTCGCCCTAGATGGCGACTCCAATTACAATCGCACACGAGCATATAAGTCAAATTTCGCCCAAGCTGGCGACTCTAAGTTCGACCTCCCTTGAATACACGAAAAAACTTTTCCTAATTTGGTAGGTATAAATTCAGCTCTACTCGAGTATATAAGTCAAAACTGACTTCGCCCAAGATGCGTATCTAAATACGACCTCATCTGAATTAAGGTTGGTCCTGCCTGGGTTGGTAAATCAGAAATTGACCTCGCCCTAACTCGCAAGTTCGAATTCACAATCAAAAGAGTCGGGGATTCATCCCAACGAAAATCAAAAGGTACAGAAATAAATACAAAACAACTATTTTATTCAAATGTACATGCCCGATGGCCGCACCTTAAGAAATATCGAAACAGGTCCTCGGGTAAAGAAAGTAAACAACAAACGAACAAAAAGAAAAACTAAGTACATAGGAGGCAACAAAAGCTTCACTCAACGTCATCCCCGCTGCCGTTCTCCCCAACAATATAATCTTCATCGGAAGGGAGCTAATTCTCATTATCAACGCCCTCACCAGCTTCCAGTGTCATAGGGTCGTATCCACAGGTAGTGCGATCCTCGTGTGCCTTTGCCCGATCGTCTTTTAAGCTGGCCTCTAAGACATTTCCCGTTTCTTACAAACCCTTATAAATATCTCACTGGGCATCGACACGGACCCATATCTCATATAAGCAGCGGGGGACCGCAGTAGAGGCAGACTCGACCTGCGCCAACAGTTGTTCCTTTTTGGACTCGAGTGCCACGAACCAACCTCCTAGGCTCAAAGCCTCCCAGTCAATTTCACCAATACGCCTCTTGAGCCGCGCCTCCCTTAACATGGCCGTAAGCCTCTCAGATTCCTGATTCGATTGGAGGACGCGGATAGTGTCCTCCAGCACCGCCACTCTCGCCAAAATCGACGTCTGAGTCTTCTTGACACTTTCCATATCGACCACTTTCTGTTCCCGCTCGGTCAACTTCCCTATCCATTATGCGCTCAAAGCTTTGATTCTGGTGGCAACTTGCTCGAGTTTGGCTTGCAGAGACAACAACCTCGTCTAAAAGTCCTCACACTCTACGGCAACCAATTTGCCCACCTCGTGTTCCTCATCTTTTGTATGGAGCAACTCCTAGAGCTCACTGCACCTGCAGATAGACTACATCAACTTCTGATCTCTTTTCTCCACCTCCCCCTTGATTGGGTGCCAGTACCCGCTCTGAGCCGCTCGTGCAGATCATGAAACTTATTGTGATACCGCCGATACGTTTTGAGAATTTTCAGAAAAATCTCAGCTCGTGTCTCGGCCCTACGATAACTCTTGACCTCCAGCATGTAAGACTAAAAACAAAAAGAGAAGAAAAAGAAATATAAGAAAGCAGTCAGTAAAGACAAGGGTCACAGAGCCCAAAAAAACACAAACAAAAAGGAACTCACCCTTAGGCCCATCGTGGCCACGCCGCATGACAACTCAGAGTCATTGACATCTTGAAGAGCTCTGCTTCTGTGGTATTGCATAAAGGTCGAACCGCGACATAAATCCACAGTGTCTTTCATCAGGTTGAGATATGGCAGAATTTCGAGTATCCGAGAAGGGCCTCTCTCTCTCACTATGGCTTAGGTAAAGCTCTCCTCGATTATTCTTACATCCTCAATATTAATGTCGGATTCAGATTCGTATGCATCAAATATGATGCCTTTCCCCCTCTCATCGGTCGAAGATGGGGTGCAGTATGACCGGGATGTCGAAGAGCCGCCTAAAATAGCAACGGTAGCCTCGAGACTTCGTCTCTCCGCCACACCATCCTCTTGATCGCTCACAACAGATGGAGCCTCCACGGTCGTGTTGGTACCACCATCGATTTCGGTCACCGCCAAGGTTAGGCTGCTTTTCGAAGATGTTTCGACCTGAGGAGCCACTTCCAACACTAGCTGTCTTCTCTTCGATGGGGCCTCTCCACTACCAGCGGGGGAAGATTCTCTCGCTGATTGGACTGTAGGAAATGTGGTTTCTGGCTGAGGAGTAGCCTCTGCATGCACGGCTTCTGCCGCATGCACAAATTGGGTAGCAGCCCTCGGTGCACGCCAAACAAAGGCCCTTGGTGTAGGCCGGGCAAGGACCTATCAACAAAGAAAGGAAACGATCATACAATGATAAGGTTAGACTACGAGGTAAATAATACAGAGATACTGCAGCAGTCCGACTCACCAGTGAGAGGCTTACGCCCATATTTCTCATGAAAGGATGCCCACTCACGAATCCCCATTATATGGGGGAGAACTGCGCTTACCCACTCGTGGATATTGGTAACTAGCAGGAGAGGTAGTCTCATGGATGCAAAAGCAAAACATGTCCACAGCTATCACCTAAAGGAGGACAATCGATGACCGCCATAAGAGGAATCATAAAATAAACAAAGGAAAACTCACGAGCAAAGTTCCACGTCTCTGGAAACCTTGTGGAGTCTGCCACAAGGTGCTCTATCCGTACATAGAAGTAACTTTTCCAAAAGTGGTGATTAGCCTTATCGTACATCTTTACCACCGAACTCTAGGTCCGTCGATACTGCATATGGATCATCATTTCTCAAAGAAAATGAGGGGTAGAGATGTGAAGCATGTGCTCCAAGGAAATTCCTCTGCCGGCAAGCTCTGCATACTTGATAAGCATTAGAAAAAGGTTTTACGGTACATAGAGAGTTGAGCCGGACATACTTTGTAGAAGCGGTACAAGTCTACCACTAGAGAGGAAAGAGGAAGCATGTACCCGATAACAAAGGGGTACGCGTAAAATGCGCAGTATCCCGGGCGGTGAAAATATGCGATATCCTTCCCTGCCACCGTTATCATTTTGATACGAGCAGGGATTCTCCAATTAGCCTTAATCACGGTAATCGCTGCTTCATCTATATTGGAAGGGATAGGCTCCGTTTCATTTCGGCACGATTGTTAATGTCAGTCCTTATCTTCCCCGGGTAGGGTACTATCTCATCCAGTATCGTATGTCCTTCGTCTTCCACAACCTCCACTCCCTTTTCAAGAAGGGGCATGTCACTTTCCGGCACCAGAGCTTCAACAAATGTATCAGTCTGGGAAGAAGTACCAGCCATTTGTCTGTCTTGATCGAACTAAACAAGAACGATGAAGGAAAAAAGAGGATGGTCACATTGAATTCTAAATAACACAAAAGTATGAAAGATTGAAGAAGGAGGGAGTTTGTAAAATTTTTTAAAGATTGAAGAAGGAGGGAGTTTGTAAAATTTTTTCTCAAGTAAATTGAAAACCATAATGATCAAATGAGGCATCCCTCTATCTATAGGAACACAAACATCCTGAGCGGGAAACCCTAGAGCTACCAACCAAAAATTGAAAGAGTACGGGAAAGGATACGGTGCCTGGAAAATGTGCGCCATAATGACATATAATGGGTGTTTATGGTATCCTGAATCGATGTGATGATACAACTATGGATTGATGTAACGACCTAAGATAGTCCTTGAAGCGTCATCTCGTCACCTCCCCATAAGGACCTCGCTCCTTGCACGATGTCCAGATTTCTCCTACCTCTTGAATCAATAGAATCCGCCCATCAAGCTCGCCAAAAGGCGACCCCAACGGGTGGAGGAATTAACTGTATGAGTCCAAATCTGACCACCAGACGGTTATTATTAACAGTGAATGGTAAGAGGTCGACCAAGCCATGGTCGTGCCCATAAGGCGTAATGGAGAGGAGTATCTCGGCCACTACTGAGGTCGAGCCATCAGAAAGCTTACACAGCGGAACATATGTAACACTTGGTTGGAGAAGAGTACAGTCATGAGAGGGTAAAATCATTAGATAAAAGAGAAAATTGATAGTATATATAAGGAAGAGAAAGCTGAAAGGAAGGGGGAGCTGAGAAAAAGGAGAAGAAACAGAAGACATGGATGAGACCTCTGAGTAACAACGTAAGAAGTCTAGATTCTAGGTTACAAACCCTTGTAATCGTCATTGTGGAATCAACAAATCTTGATCTCATAGTTATCAATGAGATTCCTTCCTTATCCTCTTAGCTTTTGCAAATATAGAACAATATATCAGAGATATAAGCTTATTATTTATGTTTGATGTCTTTTAATCATTCTAAGAAATGTTATATAATCTCAGTCCGTTTGATTTTGATATTCAATATGATTACATTTAGAGTTGATTATATTTGACTAAGATTTATCCTCTATTTTATTATCAATTTATTTAACTAAAAGACTTAACACTTTTTGGGTCAAACAACATCAAAATGAAGACATTGCGTGCTTACGTTTGTGTATATACCGTGTAAGAAGGTCGTGACAACAGTGTATAAGTTAACTACTATTTTCTCTACTATCTTATTATGGCCTAATTACTTGTAATTATACATCTTTGGCCTAAAGAAAAAACGTCGTAGATCATACCTACTGTTGGCTACAACATTCCCCCACAGAGGAATTTCACGAACGAGAACCTCTAATTTGCTATATTTGTGTATATGGCAATATTTTCGATTACTTCGTCCCTCATAATATGTCAGTGTGTTGTCGAATAATAAATTACAGATATCTCAAACGGTCAGGCAATTTTTGTTGTTTCATGCATTTGAGTTCATGCTGTGTAAAGCCACTGGAAAAAATTTCTCTCATCTAACTTTCTTTTCTAACAACGTTAACGTGATATTAGAAAATGAACACAAGGAAACTTGAGCGTCATGTATTTCCTCGATTTACCTCTGGTCAAAGGATAATCTTTTGCTCTCGCTCGTACTTTGCTATTAATCTTGAGTTTAACCTCTGAAAATAATAGTACAAAAAGAACTTCTATCCTATTATATATTCTATAAATAAATGCCAATAAAATGCAAAATTAGTTACTTGAAAAAATAAGATAAGCAACGTGTTACTGGATGTAATTTTGTGCCGTACGATAAATATTCTTTATGCATCCTTAGTTATTTACGTTAGGCGGGTTAATAGTGTAACTTTCTTAAACCTACATCGAATGGATTTCGTAAAACGTTCTACTATACTCTTTTTTTAATCATTAAACCAACTCATCGTATTTATTCACGTGGCTTAATTCTTCTTCCCCTTTTAACATTAAATAACTTTAAGTTTGTTAAATAGAATACCAAGTCAGATATCAATCATCATTTGTTCACTCGGAGTAGAACACTAAAACCAAGTATAAACAGGCTTAAACGGAGGCAAACATTTAATTTCTTAGAGAAGGTTTAGAATTGGAATATCTATAAATTATCCCGACTTATCTAACAATCTTTTATTAGGTTAATTCAACATGGAGATATTCGCTTATGAAGAGTCCAAATTGCATTACAAATTTGGTTGGCCTAAAAACAAACCTAGAAATTCCAATCTTGCTTTTGAATTAGTTGAAATTCAGCTGATTTTCAAAGTGGAACATGTTTGGCATGATCTTTCCGGTAAAAACAAGAAAATCGAACGTCCAGAAATCTCAACATGTATTACAATGGAATCTCAAGATTTCAAGAACCCAGAAAAGACTCGTCGTGTCATACACGACCAGCTAAATATTTGCCAGTTTCCACTCTTTGAATGCAAAGTAATCATCGATGAATTGATTGAACTGGCATGCAGACATAGCAATCGTTCAGTGCTCTTGAATGATCGTTACGTGGTGAAACTTGGTGTTATGTTTGATATGACTCATAGGTACCATCAAATAAACGAGAATGACAGGAATGCAATGTCAAGAACTCTTCCTACTAAGCATTGCAAAATATGTGAAGAATGCATTTTTGGAAGATCCACAATTATAAAGATGCCGTGCAAACATATGTTTCACTTCAACTGCATGACAAATTGGTTAGAGAGGAACATTGGTTGCCCAACTTGTACCTACAATTAACTGCATATCCTCTAGAGATCTACGTACTCTGATGTCTGTGTAACCCTAGCTAGGTTTAGTTTAATTTGTTTGCAGTCTTTTGATTATTTTGAATGTTAATACCGAGCAATTTCCTATATTACATTTCACAATTCTGCAATTTCATATTACTATCGTGATAAAATTTGTTTAACAGGTTTGTCTATATCACATCTCCTTTTTTACACACCTACCCCGAAGAATAATGTATAAGGGAGTTTTTTCATTTTAAGTGACATTATTCGAAATGAGATTATTTATTCATTAGAGTAGCCACTTGGGATAGGTTTTGGTGTCCCAAGTTACCGGTTTATCTCAGATCCCAAATCGAGGAAATTTTTGACTTTCCAAATGAAGTATGCGAACCAGAAATTCTTGAGTAAGGTATTCTGTTGACCCGAGGGAAGGTGTTAGGCACTCTCGGAATCCGTGGTTCTAGCACGGTCGCTTAAACAATCATAATTAGCTAATTATCTGATTTTATACACGTTCATCCTATAGTACAATTTTTATAATTACTTATCACTTTTAACTTAATTTTCGAGAAAGATTCCAACAGTATTAAAATGCATCTCGAATCACGTCACATAAATGCACCCGTGATCTTTGACATACTTTAACACCGTTGAGATTTGGATTTGGGTCAGATAAATGCGCACCCGAATTTTGGAAGGTAAAATTATCAAAGAGCGCTCCTAAAGCAACTAGCGTGTGAGAAAGTGTACGGGAAGCCATGAAAATTTGTTAAATGGCTTACCCAATTTCTAAATATTTTATAAAAAGTAATTAAGTGAGCCACACAATAAATTTTGTTCGGCGTGGCGCACCTTGTTTATTTTAAAGTCCATCCTAAAGAGACTATTGTTCTCTATTAAAGATATTGTCTCTAAATGACCTAATTAATTAATTAACTTTACTATAAACTAGTACTCAAGGAATTCGGGCCGCAAAAATTGATTCCAAATTCAGACAAGAGGAGAAATGCCTTAGTTCAAAGGTTGAGCACTTTTGGGCTTGTTATTATACAATTGGCCCAATTTTACTGATTTTATTCGGGTCTATTAACAGTTATCATAAACAAATAACAATGATTTATCCAAATCAGAATGGTTTGATCCTTAACTTCACTGTACACATGAAACACAAAATCAATGGAGTCGCAGGAACCTAACTTAATAGCATGCATGAAATGTTCAGTGACTGTAAATCGATTTTTTGCACTTGTCTTCAGCTAGTATTGGCAATTTACGTCGAAATACTGATTTTTATCTTTTAAACCTTTATAACACTGAATTTTGGACCTCATTAGACTTAATTATTTCAGTAAAAACCAAAAAAACCCAACGCCTAAGTACATAAGATTTTACAATGATTTTTAATTTCAAAACACGTACTCCTTCAACCATTCATATACTGATGAAACAACATGATGATTTCCTGGATATTAACGGCAGTCAAGCTTCATTTATCACCAAGGGCTGAAAACTGGAAACACTTACTGAATTTACTAAATTAATATGAAAATGCTGAATGTTCCTATTAAACAGTCCAATTATACAGTCCTTTGGAAATTCAACTCGTCCGACTTTCAAATCCTAACTAAATACAACTATTTTTTACTAACAAATGGTGAACTTAATTATATCTACACATAAACATGCTAAATATCCAAATCAAAGCAGAACAGGAGAATCTTAGTATTTGATATTTCAGCATGTATCTTTAAATTGGAGGAACATTCGAATTCAACCTTTCAAGTATTATTTGAGACCGAAAATTGTACCAGGAGATTTATTCAAAATGAGAGAAAAAACTGAAGGTCAGTTGAGCAGCAACAATCAAATGGATTTTAAATCCAGGAAATAGTGTCAAGCAACCCAAGAGTCGATTTCAGATAGCAAAGACCAGCAAACGAACAAAAATCAACTTGGATGACCCAAATTTGATTTGAAATAAACTTTAGGGGATTCCTAACGATGGATCACCAGGAAACTTAAACCATTTCTATCCTTAAACAAGCTTAACCTTTGGTTTTGGGTTTTTTGAAGCTCGAAATCACTCCAAAAGGCAATGGAATAGTGATTTTGTTTCAGATTTATATATGCGTGAAGTTCAGTGCCTATGTTTTAGGTATTTTATGCCTCTCCTTACTCTTATAACCTCCAAAACTCTATGAAACAAGGCAGGGATATGCCTTTTATAGGCAAATCTTAGGCAGCCTTTTCATTTCTGTTTTACCCCTAAGTCCCTATTTTATTTATTATTTTGGTCCTTAAAATCTAGACTTGTTTGTCAAGTTATATCACTTAAATCCTGAATTTCAGCTTAAGACCCTATTTAGAAGATTCTAGTGGATTCTAAGTTAGTTATTACAGGATTCCATCTATTAAACTACCCTAATTACCCTTAGAGTGTCCTATATTTACTCCTGAAGCCTTCCTCAAATGGGCCAAGGTTTGACCTAGTGGCCCAAATCTAATTTGGACTAGTTGAAACTTAAGCCTAATGGGTCAAAGACCATTCCAAAATCTAAACAACTTATTTAACCAGACCTGAAAACTAAAACTTCAAGATATCATTCCAAGAATAGCCTAACCAACTCAAAACAAAATCAATTGACCCTAAATCCTTGAACTTGGTTGACTATGGCCTAAAACAGGCCTGGACATGCTCAGGTATACCCAAACAAATCCTAAAGATTGAACCAATCAAATTAAATCTAACTAAACAATAAACTGAAACTGCAGTCCAAATAAAACCATGACTTGGGGCTGTTTTTATCATTTAAACTAATCCCTGACTAACAGAAAAGTAGACGAGCAAAACAAATTAAACATGTAATTGTGTTGTAACAAACAAAACAAAAAATGATCGACTAAAACCTAGAGAAAATCACAGAAAACATGAAATCAATTAAAGTATAATCCCTAAAATCTAAAGAAAATCAGTGGCAAGTATGAACATAATCAAATCCAAAACTGAAAATTCTTGTTTAACATAATAAAAGAAAACATGCAAAGGAGTGAACAAAAGAATCATGCGAATAGAAAGAAACACAAATAAAGAAAGAGAATGATCAGGACTCACTGATTTCGGTCGAAACTTGGATTGACTTTGAGCTTGATCCTCATCTAATTTTATATGTTCATTTTGCCAGAATGAACATATAATATTAGCTGGGGATCAATCGAATGCATGAAAAACCCCGGCAAGGCAGATTTCCCCCAATATCGAACCCTAGATCTAAATATTATGGGATTTCACTCGGATTTGAGGGGTTTTTGTTTAGGAATCGAGATGAAGGGGTTGAGGAGACCATAAGGTATGATTTTGGAAGGGCTTTGAAGATGGTGGAATTTTTGCCGGATTTTCGAATTGATATTCGAAGAGCTAGGCATTGATTCGAGGTATAAGACTCATAGATATGGGGTGAGGGAGTGTAGGGGAATCTAGGGTGTTAGTTTGGAAGCGGTTGGCGTCAACGCCGCCATGGGCGGCGGAGCATTCGTTGATTCAAACTAAAATTCGACGAGATTGGCTGATGTTTGAGGAACGTTAATGGCGGGAATGGAAAGAGGGGGTCGAGAAGGTAGGGTGGTGCAATTCTGGGGGCTATCGAAGCATCGCCGCCGGCGGAGGCGATTTCCGGCTAACGTCGGACGGCGGTGGGTGGTGGTGTTATTAGGGTTTGGGGGAGATAAGGTACCGAGTCCTATGTGGGTAGGGGGTTTGGAAATAGTTATATACTAATCACACCCTAGCTTTGACACCGTTGGATTGAAAGAGATGGACAGTTGTGATTGACGATTGCCTAAACGATGTCGTTTTGAGAGATGGGGTTTGGACCGGGTTTATGGTGGGTTTGGGCTTGAATTTAAATTAAAACTTGGCCAAAATTGGTCTTTTGATCAAGGCCATAGTTTCCAATTTCTTTCCTTTTTCTCTTACTTATTAATTACTTATTTTTATTAAATAGAAAATTAACATTAAAAATAACAAAGACATGATTTAATCTAAAACTGAACCAATTAATTTCCAAATTAACTAATCCTAATTTAAAAGGAAATTAGAGGAAACATCAAAAAATTAAAAGGTAAAAACTGCAAAAGAAACTAATTTTTGTTATTTTCTTGTATTTTTTGCAATTTTAACCAATTAATGAGCCTAAAAATATTGAAAAGTGGTATCCTAAATGAAAATGGGCTATTGTTTTATATTTTTTTAATGAATTATATAAATAAAAATACACAAAAAATGCAAACAAACACACGATTATCCAATTAAATTCTAAAAGTCTCATAAATAAAGAAAAGTCCTAATTTTAAGAATTTTATAGGAGTAATTCAAGATAGGAAAAAATATGCCTCTATATGCTTGGACACACAAAGGGTTTTCGAGCAAAGATGAATGAGCAATCATGAGAGATTTTTTCCTGCTTGACACTCCATAGGAAGCAATTTTGAAAAGCTTGACCGCACCGTGCTTCAGAAGTTGCCTACATATCCTTGGCGAAAGAGGAATCGGGTCAGTGTAGTTCAGGAATATTTGGTTGCTGGGACTACCAAACCTATGCTTTTACTGCTGATGCTGCTGCTATTGCTCGCTAACATCCTTATTACACTACAGGAAATCATAAAGCTAAGCTAGCTATAACTACCAACTATGAGTTACAAGATTCCGATCTATAAATCTCTTGAAGCTTGATCTTGAGTCTTACCTGGATTTGCTGTGGACTCCGATCTGAAACTTGATGCTCGTAAGCTGTATGTGCCGATTCTTTGTTCAGCATTTGAGTAGAGCGGGCCGTGCGAAACTTGTGATTTTGAATCGGATCTGAGCAGTCAGCTTATTTCTTCTTCAATCACTCTGAATTTGTTTCTTTTTGTTTTTTTCTTATTCTGGATTGAAACTCATCCTTTCAGCGACCTCGGAGCAGTGCTTCGACGTCAAACCTGCTCAAATAACAAACAAACGAACGAAATTTTCTGCCCCAGTCTTGCACTAGGAAAATTTTGTGAGTTATTTGTAACAAAAATCTGAGCTATTTCTTTTCTTTGTTTTTCATCCTCAAGAATTGTATTTGTCTATGATAGGATAAATTGGGACAAACTCCTGTCGCGAAAAAATTCAACTCAGAGGTTGGATCCCTGATGGTGGCTAAAGGAAAAACACTCAACTCAGGGATTGGAGCCCTAATGTTGGTTTAAGGGAAAAACGCTCAACTCCAGGATTGGAGCCCTAATGTTGGCTAGGGAAAAACGCTCAACTCAGGGATTGGAGCCCTAATGTTGGCTAAGGAGAAACGCTCAACTAAGAGATTGGAGCCCCAATGTTTGCTAAGGAAAAACTCAACTCAGGGATTGGAGCCGTAATGTTGGCTATAAGTAAAATGCTCAACTCAAGGATTGGAGCCCTAATGTTGGCTAAAGGAAAACGATCAACTCTGGAATTGGAGCCCCAATGTTAGCTAAAGGGAAAAATGCTCAACTCATGGATTGGAGCCCTAATGTTGGATAGGGAAAAAGCTCAAATCAGGGATTGAAGCCCTAATGTTGGCTAGGGAAAAACGCTCAACTCAGGGATCGGAGCCCTAATGTCGGCTAAGAAAAATGCTCAACCCATGGATTGGAGCTCTAATATTGGCTAGGGAAAATGCTCAACTCAGGAACTGGAGCCTTAATGTTGGCTAAAGGAAAACGCTCAACTCAGGGATTGGAGCGCTAATGTTGGCTAAAGGGAAAAACGCTCAACTCACAGATTGGAGCCCTAATGTTGGATAAAGGAAAAAACGCTCAACTCAAGGATTGGAGCCCTAATGTTGGGTAGCGTAAAAAAAATGCTCAACTTAGGGATTGGAGCGCTAAGGTTGGTTAATGGAGAAAGCTCAACTTAGGGATTGGAGCCCTATTGTTGGATAGGAAAGAATGCTCATCTCAGGGATTGGAGCCCTAATGTTGGCTAGGGAAAAACTCTCAACTCAGGGATCAGAGCCCTAATATCGGCTAAGAAAAACGCTCAACCCAGAGTTTGGAGCCCTAATGTTGGCTAAAGGGGAAAATGCTCAACTCAGGGATTGGAGCCCTAATATTGGCTAAGCAAAACGCTCAACTCAGGGATTGGAGCCCTAATGTTGGCTAAGAAAAAATGCTCAACTCAGGGATTGGAGCCCTAATGTTAGCTATGGAAAATGCTCAACTCATGGATTGGAGCCTTAAAGTTGGCTAAGAAAAACTCTCAACTCAGGGATTGGAGCCCTAATGTTGGCTAGGGAAAACACTCAACTCATGGATTAGAGCTCTAATGTTGGCTAAAGGGGAAAACGCTCAACTAAGGGATTGGAGCCCTAATGTTGGCTAAGGAAAATGCTCAACTCAAGAATTGGAGCCCTAATGTTGGCTAAGAAAATGCTCAACTCAGGGATTGGAGCCCTAATGTTGGCTAAGAAAAAACGCTCAACTCATGGATTGGGGCCCTAATGTTGGCTAGGGAAAGTGTTCAACTCAGGGATTGGAGACCTAATCTTGGCTAAAAGAGAAAACGCTTAGTTCAGGGATAGAGCCCTAATGTTGGCTAAGGAAAACGCTCAACTCAGGGACTAGAGCCCTAATGTTGACTAAAGCTTGGTACTGGGAATTCTAAACTACCCTCTTTTGGGTTTTCGTCTTTCGTTATCTACTTTTTCCCTTTTAATTTTGATAAGATGTTGAAAGAACTTGGAGGAAACTTCCTGTTTATATTGATTATCTGCTGTGAAGCTGTTTAAGAATTTGCGCATTTTCCTTTTGACTGCACCTGCTTTTTGCACGGTTGCTCGTATCGAACGTGTTTTAATTTTCAACAAAGAACAATTATTTGTTTGAAACAGTGGTTGGTTCTGCTGCCTTGATTGCTTGATCCCAGCCCAACTTCTGTTGAGAGCCTCTCCTGCTCGCTGTTTTTGAAGATCATCTTCTCTTTTGAGCCAATGGCCTCAACCTTCAGTATTTCATGACAACTCGCCCGCATAGGGCTATGGCTTTTCACTTTATTCTGCTCTTAGGACCTTTGTCTTTGGACATTCTTTATTTTTCCATATTTTTGCTTCGTAAGCGTCAATGATTATGGCCATTCAGGATTGGCTTAATGCACTTGCTAAGGCTGGATACCTTTCTTTAGCCCTTGCTGGGCAGGGCCCCTGTAAACTAGTTCTGCTACATTTTCTTTGTAATAGTTTCGGAATCAGAACTATACCAAGGGATTCAAGAAAAAAGTTAATAGAGAGCAAGATGATGAGCTTAAATAGAAGCGTCCCTTTCGGGGAAAAAGAAAGACTTATCTGGGGGATCCATGCAAGCTTCAAATGGACATGACATGCTTCTTGGACTGGATGCCCGACCCGCAGAAACTTTCTCAACTTCTCGTAAGCTCATTGACCCGTGTCAAAACCAAGGAACCTTGCCAGGACTCTTTCAGTGATGGGAGGTGCTTTCTTTCAGCCGACGACACCCTTTGCGAATTTCGCCAATCGACCCTCTTATTTCTCTTCTCACCGTCACCCGGTGGTGCTCTTTTCGAGTTTTCACCAAACAGACTCTCTCATTTTCAATTTCTCTATTCACCATCACCTTATGGTTCCCGTAGGTTTTCACCAATAAGACTCTCTCATTTTATTTCTCTCCATTTGGGCTACATCAGATTCCCACGATGATGTTTTTTAACTCCCACACCTTTACCAATTGATCGGAAGGACTTGGACATGGTTTCTTTGGGTAAACAATATTTTGGACTAAATTACAACTTTGGAACCATTTTGGTGGGCTCATGGCTGAGCCAATATATCATTTGCCCCAGTTTCATTTTTTTGGGGGACTTTGAATTTTTATTTTGGTGTGACTAAACCCTAGAAAGAGGCTGCTTACGTATCCTTTCGGAATCAAGTCAGACGTAGTTCGGGAGTGTTTCCTAAACTATTTTTTGTTTCTCATTTTTTCATCATCTCATTTTTTTCTTTCTTTATTTTCTTTCTTTTATTTTTTGTTTTCTTTTTTTTTTATCTCTCTTTTTTTGAATAACATTTCCATGTTCCAAAGAGGGTGGTCAAAAAGAGTAACCGGCTCAAATGGGTTTACCAAGGGGTTGATAGTGTTTGGGTAGCGGGAATGAAAGCCTTCGTCATCTCAACCGGACTAAATCATTTCTACAGGGAGCCTAGACATAGTACCTTTTACTGCGTCTGCGTTCACTGCTGCTTCGAGATCTTCCCCTTCGATGTCACCCAATATAATGCTCCTTTCGGCAATATCTTTTTGCTGATGTACGTTCCTTTCCAATTAGGAGCAAGTTTTCCTTTTGTTTCCTGATGGTGAGGAAGAATGCGCCTTAATACTAGTTATCCCACCTCAAAATTCCTAGGGCGTACTTTCTTTTCAAAAGCACGGGCCCTTCTTTGTTGGTACAACTGCCCGTGGCAGACTACATCCATTCATTTTTCATCAATCAAGGTCAGTTGTTCTAGTCTAGTCCTAACCCACTCAGTGTCTTCAATCTCAACTTCAACGATGATTTGGAGAGACGAGATTTCCACCTTCGCAGGTATTACTGCCTCAGTTTCATAGACCAAAAGATAGGGAGTTGCTTCAATTGATGTGCGCACTGTTGTGCGATACCTCAATAATGCGAAAGGTAGCTTCTCATGCCATTGCCTGGAGCTTTGAATAATCTTCCTCAAAATCTTCTGGATATTTTTGTTTTCTGTTTTGACAACACCATTGGCTTTGGGCCGGTAGAGTGTAGAGTTCCGATGTGTTATTTTAAATTGTTCGCATATCTCTCCAATCAACCGGCTGTTCAAATTTGCAGCATTGTCCGTGGTGATAGTTGTTGGGATGCCAAAATTGAAAATGAGATTGGAATGCACAAAATCCACCACGTCTTTTTTGGTAACCGATTTAAGAGTGATGGCTTCAACTCATTTTGTAAATTAATGAATGGCAACCAGTATGAATCGGTGCCTATTTGAGGATTTCGGCTCGATCAGCCCAATAACGTCCATGCCCCAAGGTGCAAATGGCCAAGGTGCTGACATGGGATGCAGTTCTGTGGGAGGTGCATGAAACAAATCACCATGTACCTGACACTGATGGAATTTCCGAACAAAGCTAAAACAATCCCTTTCCATGGTTATCCAATAATAGCCTGCTCGGATGATTTTCTTCGCTAGAACATACCCATTTATGTATGGTCCGCGGAGTCCTGCGTGTACTTCATGCATGATCCGTGCAGCCTCTTTGGCGTCAACACATCTTAACAAATTAAGGTCCGGGGTCCTTTTGTACAAAACCTTACCGCTTAAAAAGAAACAACTTGCTTGCCGTCTGATAGGCCTCTTTTGGTCTGCAGTGGCTTGCTTGGGATATTCTTGGTTTTTTAGAAACATCTTGATATCATGGTACCATGGCTAGATGTTTGGTTTTGCCTCTGCTACATTACCGTACACGTGCCTTTCCTTGATTTGAATTTCCAAGGGATCGATGTGAGCGCTTTCTCGATAGGGCAACATCGAGGCCAAATTGGCAAGTGAGTCGGCTAGTTCATTGTGACATCAAGGGATGTATCTAAACTCTACTATCATGAACCAGTTTGCTATGATCTTCCACACGCTGCCGGTAAGGGATGAGTTTGACATCTCGAGTTTCCCATTCTCCTTGGGCTTTCCGGATGATTAAATCTGAATCCCCCATGATTAAAAATTCTTCGACATTTCGGTCAACTGCCATATTCATACCCATTATGAAAGCTTTGTACTCAGCTATATTGTTTGTGTAGAAGAACTGAAGTGAAGCAGTGGCTGGATAGTGCTGACCAGTGGGTGAAATTAAAACTGCCGCAATTCCGACACCTTTTTAGTTGACCGCTCCATCAAAGAAAAAATTTCCAGGCAGCAGTGTCTTACGGTATTGCTTCCACTGAGTTCACCTCTTGATCTGGGAAATAAGTGTTCAGGGGTTGGTACTCATCATCAATCAGGTTTTCAGCTAAATGGTCTGCTAAGGCCTGGGCCTTCACTGCTGTGAGAGTGACATAGAGTATATCAAACTCGGTTAGAAAGATCCGCCATTTTGCTAACCTCCCAGTAGGCATTGGCTTTTGAAATATTTACTTCAGAAGATCCATCCTGGCTATGCGGTAGGTGGTGTAGACCTGGAGGTAATGCCTCATTTTCTGAGCAACCCAAGTTAGAACGCAACTAGTTCTTTCCAGCAAAGTGTACTTGGTTTCATAGCTGCTGAATTTCTTACTTAGGTAGTATATGGCCTGCTCTTTCTTTCCAGTACTGTCGTGTTGCCCCAAAACACAACCGAAATAACTTTCCAAGACGGTCAGGTGGCACACCTCCTTTTGGCTACTACAACCCGGCGAAGGGCGTAGATAAAGGGAGTTTTTTCCAATTTAAGGACAATCGAAATTTAGGAAGGTATTTTACTAAGCCCGCGTGCCTATAGAACCTATGTCTTTGACATATATGGGAAGGCCATGGAATTTGCTAAATGGCACCTCCTATTCTTTCTATGTGTGCTAATGAATTAAGGATCCTACACATGGTATTTGTTTGAGTTAACACAGATCATTTTATTTCTACAAGGAAAGCCTAATCCGTACTAAAATTTCTACTCTTACAGGTGCTTAAATATACTAATTGTTTTATGTATAAAATCGTGTACTCGGGAAACACCACGTGGCCTTAGCCTCATTCATGGCCAATTAACACGTAATAAATTGATGTTTGGCCGGCCCAGGAGCATACATTATTCAGGCAGTATTGATAATAAGTATTGTGACTGTTTTGGATTTTAAAACACTCGGCCCAAAAACATATTGGCTTACGAAATTCTGGTGCATTACTGGGCCTCGCGAATGACCCCAGCACTGACTTAAACGAAAGAGTTCAAATGTTTGGTTTGAAATTATTCACAAAGTCAAATCTCTACACATTCACGAGGGGGAATATTAACAACATTTATTGTACCAATTTTCTAGCAATAAATTTGAATCAGGTGATTCACATACTCATCAGCCAGAGTATGTGAATCTAATTTCAAAAATTCAGTTGCGATTCCAGTTATTCTACAGGGAAATATCTGAAAATAACTTAGCATTAAACATGCTGAAACTCAAATGAACTACAATGTTTTACATTATTTTGATTTGTTTTACATGATTATCGGGACTGCTGCCTCCTAAGTCCAGTAGTTCTAAGTGCACAGGATCAGCACTTAAACCAGCTGGACTGGAATTGGAATTGATCACTACTTAAATACATACACACATTTGAGCTGAATATCCAATTATTTTACACGAAAACAGTCCCAAATGTCCAAATTATTGCAAACGGATCAGTCAAATATTAACAATAATATCATGATCATTCTATGATTACACCTATATTAAAAATTAAATAGGGGAGAATGGAGGGAGGTAAATTTCAAAATACAACTGGCAACTAAATCTTCACATTGGATTATATATTTTATTTGAACTTGATGGATACAAAAGCATTGAGTGTACATGTAAAGAAGCAGAAAAACAGGCCAATGAGTAAACAGAGTAGATCAGCTAAGCAACCGACATCTAATAAAACAGTATTTCTAGATTTCAGCAAAGTTTTGAGAGAGTTAAATCTTCAGGAAATGATTCAAAACAATCCTAATGGTATTTTTAGATATAGAATCAATATTTCAGCTTTAGAATTGTAGAGAAAAGTTGTGGATCGCCATCTAATGCCCCAAATGGTTCATTTTATAGTAGAATTATTAGGGCATCAGATTTTTCCTTGTTTCGTTTTAGTCCCTAACTAAAATTGTATTTTTGCCTAAGTAATCCTTCAATTTCTGACTTGTGCCTCAAGTTTGAGGCTGAAATTATGTATTAGTCCATGCTAGAAAGTTCTATATGAATCTTATCAGATTTTTATAAGTTCAAAACCCTTTTTGCTCTCACTAGCTTTCCTAAATTACCGTACCCCTGAATTTGACCCCATTCAGTTCTTTTAGCCTTAGTTCAATCACAATTAAGCTTGGTTAGTTCTTTGACTCCAATTCAATCACAATTGACCTTGGTCGACCAAACTTGGGCCAAATCTATATAAACAGACTCATGAAGATCAGACTTTTACTAAAATTAACCAAGGCTTAAACTTAATACATACTTCAACATACTTCATACAGGATTAACAGAATAACTAGGAGAGTGAATACTTAGCTTTCAGAAATAGTTCCAATCAAAATGTTTCTTACATCAATTTAGTTCAGAAATCACTTTATGAAGCAAGTAAAAGCTAGCAATGAACAACTAAGGATCCCAAATCCCCAAATCAACTTAAACCAACAACAATTTATAAAAAACCGAAATCATTGTGGCAATCAGATCATAGAGTCAGAAGCTAAATGTCAATTAAGCCCTAAATATAACAATACTGTGGAACTAAACTAAATCTTCCAGGTCAAGAAACTGCATATACAAATATCCAAAAGATAAAGGGATTTTCAGAATAATGCCAAATAAAACACATGAACATTGAAACCCCTCATTAGAAGAACTTGTGGATAATCAAGATAAACAATCAAAAGAAAAACAAATCACATAAAAGAAATTCAAAGTATTAAACATGCAGTTACTGATCCTAATCAGTTATCCCAGGCTAGTGACAAACAAAAAACATTGAACCCTAATCTTAGATGAGCTTGTGTATGAACAGACAAACATCCAAACTTTTTAAGCATGTAATTACTGAACCTAATCTGATGTTACAAACAATTAAACACTCAGAGCTAAACAACATGGAAAATATGCAGGAGAAACTTAACTTTTATTCTTGTTTGCATTTAAAAAAATTCAATCGGACTCTGATTCTTCCACATGAGTTCTGAACACTCTCGGACAATATCCAATCAACTTACAAGCTTGGGGGAGGGTTTTTTCAAGTTCTTAGACCTTAATAGGTCTCAGATTTGGAATTGTGAGTGGTTGGGGGTTGTTTGAGACTCAAGGATGGCATGGCTAGTGTCACTAGGTTTCAGGGATTGCCTGGGAAGGTTTTGGGGCTTGTTCGGCATGTTTGGGGATTTAGGGTTGGGCTTCAGACTGAGATTCGAAGAATTTCAGGGTGATTTGAGAATGATGATATGCATGGTTGGAACGGGAAGGGGAAGGTGCCTTAGTGGTGTAAATATGGAAGGCTTTGGGATGAGGACGCCGAAGATAGGGTTTCCGGCCACCTTTAAAGGGATATTCGAGACGGAGGGGTTGTATTCTAAGTGAACTAGTTATGGGACGAGGTAGTGGAGGCGTGCTGAATAAGGGGTGTATTTTTGGGGCCATTTGGTTTCTGGCTGCCGCTGTGAGGCAATTTCCGGCGGCGGCAGTTAGGTGGTCAGCCGGTGGTCAACAGTCGCGATGGGGTGGTCATGGGAGATGATATAGTCGGTGGTGGAGATACGAGGAGGGTGAGTTTGGTCGTGTATGTATTGAAGGGGTTTGGACATATATGAATGGTTTAACGTGGGGGTTTAGTGGCCGTTGGACTGGGCGAAATCAACGGCTGTTATGATGGGAGGGGTGAATGGCGTCGTTTGGTCTAGTGGACGTGTGGGATGGACTAGCTAGTTGTTTGGGCTTGTTTGTATAGTGATTTGGAGGAGGAAACAAATTGGGCCACTCAGGTCTGGCCCAATTGTGGCCAGCCTGAGTGGCTGCCTATATATGTATACATGTATTGTATTTTTGTTATTATTATTTTTTTGTCTTTTCTTTTAATTAAAATTAATTACTAAATTTATTTAAAAACCACAAATCAAAAATAAAATTGAAACAAATCAAAATTGAACAAACACAATTTCAAGTGCTGGCACATATATATATTTTGTATATTAATTTATAAAATAATTTTATTTAATAATTAAATCCCGATTAATCCTAAACATGAGGTAATGAACATGCACATGCAGTCAGATCCTAAAAATTAAAATCCTAACATTTATAAGAAAAATCCTACACTTGTAGAGTTCTATAGGAGCTTATTTCGACCGGTCAAAAATAATATGCTCACAGCTGCCCCTATTTGCGCGGGAACACGAAGGGTTTTCGCGCAAAGACAAGTGAGCAAATATGAGCGATCTCCATCCGATTGAATACTCCATGTGAAGCATTTTGAAAATTTTCTGACCAAACCTTGCTTCAAAGGTTGCCTACATGTCCTCGGTAATAGAGGAATCAGGTTAGTGTAGTTCTGGATGTTTTGGTAGGTGGGACCACCGAGACATTGTGATTGGCTGCTGCTACTGCTTTCTGGCCTCCTTATTTCTCCTTATGAAAAATAAAAGAAAACTAGACTAAGCTATTTGCTATGAATTACAAAGAAAAGCCTATCTAGGTCTTCAATCTTGATCCTTGTTGCTTCGTCGCCTTGTATTTCTTTCTGCGAACTCCTTGTGGCCTCGCTGACTGTTTGCCTCTTCCTTCATTCATGTCTGATGCCGAACTGTTTGATATGTATTCCGTTGAAAGCATTCCCTCATTCTACAAGTGGGCGCCTGACTGCTGAACTCAAATTGATTTGATAAATATTCCCTTGTTCTACAGGTTGGTGCCTAATTATAAAACCTGAATTTGTGAAAAATATTCCCTTGTTCTACAGGTGGGTGCCTGATTACAAAACATAACATTCCGAAAAATTTCCCTTGTTCTCCAGGTGGTGCCTGATTGCAAAAACTTAACATTCTGAAAATATTCCCTTGTTATCGAGGTTGACGCCTAATTGCAAAACTTAAAATTCTGAAAAATATTCCCTTGTTATCCAGGTGGGCGCCTGATTACAAAAACATAAATTTTTTAAAAATATTCCCTTGTTCTCCAGGTGGGCGCGTGATTACAAAAAACTTAAAATTTTGAAAAAATATTCCCTTATTCTCCAGGTGGGCGCCTTATTACAACAAACTAAAAATTTTGATAAATCCCTTGTTCTCCAGGTGGGCACCTGATTACAAAAACTTAAAATTGAAAAATATTCCCTTGTTCTCCAGGTGGGCGCCTGATTACAACAAACTTAAAATTTTGAAAAATATTCCCTTGATCTCCAGATGGGCGCCTGATTACAAAAAACTTAAAATTTTTAAAACTATTCCATTGTTCTCCAGGTGGGCGCCTGATTACAACAAACTTAAAATTTTGAAAAATATTCATGTATTCTCCTAGTGGACGCCTGATTACAACAAAATTAAAATTTTGAAAAATATTCCCTTGTTCTTCAGGTGGACGCCTGATTACAGTAACTAAAAATTTGAAAAATATTTCCTTGTTATCGAGGTGGGCGCCTGATTACAAAAACATAAAATTGAAAAATATTCCCTTATTCTCCAAGTGGGCGCCTGATTACAACAAACTTAAAATTTTGAAAAATATTCCCTTGTTCTCCAGGAGGGCGCCAGATTACAAAAAATTTAAAATTTTGAAAATGTTCCCTTGTTCTCCAGGTGGGCGCTTGATTACAAAAACTTAAAATTGAAAAATATTCCTTTGTTCTCCAGGTGGGCGCCTGATTACAACAAACTTGAAATTTTGAAAAATATTCCCTTGTTCTCCAGGTGGCCGCCTGATTAAAAAAACTTAAATTTTTAAAAACTTATATTTTTGAAAAATTATTCCCTTGTTCTCCATGTGGGCGCCTGATTACAAAAAACTTAAAATTTTGAAAAATATTCCCTTGTTCTCCAGGTGGGCGCACAAAAAAATTAAAATTGTGAAAAATATTCCCTTGTTCTCCAGGTGGGCGCCTGATTACAAAACTCGTCCCGACGATCCTCAACTGTTGACAATTTCAAAATTAAGCTGTATTTTCTAAAAAGGTATTATTTTCCACCATGTCTTGCTACGAGTTATGTCTGCTGGGGATTTGCTGGGGATTGGTGATTAAAATTATTTTCCATTATCCAAGCAGGTCGTGACAACTCTTGATTTGATGACAAAAGGTGACAACTGGGGGTTAGCTTTTAGGGCTACATCCCACTATTCGGGGGATCCTGACAACTCTTCTTGACTCTTTGCTAGGGGAAGTATCTAATCTAAGTCCCGTTTTTTAGGAGGGTCCTTATGACTTTTATTGACACTGGTTGGGGAAATACCTAAGTCTCATTATTCAGGGAAGTCCTGATAACTCTTGCTGACTCAGCTGGGGAGATTTGAAAATTTCCCTCTAAATCCAATTTTTCAGGAGGGTCGTGATGACTTTTCTTGACTCTTAGCGACTCTAGCTGGGGGAATATATGCTCTAAGCCCCATTTTTCAGGAGGGTCCTGATGACTCTATTGGCTCTTCTTGGCTTTGGCTGGGGAGATTTTGGCTCTAATCCCCATTTTTTAGGAGGATCCTGAAGGTTCCGACTTAAATGCCAATTCTAATTTCTTGTTGTTTCTGCGACTGTTACTGGGGAAGGTGTTGGTGCTTGCCCATGTTTCCCATACCTTTTGAGTTTTAAACTGCATTCCATATATACTTCCATGCCTCTTTTAACCCTCGGTTGTTTTTATTGGGGTTTGCTAGTTAAAGTTTGTCCCATTTTGCTCTTTGTTGGGGATGGTGTTTATAACGGACTATGTCTCTTTTGAGTTTTAACTGAGTCTCACTTCCGAACGGGTCCTGAGATTTCGATCATACCTGTTGTGTGCCTGCCTTCTCCTGTGGACGGCCTCCCTTAGGCTCTTCCGGAATTTTCTGCCCTTGTGTTAATCAAAGAAAACTTGTCAGTTTGAAAAGTGGTGGTTGGCTTGCGGCATTCTCTTTGGAAGCGTCCTCCTCACTGTCATGTTCTTTTGTGTTCAAGTTTCCATGTTGATGATGAGTTATCCCAGTATGGTTACATTTCTAGCCCTTTTGCTAGAGTCTTTGTGTCCTTCCCCGATATAAACAAGTCAATGTATTATGTTTGGCTGACCCTCTGACCTTTCTGGATTTACATTTACTTCCCATCTTATGTTACACTTCCGCCCCCTTTCCAGAATTTCTTACGCCCTTCCTCGATGGTTGATGAGTTGAGGTGCCATGCTGGGTCAACCCTTGACCTTTCCCATATTTGTGTTGTGCCAATTTTACGTTCCATCCAAATCTTTGTGGTTTCATTTGCATGCCCTTTCCTGTGTGGTATTCCTTCAACTTTGCCAATGCTTGTCTCCTCCATCAATTACATTTCTTATGAATCTTTCCCTTTGCTGTTCCACGCTTGTTAATTTTGTTACATTTTTGGGGCGTCATGCGCTTTGTTCCTTTGGGAGTTTGATAACCGGCTTTGACATTCCTTTCGTTTAAACACAAGAATTTAGACTAGATAGAAGAATGAAATGCGAAGACTCCGAACGGTATTTAGAATGAAGAATTCCAGACTTGCTGTTGAAGAAAAACAAAGAAGAATTCTTATCTGAAAAGAAGTCACTGGTTCTTGCGATCATGACATGAACTTCGGCCTATTCGACCCAATCGATTTCAATGACCGGCCTTCAGCTGCCGCACTTTTGCCGTTGTGACCTTTCCAAACCGATTCCTGACTCGTCTTGCCCTACAGTATTCATCTGTCAATAGCCCTTTTCTGAGTTTTGCTTTATCTTACCTTCGCCTCCCGGTACCTGTGAAGGTTTTCACCGATAAGACTCTCTCATTTTATTCTCTCTCAAACTATCGTCGCCTTATGGTGCCCATGAGGGTTTTCACCGATAAGACTCTCTCATTACCTTCTCGACTCGACAACTTTTGAAGACTGATCATAAGGTCTTCCTTTGGACTGTAGAGTGGGCCTTTGGATAGGGTTAGAAAGAGAGGGTATCAAAGGCTCGAAATAACTTAAATGGGTTCAAAATTACAACTTTCGGAATCAAATTCTTACAACGACCACAATTTCTGCCCCAGTTTCTTGCTTTGGGACTTTGGATTTTTATTTTAAGGATACCGAACCGTAAGGCTGCCTACATATTCTTTTAAAAGGAATCAGGTCAAACGTAGTTCATAATGATTCCTTGTTTTCGTTGTTGTTTTTCTTCTCCTCTTTTTTCTGTTTTTATTCTCTCTCTTTTCTTTGTTTTGTTTTCTTTTTATTTCTTTCTTTTTCCTTTTCTCTTTTCTTTTCTTGTTTTCCCTTTCCTCGTTTTCTCTTCTTCCTTTTTTATTATTACTATCATTTTTCATTCTTTTCATTCTTCCCTTTCTTTTCCTTTTACTGCCTTCTCACACTCGCATTTCTAACTTTTGTTACTAATTCAGAAACAGGGATATGAAAGAAAGTAATTAAAGCTCAAAAGGGTTAGAAAAAGATTTAGTGTTTGGATAGCAGAACAAAATGCCTTCATCATTCCAATCCTCAAAGTATGCCAAGTACAATCAGGTGTCAAGTATGGACAATGATCTGAAGAAGATCATACATAATAGCTTTTGACAGCATCTACGTTGATGGACATTTCCGATCATTTCCCTTCAACGTCTATCAGATACAACGCTCCGTTGGACAACACTCTTGACACGATGAATGGTCCTTGCCAGTTTAGAGTGAACTTGCCTTTTGCCTCGGCCTGGTGACAGTGGATGCGCTTTAGTACCAGTTGACCTACTTCAAACTTTCTGGGGTGCACCTTTTTATTATATGCCCTAGCCATTCTCTGTTGATACAAATGGCCATGACGGTCCACCGCCTGTCTTTTCTCATCAATCAAGCTCAACTGTTCCAGATGGGCTTTGACCCATTCTTCGTCGTCGATTCCTGCTTCGACCACGATCCGTAGAGAGGGGATTTCAACCTTGGCCGGAATCACCACCTCTGTGCCATATACCAATAAGTATGGAGTAGCCTCTAGTGAAGTGCGGACAATGGTTCAATAGCCTAACAGTGCAAAAGGCAGCTTCTCATGCCACTGCTGGATCCTTCCACCATTTTCTGAAGTATCTTCTTTATGTTCTTATTTGCTGCCTCAACTGCGCCATTCACATTGGGGCGGTACGGGGTAGAATTTTGATGTGTGATCCTGAACTGACGACATACCTCTCTCATTGGGTGACTGTTGAGGTTCACCCCATTATCAGTAATGAGTGTTTTGAGGATCCCGAACCGACTAATAATGTGTGTGTGCACGAAATCGACCACGGCCTTCTTGGTCACCGCTTTGAAGGTTTTGGCTTCAACCCACTTGGTGAAATAGTTAATAGCAATCAGGATAAATCGGTGTCCATTAGACGCTACTGGCTCGATGGGTCCGATGACGTCCATGCCCCAAGAAACAAAAGGCCAAGGTGCAGACATCGTGTGTAGTTCAGACGGATAAGAGTGAATTAGGTCCCTGTGTACCTGACACTGGTGGCATTTACGCACAAAGCTGATACAATCCTGTTCCATGGTGAGCCAATAATACCCTGCCCGGAGAATCTTCTTTGCCAATACATATCCGCTTATGTGCGGCCCACAAATGCCAGCATGCACCTCATTCATGATGATTGTTGCTTGCTTAGCATCTACGCATCTTAACAAACCCTGATCATGCGTTCTCTTGTATAGTACTCCTCCACTGCTGAAGAAACCACTTGACAAACGTTGGATTGTTCTCTTCTAGTCACTCGTGGCTTGCACCGGATACACACCTTTCCTGATGTATTCCTTGATGTCGTGGAACCAAGTCTCGCCGTCAAGCTCTTCTTCCACCATGTTGAAATAGGCATGCTGATCATGGGCTCGGATATGTATCAGGTTAACATAAGCCTTGTCTGGGTGATGTAACATTGATGCCAAAGTAGCCAGGGCATCGGTAACTTCATTGTCAATTCTGGGGATGTGCCTGAACTCTACTGACCAGAATCGTTGACAAATATCATGCAAGCATTGCCGGTAAGGTATGTGTTTTAAATCTCATGTCTCCTATTCCCCTTGGATCTGGTGTACTAGGAGGTCCGAGTCCCCCAAGACAAGATTTACTTGACACCCATGTCCGCTGCTAACCTCAAACCCAAAATTCATGCCTCGTACTCATCCATGTTGTTGGTGCAATAGAAACGATGTTTAGCTGTGACCGGGTAATGATGCCCTTCTTCAGAAATGTGTACCGCTCCTATCCCCACGCCTTTCATGTTGGCAGCCCCATCGAAGAACAATTTCCACCCCGACTTCTCATCCCGTTCCATTTCATTGACATGCATCACTTCCTCGTTCGAAAAATATGTGTTCAAGGGTTCATATTTTTAATCTATGGGATTCTCTGCTAATTGGTCTGCCAATGCCTGTGCCTTCATAGCACTCCTAGTAATGTAGATGATGTCGAATTCAGTAAGCAAGATCTGCCACTTTGCGTGCCTCCCTATGGGTATGGGCTTCTGGAAAATGTATTTCAGTGGGTCCAGCCGTGAGATGAGATAACTAGTGAATGATGGCAAATAATGCTTCAACTTCTGGGTTACCCATGTCAAGGCGCAGCATGTTCTTTCAAGATGAGTGTACTGAACCTCATACACCGTAAATTTCTTGCTGAGGTAGTATATGGCTTGCTCTTTTCTCCCAGTAACATCGTGCTGACCCAACACGCACCCAAATGAATGGTCCAGGACTGTCAAATTTAAGATCAAAGGCCTCCCTGGTTATGGAGGGACCAGTACTGGTGGGTGTGACAGATGCCCCTTAATCTTATTAAAAGCTTCTTGGCACTATCCTGTCCATTTCACCGCCACATCCTTCTTTAACAGCTTAAAGATGGGCTCGCAGATGGTTGTGAGCTGGATGATGAATCGACTGATGTAATTCAGCCTTCCCAATAGACTCATTACTTTTGTTTGTTTTTGGGTGGCGGCAACTCCTGAATAGGTTTGATTTTTGATGGGTCTATCTCGATGCCTCGGCGGCTGACTATGAACCCTAACAACTTTCCCGATGGGACCTCAAATGCACATTTTGCCGGGTTGGGTTTGAGATCATACCTGCGGAGCCTCTGGAAGATTTCCTCAAATATTTGACATGATCGGATTGCTTTCTAGACTTTACAAATTACATCATCCACATAGACCTCGATTTCTTTATGCATCATATCATGGAAAATGGTTGTCATTGCCCTCATGTATGTCGTCCCGGCATTTTTCAAACCAAAAGGAATGACCCTATAGCAGTATGTCTCCCACGGTATGATAAATGCTGTTTTCTCGGCATCTTCTTCATCCATTAAAATCTGATGATAGCCTACATATCAATCCATGAATGACCCAATCTCATGCTTCGCACAATTGTCAATCAATATGTGGATGTCCGGCAGGGGCAAGTTGTCTTTTGGACTTGCTTTGTTGAGGTCACGGTAATCAACGCACACTCTAGTTTTACCATCCTTCTTTGGTACAGGCACGCCATTGGCTAACCAGGTGGGATATTGTGTGACTCGGATAACTTTTTCCTCAAACTGGTTGGTCACCTCTTCTTTTATTTTCACGCTTATATTAGTTTTAAACTTCCTCAGCTTTTGTTTGATGGGAATGTAGGCTGGGTCAGTAGGTAATTTGTGGACTACCAAGTCAGTGCTCAATCCGGGCATGTCATTGTAAGACCATGCAAAGACATCCTTAAACTTCAGCAAAACTTTGATTATTTCCTCCCTAAGTTGTGGCTCCAGATAGACACTTATTTTTGTTTCTTTGACATTATCCGGACTTCCTAGATTGATTGTCTCTGTATCTTCAGGTTTGGTTTGAGTTTCTCTTCGAATTGGGTCATCTCTTTACTAATCTCATCCCATGCCCCTTCCTCATCGTACCCTGGTTCATCCTCATGTTCTATTTCCTGAATCATTATTTCTGGACTAGGCTAGTTACAAAGATTGTGCCAAGGAGTCCTTATGCATGTCAGATCACTGGAACCAGCATAAAAATAATTGTACAAAAGAGAAAAAGGAAGAAAAAGTAAAGCAAAAATGGAAACTATCAGCATTGCTGACAGGGCAATTGCATTTCATTAGAATCAAAGATAACAGAGTTTGCACATCCAAATGGACGAAAATAACAACTGAATGACGCTAATACAAACTAGACTGAAAGGAAAATTGAAGCCAACTACCAAGAGTCCCTCCGATTGGGAAAAGAAGTGGCTTCCCAGTTATTGATTCTTGCGCGTGCCCCCACAAATTGCATATCTGCCTTGCTCTATCCTTCTCCTGCCTCTACCATATTCACCTCATTGAACAACCTTTCTAGACCCTTATGAAGATCTCCGTCCGCGTCGATCAGCGGGCCGGAAACCCTGGGTATGGGACTATTCCTGGGTTTGACAAATGATTTGGATAACTTGGGATAGGCTTCGGAGAACCCAACCTTTCGGTCTTAGCCTCCTGGCTCGCTTTATGTATGCGGCCGTGGGTTTGAACCCTAGACAAAAAGTGTCTAGATTCTTGGGAAGGAACACTGGTTGCGCATTGCCTTGCAGAGAAGCTCTGATACCAATTGTTAGGATTTACGCCCGTCACTAGAGGGGGGGTGAATAGTGCGGCACAAGAATATTGATAAATATTGCGGAATTCAAATTGCAGGAATAAAATAAATTCGGTAATTAAAATAGTAAGGAAAGAACACACCGAATTTATCCTGGTTCACCACAACTTGTGGTTAGTCCAGTCCCCGAGAGACTCTCTCGAGATTCCACTAACTCCGTTAAGCTTACGGGTGCCTAAAAAACCGTTACACTTGCTCGTAGATGTACACTCTACAAGACTTCAACTTGCTCGAGGATACCGCACCTCAAGACTTCAACTTGCTCGTGGATACCGCACCACAAGACTTCAACCACTAAGATTGAGGGTACTTAGCAAACCCGACAATCAATGAGAAGATATGGTCTTCTCAAACACCTTTCTCTTTTATAACAAGAACTCTCTCAAAAGAGTAGATAAAGAGATACAATATTATCTCTATGAACAACTCAAAGTTGTCTCTCAAATGGCTCAACAAAAGCTCTAAAATGATGCTCAAATAATGTCAATATGTATATCAATATTGGGAGGTGTTGTGTGTTAAAAATCAGCTCAAAAGACCTCTTTTTATAGGTGAAAGAAGTGATATGTCCGTTGCTTAATTGGTAATCAATTATGCTGATTTTGTGCTAAGATAATTGATTATGCATATTTCATAATCGATTATTTCTCCAACGTTCAGAAAATCGGAAGCTGATTTTCTGCTTAATAATCGATTATTTGATTCTGCATAATCGATTATTGTTGGATAATACGCTTAACGCTAGAGGGGGGGGGGGTGAATAGCGTTATAATAAAAATTAGCGTAAACGGAATTTAAAAATTGCAGGAAATAAATTTGTGCGATAAGTAAATAAATTAGAACAAACGCACCGATGTATCCTGGTTCACCACAACCCGTGGCTAGTCCAGTCCCCGAGAGACTCTCTAGAGATTTCCACTAACTTGTTAAGCTTACGGGTGCTCAAGAAACCGTTACAACTTGAGGACACAAGCCTCAACAACCTTTGCTCGGAGATACACCACTCCAAGACTTCAACCAAGGAAACACAAGTTCCTTCTTACAACACAAGGGACTAACACTTACCTTCAAGTGTACAAAAAAACTTAGCACTCAAACAAGACACTCCTTTAAGAGTAGATATGAGTAAAAAGAATACGCTCAAGATCGCAACAACTTTCGACAAGAATTTGGCTCTCAAAAGCTTATGTAATGAATATAAAATGATAAACAATAAAGTGTGCAAGCTTTAGCAATTGTATGATCAGTTGTTGTGTGTTGTTGTTCTTAAAAGACTGATTTGAAGCTGTATTTATAGTTGCAAAACCTTGTATTACCGTTGCCTAATTGCCAATTAAGAATTGCTGATTTTACTCTGTGACAATCGATTGTCAAATTACCACAATCTATTGTTTGCCAGTTCTTCCAAAAATCAATCCCAGATTTTACGCATAACAATCGATTATCTAAGATCAATAATCGATTACTGGCAACGTTCAGAAAATCATTTCCAGATTTTACTTAAAACAATCGATTGTCAGAAATCTACAATCGACTACTCAGCAACTTTAAAAAAATCCTTTCCAGATTTTAATAAAACAATCGATTATAGGAAATCAATAATCGATTACTCAGCAACGTTCAAAAAATCCTTTCCAGATTTTAATTAAAATAATCGATTATAGGAAATCAATAATCGGTATTTGAAAACATTTTGGCAACGATCAGTTAAACAATCGATTATACTAAGTTAACAATCGATTATATATCAGTCTTGAAAAATCAATTTAGACACTGCCTCTTGACAATCGATTGTTATAGGTTCACAATCGATTATTTAATAACTTTGAAAAAGTCTGGAAGACACTGCCTCAACACAATCGATTGTCATAAGGTTCACAATCGATTGTCATGCAGATTTGAAAAATCTGATGCTCACTGCCTTAACACAATCGATTGTCATAAGTTCACAATCGATTGTCAAGCAGCTGACTTAAACATAATCGATTATCATAAGTACATAATCGATTATCTTAGTCCAGATTTTAGAGGCATGTTTAAAAATCATTTTGACTAAAGTAAATATGCATTACTTAAAATCATTTTGCTCTAAATTAAATATGCATGATTTGTTAAAAATATTTTTACGAGAGAAGCCAAGTCTTGAGTTTAAGTTGTCGGATCAAGATCACAATTAAATACCAACTCATATAAAACTTAATCTCGATCTTTGTCTTGTGCTTGAATCTCGTTATATATCAATTTTGCGCTTGTGCTTGGACCTCGTCATGTGTCAATTTGCGCATAGTTTGTCATTCATCAAAACCTACAAATATGAACACACGTTTAGTATAATGCCTTGAGAACGTGTTTCCAACAATTATTCTGTTCCAGTGTTCAAACACTGGCAACGGTCTAACCATAATCGATTACCTAAAAGACATAATCGATTATTTTGCTGATTGAAAAATCCGGTTATACACTGTCTAGATATAATCGATTATTAGAAAAGACATAATCGATTATTTTGTTGATTTGCAAATTTCGGTTAACACTGTCTTAACGTAGTCGATTATTAGAAATACATAATCGATTATTTATGTCCAGATTTGAAAAACATGTTTGAAAATCATTTCGGCTAAAATGAAAATGTTTTAAAATCATTTTGGTTTAAAATGAAAACTTTAACATCATTTTGTTTGTAGTATTTAAAATATGTTTATAATAAATATGATTTAATAAAATAATTTTATGCATATTTATGATGACCTATGTTTAGCCAAAAGACGAGATAACTTAAGCATTGCTCTTACATTGGTTCTATCTAACGACCTACACCTTGGGTCTTCGGTCTTGAACATTTGAGCTCGTCTTTGGCTTGTCTATGCAATTCCGTCATCAATATGCTTCTTGACATTCAATCTTGATTGTTTGTCATATAATAACGTTGTTGACTTCATTGTTTGTCATTCATCAAAACCTATACCTGAAAATCATGCTAATACAACCAAAGTGCACATATCATAGATAGAATGATTTTCTACAATTTCCCCCTTTTTGATAATGACAAACAATAGGAGATATGCATATTGGATTCCCCCTAAATTCATGCTATATCTCAACTTACAATTCAAGTAAACAATATAATTCCCCCTTAATTGAATATTCCCCCTCAATTAAAGCATACTAGAATGTGAAGACATTCCCCCTTATTCGATGCATATCGCCTAAATTCTTCCCCCTTTTGGCATTAGCAAAAAGAGTATACCAATTGTTATTTAAACTATTGACGATACCAATTGTTAGATAAAAAAAATCATATCAACATCAAATAATACCAAACGTTAGTAAAAACATACCAATCATAATAACGGTCATTTTTCGCAAATATACCAACTGTTATTTAAACTAAAAATATTCAACAAAACATGAATCAATCATTTAATATAAAAATAATTGATACCAATTGTTATTCAAAATAAAACCTATCAAAACATGGATCAATAATTAATATCAATTGTTAGCACATATCAACTAGTATGTTTTTATCAAAAATACGATAACTAACCGAAATTCCCCCTTGATGCAATAAGGTTTCGTGCTTGGTGCATCTACTACAATTTTGTAGTCTTCAAGCACACCTGCAAACGTACCTAAAAATAGGTTTTCGGTACCCAACTTCTTTTGGGTCCTTGGGGGTTAGGCAAATAATAATCATAATCAAAATATGAATCTCTATGTTTAGCAAAACATACGGGTGCAATATGTCCTACCCGGTTACAATAATGACATATAACGTTCGGGTTGTGCATATGTCTTGGTTGAGCCAAATGCGTTCTAGGTGATCTAAAGTTGTTATTCCTAGAAGCGTTGAAATTCCTAGAGTCATTTATAGGTGATCTAAAATTATTCATTCTAGACTCATTAATAAAATTCCTAGAATTGTGTCTAGGTGGTTTAACCTCATTTCTATCATCCTTTTTAATTCCTTCACTTGTTTTAGAATTATTTACACTACATTTTTCTAGTGTATTTCTAAGTTCTACGTTCTCTATTTTAAAAGAGCTACAAGAAGAACAATTTGAACTTTGAACAATTAAAGAGGCTTCATTCATCTCCTTGATTTTTTTTTGAGATCGACATTGTCATTTTCCAAAAATCCAATTTCTTCTTCTAATATTTTGATTTTATTTTTAAGAACAGTATTGTCATTTTCTAAAAGATCATTTTCTTATTTTAGTTTTTCATTATCACAAGTCAATTTTTCAAAATATTTTTCTTTTAAAGAAGGTTGTTTTTCAAAATCTTTTTCTTGCAAAGAAAGTGTTTTCTCAAAATCTTTTTCTTGCAAAGAAAGTGTTTTCTTCAATTCTTTTATGGTTTTGGAAGCTTTAACAAATTCACCGTATAATTCATCGTAGGCATTTTGTATTTCTTCAAACGAGTAAGTGTTAGAGATACTTACCTTTTCTTCTTCGTTTGCCATGAGGCATAATGCGGCAGTTTCATCGCCCGAGCTGTCCGAATCCCATGTCACGCCCCGATGATGTTTCTTCTTTTTCTTGTCCTTGGTTTTTGGACAATGTGATTTGGCGTGGCCAAGTTTTCCACAATTTTGGCATGAAGGACTTGGTTCTTCCTTCTTTATTTCCTTCTTCATAAACTTATAAAACTTTTCAATTATATCATTGGAAATATTATCATCATCGCTATCCGAATCACTTACCTCTACTCTTTTAGAAGATGAGGCTTTGAAGGCGAGACTCGAACTTTTACTTCTAGGATAGGGATTAAGAATTGTGCTTTCATAAGTTTCGAGGTTACCTCGTAGTCCATCAATTGTGACGTCCGTGATTCCTATAGACTCTTGGATGGCATTGGCTTTGGATCGCCATTCGGGAGTAAGACTTCGTAGGATTTTTCGAACAAGATCTTTGTTCGTGTACACTTTCCCGAGAGCATGAAGATCGTTGACGATTGTTGAGAATCGTTCGAACATAATACCAATGGGTTCTTTCTCCCTCATTTTAAAGATTTCATATTCATGTGTTAGAAAATCAACTTTATATTCTCGGACTTGAGGCGTACCTTCATAAGTAATCTCGAGTTAATCCCACATCTCCTTGGCGGTTGTGCAGCAAGAAATCTTCCGATTGTCATCCGGATTTACCGCACAATATAATAAGTTGACGGCCTTTGCGTTATTTTCAACTTTCTTGATGTCCTCGGCATCATATTCATCTTCCTCCTTTGTTGGCATTTGTTCACCATTCTTGATGATTTTACACAAGCGAAAGTTATTTGATTGGATGAAGATTCTCATCCACTCTTTCCAATATGTGTAATTTGTTCCATCAAATAGTGGAGGTCTATAGGTGGAGTGTCCTTCGCTCATCATTCCTGCGTTCAATATTCTCAACAAAGAAATATATATCGCTCTCAACCGGTTAAGGCTTTCAGAGAGTTAGGCTCTGATACCAATTGTTAGGATTTACGCCCGTCACTAGAGGGGGGGTGAATAGTGCGGCACAAGAATATTGATAAATATTGCGGAATTAAAATTTCAAGAATAAAATAAATTCGGTAATTAAAATAGTAAGGAAAGAACACACCGAATTTATCTTGGTTCACCACAACTTGTGGTTAGTCCAGTCCCCGAGAGACTCTCTCGAGATTCCACTAACTCCGTTAAGCTTACGGGTGCCTAACAAACCATTACACTTGCTCGTAGATGTACACTCTACAAGACTTCAACTTGCTCGAGGATACCGCACCTCAAGACTTCAACTTGCTCGTGGATACCGCACCACAAGACTTCAACCACTAAGATTGAGGGTACTTAGCAAACCCGACAATCAATGAGAAGATATGGTCTTCTCAAACACCTTTCTCTTTTATAACAAGAACTCTCTCAAAAGAGTAGATAAAGAGATACAATATTAGCTCTATGAACAACTCAAAGTTGTCTCTCAAATGACTCAACAAAAGCTCTAAAATGATGCTCAAATAATGTCAATATGTATATCAATATTGGGAGGTGTTGTCTGTTAAAAATTAGCTCAAAAGACCTCTTTTAATAGGTGAAAGAAGTGATATATCCGTTGCTTAATTGGCAATCAATTATGCTGATTTTAAGCTAAGATAATCGATTAATCAGATTTGATAATCGATTATTTCTCCAACGTTCAGAAAATCGGAAGCTGATTTTCTGCTTAATAATCGATTATTTGATTCTGCATAATCGATTATTCTGTTCCAGTGTTCAAACACTGGCAATGGTCTAACCATAATCGATTACCTAAAAGACATAATCGATTATTTTGCTGTATTTAAAAATCCGATTATACACTGTCTGGACATAATCGATTATTAGAAAAGACATAATCGATTATTTTGTTGATTTGCAAATTTCGGTTAACACTGTTTTAACATAATCGATTATTAGAAATACATAATCGATTATTTATGTCCAGATTTGAAAAAAATGTTTGAAAATCATTTTGGCTAAAATGAAAATGTTTGAAAATCATTTTGGTTTAAAATGAAAACTTTAACATCATTTTGTTTGTAGTATTTAAAATATGTTTATTATAAATATGATTTAATAAAATGATTTTATGCATATTTATGATGAACTATGTTGAGCCAAAAGACGAGATAACTTAAGCGTTGCTCTTACATTGGTTCTACCTAACGACCTACACCTTGGGTCTTCGGTCTTGAACATTTGAGCTCGTCTTTGGCTTGTCTATGCAATTCCGTCATCAATATGCTTCTTGACATTCAATCTTGATTGTTTGTCATATAATAACGTTGTTGACTTCATTGTTTGTCATTCATCAAAACCTATACCTGAAAATCATGCTAATACAACCAAAACGCACATATCATAGATAGAACGATTTTCTACACCTTTGCCTGGGATAAAGCCATTTCTCAGCATTTCTGAAGCTACCATGACAGATGCGGTTGTTATCCTTGGGGTTACAACAATCTCACCTTCTGGGATCTTCTAAACTGACACCGTATCAAACCCTTTATTGTCCTCAGATTCAATAAAAGGCACGATCGCGTCACCCGGGGTACACTGACTATCCTCTCCATGCACGATAATCTCTTGCCTGTCCCACTAAAATTTGACCATCTGGTGCCGTGTAGATGGTACTGCTTTGGCTGCATGAATCCAAGGTCTGCCCAATAATAGATTATAGGAGGCTGATACATCAAACACTTGGAATTCCATAATGAACTCGACGGATCCTATAGTTACTTCCAGCACTATATCCCCTACGGTGTCATTACCTCCGCCGTCGAACCCTCGAACACAGATGTTATTCTTGCGGACCTTTTCAATTTCCACCTTAAACTTGGTCAATGTGGATAGTGGACAAATGTTTGCACTAGACCCGTTGTTGACCAAAACTCGAGTGACCACGACATCTTCACACTTCACAGTCAGATAAAGAGGTCAGTTGTGCTCCGTGCCCTTAATGGGCTATTTATCGTCAAAGAATGTGACCCGGTTTACCACGAATATCTTGTTTGTAATATTTTCCAAATGATTCACCATTATCTTGTCAGGAACATGCGCTTCATTCAAAATCTTTATCAACACTCAGCGGTGTTCATCTGAGTGGATTAGTAAGGATAACAAAGAGATTTGGGCCGGTGTTTTCTTCAACTTTTCTATGATGGAGTAGCCCTGCATTTTCATTTTCTTCAAGAATTCTTCTGCCTCTTCTTCTGAAAAAGCTTTCTTCACTGGTTTCGGGTTATCATTAGAGATTCTACCCTTTCTCAACTCTTCTGGGGCGAAGTACCTTCCTGATCGAGTTAAGCCTCGTGCCTCACATAGTTCCTCTCTAACTTCTTTCCCTTTGTATATCACTATTGCTTGTTCATATCTCCAAGGAGCAGATCGGTTGGTTATGATTGGTGGATGTATTACTGGCTTCACAATAACTGGCTCGATGCGGACACCTTCCACAACCACGACGGGTTCTGTAGCCGCCCTTTGTACTGTTACCTTTGCCTGTTCTCACTTTGGTTCTACCGCACATGCTGAGCTCCCTTGCGCAACGACAGTTTTATTGCCTTCTTTTGCCTTGGTTACCAGCTTCTTACTGCTCGCGACCTTGGTTGGCTCACTAGCTTTGATCATCATTACCGTTTGTGAAGGTCTTCTGAATTTTCCCCTTCTCTCGTCAATTTCAATCATGTTGGTTTCTGGACGGGTTGGCATCGGATTCAGATTAATATTTGGCACCTCCGATTTCTGCACCTCGATCCTGTTAGAGTCAATAAGTTCTTGGATATCATTATTTAAATGCCAACATTTTTCTGTGTCATGCCCTGGTGCACCAGAACAGTATTCACAGCTGACCGAATAATCTAATTTCTTTGGGGGAGGATTTGGCAGCTTCGCCTCAATTGGTTTTAGCATATCCAGTTGTCGCGGCTAGTGGAACAGACTAGTGTAAGATTCTCCAAGGGGAGTGAAAGTCTTGTTTTTCTGCACCCTCTCCTTTCTCATGGCGGGATTGCCCAGGGGGGTGGGCCTCGGGGTTTGGGTGTAAGCTCTTGGAGGCGGGTATTGATTTTGTTGATTTGGATAAGTGTTTTGAGGGGGTGGCGCACGCCATGGTGTGTGAGTGGGAGGTTGGGTATATGCCTATGCATGATTGACTGAGAAACAAGGTTTTTGTGGTGGATAGTAATGTTGCGGTGGGCTATATGGAGTGTGTGGGTATGTCTGGCGGTGAGGATGGGGCTGACCATAGTGAGATGGTGCCTGAGGCCCGAACCAGGTTACCAATTCCATTGTTGCTACTTCCTCTTTCTTCTTCTTCCCAAAACCCCCTCCGGCTCTACCCTTGATGGCTTGAGTAGTTGCCTTGATTGCAGAGTAGCTCATGATTTTATTGGATTTGATGCCTTCCTCAACCATACTTCCTATCTTGATCACTTCATTAAAAGAATTCCCTACCGCTGATACCAGATGCCCAAAGTAGGTAGGTTCCAAAGCTTGCAGAAAATAGTCCACCATTTCACTCTCCTTCATGAGAGGATCAACTTTGGCTGCTTGTTCCCTCCACTGAAACCATACTCCCAGAAACTTTCGTTATGCTTCTTCTCCAGCTTTGTCAAAGATAGACGATCCGGGAAAATCTCAAGATTATATTGAAAGTGGCAGGAAAATGCTTGTGCTAAATCGTCCCAGGTATACCACCGATTGGGATTCCGTCGAGTATACCACTCTAATGACGATCCACTCAAACTTTTGCTAAAGTACGCCATTAGCAATTCGTCCTTTCGGGGGCGGCTGTCCTCTCACCCATGCCTGGTACATCTCAGCCATTTGGTGTTTAAGCATATACATTTCCTCCTTCATAGCATTCACGTCCAGTTCCTCTGCCTCCTTTGAGGGGTCCATAATGCTGACATCAACTTCTTGGTTGGCCATGACTTGTTTGCTTTTTCACTGTGTATTGTAGGACTGAGTTGCCAGGATGCCGCGAGTACTAGTCACCTGTCTAATTTGGAACTGTAATGCAAAACACCCAAGACTCGTTAGTGGTTAGGTTCCAACATGTAAGCGGCCACATATGCATGCACATAAATGACAATTGGTCCTTATATGCATTGACTGCTTGCGTCATCCCGTCTTTTATCCGCGAAACTCCCTTTTTTAGCCCTATTCTCTCCCTTTTCATATGTATTCGATTTCCAATTTTATTCAATTATGATCGAATCCTATGTAGATTGCCTACGTATCATGACTTTGCATGAATCAGACCAAGCGTAGTTCATGGAAAACAAAAGGTTAAGTACGCAACAAAATATTTTTGGATTTTCAATTTGATAACGATGCAAACTTTTATTACAATGGCTAAGAGTAACTACCAGACAGGGATCCAACACCCTTAAAGACTTGAAGGACAACAAACGAACTCTTTTTTTCTTTTTCTGCAAAAATATAAATCTATGAGTGCATCAACATTTCAAATGCTTTTGGATCTTGCGGGGCATAATTCGGCCTTGTGGGTTTGCGCGCTAAACTTCCTTGGAGATAATGGAGATCTTCCAGTACTTGTTGGACAAAGGTCATAGCAGCGGCAAAAAACATAGACTTTGTCATGTCTTCACAGTGATTGCATTTGGTGGTAATGTAGTCTGCAATTGCCCGCGCCTTCTCCCTGATAATCCTTTTTTCTTGTAGCAGACACCCTATATGTTCAGCACAGGCTTCCAATGTCCACTCAGCTGCTTGATTTAGCTTTTGAAACTGCCGCAAATCTCTTTCCAACCTTGCTATTATCGCATAACAATGCTCCCTCTCAGCTTTGAAATCTTTGGCCTGCTTGGCCATTTTGCTTTCAGCTATGATAACCCTCTGTTTTAGACCAGCACTTTCGTTGCCATTTCCTTCTTTTAACTGCTCCAGTATGCGGGCCCTTTCTTCAGCACTTTTATCTAATTGTCTCCGAGCTCTAGACAATTCTCCCTCTGCCTTATTTAGATCAAAACCGTATTAGGTTACCTTTCGGCGCAGGTTCTCTATGAGCTTTTCATACTTTATACTCCTCGGAGGGTTTACTGCAGCTGTTTTCCTTTTCTGGATCTGAGCTCGCAGGGCTTCGTTTTCTTCAACCAATACCTTCTTTTCTCCTTTTCTAGCGGAAGTTAGCCGGCTATTTTCGAATTGCAATTCTTGAATTTTCTTTTCTAGCCTCCAATGGTGGCATGATATTCATGTTCTTTTGCTAACCAATCCCACTGTTCTTGTGATGTCCCGATGAACTCTTGGAGGTGAGGTCTTTTAGATGGTCTTTCATGCTCAATTTCTCTCATATACCAAGCAAGGTACCTCAGAGACACTTCACCTCTGGCAAGATCTTTTACACAAGTGTCAGCGGTTAGGTATTGGCATTCATTCTAGATTTTGGGAACCATGGCTTCGAGGAACTGACTACTGGGCCCAATTTCAACTACCCGGATGCTAAGATCTAGTTCTTTTGGCACTATTTGGCATCTTACGAGTTGTCTCAATACCCGATGCGTGGCATAAAGATAGATGCTTCTAAGGCCAATTAAGAGAAAGTGCGATTCTGTTGCGGGCATATGCACAACTTCATCCATGGAGAGCCAACTGAGAGTCCATTGTATTTGATTTGCCGAAATAGACCGGAGATGTGACACCTACTCTCCAACACCGACTGATAATTTAATCCCATTTACCCTGTTGCCCACTTCTTCTATGCAACCTTTCGTTGGCAGCCTACCATTCATGAATTGAGACTTGGGACATAGATGCTCAATCATCCAGATTTGTAAGAGCAAGTTGCAGCCTCCAAAGAAATCCCCTCATGCTTTGCAAGTTGTAAGGGCTCGGAAGATATCAGACAGGATCATCGGAGCAAGAGTGCTCTTTGCCTGAGTCATCAAGGTACTAACGTCCCCCGCAATCTGTATATCGATGTTTCCATCCTTTCGTGGGAATACTAAAAGACCCAAAAAGGATACCATAAACAGGATGCATCGATGCTCCTCCCATTTGATCCGATTGCCCCTGCTACAGATGAGGTTTTCAGGGTTGTTGAATCCCCCGATGTGGCCATGTCTTTGGTATATGAACTGGGGGGTGCAAAATCCAGCCGACAAATCAGGGTTGTGAATCTTTCTGCTAATTTTTAGAACATCCAGAATTTTGTGCACAGGGATGGCCCTGGGTGCTATCAACTATTGATGTCTCTGTGGGATTGTGCGGGTCCCAATGTATCGGGTCATTTCCTCCAAAGGTGGGGTCAGCTCAAAATCTGAGAAGTAGAAGGCATTGTGGGCAGGGTCCCAGAAGGTGATTAGTGCCTTTATGATATCTCCCCTAGAGTTGATTTTTAGTAAACCGGTGAGGCTTCCTAGATGCGCATCAACCTTTTTCTGTTCGGCTTCTCCGAGGTCATTCCACCACATCCGCAGCTCAGAAGGAATTTTGTTGATTATCATTCTCATTCTGCACATTTATTAGGGCGAATTAGTATTTTCAAAACATAAAAACTGACATTTAATTTAAAACAGGGACCAGCTTTGCGAATACGGCCTTTCAACACTTCGGCTAGAAGGATTCTTAGGCTGTGCTTGCTTACCGACCTTAATGAAATCCAGAAGCAGCCATTTGTGTAAAGTCAGCCTTCCAGCATCCCTTGTAGCGTCATTCAGCTACTATTGCAATAACGGCACCATCCGACTCATTTTGAAGTTAGAAAATAAACTCTGGAATTTTTCTATATTTTGTAAAAAAAGGTTGGGCCCGGCCAAAAACAATTTGTCAAAACCCACGAACACTATTGCAAAGCTTCAAGAACTTGGTGCCCCTCTTTTGTTTTTGTGCTTTTTGTGCTCTTTTTTCTTTTTTTTTTGTTTTTTTTTGAAAAATCCGCCAGCATTTTGGTACTATTTGAGCATTGATTTTGAAAGCGATTACCCTAGCACTTCTTATTCCTCTCAATTGAATCCCTTTGTTTACAGGTCGGTCAACATGCGAGTCCAAAGCGAATAAATGCGCAAGTAGCACGTAAAAATGCGTCAGGGTGATCTTTTATTTCAGGTAGTTGTCCTAGACGAACCCAACCCTTGTGTTGAGTCCCCTAAGTCAAATGCATTATGCAGATTAGCGTTCCTACTAGGGATCCGACATGAGATTTTTTTACACTAAGTTCAGCACCTGGGTATTTGTTCTAGACAGTGTACCCGAGCGAACAACTCAAGTCGAAGAGGGGGCTACGTACCGGGGACCCGCGAGATCGTCCAGCTTTGTAACTTTTCCGAGCCTCTTTCTTATATTAAGGTAAGACACTAATAGAACAGGGAGTCTCAACCAGTAAGCACATCCCCAGAGGTAAAGAGATAAGGGTTTCGTAACAGTTTATATACAATTCAAATAACATCAAAGCGGTAAAAACATCATTTTCACATTAAGTCAAGATGTAAAATCAAATAATAAACAAAGCCAAACACAACAATTATTCTAAGCTCGAATTCTTGAACCCTGAACCAGAGATTCTGGGTTCGTCCCCAGCAGAGTCGCCAGAGCTGTCACACCTCCTTTTGGCTACTACAGCCCAGCGAAAAGTGTAGATAAAGGGAGTTTTTTCCAATTTAATGACAATCGAAACGAGATTAAATAATAAAAGAGAAGTTCAGAGTCGCCACATGGGAGATTTATGGTGTCCCAAGTCTACGGTTAGAATCTCGAATCAAGGAAAGAATGACTCTGTTTAACAGTCCGCGAACCAGAAATCCGAATAAGGAATTCTGTTAACTCACGAGAAGGTATTAGGCATTCCCGGGTTCCGTGGTTCTAGAACGGTCGCTCAACTGTTATATTGGGCCTAAATAGAACATGATTTAACTTATTTGATTTTAAACTTTAAACCGCGTTTATTATTATTTTAAAGGAGAATTGCGACGTTTTCAGAATAAGCCTCAAACCATTTCACATAAATGCACCCGTGGATTTTGACACGTTCCAACTTCGTTGAGATTCGGATTTGGACACATAAATGCACATCCGAATTTAGGAAGGTATTTTATTAAGCCCGCGCACCTATAACAACTACGTCTTTGACATTTATGGGAAGGCCATGAAGTTTGCTAAATGGAACCTCCTATTCTTTCTATGTGTGCTAATGAATTAAGGAGCCTACGCATCGTATTTGTTTGATTTAACACGGCTCATTTTATTTCTACAAGAACAGCCTAATCCGTACTAAAATTTCTACTCTTACGGGTGCTTAAATACACAAATTATTTTATGTATAAACTTGTGTACTCGGGAAACAACACGTGGCCTTAGCCTCGTTCATGGATAATTACCACGTAATAAATTGATGTTGGGCCAGCCCAGGAGCATACATTATTCAGGCAGTATTTATTAATAAGTGTTGTGACTATTTTGGATTTTAAAACACAGCCCAAAAACATATTGGCTTACGATATTCTGGTGTATTACTGGGCCTCGCTTATGAGCCCATCATTGACTTAAACGAAAGAATCCAAATGTTTGGTTTGAAATTAATACAAAGTCAAATCTCTGCACATTCACGAAGGGGAATATTAACAACCATTTTTGTAACAATTTTCTAACAATAAATTTGAATCTGGTGATTCACATACTCATCAGTCAGAGTATGTGAATCTAATTTCAAAAATTCAGTTGCGATTCCAGTAATACTACAGGGACAAATCTAAAAATAACATATCATTAAACATGCTAAAACTCAAATGAACTGCAATGTTTCAGAGTATTTTGATTTACATGATTATCAGGAATGCTGCCTCCTAAGTCCAGTAGTTCTAAGTGCACAGGATCAACACTTGAACCAGCTGGACTGGAATTGGAATTGATCACTACTTAAACACATACACATATTTGAGCTGAATATCGAATTATTACACACGAAAATTGTCACAAATGCCAAAATTATTACAAATGCATCAGTCAAATATTAACTACAATATCATGATCATTCTATGACTACACCTATATTCAAAATTAAATAGGGGATAATGGAGGGAGGTAAACTTCAAAAATACAACTGGCAACTAAATCTTCTTATTGGATTATATATTTCATTTGAAAATGATGGATTTAAAAGCATTGAGTGTACCTGTAAAGCAGAAGAAAAATAGGCCTATGAGTAAACATAGTAGATCAGCTAAGCAACCGACAGCCAATAAAACAGTATTTCCAGACTTCAGCAGAGTTTTTTAGAGAGTTAAATCTTCAGGAAATGATTCAAAACAATCTTAATGGTATTTTCAGATATAGAATCAGTATTTCAGCTTTAGAATTGCAGAGAAAAGTTTCAGATCCCCATCTAATGCCCCAGATGGTTCATTTTATAGTAGAATTATTAGGGTATCAGATTTTTCCTTGTTTCTTTTTAGTCCCTAACGCAAATTGTATTTTTGCCTAAGTAATCCTTCAATATCTTACTTGTGCCTCAAGTTTGAGGCTGGAATTATATATTAGTCCCTGCTAGAAATTTCCACAGGATTCTTACCAGATTTTTATAAGTCCAAAACCCTTGCCCTCACTAGCTTTCGTAAATTACCCAACCCCTGAATTTTACCCTAGTCAGTTCATTTAGCCTTAGTTCAATCACAATTAAGCTTGGTTAGTTCTTTGACTCCAATTCAATCAAAATTGACCTCGGTCGACCAAACTTGGGCCAATTTTATATTAACAGACTCATGAAGATAAAACTTGATAGAGACTTCAACATACTTCATACATGATTAACAGAATAACCAGGAGAGTGAATACTCAGCTTTCGGAAATAGTTCCAATGAAAATGCTTCTCACAGCAATTTAGTTCAGAAATCACTTTATGAAGCAAGTAAAAGCTAACAATGAACAATTAAGGATCCCAAACCCCCAAATCAACTTAAACCAACAACAATTTTGAAAAAACCAAGATCATTGTGGCAATCAGATCATAGAGTCAGAAGATAAATGTCAATTAAGCCCTAAAAATAACAATACTGACGAACTAACTAAATCTTCCTGGTCAAGAAATTGCATATACAAATATCCAAAAGATAAAGGGATTTGCAGACTAATGCCAAATAAAACACATGAACTTCAAACCGCTATTCAGAAGAACTTGTGGATAATCAAGCTAAACAATCAAAAGAAAAAAAATCACATAAAAGAAATTTATAGTATTATACATGCAATTACTGAACCTAATCAGTTATCCCAGGCTAGTGACAAACAAACAAACATTGAACCCTAATCTTAGATGAGCTTGTGTATAAACAAACAAACATCCAAACATTTTAAGCATGTAATTACTGAACCTAACCTGTTGTTACGAACAATTAAATACTCAAAGCTAAAAAACATGGAAAATATGCATGAGAAACTTAGCTTTTATTCTTGTTTGCATTTAAAATAATTCAACCGGACTCTGATTCTTCCACATGAGTTCTGAACACTCTTGGACAATATCTAATCAACTTACAAGCTCGGGGGAGGGTTTTTCGAAGTTCTGAGACCTCAGTAGGTATAAAATTTGGAATTTTGAGTGGTTGGGTGTTGTTTGAGACTCAAGGATGGCATGGCTAGTCACCAGGGTTCAGGGACTACCTGGGAAGGTTTTGGGGCTTTTCCAGCATGTTTGGGGATATAGGGTTGGGCTTCAGACTGAGATTCGAAGAGTTTCAGGGTGATTTTGAGAATGGTGATGTGCATGGTTGGAACGGGAAGAGAAAGGAGCCTTAGTGGTGTAAATATGGAAGGCTTTGGGATGAGGTCGCCGAAGATAGGGTTTCCAGCCACCTTTAAATGGATATTCGAGGTAGAGGTGTTGTGTTCGAAGGGAACTGGTTATGGGACGAGGTAGAGGAGGTCGTACTGATTAAGGGGTGTAATTTTGAGGCCGTTTGGTTGCCAGCCGCCGCCGTGAGGCGATTTCCGGCGGCTTTAGTAAAGTGGTCAGCCGGTGGTCAACGGTGGCAATTGGGTGGTCATGGGAGGTATTATAGTCGGCGGTTGAGATACGAGGAGGGTGAGTATGGTCGTGTATGTATTGAAGGGGTTTGGACATATTTGTATGGTTTAAGGTATGGGTTTAGTAGCCGTTGGATTGGGCAAAATCAACGGCTGTGATGATTGGGGGGGGAGGGGGGGTGAACTATGTCGTATGGTCTTGTGTACGTGTGGACTGGACTGGCTGGTTGTTTGGGCTTGTTCGTGTGGATTTGGAGAAGGAAACAAATGGGGCACTCAAGTCTGGCCCAATTGTGGCCAGCCTGAGTGGCTGCCTATATGTGTATACATGTATTGTATTTTGTTATTATTTTTTTGTCTTTTCTTTTACTTAAAATTAATTACTAACTTTATTTAAAAATCACAAAGCACAAATAAAATTAAAACAAATCAAAATTGAACAAACACAATTTCAAGTGCTGGCACATATATATATTTTATGTATTTTAATTTATAAAACAAGTTTATTTAACAATTAAATCCTGATTAATCCTAAACATGCAGTAATGAACATGCACATGCAGTCAGATCCTAAAAACTAAAATCCTAGCATTTAGAAGAGAAATCCTACACTTTAAGAGTTCTATAGGAGCTTATTTCAACCGGTCAAAAATCATATGCTCACATCAGGTACAGAAATAATGGCCTCCCCGGCTCAGGTGGAACCAAAGCTGGTGGGTTGGCTTACATGTGGAAGTCATCTGAGCAATGAATTGACTAATATAATTCAATCTTCCCAACAAGCTCGTTATGTCCTTTTTGGTCTTCAGAGGAGGTAAATCTCGAATAGACTTTATAATATTCAGATCTTATTCAATACCTCTCCAGCTGACTATGAATTCCAGAGTTTGCCTGACGGGACCCCGAACGCACATTTGGCCGGGTTCAATTTCAAATCATATCTGAAGCAGCCGTTCGAAGAACTTCCTTAAATCCTGCGCATGGCCATCATGACTTTTTGACTTGATGATCACATCGTCCACATACACCTTTATTTCCTGATGCACCAAATCAATGAAGATGGTAGTCATGGATCTCATATATATTGCCCAGTGTTCTTCAGTCCAAAAGGCATGACCCTGTAGCTATAGGTTCCCTAAGATGTGTAAAGGCCGTTTTCTCTGCATCCTCTTCTTTATTAACACCTTGTGATATCCCGCGTAGTGGTCCACGAAAGATTCTGTCTCATGTTTGGCGCAGTTATCAATAAAGATGTGGATATTGAGCAATGGGAAGTTGTCTTTGGGGCTTGCTTTGTTCAAATCTCTGTAGTCCACGCATACTCAGGTTTTTCCATCTTTCTTCCGTATAGAACTACGTTGGCTAGCCATGTGGTGCACTGGACCCCTCAGATCACTCATTCTCCCAACTGTTTCGAGATCTCTTATTTGATTTTATCACTGACATCAGTTTTGAATTTTCTCTATTTTTGTTTGATGGGGGGACACCCAAGGTAAGTTGCCAATTAGTGCACTACCAGATCAACACTCAGTCCGGGCATGTCATCATACCACTAGGCAAACACATCTTTTAACTCAAACAGAAGTTGGATTATGGCATCCTGAGGTTTCTTATCTGTGTGGATGCTTATTTTGGTTATCAGGATTTCTTCAGAGGTTCCCAAGTTAACCGGCTTAGTATCATTCAAGTTTGGCTTAGGTTTATTCTCAAATTGTTCTAATTCTTGATTTATTTTCCTAAAAGCCTATTCTTCATCATATTTACGTTCTTGGTTCATTATTTCGCAATTAGACATCGTGTTTGGATCTGGGCGTGAGCATATCATGTTATTTATAGCTGCATTATTAGAACTGAAAAGAAGAAATAAAAGAAAAATATAGCAAAATCAGAAAGAATAAAGAGGAATGAACGATGAAATATTAATTTCATTTCTTGGAATTTGAAAATAACAAGGTTTACATGTGGAAACTTATTGACAAAAACTAGAGAAAAACATCCAAGTTACACGCTGGAATAACTTGGGATGCAGAAAAGTAGCAAGACAAGCCTACAAGGACTCCCACCTAATCGGAAACACTGTAGCCTTCCAATATTGGAGCATAGCACTTGGTCCCATGTATTTCACCTTAGTAGTGCTTGTGCCCTCACCCCACTAAACCATGTGGGCTTCATATAGCATTTCCCTCATCGCCCCACATATTTCTTCAATTTCTTCGGCCGTGAAGGCCTCATCCTCATCCTCTTCTTCACTGTACTTTGTCTTTATAAAAGTTTCATACAAATGTGGCAATGGTTGAGGCAGAACCCCCCATTAACTGTTTGTTTTTGCCCATTTCCTATATTTGGCGTTGGGTGGAAACCTAACCCAATGAACTTCTCAACAGTAGGCAAGGTAATTGGATCAACCACCCCTTGCAGAGAATTTCCCAACCCTTTTCCTGGCTTATATCCATGTCGTATCATCTCTTTGGCCACCATAATGGATGCATTGGAGGGGAAGGGTTAAGGGTAAGGTTTTCCTTCTTCATACTGGTCGGCTACCACAATTTCAAAGGCTTGATATACTATGTGCTCACTGCCTTCCCTTGCTTCAAGACATGGGACATACGGGTCCCGATAGATTGATTGTTCATCTTCTGCATGGACTACGATTTCATGATTTGCATGCTCAAATTTCACCATTTGATAGAGAATAGAGGGAACATCTCCTGCTGCATGGATCCACGGCCTCCCCAGAAGGTAGTTGTAAGATATGTCCATGTCCAGCACTTGGAAGGTTACTTCAAAATCCACCGGGCCAATAGTCAGAATCAAATTCAATTTCCCCAATTGTATCCCTCTTAATACCATCGAAAGCGCATACACAAACATTGTTGGGATGAATCTTTCTAGTCCCAATTTCCATCTGTTGGAGAGTAGATAGTGGGCAAATTCGTACCCCTGATCCTTCGTCTACCATGAACCTCTTCACACAATATCCCTCACATTTTACAGTTAAATGCAACACTTTATTGTGAGCAACCCCCTCCGGGTGCAGGTCAGTTTTGTCGAATGAAATTTGATTTATGGCAAAGAATCTTTCTGCCATTCTTTCTAATTGTTCCACTGAAGTTTCAGCTGACACATAGGCTTCATTCCGGGTCTTCATTAACACCTTTTGATGTTTAGGGGACTTTATCAGCAATGACAGCAAGGACACTTGTTCAGGACACTTGTGCAGTTGATCAACCACTTCATAGTCTGCCATCTTCATTTCCTGGAAGAAAGCTTCAGCCTCTTCACGACTTACAGGTTCTTGGACGTGAAACGTTTTCTAGTGGCATTTTTCACTTCTTCTATGTTGGAGTACATCTCAACAGGATGGTTTTCTTGAGGCACTCTTGAGATCTCTTTGCCCTTGTACATAACCATTTTTTCTGATAATTCCATGGTACTGCAGTAGGATCCGTCATAGGCTGTTGTGGTACGCGTCCAATAACCACGGACTCGTTCGGCCTCAATGGCTTAATTATCCCCAATACCACATAAGCACCCTTGGGTATGTATATTTGGGTTGCCTTCTTCAGTTCAAACCTCTTTAGAGGGCTCAAAGTCTGCTGCTTCTCTTTTCGATCTCGTGGGACATAAAGAATCCCATCTTTGGGAGGCATCACTGTTGTGCTTGTTTTAACTTTCTTTTCTGGTTCTACCTTGGTGACTTTGTTCTTCTTTTCCTCTTTATCTTGCTTTGGGGTGTTTTTTTGGATTTTTCGCTGTATCTGCGATGGTAATTATGGCTTTTAGTGCCGGATCAAATTCTTTATCTTCACAAACATCCTAATAACTGGCCCGTTGTTGTGGGCTGGCAACATATTATTAGTTACGTTGGGGACATCCTCATCCCTTAGCATTACTTTTCCTTGCTCTATTAGGTTTTCCACCGCTCTTTTCAGTGCCCAGAAATCATCTGTATCGTGCCCTTCTACTCCTAATGATAGGCACATCTGACACCGGATCCGTAAGCGGGCGATGCTGGGTTTTGTCTTATTTGGGGAACTAGTTGCCACAAGCCCATTTGCACAAGTGTTGGAAATAGATTGGAGTAAGACTCACCAATTGTAGTAAAATTTTGCCTCCAGGGTGGCTCACGAGGGGGAGGATTATTCTGTAAAGGACGGGGATTATAGTGGTTTTGTGAAGGAGGTTGATTTCTTGGATATGGGACTTGGTATCTATTGGCATACTGCTTCGGTCGAACAAAAGGTTGGGCATTCATAACCGCATATGGTTGAGGAGAATATGCCAAATCTTGATGAGGGTAATAATGTTGGGGGGAGCTATTTGAGAACATGGATCTAGTAGCGCGGTGTCTCCTTGTACCTAAAGCCGCATGGCCGTTTATTCTTTCTTCTTACTTTTGGCCACTCCTCAAGACCCACATTGGATTGCTTGGAAGGTTTCTCTAATAACTTATTGGCTCAAAACTTTTCCTGTTTTCAGTCCATTCTCTACCATCTCACCAATTTTAATGGCCTCCACGAATGGTTTGCCTATGGCTGACATCATGTTTTGGAAATAATCAGCCTCCTGAGCTTGAAAAAATACAGTGACCATTTCCGCTTCATCCATTGTATGTTTTACCCTTGACGTCTGTTCCCGCCATTTGATCGCATACTCGTGAAAAGTTTCTAAGGGCTTCTTATTTAAATTTTCCAGCGAGTTTCAGTCTGGAGCAATATCAATATTGTATTCGAACTTTAGAACAAAATCTCTTGCAAAATCATCCCAGATGTGCCAGCGAGAAATATCCTGATCCATATACCATTCGGAGGAGATACCAACTAAGTTTTCCCCAAAGTAAGCCATCAATAATTCTTCTTTTTCTCCAGCTCCACGCAATTCATTGTAGTATTTCTTAAGATAGGCAATAGGGTCACCATGCCCATCGTACTTTTCGAACTTCGGAGTTTTGAATCCCACAGGCAGATGCACGTGAAAGAACATGCACAAATCGGTGTATGACACACGTTTCTGTCCACTGAGCCCCTGCATGTTTTTGAGCCTTTGCTCCAGCATTCTCATCCTTCTCGACATTTCTTCCTGTTCCAGAGTTTTCGGTGTCTTTTCCTATCCTGTTGCGAACTCAAATAGATATGGTTGCGAATAAGTATAGGTGGGATACTGAAGAGGCTCCATTTGGGGAGTGAGTGTTTAGAATGTGAAAGTTGGAGGATCAAATGTAGGCCTTAGCAATACGGTTTGTGTTATAGCTGCGCATGGGTGAGCAGTAAAGATGTTTGGGATTGCATTGGATATAGCCGTCTGGGGCGAACCTCTGAAGGTGCTCCCACAAAATGAGATCAGATGGTTGGGTGTCCTAGTGGGATGCTAGATTGTAATGTAGACGTTCGCACTAGGCGGCTCTTTTCCATTTGAGCAGGCATCCCACATCTCCATCATGCGGAGACGCAATAGCCAATTTTCTTCGGCGGTTGCTAACTCTGATGCTTTGATGCCCGAGATTGGCTGTCATCCGTGATGGGAATTGCTGGTAGAGTGATTTCTGAAGACATTTTTGTGCTACCCTTTGATCTGGTGAAGTAGGATGTGAAGCCAATGTACCAAGAACCAACCACCGTTTCTATAAAATCCTAGACTGGGGTGACATCAGCAAATGATTAGTTCGAGACACATAATAGATAGGTAATCGCACGTTGGGGTGTGATGCACCTATACTGTTTAAATGGGTTTCTACATGATTTGCACCGATTGCATGTGTCATTAAAGCTTTCCTTATCCACTTGATTTTCTCTCTTGTTTCGTTCATTTTCTCTTGCTTTTGCCATCATCTCTCTTCTCTCGATCTTTTTATTTTCTGTTTCTTTCACTTTCCTTTCTTATTTTCTTTTATTTTCTTTCCTCTTTTTTTTAAGGTTACGGTCATATCCTATTGATATTTCCTATGTATCATGACCCCACATGAATCAGACCAAGCATAGTTCATGAAAATAAATGTGAAATAGAAACAAAACGTTTTGAGCTTTTCGATTTTCATAGATAGCAAATACTTTGATTACAAGGAATAAAAACTAACAGATTAAAACATCTAACAAGCTATGATGAACAAAATAAATATAGACTCCCAAGTCAATTATATTTCTTAAAACGAAAATATAGACTTGAACAACTTGACAGACTCTAGTGGAGTGAAAATACAGACTCAAATTAAAATCATGAATAAATTATAGCTCCTGTGCCTGCGGGACATTGTTCGGTCTTGCTCGGGCCTATATGCAAGATCCTTTTGAAGTCTGTCCAAGTCACTCATTATCTATTTAACAAATAATATCACTGCCGCAAAAAAGGTGGTGTGAGTAATGTTCTCGCACACTTGGCATTTCCTAGTAATATAGTGAGCAATGGTCAGGATCCTCTCTACGATTCTACCCTTTTCTTGAAGAAATCGTCCTATTTGTTGGGCCCTGGCCCCCAAAGTCTGGTCGGCTATCTGGTTTTGTTCCTGAAGTCGCTGCAAGTCCCTTTCGAATTGCGCCAACGCCATGTAACAATGCTTTCAGTAAACCTTTAATTCTTTCGTCTGTTTGATCATTTGGTTTTCTATGATGATGAACCTTTTTTTAATCCCGTGATCTCATTATCATATTTTTGTTCCAATTTCTTGACCAGACTTGCTCGTTCCTCCATGATTTTAGCCAATTGTTTTCGAACCCCAGCTAGTTTTGTTTCTACTTTGTTGAGGTCAAAACTATAGTCATTCACTTTTCGCCTCAGATTATCTATAAGCTTTGCGTCTTTGGCACTCCTGATGGGATCTTCGACTGCTATTTTCATCTTCTGAATTTGCGCTCATATGGCTTTATTTTCTTTGGCTAATTTCTTCTTTTCACCCTCATCGACTGCGGTCTGTAAGCTATTTTCAAACTTAAGGTCTCGGACCTTCTTTTCCAACTCTCATATCCTTGCCCTATATTCATTTTCCTTAGCTAAGCCAGCCCACTATTCCTGTGAGGATTCGACAAACTCCTGGAGATGAGTTCTTTTCGGAGCCCTCCCATCTACAGTTTCCCTTCTATACCAAGAATGATATCCAGGTGAAACTTCTCCTTTAGCTCGATCTCGTAGGCATGTATTTGCCGCCAAATATTGACATTCGCTCCAAACCCGGCGGACTCTTGCTTCAGAAAATTGGCCATCAGAACCAATCTCAACTACTTGGGTACTGAGATATTCATCTTTTGGTACTATTTTGCACCTCCCGAAGTGTCTTAAAACCTGATACGGTGCGTAAGGATGAATGCTCTTGAGACCCATCAAGAGGAAGTGAGGCCCAGTTGCTGGCATATATATTATTTCATCCATTGGTAACCATCCAAAAGTCCACTCTATTTGACTGGCGGTGATAGACTGAAAGTATGATGTCCATTCCTCAACCCCTTCAGGAAAACTTATCCCGTTAATCCTCGTATAAAATTCCTCTATGCAGGTTTTCTGTGTTGACCCATAACTCAGGAATTGAGGACGATGACATAGATGTTCGGCCATCCACATTTGCTACAACACATTGCACCCCTTAAAAAAGTCCCTACGGCTTTGCAGGCTGTGAGGGCGCGGAAGATTTCGGCAACTATCATGGGTGCAAGGGATCTCTTGGCCTGGATGATTAAAGTGCTGATGACCCCGACTATTTTTATGACAATATTTCCATCTTTCCCTCGGAACACTAGAAGCCCTAAGAAGACACAAGACGTATATGGTCCTCCCATTTTTGGCAGTTTACTTTGCTACACATATTGCCTTCCAGATTGTTGAACCCTCCTAAGGGCCATATCTCTGCTATATACAGTGTGGAGTACAAAATGTAGATGCCAAATCCGAGTTGTGGACCGTCCTACTAATCTTCAGTGAGTCTACAAATTTATGCACAGCTACGGTTCTCGGGGTAATGAAATACTTGTGCCTTAAAGGAACCTCATCGCTCCCAATGTATCCGTCTATTTCCTCTAGGATGGGGGTGAGTTCAAAATCTGAAAAATGGAACACGTTGTGTGCCGGGTCCTAGCATGTGACCAATGCCCTTATGATGTCTCCCCGAGGCTTAATCCCCAACAAGCCTGTAAGACCTTTCAAATATTTTTTAACCTCGTCTTGCCTTTCTTTGCTTAGATCTTTCCACCACAGACGCAACTCTAAAGGGATTTTGTTCATGATTGAGAAAGGTTCATTTTGAATCGTGTTCATCCTGCACATTTATTAAGGTGATTTAAACATATTTTGAAGAAAAAGTGACTCCAATTTATTTCATTAAAAATTTCAAAAACAAAAACTCGCATTTACAAATACGGCCTTTTAGTACTTCCGGGAAGAAGACTTTAAGGCTGTGCTTGCTAACCGTTGAAAATGACCAAAGGTGGTTGTTCTTGCAAAACATCCTTCCGGTGCCCTTCTTGTGGCATTCGGCTTATTTTAAACAAGAATGGCATCACGCAACAAAAATAAATAACAAAAAACATTCATTGTTTTTTGGCTATTTTTGCAAAAGGGATGTTGGACCCGTTGGGGGTTGCCTACGTATCTCACATCCTCTGAGAATCAAACTGCCTTAGGTTGAGCAGATTTGACAAAACCAACTATTTTGAAACATTTTCTTTTACTTTCTAAAAGATTTGGCAAAGTTTCCGTACCATTTGGGTCATTGGGTTTTCAAAACAGGTGACTAACCCACTCAACCCTAACGCTATTATTTTTTTCTCTCCTTTTTTTCTTCTCTCTTCTCATTTCTTTTTCTATGATTACAAGCCGGTCAACATGCAGATTCGAGGCAAACAAATGCACGAATAGAAGGTAGGATGTATCGGGATGGTCCTTCCATTTCGGGTCACATGTCCAAGACGGGACCCAACCCATGTGTTGAGTACCCTAAGTCAAATGCACGTGATGCAAGCAAGCATGCCTACTAGGGATACGACATGAGGTCAATTTATTCTAGGTTAAAAACATGGGTATATGTTCTAGAATGTGTACTCGAGCGGACAACACGAGTCGAGGAGGGGGCTATGCACCGGGAACCAAAATGCTATCCGGTTTAGTAACTTGTCCGGTCTCTTTATTAGTTTAAGGTATGATAGTAACAGAATAGTGAGTATCGACCAACGAGCACATCCCCGAAGATGAGAAGAGAAGGGTTTCGTAACAATTTATATATAAAATTCAGGCAATATCAAAGCAGTAAAGTACTTAGCAGGTTAGGATGAAGCATGCAGGAAAATCAGATAATAAATAAGGCCAAATATAGTAACTGTTCTAAGCTCAGATTCTTGAACCCTGAACTAGAGATTCTGGGTTCGATCCCAGCAGAGTTGCCAGAGCTATCACACCTCCTTTTTGACACACCTACCTCGAAGGATAATGTATAAGAGAGTTTTTCCATTTTAAGGGACATTATTCGAAATGAGATTATTTGTTCATTAGATTCGCCACTCGGGATAGGTTTTGGCTTTTGGTGTCCCAAGTCACCGGTTTATCTTGAATCCTAAATCGAGGAAATTTTTGACTTTCCAAATGAAGTTTGCGAACAAGAAATTTTTAAGTAAGGAATTCTATTAACCCGAGGGAAGGTGTTAGGCACCCTCAGATTTGTGGTTCTAGCACGGTTGCTTAAACTATCATAATGGGCTAATTATCTGATTTTAAACACGTTCATCCTATAGTAAAATTATTAGAATTACTTACCCTTTTAATTTATTTTTCGAGGAAGATTGCAAAAGTATTGAAATGCGTCTCGAATCACGTCACATAAATGCACATGTGATCTTTGACATACTCTAACACCGTTGAGATTTGGATTTGGGTCACATAAATGCACACCCGAATTTAGGAAGGTAAAATTATCAATGAGCGCTACTAAAGCAACTAGCGTGTTAGTAACTGTACGGGAAGCCATATAAATTTGTTAAATGGCTTACCCAATTTCCAAATATTTTATAAAAAGTAATTAAGAGGGCCAAACAATTTATAGAATTTATTCGGCGCGGCGCACCTTGTTTGTTTTAAAGTTCATCCTAAAGAAACTATTATTCTCTATTAAAGATTGTCTCAAAATGACCTAATTAATTAATTAACTTTATTATCAAACTAGTACTCAAGGAATTCGGGCCGCAAAAATTAATTCCAAATTCAGACAAGAGGAGAAATGCCTTAGTTCAAAGGTTGAGCACTTTTGGGCTTGTTATTATGCAATTGGCCCAATTTTACTGATTTTATTCGGGTCTACTAACAGTCATCATAAACAAATAACAATAATTTATCCAAATCAAAAAGTATTGATCCTTAATTTCAATATACGCATGAAACTCAAAATCAATGGAGTCGCAGGAAACTAACTTAATAGCATGCAAGAAATGTTAAGTGACTGTAAATCAATTTTTTGCACTTGTCTTCAGCTAGTATTGGAAATTTACGTCGAAATATTGATTTTTATCTCTTAATCCTTTAAAACACTGAATTTCGGACCTCATTAGACTTAATTATTTCAGTAAAAACCAAAACAACTCAATTTCTAAGCACATCATATTTCACACAGATTTTTTATTTCAAAACTCGTACTCCTTCAACCATTCATATACTGATGAAACAACATATTGATTTCTTGGATATTAACTGCAGTCAAACTTCATTTATCACCAAGGGATGAAAACTGGAAACACTTACTGAATTTACTAAATTATTATAAAAATGCTAAATGCGTCTATTAAGCAGTCCAATTATACAGTCCTTCGAAAATTCAACTCGTTCGACTTTCAAATCCTAACTAAATAAAACTATTTGGTACTAAAAAATGATGAGCTTAATTACAGCTACATATAAACATGCTAAATAGCTAAATCAAAGAACATAAGAATATTAGTATTTGATATTTCAGCATGTATCTTCAAAATGGAGCATTATTCGAAGTCAACCTTCCAAGATTTATTTGAGACCGGAAACCTGGAGAGTTACACAAAATGAGAGAAAAACTGAAGGTCTGTTGAGCAGCAGAAATACACAACAACAATCAAATGGATCTAATCCAGGAAATAGTGTCAAACAGGCCAAGAGTCGATTTCAGACAACAAAGACCAGTAAACGAACAAAAATCAACTTGAATGTCCCAAATTTTACTTGAAATAAACTTTATGGGATTCCTAAACCATGGATCACCAAGAAACTTAAACCATTTCTATCCTTAAACAACCTAAACCTTTGGTTTTGGGGTTTTTGAAGCTCGAAACCACTCCAAAAGGCAATGGAGTAGTGATTTTATTTCAGATTTATATCTTCCTGAAGTTCGATGCCTATTTTTAGGTATTTTATGCCTCTCCTTACTCTTATAACCTCCAAAACTCTCTGAAACAAGGCAGGTATATGCCTTTTATAGCAAAATCTTTGGGCAGTCTTTCCATTTCTGTTTTGCCCCTAAGTCCCCCTTTTATTTATTATTTTGGTCCTTAAAATCATGACTTGTTGGTCAAGTTATATCACTTATCCTGAATTTCAGATTAAGACCCCATCTAGAAGATTCTAGTGCGTTCTAAGTTAGTTATTGCAGGATTCCATCTATTAAACGACCCTAATTACTCTTAGAGTGTCATATATTTACTACCGCCTTCCTAAAATGGCCAAGGTTTGACCTAGTGGCCCAAATCTAATTTGGTCAAAGTGAAACTTAAGCCAAATGGGTCAAAGACCATTCCAAAATTTAAACAACTTATTTAACCAGACCTGAAAACTAAAACCTCAAGAAATCATTGCAGGAATAGCCTAACCAATTCAAAACTAAATCAATTGACCCTAAGCACTTGAACTTGGTCGAATATGGCCTAAAACAGGCCTGGATATGCTCACCCATACCCAAACAAATCCTAAATACTGAGCCAATCAAATTAAATCTAACTAAACAACAAACCTAAATTGCACTCCAAATAAAACCATGATTTGAGGCTATTTATATCATTTAAACTAATCTCTAACTAACAGAAGAGTAGACGAGCAGAACTAATTAAACATGTAGTTGTGTTGTAACAAAAAAAAAACAAAAAATGAACGACTAAACTTAGAGAAAATCACAACAAACATGAAATAAGTTAAACTATAATCCCTAAAATCTAAAGAAAATCAGTGGCAAGTATGAACATAATCAAACTCAAAACTGAAAATTCTAATTTAACAGAACAAAATAAAACATGCAAAGTAATGACCAAAAGAATCATGCGAATAGAAAGCAAAACACATAAAGAAAGAGAATGATCAGGACTCACTGATTTCGGTCGAAACTTAGATTGACTTTGAGCTTGATCCTGAGCTAATATTCTATGTTCATTTTGCCAAAATAAACACATAATATTAACTGGGTATCAATCGAATGCATGAAAACCCCGGCAAGGCAGATTTCCCCCAATACCGAACCCTACATACAAAATTATGGGAATTCACTTAGATTTGAGGGGTTTTAGTTTGGGAATCGAGATGAAGGGGTTGAGGAGACCATAAGGTATGATTTTAGAAGGGTTTGGAAGATTATGGGATTTTGGCCGGATTTTTGAATTGATATGCGAAGAGATAGGCATCGATTGGAGGTATGCGACTCACAGATATAGGGCGAGAGAGGCTAGGGGAATCTAGGGTGTTAGTTTGGAAGTAGTTGGCATCAGCACCGCCATGAGCGGCGGAGCAATCATTGATTCAAACTAAAATTTGACGATATTGGTTAATGTTTGAGGAACGTTAATGGCAAGGAAAGAGGAGGTCGAGGAGGTGGGGTGGTGTAATTCTGGGGGCTATCGGAGCATCACCGGCTGCGGCGAACGGCGGAGGGTGGTGGTGTTATTAGGGTTTGGGGGAGACAAGGTACCAGGTTCTTTGTGGGTAGCGGATTTGGAAACAGTTATACACTAATCACACCATAGCTTTGACACCGTTGGATCGACAGAGATGGACGGTTGTAATTGACGATTGCCTAAAAGACGTCCTTTTGAGAGATGGGGTTTGGACCGGGTTTATGGTGGATTCGGGCTGGAATTTAAATAAAAACTAGCCCAAAATTGGTCTTTTGATCAAGACCATATTTTTCAATTTCTTTCCTTTTTCTCTTACTTACTAATTACTATTTTTTATTAAATAGCAAATTAACATTAAAAGTAACAAAGACCTGATTTAAATCTAAAACTGAACCAATTAATTTCTAAATTAACTAATCCTAATTTAAAAGGAAATTAGGGAAAACATCAAACAATTAAAAGGTAAAAAATGCAAAAGAACTAATTTTTGTTATTTTCTTGAATTTTTTGCAATGTTAACCAATTAATGAACCTAAAAATATTGAAAAATGGTATCCTAAATGCAAATGACCTATTTTGTATATTTGTTTTCATGAATTATATCAATGAAAATACACAGAAAATACAAACAAACATACGATCATGCAATTAAATTCTATACATTTCATAAATAAAGATAAAACTTAATTTTAAGAATTTTATGGGAGTAATTCAAGTTAGGTAAAAGTCACATGCTCACAGTCTATTTTTTTTTGTAAATATAAATTCGTAGGAGGTTAGGCAAACCACCTAAGGCTGTATCATGCTCAAAAGTACTACTCCCTTAATTACGTATTACATGAAACTATTCGGCTAATCAACTTGGACTTTAAGAAAGAAAGACATTCAATTACCAAAAAGGAGTATCTATCGCCAGTCCATCGCCAAAAAAGTTTTTTATAATGAGTCATTAATCCTTGCTGAATCCTATCTAGCAAGACATATTTGTTATTTAGCTACGAAATTTGTCTATCACTAATTTGTTATTGTAGCATTTGAAACATATATAGTGTTCTTAATCGTGCCACGATATTTGTGGGTCTATCAAATCATGTTATTAATTAAAAATAAAACAAAAAATTTAAATTTAATTTATTTTTTGAATATAAAAAGATGTTATTCTCTTTGAATGAATTAAGAAAAAAATATAATGTCTTATGTATAAACTGGAAACCAAAGAGAGATATGAAGGAGACACACGACTTTACTTCTTCAATAGATATTACAGAATAGACTTGACCATTATTTTTAAAGCAAATATAATCTCTATTTTTTGTTTTTTTACTTTTATATTGCCGAAGTCTAAAAGGCAAACATCTTATCAATAGGCAGTTCGTAGTTACCTAAAAGCTTTTTTATTAACACGTGGAGCCATAAAATAAATAAAAATGTACACTGACATCAATAGTTTAAATTTTCGAATGAGATGGTCAATTAATCACACACTTTAATATGACATCTTTAATGTGACATCAGACATATGTCATAAGTTTGAGTCTTACCGCTAACCACTATGGAGTATAAAAATATTTTTCATGTTTGGCCCTTATAAAATAATTATGCCCCCACGTAAGGGATATATTGAATACATAACTAAGTAATTAACCAAAAGCTTGCTCTCTTAGTTCGTTGAGAAACGATGAAAATTAATTTAAATAAGGGATAGAATTAAAAGACTAATTATTGAAATTTAACCCTGTAATAACACTAATGTTAGGTACAAGCTGTAAACCCCATTTAAAGTTTTCTCCCTACTGTTTATATATATATATATATAATTATAATTTTTTGGTGAAGATCTTTTTAGTTAATCATACCAACAACAACTGTATAATATATATACTTTAAAATCTGTACAGACTACGAAAGCTAGGTATTGCTACCTATGATCATCTTTCCATAGTCAAAACTAAGCTCTATGTTTTCTTCTATTATGATCTTTGCCTATACAAACATCTATCCGCTCCTTGTCCCTTTAACTTCCTTCCTTAGTATCTATTCTATCATTCCTTATCTTATATTCCTGCTGAATTTGAGTACAAACTGTCTCAGGACTAGGGACTCGTTGGTGCCATAGTACTTCATTGCGTGCCTTCCATATATCATAGACCCCAGTGCTGCTAATGATGTCTTTATGAATGTTCTACATCTTTCTCTTTTAAACCATCTTGTTAGCCTTCTCCATATTCCTTGTAGTGTAGTGTTTTATATCCCAGTATTCAACCATTTTAGTACTACTGTTATATAATATTTTGAGAAATGGCATTTAAAAAATTGCTATTCTATCGTCTCAGGTGCATTGTCGTATATTGTGCAGTTTGTATCTTGGATTGTCCCTGTTTTTTGCATTCTCTCTCTTGTTAGTAGTCGTTTGTCCTCAGCCAGACAACATACGAAGCTGTGTTTAGGCGCATTTCCTTTGTTCTGTACCCAAGACAAGAGGGGTTGCTCTGATGGTAAGCAACCCCCACTTCCAACCGAGAGGTTGTGAGTTCGAGTCTCCCCAAGAGCAAGGTGGGAAAATTCTTGGAGGGAAGGATGCCGGGGGTCTATTTTGGAAACAGTCTCTTTACCCAAGGATAGGGGTAAGGTCTGCGTACATACTACCCTTCCCAAACTCCACTAAGTGGAATTATACTGGGTTGTTGTTGTTGTTGTTGTACCCAACTGCTCCAAGGCCACTCCTTCAGGTTTCCTATTGTCCAGCAATAACCACTTTTAATGGTATACCTGCCATTCCTTGCCAACTACCCTTGTTCGACATACCCCCGTGCAAACCTATCCTTGATAGAGCAAATTTTACTCCAATACCAGCAGCAATCATTCGGAGGTTTGCAGTGCCACTAAGAGCTTCCCATTAAGTAAATGTGATCTATCCAGTTTTCCCAAAGATCATTTGTTTTGCGCAATGTTCCAAACATACTTGGCTATTGCAGCCTTATTCTATACCACACCAATTGTCATTCCTAGTCCTCCTATTTTCTTTTGTCTACATACCAATGCCCATGCTACCAGTGATGCTCTATTACTCACATCATTCCCATCCCATATAAAATTTCTGTAGATTGCTGTAATCTTTTTCATTATTACTTTTGGTAGGAGGAATATGGAAACCTAATAAGTGAAAACATGCATCAACTTTGAGTTGATATGATGCACTCGACTTGCATATGATAGGTGCATTGATCACCATGCTCTAATTCTGGTTGACATCTTGTCTACCGGCATCTCACATTCTATACCAATGTGTTTTTAGTTGAGATTGGAAGTCCAAAGATTTGAATGGTAAAGAACCCTTTTAGATCATGTCATGTCACATAGATTCATTGGGGATTGCTGATCTATATTGGCACTGAAAATATTAAACTTTCCTACATTGGTGCATAATCCTGAAGCCCTTGAAAAGTACCAATGGCCTATTAAAATCAAAAAGACTAACTAGCAAGCTCCTTTGCAAAATAATAGAATATCGTCTGCAAAGAATAAGTGATTAACTTCAACCCCTTATATTTTGTATGATACTCAAATCCTAGTATATTTGCTACCCTCTTCATTATTCTGGAGAAGTATTCCATGCAAATGACAAAAATAAGTGGGTATATTGGCCCCTCTATCTCAATCCACGTTTACCCCCGAATGTTTGCATACAAGCCCCTATTCAAAGCAATACTGTATTGTTTTGTGGATATACAATTCATCACCCACTTAATGAACTTCATAGGGAGGTTCATAGTATATAACATTTCTTCCACAAACTCCCATGCTACTGAATCGTATGCTTTATTGAGATCAATTCTAATCAATCAAATCTTGGTGGTGGCTTTTTTGCTATATAGTCTTACTAAATCTTGAAAAATGAGAATGGTCTGCACAATACTTTTTCCAGCTATAAATGCACTCTGATTATCAGATATTAGATGATGGAGGACTAGTTTGAGCATATTACAAAGCATCTTGGATACTATTTTGTAAATTTATTGCAATATACTATTGGCCTGTAATCTCCCACATTAGATGCATGTGAAGTCTTTGGTATCAGTGTAATTACTATGTTATTCAATGCTTTGAGCCTTTTTGCATTTCTAAGGAATTCCAGCACAACTTCAACCACAGCTTTCCCTACTATTTCCCATCCCTCTTTAAAGAACTAACTACCAAAGCCATGTGGGCCTGGTGCCTTATCTCCAGTAATAACCCAACTTTATTTTGAATTGCTCTTCTAGTTGTGTTTTTTGTATAACCGAAATAATATGATCCTGTCTTACCAAGATGCTATAAAAATGCTCCATGTCCCTTTTATTGGTCCCTAATAGCTCTTCATAGAAGGTTATAAATGCCTTAGAAATCCTCTCTAGATCATTGGTGTTATGCCATTCTGCATTGTCAATAGAGAATATTCTATTGGAGTTTTTGTAGATTTCGTTAAACTGTGGAAAAATTTTGTGTTCATGTCTCCTTGAATCAGCCACTATACTTTGCACTTTTTCCTCAAGAACCTTATCTCTAGCAGTATTCTATATTTTAAATTCCCGGTACATGTTAGTTTCTTCAGCTATCATTTGATTGTTACATGGATCCAGTTGAATTCTTTCTTAGCATTTTTGAAGCTTCTGCATCGCCTCATCTGCCTTCCTTTCAACCTCACTAAACTTGTCCTTGTTCAGCTTTTACAATGTACGTTTCATCTTGTTTAATTTTCCCACTAATTCATACATTTTAGTGCCCTTCATATCAATCCACCACCCTGTTTTTTTCTCCTTGGAGTCTGGCACCAAGCTCCATATATTAAAGTGTCTGAACATTTTATTCTTTGGTTGGATACTATTGTCCCAGCCTATAATGTACTACTAATACAGGTAGGTTTAGTTCCCACTCAACATTTAGCATTACTCTATCAGTTCTGTTGAGTACTCTATCTACCTACTTTGCTTTTGCCCATGTGAAGAAAGTTTTAGTGGATTTAAGGTCCAACAATGAGCAGTCCGTAACATCACTTTTAAAATCTCTTATCTCTTCCATTGTGATAGGGCTTCGCACATTCATCTTTATGCAGAACACAATAGAAGTCTCTTATTATAACCCAAGGTAAATATCTTTAATCGCCATCCAAAGATCTTTACTGAGTGCAGCATCATTGAATGCATATACCATAGTCATATGCAATGTTCTGCCAATCCCTCTATGGTGTAGCTCACAGTAAATTAATTGTGTTGTCACTTTGATTATGACTCCATATAACATTGAATTCCATAGGATCTATATCCTTCCACCTAGATGTTGGGATAGGTTTATGCCGGACGATTAGCCTTGACAGAGGTGAAGAGAGATATGTTGGGATTTTTCTCTCTTCACATTGCTTTCCAGATGACCAAATACCCCTATCCTAGCATTATGCATGAACAACTTTATCTCATTTTGTTTGTTAGGTTTATTTAGTCATCTGCTTTTCCAAAAACCAATGCTATCTATTAGGATGGGGGACACCTTCACCCTTGCCATGTCCTGGATTCCTTGCACCTTGCACTTCCTTGGGAAATAAGATCTTGGTTCTCTTGAGTATTTGTTCCTCCCTTCCCCTAGTTGTTTCTCCACTAGGCTAGATAATGTGCTTTCTATCTTAATGGTTGTATCTGTATAGTAAGCCTTTTTTTATGTATTTCCCTGCCTTGAAATCTTGTTGGTTAATATGCTTGTCTGTTGCTTATTTGTTTTGATTTCTCCCTTTTCTACAAGAATTTTGTTCATTACCTATTTTGTTTTCTCCTAGCCATTGTTGATCTCACTTTTCTTTTCCTACCTATGTTGGTCTTTATTTCCTTCTATTTTCTCCTGCTTACCCTTTTCTTCCTTACGGAATTTTGCCGCATTCTTTAATTTTCAGCCCCGCCAGTCTTGCCCACACATGTATCTTCTCAATTTGAGTTTTAGAGTAGTCCATATCTGGTTTCGATGGCTTTACTATGACTGGCTTTCGGTCGAACATTTGGACTCTCTCCTCTACCACTTTGTTCCTATTCTCCACATCATGAAAACGAACAATGAACACACCTCGACTAACTTGTTAAACCTTATCAATTCCTAATTTCTCCCTTATCCTCCGAAAGTATCCATCCATTATAGGTTGTTGAAGATAGGAACCTAGGACATAGCAGACCATCACATATGCATATACTTCACCCGTATATCCCCTTTGTACTCAAAATTTCTCCAACTGCAAGAATTCATGATTTAAGGCTTGCAATTAAATTTGATTGCGTACCTTTGTTCTCACTACTATTGATCCAAGTAAAGGTGATTCTTGAAGAGTGACAAAGGAAGTTAGATATGAACCAGGTCCAACCTAGTGGAGCACAAATATGGATAGACTCAACCATATAAGATGCACGTGAAGGAGATAAACTTAACTTGAAAGAAGTAATATCTCCTGACCATAATCGAAAATGTTGCATATTGGATAAGGAGAAGGACTCCTTTCTCAAAGAGAACACGATTTGAGAAAGGGAAGGAGTTAGAGGCTGGGATTAACTAGAGCTCTTCGAACAAGGAAGAGTAGCATCATAATTCTAGTCAATCTTTATTTACTAACTTTATAAATATCAGTGTTGTTCTCTTTTGCAGATAACACACATAAGCAGAAATTAAATGTGAATTGAGAGCAAAATAGCAAGGAAATTTGTGTGTGATTCAAGTATGTAAACTTGAAGCTACTTGAACCAAATAGAATAGCCAATTCCAAGTGCCTGTCTTTTATTCTAGTTCAACTGTAGTAGGTGTTTTTATATTATAGCTTTCAGCTTTATCTAGAAGTAATTGTATTAGGTACTCAACATTTTCAAGTTAGAGTTAACTTGATCTTATCGTGATAGTTGAGGATGTGTGCTACAAGAGGATTAGAGTTAGTCCTAGGTTTATTAAAGAGTTTTTGTAAATGCTATTTTTGGCTTAGTGATTTTAGTAGAGAGTTTGGGAAAGTCCTACTAGAAAGTATGTGGTGGTTTTTTCACGTTTTGAGCCAGGTATTTTCCACATAAAATACTTGTGTTCTTTACTTTATGTATTTATTATTAATGAAATAATAGGTTAAGGAACACATAGAAGAACAGGTCATTCCATTAACAGCTTAAGCGAAAATTTGGTCATCACACAAATCACCCCCTCTTGTGTGATATTGAAGTATAAAACATCAATTGGTATCAGAGCGGGCTATCCTTGAAAAGTCTAATACCTTAGGAGAAGATCAAGATGGGTGCACCAACTAGAAACTAGAAAGGACAATCCACTTCTAGGTCTTCACTCTTTAATGGCCAGTGCTACTTCTGGTGGAAAAATAGGATGAGAGATCACATTATCGGAGAAGATTATGAACAATGAAACACTGTTACTAATGGTCCCCTAAAAACAATGAAGAAGAATGCTGAAGGAGAAGATGTGTAGAAAACTAGAGCTGACTATAATACTGAGGACTTGAAGAAGTGGGAAAAGAATGCTAAGGCCAAGAAATGGCTTATGTGTGGACTTGGTTCAGATGAGTATAACAGAATTCAAAGTTGTACTACTGTTAAGGAAATTTGGGATACTTTAAAAGTGGCTCACGAAGGAACTCCTCAAGTGAAGAGATCAGTAGGAACACTGATGTACTCTCGATAATGGAATTTCACCATGAAGGAAGGAGAAACCATCCTAGAGATGTATATAAGGTTCACAACACTAAGAAATGAACTTAAATCTCTTGGAAGGATTATCCTTGAAGAAGTCAAGGTTGAGAAAATTTTGACAAGGGTTTTGCCAGTAACTTGGGAAAGCAAAATCATTGCTATTCAGTAATCATAGAACATTGCCACTCTCAAGTTGGACGAGCTAATTAAAAATCTCACTACCTATGAACTTAGAAGGGAAACCATGAAGATGGGTGCACCTAAGAAGGAAAAGAGCCTGGCTCTCAGCATCGATGAAGGTGTAGATCTAGAGGAGGATTATATATCTATGATCATGAGAGATTTCAAGAAGTATCTAATGAGAGAAAAGGGTTCTTCAATAGGTGCAACATACAAAAAATTAAGATCCCCTAAAACATAGACCAACGAGGGCTGTTACGAATATGGTAAGACTAACCATATGATCAAAAACTGTCTTCAATGGAATATTGAATGGAAGAAGGAAAGGGTTGAATGAAGAAACAGGAAAAAGGAACAGGTTCATCCCAAAAAGAATAAAGGATCAACAAATGTTATGGTTGCTGCTTGGGGAGAAGCTCAGATAAGGATTCAGAAGATGAAGATGGAGTGAACATGCACTTATGGCCACTGGAGAATCTGATGGGGAATCAGAGGTCCAAGTGAAGGGGAGTAGCCAGATATGGTATATTGATAGTGGCTGCTCAAAGCATATGACTGAAAGCAAGAAATAGTTCCTTTCACTTGAGGACCTAAAAGGAGGTAATGTCTCCTTTAGAAATGGTATGAAAGGTGAGATAATTGGGGTTGGAAAGGTAGGTACGACAGGCTCACACTCTTTTGAGAATGTCTACTTGATAGATAGATTGAAATATAGACTAATTAGTGTATCACAACTATGTGACATATGTAACTTGGTTACATTCACCTTTACCAGATATTTAGTGATAAATCTTACTACTAACAAGATTATTTTGCAGGGAAAAAGAGTAAACAATATATACATTGTACGTCTGTCCACTCTTTTAGAAAATGAATTCACTTGCTTAAGTGTGTTGGACAATGATCCCCTTCTTTGACACAAAAGACCTGGACATGCAAGTCTAAGTCAACTTAAATAATAAGTCTCCAAGGACATGGTGATATGGCTGCCTAACATCAAGTTTAAGGAAGAAAATGTTTGTGAGGCTTGTGCAATGGAGAAGAAGGTAAGATCCTCTTTTAAATGCAAAAAAATGGTAAGCATGACTAGTTCGATGGAACTGGTTCATATGGTCTCTGTGGTCCAATGAGAACATTAACTAGTGGTTTTAAAAAATATGTGATGGTTCTTGTTTATAATTACTCTAAGTTTACTTTGAAATTGTTTTTAACATCTAAGGATGAAGCATTTAACATGTTTATTTCTTTTGTTAGAAAAACTCAGAAACAACTAGGTAATCAACTTGCATCAATTTGGTTTGATCATGGAACTAAATTTGAAAATGCTAAGTTTGCTAAATTTTGTGATGAGCATGGCATAGATCATAATTTCTCTACCCCTAGGAATCTACAAAAAGATGGAGTAGTTGAAAGAAAAAATATGACACTTGAAGATATGGCTAGAACTATGCTTCTTTCTAGTAATCTGCCCCATATCTTCTGGGCAGAAGCTGTAAACACTATATGTTACATTATTAATAGGTGCATGACTAGACCTCTTGTAGAGAAGACTCCATATGAGTTACTTAAAGAGAGAAAACAAAATATATCCTATCTTAGGGCATTTAGATGCAAGTTCTTTGTGCACAACAATGAAAAGGACTCCCTAGGTAAGTTTGATCCCAGAAGTGATGAGGGAGTATTTTTTGATTATTCTTCACATAGCAAAGCTTATAAAGTGTACAACAAAAGAACTAAGTGTGTAGAAGAAAGTATACATGTAGTTTTTGATAAAACTAACATTCTTTTTAAGAGATCGGAACATGAAGATGGACCTATTGGATTGGTTAAAGGTGTAAATGAAGTCACAGCCCAAGCTGAAGCTGCACCAGAAGAAAGAACAGGTGCTGGAAGAGGTTTTTCCATCCAGGGCAACCTGATAGGGGGGACTGAATAAAGAAGAACTAAATCTAATTCCTAAATAAAATCTTTCCATAAGCTTGTTCCTCAGCAACAAAACATGGAAGAAACATCAAACAAAAGCTAGTTGGTTATGAAACCTTACAAGTATTAAAGTTCTCATCCCATTTAGAACATAATTATTGATCCAACTTCTGGAATTAAAACTAGATGTCAGTTAAAGAGTCTTTGTGCTTTTGACGCTTTCCTATCTCTTATTGAACCTAAAAATGTTGTTGAGGCTTTGCAAAATGTAGAATGGTTAAATGCAATGCAAGATGAACTCAATCAGCTTGAAAGGAGTCAAGTTTGGCCTCTAGTTCTATGACCCAAGAATAGATCAGTAATTGGCACTAAATGTGTTTTCAAATATAAACTTGATGAAGATGGAACTGTTATAAGGAACAAGTCAAGGTTGGTGGTTCAAGGTTATAGCCAAGAGGAGGGCATAGACTATGATGAAACATTTTCTCCACTTGAAAGTTTGGAAACAATAAGACTCCTCATAGCCTTTGCGATATACATAGAATTTACTCTTCAATAGATGGACGTCTAGAGTGCCTTCTAAATGGCTACTTAAAGGAAGAAGTGTTTATGAAACAACCTCCAGGGTTTGAAAGCAAGGAGTGTCCAGATCATGTATACAAACTAGACAAGGCACTCTATGAACTCAAGAAGACTCCTAAAGCATGGTATGAATGACTATCCAAATTACTGCTTGAACATGGCTACAAGAGAGGTAAAATCAATAGCACTCTATTCTTTAGGGAAAAAGGTAAGGATCTTATAGTAGTACAAATATATGGTGATGACATATTTTTCGGGAAACCCCTGAAAAACTGAGTATGAATTTGCTAAACTAATGGGGAGTGAATTTGAAATGAGTATGATGGATGAGCTTAATTTCTTCTTAGGCTTATAAATAAAAAAACTCAAATGGAACCATGAAACATTAGCAGATATATAAAAAAGAGTTGATTAAGAAGTTTAAAATGGAAGATTCAAAGGAAATAGACACTCCTATTGCAACAGCAACAAAATGGGACATAGATGAACCCAGTTCATCTATTGATCAGAAATTATATAGGGGTATGATTGTTTCATTTTTATATCTTACTGCTAGCAGAACTGATATTGTTTTTAGTGTAGGGATTTGTTCTCGATTTAAAGCAAATCCAAAGGAATCCCGCTTGACTGATGTCAAATGAATATTAAGATCCTTGAAAGGCACTATAGACCTTTACCTTTGGTATCCAAAAGGTGGTAACTTTAACCTAGTGGGATATGCTGACACTAACTATGTAGGTTTCCTTGTGGACAGGAAGAGTACCTCGGATATGGCACACTTTTTGGTTCATGTCTTGTGTCATGGTCTACTAAAAACAAAAATTCAGTGGCCTTATATACTACTGAAGCTGAGTATGTTGCTGCTTCTTCCTGTTGTGCTCAATTGATGTGGATCAAATAACATTTGATGGATTTTGGTATTGAAGTTGGTTGCATCCGTATTTCTTGTGATAACACTAGTGCTATTCGTATGACTAAGAATCTGGTTCATCATATGATAACTAAGCACATAGATGTTAGACACCATTTTTTTAGGAACAACTATGAGAAAGGACTGATCACCATAGAATTTTTTGCTACTGGTAAGCAGATTGCTGAAATCTTTACAAAAACACCGAGTAGAGAAAGATTTGAAAGGAACAAGTTAGAACTAGGGATGATTAAGATCGCCTAATAGAGTCAATTCAGAATGCACAATGAAAAAAACGAAAAAAAATTTTGGTTCGGAAATCTGGAACTTATGTAAATATCTAGACTAATCGTTGCTCAGTATCATACTGTAAATAGTATACTACTGTGCCATGTGTTGATATGACTCACTGATCTCTAACAATATTTCTTCTATTTTTGCAAATTTAGGCATGATCAACAGGATTCTTAGTGAAGAACCTGATTTATCACTACTGGTTCATCTGAATAATGAGGTATATTTTCTACACTGCACACAATTAGAAATATGATTATTAATTCATGAGCAGAGTCCTACATATGTTCAAAAACATCAAAAAATTTATCTTTTTAAGTTTAATCTAGTTCCGTTTCAAATAGTCTCCTCACCGTATAAGACTACCAAGATTCAAGGGAAGCTTAACCGCGCTTTTCAACCAGATATTTTAGGGTGATTAGACTTCTAATAGTTGTCTTCGTATATTAATTACCCTCTCCCTTTAAAATCCATCATCATTACCACTTCCACTCCAATAATTTTCAAAACCATATAAATTTCTTCTATTTTCTCTTCTTCTCTCTTCCAAAACTCAAATCGCCAATTTCTTCCACAATTTATAGAAAATAACCAACCCCCGAGATAACCCACACCTCCTCCACCTACTCCATCCAGTTCCTCTACTACTCCTTAACCCAACACCACCCCTCAACCTAGGAGAAGGCGAGTAAAGATACTTGATCGAAAAACTGTGGCTACAGGTGCACTTTCCAAGAAATTAAACTTACACTTGAAGTCTAGTCAAGCCCAAAATTCCCTAAATTCATAGGATTATTTCAAGTCTGTGAGTGAGGGGAAGGAACTGGATCTTCTGATTCTGAGCAGGAAACGTATGTGCCAAATACCTCTACTGAGGTAATTTTGGATCTAGCTAAAAATTTGGAAAACCGATTTGTTTTGGTTGGATCTGTTGTGGATGTGGAAAAGGGAAAGAAGTGACTGATTCTTCACCCACCTATTAACATTTAGAATTGCTATATATGGAGCTGAGCCAGAAAAGGTGGTAGAAAATAGCAAGAAAATAGGGGGAAATGGTTCAGGAGAGGCTGTCGAAGGGCTAGTAAATCTCAATACGCATACAGATGAACCTAGTTCATCTATTGAGGACTACCTAGCAGATCTTCTCAAGAAGGTTGGTGCCAACTATAACCCCAAGAAAAAGATAACTCCAACTCCAAAAACCCTTAGCACTACAAGAACCACCAAGAAGAGGAAGGTTGCTTCTCCAACAACTACTGATATTCCTTTACCTAAACAAGAAGTACGTCAAAGCAGAGTGAGGAGTAGTTGCCAAAAGCTAAATAAGAAATTAAGAAGAAAAGTAGGTCGTGGGTTTTTCACCTTTTGAGCCATGTGTTTTTCATGTAAAATACTTGTGCTCTTCACTTTCCATATTTACTATTTATGCAATAATAGGTTAAGGAACACTTAAAAGAACCACGTCCTTTCATAAAAAACTTAAGCAAAAAGTCGGTCAGCGTACAAATCACCCCCTCCCTCTTTATGTGGTATTAAAGTATAAAACATCACCTACCTATGGCTCCCTCTTCCACCATGTCAGCCTAGGATGTTTTCCTCGAGCTTAGATCCATACACCCCCCTTCTCTATTTGTTAAATTGCTCATTTGCTGTGTTTTTTATGTGGATTCCATGGTTAGATCTAATGGTATTAGTCCTTGGCTTGAATTAATGCTACACTATTTCTTCGCATTAGCAGAGTCCGGTATTCCCATTTTCTCCTTTGCTATTCCTTGATTTCTACCTTTCAATTGACATCCCCTCCATGTAGTCTATGATTTTTTTCATCATCAATAGGGCTGAGAGAAGCTTTCATTCTAGAAAGAGAAATTCACACCGTTAAACTATATTTCTACCCATGGGGTACTATTGTATTATATCCAAGTAAAGTTTCATAGGAAGTACAAATACACCCTTTATAGCACTTTTAGACAAGGTTTTGATGAATTAGAAATGCTTAGTTCTTAGTTTTTGGTAGTTTTATAGTTAATTAGATGTTTGTTCAAATTTTTGAAAGCCATTGAATCAAAATTTTAGGGGATAAAGATGACGAAAATGGATAGAATCGATGAACATGAACATATCCATAGACAATAATGAGTTTTAATTTGTACCTAATGTTTTGGCGATGATTTTTTTATCTTCATTGCATTACTTACCTTATATTTTGGTGCTTTACTGATAAACGGTGTGACATTTGAACTTTATTAAGTTGATTTTATATGTAAGACCATTTGAACGCAAAATGGGATGGAAGTTGCACGAATAATGTTAAAAATTCAAGAAAAGAGCACGACAGGAAAATCTACACAAGGGACGAAAAAGACATGCCATAGACAAACCCTTGCTAGGACCATTACTAGTCTTAGATCAGGTTACACTTGGAGAGAGGCATGGTCCATCTCGCCCCATACCATGCCTAGCGAGGTCCCTCACCAAACCCCATACCAGGCCTCGCGAGGTGTGATGACCCGACTGGTTGTTTTGAGAAATTGTGCCCCATTTGGCAGTTAGAGGTCTCGAGCAGCTTGATATTAGGTATATCGACTTGTGTGCATGGTTGGATCCAGTTTTTGGATGAATAAGAATTGAACTGGAATAAGGAACCTAGTTTTTGAAGTTTAAATAATGAAAATTTGACCGGAATCAGACTTTTGAGTAAGCTGCCATAGAATAGGTCGTGGGAGATCCCAACAGCTTTGTATGGTAATTTTGGATTTAGGCACGCGTCCGGATTAAGGTTTGGAGGCTGAATTGAGGAACTTCGGCGAATGTTAGAAAAGTTGAAGTTTGAAAAATAGAGAAGTTTGACCCATAGTTGAATTTTGTGATATCGGGGTCGCAATACGATTCCGAGTGTTTGAGAAGCCCCTCATGTCATTTTGGACATGTCAGCAAAATTCGGCATCACTCGGGGTTGATATGATCGGTTTCGGCACATGTTTTTGAATTTGGAAGATTTGGAAATTAATAGTTTGATTCTTGCTGTGATTCACCATTTCAGCATTGTTTGATATGATTTGAGATATCAAGCAAGTTCGTGTTAGGCTATATGACTTGTTTTTGTGTTTGAAGGGGTCCCGAGGGCCTCAGGTGTGTTTCGAATGGGCTACGAACAATTTTCCCTTGTTTTTGACAACTATTTTCGGCTTCTGGTATCCTCTTTTGAATTTGCGAAGAACCTTCACATTCATGAAGCTTTGCTGGTGACCATCTGAAATTCTTCTTCACATTCGCGTTTAGAAACTCTTGTTCGTGAAGCTCTGTCTCTCCCACGTCGCGTTCGCGTTCCCCTCTCGCATTCGCATAGTTATGCCATTCTACTCTTCGAGTTCGCGTACTAGTTCACGCATTCACGGACACATTGTCATGTTCGCGAAGAGTAACCTCAGCACCTTCACTTTTTCTTCTTCACGAATGCGGTCCTCCCTTTGCCTTCACGATGCACAAAAATCTGGGCAGATAGAATATATCCCAAAATCGAGAGTTTCACAATTTTTATCATATTTTGACTTCTAGAGCTTGGTTCTTGGCGATTCTTGGTGGGGTTTTGATGTAATTCAGTTGGGTAAGTGTTCTTCAGCTATAATTAAATATATTCCATGAATGTTTCCTTACTTTTATCATTTAAATTGTATTTGGAGTTGGGAAAGGAGTTGGTTTTTGAGAAAAATTTCTAAAATTAAAAATCGTGATTTAATGGACCAAATGGTATCGAAATTTGTCAAAATTTCTATGGTTGAACTTTTATCAGAATGGGTATTAAATTTTTTAATTTTTTTAGGCTTCAAGGTGCAGGCCCGAGGGTCGACTTTTGGGCCGACTATTAGAATTTGATCAAGATTGAAACTTTATGATTCAGAATAGTCTCTGATATGTTTTATTTGTACTTTGAAGTTAATTTGATTAGATTGGAGCCATCCGGAGGTATTTTCACCTGAGAAGTGCATCTTAGAGTATCAGTTTATCATCTTTGAGGTAAGTATCTTGCTTAACCTTGTGTGGGGGTCTTTCCCTTAGGAATTGAGTCTTATATGCTAATTGTAGTCTGTGCATGCGACGTGACGAGTGTGTGCTCAGACGTATTTGTGGAAACATGCTTAAGGGATTTTTAGGTCCTTATGATAAAAATGTGGGTAGTATTCCTCAATGATTGAATTTAATAATTTCATAAATTGTCTTTATATGCTCCATATGATGCTGCTAGCTTTTCCTTGAATTCCTACGTATTGCATTTACCCTTAATTAACTTAATTGAGGTGATCACCTTCTTTATTATTTTGATACTCTTGATTCTGAGTTCCTTATGACTTTGTACAAATAGGTTACATGTTAGATTGTTGTGATTACAGGTGTAGTTATCACGTGTTTGTTATGTATTGTTATTTAGTTGAGGTTTCATTGTGATGTTAATTTTCGGTACAAGTTTGGTTATAGTTGATTTCCTTGTTGAGACATATTTAATCCTATTGTTGGTTCCCTTGCCGGGATGTGTTTACTCTTGTTGTTGACTCCATTGACAGGATATGGTTGTTTCCTTATTGTCCCCTTGCCGGAATTCTTTTGTGATTAGTGTTGGTTTGAATATTAAATGGATTGGGTTGCACGCCACAATAATATTAAATGGATCAAGTTGCACGCCGCAACAATATTAGATGGATTGGGTTGCACGCCGCAACAATATTAAATGGATCGGGTTGCACGCCGCAACAATATTATATGAATGGATCAGGTTGTACACCGTAACAATATTAAATGGATCAGGTTGCTCGCCACAATAATAATAAATGGATCAGGTTGCTCGCCATAACAATAATAAATGGATTGGGTTGCACGCCAAAACAATATTAAATAGATCGGGTTGCACGCCGCAACAATATTAAATGATATGGATCGGATTGCATGTTACAACAGTAATATATTGTTGGGATTGAGTTATACGCCGCAACAAGAAAGAATAAAAGTAAATTTTGATGGCATGGTGAGAGCGTGAGAAAAGGCCCGAAGGGTGATGACGTGCACTTTCTGTTGTTGTGTTTATTTGTTGTTATCGATTCAAATGTTTAAACTGTCTAATACATTTATTGTTGTGGTCCTTTGTGTTAGGACCCACAGTGTTTTCAATACTTCACCGTGTATATATATATATATATATATATATATATATATATATATATCAAACTTCAATAATTGTTACATCCTTAATTCAATTAGTTCCTCCATTATATCCTCTTGAACCGTCTGATGTTGTATTTTTCTTAAAAAGGAATTTCTACTAAGTTTTAAATTATCATTTCCCCTATTAAAGGCAATAATTCTTCCAATCTTGTATATTAAAATTTAACGGGGTAACTTTTTCCTCGAATGATTTCTCAAAACAACTTCATCCTTTCTTGTTGATTTTCCAAACTTATTTAGAAATTGAAATTTAATTTATATTATGTAAATAGGACTTCCTGAACATCTCTAGTGCATTTGTAAGGACAGTTTGGTGATGTGTATCATGTGGACTTTGTTGTTAAGAGTGATAGCCTGTATGAGTCCGCCGACCTATATGGTATCTGGTCCCATATGAGACTGATACATAGAAAGCAGTAAAGGCAGAAATTAAAGGAGGTCAGAGGCTTTTCAATGAGGAAAAATCCCACACAAAGGGATAAAAAAACCATGACCTTCACTAGTAGGCTTTAAACTCAACTAGCTTGTAATCTACCTATTACAAGCCACTTTGCGAACTCCCTTTTGTAAAGACTTCAAACTAAGTTTTGATGTACCACCACAAGCCACTGTACAACTCTGTTAGTTATAGGGGACTTAACTTATGACTATTCCTAGTCAAAACATAAACTCTATAGTTTACGAATTTGTTTTGATTCTAATACATCGCTTCTAAGAAAGCAAACTAGCAATTACAACGTAGAACAATTAACAAGATTAAAACTCAACCTTGGACATACAAAAGACTCAATTTGAAGCTGATCCGTAGAGTTGTCTTCTTGTTCTTGACACACAGTGACTTCAAACGCTAGATGAACTTTGTTAAGCTTGAGATAATATCACTGTTATGCATAAAAGAAGTGTATCTTGCACTAGGTTGTTTTATCACAAAAGATGTCATAATAGATAGTGATGTCAACTCTTGGTGTACTTCTTTTCAGAGAGAATTGATTGATGCACTGTCTGCACAGCCACTTCTGGGAAGGTGCGTTCCAGTTGGACTTTGTGCTTCTGTCAGGATATACCAATGAACCAGGTCCTAATACTTCTGTCAGGACATACCCATGGACTAGGTCCTAGTTATGTTCCTCTTCTGAAACACTTGCTTGATGGACTTTTTTCTGCTACGTTCCAGCTGTGCACTTTGACCTGTACTTTTCTCAGAGAACCCTACGGGAGCAGGTCCCTATTGTGTTTCTCTTTATCTTGAATGTGTACAATTACTGACTTGTGCTTTTGTCGGAGAAATCTGAGGGACCAGGTCATCGGGTCCCTATTGTGTTACTCTATGTGGTCAGTCATCCATTTACTGATGCTCAAGCTTCGACCAGTTCATATGGGATGTGTATCCGGCAGAGAAGGTTCTCTATCTGGTTCTTTACAACAAGGTTGTTAAGTCATCAAAACATAAGAAGCATAAGATTAAGTACAACCCATCAATTTCCCCCTTTTTGATGATGACAAACTTAAATATAGACAATATTTGTTTAGAGAAGAAATACTAGATGAGATACCAGTAATACACGAAGTTCACCCTTAATCTCATTTGCCCAGAAATACATGAAGTTCCCCTTAGTCGCAGATCTCCCTACAATACTGCCATGTTTACCCCCTTTAAAAACCTATCATATTTCCCCCTTTTGGCATCATTAAAAGGAACAGCTAGGAAGAAGGGCACAAGCAGGTAATAAGAACAAATAATTCTAACACAAGTAGCTCATGCCATATATGTGCAGACAACACGACATAGAAGAGAAGCTAGAAGAACACAATATTGTACATGCAAAGAAATGGGAGCTATTTCATTAATGTTTACATTGGACTCAGCAAGTCAAGAGCAGTAATGAGTAAGTTCACATGCCACAAACCAAACAAAAACAAGTAAACACAAGTAAAATAGCAGCCACACAACGTTTACACAAAAATAGCTTGACACTAAGAGGATTCTAGGAAACACTAGAGGAAGAGGGTTTAGAGGAAGAGGCAGCAATGGTTTTGAGAACTAGGTGTAATCTACCATTTGTAACTAGATGTTCTTCAAGTATTTGAGCCCAAAAGTCTCTCATTTTCCTTTCTCAGTTGGGCAACCTCCTCATGTAAAAGAAATAGGTCCCTGAGCTGCTTGGCTAAGCTGGGTTTCCAATATGGCATTTCAAGCCCTCAGCCTTCTCAATTTCTCCAAGGATGCATTTTGAGCATTTATAGGCTAAGAAATGGTTGAGATATTCCCACCAACCTTTTCTATACATCCACATTCCTCTAGACTGGTCTTACAGAATATCTGCTTGCGTGCGCCCACTCTAGGATTCCGCAAGGGAACCTTATAGAATCTAAACATTTAAGTGAGGAGAAAGCCATAATGTAACCCATGATTGCCACCATTAAAAGTTTTCACCTTCTGCATGTGATCTATCATGATTGATGGCAATTTGATTGGTACAAACTCATCAAGCGCTTCCATCAGACCAAATCTTAAACTTTGTGACAATGGAACGTCACTCAAAGCGGGGTAAGATTACTTTATTAACCAGTTCAAAGAGAAGCTGGTACTCAGGAAGCAATACCTTCTTATAGACATGTTCCCCCTATTGAATAGCTTGCTCTTTCATGATGGCTCTCCGAAAGTTTATTCCACAGACATCCTTAATTGAGGACACACCCTCACACAGAATTATCAGCATTTTTCCCAATATTGAAGAGTCAACTACGATATCCACTCTTACAAGTGCATAGATGTGATCCCCCTCAACAGTGAAGAGACATTAGTAGAAGGTTTGCATTACATCTTCATACACAAGAGGCATGCTCCCTTCAAACAGGTGTTCCCATTGTTGAAACTCCACAATCTCAAGAATCTGTCTCATGCCTGCCATTTCTGAAATTGCTGGATCAAATGTTTGACCCCACAAGACTTTTTGAGTTCTTAATCTTTGCTGCCACTGAACACTATCACAGGTGAAGGACCTTGTTGAACCAGGTTCCTTAACAGTTTCCCTTTCTTGTTTGTTGGTCCCTTCGGCATACTTTCCTTTCTGGCATGCTTCCCCTACAATATTATCCTTAGACATAGCTAGCTAAGTTTTACTCTGTTTAGACTCGCTGTTGTGTTTCCTAGATGACCCTTTCTACTGCTCAACAGTTTTCTTAAGTGTCATAGACTGTTGCACTAAAGACCTAGGTTTCATAGAAGCATCTATGTTTACATGATTTACTGACACACTCTTGATGAAATCTTTTGGATTCATTTTCCTTTTTTTCCTTGTCTTGACACTTCTCTTTCTTTTCTACGATGAGAATTCAAAATTCTCTTACTATAGTGACATGGTGATGAGTGATTTTGAGGAAGACTCAAAGAGCTTAGATTGAATAGGAGGTGCATAAGTGAGTTTGCATGGAAGTGAATTAGGTTAATTAGAAAGCTTCTCGGTAAGTATCTCATAAGCCAAGGACTCAAGGAATGTTGTGGTTCTTACATCTCCTAAGAATGGTAGGTCTTCCTTTTGATACTCTGAAGGAATATGACTCTTAGTAGATATAGCCATGAGGTTATGAGCGGCTTCTTTTTCTGGTGACTTCTTGAGAGTCACTCCAACATAGAGGTGTTCAAGTACTGATCAGGATCATCCTCAGGGGCTTCTGATACTTGAGGAGTAAGACCTCATGTGTGATCCTCTATGAGATCGTAGGATTAACAGGACATAGGATTCTCAAAGTAGTAATAAACATGGTTTATCAGAAATGGAAAAACTGTACGAGTGGAGGATGAATCAGAATTGTATAAAGTGGTAGAAGGTGTGAAATAATGATGCTCTGGGAATGATTTGAAAGGTGATGAAGAAATCATAGCAGTGTCAATGGCGGGGGAATGAGAAGATTGTTCAATATCCATTGGATGAACATTTAGTATATGAGTTGAGAGAGGAAGGAATAGATAGGAAGAGGATCCTAGCTATACACAAGGGATGAAGGTTCATAACTTGCTGTGAAAAAGAGGGAAATTTCTTATGGGGAGAAGAATTAATGATGAGTGGGGAGTGAAACAGGTTCTGAAACATATGAAAATAGCGGTAGATTTGTGGGGAAGTATTACCGTGCAGAGGGGAGGAAACATACTGAAAAGCGATGACACTCAGACGCTAAAAAGTTGAATTATGTGGCAGTTGAATTACAAAATGTTTATATTTTTTTTGTTTATAAAGGGCATGAAAATATTAAGTACATTACTACTAACCTCAGATATAAGAACCTGATGCAGAACAATCTTTTGAGCAAGATTTTCGCATCCCCTCCTTGTAGTTCATAACTGTACCTTTGGATTCCATGATCGTCATATGTGTTTACCTACAACGATATTGATGTGAGTTAGGATTGGTCAAAAAACACTTTAGCTACCTTTACCTGATGGTGTCTCACACAGACGACAGATGGAGCATCAGGTACCTCATTAGATTTGTGTGATCCCATCTTCACCTTGATTTTTCCGAACTATTTTCTACTTGAGGCTTTTATACTGATATCTAAGGTTAGATCTTTTATTATGCAATCCTTTCCACTAATTAATCCCTTCTTCACAGTTACCCTCAGGAGAAGATCTCACCCTTCAATGTGTTTGCAATTTCTCTCCAGATGTAAATGAGGTCATTTTGTTTTGCTTTCTTGTCTTCCAAAAGATAATGCATGAGTAAAAACAAGTGCACTTTGGTTTTCCAACTTGAGATAGAGGTTAGTTTGGAAGAGACAAATAGAGGTTAGTTTGATTTCCTGGCACTTTGTGTTATACTACTTATGTAATGCCATGAGCACCGTCTTTTCTTCTTCCTTCAGCTTTAGAGGTGGCGAATGACATACCATGTTCTTTGTTAGACATGGAAGGTGATGTTGTGTTGCATATCGCCAGTCTCGTTTCATCTTGCTCACTCTATCACCCTCCTGATTTAAAGCCTTGGACATTTCCCTGAGGCAGGATTGGTTCATCATATTAATCCTCACAGTTTCCTCATTTTTAGGAGGAGAGTGTTTTGATGAATACCCAATAAGCATTCCCTACAATTTTGTGGATTGCACTCTAGAAAAAGTCCTTAGCTCGTCCTTTTGCATTGAACTCCTCAAGCTGACCCTTCCTGTTGTATGGCATAAGGCATTTTCTTCCAATTTGTTAGCTCATGGAGAATTTTGATTAACGAGGCACCATGTACGACACCTGTTCTCAAAGTAGAGAGCAATGTTCATTTCTTTCGCCCATAGTTTCTTGGCGATTCCCAAGACGATGAGCACAGTCCATTCAGTAGTTTCCACATCCTTTCTTTCTTCCTTCATTAAATTTTGTGAGCTCGTGTCTAGGTCACTCTTGAATTTTGTAGACCTCGGTTCAGGTCTGACTGAGTTAGTTTCTTCGAATGTGAGAAATTTGCATATGCTACCCCATCAAACCCATAGTTGTTATTTCACTCATATCATTTTCCTCTTTCATGATCAGTAGGAGTGACTATTCTTGCTTTCTTTGTTCAATGATACTACTTGGCTAGTTATCAGATTGATGACAGCACCTTTTAGGACGTTCATATAGTGCTCGTCTCCACTCAAGTGTCAAGGGGAACCTTTTCGCCTTTTCATTAACTAAGAATGTATCCTTTACTTTCTTATGAAGGATACATTCCCTTCCTGCAGGGCTTTGAGTGAGAGGAAATTCATGATGTTTGGTTGTGTGCTTTAGGCATCCACTGTCCATAGTTCATCGCAGTCTATTTCCTTTCACTATTCCTTGCATATACACATCAAGGGTTAGATTTAGGTTCCTTGTTACCATAAAAAGGATGAATGAGGGATTTCTTAGTCCATGCAAGCAACATCCGCTTTTTTCGAGTGGTACATGGTCCTTTGCTAGTAGTCACTCTATCAGTAAATGCTTTGTTATTCTGAGTAGACTGAACCTTGGCTTGGCAATTTTTTTTAAAATGCCTATTGTTTCGCAGTGGGTAAGTATCCAGTTACCATGTATAGTGTCATACTTGTTGTATGGTTGAATGGAGTTTTCTCCCTTTGGAACCCAATGGTCTGCTTGTTCTCACTATTGTTGAGATACATGGTAGTGACTACATCTGAGGACCATGTCCATCTCAAGCATTTTTCAAGATAATTTCTTACTTTCTCCAACTTAGCTTGGAGTTGCTTATTTCTCTTAAGTTCACTGCAGAGACTGGTTTTTACGGTAGTTAACTCTTTTTCGAGCAAGATGTGCGACTCATTGGCCACTTCTTTCCCTTTTCTAAGACTTACATTCATATGTTCTCTATTTATTCCCTCAATGGTTGTCTCTATATCAGCGCATATTTCTAGAAGGTTATACCTTTCTTCTTCAGTTGAGGCAATCTTTTCTTCTAATGAGTGTTTCTTATTGCTAAGACCTTCTATTGGTTCTTTTAGATTAACAACTACTACCATCATATTGTCTCTCCCATTTTCCAAAGTGGTTATTTTTTCATTCAGGGCCTCCTTTCTCTAATTCAAGATCAGCTACGGTTTTATTCAAGTCCACTACATATACCACTAGATCATCTCTAGATTGCTCTGCCGCTTCTAGTTTTGTGGTCAAGATCTCCTTATCATTTACAAGGCTGTAATTGGCATCAATTAGGACAATAAATAAAGATCTTAGCTTCTTAGAAGAGTAGGATATCATATTTCTCTGAACGTCCCTAAAGTTTACCTCATCATCATTATTTGACTGAACCATAAATACAAACAGTAAATCATACATTGTTGCTTTAGTTTCCACTACCATCATGGAACTATTTTCTACATCTAATTCCCTTTCAGATTCACTCGAGGAGTCTCCCCAAGCAGCAAGGAACTGCTTAACAATATTGTCAGCATCGCTTTTTCGATTGAACCTTTTATCTAGGACCACGTTCTTTTTTACTGCTTTGTCAAAATTTTTCTTGTATTGGTCGTGTTTTGCGATTGGGTAGTCTTTGATAAAATGCCCCTACTTTCCACATCCGTGATAGATATCGTTGTTCCTTACAAGCTTGTTTCGGGGAATAACATCTCTAATTGAGTGAGGCTCATTTATGATGGAGGTGAATCTGGTGTGAATATCTTATGTGGACTCATCATTCTTCATCCCAAAGAGCTCGTATTCAGTGGTGGGCATGTCGATCTTGGATTCTTTGACTTGAGTGGTTTTTTTGTGCGCAGTTTATAAGGCTTCCCATATTTCTTTGGCAGTATCACATGCGAATACTCTGTTGTACTCATCAGGTCCTATTGCACACATCAAGATTTTCTTGTCATGATAATTCTTTTCAACAGTTTTCTGTCAATATCATTGTACTCTCTTCTCTCTTTGGGAACTAGAGGACCTGTTTCTTCAAGGTTTTTCATGGGAACATGTGGACTATCACAAATAATGTCCCACAGCTCTGAATCTTCTGCTTTAATGAAATCATGCATCTTGGTCTTCCACCAGCAATAGTAGTGACCATTGAATCTGGGAGGTCTATAGGTTGATTGTCCTTCTTCAAAGCTTGGTGGGGTGGCCATTGAGGATTTCTCCTAGGTGTTAGCCTGATAGGAAAAACCTACTCTGATACCAATTGATAGGCTAAATGAGTCCGCCAATCTATAGAGTATCTGGTCTTGTATGAGACTGATATGTAGAAAGCAATAAAGGCTGAAATAAAAGGAGGCCACAGGTTTTTCTACGCGGAAAATTCCCAAACAAGGGGATAAAAAAACTACGACCTACATCAGTATGCTTTAAACTCAACTAACTTGTAATCTACCTATTACAAGCCACTTTTCAAACTCCCTTTTGCAAAGACTTCAAACTAACTTCTGATGCACCACCACAAGCCACTCTACAACTCTTCTAATTACAGAGGATTTAATTTATGACTATTCCTAGTCACAACTTAAACTGTAAATTTTAAAAATTTGTTTTGTTCCTAATATAGCACTTCTAACAAAGCAAACTAGGAATTACATTGTAGAATAATTAACAAGATTACAACTCAACTATGGACATACAAAAGACTCAATTTGAAGCTGATCTGTAGTGGAGTTGTCTTCTTGTTCTTGACACACACAGTGACTTCAAACGCTAGATGAACTTTGCTAAGCTTGAGAGAATATCACTGAAATGCATAAAACAAGTGTATCTTGCACCAAGTTGTTTTATTACAAAAGATATCACAATACATATTGATGTCAGCTCCTGGTGTACTTCTTTTCAGAGAGAAGTGACTGATGCACTGTCTGCACAGCCACTTCTGGGCAGGTGCGTTCCAGTTGGACTTTGTGCTTCTGTCAGGATATACCAATGAACCAGGTCCTAATACTTCTTTTAGTACATACCAATGGACTAGGTCCTAGTTATGTTCCTCTTCTGCAATAGTTGCTTGATGGACTTTCTTTTGTATGTTCCAGTTGTGCACTTTGACTTGTACTTTTGTCGGTGAACCCCAACGGAGTAGGTCCCTATTGTGTTTCTCTTTATCTTGAATGTGTACAATCACTGACTTGTGCTTTTGTCGGAGAAATCTAAGGGACCAGATCATCAGATCCCTGTTGTATTCCTCTTATGGTCATTCATCCATTTGTTGTTGTTTAAGATTCGACCAGTTCATATGGGATATGTATCAAACAGAATAGGTTCACTATCTGGTTCTTTTCAACAGGTTTGTTAAATCATCAAAATATAAGAAGCATAAGATTAAGTACAACCCATCAAAAAGTGAGATGGAATATTTGAGGGCACGAGGTGCTATACGTGCTGAAAGTTCAAAAATTAAGATTATGATATGATGGATCGATGATTGAAATGGTCGGGATGGTGTATTGACCATGATATGATTGATCGAGTTAACATTGTGTCTTTAATTGGATAGATTCTTACTTGTCTCTATCTCTATTACTTCAGTGTTGAATGGCTTGGGCTATCTGATTTACTTGGTTTATGTGTGTTACTATCTGTGCTCTCCCTTTCATTGATTATACTATTTGTACTTATTTTTCTTCATGCGGTTGATATTACCTTGTTGTGTTTACCTTGATGTTTTATTATCATATCCTGTTCAATTCATTTGACTAGTAGGTGTCCTGACTGTTCCTCGTTATTACCCCACCGAGGTTAATCTTGATACTTACTGGGTACCATCGTGGTGTGCTCATACTACACTTCTATACATTTGTTTTTATGTACAGACATAAGTGAATTTTTAGTAGTTGTGCGGGTCTTCATGGTAGAGACTCAAGGTAAACCTGCTACAAGATTCACAGGTCTCGAAGTCACCTTCCGTTGTATGTAGTCATTGGCTCCTTTATTATGGGGAAGTGATGTATTATTTATGTAATTACTCTTATATAGGCTTGTAACTTGTACTACCAGATTTTGGGAAGTTGTTCACTGTATAAGGTTTTCATTTCAGAAGAATTCTAGTTGGTATTAGTTATTATTGTTATTCTGATATTTAGTAGGCTATTTGTATTGGTCGAGATGTAGTTCTTAGACCTGAGAGTGGTACTATAGTATTGGGGGTGAGGAGTGTTTAGAAGTATGTGGGCATTTTCTGCTAAGATTTGGATAATGGCCCTGACAGACGAGAGGGTTTCTTGACTTGTTGACTTCATAGGTGGTGATGAGTTCTTGCATATTTCTTTATCATGGATAGTGATGTGGAGGTCCGGAATAACGCTTTGTACAATGTGAGGTGTGTTGCCGGAAAGCAATGTATTATTTTAACAGCTGTGGTGGTAAGAGGTTGTTGCTTCGGGCACTGACTTGTGTGGAGAAACATCTAATTGTATTCAAGATTGGAATTTTTTGCTTGATTCAGCTTGTATAAGTGTTTTGAGTGTGATGATGTGGAATTCGGGCCCTATGATGAAATTCAGATGTTGAGGTCTGGGTCATGTTCTAAAGATATGGGCTTAGGAGGAGATGAGATCTTTAACTAAATTGCATTTTCAGTTCTGCTTAGGTTGGGTGATGGAGAATCACCTTCGGGTGTATGTATGGTGAGCTCATGCAGTGGTTCAATGAACGACTCTGGGCACGTTCAAGGACGAAAGTATGTCTGAGTGGAGGAGAATGTAACGACCCGATTGGTCATTTTAAGCAATGGCGCCTGATTTTACAGTTTGAGGTCTTGAGCAGTTTTGCCTTAGGTATACCGACTTGTGTGCATGGTTGGATCCAATTTCCGAGTGAATAAGAATTGAACTAGAATAAAGAACCTAGTCTTTGAAGTTTAAAAAGTGAAAATTTTATCGGAATTGGACTTTTGAGTAAACGGACTCAGAATGGGTCGTGAGTGATCCCAACAGCTTCGTATGGTAATGTTGGAATTAGGCATGCGTGTGGATTCAGATTCAGGGGTCTGTAGGTAAAATTGAGGTATTTCGATGAAAGTTGGAAAAATGAAGTTTGGAAAATACAAAAGTTTGACCCATAGTTGACTTTTGTGATATCGGGGTCGGAATGTAATTTCAAGAGTTTGAGCAGGTCCGTCGTGTCATTTTGGAATTGTCTGCAAAATTTGGCGTCATTCCGAGTTGATTTGATCAGTTTCAGTACAAGTTTTCGGATTTGGAAGATTTGGAAGTTCATTGTTCGATTCATGGTGTGATTCATTGTTTCAGCATTGTCTGATGTGATTTGAGACCTTGAGCGAGTCCATGTTTGGTTATATGACTTATTTGTGTGTTTGGACGATGTCCTGGGGCCTTGGGTGTGTTCTGGGTGGGCTACGAGTCATTTTCCCTTGTTTTTGAACTGTTGTTTTCTGCTTCTGGTATCCTCTTTCACGTTCGCGAAGATTTGTTGCTGACCACCTGAAATCCTTCTTCATGTTCGCGTTTAGAGCCTCGTGTTTGCGAAGCTCTGTCTCTCTTTACATCGTGTTTGTGTTCCCCTCTCGTGTTCGTATCTTTATCCAATTCCACTCTTCGCGCTCGCGTACTAGTTCACGCATTCGCGAAGAGCAGTCCTTGGGCCACTCAATTTCCCTTGTTCACGTTCGTGGACCCATTGTCGCGCTCACGATGAGTAACCTGAGCACCTTCACTTTTTCTTCTCCATGAACGCGATCCTCCCTTCGCATTCGCGATGCACAAAAATTTGGGCAGAGAAAATATATCCCAAAATCGAGGGTTTCACCGGTTTCATCATATTTTTGCTTCTAGAGCTAGATTCTTGGCGATTCTTGGTGGAATTTTTACGTAATTCGATTGAGTAAGTGTTATTCAACAATAGTTAAATATATTCCATAAATTTTTTGTCCTTACTTTTATCACTTATATCGTGTTTGGGAATGGGGAAGGAGTTGGTTTTTGAGGAAAAAATCTAAAATGAAAAAATCGTGATTTGAGGGAACGAATGGTATCGGAAGTTGATAAAATTTCTATGGTTGAACTCGTGTCAGAATGGGTATTCAAATTTTGTAAAATTTGTTCGGTTCTGATGTGCGTGTCAGGGGTCGACTTTTGGACGAATTTTTTGAATTTATCAAGATTGAAATTTTTTGATCCGGAATAGTCTCTTATGTGTCTTATTTGTAGTTTGAAGTTAGATTCTAGCTGTCCGGAGGTCTTTTCACTCGAGAAGTGCATCTTAGAGTATCGGTTTGTCGTCTTTGAGGTAAGTATCTTGCCTAACCTTGTGTGAGGGACTTTCCATTAGGAATTGAGTCTTCTATGCTAATTGTAGTCCGTACATGCGAAGTGACGAGTGTGTGCTCGGACTTATTTGTGGAAAAAAAGCTCGAGGGATTTTTAGGTCCTTTGTTAAAAATTTGGGGAGTATTCCATTATGATTAATTTTAATAATTGCATAGATTGTCTATATATGCTCCGTATGTTTTTGCTAGCTTTTCCTTGAATTCCTATATGTTGCATTGACTCTTAATTGACTTAATTGAAGTGATCACCTTCTTTATTGTTTTGATACTCTTGATTGTGAGTTCCTTATGACTTTGTGCAAATAAGTTACATGTCTGATTGTTGTGACACGTGTTTGTTATGTCTTGTTGTTTAGTTGAGGTTTCATTATGAAGTTAATTATCGGTGGAAGTGTGGTTATAGCTGATTCCCTTGCCGGGACATATTTAATCCCTACTGTTAGTTCCCTTGCGGGGAAGTGTTTACTCTTGTTGTTGACTCCATTGCCAGGATATGGTTGTTTCCATATTGTTTCCTTGCCAGAATTTTTTGTGTGATTATTTTTGGTTTGAATATTAACTGGATCAGATTGCACGCCGCAACAATATTAAATGGATCGGATTGCACGCCGCAATAATAGTAAATGGATAAGGTTTCACGCCGTAATAATATTAAATGGATCGGGTTGCATGCCACAACAATATTAAATGGATAGGTCGCAAGCAACAACAATATTAAATGGATCAGGTTGCACACTGCAACATTATTATATGAAATGGATTGGGTTGCACTCTGCAACAATATTAAATGGATCGGGTTGCACGCTGCAATAATATTAAATGGATCGTGTTGCACGCTGCAATAATATTAAATGGAACGGGTTGCGTGCTGCAACAATATTAAATGATGTAGATCGGGTTGCATGCCACAACAGTAATATACGGTTGGGATCGGGTTACGCGCCGCAACAAGAAAGAATAAAAGTGAATTTTGATTTGTATGTTGATGGCGTGAGTAAATTCTCGAAGGGTGATGTCGTGCACCTTCTGCTGTTGTGTTTATTTGTTGTTATCGATTCAAATATTTAAACCATCTAATTCCTTTATTGTTGTGGTCCTTTGTTTTAGGACCCACAGTGTTTTTAATACTTCACCATATTTATATATATGCATTTATACATTTCAATACTTCAAACTTCAATAATCGTTACATCTTTAATTCAATAAGTTCTTCCATTATATCCCCTTAAACTGTCTAAGGTTGTATTTTTCTTAAAAAGGAATTTCTACGAAGTTTTAAGTTATCAATTCCCCTGTTAAAGATAATAACTCTTCCAGTATTGTATTTTAAATTTTAATGGGTTACCTTCTTCCTCGAATGATTTCCGAAAACAACTTCATCTTTTCTCACCAATTTTTCAAACTTATTTAGAAATTAAACTTTAATTTATATTATGTAAATAGGACTTCCTGAACATCTCCAGTGCATTTGTAAGGACAGTTTGTGTTGTATATCATGTGAATTTTGTCTTTAGAGTTAGATGGAAGATTTGTGAACGGTGCCATATGTGCTGAAAGTTCAAAAGTTCAACTTTTAATCACTTTATTACTTGACGAGTGTATATACTTAGTTGTGCCTTTGGTCGCAACATGACCTTCTTGTTTCGAAATTAAATTATTAAACAATCCGAATCAAATGAATAAATTTTTTGATATCTAAGGGGAATAAAGATCACGAAAATGTTTGATAGCATATGAATAATGCGTAAGCAGTGATGAGTTGTAATAGATTTTTTGCCACCTTGTTTTGGAATGATACTAAACCATTACAAAAAACTTACTTTATTTTGTTTTTGGATACTAATTGCAATCGGTTACCAGTGGGTTCTTGTAATAATGTTACCCATAATATCACACAGAATTTTTCCTATAAATTCGACCATGGTCACCAAACTATATGTCCGTACGAAATTTTTTTGGAGTTTTTCCATTCGATCTTTGTTTTTTCCTTCTTTTTTTTTTAATCTGCTAAAATCTCAATGGCTTTTGGTACTCCAGGTCTTGTCTCCTTTTTGAGCTATTTTTCCTTTTTAGAATTAGAAATGAAAGCAAATGGCTTTAGTTTTGATATAATAGCTACCTTTATAGCGGAATTTGTTGTTTCACAAATCTTTTTGGCTAATGAGCTGCTACTTATTATAATGCTAATAAGCCCCGAAAAAATGTTTTCGTTTAATGAGCTTATGAAAAAGAATAAAATTGGACTTAAGAATAATAACGATAACAGTGATACAGATGGAGACGCTGATGATGATGATAACAATGATGACGTTAACTATGATGGTTATATGTACGAGGAAAATGACGATTCTGGCGATGACGGAGATTTATGTGATGAATCAGAAAGTGATGATGATGGAGATTCTGGGGACGATTATATACCTCCCAACAAAGGAAATGACGAGGATGATGACGACGACGACGACGATAATGATAGTAATGATGGGGATGATGATGAGAGCCACGATGACGATGACTACGATTATGAAGAGGATGAGGAAGATGAAGACCTGCCACCTGCTAAGAAGAGAAAATAATTATTTACTTTGTTAGAATGCTCGTTTTAATTTGTTTTTCTGTTATGATTAGGAGTATGTAGTTGGAAGGAGGAGGTTTAGCTTTTCTATTTACCAGCTCTCACTATAGGAAATTAACCATCCTTTTTTTCCAGAATAAATGAATTGTTTTTATTATATGATGGTTGTTATTTATGTCTTACGTTTAATTGATGAGCGTTCTGTTGTCTCCATACTAATCTTTTTAGTCAAAGGTTTCCACCATGGGAATATCTTGAAGATTATGTGAATAGCATACAATTTTATTTTCTGTGTGGATAAATTTTTTTTTTATCCCTTTTAATGTTCAACTATATATAGAGAAGTCTAAAGAAAATGTTCGAAAAGAGCCAGAGATATTTTCACAAATAAGTGGAAGAGAAAGAACAGTGGAATAAGAAGGACTCGTTGGAAATTTAAATTTTATGCCATCGGCATGAAATTTATGTGCAGAAAGAGACAGATTTATTGGCTTTGTGAATATCTAAGAAAGGAGTGGAAATTTAAAAAGAATAAATGCTTGGAACAACGGTGCTTTCATGGTTTTGAATAAACGGTAAGAATTTTTTTTATAATTTTTTTTTTAACATTTTGAATTATGCTTAATGCAATTGGTTACGCTGGATTCTTGTAATAGTGTTTAAAATCACATAGTAATTCTTTTTAGATTTCAAGTTCTATACACGTAAGATAAAATATTTCCGTAATCATATCGCTCAAAAAGAAATTATATTTGCAAGTAACTCTATTTAATTACGTTAATTGATAATTTGAAATAAATGGTAAAGAATCTATTATAACATATTAAATTACATTAATAGTGTAATAATCAGTATATAACACTTACCATTGCATACAATATATGCATATGGGCAAATATTTTAGGAACCACTTTTAAACGTAAAGTAGTATAACAATGATAAATTATTATGTATGCCTACTTCATTGATATATTATTTGACTATAACAAATTATCATGGTTTGACGTATCCATATAGTTATGATAAGTCTTTTCTCGTGATGTCAAGCGCTAAATTTCTAGGATAGCCATTATCAAATGATTTAAATCCAAAAATTAATGATTAGTGAAACTGGATCTAGAATCGCTATTGTGTTGGGGAACATGAAAACATGAACCAAGAAATTAAAAAAAAGAAAAAAAAGAATAATTGTTGATAGCCACGACCAAAGGATCGTGTGTAGCAGATAAGACTGTTTTTTCCTTAATCATAAGTCTCGAATTCGAGTTTTGGATATGGAAAAATCCTTGGAGGGAGCGCTTCCCTCTGAATGGGACTCTACGCATCGCGAATACATAGTCAGGCTCTAATATAAATACTAGACATCGCATGAGAAACCACAAGAAATAAAAATAAAATGTTGATAGCATATCCCATATTAAGAATATTTTTTTTCTTCATAAAAGAATTATATATGTCCCTCTCACTATCAGATATTAATGTTATAAATAGAGAGATTTTACACTTCTATTTAAAGTGAATGTCTTTAATTAGAGAGATTCTAGAGTCCTATTATTGGTAGCTAGATCATCCCACTCCCAATAAATAAAGGGGTCTTCTACCATTGTAATACATCCCTAACAATCTCTAAATATCAATAAGAATACTTCACTCTCTCTATTCTCTCTATTGCTCTTGTTCTTGCATTATTGTTCTTGTCTTTATATTATTTCATAACACGTTATCAGCACGAGACTCTACCGTCTCAAGAACCATTCTCGAAAAATCTAAGGTATTTCCCTCTTCCTAATTTAATTTTCGATTATGTCTGACATTACGAAAAGAAAGTTCGTTGCCCTTGAAATTTCGGGCAAGAACTATATGACATGGGTGTTGGATGCTGAAATCCACTTAGATGCTATGGGTCTCGGAGACACCATCAAAGATAGAGAAAAAGCATCCACCTAAGACTGTGCGAAGGCCTTGATTTTCTTGCGCCATCACCTTGATGAAGGTTTGAAGATTGAATATCTCACCGTCAAGGATCCACTCATCTTGTGGAACGGCTTAAAGGAGAGATATGACAACCTGAAGTTGGTCACTCTGCCACAAGCACGATATGATTGGGCTCATCTGAGGCTCCAGGACTTTAAGTCCGTTTCTGAATATAATTCTGCAATGTTCAGAATTACTTCTAAATTGAAGCTATGCGGAGATAAAATCTCCGATTATGATATGCTTGAGAAAACGTTTACAACGTTTCATGCCTCCAATATGGTACTGCAACAACAATACAGAGAGAAAGGCTTTACAAAGTACTCTGAACTGATTTATCTTCTACTAGTGGCTGAGCGAAATAATGACCTGCTCATGAGAAATCACGAAAATCGACCCACTGGGTCTACACCACTGCCTGAAGCAGATAATGTGCACTCTCATTATGCCAAACATGAAAAGGGCCATGGTCATGGTCGTAAACGGGGTCATAGCCAGGGACGTAGACAAGGAAGAAATTCCAATGAAGTCCGCCAACCCCCAAGGAGAGATAACCGCCGAAAGCAGAAACGGGGTCATGAAGATCCTAAGGCAAATGGTTCAGAAACTATATGTTATCGTTGCGGTGGAAAAGTGCACTGGTCAAAGACTTGCCGTATACCAAGACACTTGGTTGATCTTTATCAAGCATCTCGAAAGAGAAAAGGCCCTGAAGCAAATTTTGTCTATGACGACAACTTGGACATCACCCACCTGGATGTGGCAGACTTCTTTGAGCAACCCGAGGGGAAAATAGACCACCTAATCGGTGATGGGTCCGTGATGAAAGAAGATGGAGTTATTTGATTTTGTTCTACTTATTTGTATTAGTTAGTGAATAAACTAATAGTCATTAATATTAGCTCGTATTAGTTAGTTCATGATGCAATGTTAGCAGTAGTTCTTTAGAATGTCTTAAATATGCTCAAATAGTAATAATATTTTTATTTTCCAGTAGGGGTAATCGACTAGCTTGAAAAACTAGTCGATTATCTAATATTTTCGCATTAAAGCTGAAAAACAATTGATCAACAATCGATTGTCTATGTCTAACAATCGATTGTCATTAGACATTGTAATCTGGAAATTTTCAAAAATCATCCACAATCGATTATCTATGCCTAACAATCGATTGTCGTTAAGACAGTGTAATCTGGACATTTTCAAAAATCATCCACTATCGATTGTCTATGTCTAACAATTGATTGTCGTAAAGACAGTGTAATCTGGAAATTTTCAAAATAGCCAACAATCGATTGTCTATACTTAACAATCGATTGTCTTAAAACAGTGTACTCTGGAATCTTTCAAAATAGCCAACAATCGATTGTCTATACTTAACAATCGATTGTCTTAAAACAGTGTGCTCTGGAATTTTTCAAAATAGCCAACAATCGATTGTCACTTAACAATCGATTGTCTTAAAACAGTGTGCTCTGGAATTTTTCAAAATAGCCAACAATTGATTGTCTATACTTAACAATCGATTGTCTTAAAACAGTGTGCTCTGGAATTTTTCAAAATAGCCAACAATCGATTTTCTATATTTAACAATCGATTGTCTTAAGACAGTGTGATCTGAAGTTTTTCAAAATAACAAATAATCGATTGTGTGTGTTTAACAATCGATTGTCAATGTTCAACAATCGATTGTTTGTGTTTAACAATCGATTGTTTGAAGAAAATGCTTAAACTGAAATTTTCAAACGCAAAGTAATCAATTATGGATAACATATCTGATTTTGTTAGTCAACTGTTAGCAGCAGATTTTGAAAATATTATGTGACACAAACGAATTGAACTTGTTTATTCTTTTGTTCGTGTATCTCTTTTGTATGTCAAACTATGGGATAGCAAATATGGATATCTCACAAAGTGAACTTGGATCAACGTCCAACTGTAAAAGTATTTGCCTAGTTGATTCATGTACTACACATACAATACTCAAAGAAAAGAAATATTTCTCTCAACTAAATATGTGTAAGGCAAACGTTACTACAATCTCTGGAAGTAGTAAATTGATTGAAGGCTCCGGAAGAGCAATTGTAACTCTGCCCAAAGGCACGACGTTAATCATAGAGAATGCAATGTTCTCCTCCAAGTCTAAGAGAAACTTGTTGAGTTTTAAAAATGTACGCCTGGATGGCTATCATATTGAGACAATGGATGAAGATAATCTTGAATATCTCGTCATCACAAAGAATGTCTCCGGCCAAAAAAGGGTTATTGAGAAATTCCCGTCTTTATCTTGTGGCCTGTATTGGACAAGAATTAGTGCAATTGAGGCACATTCAACAGTAAACCAAAGGGTTACTGATTCCAATACCTTTGTACTTTGGCATGATCGATTGGGACACTCAAGATCGGTCATGATGAGACGGATTATAGAAAGCTCATATGGGCATCCGTTAAAGCATTTCAAAATTCTTTCGAATAATGTATATCCTTGCACTTCGTATTATCAAGGCAAGTTGATTATCAGGCCATCACCAACAAAGGTTGGGACTGAGTCACCCACGTTTTTGGAACGTATACAAGGGGACATTTGTGGACCTATTCACCCACCTAGTGGGTCGTTTAGGTATTTCATGGTCTTGATAGACGCATCCTGTAGATGGTCTCATGTGTGCCTGTTGTCATCACGCAACCTTGCGTTTGCGAAATTAATGGCACAAATAATTCGACTACGAGCACAATTTCCAGATAATCCAATCAAGTCCATTAGACTGGATAATGCTGCTGAGTTTACATCCCAAGCATTTAATAATTATTGCTTATCAATCGGGATAAAAGTTGAACATTCTGTAGCTCATGTTCACACTCAAAACGGTCTTGCAGAATCGTTAATTAAACGCCTGCAGTTGATTGCAAGGCCATTACTTATGAGAACGAGGCTGCCCACTTCGGTATGTGGTCACACCATCTTACATGCAGCAATGCTAATTCGTCTCAGACCGACGAATTACCACAAGTATTCCCCGTTGCAATTGGTTTTGGGTCATGAACCCAATATATCCCATTTAAGAATTTTTGGATGCGCAGTATATGTGCCTATAACACCGCCATCCCGCACCAAAATGGGTCCGCAAAGAAGGTTAGGAATATATGTTGGGTTTGAATCGCCCTCCATCATTCGCTACCTCGAAACATTGACAGGCGACGTATTTACTGCACGATTTGCAGACTGTCGATTCGATGAGACACTTTTCCCAAAATTAGGGGGAGAAGTTGGTGAAACCAAACGGGAAATTTTGTGGAAAAATGCATCATTATCTCATCTTGATCCACATACCTCTATTTGTGAAAGAGAGGTACAAAAGATTATCCATTTGCAAAGAATAGCAAATCAAATGCCTGACGCATTTACGGACTTGAAGAAGATAACGAAATCCCACATTCCCGCGGAAAATGTTCCAATCCGTATTGATGTCCCTGTTGGACAATCATCTAGTGTCATATCCAATGAATCAAATGCACGCCTGAAGCGTGGCAGACCATTAGGTTCCAAAGATCGAAATCCTAGAAAGAGGAAAAAGAATGATCAAAATGACACCATGAAAGAATCTCACGATTTAACAAATTCTGAGATTCATGAAGAATCCATTGAGCCCGAGACTCTGGAAAATACGGAACTATCCCTAAATCCAATTAATATTGAGGCAAATATTAATCGAGTGGATATTGTGGTGGATAATGCCTTTGCTTATAATGTAGCATCTAGCATTATGCAAGAATGTGAGGATCTCGAACCTCAATCTGTTGAAGAATGTCGAAAAAGACAGGATTGGCCAAAGTGGCAAGACGCAATTCAATCAGAATTGAATTCGCTGGCAAAACGTGAAGTTTTTGGCCCTATAGTTGAAACACCTAATGGTGTTAAGCCTGTCGGCTATAAATGGGTCTTTGTACGCAAAAGAAATGAGAAAAACGAGGTACAAAGATATAAGGCACGCCTTGTTGCACAAGGTTTTTCTCAAAAGCCTGGTGTCGATTATGAAGAGACATATTCGCCTGTAATGGATGCGATAACCTTTCGTTATCTCATAAGTTTTGCTGTCCATGAAAAGCTTGACATGCACTTAATGGATGTGGTTACTGCCTATCTTTATGGCTCACTTGATAATGAGATATACATGAAAATTCCCGATGGACTCAAGATGCCAAACGCGCATAATTCTCGGGAAATGTTCTCAATTAAATTGCAAAGATCCTTGTATGGTCTAAAGCAATCTGGACGAATGTGGTATAATCGTCTTAGTGAGTACTTGTTAAAAGAAGGCTATATAAATGACGCCATTTGCCCGTGTGTTTTTATAAAGAAGACAACATCGGAATTTGTTGTACTTGCCGTATATGTCGATGACATAAACCTTATTGGAACCCCTATAGAACTCCAAAAGGCAATTGATTATCTAAAGGATGAATTCGAGATGAAAGATCTCGGAAATACTAAACTATGTCTTGGTTTGCAAATTGAATATTTGGCAAACGGAATTTTTGTTCATCAATCTACCTATAGAGAAAAGGTACTGAAACGGTTTTACATGGATGAAGCACATCCTTTAAGTACACCGATGGTTGTTCGATCACTTGATGTGAACAAAGATCCATTCCGACGACAAGAAAGGAATGAAGAGCTACTTGGTCCTGAAGTACCATATCTTAGCGCAATTGGCGCACTAATGTATCTTGCAAATACTACAAGGCCTGACATATCCTTTTCAGTTAATGTCTTAGCAAGATTTAGCTCGGCCCCTACGAGGAGACATTGGAATGGGATCAAACACATATTGCGGTACCTAAAGGGAACTACCGATATGGGCTTATTTTATGGCAAGAATTGCAGCCCGGATCTTGTTGGTTATGCTGATGCTGGATATTTTTCCGACCCACACAAGGCTCGATCTCAAACGGGTTATGTGTTTACCTGTGGAGAAACCGCCATATCTTGGCGATCGACTAAGCAATCAATTGTGGCTACTTCATCTAATCATGCCGAGATAATTGCTATTCATGAAGCAAGTCGGGAGTGTGTGTGGTTGAGGTCTATAATACATCATATCCAAGACAAATGTGGTTTGAAGTGTGATAAACTACCCACGACTTTGTATGAAGACAATGCAGCATGCATAGCTCAATTGAAGGGAGGATTCATAAAAGGAGATAGAACGAAGCATATTTCACCAAAGTTATTCTTCACACATGATCTTCAAAAGAATGGTGATATCAATGTTCAACAGATTCGTTCAAGCGACAATATGGCTGATTTGTTCACAAAATCTCTACCAAAGTCAACCTTCAAGAAGCTAGTTCACAAGATCGGGATGCGAAGACTTAAGGACATAAATTGATGTTCTTATCAGGGGGAGTTAATGCGCGTTGCACTCTTTTTCCCTTACAAGGTTTTGTCCCACCGGGTTTTCCTTGCGAGGTTTTTAACGAGGCAACCAATAGGCGCATATTCAAACATGTGTACTCTTTTTCCTTACTTTAATTTTTCCCATTGGGTTTTGTTTTAAGGTTTTAACGAGGCACATCATTGAATAGACATTCAAGGGGGAGTGTTATAAATAGAGAGATTTTACACTTTTATTTAAGGTGAATGTCTTTAATTAGAGAGATTCTAGAGTCCTATTATTGGTAGCTAGATCATCCCACTCCCTATAAATAAAGGGGTCTTCTACCATTGTAATACATTCCTAACAATCTCTAAGTATCAATAAGAATACTTCACTCTCTCTATTCTCTCTATTACTCTTGTTCTTGCATTATTGTTCTTGTCTTTATATTATTTCATAACAATTAATTATTTATATCCTGTATAATAGACGTTTCTTAGCCATGTTATTAATCTTTTTCACAAATCTACACTTCCCATTAATGGACCCAGTTTGTACGGACACGTGACACATTTTTAGAACCACAGACCCTTTTTCTTTTTCCAACCCAAAATCCATACCCGTCAATCTTACAAAACCCATATCAATAATAAGAAGCCATCTTCTTTTCTTCTCAACTTACATGATAATGATGAAATGGAAAATTTGGAAAAGAAAGCAACTCCAAATGACGGGTAAAAATAAAAACTCCACTGACAAATCAACAGAAAGAAAGCTTAGTTTATTAAGTGCCTTAATGCATTGTCTTTCATCATTGCAAGAAACCATTAAATCAAACCTCCAAAGTGAAAAATAAAATGCTGCTAATATATTACGATTAAAACCAATTAAAAGGGTTACATCTTCTTTGTTCTATGCTCCTTCGTTAACAAAATGAGGGCTTCAGATTCAGTAGGCAGAGCTGGGATTCCTCCTTTCTTGGTTAACTGTTGTGATGGCTCTACATGCACAGGTAAACATTAGTACTTCCTTCAACCTTGCTTCATCCTACATTTTTAGTTTTTCAACAAATTAATTAACCCCCATTAATTGTTTACAAACTAGCTTAATTTGGGGTAAGAAATTATAAAGGTATTACCGATTAGTTATTACCTCAAGAACAGATTGGTCATCGGCAATCTTAGTTACAAGGGCGCCAAAAAAAGAATCACCAGCTCCACTGATTTTCTTCACGTAGAATGCCTCAACGCCTCCATGGAAATTCTACATCCCAAAGATAAGTTAATATCAAATTATTAGTAACGGATTACAAACTTATCTCTAGAAATTTATTTTATTTTAGAGAAATTCTTCCTAGGGAACAAATATAGGTATAGATGTACTGTGAAACGTACAAATAACTAAGCAATTACCCCAAGTATGTCCTACTATAACCCTAATTTTTGAGAAGAAAAGAAGATGACTTCTTATTAGTTGGATATGGGTGTTGGAAGAGGATTGCTATTAATATTTGGAGGGAGGCTTTTAGGCTAAGGGAATTTTGGAAGAGTAGAAAGATTTTGGAGAAGAGAAACTTTTATTACTCAAACTTGTTTTTGATTCTTTTGGCTTGATATGTTGTGTGTTGTGTGTTTTGTAAATGCCAAATGTCCTCCCATGTTTATAGGGGAGGCTTGCCAAGCTCTAGAGTGTCTAGATAGTTCTACCATTTCCTAGCTATGTACATGTGCTAGAATTCTATGGAGAATTCTAGAGAGTCTCGAGAGTTCTATTACTTTCTAGCTAGGTACATGTGCTAGAATTCTATGGAGAATTCTAGAGTATTTCCAAGCTCAAATGGACTAGAGTTCTCTAGAATGTTCCGGAATTGGGCTATTTATTTTTCATAATTTCTTAAGCCCAAATAATTATAACAAAATCAAGTTTATTTTATTTTCAACACCCCCCCCCTTAAACTTGATTTGTCATTCCAAGCAGACTTCTTAACTTGATGAAGTCCTCTTGCTTCAGTGGCTTGGTGAAGATATCCGCAACTTGGTCTTTGGACTTCATGTACTCTACTTGTACATCCTTTCTTGTGATGCACTCTCTTATGTAGTGATAGCGTGTGTCAATATGCTTGCTTCGATCATGGAACACCGAATTTTTCGCCAACGCCAACGTCGACTTATTATCCACGTATATTGTAGTTGGATCTTCTTGTGGCCATCCCAGCTCCTTTAGCAAACTTCGCATCCAGATTGCATGACATACACAGGAGGTAGCGGCAACGCACTCAGCTTCACATGTGGATAGAGTGACAATTGGTTGTTTCTTGGACATCCAAGTGAAGGCGGTGTCTCCCATGAAGAACACGAAGCCCGTGGTACTTTTTCTATCATCAATGTCTCCGGCCCATTCGCTATCGCTTTGAGGTAGCGGAGAATTCTTCTTGCAGCCTTCAAGTGCGTAGTAGTTGGATTCTCCATGTAGCGACTTATGAGGCCGGTGGCATAGAGAATGTCGGGTCTTGTGCAAGTCAAATATCGTAAGCTCCCAACTAAGCTCTTGAACATCGTCGTGTCCACTTTCTCAGCTTCATCATGCTTCGATAACTTGATCCCGCACTCCACCGGTGTGTTAACTGGGTTGCAATCATCCATCTTGAACTTCTTTAGGATCTCCTTCGCATAGCCCTCCTGTGAGATGAAAATTCCATCCTCAAGTTGTTTGACTTCAATGCCAAGATAGTACGCCATAAGCCCAATGTCGGTCATCTCGAACTCTTTAGCCATCGCTTGCTTGAACTCATCGATCATCCTTTGGTTATTTCCTGCAAAGATTAAATCATCCACGTACAAGCAAACGATCAAGATATCTCCATCTTTCATCTTGGCATAGAGCGCATGCTCATGTGGGCATTTGGCGAAGTTATTTTCTTGCAAGTACTTGTCGATCCTACTGTTCCACGCCCTTGGTGCTTGCTTTAGTCCATATAACGCCTTCTTCAATCTTAAGACTTTGTCTTCCTGCGTCTTCACCTCATAGCCAGTAGGTTGTCGGATGTAAACTTCTTCCTCAAGGACTCCATTCAAGAACGCCGACTTTACATCCATTTGGTGTATCTTCCATTTATTTTGAGCTGCCATAGAAATGATTAGTCTTACAGTTTCTAAACGGGCTACAGGGGCAAATACCTCATCATAATCGATGCCGGCTCTTTGACTGTATCCTTTTGCAACAAGCCTCTGCCTTGTATCTTTCGATTTCTCCCTTGCAGTTTTTCTTTGCCTTGTACACCCACTTGACGTCGATCGCCTTTTGCCCTTTTGGAAGTGAAGTCAGCTCCCAGGTATCGTTCTTTTCGATGGACTGGATCTCCCCATCCATTGCATCTCGCCATTTCTTACTTTGTACGGCTTCTTCAAAGGTAACTGGTTCACAATCAGCAAATAGACAAAGAAGAGTTAGGTCCTCTAACCTTTCAGTGTCTTCATAAATGTCTTCCAAAGTCCTTGTGCGTTCCTCGCTCCTTTCATTCAGAAACGATGGTGGCGAGTCATCTTGAACTGCTGTTGGCGAGGTAGGTGGAGTAGTTAGCTCTCGATGGGCATCCTCTGCTGTAGATCTTTGTTCTTCTTCTTCGGTTGGAATAATGGAACTAAAGTCCTCGAGAGAACCAAAATTCCATTCTCCTTCTTCATCAAACTCCACGTCCCGACTTATCACAAGCTTGTTAGTATCTGGATTATATAATTTGTAGCCTTTGGAGTTGGAATCATACCCGATAAAGATGAACGCCTTACTTTTGTCATCGAGCTTGCTCCGTGTCTCGTCAGGTACATGTGCGTATGCTTTGCTTCCAAAGACTCTATTCCTAGCTTCCTTCCACTCCAAGCTTCTTGTGGTGTCTTTCCCCACACGCTCCTTGTTGGTGATCGGTTGAGTAGGTAGACTGCACACGCTACTGCTTCGGCCCAGAATTCCTTTGGTAGCTTCTTGCTCTTTAGCATACACCACGCCATGTCTAGAATTGTCCGGTTCTTCCTTTCCGCCACTCCATTTTGTTGGGGGGACCTTAGTACCGTTAGTGGACGCCTTATTCCATGCTCCTCGCAAAAATTTTGGAACTCTCTAGAAGTGAACTCGCCTCCACGATCGGATCTCATGGCCTTTATGTGTAGTCCACTTTCTTTTTCCACTGCCGCTTTGAATTTCTTGAATACTTCAAATGCCTCCGATTTTTGCTTCAAGAAATACACCCATGTCTTTCTAGAAAAATCATCAATAAATAGAAGGAAATAGTTGCTTTTACCGAGGGAGCTTGGCTTGATCGGACCACATATGTCGGTATGAATGAGCTCCAATGGCTTTTGGGCTCTCGAGCTTGACTCCTTTGGAAAACTCTTCTGAAATTGCTTTCCGAGTAGGCATCCTTCGCATAATTGATCGGGGTGTCTAATGGATGGTAGTCCTCGCACCATGTCCTTTTTGGATAGTAGCTCCAAGCCTCCAAAATTCAAGTGCCCAAATCGAAGATGCCAAAGCCAAGATACATCTTTGTAGCAAGCTTTATGACACTTTGCAACATCATTTTGAATGTTCAACAAGAACATTCTATTTTTGGACATAGGCACCTTAGTGATTAAATTATTTTTATTATCTCTTATGGAAAGACTATGATCTTTCATGTGAATGTCATAGCCCTTCTCTAAGAGTTGCCCCAAACTCAATATATTATTTTTCATGTTGGGCACATAGTAGATATTTGAGATAAATTGGTGATTTCCATTCTTCAAGCGGATTAGGATGTTACCTTTGCCTTTCACTGGTATTTTGGATTCATCACCAAAAGAAACATTACCACTCACCGATTCATCGAGCTCCACGAACATGCTCCTCTTTCCACACATATGGTTGCTCGCCCCGGTGTCAAGGTACCAAGTGTTGTCTTGTCTCCCTTCTTCTCCTTTGTATGCTAGAAGTAGGGTCACGTCTTTTTGGCCCTTATCCTCCACAAGATTGGCGGTCTCTTCGATTTTGGTTTGAGATCCTCTACATTGTGAAGCATAGTGTCCATATTTTTGACAAGAATAACATTTGATTTGAGATTTATCGTACCTTGCACCTTGGTTGCCTCTCCCACGACTTGGGTATTCTCTTCTTTCTTCATTGTTGTTGAAACCTCTCGTCCACGTCCATGGCCTCGACCTCGTCCACGACCACGACCTCTTCCGAATTGACCTCGTCCATTTCCGATATTTTCTTCCTTATCTTTTATTTGCATCTTGAATAATTGCTCCACTATATCTTGTTTTTTCTTATGCTTTTCTTCATATGCTTGTAAGGATCCCATTAATTGATCAATCGACATCTCCTCCAAATTTTTAGTTTCTGCAATTGTTATGACAATATGCTCGAATTTGGAAGTTAATGACCGGAGTATCTTCTCAATAATTCTAACATCTTCCAATTTTTCACCATTTCTTTTCATTTGATTTGAAACCACCAAAACTCTTGAAAAATAGTCGGAAATGGACTCCCCTTCTTTCATATGTAAAGACTCAAATTCTCCTCTTAAAGTTTGGAGACGTACCTTCTTTACTTGCTCGGCACCTTTGCAAGACGTTTGGAGTTTCTCCCACGCTTCCTTAGCAGTGGTTGCACTTGAGATCTTCTCGAACCCATCATCATCCAATGCTTGGTAGATGAGGTAGAGAGCTTTCTTGTCTCTCTTTCTTGAATCCTTCACACCATCCTTTTGAGTTTGGGATAATGTAGATTCATCTAGGGGCTCATTGTAGCCTTTCTCTACAATATCCCAAACATTATGTGCACCTAGGAGAGCCTTCATCTTGATACTCCAATTATCATAGTTGTTCTTGTTGAGCATAGGAACTTGGAAGGATGCAACACCATTTGCCATGATTTTAGAAATTTTTTGGTTAGAATCTTGTGGCTCTGATACCACTTTGTTGGAAGAGGATTGCTATTAATATTTGGAGGAAGGCTTTTAGGCTAAGGGAATTTTGGAAGAGTAGAAAGATTTTGGAGAAGAGAAACTTTTATTACTCAACCTTGTTTTTGATTCTTTTGGCTTGATATGTTGTGTGTTGTGTGTTATGTAAATGCCAAATGCCATCCCATATTTATAGGGGAGGCTTGCCAAGCTCTAGAGTGTCTAGAGAGTTCTACCATTTCCTAGCTATGTACATGTGGTAGAATTCTATGGAGAATTCTAGAGAGTCTAGAGAGTTCTATTACTTTCTAGCTAGGTACATGTGCTAGAATTACATGGAGAATTCTAGAGTATTTCCAAGCTCAAATGGACTAGAGTTCTCTAGAACATTCCGGAATCTAGAGTTGCCTAGAATGTTCCGGAATTGGGCTATTTATTTTTCATAATTTCTTAAGCCCAAATAATTATAACAAAATCAAGTTTATTTTATTTTCAACAATGGGTTAATACATTTTCGGATATGGATCTTGGCAGAAAAGAAAAAGGGTCTGGGTTACTAAAAAAGCAATATATTTGTTAAAAAGGTTAACGGCAAAAGTAAGAAATCGAATAGTATAATGGCGGATATAAATAACTAATATTCGATGGTAGAGGACTATATATAGCCCTTTTTTGTTTTTTTTTCCTACTTAAAAGCATAAATTTATTTTTCAGTGTAAATATTCAGTTTTTCTTTTCTTTATAGCTTTCGTTTATCTAAATTAAAGATTAAAACAATGTTATAACCCAAAAAAGTTTAAAATGTAAAAGACCGATTTTATCCTAGAAACCACAACAAAGTTATAATTGGAAATTAATAAACACGAAACCACACTAAAAGCAGAAGAAACACTTCTTCTTCTTCTTTTTGGCTACAAAAGGGTAGTAACTTTGACTATATTACTGATCATATTACAACTCGGGACATTTCTAGTGAAATTTGTCCTTTTAAAATCTAGTACATATTAATCCAGGAAAGGATACATAAAAAAAAACACATACCCAGAAAAGAATATTAAATTAAAAACTAGACCATATTCCAGTTTTATTCAGCAATTCGATAATTCTTTAATGAATACTTAAAATTTTGTCCAATAAAACCAAACTTTATAGTATCATGCTGGATAGCATGGAATCAGCTAGGCCATTTACATTGGCAATGCAAGATGGACAGCCATTATTTTCCCTAAGCCATGTTCTAATACAATTGATATGAAACATATGCGAACATAGCATCCCTGTCACTTTCAAATTTCCAACGAGCTCATTTTTGCAAAGCAAGCAATTCCCATCACTAGAATTAGTTGATATGATAACCCCATTGCTATTACTTCCCATCTGAACGTATCGATAAAGCAATATAACCTTAACAGTTAGTCGCAGTGCTGGTCGACTATCGACCAACACCAAGGAATAATCTCTAGAATTTTGTGCCATCGCTTTCAGTTCATCGAAGATCTTTTTGCAGTTAATTTCTGAAGCATGCCAATTCTTTAGCACCTGCAAATATGAGCATTAGCTACTTGTATAATCACGAAATTTAATTTTTTGAAATCCCTCCCCTCCTTTTTGAATGACGTAGTATAATTTATACAAGATTCATAATGCATATCACTAGTAAAATGCGAATTTCAAATTAAACTATTTTAATTTTTTTTTAAAAGGACTAGTAAGTAAATAGTGCTACATAAAATGAAATCAAAGGGAGTATATACAATTTGAACCAAAGGGAAAATTTTAAGAAAATCATTTCCACCTTGAAAATGCTTTCACGAGCCTCTTCTTTGTTAGCAAAATCATGGGTTTCAAGGGTCATACTGGTTGAGGTTTTTGGGCTTTTTACTACCATTGTAGGGTCTGGTGGTAACCTTAGATTCACGTTCCAATTATGATAAGTTGTGCAAAAGAAGTTGATTTGAATGAATTTTGGTGCACAAGGAGAATTGACAAAACCAAGTCTGCGACTAGGTTTTTCAACTTGATAACCAAATCTGGAGTTTTGGTAAACGTAAACCTGCATTCTGGTTTTAGATACTACTATATTTCTAAATCTTTTTTTTTATTCAATTGTAATAATAAATACATCTATTAGACTGTATTCACTGTATTATATATAGTTTTTTTGGTCTAACTTCCAATTATAATTCATATGTGATTGTGATGTGGCCTAACAACTACTTGCCATAAATTTGTTGCTTTATTATATTTCATTTTTAATTTGTTGCCTTATTTTAACTAGATACTCTTAATTAGTTACCAAAGTATTAAATATGAATCTAGCTAAATTATAAGAAATGAGATATCATAATAAAGATCACAATAATTGGTTAGTAGAATCATCGTGGGTAAGGATATACATGCCACTAAGTTATACTGCTTCCTTTTTTTTGTTCTATTATTTTTTATGTCATGCGATAGCCTATATATATCAATAAGAGAAAGAGGAAGCAAAAATGCGTAAAATGCCTTAGATGAAATTTGGTCGCTACACCATTTGGGGTAATAAAGTGAAATTGTGACAACTAAATTGCAGATATATATAACCTGTTGTTATACCCTATATACGTATACTGATAGTTATAGTATAAACAAGTGGAATTAAGTCAATATTTCAGTTAAACTGATAACTTTACTCAAAAAGATATTGTAGCACTAGAATGTCAAGAAAGTCAAGTTTTTGCGTTAACGGCCATATTAGTTTTTGTGCATTGAATATTTTCGTTTTCTTTTTAAGGAAACGATGTCTCATCGAAAGAGTTCTTAACAGCTATTTATTACTCTTCTTAATATAACATCATTTATCTCTTGATGCATAAAAAACTTCGAAGTTAAATTTGGTAACATTCTGATTTCTGAATCACAATTCAAACTTCAGTGCACGTGCTGTAGCCTTCCATTCCCATATAAGTTTTCTTCTCATTTGAAACTCGCAATTTCCAACGTTATATGTCTTGAGTTAATCTCACATTCTACTCTATTTGGAAAACTAAATACTTGAATAAAGAGGCATCAGATAATAGATTTAACTTACATTCACCGATAATACTACGATGAAATCTTAATTTAGGCTATTAGTTCAATTTAATCTTAACTGAATATGGATTTGGGATCGTTATTGCATGTAAATCTTTCTATCATGAAAGCCTTGTTTATTCTAAGAGTTCATTATTAGAAACTTTTTTTTGCTTATCGAGCGACACGATGATATTGAGTATATAAATTAATTAATAAAGGTCACAAAAACAACAAGTTACAAGATATTAAATATTTATGGACAAAATAATGATGCAGAGGAAAATGAAGGTTACTTGTCTTATTTGTCAGCTAACTAAGTATTGCCTGTTTGTCAATATAATAGCGTAACAAATCTTCATGCTTTAAGCATAGGGTAAATTTTCACTCCCCAAGTTAATATTGTGTATTTTGGCCCAATAGACCTTATTGCTTTATTTTATGGTTTGCGACATTATTATATTTACCTATATAAACTTTGCGTCCTTGCTGAAGTTTGCCTTATCATCGTATTGAGGGAGAGTTATCATGAAGCTCTAACATCATATTTATCGCAACCCATATTCATGACACATCTTTCGCTTTGGCCCGATAGACCTTACAGATTTATATCTTGAGCTATGCTATTATCGAGCTTAATAGCACATGTATGTGAACTTGTTGTGCTTTATAAAGCTCTTTACTTCTCTCTTCCACTCTGATGCGAGGTTCGCCTAAGGTGACTTGTGCATCCATCCTTCAGAAGTTTGACAGCCTAGAAGCTTGTCATTCTTGTTGGACCCACCTTTATCAACTTGCCCTCCGTTATTGACGTCACATAACTTTCATGGATAGCAACCAGGGAATACCAAACTAAACTGTACCTTCTTGTTTACCCCTTATAATAATTAAATTTTATATGATTTAAAGGATATATGGTTTAATTTAATACAAATAATCAAAGAACAATAACTAGTTGTTTGAAATGAGATAAAAAGCATAATGTTAGCTTAATTGCCAATGGTTGGTCTCCATTGAGACTTTGAGATAGAGCTTAGATTCGAATATATGAGTGAAAAACTCAAGAACACATAAAATAATTGTTGAGGTCAAAGAAAATTTGATTGTCTTGTTATGCGTGTAAACAACGCACAAAAAAATAAAGGGATCCTCCTCTTTATATAGTAGATAAGATTTAACGCTGGTGCAAGTCTAAATAAGGTTCTTTTCCTTCCTTATCTCCCACGAAAATAAGATCCACAGTGGATACCGAGCATGATCCGCGCCACAATCTCTGGCAGATGGTGGATATTTCGGCTTCACGTTTGTCTCATTTAACCGTCTTTCCTTTATTCTCGATTCTTTATCTCACTCGAGCTTGATTCCCTCCGAGTTTGGCTATGTTGGAGACTCGTTATATCATTTGTCTATTCTTGATTCCAATCTTTAGGTATCTTTGGTCTCACTCTAGCCAGTAACAAATAACGTTGTTTTTTATTTCACAACGAAAAATCAGGAGTAACTTTATCCTTGATTTTAACCATATATAGATAGTCTCCTCATTTCTCGAAGAGTAGATTATACAAGCGATGAGAAGTAACTAATTCACCCCGATTCCTTCTCTCATAAATCATGTGCAAGCTGACGAACCAAAATATCCCATCAGTCACGTCGCTATAACTTTGGACATGCATGAGTCGCCAGTTGAACACCTTCGGCAATTACGAAATTCAAAACATCTTGCAATTATTACTCTTTCCCTATAAAAATCCGGATTTCTAGCTTTCACTTTTTTACTTTCTGACTTTAAATTTACCTAAGTCGAACATTTCATAGCTTCATTCGTCTGCCGATCCTTCAAACCTTCACAACTCGTTCTTTATACCTTCATATCTTCAAATCAAATATTTATAACAGATATTCAAATCTTCATATCAAATCCCCAAATCCTCATATTCTCAAGTAGGGATAGTGAAGACTTCAAAATAGGTACCTTAAAACACCGCACCGACGACCTCTTCCTCGGCGACCGACACCAAGGTAGTACCTCCGGTAGTATTCATGGGACCTCCTCTTGCAAATTTTATCCCTGGCGGCTACTCCATAGATAACGACTTCAAAGTTGAGAAAGCCTCTACACAAAGAGATCACGATGAGGAAGCGTGGAGGTATCTCTGCTCCATTTCATTGGAGGCACTCAAGGTTGTCCAAGAGGAATGCAAATGGGAAGACCTAACATAGTCATTTCCATTTCTGATTAGGAAATCATAAAACACGTGGAAGGACACTTAACTGTTTACACAGATTCTTTCATGTTCTGTCTCATTGATATGGTAGTCCTCAAGTTTCGCAAGTGCTATGACATTTGCCTTGGGCAAGTTCACCCATCCTTTTGGAGGATGGTGACTCTTCTCTGCCATTTTGGAAACAATATGAAGGAGCCACATTTCTCGTTTGATCACTTGCTTCGAGTGTACAATCCTCGAATATTGTTGCTCCACCCCAAGCTGTAATGACTTCTTCCATGATTTCCCCTATTACTGTTCCTCGTACTAAGGTTGGTTCCTTGAGTGGAAGTGGAATGATGAAGCAGATTACCTAAGGTGCCCTGTATTTGACCCCTGAGACCTTCCTCAAATGGGCCAAAGTCTTACCCAATAGCCTAAATCCAATTTGGACAGGCTGAAACTTAGCCAAATGGGTCAAAAAACCATCCCAAAATCTAAACAAGTCATTCACCTAAATCAAGGAAAGATCTGAAAACTAAAACCTCAAGAAATAATTGTAGAAATAACTTCATTGAACTAGTGATTAACTCAAAGCTAGGTTAATTAACCCTATACCCTTGAACTTGCTCAATAATGAACAAGGTTAACTTAAAACAAACCTGGACATGCTCAGCCATACCCAAACAAGTCCTAAATATTTAACTAACCAAATTAATCTAACCAACCATACTAAAACCTAGAAAAATCACCAGCAAGTGTAGAATCAATTAAACTATAATCCTAAAAAATCTAAAGAAAATCAGTGGCATGCATGGACATGCAATCCAAGTTGAACACATAATCAAATAAAAAATAAGGAAAAAACTACACTGTACGGCTTTAATATAATGAAAATCATAGACCTAAATCGAAAAGCTCTAATTCAACCAACAAAACAAAAGAAAACATGAAAATGAACGAACAGAAGAAACATGCAAATGGAATGAAATAAAAGGATCGGAACTCACTGTTTAGGTCGCAGCTTGGATTGACCTTGTATTTGATCCTCAACTAATATTATATGTCTATTTTTCCAAAAATAAACAAATAATATTAAGTGGGGATCACTCGAACACATGAAAAGCCCGTCAAGGGTAAACTTCTTCAAAAATCAAACCCTAAATCTAAAATTTATGGGATACCAATCGGATTTGAGGGATTTTGGTTTGGGATTCAGGATGAGGAGGTTGAGGAGACCATAGAGTATGATTTTGGAAGGGTTTGGAGGATGGTGAGAGTTGGCCGAGATTTTTAAATTGATATTTGAGAAGCTTAGCACATGTTTAAGGAATGGCACTTACAGATTCGGGGTGAGGAAGGTGAGGGGAGTGTTTGATGTTCTTTTGGGGTCATTTGGCATTGGCGCCACCGCACACGGCGGAGCAGCCACTGCTTCAAATACATATTCGACGAGTTTGACTGATATTCGAGGGACAGCAGTAGCAGATCTGGAAAGGGAGGTCGAGGAGGTGGGGTGGTGTAATTTTGGGGTCATTTGGAGACTCTCCACCAGCGGAGGCGATTTTCGACCGGTGGCGAGTGGTGGGAGACGACAGAGGAGCGGTGGCATTACGTCGGCGTATATTAGGGTGTTTTGAGAGATAATTGAGGGGTAGGAGGTTCTAACATTTATATACTTAAAGATCCCATCTTCTGAGCCGTTGGATCATGTAACCTCGACGGCTCAGATTCAAAGTAACCAAACGACGTCGTTTGGCACTTGCGGGGCTGGAGCGGGTTTCTGAGATGAGTTTGGGCCAATTTTGAGGGTTTTGGGATGGTTTAAGGTAATTGGCCCAAAAAATGGGGTATTTTATTATGACAATTATTTTCCTTTAATTCTTTCCTTTTCTTTTATTTATTATTTATTATTTTTTTATTTTTGTTATACACAAAAATAAAAATGAACAAAGACATGATATTAATTCTAGAATTAGACTAATTAATTTTAAAAATTAACTAAACCCTAATTTAAAAGAAAACTCAAGGAAACTAAAAATTAAAAGTAAAAATAAAAAGAGGACTGTTTTTTGCTATTGTCTTCCGTTTTTTGTGATGTTAACTAATTAATGAACCTAAAATATAAAAATTGTATCCTAAATGTAAATGTGCTATTTTTGTATTTTTATGAATTATATCGACAAAAATGCACTCTAAATGCAAATAAACACACAATTATACAATTTAATTCTAAAACAAATCACATAAATAAAGAAAAATCCTAATTTTAAGAATTTTATTACAGACTTGGGTTGCCATAAGGCTTATCAGCGGTATATCCAGTTTTTTATGTGTCCATGGTTCGGAAGTACCACGACAATCCATCCCACATATTAGACTTCAGCACTATCCGGTTGGACAAGGATTTGACTTATGAGGAGGAGCTGATAACCATTTTAGACAGTCAGGTTGGTCAGTTGTGATCGAAGAGTTATACTTTGGTTTGTGTGCAGTAGAGAGGTCAACTTGTGGAGGCAGCTATCTGGGAGTCCGAGTTCGATATGCGGAGCAGATATCCCCGTATTTTCTCTAGCTCATGTACTTTCTATATCCGGTCGAGGATGAACGATTATTTTAGAGGTAAGGAATGTGATGATCCAAAAGGTCATCTCGTGTTTACAACCCAATTCGGGTTTTTGAGGCTTGCAAGAAATGATTTTCCTTCTCTCAATTTGCGCGCGCAGTCCGAGCGTATTTCCCAAAAGCCGTTATGTGGAAGTTTGAGAAAATGCCAAGTTTTGCCTTTAAAATTAATTTAAGTTGTCTTCGATCAATATTTTGAGTAAATGGATCCCGACCCGTATTTTAACGGTCTCAAATGGTCCGTAAAAAATTATGGGACATAGGCGTATGCCGGAATCAAATTCCGATGTCCCTAGCATGAATAATAAATTTTTGAAGAAAATTTTTAAACTGAAAATATAATGGTTTTTAAAATTGAATGACGAGTGATCTTGTTGGTATCGGGCTAGTATTTTGGTTTCGGGACCCGGTACAGGTTTAATATGGTATTTAAGTCATGTCTATAAATTTTTGTGAAAAATGGAGTTTATTTGATCTGCTTCAGACTTTTGGTTGAAAGTTTAGAAGTTTTGAAACTATCTTAAAAATTTCATGAGTTTTGATTTTAAATTCATAGTTATAGGTATTATTTTTGGCGATTTGATCGTGCGAATAAGTTTGTATGATATTTTAAGACCTGTGGCATGTTCTTTTTGGAGCCCCGAGGTCTCAGGTGAGTTTTAGATATGCCATGGAGTAATTTAGAACTTAGAGAATTGCTGGTATCTGTTGCGGGCCTCTGATCTCGTAATTGCGAGAACAGGCTTCGTAATTGCAAGGAAAACAGGCATGGCAATTGCGAGGTCTTCATCGCAATTGTGAAGAAGGTCTGGGCAAACAAAGTTTGCAAATGCGAACATATCTTCGCAATTGCGAAGAGAGTGTGGGAAGGGGTGTGATTGCAAATGCGATATTTTCATCATATTTGCGGAGCTCCCTGATCGTAATTTCGATCATTATCTTCACAACTGCGAAAGCAACACAGGTGTGGGGAACTTCGTACTTTCAAGCTTCACATTTGCGAAGCTCAGGTCGCAAATGCGACATCTGCAACTGATCAAAACATAACTTAGACGGGATTTTCTCTTATTCTTCACATTTTTCATATCTTATAAGCTAGTGACAATTCTACCAAGACCATTTCTTCCACAAATCATAGGTAAATGATTCTTAATTCATTTCTTTCGATCTATCTCATCTTTTTACAAGCTTTCATCTTAGAATCTAGGATTTTTCATGGTGTTTTTAAGTAGATTTTTGACTTTTTGGAAACAATGTTGGGAAAACTATAATTATAAATTAGAATTGTTTTTTTAGCATTTATTGATTTTATTAAGTTAATTATGACTAGATACGAGTGGATTGGAGGTTGAATCGAGAGGTAAAATGGTAATTGAGGCTTAATTTTGGCCGTGGAATCGAGATAAGTGTCGTGGCTAACCTTATCTTGAGGAATTAGGTATTGTTGCCTTATTTGCTATGTATTTAGCTGTTGAGTACAACATATAAGTGAAGTGACGAGTATCTATACGCTGTTGATGTGTCATAGCATGAGAGTGAGTCTTATACTTATGACTATTATATTCCTTTATACGTACTACTCATGCTTTAACTAGTTAATTCTTTATGTTAACCAAGTTCTATTATGTTTTTCCCTGTTTTGGATATTAGTTGAGTATTGACTCGGGTTGAGATTTATAATGTGAAGTTAAATGTTGAAACGAGGTTAGCTATTGTTGATGTGCTTGACGGGTTGTTATTGTTTCTATTGTTTGGGCGAGGAAGAGTGTAAAGCACGAAGGGTGATGCCGTGCACAATATAGTGAGTGGGTGTTAATGCACTAAGGGTAATGTCGTGTCATATCCTATGAGTTTTAATGCAGGAAGGGAGATGTCATGCCACGATTATGAGAGAGTTAATGCATGAAGGGTGATGTTGTGTCGTTTCTGTTGTTTCTTATGGTAAGGACAAGAATAAAAGCATGAAGATTGATGCCATGCATGTGTTGCTATGTTATTGTCTCTGGTGGTTCAAAGCATGATATTTACCTTGTTTCTTTATTGTATTATTTTCAGAACTTGATATTTCCCCACAGCATGACTTCCCTCTTCCCATTATATCTGTTAAATTTCTATTATTATTATCTTCTCGTATATGATTTAATTGCACAAGTTTGTATTGTTGTTCTGTCCTAGCATCTTCACTACTTCGCCGAAGTTAGGCTCGGCACTTATAAGTATATGGGTCGGTTATACTGATACTGCACCCTACACGTTCTGTGCAGATTTCAACGCTGGACTTCGTGATTAGAGTTGGGTTGCTGCCTTCAATCCATCAGGAGAACCAAGGTTGATTTGCCGAGGTTTGCAGACCCTGGAGTCCCCTTCCCTTTATCTTAGTTCTCCTGTCTCTTTTCATTTCGAGAACCGATGTATTTCTTTTAAACCAGTATTGTAGAAAATTCTTAGAAGTTCGTGAATTGTGACATAAGATCTTTTGGGTAGTCGTGTACTAGTGTTTAAACTTTTATAAAATTTTCGCACTTCATATTTATTTAGTTTAAATTATTGTTAATTACTGTTTGATTAATTATTAATGTATTAGAATAGTATCCGATGGCTTGTCTAGCATTTTAAGAGTCAGGTGCCATCACAATCCGACGGTAAAAAATCCGGATCGTGCCACATTTCCTCATCAGCCAAGGACCCATGTTAATGATTGTAATGTCAGTAACCTATACGCAAGTACATTTTCTCTTAAATATGAAAAGGGCTAAAAATGAAAGTATAGTGTACTATAATGATAGTTAACATAATGTTAGACTGTATTTCATTTCAAAGGAATCGTGAGTAGGAGTAATTGAAGGAGCTGACTTCACCAAAATAACCTCGTGACTCAATATGGACTTTTACTCAAAGTTGTCATCGTCAAAGCAAACCCAAGAGCTCCCCCAAATACTTCAGGAGAGCATACAACCACAAATTAAGGTATTAAGCCCTCTTGAAGCGGTTAGGGGATCTCTAGGGTTCACCTCAACGTACAGAAAATCAAAATCAAATGAGCTTTTATCATTTTGTATCACAGGAGCTCTCTATGCTATTGAACTCATCATCTTATTATATTTTACGAGAAGGGATGATAAACCTTGACGACTAAGAAATAATGATCAACATATCCGGCCCATTTTTCATATGTGACCACTATTATGATTTTTCATGTTCTAGCTAGTAGTCCTTCACTTAAGACAAGAGGGGTTGCTCTGATGGTAAGCAACCCCCACTTCCAACCGAGAGGTTGTGAGTTCGAGTTTTCCCAATAGAAAGGTGGGAAGTTCTTGGAGGGAAGGATGGCGAGGGTCTATTTGGAAACAACCTCTCTATCCCAGGGTAGAGGTAAGGTATGCGTATATACTACCCTCCCCAGACTCCATTATTTGAGATTATACTGGGTTGTTGTTGTTGTTAGCTAGTAGTCCTTCACTATAGTTTTGGTATTTATAATCGCATATTCCAAGCTTTTACTTCCCCTCCTAAGAACGAAGATAAAGGTAATGAAAGTTTCATCTGAAATTTCTTGTTAAAGCATGAGTAAATTAATGAACCTCGTTGCAAATTTGGCCGATGTGAAAGTAAGAGAATATTTATAAAAGTGAGTGTCCTTGTAATGCAACTTCCAGTATGACATTTGCTTCTCTTATATATCATCTCCAGATTCCAGAACCGATCCCTTTCATCTCCTATTTTCCTTTCTTTTTCCTAGTCTTGAGTTCTTTTGTGTTTTGTAATACACATGTAGGGATTAAGCTTGTAACATAAGATAACACAATTTTGTTGAAAGTCTCTACTCATGGGGGCCCAATAGATGAGTACATCAAAAATAAGAATGAGTTTGATTCCGATAATCACTACAAGATAATAAGAAATTTGCCACAAATGTTTTTGTTGGCATTTATTGCATATTAAAAGTACTTTTGGCAACAACTGAAAAGTTGTTGCATGCAGTTGCAGGGAAAAGTTTTTGCAATAGCAAAAGACGTTGTTGCAAAATTTGTTTTAACGCAACAAAGAATGTAGTTGCCATTAATTATATTTTGGTTACACGGTTGTAGCTTATGAAAATATTTAGCAACAATAATTATTATCTCGATAAATTTATTATTTTTTCGCAACAATATTACTTGTGGGAAGAAAATTGGCGGGAGCATAATTAATATATGTTATAAAGTCTTTTAGCACAAGTATTGTTGCTGCAGCTAACAACAATAAATATCTAGTTTCTACATACATAATTTATTTTCTATCTTTTAAAACATCACAAATATATATAAATTGTTATAAATAGAACTCTATTTAAGGTGAATGTCTATCTTATAAGAAGAGTCTTACTTCAAGGCTAAGTCTTTTTTCTTCCTATAAATAGAGGGGTCTTACCCCATTGTAAATCATCCCAAAAAGTATTAATAAGAATACTCCTCTCTCTACTTTTCTCTCTATTGTTCTTGTTCTTCTATTATTGTTCTTGTTCTTATATTATTTCATAACACGTTATCAGCACGAGACTCTACCGTCTCAAGAATCTTCTCGAAAAATTTAAGGTATTTCTCTCTTCCTAATTTGATTTTTTCGATTATGTCTAACATTATGAAAAGACAGTTCGTTGCCCTAGAAATTTCGGGCAAGAACTATATGACATGGGTGTTGGATGCTGAAATCCACTTAGATGCTATGGGTCTTGGAGACGCCATTAAAAACAGAGATAAAGCATCCACCCAAGACTATGCTAAGGCCTTGATTTTCTTGCGCCATCACCTTGATGAAGGTTTGAAAATTGAATAACTCACAGTCAAAGATCCACTTATCTTGTGGAAGGGCTTAAAGGAGAGATATGACAACCTGAAGTTGGTCACTCTGCCACAAGCACGATATGATTGGACTCATCTGAGGCTCAAGGACTTTAAGTCCGTTTCTGAATATAATTCTGCAATGTTCAGAATTACCTCCAAATTGAAACTCTGTGGAGATAATATCACTGATTATGATATGCTTGAGAAAACGTTTACAACGTTTCATGCCTCCAATATGGTACTGCAACAATAGTACAGAGAGAAAGGTTTCAAAAAGTACTCTGAACTGATTTCTCTTCTCCTTGTGGCTGAGCGAAACAATGACCTGCTCATGAGAAATCACGAAAATCGACCCACTGGGTCTACACCATTGCCTGAAGTAGATAAGGTGTATTCCCATTATGCTAAGCGTGGAAAAGGCTATGGCTTTAATCGTGGTCGTGGTCGTGATCGGGGTCATGGCCGTGGACGTGGACAAAGAAGAAATTTTCCTGGTGTTAGTCACCCCCCAAAGAAAGATAACCACCAAAAGCGGAAACAGAATTATGAGGATCCAAAAGCAAATAGTTCAGAAACTATGTGTTATCGTTGCGGTGGAGAAGGGCACTGGGCAAAAATTTGCTGTGTACCAAGACATTTGGTTGAGCTCTATCAAGCATCTCTAAAGAGTAAAGACCCTGAAACCAATTTTGTCTCTGACAACAATTTTGAAAACACCCACTTGGATGTGGCAGACTTCTTTGAGCACCCTGAGGGGAAAATAGACCACTTGATCGGTGACGGATCCATGATTAAGGATGATGGAGTTGTTTGATTATATTTTACTTATTTGTATTAGCTAGTGGATAAACTATTAGTCATTAGTATCAGCTCGTATTAGTTAGTTTATGATATAATGTTAGTATTAGTTCTTTAGAATGTTTCAATATGCTTAAATTTCGATGGTATTTTTATTTTCCAGCAAAGTTAGTCGATTAACTAATAAAATCGACTATCTAATATTTTGTATTAAAACTGGAATTTCCGCAAGCTAAGATATTCGAATATCTGATTTAGATATTCGAATAACCTGATTTAGTTATTCAAATAACCTGATTTAGTTATTCGAATAACCTGATGACTGTTTACTAAGTTAGTCGAATAACTAATTAGTTATTCGACTAACCAATATTTTGCATTAAAACTGGATTTTTCGCAAGGCAAGATAGTCGAATATCAGGTTTAGTTATTCGAATAACCTAATGACTGCTTCCCTAAAGTTAGTCGACTATCAATCCAGTTATTCGAATAACCTCAAAAGATTTTGAAAATATTGTTTAAATTAAGAAGCAACGGATTAAATTTGTTTACCACACTGATTTGTAGAAAATTAATCTACATAACGTATTTAAGCAACTTTTGCAAACACACTCGTAATGTACTTAACAACTAACGTACTTACATGACATTCCAACTTGAAACATTGTACCCTATACAGAGATATTATTAACACAGTGTACTGTCACATGTCTGCATTGGCTTATAAATGTACACTTCTATACTATTCACATATTCATGTCAATTGCTTAGTTCCAAATTTGTAATTATGTGATCGTCCATGATAATGTGCTAAATTATTCATCACATAACTATTACACATTCTTTACATATTACATACACTACTCGAGTTTTATGATACGCTGTCATCTTTTCACTGTATTACCTGTGTATATGTCCGTAACATACATGCGTGCACCTTTGTAACTACTGCACAATATAGTTTCCACTTCTATATGTTCATTCACTTATGCATCACATTCATGTACCACACACACGATACCGGAAAAGCAACTTTTCCCAAAATTAGGGGAGAAGTTGGTGAAATTTTGTGGAAAAATGCATCATTATCTCATCTTGATCCAAATACCTCTATTCGTGAAAAAGAGGTGCAAAAGATTATCCATTTGCAATGAATAGCAAATCAAATGCCAGACGCATTTACAGATTTGAAAAGGATAACAAATCACATATCCCCGCAGTGAATGTGACAACATCTGATTCACGAATACATATTCATTATTGGAAGAATATGAACATGAAATTGGTATTGAATATACCACACTCACCCCTAGAAGGAGGTTTGAGATGATACCACACTCACCCCTAGAAGAAGGTTTGAGATGATGTCATTATTATGGCATGAATTGTCATTGGTCACGTACTATTGTACGCCAAAATAATTTGTCAATGTGATTACCAAAGGATAATAATAATGCAAGAAACATATCTTGCATATAATTTTTGACATGACCATAATGGTATAACTTTCTCTTTAAAAGAGATATTCACCACATGGATGTTGATGAATTTGTGGTAGTACAAAATTAATTGAGAGCTCTAGAAAAGCCAATTACTACTATGTTGGAGAAACACAATTGATTACCAATAAGGTGTTGTGTTGTAGTAAGTCTCAAAGAAACTTATTCAGTTTCCAAAGCATATCTGAAAGTGATTGATTATACTGAGACTATAAATAAAGGAAAGATTTGATATCTTCTATTACTACAACTTGTAGCGGGATAATTTGTGTATGAAAAGCTACCCGCTTCATTCTCCAGTTTGTACTACTTGTTCTCATTAATTAATTGACCAACTAAAGAGTTCGGGTTGAATCCCATAAATTCAGGAAATATCAAAGGTGAATATGGGCCCATTCACCTGCCATGTATACCACATATGATGCATCTATGATATGGTTACATGCGCGATTGTTATTAACCTGCAGCCTGGCCGGTGCTTGCGAGGTAAATTGCTCAGTAATCTAACCTCGAGCATAATTTCCAGATTGTCTATTCAAGATAGTTCATCTTGATAAGTTGGTTTACATCATAGTTGGTTTAGCAAAATGATTTATTGAGTGCCTCCACTTAATAGCTAAACTATTGCTTATGAGAACAAAGTTATATATATCAGTTTGATATACGTTGTATACGAAAGTATATTATATTCTCCCCTCATAAGTGGTTCAGGGTCAGGAACCAAATAATTTCATCTTATTATTATTAATGTGTTGTGTATATTGACATGATAATGCACAAAGATGATTTCCTAGAGGTGAGGAAACATGTTAGTTTTCCAAACATGAGGGGGAGACATGATGAACACTTGAGAAAAGGTTACATGAGATGAATTATCATTTGTATATATAGATCCTCGAATATCATAATATGAACATGAAGTTCATAAAAGGATAATTCAATTGCAACATATTGCAAAGCATGCTACACCCAAAGAAAGTAGCTATATTCTCACTGCAAATGCTCATATTAAGTCCTAGAAGGAAAAAGTCTTGGATACGCTTAAAACGTATAGACAAATCGGTTTCAAAATAACTTCTTAATAAAGAAGATGAGCAAATGATCAAAGTGATCATAATAAGGAGTCAAGTGATCCAAAAGATCACACGACATAACACTTCATAAAATCTCATGAGAGATTCAGGTACCTGAATGTATGAATGAAGAGATCTCCATGTCATGTCTTTATGAAAATTTACTGGAACCGATATAAAATGATCGTCGACGACATCTATGATAGCGCTAAATATCGATGAGGATCTTATGTTTGTCGAATACAAACAAAATATTGACTAAATGGAAAAGATACAATTCAAGAAGAATTGATTCCATATGAAAGATATGTAGTTTTGGACATGTAGTTCAAATACTTGAAAGTATAAGGTCAAAGGTATGTGTAATCAGTTTTCGATATTTTATTTGTTTAGCATGACATGAAAACTTGATGTGCATCTAAAGTTTATTATATGGCTTATATGACTTAACTTGAAAGATTTAAGTTGCTTAAAGCATATACAATTCTTGGTCCTGAAGTACCACATCCTAATGCAATTTGTGTACATATGTATCTTGCTATAACTATGATAATGTGATGGCGAGGATATCCCTATGGAAGTATTGAAGAGTCATTCCACGACATTACATGAAGATGTTCATATCTATCAAGAATGATAATTTCAAGGTATGGAATATTCATTCAAGTCAATATGATTGATTTATTTATCAAATATCTACTAACGATTTCTTGAAGCTAGTGCACAAGATTGGAATGTGAAGGTTCAAGGATGTGAATTGATGTTCTTTTTAGGGGGAGTTAATGCGCGTTGCACTCTTTTTCCCTTACAAGGTTTTGTCCCACTGGGTTTTCCTTGCAAGGTTTTTAACGAGGCAACAAATAGGCGTATTTCTAAACATATGTACTCTTTTCTTTTTCTAGAATTTTTACCATTGGGTTTTGTTTTAGTTAAGGTTTTAACGAGGCACATTATTGAATAGACATTCAAGGGGGAGTGTTATAAATAGAACTCTATTTAAGGTGAATGTCTATCTTATAAGAAGAGTCTTACTTCAAGGCTAAGTCTTTTATCTTCCTATAAATAGAGGGGTCTTACCCTATTGTAAATCATCCCAAAAAATATTAATAAGAATACTCCTCTCTCTACTTTTCTCTCTATTGTTCTTGTTTGTATTATTATTCTTGTTCTTACATTATTTCATAACATAAATTGATATATGATATATATTTGCAAAAGTCAATACAACTGAAGCACTGAGTATTTTACATACTTTCAAAAACTAAATATCAGTGTTTTTACTTAGAAAAAAGAACAAGAACATCTCTAAAGGTCATAATTTCTTTTCTGATAACAACCTTAAAAGCAAATTTTCTTCCAGCAACTTGTGCATTGATGAACCATATTACCAACTATGTTGGTTTACTCATGGTCACCTTACAAAAGAAGATAGACTATAATTATATTTTATAAAAAACTCTATAAAGTACACAGGTACATGCCGTGGATAAAATTATATATCAGAACACACTATAGTGATAGTTATTATAATTAACTGATCATTTGACTCCAAAGTCAAAGATAACTTGAATTTTAAGATAATAAAAGACTTGTGAGATCAGTAAACTCCTTTAGGTCAAGGGAGTTTTATGTACAATAACTTCTTATGGTAGTGGTGCTGCCAAAAGCTGTAATAATAGGAGTAAACAAGAACTCGTAAAAAGAATAAAAAATAACAATCTCAAATATATGCAACAAAGAATTATAAAGCCAAAGAACAAGCACATCACCTTTCAAAGGTCAAAGATCAAGCAACTTTTCTTTTAGAACTACTTTTAATAATTCAAAATCACAAATCTAATTATTCTTTATCCACTTCGAATCCAATTGCTACACCTACCAATCTAATTTAATTAAAGAAATTATTCCTACTTTGAAGAAAATTAATATAAAAATAATTATTATCAATGTAAATTCTACTCATGAACCACAAAGCCACACTATTTAGAATTATTTCTATCTGCAAAATAATTTAACATTCAATCTTCAACTGCCTTTTAGTTTCTATATAAAGGTGGCATGTGGCCAACTAGCTTCTGGGATATTCATCAACAACAACAACAACCCAGTATAATCCCACTTAATGGGGTCTGGGAAGGGTAGTGTGTACGCAAACCTTACCCCTACCCTGGGGTAGAGAGGCTGTTTCCAAATAGACCCCCGGCATCCTTCCCTCCAAGAACTTCCGACCTTACTCTTGGGGAGACTCGAACTCACAACCTCTCGGTTGGAAGTGGGGGTTGCTTACCATCAAAGTAACCCCTCTTGTCACCAAGACTCTGATCTACCCTAACTATAATAATACAAGTACCCCTATTTATAACAAGACACAACACCTACGTTACTCACTATTGTAGAGAATATCTCCTTGGCTCACAACGTGCCTTTAAGTGATCGGGAATTTTAACCTATAGACAACATAGGAGGGAGGGGGTCAAAAGAAAGTTAGGATATGGCAAAAGCATCTATTGAATGGACTTTAGTGAATATAATGAAGGGATTGTTATACAGTGAATAATAATGTAGAGATTGTTATGCAATGAATAATAATGCATGAAATGTTAAGTAATGTTATCCGTATTAAAAATACATGTATTCTTGTTTCAAATTATCCCGCATAAAATAATACATAACTTCTAGGTAATTTAATGCAAGTATTGTTTATAACACAAACCAAAAGTTGCATAAGCCAACCGAACGCCACATTAGTTAACCGGGAATTATGTTTCCTAATCCCTCCAACAAAGCGACCCCTTAGTAACATCCAAAGATATATAACCGGTCTTAATCAATTAATTTCACAAAGATTGAGATTAGGTGACATTATTTTCCAGAATAAACCCCACCCAGTCCTCAAAAATTGTGTTAGATCATATAAACAATTAACAAGCAGTAGAAAGCCGCAGGAAACAGATAGTCGCCGGAATCTGCCAATAGTCGCCGGAAAATGAAAAGGATAAAACTTGAAGGTAGACTCGGAATTAGTAGGCGAGCAATCTGTCCTCAAGGAACTTCTCCAAAAAATGGTCCGAAAAAGTCGTACTCGTCGGCGCGTGGTCTTACGCGCTCGCCTGATCCCTAGCTTTTGACAACGCGTGTGGACGAGTGAGGCTGCTTGACCGGAGAGGTTTAGTTGGATTTGGTCACCAAACGATGATGGATCTAATGGTGGTGTTGGATTTTGCACAACACTGACGGAGAGAGATAAAGCAAGATAGCAGTGAAAAGTCACCGGACAATTGAGGCATAGTGACTTTCTAATGCTCTACTTCTCAAATGTGTCTCACCACCAAGACTCCGATACCATTTGAGAAATAATACACAGGAAATATATTATGTTATTGATCTACCATAGCTATAATACAAGTACCCCTATTTATAACAAGACACAATACCTACGTTACTCCTATTCCATGTAGGACTATGCTTATTTACATAACAAATAACTTACTAACAAGAACCACCAAGGAAAATCAAAGAGCTATAAAATTAGTAAAAATTGGAAAATCGGGAAGGAAAAAACAAAAGACGACTTCCAACAAACAACAAGAAGACTTCTTTTAAAGTTGTTTTACAATTCAAACATAGCTTCTGAATTATTACTCCGCTCAATTATGCTAGTTTCTACACTCATACCCTCGTGACTTCCTTCTATCAAAGGACACTTGGAACTTGGTAGAACAACAATGGACAATCAATCTAATAGAATGTTTTAGCAACTATTCTATAGAGCTCATGAAGAATAATGACATTACCACCACTAAGATAGGAATTTTAAAAATAAAAAAAATTTAAAGATAGGAATTTTCCAAATAATTTGTTACGATACTTGAGGTAGTGGAGACACTTACATTAGGAACATTGGTGTTAATTACGAGTCTGCTTAATATGTTTAGGAATTTGTATGTTAGTGACTTAGTGTTCAGACAAATATGAGATAAAGAGTATTTCTAGTGTTAAATAACTCTGATTTGTCGTAAATAACAATGAGTATTAGAATGAAACATGTCTAAATAGAGCGGAATGCACACTGAGTGCTCATATTCCAAGCCTAACTAATTTTTATGATTGAGGTATTGTTATTATTGTCACCTAATGTGGCACACAACAGAATTGGACGTAATCACTTTCGGGTCCACTCCACTTACCATCACGGGCTATCCCAAAATGACAAGAAAGTGAACAGCATGGCATTTATTTAATAGTCAAACCAACCTCCTTTTTCTATTTATAGCCCATCAGGCATTTGTCAGACTTCGTGAGCAAAGCACCTCTTTTATGTTTTTGATCCCCACCCCTAAAACCCCGCCAAACCACCCACCCACCCAAACACAGTTTCAAACATACTAGGCATGGGCTTACATACATCAGTTCTCCTCTTCCACACGAAAAAAAAAAAAGAAAAAGAAACCTTTCGGAAGTGAACTAAAACTAGGACTCACTGGAGACTAGAGCCATTTATAAGGAGTGAAACAATAAAGAATAACTCGCAAATTAATGAAGCACACAAGATAAAATGGGAGAAAGACAGGAGAAGACAAACTACAGTAGAAGATAAATTCAGAAAATTGAAAGCATGTGTACCTTGTAAACCTTCATCCTTTGCATACTTCTCACGGACTGTGTCTACAAATATATGATAGGGTCGCCAACCACTTGGATCTTCATCCATATTAACATTTTCAGTTCTTTTCTCAACATCTTTCAAGATGTCCATCTTCTGGGATATTCATCATTACCAACATTTATTTGCTTTCTCGGTTTAAATAACATATTTGTGGGCAGTCATCAGTACCAACTTTCTTGATCTAGAAAATTAAATAATTATGCAGGTTGAAAGAAAAAATAAAGCAAGGGGGATTTGTGACAACCAAGTTCCGTTGCCTTTTAGTAAAATTTTCATGAATAAGATTGAAATAAAGACAAAGGTGACTTTCACAAAGCCAACAACTAATTTATTTATGAGACTTGAAGGTTAAGTTCTTCATACAAATGGTGGTGGCCGCAGCTACAAGATACTAGATGAAAATATAATGCAAACATGATAGTAAACAATATCAATCAAGGAATTCTTCATCTGCACTGAAGTCATCTCCATTTTCATGATCAAATTTATCTAAAGCTTCTAAGTCTACTTCTTCCTCGTTATTCAGAGAAGGTGCATCAACACTCACTCCATCAATGTATTCTCTTTGTATTCTAATGATATCACTGTCCGACTCTACTTGAAGATCTGCTTCTACTCTTTCAACCAAATCAATCAGTTGATACGGCTCTGTTTCATCTTCTTGTTCGGGTAAATCATACAACTTCTGTGGTCTTACTCTTACCACAACATACCAATTCTCATTTTGGTCATATTAAACATAATACACAGATTGAGCTTGTAAGCCTAAAATGAATGGATCAATTTTATAATGGAGTTGTGTCACATCTACATATATGAATCCATATTCATCCCTTTTATATCCTTTACTTCGGCTACGATCTTGAGTAGGAACTTCAAACTAGTCATATTGAAATAATATGACTGAATTATTATCCAAATATTGTATCTCCGAAATCTTTCTTATCTTTTCATAATAATCAAAATTTTCTGTATGTTCTTATTCTTCACAACTACACCACTATTTTGGGTTTTCAAACCTAACTCGGATTCCATTGTTCGAAACCTATAGCCATTCATGATATATCTATTATGGCAATAAGCACGAGGATCTGGAGTTCCTGCCAAAGATAGTAATCCATTGGTAATTCGGCCATTATCATTTTATTTTAACTCTACCACCTATAATATTTCAGTTACAAACTCACAAACATTAATACTACTTAAAAAATATAATTTACAAATTAAAGATAAACTAGCATCAAATAATATAATTTACCTTTTTCTCAAACCACAAAGGAAATTCCTCCTTGCGCTTTTTGAAAATATTTCTATTATTCTCCTTCCTTAATATTTTTAAGCGTTGCCTATTGATTGTGAGCATTTAATAAAAATCAAACTAAATAACATTACAACAGAGTTGTTGAGAGTTTCATAAGAATAATTGGATGTAAACTAAGTGAAAGGTATCTTACTCCATCCAAGGTTTGACTTCCTCACAATTTTGGAGGATGTAAAAACGAGTTTGATTGATTTCATGAGTGCTCAAGTTTATCCAAGTACCTCCTACTAAGGCTTACCACGACGATTAAATATAGATAAACCATTGGGTTCTATATTAGAAGAATCAAAATTTCTATCCGGACGATTTTGCTTTGTCTCCATATCAGTAAAAATATTTGGAACAAAATATCATGCATTCCTCATCAAGATATCCCTCAGCAATTGATCCTTCTGGGGGGGACCATCAACTTTGCCTCCATTGCCAAATTAATTGCCAAATAAACCATAACATCAAAGAACGTTGGCAAAAACACACGCTCTAATTTAAAAATTGTCATTCATATACTTTTATCTAGTTGATCTAACTTTTCTACATGCAACTCTTTATTGCACAAATTGCTAAAGAATAATGACAACTCCACTAATAGATCATATGCATCCTTTGGCAAAATCTCTTTGATGATAAGTGGAAAAATGCGTTGAAAAAGAACGTGGTGGTCATGACTTTTAAGTCCAAAAATTCTTGCTTCCTTAAGATTGACACAACGATATGTTAGAAACGTAAGCATCGGGAAACTTGAGTTCTTTGATGAGCTGACAAAATTGAATCTTCTCATTTTTAGATATTGTATAGCTTGCTGGAGTAGTTATGTATTTATTCCCACTTTTTATTGGATGGAGGGGTTTCTTAATTTTCATCTCTTGCATGTCCAACCGAGATTTTAATGTGTCTTTTTTTTTTCCTTCAATATCTAATAACATTCCTATCAGACTTTTATTGATGTTTTTTTCTATATGCATCACATCCAAATTATGTCTCAACAATAAAGCCCTCCAATATGGGAGTTCAAAGAATATACTTTTCTTTTTCCAATTGTCATATCTTATAGCATCTCGTTTTCTTTTTCTTGTGTTGTCGTCAACTAACACTTGTAAGGATGTATTAAGTTGTGCAAGCACATCATCTCCACTCAAAGCTTGTGGTGCAAGTCTTTCTTCCTTTGTGTTATCAAAAGAACTTTTATTCCGACGATAGGGATGATTTATTTCTAATAACCGACGATGACCCATATAATATTGCTTTCGACCATGTTTCATGTAAATCGAACAAGTGTGTATATGAAAAATCAGACAAGCTAATTTACCGTTGGTGCTCCAACCGGACAAAATACCATAAGCTGAAAAGTCATTAATTGTCCATAATAAAGAAACACCCAAGAAAATATTTTGTTTCATAAAAGCATCATAAGTCTCAATTCCACTCTCCCACAATATTTTCAAATCATCTACCAAGGGTTGAAGATACACATCAATATCCATACCAGGGCTTTTTTGTCCAAGAATAAGCAAAGGCAACAAAAGATTTGATTGTTTCATACATAACCACGGGGGAAGATTATATGGGATCAATATTACTAGCCACATTCTATATACATTACTCATTGAACCAAAAGGATTAAAGCCATCTGAAGCAAGCCCAAACCTGACATTACATGGATTTGAAGCAAAATTTGGATATTTTTCATCAAAATTTTTCCATGCTAATGAGTCAGCTGGATGTCGTAAAACTCCATCATCAACTCTCTTAGTTTTATGCCATCTCATATCTTCTGCGGTATGTTTTGTCATCAACAATCATTGTAATCTTGGTATTATAGGAAAATATCTAAGAATTCTAGAAATTCTTTTATTTCTCTTATTCGAATTTCCTAAAGCAACATCTTCATCAGTATCTTCTCCTTTTCTTACCATCCATCTTTTTTCACCACATTTAGGGCATTGCTCAATATTTGCATATTCCTTTCTATATAATGCAATTGTTAACACATGCATCTATCTTCACATAATCTACATCCAAACTTTTAATTATCTTTTGAACTTCATAGATAGAATTTGGGAGTACATTTTCTTTGGGTAAAACATCATTTAAAATTTTCAATAAAGATTCAAATAAGGTATTACTCCAGCCATGTAGACACTTCATTTGAAGAAGACGCATTACAAAAGAGAGTTTGGAGAACTTTTCACAATCAGGATATAGCTTTTGCTCTGCATCTTTTAATAACTTATAGAAATTTTTAGCTTATGTATTAGGCTCTTCACAACTAGACTCGTTATTCTCATCAAACTCATGACTATTAGTGAGAATACTACGATACAAGTCATGCAACATTTCAAAAGTGGAAGCATCATCATTTCCTAAATCTGAATTTATACTAGCATTTGTTCCATCATCCGAAGATGAATCCGACTCACCATGATAAATCCACATATCATATGTTGAATCAATTCGTTGCCTAAGTAAATCTGTCTTTACTTCTTCTCGTATTTTCCAAAGAACATTATTACACTTAATACATGGACATTGGTTTCTTACGCCAACATTAGGATTAGAAAATGCAAAGTTTAAAAATTATTCGACACCATTCAAGTATTGAGGTAACGTCCTATTCTTAATGAATATTCAGGTCTTATCCATCATGTACTTACCTATAATAAAATATAAAAGTAAAACTATATGATTAACCTTCTTTCTATTTTTTATTACCAATTATATAGGGAAAAAATGAACGAGAAATACTTAGAAACATAAGGCTTTGGATCTGAGGAGGATAAGATGTACGCAGCTTTGCCCCTACCCTTGAAGAGTAGAGAAGCTATTTTCAATAGACCCCTAAAAAAAACACGAAAAGAGATAATGAGAACAAGTAGAATCCCACTAATGAATTAGCTTACTAGATTCAACACCACTAACTATTGCAAGATTGTCCAATTTTTGGAGTTTCCTTCACATGATACATATTTTAGTCAAACAATATCTCATGCATACTATTACGTGTTGAGCTATATACTATCTGATAATTTTAGTCAGTCTCATTATATAATTTTGTTCCAAGGCTATGGAATCTGTTGGCTATCTGTTACTTGTTGCAGCTTAACATTTGATTTCTTGATCTCCTTTTGTAAATGTGAATCTCGGTTGTCTGAAACAGCTACTTTTGATAATATTAATAATACCTCATATCTTTTTTTGGCATAATACCTCTTACATTTTCTATAATAGATACTTGCCCTTATACTGGCAATTAAATCACCACTGCTCCAGTGTTAGATATTCTTACAATTTGTTTCATCTCACTACTTATTCTTGCCGACTAGCTGATATCATTCTTATAGTAACTTTATCCTCTAGGTCTGTAACCCTGAGAAAAAAATGTTGGAACTTCATGCAAAAGATATGTGCTCAAAGAGTCCCACTCTGAGCCATCAAATGAGGATGATTAGAGCTCATTACCGTCAAACACAGTAGGCTGGCAGATTGTCAAACACATGAGTGATTCAACACCACACCGAGATACCCCATAGCAGAGACCACGAATAGAATGACTTGCTTGATTATTTGCATATTTATTAGAGAAAAGAGATCAAATGTGCGTAAATAAGTTTTTTAACAGCATATGTCGGTGCAGTCTTAATTGTGATAAGCCCTCTATGAGGTCTGAACTTTGCACCAGTTGGATCATGTTCCCTTCAAATAATCTAAGAGATGCAACTACGTAGACTTCCAAAACGTATTCTTGGCATAAAACAAGAATCATTGCTTCTCCTTATAAAATAAGAGATGCAAATAATTTGACTTTGAAAGCGTATTCTTGGCTTAAAACAGGAACTATTTCTTCTCCTTATAAAATACTACTGTCCCACCAGACTATTAGGTCACATCTTAATAAAATATTGTAAGTTCTCTCTCAACTAAGGCCTCTCTTTTTCTAATCTTTTAATAATAATCAACACTTCTTAATATTCTTATTTTTTAGCAAGAAAGTTTCTTGCTTACACCTGGCTACTTTTTACTTTAAGTATCAGTTCTATAGAATCTCAACCAAGAGTTTATAACATGTCACTCTTAAAGACACCTCTTTTCACCTTCAGAATATCACAATTTAAGATTTTTACCATAACCAACTAAGTACTTCAATAATAAAGACAATAAAGAACAGTATTTTCATAATTAGGTGAAGCAGTAATCGAGTAAAACAATTGAAGATAGAGTTCTTACCGGTTCTTCTCCAATCAGCAGCAATACGATGCAACAAGCAGGACGCAATAGAGAAGGAGCTCGTTCAAGAATAGCTGATAAGTAAAATCCTAGGCAGAATAGTTATTAGAGAGTGCGCTAAAAATTTGAAACAATTTATTAAAAAGCGAAAGTTTGTCGCGTTTGATTTTGGCGGAAAATTAGAATATTTTAAGCCACAACCAGTGCACCTTATTGGTATAATAATATGTATACCAACAAATAGTATCATAGAATCCTTCAAGGAAATAATATCACATTCATGTTATTGCAACAATAGAAAAAGGTGCATTAAAAAAAGGAACAATAATATGGAAAAACTTTAAAACAATAAACTAATGGAACGAACAAGAATCTGACAACGACAAAACAAAAAAAAATATGCAGAGTTGCTTTATGAAACATATGGAATTATAGGAGAAAAAAACACAAATCATACTCTGGTTTAGAAGAATATAAGATGCCCACACCTAATTAAGTACTTCAATCCATGAAATTCTCCAAGATTGTAGAGCAAAAACTGAGCTGGTGGTTTGATTCGATGCTCGAATTATTTCAATTTTCTTTTTCAAAGGGATTCAAACTATGTACTATTTTTTTTAGAATTCTTCTCACCAATTATAGAAGTCTTTTTTAATTAAGACATCAAATTATCAACCTTAAAAGCCGCGCACTATAGCAACAATGTCGATGCTTCACTTTTCTTCTTTTCTTATTCTCCCTTTTAAGAGACCACTTCAAACCCAATTGCTGCTAGATGTTCTAAGACTAAGATTGTGTGGTCTCGTTTAATATGGAACAATTTCTTTTCCTTTCCTTTGTTTTGAAAAGAGGAAGGCCTGATGAATGACAATCACAGAAGATAGATCAGAGTTTTTGCCGTTCTCTCCGATCAGCAGCAACAAGTCCTCTCATAGTTCTTCTTATCAGCAGAAACAACAGGGGAGGAGCTCTTTGAATGAGAATAAATGTGAAAAGACTTAGTAAGAATAGTTAATAGAGAGGGCTAAAAATCCGGGAAAGTAATTAAAAGGGCTTTGGTTTTGCCGCGTTTGTTTTTTGGCGAAAAATTGAAAAGTTTTAGGCCACAATTAATGTATCTGGCAATTTAATATGTATTGCCAACAAAAAAAAGTTTTATTGTTGCCAATTCTATTTATAATTTAATTTTTGTTATAAATACACTTCTATTTAAGGTGAATGTCTTTAATTAGAGAGATTCTAGAGTCCTATTATTGGTAGCTAGATCATCCCACTCCCTATAAATAAAGGGGTCTTCTACCATTGTAATACATCCCTAACAATCTCTAAGTATCAATAAGAATACTTCTCTCTCTCTATTCTCTCTATATTGTTCTTGTTCATGCATTATTGTCCTTGTCTTTATATTATTTCATAACACGTTATCAGCACGAGACTCTACCGTCTCAAGAACCATTCTCGAAAAACCTAAGGTATTTCCCTCTTCCTAATTTAATTTTCGATTATATCTGACATTACGAAAAGAAAGTTCGTTGCCCTTGAAATTTCGGGCAAGAACTATATGACATGGATGTTGGATGCTGAAATCCACTTAGATGCTATGGGTCTCGGAGACACCATTAAAGATAGAGAAAAAGCATCCACCCAAGACTGTGCGAAGGCCTTGATTTTCTTGCGCCATCACCTTGATGAAGGTTTGAAGATTGAATATCTCACCGTCAAGGATCCACTCATCTTGTGGAACGGCTTAAAGGAGAGATATGACAACCTGAAGTTGGTCACTCTGCCACAAGCACGATATGATTGGGCTCATCTGAGGCTCCAGGACTTTAAATCCGTTTCTGAATATAATTCTGCAATGTTCAGAATTACTTCTAAATTGAAGCTATGAGGGGATAAAATCTCCGATTATGATATGCTTGAGAAAACGTTTACAACGTTTCATGCCTCCAATATGGTACTGCAACAACAGTACAGAGAGAAAGGCTTTACAAAGTACTCTGAACTGATTTCTCTTCTACTAGTGGCTGAGCGAAATAATGACCTGCTCATGAGAAATCACGAAAATCAACCCACTGGGTCTACACCACTGCCTGAAGCAGATAAGGTGCACTCTCATTATGCCAAACATGAAAAGGGCCATGGTCATGGTCGTAAACGGGGTCATAGCCAGGGACGTAGACAAGGAAGAAATTCCAATGAAGTCCGTCAACCCCCAAGGAGAGATAACCGCCGAAAGCAGAAACGGGGTCATGAAGATTCTAAGGCAAATGATTCAGAAACTATATGTTATCGTTGCGGTGGGAAAGGGCACTGGTCAAAGACTTGCCGTATACCAAGACACTTGGTTGACCTTTATCAAGCATCTCGAAAGAGAAAAGGCCCTGAAACAAATTTTGTCTATGACGACAACTTGGACATCACCCACCTGGATGTGGCAGACTTCTTTGAGCAACCCGAGGGGAAAATAGACCACCTAATCGGCGATGGGTCCGTGATGAAAGAAGATGGAGTTATTTGATTTTGCTCTACTTATTTGTATTAGTTAGTGAATAAACTAATAGTCATTAGTATTAGCTCGTATTAGTTAGTTCATGATGCAATGTTAGCAGTAGTTCTTTAGAATATCTTCAATATGCTCAAATATCAATAATATTTTTATTTTCCAGTAGGGGTAATCGACTAGCCTGAAAAACTAGTCGATTATCTACTATTTTCGCATTAAAGTTGAAAAACAATTGATCAACAATCGATTGTCTTTGTCTAACAATCGATTGTCGTTAAGACAGTGTAATCGAATTTTTCAAAAATCATCCACAATCGATTGTCTTTGTCTAACAATCGATTGTCGTTAAGACAGTGTGCTCTGGAATTTTTCAAAATAGCCAACAATCGATTGTCTTAAGACAGTGTGATCTGAAGTTTTTCAAAATAGCAAATAATCGATTGTGTGTGTTTAACAATCGATTGTCAATGTTCAACAATCGATTGTTTGTGTTTAACAATCGATTGTTTGAAGAAAATGCTTAAACTAAAATTTTCAAACTGCAAAGTAATCAATTATGGATAACATATCTGATTTTGTTAGTCAACTGTTAGCAGCAGATTTTGAAAATATTATGTGACACAAACGAATTGAACTTGTTTATTCTTATGTTCGTGTATCTCTTTTGTATGTCAAACTATGGGATAGCAAATATGGATATCTCACAAAGCGAACTTGGATCAACGTCCAACTGTAAAAGTATTTGCCTATTTGATTCATGTACTACACATACAATACTCAAAGAAAAGAAATATTTCTCTCAACTAAATATGTGTAAGGCAAACGTTACTACAATCTCTGGAAGTAGTAAATTGATTGAAGGCTCCGGAAGAGCAATTGTATCTCTGCCCAAAGGCACAACGTTAAACATAGAGAATGCAATGTTCTCCTCCAAGTCTAAGAGAAACTTGTTGAGTTTTAAAGATGTACGCCGGAATGGCTATGAGACAATGGATGAAGATAATCTTGAATATCTCGTCATCACAAAGAATGTCTCCGGCCAAAAGAGGGTTATTGAGAAATTCCCGTCTTTATCTTGTGGCCTGTATTGGACAAGAATTAGTGCAATTGAGGCACATTCAACAGTAAACCAAAGGGTTACTGATTCCAATACCTTTGTACTTTGGCATGATCGATTGGGACACCCAGGATCGGTCATGATGAGACGGATTATAGAAAGCTCATATGGGCATCCGTTAAAGAATTTCAAAATTCTTTCGAATAATGAATATCCTTGCACTTCGTGTTATCAAGGCAAGTTGATTATCAGGCCATCACCAACAAAGGTTGGGACTGAGTCACCCACGTTTTTGGAACGTATACAAGGGGACATTTGTGGACCTATTCACCCACCTAGTGGGTCGTTTAGGTATTTCATGGTCTTGATAGACGCATCCTGTAGATGGTCTCATGTGTGCCTGTTGTCATCACGCAACCTTGCGTTTGCAAAATTAATGGCACAAATAGTTCGACTACGAGCACAATTTCCAGATAATCCAATCAAGTCCATTAGACTGGATAATGCTGCTGAGTTTACATCCCAAGCATTTAATGATTATTGCTTATCAATCGGGATAAAAGTTGAACATTCTGTAGCTCATGTTCACACTCAAAACGGTCTTGCAGAATCGTTAATTAAACGCCTGCAGTTGATTGCAAGGCCATTACTTATGAGAACGAGGCTGCCCACTTCGGTATGGGGTCACGCCATCTTACATGCAGCAATGCTAATTCGTCTCAGACCGACGAATTACCACAAGTATTCCCCGTTGCAATTGGTTTTGGGTCATGAACCCAATATATCCCATTTAAGAATTTTTGGATGCGCAGTATATGTGCATATAGCACCGCCATCCCGCACCAAAATGGGTCCGCAAAGAAGGTTAGGAATATATGTTGGGTTTGAATCGCCCTCCATCATTCGCTACCTCGAAACATTGACAGGCGACGTATTTACTGCACGATTTGCAGACTGTCGATTCGATGAGACACTTTTCCCAAAATTAGGGGGAGAAGTTGGTGAAACCAAACGGGAAATTTTGTGGAAAAATGCATCATTATCTCATCTTGATCCACATACCTCTATTTGTGAAAGAGAGGTACAAAAGATTATCCATTTGCAAAGAATAGCAAATCAAATGCCTGACGCATTTACGGACTTGAAAAGGATAACGAAATCCCACATTCCCGCGGAAAATGTTCCAATCCGTATTGATGTCCCTGTTGGACAATCATCTAGTGTCATATCCAATGAGTCAAATGCACGCCTGAAGCGTGGCAGACCATTAGGTTCCATAGATCGAAATCCTAGAAAGAGGAAAAAGAATGATCAATATGACACTACGAAAGAATCTCACGATTTAACAAATTCTTAGATTCATGAAGAATCCATTGAGCCCGAGACTCTGGAAAATACGGAACTATCCCTAAATCCAATTAATATTGAGGCAAATATTAATCGAGTGGATATTGTGGTAGATAATGCCTTTGCTTATAATGTCGCATCTAGCATTATGCAAGAATGTGTGGATCTCGAACCTCAATCTGTTGAAGAATGTCGAAAAAGACAGGATTGGCCAAAGTGGCAAGAAGCAATTCAATCAGAATTGAATTCGCTGGCAAAACGTGAAGTTTTTGGCCCTATAGTTGAAACACCTAATGGTGTTAAGCCTGTCGGCTATAAATGGGTCTTTGTACGCAAAAGAAACGAGAAAAACGAGGTACAAAGATATAAGGCACGTCTTGTTGCACAAGGTTTTTCTCAAAGGCCTGGTGTCGATTATGAAGAGACATATTCTCCTGTAATGGATGCGATAACCTTTCGTTATCTCATAAGTTTTGCTGTCCATGAAAAGCTTGACATGCACTTAATGGATGTGGTTACTGCCTATCTTTATGGGTCACTTGATAATGAGATATACATGAAAATTCCCGATGGACCAAACGCGCATAATTCGAAATCTCGGGAAATGTTCTCAATTAAATTGCAAAGATCCTTGTATGGTCTAAAGCAATCTGGACGAATGTGGTATAATCGTCTTAGTGAGTACTTGTTAAAAGAAGGCTATATAAATGACGCCATTTGCCCGTGTGTTTTTATAAAGAAAACAACATCGGAATTTGTTGTACTTGCCGTATATGTCGATGACATAAACCTTATTGGAACCCCTATAGAACTCCAAAAGGCAATTGATTATCTAAAGGATGAATTCGAGATGAAAGATCTCGGAAAGACTAAACTATGTCTTGGTTTGCAAATTGAATATTTGGCAAACGGAATTTTTGTTCATCAATCTACCTATACAGAAAAGGTACTGAAACGGTTTTACATGGATGAAGCACATCCTTTAAGTACACTGATGGTTGTTCGATCACTTGATGTGAACAAAGATCCATTCCGACCACAAGAAAGGAATGAAGAGCTACTTGGTCCTGAAGTACCATATCTTAGCGCAATTGGCGCACTAATGTATCTTGCAAATACTACAAGGCTTGACATATCCTTTTCAGTTAATGTCTTAGCAAGATTTAGCTCGGCTCCTACGAGGAGACATTGGAATGGGATCAAACACATATTGCGGTACCAAAAGGGAACTACCGATATGGGCTTATTTTATGGCAAGAATTGCAGCCCGGATCTTGTTGGTTATGCTGATGCTGGATATTTGTCCGACCCACACAAGACTCGATCTCAAACGGGTTATGTGTTTACCTGTGGAGAAACCGCCATATCTTGGCGATCGACTAAGCAATCAATTGTGGCTACTTCATCTAATCATGCCGAGATAATTGCTATTCATGAAGCAAGTCGGGAGTGTGTGTGGTTGAGGTCTATAATACATCATATCCAAGACAAATGTGGTTTGAAGTGTGATAAACTACCCACAACTTTGTATGAAGACAATGCAACATGTATAGCTCAATTGAAGGGAGGATTCATAAAAGGAGATAGAACGAAGCATATTTCACTAAAGTTATTCTTCACACATGATCTTCAAAAGAATGGTGATATCAATGTTCAACAGATTCGTTCAAGCGACAATATGGCTGATTTGTTCACAAAATCTCTACCAAAGTCAACCTTCAAGAAGCTAGTTCACAAGATTGGGATGCGAAGACTTAAGGACGTAAATTGATGTTCTTATCAGGGGAGTTAATGCGCGTTGCACTCTTTTTCCCTTACAAGGTTTTGTCCCATCGGGTTTTCCTTGCGAGGTTTTTAATGAGGCAACCAATAGGCGCATATTCAAATATGTGTACTCTTTTTCCTTACTTTAATTTTTCCCATTGGGTTTTGTTTTAAGGTTTTAACGAGGCACATCATTGAATAGACATTCAAGGGGGAGTGTTATAAATACACTTCTATTTAAGGTGAATGTCTTTAATTAGAGAGATTCTAGAGTCCTATTATTGGTAGCTAGATCATCCCACTCCCTATAAATAAAGGGGTCTTCTACCATTGTAATACATCCCTAACAATCTCTAAGTATCAATAAGAATACTTTTCTCTCTCTATTCTCTCTATATTGTTCATGTTCTTGCATTATTGTCCTTGTCTTTATATTATTTCATAACAATTTTATTATGTTAAAAATTCTATTTTTTGCAACAACTAAAACTAGTCGTTGTGTATTGCCAGCAAATTTTTTTTATTGTTGCCAATTCTATTTATAATTTAATTTTATTATGTTAACAATTCTATTTTTTACAACAACTAAAATTAGTTGTTGCCATTTATTGAAGTTCGCAAACAATACTATAGTTGTTGCTAGAACGTTATTGCCAATTTAAAATTTTAAAATATATTATCAAAATCATAAGCAATAAAATTAATATGTTTGCCAATAAGAAAATTTTGTTGTCAAAAAGTCTATGCAATAGCAACAATTTGATCGAGTTGTTGCCATGCAATTTTAGCCAATAATATTTTAGTTGTTGCTAAAACGTTATTGTAAATTTTACACTTTTTTATAATGAATATGACGAGAAAATAGTCTATGAATCTAACTTAACCCAAAAAACTAAACTTATATAGCAACAGTTGCATAAAAGATTATATAAGAAGACAACGGTTCATACCCTCAACCAATATAAGATATTCTAACAAATCTATGACACTATTTATCTTTTGAAAGGAAAATTTTCTATTCCACGTTGGCGAAGTATATTTTTCTCTCCTACTATATATGTCAATTTTATTAAGTACTGCTATTAAAGAGTGAAAGATTCGAAGAAAGAGTCAAAAAAGCTTTTCTTTTACTTAGATTTTTCTCAAACATCTTTTAAGTCAAATTTCTTATTTAAAGTATCATGCCTAAACTCACGCCAAGATATAGATATTTATCTATTTTAATCCAAACTCTGTCTTTTTTTTAGTCCGTAGGGAGTAGTTCTTTTATAATGAAATTGTCTCGTGCAATACCTAATACTATATGATTGTGAGGATTTTTAGATGCGTCAGTAGGAAATATTACGTTGTGCCTTGTAAGAAAGTTCGAAGATTTTTTGTAGAAAAGTTAAAACATCGTCAGCGTAATAAAAATAACATTATAATGTTAAAATTCCTTAATATATGCAGCTTAAACTTTTTTTTTTGTAAACTTTTGAAAAATGATGGGAGGAGATGAAAAAGGCGAGAAAGAATGCAAGCCTTCACTTGAATAACAATGGAGACCAGATCCAATATTAAAACCTCAAGGAGTATGTTCTGATTATTGTGACCGCATTATACCAAGGATTTCTTATTGCACCCTAGAGTTGAGAATGGTCATTTGCATTTTTTGTTGGGTACATATTCAAACTTAATGGAATCAAACTTACATTGATTATATTATTAAATATGGATTCATATCTAATATTTGAGAAGATTTTAGTATGTTTTTAAACGTATAATTATTCTCTGCATTGAAAACTACGTTAGGGGCGGATTTGTAGGCTTAATTATGGCGCGATCTTTCCGTAAAATTAGATGTTTATGTACATAATTATTGAAATTGGCATAATATTAATTGTTAGTATTCATGCTCCATGAAGGTTGAATTGTGCACTTGATTAAATGTTGAAATATTTATCAAGATGGATAGAAATCTGTTGAGTTGTCCCACATCGGAGGGATTTGAGGTCCTTGGTCTCCTTATATGGCTTGGGCGTGATGGGGGGTATTGAGTTGTCCCACATCGGAGGGATTTGAGGTCCTTGGTCTCCTTATATGGCTTGGGCAATCCTCACCTCATAAGCTAGCTTTTGGGGTTGAGTTAGGTCCAAGGTCCATTCTTTTCAAAATCAAATCCCATTAGATATATTATTGTTTCCTATTTTTTAATTGTACATGCATATACTATAAATTCTAAATCCGCATCCAAATAAATCCATATTTAAGGCTACATCCACATTGCACCCCAGCAGAGTCAATTCAAAGTTCGTCCAGCTGGACGTTGTACGCACATAATCTAATTGATTGAGCATTCGTCTAGGCTAGCCTTGTTTCTAACCAAAATAATCGGAGTAAATTTTATGGTTAGTCATTTAACTTTTTGTTTATTATTTAAAAATTACTTTTTTTTTGTTATGTAAAAATTATTTAACATTATGTTCATTATCCAAAATCTTTTTTTTTTCTTTTGTTATGCAAAAATCATATTACTATGTTTTAGTTATCGCAAAAATGTCTCTGACTAAATTTTACAAATCTTTCACCTGAAAAGTCTATTATGTCCTTGAGATTATAAATCCTCTCAGCATAAATACCTTTTATATTATATGCTATATAATATAGTTTTACCCATGTATTTTGCTTATAACTAAAATAACTTAATATTATTTTTCTAATATGTTCATACATTTTATTTTTTTTAAGATTAATTTTCAAGATATATAAATAGCATTATTAAATTTATCAGTAACATTACCTTGAACAAATCTCAAGTCCTCGTTCTTAATCATGCTTAATAAAATATGTTTAATGAAAATTAAAAAATGAAAGCTTATTGATTCTTCAGCCAAGTCATACCCATTAATTTAATAAATAAAATACCTACATTTCACAAAATAATACATCAGATTAATACTTTCAAAATTAATAATATTACAGATAAAGCTTTAAAAAACTTAATTCTAAACACCAATATGTTTGAAACTTCTTTTAAAATTTTTATTGACCATGAAAAAATTATCATTTGTTAAACAAATCTACATGTTAGGTAGGGGTAAGTTTTGCCTATCCTTCACAGATTCCATCTAGTAGAAATATACTGAGTTTGTTATTGTTGTTATTGTTATTATTGTTGTTGTTTGTTGTTAAACAGACCTATTTTTATTATTTAAAAAGTAAATATTTTTCATCATTTTTATGTTTAAATATGTTCATATTTGAATATGATTAAACAAATTGAGTTCCATGGAAAAAATAAATGTATGAATACATTATAAAATAATAAATAAAATAATGTAAATTTATTTCAATTGTAAGTAAAATACCTAGGTAAAAACATACTATATCGTATATAATATAGAAGGTACTATATAAATGAGAGAATTTATAGTGCCAAGAACATAATAGAATTTTCAAGTAAAAGTATTACAAAATCTGGTCAAATAAAATAATTTTTGTATAGCAAAAGAAAGAAAAGTAACTTTTGAATAACAAACACAAAGGTAAATGACTTTTACGTAAAAAAAAACAAAGAAGAAGAGTAACTTTTGCGTAATGAACGCAAAATTAAATGACCAACTATGAAGTTTACTCGAATAATGGTTACGTTAATACAACTTTCTAGACTTTTAGTTCTTTTAACATTTCTTCATTAATAGGTGTGTAGTGTGTTGCAGATTAATAGTAATATATATGTAAATATATATATATATGTTTCCTCTCTAATAACTTAAGCCTATTAATTAGTTGAAGTAGTCATACACAATTTAAGCTGATATGAGAAGGCCATGCATTTAATTTCATAGTTGCTCATTATTGATAAGAAAAATTCGACGTTTTTTATGCGAAAAAATAGTCAGATACCCACGTTAATGAATGTGTGTTCTCACAATTCAGCAAAATTCTCGATGGGGAAGGAACTAGGATTATTTTCTTATGTTTAACGCATAAGAACATTATCTTCCCCTTAGTGACAATGGGTATGATGTATTTTCCGCTGTAGCCAATGTCATCGATTACATTGATTAATGATGTGGACAGCTCTGCTCTGATTAAAAGCTTTAGCAGAAAAGTATATTAATATAAATAAACTTTCTAACATGAAAACTAAAATTCTAACATTGCCAGTCAGCCACAATGTGTTTAAGTTATGGTGCTCGAATTCTCTAAAATAGTATCGAATATGTATCGAATACTTCAAAAGTAATGTATTTTTTAAGGATCCTATACGGATACAATATCATTTTGGAGAGTCTGTACATCATAATTATAAGTAACTTGTAATCTTTATGATACTTTTTAAATGTTCTTATATATTCAATCCATATCCCTAATAGAAATTATACATCAACCCTAAATAAATACTAACCTAAATTAGAAACGGTCAAGGGAACTCTAGGGAACACCTTGATAACTAGTACTCTTGCACTTCTACTTGTTTTGTTTAATTTGGTTATAACCGTCCTATATATTTATATTGTATTTTCAAGAGAAACAAAACCCACATAAAAGAAATTTCATGACAAACGTGAAAGTGGGGTTTGTACTGCGGTAGGGGGTGAATCTGGCTAGAATTATGGGTAATATTAAAGTCTGAGAATATATCAGAAAAAAGTACGTAATTCCTTTTCCATACCTTGTCCATTCATCCCATGCATATTTTACTTTACCATTTTTACTTTCTGTGTCTTAAAGTTCAGTGATGGCTTCACTTGCTAATTCTTATATACTCAGCATTTAACATGTCATATTAAATTTATACAACCTAATTAATCGGTTATCATCTTCACTTTCCTTCCTCCTTTTTTTTCCAAAATCCGCTGGAAATCTTTTGTTATATAGGCCAATAAAGTATAAATGTTTATGAATGTTTGATTAGGTTCCATACGTACATCATTTTTTATAGTTGTACAAAATTTTCTCTTGAGAGGGCAGAGAATCTGTATGACCACTTGATGAATAGTCATTCTCTAGCATTCACAATATGGCGTATGAAATAGGCCAGGTTCACAAAATAATTTTGGAAGATAATGGATGATAAGATTCATCAATGGAAAAATAGAAAAGAAAAACAAAGAATCATGTGTTTTCAGTTGTACAGGAGGGCAAATATAAAAAGTAAAATAGGTTTTTAATTTGTACAAAAGAATATTCCACGTTACACATCCACTCTTTGGGCTAATAGATGTCTTCTATCCGTATTGAGTTTAATTTTTGAAGTGACGAATTTTTATACTATCAAATCTACCTAAAGTGACTAATTTTTATACTATCAAGTCTACCTAAAAATAACTACAGGTAATTCACATAAATGAGATTAGTAATATGAAAAATAAGGCAGGTAATCTACTGCAAGTTAAAATGTAAAGAGTCATACTAATGTATACATTAATAGTCTTAGTATTACTAATGCCATGCTCGTAACTTTTGAGACCCATTGACTAGTGTACCGGAAGTTTGTCTTGTGTCAAAGGTTATCAACTCCTTGTATATATTCAATTTTTTTAAAAAGATACTTATCTACACGATGTTATTTTCGAGACAAAGGGGTGTCAGTTGACACCCCTCGGACAAGGGTAACTCCGCCCCTGGTAGTACTAATAAACAACAACAACAACCACCCAGTATAATCCCACTTAGTTGGGTTTGGGGAGGGTAATATGTACGCAGACCTTACCCCTACCCTGGGGTAAAGAGGCTGTTTCCAAATAGACCCCCGGCATCCTTCCTTCCAAGAACTTCCCACCTTGTTCTTTGGGAGACTCGAACTCATAAACTCTCGGTTGGAAGTAAGGGTTACTTACCATCAGAGCAACCCCTCTTGTCTTCGTGATAGTACTAATGTTTGCATTATATTTTTTAATTGCTCCTACCAAACGACCCTTTGCATTTAGTCTACACTTTCAGCTCCAATGTACAAGTCTAAGAAAGCCGGATTGGACTAAATATTGAAGTCGCCCTAGTTGAAACTTCTGTGAGATAATTAGTTTCCTCACTAATTACCATGGGCTTAATTAGCTAATCTAAAGAAATGAACGGGTTAGATGTACTCGGCTCCTGATGTGGACTTGGCACGCGCACAATCATAACTAACGTCTAACAAAATGAGAACACCATGATGTGGAAAACTGGGCTCCTGAATACCATGCTTGTTACCATCAAGTAATTAAAATTGGTGGAATGATTAATGAAGTTTTAACTAAGTGGTTAACAAATGAACGTGAAATGCATCTGAAACTCACCTGAGTTTCTTGGGCCCCAAACCAAATATATACACAATTAATATAATAATATAATACGAACTTGCTCGTGCGATCAAATCACCAAAATAACATCTAAAACTATAAAAAAAACATCAAAATGAATGAAATTTCAAAAGGAAACTCAAGAACAACTAGAATCACAAGTAAGCATCCGAATCATACCAAACAAATCCTGAATTGCACCTCATTTTAAAGACAAATTTCAAATCGCAAAACGGCCCTATACTAAATGCCAAAATTGAAATCCGAACCCTATAAACATGAAATCAACCTACAATCAAACCTAGAAAATTTCCAAACTTTCAAATAACTAGCTTTCAAATTACAATGCAACATATAAAGAGTCACCCTGTAAAATTTTCAAATTTAGGTTGTGTTTAGTACGGACGAAAATATTTTTCCGGAAATATTTTTCGATTTTCCCATGTTTGGTTGGCTTAAATATTTTGGAAAATATTTTCTTATCAACTTATTTTCCTTCAATTGGAAGAAAATAATTTCCTTATCAAGAGAAGGGAAAACATTTTCCAAAACTCCTTCTCAACCTTCCCCATCCTCTCTCCCACCAACCCACCTCCACACCCACCCACCCAAACCCAACCCTACCTCTCTCTCCAAAAAAGATTTTTTTTAAAATTTTAGTTTTTTTTTCCATCATCACTCACCATGCTATCCCCTGCCAACCCCCTCCCCTCTCCCCCCCCCCCCCCCAAATGTATTTTTTACTGTTTTATTTTTTTTTTAATTTCAAAATTTTATTTTTTTATTTTCCAGCACATAACCCCCCTTCTCCCACGAAAAATAATTTTAATACATATTTTCAATTTTTATTTTTTCATCTTTCGGTTTACAGGTTCGAAATTTTACGAGTTCCAAAGTTATGAGTTTAGAGGTTTATGTGCTTGGAAGTTTACGGGTTTAGTAATTATAAAGTTTACGGATTCGAAATTTTGCGATTTTTACATAAAAAGGTAAAGAAACACATTAGTTGCTAATTGCTTTGGGTTGTGTCAATTTTTAGAGACTTTGAGAAAGGGTGAGGGAGGGTGATGTGTGAGTAGAGTTGCATAAAAAATGTTTTCTACTCTCTAACCAAACAATAGAAAATGTTGTCCATTCACTAATCAAACAAGGGAAAATAATTGATAAAACCCCTCATTTTCCATGAAAACCTTTTCAAGGAAAACATTTTCATGGAAAATATTTTCCTTCATACCAAACAAACCCTTAGTGTATTCTTCCTTGTTGTCTTATTTTATTTTTAAAAAAATTTGTTGTGTATTGCAAAAAGAAAGTTATTACTACTTATTAATTTAAGGATATTTGTTGATTGCTATTTGAAACTGTTGAGCTACAAGATTATCTAGCCTCTAAGCCTAAGCATAGAGATTGATATTGGTTGATATTAGGCTGTATATTCAGTGTATATTTATTGTATATTTGATATATTGTAGTCTTAGCTAGCTATCTGGGCCTTAGTGTATTCTGAGCCCAATTCTTTTACACTTGGGCCATCTGACCCGACCCAAGTTATATTATTTGTGTATATCTGTGTACAGGGACAGATATTTTGGTTAAGCATTATTCATTTTCTCTCGGTTATTCCAGAGAGTTCTACCAACTTCTCTCTCTTTCTCTCACTGTGTTCTTCATTGTTTTGCCTTGAATCCACACGTTTTTATGGTATCAGAGCGGGATGATCCTCGGATCCTTCTCCGTTACTTGTTATCGATCGTGTTTGAAGTTTTATTGAAGGATTTTTTGGATATTTGTGAGAAATTTTGTTTACCGAGAGAACGATGTATGTTGAGCGGATAATCGGAACTTTTGCGGCTGTTTAATGCTTCGATCTTCACTCAGTGGATGTTTTGGGTGATTTTATGACATCTCTGAACTTTTTCGGTGACTTTCCAGATTCTAGGGTTTCTGGTGGTTGAACCTAGGGTTTTATCTGGTATCCGATGGCTCGAACCTCACTCGGTGGATGTTTTGGATGATTTTCCGACGTCCCTGACCCTATTCCGGTAAGTTTCCAGAACCTAGGGTTCCCAATGGTTGGACCTAGGGTTTTATCTGGCGATTGAAGGCCGTTCTTCTCCGGTCGCGAAGAAGGAGGGTAACTCTATCCCTATTATTAGTGTTGTATATTTTGCATGTGGGTTCTGACTCAACTTTAGCCTCTTTATTGAGACTGTTTTTTATTTCAAACTAGTTTTTGTTCATGACTTCTAATATGAATGCCAATACCTCATCAGTGGACACTACCAGCCCCCTTTTTGTTTACTCCTCTGACGTTCTTGGAGTTTCTCTTGTGTCCAGTCCCTTCTCGGGTAGTGGTTATGCGGGTTTGAGGAGGAAAATGATTGTCGCGTTATCTGCTAAGAACAAAATTGGTTTTGTTGATGGCACATGTCCCTGGCCATTCACTAATGTGACTGAGCAAAGACTGTGGGACAGATGCAATAATATGGTAATTTCCTGGTTAACTGCCTCCCTGTCCCCTCAAATTGCTGAAAGTGTGCAGTATTCTGATACTGCACAAAGTATATGGTCCCAGCTTCAGGCCAGATATGGCACTTCCAACAGGACCAAAATTTTTGAGCTAAAAAGAGAGCTTTCTCACACTTCTCAAGGGTCCCTAGATGTAGCCTCGTATTTTAACAAACTTAAAGATCTGTGGGATAAACTAGAAACAATGTGTACAAACCATGGACAAAGATGTGTATGTGCTGCCAAAAATGGTATAATACAGAAAATGATGAAACAAGGTGTTTCAGTTTCTAATGGGCCTTAATGAAGCATACATAGGGGTAAGGAGTAACCTATTGATGATGCAGCCACCTCCAACCCTTGACAGTGTCTATAATATGGTCCTCAATGATGAGAAGCAGAGACAAGTCCAGTCCCCTTCTCAGTTAAATCCAGCCTCTATGTCTTTCAATGTCCACACAAATAGACATTCAGTTGGATTCAATAAGGCCACAGTGCCTAATCCTTCTCCTTCTTTCAGACAAAGAGACCATTTTAACCAAGCTAGAGGATCTTTATTCTGTAGATACTGCAAAAAATCTGGGCGTTTAATTGATAAGTGTTTCAAGATTCATGGGTATCCACAAAGTACAACATTTAACAAGGGGAGGAGACCTGCTGCTGCTCATCTGGCTGCTGGTGTGGATTTTCCTTCTTCTGAAGAACATGTGTCTGTTCCCCAAGGAAATCCTCCTGAAAGCCATTACTCTGTTACAAACATAGATGGCCAGAGTTCTGTGATACCAGGGTTGAGCAGACAACAGTATGACCAATTGATGAGCTTGTTACAACAGACCCAGTTAAGGGATTCCACTGCTCAGACTCCGCCTCCCATGTATGCTGCTAATTTTGCTGGTACAATGCTAACTGAGAGCCCTATTTCTGATTCCAAACTTTGCATGCTTACTCATATTAACTCAGCTACCTGGATAATACACTCAGGGGCATCTAATCATATGACATATGATAAAAATTTACTCTTCAACATAATACCTTTAACTGTACCCTACCTTTTAACCCTTCCTAATGGATATAAAGTGAAAGTGACATGCATAGGATCCTTTGCATTAAATCCATCCATCACCCTTCAAAATGTCTTGTTAGTTCCTTCTTTTAAACACAACTTGATTTCTGTCCACAAGTTAGTGAAACAGTTGCATTGCATAGTTTTGTTCACTCCAACTTGCTGCTTCCTCCACATGATACAGGACCCTTCTCTGAGGAGGCCTCTGGATCTTGGTAGGGAGGAGGCTGGTCTATACAAGCTTGTACGGGCTCAAGCTTCCCCTTCTTCCTCTACTGGTTGTTCATCTGCTTTTGTAAACTCTACATCTGACTCTTGTAATCATGACAATTATTCTTTTACTGGTTGCCATAAAGATGTCGCCTTACCTTCTAATGTAAATAATTCCATCTGTAATAATGTTGCTACAACTGACATGAATTACATTTTGGCATTTGAGACTTGCTCATACTTCATTTTCAAATATGAAACACATTTCTGGATTGTCTTTTCCTTTTGCTTCTAAGCAGTCTTTCCCTTGTTCTAACTGTCACATGGCTAAACAAACTAGACTTTGCTTTCCTTATAGCACAATAACTACTTATAGACCTTTCCAATTGATTCATGTGGACACTTGGGGCCCTTATCATACTCCTACTTCTTCTGGCTCTAGAAATTTTCTTACAATTGTTGATGATTTCTCTAGGGCTACCAGGACACACTTACTGGGGTCCAAAAGCAATGCCTTCTGCTTGCTTAAATCATTTCTGTCTATGGTTAAAAATCAGTTTAATTCTGTGGTTCAAATTGTTAGAAGTGATAATGCTTTGGAACTGGGGTCTAGCATTGAGGGTGCTTCTTTCTTTAGTAACCAAGGGATTATTCACCAAACAACCTGTCCTCATAGTCCTCAATAGAATGGTGTTGTAGAAAGGAAACATAGGACTCTCCTTGAGGCACTTAGAGCCTTACTTTTTCAATTTGTCTTACCAGTTTCTTTCTGGGGGGATTGCTTACTAACTGCCACCTACCTCCTTAATAGACTACCATCCAGACTTCTTCACCATAAATCTCCCTTTGAAGTTCTACATGGAAAGGCCCCACCCTACTCTCATTTGAGAGCATTTGGGTGCCTTGCCTATGCTACTGTTCCAATTCCTCAAAGGGACAAATTGAAACCTAGAGCCCTTTCCTGTGTCTTCATTGGGTATCCTTTTGCCAAAAAGGGTTATAGGCTTTATGACCTTACTTCAAAGAAATACTTTGTCTCCAGGGATGTTATATTTCATGAAACCTACTTTCCTTTTTAAGAATGTTTCATCTTCTGCTCCTTCTTCCTTTCCCTCTGTTCCTCCTCTTGAGCATTCCTTCTCTGATAATGACTTGCTAATACCTGTTTGTCCCGCTCCTTCTACTCCTTCTGCCACCACTTCTCCTTTTTCTGTTCCAAACTACATTCCTCCCTTCAATCCCGATACCTCTCCTCCTACTTTGCCTTCTTCTACATCTGCTCCTGCTCCCAGAAAATCTGGCAGACAGCATAATCCTCCCTCTTATCTTAAGGACTGTGTCTGTCAACTTCCTGCATTATCTGTATCCTCTTCTTCTTCTCTGGAATCTGAACCTCTCTTTTACTCTCAAGCTGCATCTGTTCCAGTATTGCAGGATGCCATGAGAAAGGAGTTTGATCCCTTAGATGCCAACCATACCTGGGATGTTGTTCCTCTTCCTCCTGGTAAGAAACCCATAGGCTGCAAATGGGTTTATAAGATCAAATATAAGGCTGATGGCACTGTTGAAAGGCATAAATCTAGGCTTGTGATTAGAGGTGATACTGAGGTTGAAGGCATTGATTTCACTGACACTTTTTCCCCAGTGGTTAAGATGTCCACTGTTAAGTGTCTTATTGCTGTGGCTGTTAAGAATAATTGGAATTTTTTTCAACTTGATGTTAACAATTCTTTCTTACATGGTGATTTGGATGAGGAGGTATATATGAAGCTCCCTCCAGGTTTGAGTGTTTCTTCTCCTTCTTCTGCCTCTGTTTCTACTGCCTCTACTCCTCTTGTCTGTAAGTTGAAAAAATCTCTCTATGGGCTGAGACATGCTTCTAAACAATGGTATGCTAAATTGTCTTATGCTCTATATTCCAGAGGCTACACTCATTCTTTGAATGATTATTCCTTATTAATCAAAGGTAAACCTGGGTCTCTTGTGATTGTAGCAGTTTATGTGGATGACATTATTCTTACTGGGGATGACTATGATGAGATTGCTGCCCTGAAACTGTTTCTGGATGATCAGTTCAGGATTAAAGACCTAGGGTCTTTGCATTATTTTTTTGGCATAGAGGTGTTAGTTGTTCCTGGTGGGGTGATCCTTAATCAGTATAAATATATTTCTGACCTGCTGCATCAGTTTGACTGTGTAAATGCTTCTCCTGTTGTTAGTCCTTTGGATATTAATGTCAAACTTCATGCTGATTCTGGTGATCCTTTCTCCTCCACTGATCAATATAGGAGCCTTGTTGGTAAACTCCTATTTTTGACTCACACTAGGCCTGACATCTATTTTGTTGTTCAGCATCTGGGTCAATTTCTGAAATGTCCCAGAGTCCCTCATATGCATGCTGCCCTTCATGTCCTCAGATAGATCAAGGGCACTTCCTCTTTAGGTCTGTTCTATTCTTCTAGTTCTGATTTCTCTGTTACTGCTTATTCTGAAAGTGATTGGGCTCCCTGCCCTGATACTCGCAGATCTGTTACTGGTTTTTGTGTTCTTTTGGGTGGTTGTTTGATTAGTTGGAAGTCCAAAAAGTAACCTGTGGTCTCCTTAACTTATGCTGAGGCAGAATATAGGTCACTCAGTAAAGTGGTAGCTGAATTGTCTTGGTTTTCTCGTTTGCTAACTGATATTGGGGTTTCTGTTGCTCTTCCTTTCTCTGTTTTTTGTGACAGCCAGGCTGCTGTTCATATTGCAAAGAATCCTGTTTTTCATGAACGGACTAAGCATATTGAGGTGGATTGTCACTTTATTCGGGATCAGCTGACTGGTGGACTCATTTCTATTTCACACGTCCCTACTTCTAGACAGCTTACGGACCTCCTCACCAAGCCTCTGCCTGGGACCATCCTACATCCTCTGTTGCTCAAGTTGAAGGTGGTCTCCCCCTCCAACTTGAGGGGGAGGGGGAGTGTTGAGCTACAAGATTATCTAGCCTCTAAGCCAAAGCATAGACATTGATATTGGTTGATATTAGGCTCTATATTCATTGTATATTTGGTATATTGTACTCTTAGCTAGCTATCTGGGCCTTAGTGTATTCTGAGCCCAATTCTTTTACACGTGGGCCGTCTGACCCGACCCAAGTTATTTTATTTGTGTATATCTGTGTATAGGGATAGATATTTTGATTAAGCATTATTCATTTTCTCTCGGTTATTCCAGAGAGTTGTGCCAACTTCTCTCTCTTTCTTTCACTGTGTTCTTCATTATTTTGCCTTGAATCAACACGTTTTCAGAAACATTTCAAAATTTCCCGGAAATGGGAATTTTAAAGACATTACCCTCTAAATTCTACTAACTCAATTTGGTCTACTACCTTCAGAAGTTTACTCTGTAAAACGTGAAGGAAATAAAAAAATGATCATATTGTTTGTTATCAGCTTTGTCAGCTATCTTTTTTATATAAGTTTAAGTACTACTCATTTTCAGATATAACCCTACAAAATAAAAAACTCGATTGCAATAGAAACTCCTTAAGCGTCTCTCATCTCCTTTATAAAAAGACATCTCCCCATATCTCATCTTCAGCAATTTTGATTTGAAGGCAGAAACGTTAATAATAACATATAGACTAATGTTGAAAGTAAATAAGTCAAAGGAATAACTATAATTCGAACTAACTATTTTAAGTTACATTTATATGGAGATCTACACCAAGTCTGATGATCAAAAGCTGTTGCTTAATTGATAAAATATTATTTACAAGAAATTTTAGTAGGAAACAGTTCATCCGTACCAACTTCAATAACGTTACAAAAATATTTGAAGCATTGCAAAAGAAAAGCTACAAAAACCACCTTTGCTATATCACAAATATCTCCATAAATTGACGTATGAGACTTAATATTCTGCGCCTCAATTTAACATGAGACGCTCAATATTTTCTTCAAAAAAATCAAGTTCTTGCATTAGGATACTAAGTTTCACTATATTGTCTTCATGGACGTTAGCAGGAACTTTCTCTTTGTAGCCAGAGGCACTCATGATTTTGCTTAAGTTTTCACATTGCCTGCAAAAGAAGAAAGAGATAGTACATTGTTGTTAATTTTCCATCTTACAGCCACAAACATGAAGGATTTACAGTGAATTGAGAGGAGAAGGAAGAAGATCGAAAACTTCTTGTTATTATCGCTTACCGTTAGTTTTTGTTACTACTGTTACATTAAAATATTTCACCAATTCAAAACTTATTTTCCCATATTTCTTTTGCCCCCTAACTTCTACATGTTACACTTTAGCACCCCAACTCCTAAGTAAACTATCCAACACAAAACTCCCCCTCAAGTTGGAGAGTGAAATACATCCAACATTCCTAGCTTGAACATGAGAAACTGGTGTTGGGCAGTTCCTAAAACTTTAGTCATCATGTCTGCTACTTGTTCCTTTGTTGATATATATTCTACTGCAATCAACCCACTCTTGAGCCTTTCTCTCACAAAATGGCAGTCTATCTTTATGTGTTTAGTCCTTTCATGATAGATAGGATTGGCTGCAATCTGCAAGACTGCTTTACTATCACAATACAATCTTACAGGTTTTTGAATCTCAATCCCAAGCTCTGTCATCAATCCTGTAAGTCAAATTAATTCAGACACCACAGCTGCTATGCTCCTGTACTCAGCTTCTGCTGAGCTCCTGCTCACAGTTTGTTGCTTTTTTGACTTCCATGAGACCAAGGAATCTCCCATCTTCACTACATATCCTCTAACAGACCTTCTTGTGTATGGGCAGGCTGCCCAATCGTAGTCATAATAGGCTGTCAATTGTTCTATAGGTTCCCTCTTCAGCAGTATTCCTCTTCCTGGACATCCCTTGATATACTTTACCACTCTTAGTGCTGCCTCTAGGTGTGACTGCTTTGGATGTTGCATAAATTGACTCAGCATTTGAACAGCAAAGCATATGTCAGGCCTTGTGATAGTCAGATATATTAGCTTTCCAATAAGCTTCTGATATCCTCCTATGTCCTGTAACACTGCATCTTCTGTTACACCTACATGTTTATCATAGTCTATTATGGTAAGCTTTTGGTTCTATTCAAGTGGAGAACTTGCAGGCTTTGCTCCACTCAGTCCAAATTCAGAGATCAGATTAAGGGCATACTTCCTTTGATTAAGAAGAATTCCCTTTGATGATCTCATGATCTCTATACCTAGGAAGTATTTCAACTCCCCTAGGTCCTTTGCCTTAAAATTCAAGTGAAATGTTTCTTTTGCTGCTTGTATCATGGCTTCAGAATTTCCTGTGATCAGTAGGTCATCAAAATAGACCAGTATAATTACCACATCTGCACCGCTTTTCTTGGTGAAGAGTGAATGGTCATAGGCACTTTGTAGAAATCCTGCCTTTGTCAAGGCATCAGTTAGCTTAATGTTCCATTGTCGAGAAGCCTGCTTCAAGCCATACAATGACTTGGTTAATCTGCAGACTTTGGACTCCCCCAGCCTATGAAAACCTTGGGGCAAATGCATATGAACCTCCTCATAAAGGTCTCCCTCTAGAAAGGCATTATTAACATATATTTGAAAAAGAGGCCAACACTTTGATGCTGCCAATCCAACCACTGTTCTGACTGTCACCATCTTTGCAACTGGTGAGAAAGTCTCAGATAGTCCAAGCCTTCTTACTGTGTGTATCCCTTTGCAACAAGTCTTGCAATAAACCTCTCTATTTCTCCTATTGCCTTGTATTTTATTTTGTACACCCACTTGGAACCAATAGCCTTTTTGCCACAGGGCAAATGTACTACTTCCCAGGTATTATTTGTTGAAACACGTTCTAAAGTCGCTAAAAATAAACGTGTGTTTATTTCTGTAGGTTTTGATAAATGACAAACCGACACGCATGGAACATTGACATATGCCAAAGTCCAAGAACATGAGAAACAAAGAGCAAGATCAAGAATAACAACAAAGTTATAAATGAGTCACTTTATAGTGTGATCTTGATCCGACAACTTATTCAAGTCTTGGCTTCTCTCGTAAAATCATTTTCATGCATCGTTGAGTTAAACCAAAATGATTTTCAAACATTTTCATTTTAGCCAAAATAATTTTCAAACATGTTCTTCAAATCTGGACATAAATAATCGATTATGTATTTCTTATAATCGATTATGTTAAGACAGTGTTAACCGATATTTTCAAGAAAGCAATATAATCAGTTATGTCTTACTTATAATCGATTATGTTAAGACAGTGTTAACCGAAATTTTTCAAGACAGCAATATAATCGATTATGTCTCACTTGTAATCGATTATGTTGAGACAGTGTAAAACCGGATTTTCAAAGCAACAAAATAATCGATTATACGAGATAGCATAATCGATTATTCACTGACCGTTGCCAAAGTATTTTTATAACGCTGAAATATAATCGATTATACACAAGGCAATAATCGATTATGCTTGCACAGAATCTGCATCCGATTTTTTAATGTTAACAGATAATCGATTATGCAACTTGAATAATCGATTATTCTACTTAAAATCCGCATATGATTTTTGAACGATCTGCAGATAATCGATTATGCAGATCATATAATCGATTATGCAAGCACAAAATCAGCAATTAGTGATTGGCAATTAAGCAACGGTCTTGGTGACTTTGAGCACTATAAATACACCTCTAATTCACGTTTTTAAGTACAACAACTGATTACATTCTCGCTTAAGCTTACATACTCTCATTTCAATCATTTTATATTCATTTCATAGCTTTTTGAGAGCCAAACTCTTGACAAAGTTGTTGTGTTCTTGAACGTATTGTTTTTACTCATATCTTCTCTATAAAGAGAGTCTTGTCTTGAGTGCTAAGTGTTTGTACACACTTGAAGGGATATTCTAATCCCTTGTTGTAAGAAGTAAAGGTAGTTCCTTGGTTTGAAGTCTTGAGGTGTGGTATCCTCGAGCAGGTTGAAGTCTTGTAGAGTGTATATCTACGAGCAAGTGTAACAGTTTGTTAGGCACCCATAAGCTTAACGAAGTTAGTGTAAAACTCGAGAGAGTCTCTCGGGGACTGGAGTAACCACACGTTGTGGTGAACCAGGATAAATTCGGTGTGTTCTCTCCTTACCATTTTAATTACTGCACTTACAGTATTCCTGCAATTTTAATTCCGCAAATTTATATTGTTTTTTATTATAACGCTATTCACCCCGCCTCTAGCGTTAAACGTATATTCTAACAATTGGTATCAGAGCCTAACTCTCTGAAAGACTTAACAGTTTGAGAGAAACAATCCATGGCTTCTACTCGTAACGTTAATGCAGGACTAGGTGAAGGACAATGCTTCACAAGGCCACCACTCTTTGATGGCACCAATTATACTTATTGGAAGGAGAGGATGAGGATTTTCATTCAATCAAACAACTTCCAATTGTGGAAAATCATAAAGAATGGAGAACAACTTCCAACTAAAAAGGTTGGAGATGAACTCGTCCCAAAGTCGGAAGACGAATACGATATGGACGATATCAGAAAGGTGGAATATAATGAAAAGGCCATCAACATGCTATTTTGTGCTGTAAATCCCGATGATTATCGGAAAATCTCATGTTGCACCACGGCTAAACAAATGTGGGATAAATTGGAGATCCCCTATGAAGGTACGGACCAGGTAAGAGAAGCTAAAATAGATTTTCTGACCCACGAATATGAACTTTTTCATATGAAGGAAAGCGAGAAGATAGACGATATGTTCGAACGATTTTCAAAAATCGTAAATGATCTTCATGCTCTCAAGAAGACTTTCACGGATAGGGAGCTTGTCCGTAAAATTCTTCGAAGTCTCACTCCGGAATGGCGCTCCAAAGGCGACGCTATTCAAGAGTCAATCGGCATTACAAATGTCACAATCGACGGGCTTAGAGGTAATCTCAAAACCTATGAATCTACTATTCTTAACCCTCCTTTGGATGATCAAAGGAAGCGAAGAATCGCCCTCAAGGCAAGCACGACTCAACCTCAAAATGATGAGGATTCAAGCGACGAAGATAACGAGTTCGGACTCGTTATTAAGAAATTTCACAAGTTCATGCGAAAGGAGTATGAACGAAAAGGTAAGCGACAAGGAGACCAATTAAAGTGCTATGGATGCGGAGAAATCGGGCACATCAAATCAAATTGTCCAAATACCAAAAAGGAGAAGAAACCCGTCAAGAACAAAGAGCATACATCTCTTGGGGAGGCGACTCCGGAGACGAATCAAGTAATGGAGAAGGAAACGAGACTGCAAACTTGTGTCTTATGGCATACGAAGAAACTCAAAATGAGGTACGTACTACTTCTAAGAACTATTTCACTTTAGAAGAAATGCAAGATGCATTTGATGAGTTGTATAAAGAGTTTATTAGCGCTTTTAAATCTATAAAAGATTTAAGAAAACAATTTTCTTCAATAGAAAAGGATTTTGAAAAACTAACTCTTGAAAATGAGAAATTAAAAGAGGAAAACAAGTTTTATGGCAAAAGAAGCGCCGATAAACCCGAAAGCTCAAATAAGGATTGTACTTCTTGCAAATCTCTAAAGGAAGAAGTAGAAAGTCTTAGAAGCACTTTGCACAAATTCAATTCTTCACACAAAAATCTCAATGAAGTGCTTGTAAATTTGAAATCCACTAAGTACGGTATAGGCTTTAAACACGAGCCAAAAGAAAAAGTTGAGTCCATTCCTAAACCACCTAAGACTCAACTTAGGCAAAACAAAATAAATGTCAACACTCAACCTAGAAATTTTAATCCTTGAATTGCAACTCATCCTAGAAGAAATGCTAGAAGAAATATTGGAATGTATAGACCACCTAGACAAGATTTTCGAAAACCACATCAAAACTATATTCCTAAAAATAGAGTGAATGATAGAAGAAATGTTGGCATGTATAGACCACCTAGACAAGATTTTCGAAAACTACATCAAGACTATGTTTCTAAAAGTAGAGTGAATAAATTTAGACCCCCAAATTATTATCATCCTAGAAGAATGCACAATCCGAATGTCATTTGTCATTATTGCAATAAAATTGGACATATTGCTCCCGCATGCTTCACTAGACATAGACATTTCACTGCAGGACAATCACACCAATATTTTGCACCTAACACACAAGGACCCAAAATGGCTTGGGTACCAAAATCTCATTAATTTTTTTTGTAGGTATGTTTGAAGGGATCAAGTGTACTTTGGTACCTTGATAGTGGATGCTCCAAACATATGACTGGGGATGCATCAAAATTTCTTCAACTAAAACCCACGGAAGGAGGAAATGTTATTTTTGGAGACAATAACAAAGGAAATATTATCGGCATTGGATCGGTTGTTAAGGACGAATCCTCCTCCATTAAGCATATTTTGCTAGTTAAAGGTCTTAAACATAATCTCTTAAGCATAAGTCAATTATGTGACAAGGGAAATCTTGTATTGTTTGACTCCGAAGAATGCTTAGTTATCCGTCGTAGTGATTTCAAAATTATTCTTCGTAGTATTAGAATGGATAATATCTATATGGTTGATCTTGAAAATTCTTCATCAAGTTTTGTAAATTGCCTTATGAGTAAAGAAGACGACATGTGGTTATGGCATCGTAGAGTAGCTCATGTAAATATGAATCTTTTAAACAAACTAGTTTCACAAGGTTTAGTAATTGGTCTTCCAAACATGAAATTTGAAAAAGATTCTATTTTTGATTCATGTCAAAAAGGGAAACAAACAAAAGCCTCTTTGAAATCCAAAAATGTTGTTTCAACCACTAGACCCTTACAACTTCTACACATGGATCTTTTTGGACCATCTCGTGTTGAAAGTCTTGGTGGAAATCTTTATGCTTTTGTAATTGTTGATGACTACTCTAGATTCACATGGATGTTATTTCTTGCTCATAAAAGTGATGCCTTTCATGCTTTTAAAAGTTTTCTTAAACGCGTTCAAAATGAAAAGAACACAACTGTCACTTCCATAAGAAGTGATCATGGGGGAGAGTTCGATCATAATATCTTTGCGGATTTTTGTGAGGAACTCGGGATTGAACATACCTTCTCGGCTCCACGTACACCACAACAAAATGGGGTGGTGGAACGTAAAAATCGACGTCTCGAAGAGATGGATAGAACCATGCTCGATGAGGCTATGATTTCCAAAAAGTTTTGGGCGGATGCCGTGAGTACCTCAAGCTATGTTTTAAACAGAGCTGTCATTAGACCGATACTCATATAAACTCCCTATGAACTCTATAAGGGAAGGAAACCAAATCTTTCCCATCTTAGAGTCTTCGGTTGTAAATGTTTTATTCACAACAACGGAAAAGATAACTTGGGAAAATTTGACGCGAAATCTGATGAAGGAATTTTTCTTTGTTACTCATCGCGTAGCAAAGCATATAGAGTTTTCAATAATCGAACCAAAACTGTTGAGGAATCTCCTCATGTAGTATTTTGTGAAAATGATGCTCGCTTGGCGAGAAAGGATTCTTGTGTTGATCTTGCAGATGCTTTAAACAAAATCAATCTTCAAGACGAGGTGCAAAAGGAGAATCCAAAGGAAGTTCAAGATGAAGTCATGGAACAATCATCGGAAGAAGCACCACCACAAGAAGAAGAATCGATGATGCCTAAGGCTTGGAGGACGTCTAAAGACCATCCTCTTGACAAGGTAATTGGCAACATCGAGAAAGGGGTAAGTACACGAAACCTTCTTAAAGACACTGTAGGACAAATGGCTTTTGTTTCACAAATAGAACCTAAAACCATATCTGAAGCAATTGGGGATGAGCATTGGACCTTGGCAATGCAAGAGGAGCTTAACCAATTCAAACATAATGATGTTTGGGAATTGGTGCCAACACCCGATAATCACACCATAATTGGTACGAAATGGGTTTTTCGGAATAAATTAGATGAAAATGGTATAATCACTAGAAACAAAGCTAGGCTAGTTGCTAAGGGATATAATCAAGAAGAAGGCATTGATTATGAAGAAACCTATGCACCCGTTGCACGCCTAGAAGCCATTCGTTTATTACTTGCTTTTTCATCGTCTATGAATTTCAAATTATTTCAAATGGATGTTAAAAGTGCCTTCCTCAATGGGTTTATTCAAAAGGAAGTGTACGTTGAACAACCCCCGGGCTTTGAAGACTTTAAATCTCCCGATCACGTCTTCAAGCTTAAGAAAGCGCTATATGGACTTAAACAAGCTCCTCGAGCTTGGTACGAGCGCTTAAGCAAATTTCTTTTGGACAATAAGTTCGAAAGGGGGAAAGTTGACACTACACTGTTTATCAAAAATAAAAACAATGACATTCTATTAGTTCAAATTTATGTCGATGATATTATTTTTGGTGCTACTAATGATTTTTTATGCGAGGAATTCTCTAAGTTAATGACTAGCGAATTCGAAATGTCAATGATGGGTGAGCTAAACTTCTTCTTGGGGTTGCAAGTGAAACAAATGAAAGAGGGAACTTTCATTTGCCAATCCAAATATTGCAAGGAGTTGCTAAATCGTTTTGAAATGAGCAACGCCAAAGCAATGGCCACCCCAATGAGTACATCCGACCATCTTGACAAAGATGAGAAAGGTAAGGAAGTAGACACAAAGAAGTATAGAGGTATGATCGGATCCCTTCTTTATCTTACTGCAAGTAGATCGGACATCATGTTTAGCGTGTGTTTATACGCTCGATATCAATCATGTCCGAAGGAGTCGCACCTAACTGCGGTAAAACGGATAATGAAGTATCTTGTTGGAACTATAAATGTGGGATTATGGTATCCCAAAGGTTCTTCATGCCAACTTGTTGGCTATTCTGATTCTGATTCTGCGGGTTGCAAATTGGACCGCCAGAGCACTAGTGGCACTTGCCATTTGCTCGGTAGCTCTCTAGTTTCTTGGTTTAGCAAGAAACAGGTAAGTGTTGCATTATCCACAACCGAGGCTGAATATGTAGCCACAGGGAGTTGTTGTGCTCAAATCCTTTGGATGAAACAACAACTCTCGGATTATGGTCTTAGTATCAATCATATCCCTCTTCGATGTGATAATACTAGCGCCATAAGCTTGACGAAGAATCCTATTCTTCACTCAAGAATGAAACACATAGAAATTAGACATCACTTTATAAGAGATCACGTTCTCAAGGGCGATGTCGAAATTGAATTTGTTGAAACCAAAAATCAATTGGCCGACATCTTCACAAAGCCTTTAGAGAAAGAGTCCTTTTTCCGCATTCGTAGTGAACTCGGAATTCTTGACTCCACGATGATCTAATTCATGCATTGCATTTTTCTTTAAATAATTACTAACTTGAGCGTCGGAGGGGCCTAATTCTTTTTTTTTTTTGCAGGTATCGCCCCAAAGACAGGGGCAATTTTCGGGCACTGGTAACAAATAATCGATTATTGACTAAGAACAATCGATTATTTCTAACATCTCGGTTTGCAGAAATTTGGCAATAATCGATTATCATATATTACTAATCGATTAAGTTGAGATTCAGTGTTACAGGTTTTATAATAATCGATTATTTAATACTGCATAATCGATTACCTTTTATCGTCCCGGCTTTTCGTCATATCACTGGACTGAAATAATCGATTATTCCCCGAGTCCGGACCCTCATAATACTTCTGTCTTCAAATAATCGATCTCCTATCGCATAATCGATTTCTTCTCTGACTACAATTCAAAATATTGGCAATAATCGATTATTCAGCCTCCATAATCGATTAGCAACGGTCCGTATTTAAAATTTTGTTACCGTTTTTTGAATGTTTGGCTTAGCAAATCTATAGCCTTTACTCAAGAAATGCCCTCAAATCTTCAAGTCTATAAATAAGGGTATCCATCCTTCAAATTTTTTCACTTCAATCTCACTCTTAGCTCCAAACAATCTTCCAAAGCCTTCAAACTTTTGAAACAACTCCTATTTCTTCATACTAATGGCAAGCAAGCACTCTAAACGCTCTCGTTCTGGCAAACAAATTGCCTCCTCTTCCACCGCTCCTCCACCCGTTTTCCACTATAAAGACGGCTCTTATTTTCGTTTTGATAGTCAACCCGAACTTCTTCGATTCACTGAAAAATTTGAGAATCGAGAAATCCTTCCGCCTCGTTTCTCAACTACACGATATCTTCGAAATAGCGCACCCCCATCAACAGAAAATATTCTTATATAAAGCCAACTCATTTACTTTCTATATCTTCAAACTCCTTACATTCACCCTGCTCTAATCTGTGCCTTCTATTCAAATCTACAGAAGGACGAAGATGGTGACCTTGTCTCTAGCATCAAAGGAGTTCCAATTTTTGTAAATGAGGAAAACTTGCAACTCCTCACTAACCTTCCACGAAATGGTGAAGACATCTCTCTCTACACTAGAGAAGCAGGCGCTTTATTTGATGAACAACTTCTTTTCCACCAAATTGGAATTGGCGACTGTCTGGAGAATCGTCGCCCAACCATTACGCACATGCTCCCAGAATATCGTCTAATATTTTATTTCATCACCCGAGTTCTCAAACCCCGCAAATTCAATCATACCACTCTCTCTCATGAGGATTCAAAACTCTTACATGCAATTATCACCGGGGCTCGCATCAATTGGTGCCAGTTCGTCATGACTCACATGTATGATGCAATTGGGGACGATAAGCCACTCCCATATGCTTTTGTCATAATGGCTATTTTTGATGCCTCCGGTATCGACACCTCCGTTGGTCCACACAAAAAAGCAACAAAGCATTGGGAAATTCAAGAATCTTCATTTCCCAATATTGGTGAAAATCCTCCTCCTCCTCCTACTCAAATACGTCGTCCTCAAGCACCTACTCTTCAAACCATTTCGGACCAACTTGCTTCTTTGTCAACCTCAGTGACTCGTATTGATCAAAACGTCACTCGTTTAACTTATGAGCTTCATGGGTACTTTGATCATGTCAACTATCCATATGCCCAAATTGTTCTTCCGGATGGAGTGCCGGATGCCGAGCCGAATGTTAATGATGACAATGAATAATAAATTTTTTATTATGTATCGTTTGAATTATATTCTGTCTATTTTTTTCTTTCTCATGTATGTTTAATATTTTTAATGAAAGTTCATTTTTTTTTGCTAATGTCAAAAGGGGGAAGAATAAGGGCTGTGCACACTAATACATTTTGGCATAAATTGAGGGGGAAGTTATACTTATGGGGGAACTTATACTTATCTTATGCATGTCCCGATATTGGTTTGCCATTATCAAAAAGGGGGAAATTTTTGAAACACGTTCTAAAATAGCTAAAACTAAACGTGTGTTTATTTCTGTAGGTTTTGATAAATGACAAACCGACACGCATGGAACATTGACATATGTCAAAGTCCAAGAACATGAGAAACAAAGAGCAAGATCAAGAATAACAACAAAGTTATAAATGAGTCACTTTATAGTGTGATCTTGATCCGACAACTTATTCAAGTCTTGGCTTCTCTTGTAAAATCATTTTCATGCATCGTTGAGTTAAACCAAAATGATTTTCAAACATTTTCATTTTAGCCAAAATGATTTTCAAACATGTTCTTCAAATCTGGACATAAATAATCGATTATGTATTTCTTATAATCGATTATGTTAAGACAGTGTTAACCGATATTTTCAAGAAAGCAATATAATCAGTTATGTCTTACTTATAATCGATTATGTTAAGACAGTGTTAACCGAAATTTTTCAAGACAGCAATATAATCGATTATGTCTCACTTGTAATCGATTATGTGAGATAGTGTAAAACCGGATTTTCAAAGCAACAAAATAATCGATTATACGAGATAGCATAATCGATTATTCACTGACCGTTGCCAAAGTATTTTTATAACGCTGAAATATAATCGATTATACACAAGGCAATAATCGATTATGCTTGCACAGAATCTGCATCCGATTTTTTAACATTAATAGATAATCGATTATGCAACTTGAATAATCGATTATTCTGCTTAAAATCCGCATATGATTTTTGAACGATCTGCAGATAATCGATTATGCAGATCATATAATCGATTATGCAAGCACAAAATCAGCAATTAGTGATTGGCAATTAAGCAACGGTCTTGGTGACTTTGAGCACTATAAATACACCTCTAATTCACGTTTTTAAGTACAACAACTGATTACATTCTTGCTTAAGCTTACATACTCTCATATCAATCATTTTATATTCATTTCATAGCTTTTTGAGAGCCAAACTCTTGACAAAGTTGTTGTGCTTTTGAGCGTATTATTTTTACTCTTATCTTCTCTATAAAGAGAGTCTTGTCTTGAGTGCTAAGTGTTTGTACACACTTGAAGGGATATTCTAATCCCTTGTTGTAAGAAGAAAAGGTAGTTCCTTGGTTTGAAGTCTTGAGGTGCGGTATCCTCGAGCAGGTTGAAGTCTTGTAGAGTGTATATCTACGAGCAAGTGTAACGGTTTGTTAGGCACCCGTAAGCTTAACGAAGTTAGTGTAAAACTCGAGAGAGTCTCTCGGGGACTGGACTAACCACACGTTGTGGTGAACCAGGATAAATTCGGTGTGTTCTCTCCTTACCATTTTAATTACTGCACTTACGTTATTCCTGCAATTTTAATTCCGCAAATTTACATTGTTTTTTATTATAACGCTATTCACCCCCTCTAGCGTTAAGCGTATATTCTAACATTATTATCCTCCAGAGCGTTGATCTCATTATTCATAGCTTCAATCCACCTGATATCTTGTAAGGCTTATGAGAATGACTCTGGTTTATCTCTGTTGAGATTGCTGGCACATATGACTGATAAGTATTTGGGAGATGGTTATAGGATACATAGTAAGATATAGGATATGAAATGTTAGTAAAAAAATGTCCAGTGTAGTAATCCTTTAGCCAAATAACAGGTTTGGCCCTTCTATCTAATCTTCTAAGCAGTACTGGCGGTGTAGGCTGGACTATGGGAAGACCTGAAACATGTTCAGGTTGAGATAAGTGGGTATTGAGGGGTTCTGGCAGAGTTTGTGGCATATGATCTGGTTGTTCTTCTTGTGGCACATTTTCTGGTGCAAGTATAAAGGTCTCAGTCTGAGGTTCTAGAATGGTAACATGTTCTTGGGAGGATGCAGCTTGGTCAGTTTGATCAGATGGCATTTCCCTGCCAGTTCTTTCAGTAGGTTCAGCTGGGGTTGTAGTATCAAGTAGGAATAGGCCTTCATAATCCATGTGACTGTGATCAGCTTTAAAAGGAAACACTTTCTCTCTGAAATTGACATCTCTATTGACTAAGAAGGTGTTACTGTCTAAGTCAAGTAGTTTGTATCCTTTTTGAGTTTCTGAATACCCTAAGAAAATTGTTCTCCTTGCTCTTGCAGCAAACTTGTCACCTCTAGGTAGTGTGCTTCCATAGCATAAACAAACAAATGTCCTCAAATGATCCACCTTAGGGGGCTTCTTGTACATCAGTTCATACGGAGATTTACCTTTCAAGATATCAGAAGGCAGCTTACTGATTAAATAAGTAGCTGTTTTTCACACAGTCCCCCCCAGAACCTTACTGGTATTCCACTTTGAAATCTTAAAGCCCTTGCTACCTCTAGAATGTGTCTATGCTTTCTCTCAACAACTCCATTTTGTTGTGGAGTGTATGTACAACTACTTTGATGCACAATTCGTAGAAAAGAAAACAACTCATTGCACTGAGTGTTGAAATATTCAGTTCCATTAACTGATCTTACAGTTTTAATCATAGTGTTGAACTGATTTCTTGCCAAGGCAAAAAAAATCTTTTAACACTATTATTACTTCACTTTTTGAGTGCAACAAACAAATCCAAGTTTATCGGCTGATATCATCAACTATTGTCAACAAATAGTACTTCCTGTCATAGGTTGGGATCTTATATGGTCCACATACATCAGCATGAACAAGTTGGAAAATATTATCTGATTTACTACTACTATTTGGAAACTTGAGCCTACTCTGTTTAGCTAGTGGATAGATCTCACACAGCTTGTGCCAATTAGTGTCAACTTTATTCTTTAATTCTTCTAGTTGTTGCAAGATACTTGATGGTGCATGTCCTAACCTTTGATGCCACAATGTTGTATCTTCTGTTTTCCTTTTTGAAATCTTAGCTGCAAACACTCCTCCCCTCCTAAGTATGTAGAGTCCACCCTTTTCTTCACCAATCCCCAGTACCTTGCCATTGTAAAGTCCCTGAAACACACAGAAATCAGGGTAGAATGTAGCCAAGCAGCATAACTCTTTTGTTAGTTTAGATACTGAAAGTAGGTTGAATTTAAAGTCTAGCACATGCAACACATTTGTTATCTTTTGATTTCCCAGGATGTGAGCATTTCCTGAATGTGTGATTTTTGACTTATCTCCTGTAGGTGTTTCCATTCCATAATAATTTCCTTCCTGAATTTCCTTAAGGCTTTCCAACACTTCCTTGCAGAAGGCTATATAATGTGATGCACCGGTATCTATTATCCAATCATACACCTTGCTATTGGACACATCAGATAACAATGATACTATACCTGCCATGTTTGATGAACTTGTTGATGCAATGGATTCCTCTCCACTAGAAGATTTACTCAATACATTGACCAAATGTTTATAGTGTTCCTCTGTCATAAAGTTCCTTGGCATATGCATCTTCACATCTGATTCTCCTTCTATATTTACACTGTTAACATGAGATTTGAATCCACCTGACTGTCCCTTCTTCTTGCTTTTAAAATCAGCTGGATAACCTATGCTTTTATAGCAATTCTCCTTTAGGTGGCCTTTATAACCACAATGTTCAGATATCATCCTAGGTTTTTTTCCTTTGAACATGTGTCCTCTATCTGCAAGCATAATCAAGGAATCCATGTTTGTTTCAGCTACTCCCAGTGCTCTTTGACTCTCCTCTTGTACTGCAGCAGAATATGCTTGGTATACAGTAAGAACTGGTCTCCTCTGAAGAATGTTGCTTCTTATTTGGTTATAGCTCTCATTTAATCCCATGAGGAACTTTAGTAACCTTTGTCTCACTAAATGATCAACATATGGTCTCGATTCTTCACAATCACATGAAGGCAAAGGTGCTAATATGTCCAATTCATCCCACAGATCCTTCATCTTAGAAAAATAGGAGGTAACTCAGTCCGTACCTTGTCTAAGTGTCGTAATCTCTATCAAGAGTTGATAAATTATGGTCAATTTTTTTATTTTATTTAAAAAAATAATTTTTTTTTTTATTCAAACTATCACTTTCATTGATTTCAAAAAAATATGTATAATAGATTCCTGTAGTAGTATGGACTTCTACTACTCATTTACATTTAGTTCTAACTACACAAGCTCATATAGACAGTTCTAACATGTACCTATTGTATCTAACTAACGATAGCATTTAAGTTTATGTAACCCTTCCTGCCACCTTTTTCATTTCCTACTTCTTGTATGTATCAACACTGCCACTTCTTTACAGAATTGGTCTTCAGCAAAAGTCTTGTTCTCAAATCGAATTGAATTTCTGTTTCTCCATATCAATGCAATAGTAGTAACAAAAGCAGTAGCACTGATTGCCTGCTGCCAGTTTCTACTTCTAGCCTTACTGCATATCCATTGCAGATCATCCTCCCAAGTGTTAGCTACTCTCTGATATCCTATCCATTTGCATATTCTGAGCCATAATCTGTTTGTGACTGGGCATGCATAGAAGAGGTGTTCAAATTTTTCTTCTTGTTGTTTGCAGAAAGCACAGTCAGTAGGTATGTCAATTCCAATTTTTTGCAGTCTATCAATGGTAGGTAACCTGTGTTGAGCTGCCAACCACACTGTAAACTTATGTCTTAGTTGTACATTTGCAGTCAGCATTACATTTCTCCAATCTACTTTACTATATCTAGGAAGCATATCAATGTATAACTTGTGAATTTGGAACTTGTCCAGTTTACACAGTGATTTCAGTCTGTAGTAAAGAGATCCTTGCAGTTGTTGGTTTTCCATGACAGCAGTCCTGCATTCAAGTATTTTCCTAATAATCCAAGAGGCAGTTTTTGGCAAAGGTGTATTACTGATATCATGTTGCTTGATGTAATAGCAGTGGAGCCATTTTATCCAGAGGCAGTCTTTTTTCCTAGCAAGATCCCAAAGTAGTTTTCTTATGGCTGCCTTATTCCAGGTAGCCATATCTATGATGTTTAGACCACCAGCAGATATAGGTTTACATATTCTCTCCCATGCAACCAAAACTCTTTTAGATGTAGTAGCACTGCCTGTCCATAGGAAGGACCTGCAGATTGCCTCAATAACCTTCAGGACCTTCTTTGGTATGATAAAAATCTGTGCCCAGTATGTCTGGATGCCAAGTATCACTGCTTTGATCAATTGGCATCTTCTTGCATAGGATATCATTTTGGCAGATCAACAAGTGACTCTAGCAGTTATTTTCTCTATCAGAGTAGAATACTGATGTATAGCAAGTTTCTTTGAGCTAAGAGGAATTCCAAGGTACTTAAAAGGAAGATGTCCTTCACTGAACCCCAATTGCTCCATAAGTTCATATCTAACAGACTGATGCAACCCAGCAATATAGATAGCACTTTTGTTGTTGTTTGCTTTCAAGCCTGATGCTGCAGAAAAGTTATGAAAAGCCTCTTGCAATATCTGAATAGAAATCCTATCAGCTCTGCAGAACATGATGAGATCATCAGCAAAGCAAATATGTACGCAGTTTAGTTTCCTGCATTTAGGATGGAAATTGAAATCTCCATTCCTATGAAGTTGTTGCAGCAGTCTGTTAAGATACTCCATTGCAAGAACAAATAAGTAGGGAGACATAGGGTCCCCTTGCCTAATCCCTCTCCTTTCATTGAAAGGTTTAGTGAACCCCCATTAAGCATTAAGGAATATGAAACAGAAGATACACATGTCATTATCCACTTGAGAAATTTTGCAGGAAAACCAATATCAATAAGAACCTGTTGAAGAAAACCCCATTCTAAGGTATCATAGGCCTTTCTTAAGTCCACCTTAAGGACACATCTAGGAGAAACACCTTTCCTTGTATATCCCTTAAAGATTTCATGACTGAGCAGAATATTATCAATGATACTCCTCCCTTCAATAAATGCAGATTGGGACTGGCCAACTATGCTGCCAATTATAGTCTTCTTCTAGAATGATCTTGGATATGATTTTGTATAAAGTTGTACAACAGGCAATAGGTCTATAGTCTTTGACATTAGTAGGATTATTACTTTTAGGCACAAATGCAATTGCAGTAGTATTTATCATACTAGGCATATTGCAAGAAGCAAAGAAATCCATAGTAGCGGTAACTATATCCTCTTGTACTATCTCCCAGTTACTTTTGAAGAACTCCACAGGAAAACCATCCACACCAGGGGCTTTATTTTTTGGCATCTCCCTGATAGCTGCTACAATCTTCTCCACTGTGACTTCTTTGATTAATTCTCTCTGTTGTGCTGCATTGAGGCAGGGTACCTCTTTCATAACAGCAGTATTGATACAAGGGATTTCCTCTACACACTCTCCCATCAGTGATTTGAACACCTGGATAAATTCCTGTTCCACAGCTACTGGATCTGTCAGCTTGTCACATGAATTAGTATAAATAGAGCTAATATTATTCTGGCTGGTTCTGATCTTCCATTGAGCATGAAAATACTTTGTGTTGGCATCTCCAGACTCAATCCAGTTGGCTTTGGACTTCTGTCTCATAATCTGTTCCTCCACCTTGCTCCACTTCTCAATTTTAGACAGTGCATGCTTCTCAACATTGAGCAAGTCCTGTGCAAGCGGACTTTGCTGCATCTGGCTCTGAACAATATCCAATGTTTCCTTTGCTTGTACAAGTTTCTGTTTATAGGCTGCCATCTGTCTATTAAGACCTTTCAGTTGCTGCTTCAACATTTTCAGCTTTGTCCATACCTTCTGCATAGGTGGTCCTTCACATTGTTGTGCCCAAGCATTTTCCAGAATGGATTTGAATTGAGGTTCCTCCATAACAGTAGTATAAAATCAAAAGGGTTTGGGATGTAATAGCCTTTGACTACCAAACTTGATAAGTATAGGAGAATGATCAGATATAGAAGGGTTCATGTATTGAGCCTCAAGATGCCCATACTGTTGGATCCATTGGAAGTTACCAAGTGCCTAGTCAATTTTACTATACACTCTAGTATTAGCATCCTGCTTGTTTGACCAGGTATAATACCATCCTTTGCCTATGAGAGGAGTAAGTTGAATGAAATCTACAGTCTCTTTGAAATCCTTGATTTCAGCATCAGTGACAGGAGATCCAATTCTATCTTCAGAAGACAAAACAGTATTGAAATCCCCACTGAGTAACCAAGGATCCTGGCTGGGGATGTTTTCTGCCTTTAAGTCACACCATAACTTTGCCCTATTGCCTGCAGTATTATAAGCATATACTACACTCAAATGGAATCTGAGTGAAGCTTGTGTTTCCTCCACCATAGATTGGATGTATTGATCAGTCACAGTTGAGGTGGATACTTGAACATGAGGTTTCCATAGTAACCATATCCTACCATTGACAGCCTTAGCATAATTACATTGAACCTGCCATCCTTTAGCCACCATTGCCAGTATTCTTTTAGCTTTATGCTCCTTAACTCTAGTTTCAAGGACTCCTATTATATCTACTTTATTTACAGACAGGAAGCTTTTTAATTCCTCCTATTTTTGGGCTTGATTAAGCCCTCTAATGTTCCAAGTAGTAATAATCATGAAGTATTAGATCTAATTCTCCAAGAAGGTCCTGGCTCCACTTGGTATCCCCTGCTATCATCAGCCATAAGAATTGCCATAGCCTTTCCTTTGTCTGCATTTGCATTCATGCCTTCAATGATTGCAGGAGAATCCCCTGAAGCTACTGCAGTCCTGCCATGTTCCTCTAGTATCTACTAAGGTCCATTATTATTCACCATCTGCACATCTTCAGCATGTCCAATTGAGTTTGCCTCCACTTGCTTGGTATCAATAACAGTTTGAACTGGCTCAGGTCCTGCTGCATCTGCATTAGTCTTAGGTATCCACTCCTGCCTTGGGTTTAGTCTTGGCTTCCTAGCTCTTTTCCTTATCCCTTTTACCTGTTCATCCCTTTCCACCTCTGCATCATTTCTAACATTGTGCCAGCAGTCAAGTGCATCATGTCCAAACTTTGAACAATGATTGCAAAAACTTGGCTTCCAGTCATACTCTGTTTGCTGCACTTTCATACCATAGGGGGTATCAATTTCAATCTGGTCTGGCAAGGAATAGGCAACATCAACTTCTACTAGGACTCTTGCAAATGAAATCTTCTCGAAGTGTGCTGTGAATTTATCTGTGTACAGTGGTTTACCCACTGCACTGGCCAATTTGCTTAGGAGCTCCACTGACCAGTAACCCACTGGGAGACCTGGGAATCTGATCCATACAAGGACAGTACTAAGCACAGCATTTTGAAAGGAGAAGTCAATCTCCCATGGTTTCAGTACCATAGGCTTGTTCCTGTACGAGTATGGTCCAGATTGTATAACCATCTCTTTATCCTCCTTGCTATTGAATCTAAAAATGCAGTATCCCTCAGCATGCAACAGAATCCGAGGCTTGGATACAAAGTTCCAAGCATGCAGCACAAAATTCTCTATCGATTGAACATTAGGATTATCACGAATAACATATCCAATTAAAGCATTTGCCCAGTAATCTACCTGGGACTGTAGATCTTCTACACTGAGTTTTACCGCTTTTTGTCCATCTCTTTCAATCGGAGGCATAAATGAAAGAGGCTTACCCATCTGTGCATTCCTATTACCTCTGACAACTTCACCAGCTGTTCGAAGTGATTTTGCAGGCTCACTTACTTCAGAAAACTGTAATCTCCTTGCAGTTGAGTTAATCGTCTCTTCATTAACCTTCGGAAGTGTAGTGGCAGCTTCTTCAACCTCTGCATGTGAAATCACTGGCGATTGGTATTTCTGAGAGAGGAAATTTCCAAACGTCAGGGGTTCAAGCGTCGTAGTAACACCGTGAGCAGGCGTGATACTCAGCCATAAAAGTACCACCGCGTTACATCTATCCCATTGTGTAGCTAGCTCTCCTCTGTATGAGCTCTTACGGAAGCTTCCATCCACAAACCCTAGCTTATTCTTCACAGGAGCGCAACTTTCATCGCTCTACTCTACAACGCATAATTTTCTAGTCATGTGAGCTTCAGCGATATCAATACTGTTGCAGACATATCAATATCACGAAGGAAAAGTGGCTGATTGTGAGGTAATCGATCAACCTCATTGTTCGCCATTGTTGAGCTTCAACTGTTAGGCAAGCTTCAGATTTACACAATTAGAGTGACCGCTGCTCTGATACAATGTCAATTTTTCATCTTATTGCCAAAAACATGAAGGATTTACAGTGAATTGAGAGAGAGAGAGAGAGATAGAGAGAGAGATAGAGAGAGAGAGAAGGAAAAAGATCGAAAACTTCTTGTTATTATCGCTTACAATTAGTTTTTGTTACTACTGTTACATTGAAATATTTAACCAATTCCAAAACCTATTTTCCCATATTTCTTTTGCCCCCTAACTTCTACATGTTACACTTTAGCTCCCCAACTCCTAAGTAAACTAGCCAACACAAAAATTGTACATGGCAACTTGAACAGCTTGTGAACTTCACAATATAAACTGACTCAAATATCACAATATCTTTTAAATGAAGACAGCCGAGAGAACAAAAGCCAAATGACATTCTGCACTATTCTTCAAATGGAACCACTGATTGAACAGATATTGGTACAAATACCCTGGGATGAAAACATTCACTTGCGGAACACAGGAGGAAAGGAGGAACATGATTTCAGATTAATAAAAGGAATAACATGCCAGTTGTATATTAACATCTAGTGAAAACCTAAATTGATCTTTTACACAATATCTTCAACGTCTTTCCTAATCCAGTTTCCTCTTTTTGCAAGCTAAAATGTTATATTTACTTTTTTTTTGAAACGGAAAAGCATCCAGTTTACTTCACTTTGATAGAAAATAAAAATTGTTTAGCTCTGGGGATAAATTCAGGGGCACTTATTCTACTAGTTAGAAAAACAATTTTGCAAACAAACAATACTACTATAAAATTTCACTTACTTTCTCGTCTCTTCTCTCTTCTTTTCAAGCCTTTCAACTTCAGCCTCTGAGTTACTAGCACTCCATTTTTTCATCTAGAAAAACTGTGACAGATTCATCCACTATTTCTGTCAGCCACTCAATTGGAGCTGCATCACTGTCACTTGAGACCTGATGAACATTAATGCAAGAAAAGTAGCTAGGCGGTAAGAAAAATGAGAAAATATAATTGAAAACAATGCATATTCCATCAAATGGTCTTTTCTGCTATTTCTAGCTTCATACTCTGTGGAAGAGGAAAGGCATCAACGAAATAAGCATATAGATTCTCTACGTATTAGCATACTTCTGTAGACGGGAATTTTTTCCATTAATAATAAAATCATTTGCTTTATCATAATAAAATAATTGGAAGGCAAGGATGAATGACATGTTTTTTATGCAATTGCAAAACTATAAAGTCTCAAGAATATGATGGAAAACTGTATGTGTATTGAATGGCAAGCTCAGTTTAAATACAAGTCTTCCTAAGAGTACTCCTTGAATTAAGATACTTATTAAAATCAAAACACTATCTAAAGCTAACTAACTGAATGATAAGTATGAGCTAAAAGATAACTTTAAATCTATATATAATCTAAAGATAAGCATGAATGCTAAGAACTAATCTGAAACAACCTTATACAACTGTTGTTCCAATACGAACACCTCAAATTACGCGATGCGTAACTAAGCCTAACTTGAAAAAATTTTGGTCAAAGGTTGGTTTGGCAAGCGGCTTGGGGAGCGTATCTGCTTGTTGGTCAGCAGAATGAACATGAACAACTTGCACCCCCTTATCTTGAACATGTTTGCGTACAAAGTGAAAGTCCACCTCAACACGCTTCATGCGACTATGAAATCCTGGATTCTCGCTTAGGTAAGTGACACCAATGTTGTCACGGTAGATTGTGGGAGTATCTTTGATATGAAGCTTTGGCTCAAGCAGAAGGTTTTTCACCCATAACAATTCAGCAAGAGCGTTGGCAACATCTCTATATTCAGCTTCAGTTGATGAGCGAGCAACATTTTTCTACTTTTTTAAAAACCAACTGATGGGGTTGCGATCAAGAAACAAAATATAGCCAAATGTGGAGGATCTGTTGGTGAGATCTCCAGCCCAGTCGGCATCAGAATACATGTGCAGATTAAAGTCACAAATTGGGGATACTTGGAGGCCAAACTATATCGTACCACGAAGATACCGAAGAACACGTTTCACAACTTTCCAATGTAGGTCTAATGGTGATTGCATAAATTGGGATAGTTTTTTAACCGCATAGGAAATGTCTGGCCTTGTAAAGGACATTTATTGAAGTTTGCCTATGACTCGACGATAGCAATTTGCATCTGTAAGGTCAGCCACATCATTGAGTTTGAGTAAGTCGGAGTTACTCATTGGTGTTTTAGCACTTTTACAATCAGACATCAATTCGACACCGAGAATATCTTTGATATATTATTCTTGAGATACAAGAATATTATTTGAACTGCGAATCACCTCAACACCAAGAAAGTAATGAAGGTGTCCCAAATATTTAATTGAGAAGCGAGAAGAAAGGGAAGCTATAATCTCACTCACACTGATAAGATTGCTGTCGGTGACGATGACGTCGTCAACATATACTCGAATGCATATGAAACCAGTGTTGCTGATCCTAGCCAATAGAGAGTGGTCCGATTCAGTCTTGACAAATTCCATGTAAAAAGATGTCCTTTGAGTGCATTGTACCGAGCCCAAGGTGCTTGCTTCAGGCCATAAATTTCCTTGCGCAACTTACATATATGAGTCAGGTGGTCGGTACAAGTAAACCCCTGAGGTTGCATCATGTAAACCTCTTCCTGAAGATCACCTTTAACGAATGCATTGTTTACGTTAAGCTAGCGAATGGTCCAGTGAAATCAGAGAGCAGCAGCAAGAATGATTCATACAGTGGTGGGTTTGACTATCGGACTGAAAGTCGAGTGAAAATCAACACCCTAGCCTCTGAGTAAATCCCTTTGCAACTAGTCTAACTTTGTAGTGATCAACCGAACCATCTGCTTTCCTTTTAATCCTGAAAACCCACTTACATGAAACAACATTTTGAGAAGGTTCATTTGGAACTAGTTCCCAAGTATGGTTATTCAACAAAGCATCAAATTCTGATTTCATAGCTTTCCTTCACTCAGAATATTTCGTGGCTTGTTTGAAGTTATGTGGTACAAGTGAGGTTTTTAAATGAGCAAGGTAGTCAAAAAATTTCTTTAGTTTTTGAATGTTATTTTGGGAATAGGTGATAATACGATTGGGAGGGGAAGGGCAGCGGGAAAGTGTGGGTTCGACTGTTGGTGCCGCTTGGTTGCCGCTGAATCGAACAAAGACAGTAGGAGGAGGGGCCATAGATTTGGATTGGGGTATTCTGCGATGATACACTTGAAGTGGGGGAGATATTTGTGAAGGTTTAGATGTAGAAGATGGTGAATTTATAGATGTATTGGGGTTTGCTAGTGGGCGGACAGTGGTCAAAGGAATCTGAGAAGATGGGTATGGGCAAAGAGACTCTTGGGCAAGAGGAATTATAGAAGAAGAAGGGGACAGAGCATTACCTGGAATAGAAAGCTTGGAAGAGTCCGAATTTGATTCTGCCACTGGCACGCCAGAAATGGAGGATGGTAGTGAAGGGTCACGTTGGTTTGGAGAGGGAGAGGTCCTTTGGGTTTGGGGTTCTGCTACTGGGGCTGATATTTCAATGTGGGGGAGCAAGTCTGAATTATTAAAAATATTAGGGGTGAGATTGGGTGTATTAGAAAGTGCATTAGTTGACCATTCCAGGTGCCTTTTTTGAATTGTAATATTAAAGAACAAAGTTTTGAAAGGAAAGTTATTTTTCAACAAAATGCACATCACGGGATAAATAAATTTTTGATGAGATTGAATCAAAGCATTGGTGGAAGTTATGGGACAATGAAAAACCAAGATAAACACATGAGGTGGATTTTGGTTCAAGTTTATTTTTAGAGTATGGTTTAAGCCATGGATAACATAAACACCAAAAAATTCGTAGAGAAGCATAATCAGGTGTTTTATCAAATAATTTTCAAAACGAGAAATATTATTTAAAAGTGTGGGAGGGAGTCAGTTAATTAGATAGACTTCATGGTGATAGGCAAAGGACCAAAAAGGTGATGGCAGAGACGCCTCATGTAAGAGTATTCGTGCAGTTTCAATAATGTGACGATACCTTTTCTCAGCAAGAGCAACTCTTTGAGGTGTATAGGGTGGAGTGCAAAGGTGTTCGATACCGTAAAGCAAGAGATAAGAGTCAAGACTTTTATACTCTCCTCCACCATCAGTATAAAGCGACAGAATTTTGGTATCGAAATGCTTTTCTATCAAAGGATGTAATTTTTGAAAAATGTCTTTGACTTCAGATTTATTTATTAGTGTGTAGAGCCAAGTGTATCTTGTGTATTGAACAACAAAAATACAGTAATATAATTTTTTATCAACAGATAACACAGGAGAGGTTCCCCATAAACCACTGAAAATAATTTGAAGAGGTTTAGAGCTTTTCAGAGATAATGTGTGAACGGATGCCAATGGGCTTTATTAGATAAGAAGAATTACAATAAAGAAACTTGTCTCGCTAAACAAATCGGGGCGAGAATTTACTCAAGACATATGCAAGAACTCTAGAATGCGGGTGACCCAATCTTTGGTGCCAAGTAGTCAGGGAAGTTGAGGTGGTAGATATGTGAGCTTGTGGATATGATTTGGGGCACTCATACAGTCTATTTTTGGTCCGGCCTCATGCCAGCGGGGTTCATGTTTTCAGATCCTTCACCAGAAAAGAAAAAGGAAAGAATTAAAGAGATTTTAGATTGTCCTGACAAAATTTAGAAATAAAAATAAGATTTCAATTGATAGCTGGAGCACATAGAGTGTGATTTAGCTTAAAAACATTATTTGATGCATTTAACTGAGTAGAACCAATATGTGAGATAGGAATTTTGTCACCATCACCCATGGAGACATCCTCGTTGACGTGATATGGTTGGACGTTATAAGGTTCGGTCGTGACATGGTGTGTGGCCCCCGAGTCCACTATCCACGGGTCAGCAGTGGTGTTGAAACATGTGATATAATTGGCTTTGGCCTCAAAATGGTTGTGTGACTTGGATCGACATACATTTGCAGTGTGGCAAATCTTGTTGCATAATTGGCAACGAATAACACCTATGGGGTTATTGTTTTGGGGTTGCCACTGGGTGGATGAGTTGGAGAGAGTATTCTGTCACCATGGTTGGGAGTTGTTGTAGGATTTGCAGCAATTGTTGCAATTGGTGGTAGTGTTGTTCTGTTTGTTATGAGTAGCAACCGCCGCCGTGATAGGACTAAGAGTTCTCTTAGCGTCCTCATGTCGGATAAAGAGCTCGCGATCGAGCAATTTTTCATACAATTCCTCATAGGTGACAGTGATGTCACCTAAGATCACCTTCTTTGTGCGCGGATCTCGCTTGAACTACAAAAAAGACAACAAAGGAAGAAAAGCACAAGAAAAGAAGAAGAGATTACCTTCCTGTTAATGCTTCCAAATTTGGAAAATTAGACTTAATTGGTCTTTGAGAAGGACATGGACTGTTGAGGCGGCGACAATTACTTTAATTAGAGCTGGTATGGGATGGAATCCCTGCAAGATAATATGATGTGAATTGGAGTCCTTACCAATTTGTTGTCACCGTGTAAGCTAATCCAAGTTTAATCCAAACTCAAATTCTGTTTGATAATCCAAATGCAAATTCAATTCAATTACATGGCTTCCTTTATCCAAACATGTAGGACTAGTGCAAGCTTTCAGTAGCTGAAGCTTAAAATTTATTAGCATATGCTCACAACTTTAGGAGTGGATTAAGTTATGGATACTTCAAGTCTAGCCTTCGAAATTAATAAAGCTAATATCTTGGCAAATTTTGAAGTACGGGGCATTTGTAGGTATATAAATTTTATATAAATTAAATCTATGAAATAATTTGGACTATATTTTAAATTTGAGATATATTGGTCAAAATAAGTGTTATGGGCTAATATAATTAAATTAATTATATAAGTCCAATATATATAGATTAAATAAATAAGTCTTAATCCATTGGGCTAGCCCAATCTAAAGTGATGAGCCCACTTCACTAAGCCCAAGATGTTATCTTCCTAGAGGCCCAATTGGTGCCACGTGTCAAATGATGTGGCGCGCCAAGTCAAACAGAAAAGCCAATAGGATCATGCCACATGTCAAAATGACAAGGCATGCCAAGTCACACTAAAAAGCTAATGAAATCGCGCTACGCGTGCAAGTGACATGTTCTGGCCAATCAAATGAGGCCATGTCACCATTCAATTTGATTGGTCGGAAGGAGTTTGTTCTTATCATGACTCTTCCCTTCCACAACTATAAATAGGCGTCACTATAACTCAGAAAAGACACCAGAAGTTATAACAAGAAGCAAGAAAGAGCTCGTGGATCAAACGCTGCAAATTTCTCCACAAGTTTCAAGCTTCAAACAAGCAAGTTCAAGTTCAAGCTCAAGAATGAAAAGCAAACAATTTCAAGCTCAAGAACAAGATCATCGTTCGTGGCAACAAATATAGACTCAAGATCAAGCTCCAATGCCCTTGAATTTATTTACCATTGGAAAGAAGAATCAGAGGATTCATAGAGATTGTACACTCAAATATTCGAAATGAAATACTCCGATTGTTGCGATATTTTTCGATCTTGATTTTATTTTCTCGACACAAATTTATTATCTACACATGCATATATTAATATGTAGAACATTTACTTATTAAAATGTTTACAAACTTATGTACCTATACTTACAAAAAGGAGGAATAAGGATGCATGCATAGATGGGATCCGAGTGTACATATAGTTAAAAGGCATAGATGATTGCATGAAAAATATTTGGATGCCAACACAGACAAAGTCCTTTGAACAACAAACCCTAGAACTTCACTCTTACAAATAAAGGAGGAGTCAAGATTTTATAATTTATAATTCTGAATTAGTCATTAAATTCCGAATTTATACATTTAACTTATTTCATAATATAAATACTTGATCTACGCAAAAACTATTCGTCCAAAATCGTAGATAAAATTGTAGCTCCACCCTGGCTTATAAGGAAGCAAACAAAGTCTACAATTAGCCTAATAAACTTCTAGAGAAATTCAAATTTCTATCCTCCAAATTAAGAGTATGCCGTTAGTACCCAGCATTATATATCCGCACTAGATCTTGGTAAGATCCACGATTTCGTCTAACTTTACGTAACGGTTCGGATGGTCGTTTTGAGAGTTGCAGCTCCGTTCCTTCCATTTTTTGCTCCTTTTATACTCTCCAACTATTATATGACTTACCGGGTTGGTTGGTTCAGGTCTAGAGAGATTTTCAGAGTGAATGAAGACACTTAGTCTATAATTGAAAGCTTAAGTTGGAAAAGCTGATGGGATATTGACTTGTGTGTAATTCGCATTTGAATTCTGATGGTTCCGTGGCTCAATTTGGTGATTATACACTTAGGAGCGTTTCCAGATTATGATTTGGAGGTCCGCAGTAGAATTAGGTTTGAAATGACGAAAGTTGGAATTTTGAAAAGTTTGATCGGGAGTTGATTTTTTGATATCGGGGTCGGATTGAATTTCCGAAAGTTGGAGTAGGTTATGGGGTCTTTTGTGACTTGTGTGCGAAATTTGATTGTCAATCGGACGTGATTTGATAGGTTTTGATGTCTTTTGTAGAATTTAAAAATTTCAAAGTTCATTAGGCTTGAATTCGTATGGATTTCTTATATTGTTTCAGGTTATTTGAGGGTTCGACTAAGTCCATATCTTATTTTAGGACTTGTTGGTATGTTTGATTGAGATCCCGGAGAGCCTCGGGTTGATTTCAGGTGGTTAATGGACTTAGAATTGATGCAGATCCTGATATGATACTAAAGCACGTGAGTTGTTCGTGCGGATCCTGATATGATACTATAGCACATGAGTTATCCGTACAGCACATGAGCTGTCCGTGTGGATCCTTATATGATACTATAGCACGCGAGTTATACGTGCAACACGTGACTTGTCTATGCGAATATAGTGCTTGGGCTATATGAGCTTTCGGAGTCTGTACACCCCAATAAGCGCAAATACCTATTGAGTGTGAGTGTTGAGGGTTGAGAGCCGAGTGATGAGCTATTAAGAAAGACTAAGTGAGTGTTGCCCTGAGAGATTGTATCTGCTTTTATTGTTGTTGCACATAGTTTCTATATGTCACTGTTTTGAAACTTTTAGGAGATATTATATTCGATTTTTAAGACTTGGCACGTATGAACTGATTGACTTGAATTACCGAATTTGAAAGCATGTCTACTTTCTTGTTTAAATAAATTACTGAAAATAAACTATAACTGTATAGCTCGTCACTATCTTTCAGTTCCTTATTTTTTGTTGTTACTTACTGAGTTGGTTGTACTCACGCTACACCCTTTACTTCATGTGCAGATCCACGTGTTTCCGGACATTGTGGGCGTTGATATCATGCACGGTTGATTGTTAGAGACTACGAGGTAGTTGCCCGCCGTTCGCAATCCTTGTTTCTTCTTTCTTATCTTTGCTTTACTTGTATTTTGTTCCAGAATTTCGTAGAACTGATGATGTATAAATGTTCATTAGCTTAGTGACATCCTGATTTAGGAGTCGTTTTCCGCATTTGTGTTTTGGATCTTTACCCCATTTTTGTGAAAACTATGGTTATTTCAAATTTCTTAATTCATTTTTTGATAAATGTTGGAAATATTTAGACAATATCGTCTTGCCTAGTATCACGATAGGCGCCATCACAACATGCTAGAATTTGAATCGTAACACTTGGACAAGGCTAAATTCATCCATTGCCTTCTCCATTGGTGCCCAATCAAGCATGGATAGGAATTCATCCTAATGGAAATATCTTGTTTTCGATTATTATTATCTTGGTCTGTGCATACATATATAATATTACTTTTGGTAGGAGAATAAACGAACACCTTCAAAGTAATTGATTTTAGTTTTCCTCATGTTCTTTTTTCTGGTAATTAAGGATTTCATTAATCACTAATGAAATAACAATACAAAAACCATAGTCTAGCTTTAAACTTAACTGACTATCTCTAATATAACATTTTAATACTGTATCTAATGTCCTAACTACCTAACAATACTATATTTGAAGATGTTGTAAGTGGTTTTTAATTCGTGGGGTACCTCTAACATTACAAGTGTATACTATGTCTCTCAAAAAAGGATTCATTGCAACGAAATGTCTTGTTGAAAGGTCTCCTCATGCTTATAAGACGTAGCTAAAAGAAATCAGTTTAGTTTCCATAACTAGAGACAAATTATAACAACAAAATTCAAGAAAAAATACAGGAGCCTGATCAATAGCATATACGAACTAGCTCTCTTCAGATACGTACGAAGACTTTTTCGAATTATATTGAACTCCAAAATAATAAACTTATGATAATTTTGATGTGAGGCGGCTCTCAGTCCCCAGAGTTCCCCCAAACACTTCAATAGGCATTATTGAAATCCCCATGAAGTGATTCAGGAGAACTCTAGGAGGAACCTGACCTTTTTCTTTATTAATCTTTATTTCCTTGTTGATAGGAAGTGGTTCTCTGGATTGGAAAAAATTAACCTATTTATAGAGAACCAAAGAAAATAACTCATGTGGCTAAAATGTGTAAATTTAAGATAGTAATATCCCTTTGTGACACGATTGCAAAAAAGGTAAATGCGTTTTGGTCATCAGATTGAACCTGGTCACAACTATGGGTTGATCCAAGAAATGGAAACATACTTTTGTAACGAGTGACCACAAATCTCTTATTCCTTTTGTTAATTGGTATCCAAGTTTCTGCTCGACCATACTCTATAAATTAGTGGATTTTTTTGACTTTATTCCAAGGATAATGAAAACAGTGTAGAGAATTACAGAATACAGAAAAGAAAATGATAATTTATTTCTTTGAATCTCATCTTCATCTAGCCCATAAACTAGCCTAAATTCAAAAGCATTGATCTTTTCCATCCATTTCTTTTTTTCTTAGCGTAATAAATCGTCTCTGACATTAGTTTTCCAGCAATTACATAAGATTTTATAGTATATGTTCAACGTAAAAATATGATATACTAATATCGCTTATACGGTAATTATCTGTAAATTTAGTTTCTATGATAAACATTAATTAATAACCTTATAAAAATTACTAGCTAACATGCTATAATGGCTTAGACAACACAAATGATGTCAAGAGAATTTGCATTGTCAATGTGTATAACCTAAATATAGTGTACAAATTAAGGTATGGAAAGTGTTGATACTCTTACAATTGCCGAATTTGTTAGTAAAACTGCCTTAAAGCGAACATTTTCGACCATGCATACTAATCATTTGTCTGGTTTTGCGAGGTGCATGAGAATCAAATATAGAAAAAGTTTCTATTATTTACGTGATAATTGACTGAGTGTTTGAAACTAAGGGCTCAAGACGTGAGTCCCATATTTTAGGAAGAATATTTTTGTTGATGCATGTCTATTAAACCGTACCTTAAATTCCAAACACAAGATATACTAATTATTCATATATCTAATTTTTCATAGCTTTATATAGCTACAGACTGATTTCATGAAAACGCTATAATAGATTTCAATAAAGGTAGGGTATAAGAAATATCATAGCAATTTTTTTTCTTTTTTAAATCTGAAATGAGCATTACGATACCACTAAAAATTGAAGATAATTAGGTAAATTATAAGAGTGAAATTGCTCCACTAGAAAGAGAGAGCTGCAACAGTTTTATCACAGGAATATGCAACTTTTCCATTATGTAATATCACTGGGAACTTGGTAGCTTTTCAAACTGCAAAAGAAAAAGAGATAAAGTATATAGCATTTCAAAACTGTTTATTTATCAAAAAACAAGAAAGGAGTAATATTAATGAGATGAAAGCTGACCTCTGCTTTCACTTGGTCCATCTCCTTGAGCACTTCTTCAATGATTTTCTCTTGTTTTTCACGTTCTTTACATGCAAAGCATAGTAGATTCTTCTTCCTTTCGCTTAGCAATTTGTTTTCCAAGCGGAACATTTCATTTTCGAGTTTAAGTGCCTCGATTTCATTCCTCCTTTCCCTAAAAATTGGAAACACCATAAAAACATATTGAAGACTATAAAATAGATAACAAGAAAAGAAGAAAAAGAAAAACGAAATGGAAAAGAAACTCACATTGAACTAGAACCCCGTTTCCGAGAAGCCATTGATTAGAATAAAGTAGCTTTTTTCTTTAGTTTGCTATATGACTTGTCTCTTACAAGAGAAGAAAGCCCTTTAAATAGATTGTCTTCATAATGGTGTTACCAAATGTAAGATTAAAAATTCATATTATTGTAATAGTAAATTTATGAATCTTGAAAATTCAGTATATCTTGAGAAAATGGTACGAAATTGATTTTGTTGCTCAATTCTATGAGATTAATTGAGAGTAACCCAGGAAGGCATAGATTGAGTTTCTAGATCTAGAAATATAGGTAGGTAGAATCAAATTTGAAATATAACAACAACTTTCAAAATAGGGGTAACCATAAATATTGTGAGTGTCAAATTCGAATTGTTTGTATTGTAAAATAACATTTAGGTAAATTTCTTTTAAGAATTGTATATATTAAAAGAATAGTTTTGTTCACCTTATTATTTATAATGTTGTAAGTTATTTTTATTTTGTTGTTTCGTTGTCATCGTTAATATTACTTGTATTCCTACAATTAATTATATTTCTTGATAATGTTATAGATATTATTGTTGTCATGAGTAAAAGATCTTCTTAGAATTTTCAGATCTCCAATAGATTTGTTGTGATATAGGATGTGTTTGATGCGAAGGAACATATTTTTCATAATAAATCAAAGGTTCTCTCATCTTTTAAGGGAATATCGGTAAGAGGAGAAATGCAGCAGAAGAAGAGGGAGAGGAGATGAGAAAAAAAGGTTTGGTTGAATCACTTAATTGAAGGCACTAAGCTCTTTAAAGGAAAGCGTATACATTTTGTAAAGAAAATATAGTTAGATTTAGTAAATAGCAAAACTTTAGTTAAATCTCATGAATAAGTTTATATTACAGTATATATATAAAAAAAACCCCAAAAAAAAAAAAAGACAACAATTCATAACAAAATAAATACATTAATTAAAGCTTGGTAAGAGTTGGACGGTTTGATCTATAACCTTACCATTGAAGCGTGGAATACGCCAGTTATGGTCTCTCTCTCTCTCTCTCTCTCTCTCTCTCTTCGTTCTCTCTCTATCAGCAAGATTCTCCATCCTCTCTCTCCTCCCTCAAATCTCTCTCCCTTTCTATCAAGCCAGTCATTGTAGCAACCACTTTCAGCAAGTCATTGTAGCAACCACTTTCAGCAGCATTGGTGGACTTTATGAAATGAAAAGAATAGATCTGAAGCGAAGAGGGAGTAGATGATCAGATCTGGCCATGGCTACAGATTGGGTTTTTAAAATTCTGAAGTAGAATCTTAGCAACAACAACAACAACAATAACAACCCAGTATAATCCTATTTAGTGAGTTCGGGGCAGGGTAGTATATACGCAGACCTTACTCCTACCTTAGGGTAGAGAGGCTGTCTCAAATAGACCACCGCTATTCTTCCCTCCAAAAACTTCCCACCTTGATCTTGGGGAAACTCGAACTCACAACCTCTCGATTGAAAGTGAAGGTTGCTTACCATCAGAGCAACCCCTCTTATCTAGAATCTTAGCAACCATTTATTTATATTAATGCTTTTACATTTCTTCCCTTACAAGTCATAATAAATCCAATTATAAAGAGACTCGAAATCATAAACCTTCAACTTCGGCTGAAGAAACGAATATATACCAAACTTTGTCCTCCTGAGAAATAGGAGAAGTAATATATACTAGTACTCCTAGTAGAAGCAGAATGAGACAAAGATGAAGAAGCAATAACAAAAAAAGATGGAAAATAAGCAAATCTCACCCACAATCCACAAAGAGAAGCACTTGTCAACACATTCTGTGAAATCAATTCTGCTTCCAAACCCGAAGCTCGTTTCTTCTTCGAAAGCCACAACTTCGATTTGGATTCCTATGTCTCCACTTTCTTCTTTTTTTTTGCTATTTAGTCACATACAATGATACAAATATATTGAATTTTGTACAAATACACTCAAATACATTTTACTTTGTATAAACACATTATTTTTCGCCTGTATTTATGTATTCCAAAAGTCTGTATTTTTTTAATACAACCGAATATCAATGTGTTTTGTAATTTTTTGTTGTTTGAATATAGTCGAATTGAATATAACTTGTAATAGTAAATAATAAATATATGTGAATTGAATACGACATATACAATTTATTGAATAGAACGTTATACACCTATTTCTTGATTACCTCACTATAATACAGTCGCGCAAATACATGGAATATAGTATAGTACCAAAGAAATTTATGTAGAATTAATCTTGCTGAGTTAAATTAGGAGTGATATATGCTAATTGATCTTCTTTTCGTTATTAAACACCTGACTCCCTTATATTTAGGCGAATTCTGCTACTGTATTCATGAATACAGTATCGCGAATACGTCGAATACAATCGCATAACAACTAAATAGTACAATCAAACTTCTCTATTATATCCTCGTTTGTTCCAGATATTTTTGGTTATTATAGCGAAGTGTTGTTATAAAGCACACATATTATAACATAACATGAAAACTAGTTCCAAAAAGACATGGCTTTTATAATAAAATATTGTTACATAGGGATGTTGTGATATAGAGGTCTGACTGTAGCTATAGGAAGTAACAATTTATATGTTATCTATAATGACTTGATCGGACGTTTTAAGTTCTAGCACATCGTTTGGCGATTTAAGGCCTTGAAGAACTTCATTTTTAGTATTATGACTTGTACGCATGATTGAAATGAAATTTTGGGAGGTTCAGAGTTGACTTGGAAAGAAAGTTCTCATTCTGGAAGCTTTAAGTTGGAAAAAATTGTCTAAGATTGGGTTTTCGAGTAAACGACCTTGGAATCAGAATTTGAATGTTTCCGGAGGTTCGTATGATGATTTTGGACTTGGGTGTATGTTATCGAATTTTGAATGACTTGAGAGCGTTTCGACATCTATTGTGGAAGTTAGCATTTTGAAAGAATTTTATAAATTTGGGTTGAAGTGCATTTCAGTATTATCGATGTCAGTTTGGGATTCCGAGTCTGGGAATAGCTGCGTATGGTGATCCTGATATTGGTAGCGCATCTGGATGTGCATTTGGAGGCCGTAGGTTATTTTGGAGCAGTTTGGTAAATGTTAAAAGGTTTTTGAGAAGTTTGACTGGAAGTGGACTTATTGATATCGAGACCGGATTCCTACTCCGGAAGTTGGAGAAGGGCCATAGTGTCGAATGTGATGCGTGTGCAAAATTTGAGGTCAATCAGACGTGATTTGATAGTTTTCGACATGGAATGTTGAAGTTTGAAATTCTAAAGTTAAGTATGCTCTAATTGGTGTGTGATTCATGATTTCAATGTTGTTTGATGTGATTTGAGGCCTCGAGCAAGTTTGTTTTATGTTATGGGGTTGTTTGGTGCGATTGGATGGGGTCTTTGGAGGCCCCAGGTGTGTTTCGGGCCAATTCTTGGTTGAACTGATGTTGCTGCTGTTTGCTAGTGCCGGTGTTGTTCTCCACAAATGTAAAGGGCCTCACATGTTCGTGAAGAAGGAGTCGGACTAGGGACTTCACATTCGCGATAGGACAGTCATGTACGCGAAAGGCTGGCAGTGGTGCTTCGCGTTCACGATCCCTGCCTCACATAGAGTAAATGGGGGTTGAGGGGGATTGTGCTTTGCGAATGGAGGGGCTTGCTATGTTCGTGAAGGAGGATTTTTGGGCACGAGGTTTTTGAGTTTCACGAACGCGAAAGATGTTCCGCGTTCGCGATGAAGGGTCGCTTGGGCAGTATTGTTTTAAAATCGGGGGTTTGGCTCATTTTTACTTCATTTCTTATGTGGGAGGCGATTTTTGAGCAATTTTAAAGTGTCATTTCTAATATCTTCAATGGGGTAAGTGATTTCATCTCATTGTGAGTTAAATACATGGTCTAGATATGGATTTGGACATGAAAATTTGTCAAAATTGTGAGATTTGGAATAGAAATTTATATTTTATGATTTTGGCCACGAATTTGGGCATAGAATTGTGAATAAATTTTATATTTGAGTTCGTAATGGTATGGGTGCTGTTATCTTTTAAGATTTTGGAATCCAGGCACGTGGGACCGAGAGTTATTTCATCGACAATCCGAGCGGAGTTGGAAATTGTTGTAAATTGAATTGTTATGAGTATTATAGTATATTTTTATTTGTTTGAGCATTGTTTGGTTAGTTTTAGAGGTGTTAGAGTGGTGTTTGGAGCAAGTTATGTAACTTTCGAGCGAGGTACATCTCCTTTCTAATCTTATAAAATGGAATTAACCCCATAGATGAAATTATTCGATATGTGCTTCTATTTGTTGGGGCTATGTACTCACGAGGTGATGAGAGTTCATGTATAGCTACGAGTTCATGTATAGCTACTATTATGTTTAAGTCCGGGTAGTCTAGGACCCAAATGTATGTTATACTTGTAATATTTCTAACCTTATTGTCAATTTAAATTGCCTAAATCATATCGAATTGGTAAATAAATTTCCAAAAGGTTAAACTTCATTTTCTTTATAGTTAAAAGAGGACTAACATTTCCTTAGATAAATTATCCTTTACAAATACTTGATTGGCTGTTTGATTGTGTTTTCCGTTTGTGGAACGAGTCGAACGCCTCTGTTGATTAAATAGATACATTTATGGTTCACGCTGTTCGACCCTCTGACAGTGTCACAACCCAAATTTCATTATTGGTCGTGATGATGCCTAACATCGTTGTTTGGCAAGCCAACCCTAATCAACTAGTGAGTTCTCATTTATTTTACCAAGCAATCCCAACATTTACTAAATATTGATTTAAAACAAGCGATAATTAACAAATTCATAATAATAGATATACAATCTAAAAATAATAGTCTACTAATATGTGTGCCGGGAACTAGTATCACAAGTACCAAGGCAACTAGTAGAATGTACAAAAAAATACAACTGTCCTACTGCCTGGAACAGAATAAATAGTAAATAACCAAAGACGAGAGATTCCGACATACTTCTGAACGACTCAGGAGGGGCAGCTCACCGTGAGATCTCGATCAAGAATTAGTAACGTGCACCGGACGGGTAGCTAGATGCACCTGCCTTAGCTCTTGTATAGTTAAGTAGAAAAGCATAGTATGAGTACATAAACAACATGAATCCAACAAGTATCTAGTCTAATCTTGAAGAAATAGTAACGTCTACTAAGGTCAATAACTATATACTTTAAGTGTTACGCTAAGCATGAATAGCATGGATATAATGATAGTTCAATGACAAGGAGAAATAAGATATTCTTTCTTAACAAAATATTAATTTCAGTCATATCATATAACATGTTACATTTCAAAGATTACGCTGTGTAGTTCATGGAAACTTACACATAAATACTATGCGCACATTGTGTCGAGGTCGTACGGCCCGGTGTGACTTAATAATAAACTTTGCGCTGCCAAAAGGTCGAATGGCGCGAACAATCGATACATCTATTATCTACGAGGCGATCAGGCCAATCCATAAATAGAAATATATTATTAAATAATCACACATTGCTCATTTAGAGTCAAATAATTCATATAAGTTTCCAAGTAAGTGAATATATCCGTCCATATTTATTTACCAATATCTAGCTTGTCCTAAGTGATCTTAGTAGCAAGCAAGGACGCAAGCATTTACAAATGTAGCATGATACATGTCTTAAACTACCCGACCAATTAGCATAATAGTGGCTACGTACTACTCTCATCACAGATACGTACGTAGCCTCCATAGATTGTCACATATGTTTATTTAATTTGCCTATGGGGTTATTTCCTTCTTACTAGGTTAGAAAAGAGATTCACCTTGCTTCAAAGCTTACTTCCAAATTCAAGAATACGCTCAAACCCTCAAATCGAAGCCGAATGATCCAAAACTATTCAAATCGGGTAAGAACTAGTCCATACATACTCAAGAGTCCATATTCTAACTATTAAAGTAATTTTCCAACCCTAAATGAAGGTTCATAAAATTCTTTAGCAGGCCCACGTGCCTGGATTCCAAAATTTTTAAAGAATGTTATTACCTATAACCTAAGGATCAAGAATACATGATTTCTTCTACATTCCATAACAATTTCGTGGTTAAATCGTGTTTTTATCAAAACCCTAGATTTTACTCTAAACTCATAATTTTCACTAATTTACATGGTGTAATCTACCCCTAAACTATGTATTAAACTCACATTAAGTAATAATAACTTACCTCATAATGCTCGGCTGAAAGCTCCCCTTTGGAAGCTCCCAAATCGCCCAAGAAGTGAATGAAATGTGTCAAAAATGCCACATTCCAGTATTAGCTAAAGGCAACACCTTCAGTGATTTCCGCATCTGCAGTTAGGGGACAATATCTTCTGTGAGGGGTTGTCCTCTTCTGCGGAATTGGGCTAGGGTAGCTGGAGCCGCATCTGCGATTTGGGGACCGCTTCTGCAGTTCTATTTCTGTGGAAGAGGAGCCGCATCTACGGAACCTGGGTTCCTCCCCTTGGGCCGTATATGCGATTGGTGTGTTGCTTCTGCGGTCTCACACATGCGGCTGGCCAACCATATGTGTAATTATGATAGAACTGGAGCTTTTGCTCCTTTTCAAACTTCTAACTTAATTAAAGCCTCATCCGATTGACGCTCGGGGTCCCAAGACCTCACCCAAACATACCGAAAATATTTGAATCATATAACAAACTTGCTCGAACCCTCGAGATGCCCAAAATAATGCTAAATCTAGGAATCATACACTAAAACAAATTGAATCAAACTTATGAACTTTAAGTTCTTCAATCCACTACCAACGTGCCAAAACATACTTATACTACTCGGATTGACACCAAATTTTGCATGCAAGTCGTAAATGACAATACAAAACTATTTTGGTCTCGGAGGGCTCTCGATATCACAAAAACCCGCTCCAAACCAAATTTTAAGAACTTCAAGATATTTAAGGAATCAACTTTCACTATTAGATGCCAAAATTCTTCCGGATCAACAAAAACCTGATATGGACATATGCCTAAGTCTAATATTATCATATGAACCTGTTGGAACCTTCAAATTCTGATTCTAGGGTCATTTTCTAAAAATGTTGATTGAAGTCAAACTTGGCCTTTTGAGCCAACCTTAAGGAACCAAGGGTTCCGATTTTAACCCAAAATCTTCCAAACCCTGAACCAACCATCCCTGCAAGTCATAAATCAATACAGGAAACCCGAAGTCTTATTTAAGGTTACGGGGTTCTAAAAAGCAAAATGACTTGTCAGGTCATTACATTCTCCCGCTCTTAAATAAAGTTTTGTGCTCGAACGGGTTTAGATTCATACCTAAAGTGCAAAATAAACTTCACATGTCCTCCTTGGACTTCTAGATCACCTCATCGACTGGTTGGCCTCTCCACTATACCTTTCCCGATGAAATCCTCTTGGATATCAACTAGCAATCATGTCTATCAACAATGCAAATTGGTTCTTCCTCATAACCCAAGCTCTCATCTAGCTGAATAGTACTAAAGTAAAACATATGATACAAGTCAATGTGATACCTCCAAAGCATAGACAAACAAAAAACTAGATGAATCCCTGAAAGGCTAGGAGGTAAACTAAGCTTATAAGCAACCCCCCCAAATCGCCTCAACACCTCACATGAGAATATAAACCTTGTGCTCAACTTGCCCTTCTTCCTGAATCTCATATTATCCTTAATCGGAGAGACTTTTAAGAGAACCTTCTCGCTGACCATGAATGATACCTCACACACCTTCTAATCCGTATAGCTATTCTGTTTGGATTGTGCTGTGCGAAGTTTCTCCTGAATCATCTTTACCTTTTCCAAGGCATCCTTCACCAAATCTATACATAAAATTTAGCATCACCAGGCTCAAATCACCCGATAGGAAAATGACATCGCCGAACATATAAAGCCTCAAAGTAATGGAGCCATCTCGAAGTTTGACTGATAAATGTTGTTGTATGAAAACTCGACCAAAAGCAAGATTTGATCCCACTTCCTTCCAAAGTCAATCACACATTCTCAAAGCATGTCTCCTAGAATCTGAACTGTCCATTCCGACTGCCCCTCGGTCTAAGGGTGCAATGCGGTGCTGAGCTCTGCATGGGTCCCCAACTCACTTTGTACGATTCTCTAAAAATGGGAAATGAACTGAGGGCCTCTATATAATATGAATAAATAGGCACACCATGCAACCGAAAAATCTCCCAAATGTAGATCTGAGCCAACCTTTCTGAAGTATAAGTAGTCATAGCCTGAATGAAGTGTGCGACTTGCTCAACCTATCGACAATGATCTAAACTGCATCAAACTTCTGCAATGTCCGTGACAACCTAACTACGAAGTCCATAGTAATGCGCTCCCACTTCCGCTCAGGTATATGCATCTGCTGAAGTAGGCCAACTGGCCTCTAGTGCTCACATTTAACATGCTGGCAATTTAAACACCTAGCCACATACTAAACTATGTCTTTCTTCATCCTCTACCACTAATAATGCTGCCTCAAGTCAGGATACATCTTTGTAGCACCCGAATGAATAGAATACCGTAAACTGTGTGCCTACAATAGAATCCTCTCCCACAAGCCATCGACATTAGGGACACATAGGAAACCTTGGAGTCGAAGAACACCATCCTCGCCAATAGTAACCTCCTTGGAACTACCTTGTAGCATCGTCTCTCTGAGGACTGCCAGATGCAGATCATCGAACTGCCGAGCCTTAATCTGTCCCAATAATGAAAAATGAGAAACAACACACATAAGGACTTGGCTGGGCTCTAAAATATCCAACCTCAAAAGTATGTTAGCCAGGGACTGGATGTCGAAGGATAAAGGCCTCTCCCCCATTGAGATGTATGCCGAGCTACCCATACTCTCTGCCTTCCTGCTTAAGGCATTTGTGACCATAATTTCCTTGCCCCGATAATAAAGAATGGTGATGTCATAATCCTTTTGTAACTTAAGCCATCTATGCTGTATCAAATTGAGATCCTGCTTGAACAAATGCTATAAGCTGCATTGATCAGTATAAACCTCACATGACACCCCATATAGATAATGCCTCTATATCTTAAGAGCATTAACAATCACTGCTAAATCTAGGTCATGCACGAGCATTCTTCTCATGAATCTTCAATTGACGTGAAACATGTGCCATAACTTTCCTCTCATACATCAATACACAACCTTAGCCAATGCATGAAGTGTCACAATATACCCTATGCATCCCCGAACCAGAAGAAAACACTAAAACTTATGTTGTAGTCAAGGTTGTCTTGAGCTCCAGAAAGCTTGCCTCACAATCATCGGACCAACAAAAAGGAGCACCCTTCTGGGTTAATCTAATCAAAGGTGATGTAATAGACGAAAAGCCCTGCACAAATCGGCGGTAGTACCCTACTAACCACAGGAAACTCCTGATCTCAGTCACTGAAGTAGGATGTTTCCAACTCTGAACTACCCCAATCTTCTTGGGATCTACCTAAATACCCTCTCTTGATGCGATATTCCCCAAGAATGCTACTGACTCTAGCCAAAACTCACATTTGGAAACTTAACATATAGCTTCCAATCTCGCAATGCCTAAAGCACAACTCTTATGTGCTGCTCATACTCCCCCAGTCTACATGAGTAGAGCAAGGTGTTGTTAATGAAAATAATAACAAAGGAATCAATATAAGGCCTAGACACCCAGTTCATCAAGTCCATAAACACAACGGGGCAATTAGTTAAGCCGAAGAACATCACTAGAAACTCTTAATGGCCGTATCTAGAGTCTCGGATCTCCAACAGATGATACCTTAATCTAATTTCTATCTTAGAGAACATCCTAGCACCCTGCAACTGGTCAAAAAAATTATCAATACGTAGGAACAAAACTTGTTCTTGATGGTAGCCTTGTTCAATTAGTGGTAATCAATGTATATCTGCATAGTCCCATCCTTTTTCATCACAAACAACACTTGTGCACCCCAAGGTGACACATTCGGTCTCACAAATCCCTTTGTTAATAAATATCCAAGGTGCTCGTTCAACTTCTTCAACTATTTCGGATCTATATGGTACGGTAGGATAGATATAGGTTGGGTACCTGGAGTTAAATAAATACAAAATTCGATATAACAATCTAGTGGCATGTTAAGAAGGTCAGAAAGGAACACACCGACGAACTCCCAAACTACTAGAACTGAATCAATTGTCGAAGACTCTGTAGTGGTATCCCAAACATAATCTAGATAAGCCAAAAAACCATTCTCGATCATATGTCAAGCCTTTAGAAAAGAGATAACTCGACTAGATGTGCTAACTGAAGAACCTTTCCACTCCAACCTTGGCAACTCTATCATTGCTAATGTAACATTCTTGGTATGGCAATCTAGGATGGCGTGGTATGGGGATAACCAATCCATGCCTATGATTACCTCAAAGTCGGTCATATCAAGCAACATGAGGTCTGCTCTAGTCTCAAACCATAGAATGTTACCACACAAGACTTATATATACAATCTACAACTATAGAATCATCCACCAGAGTGAACACATGAATAGGTGTACCCAGGGACTCACGAGGAATATCCAAAATATGATCAAACAAAGATGATACATATTAATAGGTAGACCCTGGATAAAATAACATTGAAGCATCCCTACCGTAGACAAAAATAATACATATGATAATGACATCTAAGGCCAATGCATGTGGTCTGGCCATCAAAGCAAAGAATCTGGTTGGAGCATCGGCTGGCTGGCTTCCACCTAATTGAGTTGTAGCTGGCTCACCTCTCCTTGCCTGGCCTACAACTCTATGCGTCTGGATAGCCAGTGCTATAATCAGAAGCTGGTGACCCTACTGTACTACCTTGCCCCCGAAGTCTGGGGTAGTATTCGTCATATGACCGAAATCTCCGAACTCAAAATAACCCATTGGTGTGGTGACCTGCTGCCCTGATGTATGACCCTGATGGCCAGTAGACCCACTGGAAGAAGCCTGAATAGCGGTGGGCGTTATGAACATTCCGTTATAGCATTGGAGTAGGAGCTGGAAGAATCCTAGGGACCTGAATACCCACTGGAAGAACCATGTATGGTTGGAAGGAGGTAAGAACTCTCTAGTATGACGCTAGGGGCGGGCTATAACACCTCGAGGAGGTGGTGGCACTGAATATGGGGTCCTACTGGTCTTCCCCCTCGTACGCTGACCTTTTCCCCTAGGTGGGGAACCTCTAAACACTCTAGAGAATCGAGCTCTCTTGTCCTGTTGTATCTTCTCTCTACGTTTCAGATGGTATCCTTCAATCCTCTGAGCAATATCCTTTAGCAGTTTATAAGAAGTCCCCATCTCAACTTCTCGGGCCATGTTGGCCCAAATACCAAAATGCAGCCCTGCAACAAACCTCCACACTTCTCTACGTTAGTAGAAAGTAACATCAGTGCATGGCGGGACAACTTAGAAAACCTCGACTCATAGTTGGTCACTGATATCTGACACTGCTCAAGCACCTCAAACTAATATCGCAACTTGTCCCTCTCAGAGGTGGAATATATCTATCCAAGAAAAGATGTGTGATCTGGTCCCAAATAATGGGCGTTGATACTCAATTTTTTTCTATATATTTTTATCGATATATATACTTTTAAAATAGCATATATATGCATAAATAAGCATGAAAAATGTTTATATAATTTTTTTCATAATTTTTAAGGCTATTAAGTAATTTATTTCTTCCCCTTTTACTTATAAATTTTCAATAATTATCCTTCAAATTATTGTTGTGGTAATTTAGCCGTCTAAATTCGATATTTATGCCAAAATAATGCTTATATATTTTTAGTGCATTTTTTATACTTGCATTTATATTTTTAAAACTAATTTGCATATATTTGCAATACTAGACCTATAAATGCATAATACATTTATATGCATAAAATGATCTTCTATATGTTTAAAATGATAAATATCTATTTAAATCGTTTTATTACATGAAATTAGTTGCTATAAATCATCTATTATTTATTATAAATTATATAGGGTTACATTGGCTATTTAAAACTTAGCCAAATTGTATTTCAATTTTAGCCTAATTTCAACCCAACATCCAGTCCAATTCTTAATTAAATTACCTGACCCATGCCCTTAATGCACCTACCAACCCAAGGCCCCATTAGATCCTGGCCATTGATCTAAAAGATCAACGACCCTCATTTGATCTTTCCTGTTTAATTCCAAAGACCCCCTAACCCTAATCACATCTCTATATCCGCCGCCCTAAAATCCTCTTTGATCTTAATACACTCTTAATGTAACTCTAATCTTCAACTGCCAACCTCCCATCTCCAGCCATCTCCAGTGACCTCTCATCGTTTCTTAAACCTCTAATGGTTTCTCTCATGCCATGCTTGCCTTGTTTAAGGTCTTCAAGGGCCATGGCCATGCCGACCTGCATCTAGGGTTCATCTCCTGCTTGTTCTTGGCTATTGCAGTGTGATTTCAAGCAAAAACATTCTATATTTACTACGATCTTTGAGTTTCTTTACACGTTTCTTCATCTCTATATGGTTTCGTTCGAAACCATAATTTCTTTTTTATACCTCCTAGATCTGAATAGATCTAAGACAATTTGAGTTTGTTTCGTGAATGTTCTACACAATCCTTGAGGTACATTACAAGAATCATATGCTTTCAAGTGTTTTTCATATTTTTCTAAAACTAATGTTTTTGGAACCTCTTTTTAAAACCTTGTTTAACCGATTCTTTGTGTTTAAACTTCTATTTATTACATATTCTGACAGATTCTCTGTGTTTACTACGTATTTAACTCATCTATGTTGAAAGCCTTCATTTTTTAGGATTTTTAGTTTGGTTTTGTGTATCAGCATGACTAACCGGTTCTCGTATTTTGAGTTGCTGTGATGTCTTCTGACTATCTTTCCTTGATATGTTTCTACTAAGATTCTTCACCTAAATTTTACTGATTCTATATGCTTATGTTCATCTTGAGTGTTCACATCAAGACTTGCATCTTTCTCACTGAATCAATATTATTTAACTTTCATGTTTGCTAGAGTTGCATGTCGACTCTTGACAATCCATGTCTTACATTATTTAAATGCTAAACACTAACTCATGAATTTATCTTTGATTGATTCTGAATTCCCTATTTCCTAATATGATTCGAACACATTCCTTTAAACATTCGATTCCTACCTTTCTACTTAATTTGATTGATTTTCTTACTTTGACTGCATTGATACTTGATTCTTACCGACTATCTCCGTAATTAGTGTTTTTTGAACCTACCCCTAATTGTTTGCTCTATGCCTACTATGCTTGAATTATTTCCCTTTCTATTATGCTCTAGTTACACAATTTCTTCTTACCGTTTGAACTGATTCCCTTAATTAAGGGAATAATTGTACTAATTTTGCTCTAATTGGTTCTAAGTTCCATAATTACTGTTCAAGATTCTTCCTTTATTTTACCTAGTTTTGAAATACTATATATATGCTCTCTCATTAACAATAAAAATCAAACACATTTGGTTCAAAACTCTCTCTCACACTCAAAACATTCTACTATCTTTTGTGTTACTTACTACTATTCTATATTAGCCGGCTGCAATCAATATTAACTGTCGGGTTCTCTTTCACTTTGTGCTTGCTGTTTTTGTTCACTAGAATGTGCTGATTTTGATTCCAGTTTCAAAAACAATATGCTTCTTCTACTACTTCAGTTTGTCATCTTTCCAATATGCTTCTATCCATGGTTTTGTTGTTCAACCTGCAACTAACATGTCTACTTCACTGTCTTCTTTACTGCATGCTTCTAAATATGTCTAATCCCCTTTAGGATTAGCCTGATCTTAAATCCCTTTCTAGTATAATCCCAATGTGACTCTTCCTTCCTTACGTTTCTCTGATTTCTAGCATGCCCTTCCTATGTAAAGTAGTTGGCTATCCTAAGCCTCTGTATTAATTCTTATGTTCATATTATACCTTAATCCCTTGAACTCCTTTCAGGACTTCTCTGGTTCTGTACCTATGTGCATCTTTGCCTACTATGTACCCTATACTTGGCCCAAATCCCCCTTACCCCCTGAGTCAATGTTTGTACCTATTTGATTTTGTGTCTTGGAGTGCTGATGAACCTCTTGTGATTCTGTTTTTGGTTTGTTATTTGTTGATCACCTTCCCATTTTCAAAATTATCTTATTGAATAACTCCAAACGTTGTTTTTACAAAACTATTTCAAACAAGTCTCTCTTAACAGTGTTTTCTTACTAAAACCCTTTCAAACTATGTTAAGTACCCCACTCTACTCTTAGGTCCTTATGTCTACCCCTCTGGTGTGTGACTACCTTGGTATCCCGATGAGATCCCTCTGAACTCTGCTGCACTAGAGCTGGCTCTTCCACAATGCATTTATTTAGTTTTGGTTATAATGTCTAGGTGTGAGACCTGCCCGAGATCCTTGAGATCCTTAGGAACTCTGACACACCTAGACAATGATATTATCTATGGAATTTGGCATCTAAGGCCATTGGAGGTTTGGGAAATCAGTTGGGCCTACTTCAGGCTCCTTATAGTATAACTTCTTCCTTTTCTTTTATCTATTTATGTAATTTATTCATCTAGTTTGTAATAATTATTTGCAAGCAATGTTGGGGTGATTAGTGAAAAGGGGTAGGTAGTTACATATCTGTGGGGTAATATGGGTAGAAACCATGTCTATAGGATTTTATACTTGCTATGTCTACTTTAACCGTACTAGAAACAAAGCCTATAGGATATATTAATATACTTGTTATCTTTGCCTTACCATGCTAGAAATCTTGCATATAGGGTTTAAGTGGTTCCAACAGTATAAATCATGTGTATAGGTTTAAAAATTAACTTCATAAGTAGATATCACACCTATAGAATATGATCAGGTTAAGTTTTTGTTACAATAGATATCTATATTTGTTTTTAGTAGATATCATTCCGATAAGTCTCTAACATCAGTTCTTAACGATTAGATATCATGCCTATAGGAATTAAAAACAAGAAATCCTACCTATAGAACTTAAAGTCAATTTAGTTATACAAGTCAGTTCAATTCGGGTTATTTTATTTGAAATTAGCTTAGTCAATTTTCCACTTCATTAATCGATCTGTTAAACATTTCCTTAATTAACTACCACTAGAAAACATTCTTATAGGAACCCAAGAGTCTATTTTAAAAAGTATTCACTATTTTACTACATCAAATGTAGTTATCATACTCATATGACATCACTATTCTACGTGTAGTCAATGTTGATAACTGTATCTTTTTTTCTTTGTGAAGATGTACATATTTAATATGTTTAAAATCAGTAGGCAAACTGATTAGGACCATAGTATCAAGTTTACAAAAACAAAGTTGCATATTTCTGCACATTGACACCCACTTAGATGTCTTGATTAGGTCCGTTCTCTAAAAAAAACTAATCTTGTTTGTGTTTAATATGAGCTGCTTATGTGCATTACTTGTGGAGGTAAACCTGTGCCTCTTAATTGTTTAATTCTAAATTTAGCTGTTAAGTCCTATATGTTCTTGCCTATCGCCTAGCATTTTCTCCTTTTTAAGACACCTTAGTGGTTGCCTAGAACTTCCCACATTTAGAGGTCCTAAAATACCTCCAGGGGCACAAGGAAGGGATGGGTAGTGCACGCATAGGCATTGTCAAGGTAATTAGAACACATTAGGCTTTGACTAAGGGGAGGGACTAAGGTAGAATGGGATATGATGACTATGCGCTAATGTCATGTATAGCCCCTCATTGAGGAGTATTTACTGGGCATTGCGTGGGATGATCCTGTAGGCTAACCAACGTAGGACCCCTCTTTCCCAAGTTCACTTCGCTAAAAAATATTACTTTCTTTTTTATGCACACAACTTGTTCAAATTCTGTTTCTTATTATTTGAGTCACACAATGTCCAACATGCTTTATTTGTAATTATTTGTTTCAACTACTTATATATTAAAGGACTAATTCATAAATATAAGTTTGGTCGGGACCCACGGTTGTCGACCAAGAGGTGTTCCAAACACCTTCCCCTCAAGGTTATGTCGAGCCCTTACCTAAATCTCTGGTAACACAAACCAAAATAAGAGTTAATCGCTCTAGATGCCCTAACGCACTATAATCAATTAGTTGGCGACTATTTAGAATACCCAATTCCCAAAAGGTAATGAGTTATTACCCCTTATAAATGTTGAAACCCGGAACCTTTCTTCCCCGTAAAAAAGGAAAGAAAAAAGGGCCGCGGCAACATGTTGACTCTGTTTGGGACTACCTTTAGGCTCTTACCATGACAAACTTTTTATTTTGAATATGTCCATATATGTTTTATCCCGTACCCTTCTCCCTTGTTTGAATTTAACTGTCTGTTTTCTTTTAAGCATTTATGATTCTTTATCCCTAAAACTGACTTGTCTTTTTGTTTATTTTTCTTGTAACTGTCTTTCAATTATGTAAAGACTGTTTTTTTGCGTGCAAATACTTGACTACATGTTATCAATTGCTGCATAAATCATGCTCCACATCATATTCCACTCATGCATATTAAATCCTATAGCAACACTTAATGAGTAGTTGTGCTCTTTCTATTTATTACCCTTATATTCAAAAAGGTTTATTTGCGGTAAAACTTGTTGATCAGCAGTGCAGGTTGCGTGCCTTTCCTCTCAAGTTGTCCGCCTGAGAGTACTAGTATAAAATCGCATAGTAGCCTTACTCAGGTTAAATTATGTATGCATCATGGTCAAACCTAATCGGATCAATACGCTGCCCACATAAGGATCCTTTAAGATAAGACTTATTTAAAAATCCATCGGGTTTTCCGTAATACCAACGGACAAAATCATATTCTATCATTAGTTTGGAGAACTAAATGCTGATATGCTGATCATAAATGTATAAATAGTCGAGTTTAGTGGGAGTGAGGCATAACCCTTTTGTTATTAAAAACATGAGGCACGAGGTCCACAGATTCTGTATTGTCAGCAGTATCCCACAATTGCTGCAAGATTTGTGGGAGAAACTTTCTTCAAGTGACAAAAAACATGTGAGAAAATACTTAGGTAACCTGGCTTCCTTGCTGGATATTGAGCCAAATAACAAATTGATCGAGGATGCCACTTTATTCTGGGATAGTGAAAGGGTTGTGTTTTATTTCCGCGACATAGAAATGACATCGCTTCTAGAAGAAATTGGAGGGCTTACGGGTTTGACTTAGGATAGTCCCGGTTGTCTGTTCCAGAAAACTGCACTGGCAAGGGAATTTTTAAAAATGACGGGTCTGAAGAAGAATGTCGTCCTAGTGTGGCTGAAGGACTCTTACATACCTTTCAAAAACCTGTATAAGCGGCATAGCCATAGCAAGTCTTTCCGCACCTACAATGATGAGATCTCTCTCACTACTCTAGGTCACATCCACCATTGAGTGTTCGTATTCATTGTATGCTTCTTAGGATTGATAGTGTTTCCAATGAAAAGGCAAGAATACACACTAGGTTGGCCATGGTCGCCAAGAGTTTGATGGAATGAATTAATAGAAAGACATATACTATAGTCCCCATGATCATAACAGACATCTACATGGCTCTGGAGCGCTATTAAAAGTGGTCAAGCATTTTGAGGGTTATAACTTGTTGTTTCAGTTGTGGTTGTTGGAACATTTCCTAACGAGCCACCATCACCAAGAATATATACGAAGGGCTTGGAACTACCTTATTGCCTTTCATCACCCCATGCGGATGATTTATATTCTAGACAGGTTTGCTCAGCCAAAAATTGCTAAAGAATGGGTTGGGTTCTTCGATAATTTGATCGAGGAATAGGTGCAATGGATGTTTGAGTGGTTCCCAACGGACGAATTTATCATCAGATCCAGCGACGCTCTGCACTTGGGGCTGATTGGGTTGAGAGGCATATAACCCTGTGTCCCTATCTGAGTTATGAGGCAAACGTGCAGGAAACATGTTTTACCAAGGGTTGTCAAGATGAGTCATTTTAGGACAGACTTTCAAGATGACGACATCATTTACAAGTGCCAAGCTCAGCACATGTGGAATTGCAAAATCATTATGGAGAAGAACACTATTGAGCCAAACAGGTATCATACAGGGTGCCGGCCTCTCTACCCAGAATATTTATAGGACAATCTGAAAGGAATGATAACACCAGGGGTTAGTCGAAGGAATAAAATCATAGATGAAGAAGCTAAAGCTCGAGCCAAATAATACATGCTGCGCAAGAGGGTCCACGAGTATGAGAATGAGCGCCGGGAAATACATGAGAAGAATGTGTGGTTGATTGAGGAATGGAAACAAATGGAAGTTACTTCCAACAAGAAACTGGAATATGTGGAGCGACGAATCGTAGAGCTGTAATGTAAAGTCATAAAGAGTATTGAAAATTGCCAGAATGCTGAAGGAGATGAATGAGGATATCTGGCCAGAGCCTACTTGTTGCTGGGGATACGTGAGCTGGGGGATCTATATGATGGAGTCCGGAAGATCAAATCTAGGGAAGGTACTTCTGGGACCAAATATGCAAAATTTATCTACTTGTATGGCCAAGTGCTAGTAGTGACTTATTTTCTTTACCTTGGTGTTGTTTTGGGATTCATCTATTTTTTATGTTATGAAATGAAGTATTTGTCGGCATTTAATGTTCTCCAAATTTTTTTGTTGCTCGGCTTACCTCGGGCATAACGTGGCTCCCCGAATTAAGACATGGATTTATATTTTCGCAATATGTGTTTAAATATTACAAACATTTCAGAACGCTCACTAACTTGTTACCTTTTTTTTTTCTTGTTTTTATTGTTCCCATTCCCTTAGGTTGGTTCACTCATACTAGCGTCATCAGCGTATCATACTAAATTTAGAGGCCCTTCACCTCCTCCTCCTCCAATAAACACAAAAGGCAGACGAAAAGAAAAAAATGGACGACTTATGTGGTATCCGAAAGGAGAATATTAAGAATGCAGAAACCTCAGATGGCTGTAGTACTCTAGCCCAAAATGATCTAGTTTTGAGACTTGAATAAAAGATACTGGAACAGCAAGAAGTGCTTGAGCAGGTTCGTAACTTGACAAATTTGTTGCTCACCCTGAATGTCTCTGAGATAAACCAACAAAACACTAAGAACTTAGCACCTCCTCAAAGCATGCACCCACAAAATCCCCCTGCACCAAATCAATACGCAACTCCACCCCAAAATCTCAATCCATTACCAATACCAACTCTGCCACAACATCACCATCAACAAATTCAGTACCCTCCAACCATCACTTACCACACTCCCCAAACCACACCATCACCCATTCTCGACCCCTAAAACTCAACCAATGACCATCGCTATACCCAAGTTCCTAGCATCCATCAAAGCAACCCTATATATATGGAAACCGTAACTCATTCTTCCCAACTAATCATTTCTACACCGAAATCTTCTGAGAAGGACCTGCTCAATAAAAACATGACAGAAGAAATCAAGAAGTTAACAAGCCTAGTTCAAGGTGTTGAAGGTGACAGAGGAATAAAAGGTTTAAACTATGAAGACCTATGCATATAGCCAAATGCAAAATTGCCTGAAGGTTACCAATCTCCCAAGTTCGAGATGTTCAGCGGCATAGGTTATACCAGGGCTCATCTAAAGAGCTATTGTGACAATCTTGTCGGGGCCGGGAAAGATGAAAAGATTTGGATGAAGCTCTTTATGAGGAGTCTTACGGGGGATGCTTTGCTTGGTATATCAACCAAGATCTCAATAAATGGTCCAGTTGTGTAAGTATGACATCGGATTTCATAGACACGTTAAGGTTCAACCCAGAGAGCACACTAGATATTTTCTACATTCAGAATCTTAAGAAGAAAGCTATTAAGACCTTTCATGAGTATGCTACCATTGGAAGTTAGAAGGAGCCTAGGTCAGGTCATCTTTGGATGAAGAACAGATGAACAAATTCTTCGTCAGAGCACAAGATCCGTAATATTATGAAAGATTTATGGTTATCAAAAATAACAAATTCTCTGAAATCATCAAACTTGGAGAAATAATCGAAGAAGGAATCAAGAGCGGGATGGTAACGAATTTCAAGGAACTACAAGATACAAATAAGGCGTTAAAGTCAGATGGCATATCAAAGAAGAAGGATTATGGAACAGTAAGGGCGGATCAGGGCCCGAAATCTCCACTTATCTATCACACACCTCATCCTACATATCAAATACCTCCACCAACATACCAAGAATCACCGCCTATATATCAACCTTTATCTCCTAAATATTCCAAACGCGCCTCTGTCCATCACACCTATAACTCCTAACCATCCCATTTCCAATCACCACCAACTCACCAAAATTATCCAAGACAAAGCCCAACTTCAACCGCAAACCACCCAGATAATACACTGCCATTGCTGTGCCTATTGACCGGTTATATGAGAGGTTGAAAGCCATAGATTACAACACTCCTATTCCAGCAGTGGCAATAGAAAACCCATCCCAATAGGTCAACTGACCAAAACTTGTGTGTACTAGTTCCGGACATTGAAAGATAAGATCTAGAGGCTAATTGATATTACGTTCATACATGCAAAGGAAGCTGCACCTAATATCTCCAACAATCCCCTCCCCGATCATAGAGGTGATGGTGTACATGTGATAGAAAAAAAATGAAGAATGGGACCCTGAGGTATCGATTGGGCTTATTCAAGAAGGCGATGACTTTAAAGTTACAGTCATATATACTCCTATTGTGGTCAAGACTCGATTACCAATCAAGATTGAGGTAACCACATCAGCTCCATTTGAGGTAGAGGTCAACCACATCGCCATTCAACTCAAAAGCAATACCCTAGGATTAAGTTGCGGAGGCTCAACGAAAAGTGAAGTCTAAGGTATATGAATCTGACGCTGAAGAAGGAATTTGTAGAACTGGAAGAGTCTATACACCTGAACATTTGAGAGGTTCAAGTAAGGACGCCACTACTAGGCATCCTATCATTGAGACTGGACCAGATGACTGGTAGAGGAAAGCACATGCAAATGAGTATTGTGTTGGTGACCATCTGAACAAAATCTTCTCAAATATCTATCCTATCACTATTTCACAATTAAGAGGTACACAAGAACGCTTTAATGAAGGTGTTGAGCGATGCTTATGTACCCAAGAAAATCAACTAGCGTAGAAATGGCCAACATGGTTGAGAAAGTGCCTAAGATTCAAAAGATTATCTTCCACGAAGATAAGCTACCATCTGAGGGTTTGAGTCACAATAGTGCATTGCATATCACAGTACAATTGAAAGACAAGTTCATTGCTAGGGTTTTGGTTACGGAGGTTCAAGCCTAAAATTAGACAAAGGTTTCCATGAAATACTTGTCGAAAGCATGAATGTGAAAGCTTTCGATGGGTCCCAGAGAGCCACAATCGGTAAAATAAACCTTTGCTTGCAGTTGGGGCCAACTTGGTTCGACGTTGAAATTCGGGTACTTAACATACCAGCCTCATATAACCTTCTATTAGGCCAACCATGAATCCATGCTGCTGGAGCTGTACCTTCTATACTACATCAAGCCGTGAAGTTTGAATGGAATTGTCAGGAGGTAATAATTCATAGTGATGGAAATAACCCCACTTACACTAGTCAAACGATCCCCGCCATAAGATATAGAAGAAGTTGGGAAAGAACCTTCAAGGAATCACAAAACCAATACAACTAAAGAATCATAGTAACACCTTTGGGCTCGGATACTAGTACATATTTCAAGAGTATAGAAATTGGTCGCCTCCATGGAGTGGACTATCTACCCTCTTGAGCAGCCAGTTCCACGTTTGGAATAAGCTTTTCACCGGGGTGATATGATATGGGGGACTATAGAAGAAGACGCACTAGCTGGGTTGAAGAATTTGTTCTTAGAGGATAAAGACATAAACTGTAGTGCCATAATAGAGGAGGATGAGGAAGAAGGTCTCACTATTCAGACCGTGAAGAGGGAGCTATTCTCAGGAACTAGACCACCAAACTATCCCAAGTCTGCCGAGCCCCTAGGTAGCCTAACAGATTTTTACTTCTATAGCCATTCAAGGCATTTGAGATTTCCAGTAATTTTGTTTTAATTACTTGTTTCAAAATAAATCCTTGATTTATCTAGCCAAACTTTACAATGATTTTCTCAGTTTTAATCAGATGCATTTGTTTTTTAATCATTATTCATTACTATTTCTATACTCTTTCCTTATACAGTGGTATTATACTTTTCCTGTTGAACCAGTAACTTTGACATGTAATTAGGCAATGCAACACAAGAATAGTGATTCGGATGAAGAAGATGAGATACCAGAGGAAATTGTCAGGGAGGTTGAAAATTTTGAGAATAAGCCTAAGTTCAATCTGGATGAGACCGAGGCAGTAAACTTGGGAGATGCCGAGACCGTCAAGAAGACTTGCATCAACATTTACTTGTCACCGATAGAGAAGGAAGAATACATTCAGTTCCTAAAAAGTATGAGGACATTTTCGCATGGTCATACGATGACATGATAGCACGTCCATAGTGGTTCACAAGCTGCCTACCAATCCCATGTGTTAACTACTAATCAGAAACTCAGAAAATTCAAACGAGACATGAGCTTGAAAATAAAGGAGGAAGTTAATAAGCAGATTAAAGCCAAAGTTCTCAAGGTGGTTGAGTACCCAACTTGGTTAGCTAACATTGTGCCAGTTCTGAAGAAGGATGGGAAAGCCAGAGTATGTGTTGACTATCGGTATTTAAATAGAGCAAGTCCCAACGACAACTTCCCACTTCCAAATATACACATCCTGATAGATAACTGCACCAAGCATGAACTCCAATCCTTTGTAGATTGCTTCGTGGGTTATCACAAGATTTGGATGGATGAAGAAGATGCAGAGAAGACAACTTTCATCATACTGTGGGGTGTGTACTGTTACAAGATGACGCCATTTAGTTTGAAGAATGATGTGGCCACTTACATGAGAGCCATGACAACCATCTTCTATGATATGATATACAAAGAAATAGAAGTGTATGTAGGTGATGTCATTATCAAATCCAAGAGGGCGACATATCACATAGCAGACATGAGGAAGTTCTTTGACAGGCTAATGAGGCACAACTTGAAACTAAACCCCACAAGTGTGCATTCGGGGTTCCCCCAAGAATGTTATTAGGATTCATCATCAGTCGTCGAAGGATTGAGATAGATCCATCAAAAGTTAATGCTATTAAGGAGTTTCAACCGCCTAAGAGCAAAAAGGGCATGATGAGCTTTCTAGGATGTCTTAGCTAGAACAATCCCTAGTCATATGTGAACCCACCTTCAAGATGCTAAGAAAGGATGCCGAAGTAAGCTGGACTGTTAGAAAGCCTTTGACAAGATCAAGAAGTACCTATCCACACCACTAGTGCTGGTTCTGCTAGAACTAGGACGACCTTTGTTACTCTATCTATCTATATTGGATGGAGCCTTTGGAAGTGTTTTGAGAACAACATGACATGATATGGATAAAGGAGCAAGCCATATATTACCTGAGTATGAATTTCACACCTTACGAAGCATAGTACTCTCAACTAGAACACACTTGTTGTGCTCTAACTTGGACAACTCAGAAATTAAGGCACTACTTCTGCACCTACACTACATACCTCATATAAAGGATGGACCCTCTAAAGTATATATTCCAGAAACCCATACCAACTGGAAAGTTGGCCAAATGGAAAATACTGTTAAGTGAGTTTAATATCATCGACGTAACTCAAAAGGAATCAAAGGACAAGCATTAGTAGATCACCTTGCTAAAAATCCGATGGGAGGAACATACGAACCTTTGAAAACATATTTTCCTAATGAAGAAGTGTCGTTTGTAGGGGAAGACATTACTGATGCATATGGCGGTTGAAGGATGTTCTTCGATGTAGCTGCAAATTTCAAAAGAGTAGGCATTGGGGCTGTTTTGATAACAAAAATGGGTCAGCATTATCTGGTATCTGCTAAACACAGATTTTCGTGCACCAACAACATGGCGGAATATGAAGCCTGAATACTAGAAATCAATATGGCAGTCGACATGAACATTCAGAAACTGCTGGTGACCAGTGATTCAGATTTTCTTGTGCACCAGGTACAAGGGGAATGGGCCACCAAAATATTTCCATATCTGCACCATGCGTAGAAACATAGAATGAGGTTTACGAAGATAGAATTTCAACATTTGCCTAGAGTTTAGATTGAGTTTGTCGATGCATTGGTCACTTTGTCATCTATGATACAATATCCAGATAAGAATTGTGTTGATCCCATTCCAATAAAGATCCCTAATCAGCCAACATATTGTGCTCATGTTGAAGAAGAAACAGATGGAAAGCCTTGGTTTCATTCCATCAAGGGGTACTTATTGAAAGGAGAATGCCCGGATTATGAAAATCACACTTTTAAATGCAAACTCCAGAGATTTTCAAATCACTTCTTCTATAGTAGAGGAAACTGTTACAAAAGAATTCCTGATTTGGGTTTACTAAGCTATGTTGATGTGAAGGAAGCTTGTAAGCTACTTAAAGATGTGCATGCCGGGACATGTTGCCCCGACATGAACAGTTTTGTATTGGCTAAGAAGATACTCACAGCCGGTTGCTTTTGGATGAGTAATCCGTAAATGCTTTCAGTGTCAAGTACATGCTGATATGATAAAAGTGCCACCAAACAAGCTCAATTCAAAAAGTTCACCTTGGCCGTTAACCGCCTGGGCATGGATGTTATTGATCCGATTAAGCCCACTGCCTCAAGCGAACACAGTTTTTTTCTGGTAGCCAATTACTTCACAAAATGGGCAGAAGCTGTGTCTCACAAAGTTGTAACTAAGGAAGTCGTCGCATATTTTGTTAAGGATCGTAACCTTTGTCGATTGGGAGTTACCGAGTCCATTATTACTGATAATGCGGCCAATCTCAATGGTGATTTGATGAACTTTGTGTGTTATAATTTCAATACAAAGCACAAGAATTCTAGAGCCTACAAACCTCAGATGAATGGAGCCGTAGAAGACACCAACAAAAACATCAAGAAGATACTAAGGTAAATAGTAGAGAACTACAAACAATGGCACGAGAAGTTCCCTTTTGCTTTATTATGATACCGCACCATGGTTATCACATCAAACGAGATGACTCCTTACATGTTGGTCTATGGTAACGAGGCTCTCATCCCAGCCGAGGTATAGATTGCTTATTTAAGAATCATATAGGAAGCTGAACTCAGCGATGCAGAGTGGACAAGGAGCAGAACAATTGGCCCTCAAATATGGAAGAAGGATGAATACAATATGTTACGGTCAACTTTATCAAAATAGAATTCCAGAGCTTCTAACAAAAGGGTCAAACATAGACAGTTCGCATCAGGGTAGCTGGTAATGAAGAAAATCTTCCCACATCAAGATGAAGCCAAAGGAAAATAATCTCCCAAATGGCAAGGTCTGTACATGGTTCATAAGGTACTAAAAGGAGGAGCACTTATCCTCATAGAAATGGATGGAGAAATCTGGCGAAAATTGATCAATTCAGACGTAGTCAAGAGATACTATGCCTAGATTATTTTACGTTTTTAATTGAACAATGCTCGGTCTGATTATCATTTAATTGGGGATACGTAGGAAACCTTATGTCTTCGGTCATATCAAAATAAAAATTTCATTCCCTCCCAAGCTCAGAAACTGGGGCAAAATTTTGAGGAGGCACCTCAAAATCTCAGAGCAAGTTCAGCCAACGCCAATATGTGTCGAGCAGTCATTAATCAGTTAAGAAATTGGGGCATAATTTTGAGAAGGATTCTAAAAATTCGGAAAGAAGGTTCAGCAAGGCCTATTATCCGCAAATGGCTGAGAGATCATTTGCCAAACTGTGTCAGAATTTTGAGGAGGATCCTCAAAATTCTAATTAAAGGAGCTGCAATGCCTTTTTGATGTGTTACCATCACTCGTTCATCTAAATGTATCAGTATATTTCTAAAATGACTCTATTTTTGTTAAATTGCATATCTTCGAAAACTCTATTTTCCTAACAATCAGGTGTCACACATGGGAACTTGAAAGGCTTTCAAAACAGAGCAAAGCAAAGCGAACTGACAGAAGCATGAACCAACCTCCCCCTTACAGAACTCACAATTTTTCTTTGAACACAAGCACATCTGAGATGACGATAACATCCACAAATGTACGCACGCAGCAAAATCACTATCAATCAGGCCATTAGACACCGGATATACATCTCAGGCTAACACATATGCTACTTTTACTTACTACTTGATTTTTGATTGAGGGTAATCCCTGCCTCCATATCTTCATGAAGCTAATCCTTGCCTCCCTATCTGCACGAGGCTAATCCCTGCCTCACCACTTGCATGAGGCTAATCCCTACCTCCCTATTTGCATGAGGCTTATCCTTGCCTTCCTATTTGCGCGAGGCTAATCCTTGCTTCTCTACTTGCACGAGGCTAATCCTTGCCTCCCTACTTGCATGAGGCTAATCCTTGCCTCCCTATCTACATGAGGCTAATCCCTACCTCCCACTTGCATAAGGCTAATCCCTGCCTCCCTATTTGCATGAGGCTAATTCCTGCCTTCCTAATTTAATGAGGCTAATCCCTGCCTCCTAATTGCATGAGGCTTATCTTTGGCTCCCTAATTGCATAAGGCTAATCCTTACCTCCCTAATTGAATAAGTATAATCCTCCCCATTTGCATGGGACTAAGCACTATCCATTTTCGCACAACTTTTGCTCTATTTCTAGCACTATCTATTTGTTTTTCAATCGGGCTTAGCTCTACCCCCCATTTCACAAAACTAAGCCTTGTATTGTTAACATCATTACTGCATATCATAGGCTGAAATATTTCCAATATGTCTGAATGCGTCATGGTCTAAAGGCATCGTCCTCATAGCCGGAAGTCCTCAACCATGGCCTGAGGATCTCTTAAATTTGCATATCATTATTCAAAGGTGTCATGGTTCAGAGGAACCATTTTCATGGCCTGAGAACATCATTTCATGGCCTGTGAATCCCTCACTAAAATATTCATGGCCCAGGGCGTCATGGTCCAAGGACGTCATCTTTAACTGTCCAAAGACAACATGGTCCAAAAGGGAATCTGCATCATGTTTAAATTTTCACAAATACATGTTTCTAGAATCTTTATCTGTAGGTAACCAATAAGCAACTGCTATCCTAGCAGGAGTGATCTCACTCCAGTTCCTTCAACTGTCCTAAGCCTTAACCACTTACCTTAGCTACTTCCGCATCGCATGTTCGTTCTTGCTATATTTCTATAGACATATTCCGCAGATGAATCTAGAACTACGTACAGCCTGATTCCTATAAAACCATGGATATGTAGGCAACTCGAATACTAGAGTGTGGCCTCTATCTTTCAAAATATCCCGCTAAGTCAAAATTGGCTATCATTCTTTTATCCGAAAACTCTTTCATCCTTCCTGGTCAAGAGGGGCAACTGTTGATACCCACTTTTCTCTATAAATTTATATCGACATATATACTTTGAAAATAACATATATATGCATATATAAGCATGCATAAGGTTTTTATATTTTTTTTAATTTTAAAGGATTTAAAATGATTTATTTCTTCCGCTTTTACTTATAAAATTTCCAATAATTATCTTTCAAATTACTGTTCTGGTAATTTAGCCATCTAAACTATATATATATATATATATATATATATATATATATATGTGTGTGTGTGTGTGTGTGTGTGTGTGTGTGTGTGTGTGTGTGTGTGCCAATATAGTGCTTAAGTATTTTTTGTGTATTTTTTATAATTGGATTTGCTTTTTTAAAACTAATTTGTAGATATTTGCAATACTAGCCCTATTAATGTATAATTTTATATAAATGCATAAAATATTCTTTTATATTTTTAAAGTATCAAATATCTGTTTTAAATCATTTTAGTACATAAAATTAGTTTTTAGAAATCATCTATTATTTATTATAAATTATATAGTGTTAAATTGGCTATTCAAAACTTAGCCAAATTGTATTACAATTTTAGCCTAATTTGAATGCAACACCCAGCCCAATTATTAATTAAATTACCCAACCCAGGCCCTAAATTCATCTACCCGCCCAAGGCCCCATCAGATCCTGGCCATTGATCTATAAGATCAACGACCCACGTTTGTTCTTTCCTTTTTAATTCAAAATGACCCCCTAACCCTAATCACTTCTCTACATCCGATGCCCTAAAAACCACTTAGCTCACAAAACACTCTCAACCTAATCCTAATCTTAAACTTCCAACCTCCTATTTTCGGCCATCTTTGGTGACCGCTCATCGTATTTTAAGCCTCCAATTGTATTTCTATTTTAGCCTAATTTCAACCCAACATCCAGCCCAATTCTTAATTAAATTACCTGACCCATGCCCTTAATGCACCTACCAGACCCAAGGCCCCATTAGATCCTGGGCATTGATCTAAAAGATCAACGACCCTCATTTGATCTTTCCTTTTTAATTCCAAAGATCTCTTAACCCTAATCACATCTCTATATCCGCCGCCCTAAAATCCTCTTTGATCTCAAAACACTCTCAATGTAACCCTAATCTTCAACTGCCAACCTCCCATCTCCAGCCATCTCCAGTGACCTCTCATCGTTTCTTAGACCTCTAATGGTTTCTCTCATGCCATGCTTGCCTTGTTTAAGGTCTTCAAGGGCCTAGGCCATGCTGACGTGCATCTAGGGTTCATCTCCTGCCAGTGCTTGTCTTCCAGTGTGATTTCAAGCAAAATCATTCTATATTGGATACGATCTTTGAGTTTCTTTACAGGTTTCTTCATCTCTATATGGTTTCTTTTGAATCCCTAATTTCTTTTTTATACCTGCTAGATCTGTACAGATCTTAGACAATTTGAGTTTGTTTCTTGAATATTTTACACTGTCCTTGAGGTACTTTACAAGAATCATATGCTTTCAAGTGGTTTTAATCTTTTTCTAAAACAAAAGTTTTTGGAACATCTTTTTAATACATTGTTTAACTCATTCTTTGTGTTTAAACTTCTATTTCTTACATATTTTGACTGATTCCCCGAGTTTACTATATTTTTAACTCGTCTATGTTGAAAGCCATATATCATTAGGGTTCTTCGTTTGGTTCAGTGTATCAACATGACTGACTGGTTCTCGTTTTTGAGTTTCTGTGATGTCGCGTGGCTATCTTACCTTGATATGTTTCTACTAAGTTTCTTAGCCTGAATTTACACTTATTCTATATGCGTATGTTCATCTTGACTATTCAAATCAAGACTTGAATCTTTCTCACTGATCCAGTATTGTTTAACTTTCATGTTTGCTAGAGTTGCTTGTCGACTCTTGTCTGTCCATATCTTACTTTATTTATATGCTAAACTCTAACACATGACTTTCCCTTTGATTGATTCTGAATTCGCTGTTTCTTGGTCTGAATCGAACACTTTTCTTTAAACATTCAATTCCTACCTTTCAACTCAATTTTATTGATTTGCTTACCTTGTATGCATTGGTACTTGATTCTTACCGACTATATCTTTAATGAAAGTTTTTCTGAACCTAGCCCTAATTGTTTACTCGATGCCTACTATGTTTGAATAATTTCCGTGTCTGTTATGCTCCAGTTACACATGTTGATATCCAATTTTTTCCTATTATGTTTATTTATGCAAAGTACTTTTAGAAATAGCATATGTATGCATATACAAACATATCCAAGTGTTTCCCGATTTTTTCGTAATTTCAAAGATCTTTTATAATCAATTTATCCCCGTATTTTCTCCATAACAATGCCATAATTATCTCTAATATTATTAATTATGATGATTTACTTATCAGATCTCTATGTTTATGCTAAAAACATAGTTAAGCGATTTTGTTTTGCATATTTTTACAAAATTATTCAATTATTTTAAGGCTAAAATTGTATAATTACAATATTAGCCCCTTTTTAAATTTAATCGTGTTTTATATTGTCAAAATTAGGTCTGGTATTTTTAAATAACTAATTATGCTATAAATTATTTTAGTAACATTGATTTATTTCCAAAAATAATTTTTTGTTATTTTTTATAAATCAAATAGGAAAAATTGGCTATTTAAATGTTAGCCCCAATTTATTTTTATTGTAGCCTAAGTCGGACCCCAATTTGAATCCCAGATACCCTAGCCCAATTCCTATTAAAACCCTGAGCCAATTCTGATTTAATCTGACCCAAACCCATCTTCCTAACCCGTCCATTTACCCCATCAATCTAAGCCGTTGATCCTTCATGATTAACGAAAAAAAATCGCCCTTACCTAAATTAATCCTAAACGACCCCCTAAACCCTACTATTTTCCACCATACGCCGCCTCTGAATTTCCATCCTTCATCAACTCCTATCTAAAACAACCCCAAACCCTAAACACTGCCACCTTAATCCACCACAATCCATGGCTCTCCAGGATCATCTACGACTTGTATCAGCCTCCCATGGCTTGTACGTATTTGTTTCTATGGTTTGATGACCAAACGCTGAAGGGGTTTAGCCTACTCCTTGCTCGATGACCTTTCTCCGGTAATCTCTGGCTTTTCTTCGCCAAGTCATAGCCATTCGAGTTAGACCTTTGACTTTCCTATTTAGATCGATGGCTTTCAAGGCCTTTCTCGTCACTTAGGGTTCTTCTGAAACCCTAATCTCTAAGAGCTTTCTAACTTCTTTCATGTTCACTTTAGATCTATTCTTTCTATGAGTTGTTAAACGCCTTCTCGAGGTCTCTTTAATTTTGCTTTTAAAAAAGGGGGGACTCTTCATCTTTTTTCGATTACGGTTTTCCTTCAAGTTCATCTTTTAAAATGTTTTTTGAGTTTAGCATGATAGAAACCCTAATTTTTTTGGGGTTTCTGAGACTATTTGTTAGTGTTTGTTTCATTTACTTGTTTATCATCTCTAGAAACGATTGGTGTTGAAAACCCTTATTTCTTTCGGTCTATTCGAGTTTCTAAACTGCTTGTGGAACTTATTTGTTTATCATCTTTCAAGCTTGAATATTATATATGAAAACACGTGCCTTTGAGTTGAAACTGCTCGTTTGAATGCCTGACTTGATTTGAAGCTTCTTATTTCAGCATCTCTTTCCCTTATATAATTTCTCTAATTCTGGGTTCTTATTATCTTTGAAACTCGACTATGTTGTGAGATCCTTTGCATGCCCCTCACACTCTATTTTTCTTACTACTTATTCAATGAGACTTGACCTACTTGACTATCTTGCTTTGAATACCTGCTATCTACTGACTTTGTACTACTATCGCATGTTGTTTCTTTTGCCAATATCTTGGCCTCGCATGTCTTTGTTTATGCACTCTATTTATATGCTGAGGTTCCTTCTTTGACTGATGCTCAATTTAGGACTGATTTCAAAACTTCCCTTTTCTGAACTCTAATTTTCTCGCCTGTTAAAGTGATTTATCCCTTTCCTTACTTATTGCCTTGCTGAATCTTTTTCCAAAAAACAAAAAAACAAGTGTATATCTATCCTTGGACTCAATCTTTTACTTAATGTTTTACTACATTCATTTATGATAATAACCCGTTTGCTTGCAAACTGATATTCTTTCCCTCTTTTAAATCTGTTAGCCCTGTTAAAATTCCTCAATAAAATGGGAATCACTTGGCTTATTGAGTTTGATTGCTGATTAATACCATATTTGCATTGAACGTTATTTATTGCCTTATTTTCACATGTTTTCAAGACTATAAATACCCACCTCCTCTTCTTGCAAATACATAACACAAGGTAGAAAAACACTTGAGTTCAGACACACCCTTCACTAAAATATCTCTCTTTTCTCTGTTGCTGCTTGTATTGTTGCCTTAGCTAACTGGCTGAAATCCAAGGTTAGGCTGTGGGAAGCTTGCTCATTTTTCTCTACATTTGCATATTTACTAGTGTGTTCTAACTAATTTTCAGCATCAGCAACAACATGTTTCATTACTATTTCTTTCATCCTTGTTTGTCTCCTATTTGTATCTAACCAAGTTCCATTACTGAGCATGCTGTAGTCTTCCTTTTGTGTTATGAATTAATGTTTATGTCAATTACTTATCATGGCTTGTGAACCCTAAATCCCTATCACCAATGTGTTTGGTATCCTTGGTTGGCTGGGGGAATGACAATATTGAATATTGTTGTACATGACCCGAACTTGATCCTCCTGGGATCGTAACCTCCATGTCTCCTCTAATTATTGTGTGTTCTGATTGGCTTATAGTCATGCTAGCACCTTCTATTGTTGTGCATGTCCAAAGTTAAACTAAGTACATCAGCTCATTGGAACGGATTCCCAACCCCTCACCCTCTTTGTATTAAATTATTAACTATATGTTTTACTAGTTACAATTTTCTTATCACCCTTACCCTCCTCCTTTATCCTCTTTGTTTTAAAACTCTATTCCTGCACGTCCACTATCTTCTTAGACTTAAGTTCTATCACTCTTGTGAGCCTTTCCTTGGAACCCATGATCTCCCTCTAAACTTTGACACATAAGGGCTAGCCCTTCCACACTGCACTCATCCCGATCTGGTTCTATGAACCTGGGTGTAAGCATCGTCCGAGATCCTTTGAGACCCTTTGGGAACCCTAACACACCCAAGTCTGAGAAAGGCTTTGAAACATGGCATCTTAAGGCAATTTATTCCATAGCTCAAGGAGGAACCAAGAATCAGGCTTCTATGGTTGTAACTTCTTTTGTTTTTTTCTATTTTTATGTAATTCAGTATTTCTGGTTTGTGATAATTTATAATAAATGCTCGGGGTTGGCTAGTGAAAAAGGGCAAGGAAATTATGCATGCTCAAGGGTAGAAAAATTCCTATTGGACTGCTTTTAATTCTACATGTTCAATTTGCATTTAGAAACCATGTGCATATGATCTTGCATGTTTAACTTTATGTTTAGAAACCATGTCTATAGGACTTACTTTAAATCATGCACGCGCAAGCATCTCGATAATCTATACATTTAGATATCATGCTTTTAGAGTCCATCTAGTTATAATATGGCATAAAGTTCACAATGCAAAAATCAGTATAATCTATAGAAATTATGCCTATAGGAATTCCCAAGTGAAAATCCTACTTGTTTCCGTCTCTCAACTAGATATTACGTCTGTAAGGGTAATCTGAAATCTTAGATATCATGTCTATAGGGATTAAATCAGAAAATCGGATACCATCGTCTGCAAGATCTAAAACTAGTCTAAAAATTATTCTATCCTGAACTAGTTTTTTAAAGTAACCCAATTCTCTTATTAAATCCACTTAGAAAACATGCTTATAGGCTCTCATTGGTTTTAAGCTGTTATTGCTTTGCCAAATTCAGAATCAGTAATAGATACCATGTTCCTAATATCTCACTCAAATACTTAGGCAAACCTTAGGTAATAATAACAATAAAATTGAATTCGCTTCTATTAATTAGTAATTGCTAAAATCAGCAGGTAGGCCTGATTCGTATTTTATAACTGAGTCATGTAATAGACCAAGCCTGCTTTGAGAACAATAATCTCCTTTCCATAATTATTTTTTAGAGTCAGGCCCTGCTTGTTATTTGAGTCATGCTATTTGATAGTTTTTTTTCAGGAGGTATATATGAGCCTTCATTGTTTACGTGCTTTGCTCGTTATTGTGCTGTCCTATATGTTTTGTATGTCAACTTAGATTTTTTCACCTTTGATACTCTAAGTCAGCCTAATATCCCTCCCTTTTTTGGAATAGTAGTCCTAAGTGCCTCCAGTACTGATAGGAATGGGGCGGGTAATAGCATGCAATAGTGGCCGACACCATTTGATGCTTTAGTACCTTAACAGGTTGGGAAGGGTATATATGGATATGATGACCGATGCGCTAATAACATGTGTAGTCCCTCTTTTTAGGAGTGATTATCGGGTATTACATTGATATGATCCTTATTTTAAATAAGCCTAGGACCCCATTCCTTTTCTTTTCTTTTCTTTTAAAGCATTGTAACTGCTTGTTTACAAAAAATCTGCATTTTAATAATTGGTCTTTCACACTTTGTTTACTTTCAAGTCATTGTATATTAAAAATACCGTCTTATTCGAGCCTTGTTTGTTTACGTGTTAACTGTACCAAATTCACAAAGAACTATCTAGTCGGGAACCAGACTAGTGGATCTTGAGGGGTGCCTAACACCTTCCCCTTAGGATAATTTTAAGCCCTTACCCTATCTCTAGTTATAAAGCAAATTCAGAAATAAACACTGTGGGTGTCCTAATGCACCATAAATCATTAGGTGGTGACTCTTAAAAAATACAAAACCTAGTTCCGAAAAGGAATGGGTTGTCTTATACCCAACATGTCATTAACCCGATTCTCCCGACGCTTTGAGGGAAAAAGGGGATGCGACAACGTGGTGACACTGTTGGGGATAATTAGGCTTTTACAATTTCAAATTGTACTTTTGAACATGTATTTTCCCTTTATACGCAATTACCTGTTTAAATTCCTTTAAGTAGTTAATTATGTTACAAAACACGCTTAACGCTAGAGGGGGGGTGAATAGCGTTATGATAAAAAATAGCGTAAACTTGCGGAATTTAAAAATTGCAGGAATGAAATAAGTGCGATAAGTAAATAATAAAGAACGAACGCACCGATGTATCCTGGTTCACCACAACCTGTGGCTAGTCCAGTCCCCGAGAGACTCTCTCGAGATTTCCACTAACACTTTTAAGCTTACGGGTGCTCAACAAACCGTTACAACCTGAGAACTTGAGTCACACAAGTCTCAACAACCTTTGCTCGAAGATACAACACTTCAAGACTTCAACCAAAGGAATCACAACGTTCCTTCTTACAATACAAGGGAACAACTTTCCCTTTAAGTGTATAAAAACACTTTGCACTCAAAACAAGACTCTCCTTAAGAGTAGATATGAGTAAAATAAATACGCTCAAGAACGCAACAACTTTCGTCAACAATTTGGCTCTCAAAAACTTATGTAATGAATAGAAAATGATGAATAAGAGAGTATGCAAGCTTTAGCAATAATATTGTCAGTTGTTGTGTTTAGAAGACTGATTTGAAGATGTATTTATAGTGTCAAAAGCATGCATAACCGTTGCCTAATTGCCAATTAAGAGTTGCTGATTTTGTGCTGCGACAATCGATTGTCAAGATGATACAATCGATTGTTTTCCAATCGTTCCAAAAATCATTCCCAGATTTTATGCAGCACAATCTATTATCAAAGACATATAATCGATTACTAACAACGTTCAAAAAATCATTTCCAGATTTTACGTAAAACAATCGATTATCAGAAGTATACAATCGATTACTTGGCAACGTTCAAAAAATCTTTTTCAGATTTTACTTCACACAATCGATTATCAGAAATATATAATCGATTACTTGGCAACGTTCAAAAAATCTTTTCCAGATTTTACTTAAAACAATCGATTATTAAAAATATACAATCATTTACTTGACGGTGTTTGAAAATATTTTGACAACGGTCAGTTACATAATCGATTATACTATATGGACAATCGATTATTTATCAGTCTTTGAAAAATCAAATAGACACTGCCTCAATACAATCAATTGTCATAAGTTCACAATCGATTATTTTGTAGCTTTGAAAAATATGTTTGGACACTGCCTCAACACAATCGATTGTCATAAGGTTCACAATCGATTGTCATGCAGATTTGAAAAATCTGATGCACACTGCCTTAACACAATCGATTGTCATAAGGTACACAATCGATTGTCATGCAGCTGACTTAACATAATCGATTATCATAAGTACATAATCGATTATCTTAGTCCAGATTTTAGAGGCATGTTTAAATATCATTTTGCTAAAATAAATATGCATGATTTAAAATAATTCTCTAAATTAAATATGCATGATTTGATAAAAATGATTTTACGGGAGAAGCCAAGGCTTGAGTTAAGTTGTCGGATCAAGATCACAATTAAAGAACGACTCATGTATAACTTTGTTTAGTCTTGATCTTTGCTTGTCTTGTGCTTGAACTTCGTTACATGACATTTGCGCGCTTGTGCTTGGACCTCGTCATATGTCAATTGCGCATCGTTTGTCATTTATCAAAACCTGCAAATATGAACACACGTTTAGTTTAGTGCCTTGAGAACGTGTTTCAACAATTTCCCCCTTTTTGATAATGGCAAACCTTAATCGGGATATGCATATTAGAGATTCATAATGACGATCCAAGACAGGTAAAGATATGCAATTTTTTCCCCCTCAACATATGAATTCTCCCTCAATTTATACCAATAAATATTAAGTGCATAGCCCTTTATTCTTCCCCCTTTTGACATTAGCAAAAAAATAGAATAAGTAAATAACTTGTTTATAGAAAATAATGTCAACATAATCGATTATTGATACTTGATAATCAATTATATACTAAAGAGAAATTGATTATTCTAAAGAGGAATCGATTATTCTGCACCAGTCTTTATAATTCCCCCTGCTTTTAGGGCGATACCTGCAAAAATACGTTAGACGTCTCCGACGCTCAAGTTAGTAATCATGTGAAAGGGAAAATGCGATGACTTAGATCAACGTGGAGTCAAGAATCCCGAGTTCACTACGGATTCGGAAGAACGACTCTTTCTCTAAAGGTTTTGTAAAGATGTCGGCCAATTGATCTTTGGTTTCAACAAATTCAATTTCGACATCACCTTTGAGAACGTGATCTCTTATAAAATGATTCCTAATTTCAATGTGTTTTGTTCTTGAATGAAGAACGGGGTTCGTCGTCAAGCATATGGCGCTGGTATTATCACATCTAAGAGGGATATGATCGATACTTAGGCCATAGTCCAAGAGTTGCTGTTTCATCCAATGGATTTGAGCGCAACAACTCCCCGCGGCTACATATTCAGCCTCGGTTGTGGACAACGCAACACTTACTTGTTTCTTGCTAAACCAAGAAACGAGAGAGCTACCGAGCAAATGGCAAGTGCCACTAGTGCTCTTGCGGTCCAATTTGCATCCAGCAAAATCGGAATCGGAATAGCCAACAAGTTGGCATGAAGACCCTTTGGGGTACCATAGACCCACATTTACAGTACCAACAAGATACTTCAATATCCGTTTCACCGCAGTTAGGTGAGACTCCTTCGGACATGATTGATAACGAGCGCATAAGCACACGCTAAACATGATGTCCAGTCTTCTAGCAGTAAGGTAAAGGAGAGATTATACCTCGATACTTCTTGGTGTCGACTTCCTTACCTTTCTCATCTTTGTCAAGATGGTCGGATGTGCTCATGGGAGTGGCCATTGCTTTTGCGTTGGTCATTTCAAATCGTTTCAGCAATTCTTTGCAATATTTAGCTTGACAAATGAAAGTTCCTTCTTTCATTTGCTTTACTAGCAGCCCCAAAAAGAATGTTAGCTCACCCATCATAGACATCTAAAATTCGCTTGTCATTAAATCCGAAAATTCCTTGCACAAGGCATTGTTAGTGGCACCAAAGATAATATCATCCACATAGATTTGAACTAATAAAATATCATTGTTTTTATGCTTAATAAAAAGTGTGGTGTCAACTTTCCCCCTAATGAAATTATTTTCCAAAAGAAATTTGCTCAATCTTTCATACCAAGCTGGGGAGCTTGTTTGAGACCATAAAGCGCCTTTTTAAGTTTGAAAACATGATTGGGAGATTTAAAATCTCCAAAGCCCGGGGGTTGTTCAACATAAACTTCTTCTTGAATAACACCATTTAGAAAAGCACTTTTTACATCCATTTGATATAAATTGAAATTCATAGAAGAGGCAAAAGCAAGCAATAAACGAATAGCTTCTAACCTTGCTACGGGTGCATATTTTTCTTCATAGTCAATTCCCTCTTCTTGATTATAGCCTTTTGCTACAAGCCTAGCTTTGTTTCTAGTGATTACGCCATTTTCATCTAGTTTGTTTCGAAAAACCCATTTCGTACCAATTATGGTATGATTTTCGTGTCTTGGCACCAAATCCCAAACGTCATTTCATTTGAATTGGTTAAGCTCCTCTTGCATTGCCAAGGTCCAAAATTCATCCCCAATTGCTTCGGAGATGGTAGAAGGTTAAATTTGAGAAACTAAAGCAGTATGTCCTAAGGTGTTCTTAAGAGTGTTTCAAGTACTTACCTGTTGTTCAATATCGCCAATTACCTATTCGAGAGGATGGTTTGATTGTCCTCCATGCGCTAGGTAGTTTCGTTTCTTTTTCCAATTGTGGCGCTTCCTCCGATAGTTGATCCAAGATTTCATCTTGACTTTCCTTAGGAGTTTCCTCTTGTACTTTGTCTTGAGGACTTATTGAGTTTAAAATACCTGCAGGATCGAAACCAGAATCCTTTCTCGCCAAGCGAGCATTATTTTCGGAAAACACAATATGAGGGGATTCCTCCACAGTTTCGGTTCTATTATTGAATACCCTATATGCTTTGCTACGTGATGAATAACCAATAAAAATTCCTTCATCGGATTTGGCATCAAATTTTCCCAAGTTGTCTTTTCCATTGTTATGAATAAAGCATTTACAACCGAATACTCTAAGATGGGATATGTTTGGTTTCCTTCCCTTATAGAGTTCATAGGGAGTTTTCATGAGTATTGGCCTTATGACTACTCTATTTAAAACGTAGCATGTGGTACTCACGGCATCCGCCCAAAAATGTTTGGGAATCTTAGCCTCATCGAGCATGGTTCTAGCCATCTCTTCGAGACACCTATTTTTCCTTACCACCACTCCATTTTGTTGTGGTGTGCGTGAAGCAGAGAAGGTGTGCTCGATACCGAGTTCGTCACAGAAGTCCGCGAAGAGATTGTGATCAAACTCTCCCCCATGATCACTTCTTATTGAAGTGACGGTTGTGTCCTTTTCATTTTGAACACGTTTAAGAAAATATTTAAAATTATGAAAAGCTTCACTTTTATAAGCAAGAAATAGAGTCCATGTAAATCTAGAATAATCATCAACAATAACAAAAACATAACGATTTCTACCAAGACTTTCAATGCGAGATGGTCCAAAAAGGTCCATATGAAGAAGTTGCAATGGTCTAGTGGTTGAAACAATATTTTTCGATTTAAAAGATGCTTTTGTTTGCTTCCCTTTTTGACAAGAATCGCAAATAGAGTCTTTTTCAAATTTCAAACTTGGAAGACCAATAACTAAATTTTGTGAAACCAATTTGTTTAAAACATGCATGTTTATGTGAGCTACTCTACAATGCCATAACCACATATCATCTTCTTTGCTCATAAGACAATTCACATATTCAGAAGAAGAATTTTCGAGATCAACCATATAGATGTTATCCATTCTAAATCCACGAAGGATAATTTTAAAATCGCTACGGCGAAAAACTGAGCATTCATCCGAATCAAATAAAACAAGATTTCCCTTGTCACATAATTGACTTATGCTCAAGAGATTATGTTTTAGACCCTTAACTAGCAATATATGCTTAATGGAAGAAGATTCATCCTTACCGACCGATCCAATGCCGATAATTTTTCTCTTGTTGTTATCTCCAAAGATAACGCTTCCTCCTTCTTTGTGTTCTAGTTGAAGGAACTTGGATTCATCTCCGGTCATGTGTTTGGAGCATCCACTATCAAGGTACTAAAGTACACTTGATCCCTTCAAACATACCTACACGACAAATTAATGAGTCTTTGGTACCCAAGCTGTTTTGCGTCCTTGAGAGTTAGGTGTAACATGCTGTTGTGCTTGACATGCATTTAAGTGTCTATGTCTAGTGAAACAAGAAGGAGCAATATGTCCAATTCGATTGCAATAATGACAAATGACATTTGGATTATGCATTCGTCTAGGTTGATAGTAGTTGGACGGACAAAAATTGTTTACTCTATTTTCGACAATATGACTATTGCGCATTTCATGAAAGTCATTTCTCCTACTATTTGTTCTAGGATGTGCAGCATTTCTAGGATAATTATTTCTAGGTTGAAAGCCATTTCTAGGAGTCCTAAAATGTTCAAAGTTTCTGCTAGGATATGCATCATTTCTAGAATAGTTATTTCTAGGTTGAGGGCCATTTCTAGGTGTCCTATAATGTTCAAAGTTTCTTCTAGTGTTTGGTCTAGCATGCATGTTGATTCTAGGATTGTTATTTCTAGGATGAACATTTCTTTTATTTATCCTAGGTTGAGCCTTAGGTGGTTGGTGTTAGTATTTATGCCGTTCACTAGGGGGGGGGGGGTGAATAGTGAGGCACGAGAATATTGAAATATTGCGGAATTTAAAATTGCAGGAATAAGTAAATACGGTAATTGAAATAATCAAGAAAGAACACACCGTATTTTATCCTGGTTCACCACAACCCGTGGCTAGTCCAGTCCCCGAGAGACTCTTTCGAGATTTTCCACTAATTTGTCAAGCTTACGGGTGCTTAACAAACCCGTTACAGTTGCTCAAGGATACCACACCTTAAGACTTCACTTGCTTGAGGATACCTCACCCCAAGACTTCAACCACTAAGACTTTGGGTACTTAGCAAACCCGACAAATGAGAAGATATGTTCTTCTCAAACAACTCTCTTTTACAACAAATACTCTCTCAATAGAGTGGATAAAGAGAAACAAAATAAGCTTTATGAACAACACAAAGTTGTCTATCAAATGGCTCAACAAAAGCTCTAAAATGATGCTTGAAAATGATCAATATGTATATCAATATATGCAGGAGTTGTGTGTTTAAAATCAGCTCAAAAGACCTCTTTTTATAGGTGAAAAAGTAGTGCTGACCGTTGCTTAATTGACAAATCAAATCCCTGATTCTGTGCTCCAACAATCGATTGTTTGGCAGTGACAATCGATTGTCTGACCAACGTTCAAAAAAGATTCCTGATTTTAGGCTAAACAATCGATTGTTAAACCTAAATAATCGATTGTCTACAACGTTCAAAAATCAATTTAGGATTGTGGGAACGGTCAATAAATAATCGATTGTATGAAGGGACAATCGATTGTTCATAATCGATTGTGACAAAGACAATCGATTGTTTTGATATTTAAAAACCGGTTGCACACTGTCTCAAAATAATCGATTGCTAAAGTAGAAAATCGATTGTCAACAATCGATTGTAAAAGTAGACAATCGATTATGTTGTTCCAGTGTTCAAAACTTTGGCAACGGTCGATTATATACACTTGATATACACTGTGTATACCAGAGTATACCAGAATTGAAAACTTACTTCAAAACCCATTTTGGTTGAAATGAAAACGTTAAAATCATTTTGTTTGAAGTATATATTAAAAATATTTATGATATATTAATTTAATAAAGTGACTATATGCATGTCTATGATGACCTAATGTTGAGCCAAAGGATAAGATAACTTAAACGTTGTCCTTACATTGGTTCTACCAAACGACCTACGTCTTGGGTCTTCGGTCTTGAACTTCTTTAGCTCATTCATGCAGTTCCGTCATCAGTATGCTTCTCGCCATTTGATTATACAATTGACTTCATTGTTTGTCATTCATCAAAACCTATACCTGAAAATCATGCTCATACAACCAAAGCGCACATATCAAAGGTATACATGATTTCCAACAATTTCCCCCTTTTTGATAATGACAAACAACGGAAGATATGCATATTGAATTCCCCCTAAATTCATGCTATATCTCAACATACAATTTATGCAAACAATTCATAGAAATCAATTCAATATAATTCCCTCTTAATTGAATATTCCCCCTCAATTAAGGCATGCATATTGCCCATATTCTTCCCCCTTTTGGCATTGGCAAAAAGACTATACCAAAAAAATTTAAACCATTGACGATACCAATCGTTATAAACAAGATCATATCAAATGTTAGTAAATGGCATACTAATGATAACGGTCATTTTTCTCAACAATATCAATTGTTATTTTAAACTAAGAATGTTCATCAAAACATGAATCAATCAATTAATATAAACCAAATTGATACCAATTGTTATTCAAAAAGAACTGATTAAAGCATGTATCAACCAAAACTGATATAGATTATTTGCACATATCAACTCATTGTGTTTTTATTCAAAATATGATAACTAACCGACGTTCCCCCTTAATACATTAAGGTTTTGTGTTTGGTGCATCCACTACAATATTGTAGTCTTCAAGCACACCTGCAAAAAGAACCTAAAAATAGATTTTTGGTACCCAACTTCTTTTGGGTCCTTGAGGGTTAGGATAATAACAATTATAATCAACACATAAATTTCTATGTTTAGCAAAACAAATGGGTGCAATGTGTCCTACCCGATTACAATAATGACATATAACATTAGGATTGTGCATATGTCTAGGTTGAGCCAAATGTGTTCTAGGTGATCTAAAGTCATTCCTAGACGTGTTGAAATTCCTAGAGTCATCTCTAGGTGGTCTAGAATAATTATTCCTAGACTCAATAGCAAAAATCCTAGAATCATTTCTAGGTTGAGCAACTCCATTTCTATCATGATTCTTATTCATTTTACGCCTATAGTTATTCCTAGGCTTTTTCTTCTTTGTTTCACCTTTAGGAATATCAACACTACGAGTTTCTAGTGCTTTCCTAAGTTCTGTGTTCTCTAGTTTTAAAGAACTACATGAAGAACAGTTTGAACATGTATCAATAGAAGAAGCTTCATTCAATTCCTTGATTTTATTTTTAAAAACATCAATGTCATTTTCCAAATATTTGTTTTCTTTTTCTAAAACTTCAATTTTGTTTTTAAGAACACCATTTTCATTAGTCAATTTTTCAAAATCTATTTCTTTCAAAGAAGAGGATTTTTCAAAATCTTTTTCTTGTAAAGAAAGTGTTTTCTGAAAATCTGTTTGCAAGGAAAGTGATTTCTGCAAAGAAAGTGTTTTCTTCAATTCTTTTATAAATTTGGAAGCATGGACAAATTCACCATACAATTCATCATAGGCATTTTGTAAATCTTCAAAAGAGTGAGAGTTAGATGTACTTACCTCTTCTTCTCCGTTTGCCATGAGATATAATGCGCCTGCTTCATTGCCCAAGCTGTCTGAGTCCCGTGATACGCGCCTTAGGTGTTTCCTCTTTTTCTTGTCCTTCTTCAAAGACTTATAAAAATTTTCAAATATATCACTGGAAGTATTTTCATCATCCCTTTCCGAATCACTTACCTCTTCTCTTTTAGAGGATGAGGCTTTGAAGACAAAATTCGAATCACTTCTAAGATAAGGATTAAGAATTGTGCTATCATAAGTTTCGAGGTTACCTCTTAGTCCTTCAATTGTGATATTCGTGTATTCCATCGACTCTTGGATGGCATTGGCTTTGGAACGCCATTCGGGAGTGAGACTCCGTAGGACTTTTCGAACAAGATCTTTGTTCGTGTAAACTTTCCCGAGAGCATGGAGATCGTTGACGATTCTTAAAAATCGTTCAAACATAACACCAATAGGTTCCTTCTCCATTTTAAAAGTTTTATATTTATAAGTTAGAAAATCAATTTTGGATTCTCGGACTTGAGGCGTACCTTCATAAATTATCTCGAGTTTGTCCCACATCTCCTTGGCGGTTGTGCAGCAAGAGATTTTTCGATAGTCATTCGGATTCACCGCACAATATAATACATGGATGGCCCTTGCATTATTTTCAACTATCTTCATGTCCTTGGCATCATATTCATCTTCCTTCTTTGGAACCGTGATTTCTCCAACTTTCTTTGTCGGCATTGGTTCACCGTTTTTGATGATTTGCCACAAACGAAAATTGTTTGCTTTGAGGAAGATACTCATCCGCCCTTTCCAATATGTATAGTTTGTTCCGTCAAATAGTGGAACGCAAGTGGTGGATTGTCCTTCATTCATCATTCCTGCTTTCAATATTCTATACACAAAAATATATATAGCTCTCAACCAGTTAAGGCTTTCAGAGAGTTAGGCTCTGATACCAATTGTTAGTATTTATGCCGTTCACTAGAGGGGGGGGGGAGTGAATAGTGAGGCACGAGAATATTGAAATATTGCGGAATTTAAAATTGCAGGAATAAGTAAATACGGTAATTGAAATAATCAAGAAAGAACACACCGTATTTTATCCTGGTTCACCACAACCCGTGGCTAGTCCAGTCCCGAGAGACTCTCTCAAGATTTTCCACTAACTTGTCAAGCTTACGGATGCTTAACAAACCGTTACAGTTGCTCAAGGATACCACACCGTAAGACTTCACTTGCTTGAGGATACCTCACCCCAAGACTTCAACCACTAAGACTTTGGGTACTTAGCAAACCCGACAAATGAGAAGATATGTTCTTCTCAAACAACTCTCTTTTACAACAAATACTCACTCAATAGAGTGGATAAAGAGAAACAAAATAAGCTCTATGAACGACACAAAGTTGTCTATCAAATGGCTCAACAAAAGCTCTAAAATGATGCTTGAAAATGATCAATATGTATATCAATATATGCAGGAGTTGTGTGTTTAAAATCAGCTCAAAAGACCTCTTTTTATAGGTGAAAAAGTAGTGCTGACAGTTGCTTAATTGACAAATCAAATCCCTGATTCTGTGCTCCAACAATCGATTGTTTGGAGGTGACAATCGATTGTCTGACCAACGTTCAAAAAAGATTCCTGATTTTAGGCTAAACAATCGATTGTTAAACCTGAATAATCAATTGTCTACAACGTTCAAAAATCAATTTAGGATTCTGTGGGAACGGTCAATAAATAATCGATTGTATGAAGGGACAATCGATTGTTCATAATCGATTGTGACAAAGACAATTGATTGTTTTGATATTTAAAAACCGGTTGCACTGTCTCAAAATAATCGATTGTTAAAGTAGACAATCGATTGTCAGCAATCGATTGTTAAAGTAGACAATCGATTATGTTTTTCCAGTGTTCAAAACATTGGCAACGGTCGATTATATACACTTGATATACATTGTGTATACCAGAATTGAAAACTTACTTCAAAACCCATTTTGGTTGAAACGAAAACGTTAAAATCGTTTTGTTTGAAGTATGTATTTAAAAATATTTATGATATATTTAATTTAATAAAGTGATTTTATGCATGTTTATGATGACCTAATGTTGAGCCAAAGGATAAGATAACTTAAACGTTGTCCTTACATTGGTTCTACCAAACGACCTACGTCTTGGGTCTTCGGTCTTGAACTTCTTTGGCTCGTTCATGCAATTCCGTCATCAGTATGCTTCTCGCCTTTTGGTTATACACTTGACTTCATTGTTTGTCATTCATCAAAACCTATACCTGAAAATCATGCTCATACAACCAAAGCGCACATATCAAAGGTATATATGATTTCCAACAGTTGGGGTTTGGCTTCAACTTTTTCTTTAGGCTCGTTTTTAAAACCTATCCCATGTTTGGTCGATTTCAAATTAACAAGAACCTCATTCAAATTTTTATGAGAAGAATTAAACTTATCTAAGGTGCCCTTAAGTCTTTCTACCTCACCTTTTAGATGCATGCAAGAAGTACAATTTTTACTAGAACTCTCGGGTTTGTTGGCGCTTCTCTTGCCGAAAAAATTGTTTTCTTCTTTTAACTTCTCATTTTCCAAAATCAGTTTTTCCAAATCCTTTTCTTTCAAAGAGAGTTGTTTTTCAAGATCTTTTTCTTTCAAAGAGGCATTCTCCTTAATGCTTTTAACAGTTTTGGAAGCTTTAATTAATTCACTATACAACTCATCAAAGGCATTTTGCATTTCCTTAAGAGAATAGAAGTTTTTGGAAGAAATTTGACATACCTCTTCTTGATTGTTTTCGTGAGCCATGAGACAAATATTTGCGGCTTCGTCTTCTTCTTCCTCACCTGACTCGTCTCCGGAGTCGCCTCCCCAAGATATGTATGCTCGTTGTTTCTTGAAGGGTTTGTTTTCCTTCTTGGCATTTGGGCAATATGATTTAATATGCCCGGATTGTCCGCACCCATAGCACTTTTTTTGATCTCCTTGTTGTTTGCCTTTTCGTTCATACTCTTTTCGCATGAACTTTTGAAATCTCTTAATAACGAGTCCGAACTCGTTATCTCCGTCCTCATCATTTTGAGGTTGGCTTGTGCTTGCCTTGAGGGCGATTCTTTGTTTCCTTTGATCATTAACAAGAGGGTTAAGTATAGTAGATTCATAAGTTTTAAGATTACCTCTTAATCCGTCGATGGTGACATTTGAAACGCCAATAGACTCTTGAATTGCGTCGGCCTTTGAGCGCCATTCCGGAGTGAGACTTCGGAGGATTTTTCAGACAAGTTCTTTATCCGTGAAGGTCTTCTTGAGAGCATGTAACTCATTTACGATTTTTGAAAATCGTTCGAACATGTCATCAACCCTTTCGCCTTCCTTCATATGAAACAGTTCATATGCATGGGTTAGAAAATCAACTTTAGCTGCTCTTACCTGGTCCGTACCTTCGTACGTGATTTCCAGCTTATCCCACATTTGCTTCGCCGTTGTGCAACATGATATTTTTCTGTAATCATCAGCGTTTACAGCACAATATAATAGGTTGATGGCTTTAGCATTGTTCTGCACTTTTCGGATATCATCCGCGTCGTATTCATCTTTGGATTTTGGAACCCATTCATTTTCAACCTTTTTGGTTGGAATTTGTTCTCCCTTAATTATAACTTTGCACAAATGAAAGCTATTCGATTGAATGAATATTCTCATTCTCTCCTTCCAGTACGTATAATTTGTGCCATCGAATAGTGGTGGTCTGGTGGAGCATTGTCCTTCACCTATTCATGCAAAAGAATCACGAGTAGAAGCCATGGATTGTTTCACTCAAACTGTTATGGTTTTCCGAGAGTTGGGCTCTGATGCCAATTGTTAGAAAATACGCTTAACACTAGAGGGGGGGGGGGGTGAATAGCGTTATGATAAAAAATAGCGTAAACTTGCGGAATTTAAAAATTGCAGGAATGAAATAAGTGCGATAAGTAAATAATAAAGAACGAACGCACCGATGTATCCTGGTTCACAACAACCCGTGGCTAGTCCAGTCCCCGAGAGACTCTCTCGAGATTTCCACTAACACTGTTAAGCTTACAGGTGCTCAACAAACCGTTACAACCTGAGAACTTGAGTCACACAAGTCTCAACAACCTTTGCTCGAAGATACAACACTTCAAGACTTCAACCAAAGGAATCACAACGTTCCTTCTTACAATACAAGTGAACAACTTTCTCTTTAAGTGTATAAAAACACTTTGCACTCAAAACAAGACTCACCTTAAGAGTAGATATGAGTAAAATAAATACGCTCAAGAACGCAACAACTTTCGTCAACAATTTGGCTCTCAAAAACTTATGTAATGAATAGAAAATGATGAATAAGGGAGTATGCAAGCTTTAGCAATAATATTGTCAGTTGTTGTTTTTAGAAGACTGATTTGAAGATGTATTTATAGTGTCAACAGCATGTATAACCGTTGCCTAATTGCCAATCAAGAGTTGCTGATTTTGTGCTGCGACAATCGATAGTCAAGATGATACAATCGATTGTTTTCCAATCGTTCCAAAAATCATTCCCAGATTTTACGCAGCACAATCGATTATCAAAGACATATAATCGATTACTGGCAACATTCAAAAAATCATTTCCAGGTTTTACGTAAAACAATCGATTATCAGAAGTATACAATCGATTACTTGGCAACGTTCAAAAAATCTTTTTCAGATTTTACTTCACACAATCGATTATCAGAAATATAAAATCGATCACTTGGCAACGTTCAAAAAATCTTTTCCAGATTTTACTTAAAACAATCGATTATTAAAAACATACAATCGATTACTTGACGGTGTTTGAAAATATTTTGACAACGGTCAGTTACATAATCGATTATACTATATGGACAATCGATTATTTATCAGTCTTTGAAAAATCAAATAGACACTGCCTCAATACAATCGATTGTCATAAGTTTACAATCGATTATTTTGTAGCTTTGAAAAATATGTTTGGACACTGCCTCAACACAATCGATTGTCATAAGGTTCACAATCCATTGTCATGCAGGTTTGAAAAATCTGATGCACACTGCCTTAACACAATCGATTGTCATAAGGTACACAATCGATTGTCATGCAGCTGACTTAACATAATCGATTATCATAAGTACATAATCGATTATCTTAGTCCAGATTTTAGAGGCATGTTTAAAAATCATTTTGCTAAAATAAATATGCATGATTTAAAATCATTTTTCTCTAAATTAAATATGCATGATTTGATAAAAATGATTTTACGAGAGAAGCCAAGTCTTGAGTTAAGTTGTCAGATCAAGATCACAATTAAAGAACGACTCATGTATAACATTGTTTAGTCTTGATCTTTGTCTGTCTTGTGCTTGAACTTCGTTACATGACATTTGCGCGCTGATGCTTGGACCTCGTCATATGTCAATTGCGCATCGTTTGTCATTTATCAAAACCTGCAAATATGAACACACGTTTAGTTTAGTGCCTTGAGAACGTGTTTCAACAAATTGTTTTTACAAAGGTAAAACTAAATTATTTTCCTCTTTTCTTTTCTTTATTGTTGCTTTACTATTATAAACTGCTACATTTACCGCTTTCTTAAACATGAAAATACTTGACAACATGCTTTTAATTATTGCATAATGATGCTCAACATTATATTCCACTCGTGCCAAACAAATACCACAGCAACACTTATAATGAGTGGTTGCGCTCTTCTTATATTATTACCCTCTAAATTCAAAAAGGCATGGTTTTGACAAAACCAATGGATCAAGGGTATAGTCAATGGTTCAGTGACTCCCCCCTTGAAGTTGTCTGCTCAAGGGTACTAGTCTAAAACAGCATAGAAACCTTACTCTTTTCAAATTGTGCATGCATCATGGTCAAATCTAGCTGGGTTAGTTATGTTGTCCACATAATGATCCATTAAGATAGCCTTGTCCAAAGTCCACCGGGTTTACCTAAACCCAAAACAGGTATCATCACGTTTTGTGCATTTATTTGGAGACTAGAATGAGTCATGCTAATTGTTGGTATTAAATAATCGAGTCTAGTGGGGTACAAACCTAACTTTATTTGCCTTGTAGAAATATGAAGAACGAAGTCCCTACATTTGGCATGGTCACCAACATCCACCAAGTTTGCTAAGCTGGTGGAAGGAGCTTCACTCAAGTGATCAAACCCTCGTCCGAAAATATCTAGAAAATCTACGACCTCTTTTGAAGATCCAACCTAACAAAAAGATCATATAAGTTGCTACACTATTCTAGGATTGTGAATGGGCTCTATTCCGCTTTGGGAACATTGAAATGATACCACTATTGGAAGATATATGAGGGTTAGTCGATTTAGTTTGGGAGAGTCCAGGTTTGTTGATGCCTAAGAATCATAAAGGCAGTAGTTTCCTCAAGATGATGGGTTTAAAGAAGAATCCACAGTTGACATGCTTGAAAGAATCCTACATTCCTTTCGACTATCTGTATAAAGGTACAGTCACAGCAAATCCTACCGTACCTACCTTGATGAGTTCTCTATCACATCCCTGGGGCGCATTCATCAAAGGATCTTCATTTTATGTTTTGTTTACTAGGGTTGATTGTGTTTCCAACAAAAAAAGCAAGGATCCACAACAGACTAGCCATGGTAACTAAAACACTTACGGAAGGGATTGGTGGGCAATCATTTAGCATGGTGCCCATGATCATTGCAGACACATACCAATCCATGGAGATGTGTCAACAAGGTGCAAAACACTTCGAGGGCTGCAATTTGCTATTTCAGCTCAGGCTTGTGAAGCACCTCCAAATGGGTGAAAACCGACAAGAGATTCAGTGAAGGGACTGGGATGACCACATCGCCTTCTATCATCCCAAGCGAATGAACTACATGCCCCATATGTTTGCTCACTCAGATGATGCCAAAGGATGGGTAGAGCTATTTTATAACCTAACTGAAGAACAGGTCTAGTGGATGTTCGAGTGGTTTCCGACCGATGAAATTCATCTCCCAATAAATAAATTCACCCTTTTCTAATACTAATCTGTCTTAGGGGAACATATCCTTACATCCCTCTTCAAGTTATGTGACAAGCCGGTAGAAAGAAAGTTATACCCAGGGTCGATAAAATGATCCATTTCCTAGCGGACTTCCAAGATGATGACAATCCTTTGAAATGCCAAGCTCAACACATGTTTCATTGCAAGATCATAATAGGGAGAGATACCATTGAGCCAGACAGGTATCATGCTGGTTGCGCTCCTTTTTGCTAAGGGTGGTTGGAAGACAATCATAGTGGTCTATGCCAGCCAAGATTTGCCAGAGGTAAGAGAATTATAGATGAGAGGACCGAGACACATGTCAAGTACAATCAACTGCGCAAAAAGGATCTGGGAGTATGAAAGAGAATATCGCGAAACACAAGAGTCCAACTAGAAGCTAATTGAGGAATGAAAGTATATGAATGCCAGTGCTAACAAATGAGTCGGATACTTGGAGCAAGGCATAGTAGAGTTTGAGAGGAAGTTTCTTAAAACAGTCAAAGATTTCCAAAATACTGAAGGAACCAAAGGTAGAAACCTAGCCAGGGTCTACCTTTTCTGGGACTTCGCGAGTTGGGAAAGATGTTTGACGGAGCCAGGGATGCCGAATTTGGGGAAGGTCCTGCGGGGACCAGGTAGATAGGAAATTCTCTTTTCGCTTTATGAAGTGTTATAAGGACGATGGCCATTAGTGATTTTCATTTCCTGCTTATTTAGTATCAATTTGGGATTCGTCTATTTTTATCAATGAAATGAGGCATTTAGCATCCTAAGTTCTCCAAATCAATCTGCTTCTAGGACTACCTTGGGCACAACGAGGCTCCCAAATTAGGATGCTTTATATTCCTGCACTAAGTCTTTAACTACTACAACATTTTTTTATGATCCTCGCTAACTTGGTTACCTTTTGTTTTATTTTTGTTTTATTATCCCTCCCAACCCCAAGGGTTAATTCATGCACTCCAGAAACATTATCCTATTCTAGAAGATCCAAGGCCCTCCACCCACTCCTTATCTATGTCCTGTTAAGAACAAAACAAGGGCAAAATGGAAGATTTGAACTTTAGAAAGGAGACACAAATCAGAGGCTATTGACGGCCATGATATTTTTTTCCCAATGAAAATGTGTCACAACTCGAGCAAAAATTATTGAACTTTCAAAAAGAGCTTGATCAGGTTTAGAACCTGGTCAACTTATCCTTCTCCCTCCGCATCCTAGACACAATTTTCCCCAATGGACAAAATCCCACACAAAGGCAACCAAATCATCGCACTATTCCAACAAAGAACCAATGCAAAGCTTGCCACACTTCGAAAAACAATCCATTACTCATCCCCAAACAACAAAACTCAATCAAATGATCACTTCAACCACACACCCCGCCACCAAAACAATCCCATTTACGTGGAGATCGTGACACTCTATGCCCAACCTATATCCTGCACCACTAAGTCTGAGGAAAAGGATCTATTATCAGAAACATGGCTGAAGAGCTTAAGAAACTAACTACCCGAATCCAAGGCGTCGAAGGAAGTAAAGGTATTGAAGAGTTGGACTATGAAGGTCTTTGCATACAACCAGATATTGAAGTACCACAGGGGTACAATCTCCCAACTGCGAGATATTTGACAGTACAAGTGATCCAAGGGTTCATATGAGAACATACTGCAACAAGCTGGTCGGGGTAGGAAAAGACGAAGGGATCTGCATCAAATTATTCATGAGGAGTTTTAAAGGAGATGCACTATCATGGTACATCAGCAAGGATCTAAAGTAATGGTCAAGTTGGGTAGGTATGGCCTCTGATTTTATGGACAAGTTCAGATTTAAGAAAATGCACCATATGTATTCTACATTCAAAATCTGAAGAAGAAGCCTACAGCAACATTTCATGAGTATGCTACTCGCTGGAGGTCAGATGTCGCTAAGGTCACAACTGCCTTAGAGGAGGAAGAGATGAATAAATTCTTTATCCAGGCCCAAGACCCCTTATGAATGGCTAATGTTGATTGAAAATCATAAGTTTTTCGACATCATCAATCTAGGGGAGCGAATTGAGTAAGGTATCAAAAGCAGCATGGTTACAAACATTGAGGTCTTGCAAGCTACAAATAAGGCCTTGCAGACTGGTAGTATGTATAAGAAGAGAGACGTGGGGGCCATATTGATTGTACAAAGGACCAACTCTCCCCTCAAATACCAAACCTACCCTTTACCTCCACCCATATATCAGTTAGCTCCAACCTACCAAGAACCCTCCTACCAAGCCCTAGCACCAACTTATCAGTCACCTCCACCTCCCATATATTGTCATGACCCCAGTTCACCCTCCATGAACATGTCGTGATGGCATCTAGTCCTTACAGCTAGGTAAGCTTAACAAAGCGAAAACAAATAACTTGCGGAAATTATAACTCAAAGCAAAGATTTAACAGAATCGAAAACAAAATGTAAAATGCCACTCGACACATATAGCACAATATCTCAAATTCTGCAATACTAGCCTAAAACCCGGAAACTCACAGGAACACAAGCTGAAGTAAATGTAGTACAATGCTCTAACTCCAGAATGTTTAAAACAATAGTAAATATGAAGGCTAACTACTAAAAGATAGAATAAGATAGGGACTCCTCGATCTGCGGACACGTCAAATGTACCTCGAAGTCTTTGCTAGATCTCTCTGCCTCAAGTATGATACGCCTGGGTTGTAGTACCTCGATCTGCACATGAAAAACATGTGCAGAAGGGACATGAGTAGGCCACATCGGTACTCAGTAAATGCCAAGCCTAACCTCGGTCGGTTAGTGACGAGGAAGGTCAGGGCGTTACTGAGGTTAAACATAATAATAAGCTTCAACAATATGAAATAAATGATATCAGTAAGAATGACATTGAAATAAGACAGGTTATACCAGGTAGCAACAATTATACAAATAATACAGTAAAACTGAAAATCTGAACAACTCAATACCAATAGTAACACGAGGATCTTCCAGGATACTATTCTGTAGCCCTTTTCATCAACTGTCCGGTGGATCTCCCAGGATACTGTCCCGTATTCTATGATATGTATATATCCGAAGGATCTCCCAGGATACAGCCCCGTAATCCAACTATAAATGCACGGGGATCTACCGGAACCTGATCCATAGTCCTAAATATAAATATGCAGGGAAGATCTATCGGGAATCCAACCTGCAGTCCCAAAGTAAATGTGCAGGGGGATCTACCGGGAGTCTAACCTGTAGTCCCAATGTAAATGTGAAAGGGGATTTACCTGGAATCTAACCCTTAGTCCCAAAGTAAACAGACCGATAGGGGTGGGGGGAGCTACCGAAATCCGACATCCGTAGTCCCAATGTAAATACACAAAAACAACAACAAGGAGATATGCAGAAATGAAGTTTCATGCCAAGGGAATAAGTAATTCTAGCCTAACATGCTTCACGTAATGAAATTGAGGCAATTTAACAAATAGGCAATTACAAATCAACTAAACATGCTTCTCTACCTAACATCAGGCTAAAATTTGTAAGTATATAATAAAGCAGGTAAGAAAGGAACTTGATTTTAGATACTTAAAGCAAAACTGGGTTTTCAACAATTATCTCAAGTATGCGCTCGTCACCTCATGTACAAGGCATTCAATTAACAAATATCATATCCTATGAGGAAGATCCCCCACACAAGGTTAGACGAGCCACTTACCTGAATCGGCTCAAAATCAACTTGAAATCACGCCTTTGCCATGAGTATCCGACTCCAACTGGCCCAAATCTATTCAATTCAGTTAAACATCGTAAAATAACATCTCAAACAATTGATTCTATGATCAAATTCAAAGCTAAGATGCAAAATTAGGTAAAATAACAAAAATACACCTCAGGTCAACATCTCAAAATCGAATGGAACTTATATTTTCGGAAACCTCATACTCTCAGGAGTCTATACATAACCAGAACACAATAATCAGAGTCCAAATAACCCCTTAAATCCTATATTAAAAGTTCAAAATTCCAAGCCCTAGTTCTTCTATTTTTATCCAAGTTTCCGTAAATTTCTGGATAGATTTCACAATAAAAACACGTTGTAGGTTCATAAATCTTACCTCCAATAAATTCTCCTTAAATCCATCTTCAATCTCTCTCAAAGATCTCCCAAAATAGTCGACAATGGAGTAAATGAGCCCCAAACTCGCGGAGAAAATGTTTATAAATTTATGCCCAATTTTGATGTTTTCTTCATTGCAATCGCATCCCAAGCCTCGCGATCGCGAAGGGAAAAATTTCCTAGGCTTCAAAAATATACTATGTGAACGTGACCGAAGCACTGGGATCATGATGATTTAACTCTCCAACCTAAGCGAGTGCTAGGTTCCAGCTGCAAACGCGAAGAGTAATCTCTCTGAGTCATAATTCGTTTCACGCGAATGCGGACCTCCCCTTGTGAACGCGAAGCTCAAGGCCAAAGCCATTCGCGAACGTGATTCACCAAACAAATGCAAAGAAAAAACTTAGTAAAGCCTAAAATCCTTCTACGCGATGACGACTGGCCCCACGCAATCGCGAAGGCCAATTTCCTGCAACATCTGAACAATTATTTCTGCAACTCTAAAAGCCAAAAATGGTCTGATTGACCACTCGATACTCACTCGAGAGTTCCCGAACCTCAACCAAAAGCACCAACACCTCCCAAAACCTCATTCATACGTGTTCCAATCATCGAAACACCTTAAACAACACCAAATCCATCAATTCTCATCAAATTCAAGCCTATATTTTCTAAAAACTTTCAAAATACGCTTTCGATCAAAAACCCAATCAAACCATATCCGAATGACCTGAAATTTTGCACACACATCCTAAATGACATAACAAAGCTATATCAACTCTCAAAATTCCATGTCAACCCTTAGATCAAAATCTCACTATCGGATCGGAAACTTCCAAAATTCAAACTTCGGCAATTCAAGCCTAATTTAGCTATGGACTTCCAAAACACAATCTGAACATGCTCCTAACCTCGAAATCACCTAACTAAACTAAAGGAACCCTAGGATTCCCATTCCGAGGCCGTTTTCACACTGTTTCTACTATGGATAACTTTCCAACAATTAAGCTCTCATTTAGGTACTAAGTCCCAAGACTCTCAGAAACTCAAACCCAATCGTCCCGGCTAATCAAATTTGTAGAAATAAACTTGGGGACAACAACTAATAGGGAATCGGGTGTTATATCTTAAGATAACCGGCCGGGTCGTCACACATATCAGTCTACCTCGCGCAGATATTCCTAACCCGCACATGTACACCAAGCCCACAATGCCCAACCATCTCATTACCAATCACCTACCCTACGCTAAAACTTTTATAAGCCCCAACGTAATTTTGATCACGCGCCCTCAAAACAATACACAGAAATTGATGAACCCATTGACTAACTATATGAGAGACTTCAAACCACCGGTTATGTCACCCCCATCCCTACTTCAACCATTGAGAATCCTTCTCAGTGGGTTAACCCAAACAAATCTTGTGCATACCATTCTGGCATGAAGGGACACACCATCGATGAATGTTTCTCTCTAAAAGACAAGATATAGTCCTTAATTGATAACAAGGTCATTGTAGCAAAGGAAGCTGCTCCGAATATTCTCAACAACCCGTTACCAAATCATTGGAGCGTGAGTGTTGACATGATTAAAATAGAAGATGATTGGGATCCCGAAGGATTTATCAAGTTGATCGTGGAAGGCAATGATCCATAGAAGCCAGTAGTTATTCTCAACCCTAATATAGTATAGATTCAACCGTCTGAGGTCAAAGAGGTAAATATATGTATCCCTCTTGATTTTTGGGCAACACCATCAGCCAAAACACCAGCACTGTTTGAGGTTACAATTTTAACAGCAAAAGAATATGTCTCATTTGAAGTAAATGTAGACGTACCAATTTCAGTAGTGATGACCATCATGCAATTATTCTATACAAAAGCTATTCCTTGGGACTCTACGGCCGAGGCTAGAAGGAAAGGCAAAGTCCGTACTATTGCAGCATAGGGTATGACAAGGACTAGAAGAGTCTATACCTCGGCACACTTAGTAGAGTCGAGTAAACAAGATTCCAACAGGCCACTCATCATTGAAACAGGTCCAGACAACCTTTGGAGGAAGATACATGCCAAAGAGTGTTCAGTCGTAGACCAGCTAAATAAAACACCAGCACGGATATTTATCCTCTCATTGCTGTAGAATTCCAAGGCACACAAAAATGCCCTGTTAAAGGTGCTGAGTGAAGCACACGTGCCAAGTAACATCACCAGCAGGGAAATGGCCAATACGGTGAGACAATTCTTAGAAAGCCATAGACTAACCTTCTATGAGGACGAGTTGCTGCCTGAAGGGTTGGATCACAGCAAGGCATTGCATATCACCATACAATGTGAAGACTACTTCATCACTAGGATCCTGATTGATAAGGGTTCTAGCCTTAATATATGTCCACTAATAATACTTAAATACCTTGGTAAAGGACTACATAAGATGAAAGAATTAATAATCAACGTAAAAGCTTTTGACGGGTCTCTGAGGTCCACCACCAGTGAGATTAGCCTGTGTCTGCAGATAGGAGTAACTTGGTTCGAGGTTGACTTTGAAGTGTTAGATATGCTAGCATCCTTCAATCTGTTGTTAGGGCGCCCTTGGGTTTATTTATCGGGGGTTGTGGCTTTAACACTGCATCAGGTCGTGAAATTTGAATGGAATCACCAGGAACAGATCATTTACAGTGACGGCAGCAATCTTATATACAGTCGTCAGACCATTCCGGCAATAGGAGGAAGAAGAAAGCTAGGTGGAGAGACCTACTTACATATCGAGCCAGTCAATGATGTTAGATAAGGATAAATGGTGGGATATCAAGATCGATAGCATATTGAATTGTAGTGGGTACCAACCTGGCAAGGGGCTCGGCAAGAACCTCCAGGGGATTGCTAAACCTATAAAGCTCAAGAAACACGGCACTACTTTCGGTCTGGGACACAAGTACACTTGGGAAGAATTAAACAACTAGTCACCACCATGGCGCGGTCCTTACTACTGGAATAGTTGATACTGCATTTGCAGCAGACTTTCCAACATGCTGACATTGTATATGGGATAGATGAAGAGGAAGCACATGCTGCGGTGAAGAACATGTTCTTAGAAGACAATGACATGGACTGTTGTGTTGTTTTTCTGGAGGGGGGAGAGGAAGATCCTTCTATACAAGCTGTGATTGGTGGGGAATACCTCAACAATATGACCATCAGAACCACCAAAGCTTGGCGAGCCTCGGAGTAGAAAGGCTAAACAAGAATCACGCAATGTTTTTATTTTACTAAATAATCTTTATTATCGCATTTTGATTTCTGCAATAAGATCTTCAATAGTCAAAACAATTATGAAATTTATCCAAGCATTTCGATTTATATTATGAATCAACACCCATTATTATTTTCCTCTCATTACTTTACTTACACAGCATTACCATTACTTATCTTGATGAACCAATGACTGTGACAAATAATTAGATAACGCAACAAGCGGAAATTGACTCGGAAAGATGCCATACCAGAGGAGATTGTCAAAGAAGTTGAGAAATTTGAAAACAGACCTAAGTCTAACTTGGACGAGATAGAAGTTTTAACCTGGGAGATGTAGAGAATGTCAAGGAAACGCGAATCAACATTCACTTGGCGTTATTAGAAAAGAAGGAATACCCAGAATTTCTTAACGAATATGAGGACATATTCGCCTGGTCATATGAGACATAACTGGTCTAAGTACATCAATTGTGGCCCATAAACTGCCAACTAATTCGACATGTCCACTGGTATGGCAGAAGCTTAGAAAATTCAAGCTAGATATGAGTTTGAAAATCTAAGAAGAAGTCACTAAGCAAGTCAAAGCTAAGGCTCTCATGGTAGTTGAGTATCCGTCATGGCTAGCCAACACTGTACCAATACCAAAGAAGGATGGGAAGGTAAGAGTATGTGTTGACTACTGGGATCTCAACCAGGCTAGTACAAAAGGCAAATTCCTCTTTCCAAATATACATATCCTGATTGATAACTGCGCCAAGCATGAGTTACAGTCATTTGTGGATTGCTTTGCCGGTTATCATCAGATCTGGAGGGATGAGGAAGATGCTAAGAAAATGACTTTCATTACACCGCGGGGATGTATTGTTACAAAATGATGCCATTTAAGGGTGTTCATAAAAATAAAAAACCCGAACAAAACCAAAAATCAAACCAAACTGACCAAAAACATCAATACTTTCTGGTTTGGTTTGGTTTTAGTTTTTAAATTTAAAAACTGATCAAATTTGGTTAGGTTTTTATTTTAATTAAAAAACCAAACCAAAACCGAATATAGAGTACTTATTTTAAATTTATTATTATACATATATATATACATATATATATATATATATACATACATATATATATATATATATATATATATATATATATATATGCATACTTTAATACAAAGTTTTTGAATTTTTTATAGTAAATATTAATTGTTTGCACTTTAGTACAGCTCTTTACCTTTACATTTTAATTTAATTTGTAGTTTTATTTTGTTATGTGTAAGAATATATTTCATGTTAAAAATAATATTTTTTTAATTGTGTCCTTAAATTATTCATCACTAATTGATTCAATTATCATCAGTATATCTTGGCAAATAATAGATTTCTCAAAGGGCAATTTATTTGATAGGGTTACGTTGAAAATGTGGTCGCCAAAATATATGTCTTATATTAAGAATAAACCGACAAATAACCGGAAAAACCAAAAAACCAACATATATCAAATAAGAAAAAACAAATTAATTTGTTTTGGTTTGGTTCTAATATTTGAAAAACTTACTTACTTGGTTTGGTCATGACTACCATTTTTCATGATATGACACACAAAGAAATTGAGGTATATGTGGATGATGTCATCGTCACGTCCAAGAAGGCTGCTGATCAAATGGAAGATTTGAGGAAGATCATCAACAGATTACGAAGGTACAACTTGAAACTGAATCCCACAAAATGTGCATTTGGGGTTCCAACCAATAAGTTTCTTAGGTTCATTGTGAGCCGCCGAGTAATAGAACTGGATCCATCAAAGGTCAAAGCCATCCAGGAACTTCCACTGCCAAAGAACAAGAAGGATGTGATGACTTTCTTGGGAGACTTAGCTATATCAGCCGGTTTACAGCACAGTCCACAGTTATCTGTGAGCCAATCTATAAGATGTTGAAAAAGGACGCCGCTACCAAATGGACCGATGACTGCCAGAAGTCCTTCTACAGAATCAAGGAATACCTGCCAACACCACTAGTCTTGGTCCCGCCCGAGCTAGGTAAACCCCTCTTACTCTACATCGCAGTATTAGATAGAGCCTTCGGTTGCGTTTTGAGGAAGCATGATGAAATAGGGGAAAGAAACAATCCATTTTCTATCTCAGCAAGAATTTCACTCTCGACGAAGCCCGGTATTCTCTTTTGGAATGCACATGTTGTGCTTTGACTTGAATAGCTCAGAAGTTGCGACATTACTTTTGTGCCCACACCATGTATCTCATATCAAGGATGGATCCATTAAAGTACATCTTTCAGAAGCCAATGCACAATGGCAAGCTAGCTGAGTGGCAAACTTTGTTGAGTGAATTTGATAGTGTATGTAACTTAAATGGCAATCAAAGGAAAAGCATTGGAAGACTACCTTGCTGAAACCCCATGGATGGAGAATATGAACTTTTGAAAACATATTTTCCTGATAAAGAGGTAACATTCATAGGAGAAGACATTGTAGAATACTATGATGGTTGGAGAATGTTCTTCGATGGAGTAGCAAGCCTCAAAGGAGTTGGCATAGGAGTAGTCTTGGTGTTAGAGACCGGTCAGAATTATCCAGTGTCTGCAAAACTCAGGTTCCCCTGCACCAAAAATATGGTTGAGTATGAAGCCATTATCTTTGGGCTCAAGATAGCCATCGACATGAACACGCAAGAGCCGTAAGTGATTAGAGATTTGGATTTACTTATACACCAGGTGCATGAGGAATGGGCAACCAAGAACTCCAAGATACTCCCGTATCTGCATCATGTACACGAATTGGGAAATAGGTTCACGAGGACGGAGTTCCAGCATGTTTCCAGAGTCTAGAATGAGTTTTCCGATGCATTGGCTACCCTCTCATCTGTTATACAACATCCAGACTAGAATTTCATTAACCCCATCCCAGTAAATATCCATGATCATCAAGCTTAATGTACCCATGTTGAAGAGGAAGCAGATAGAAACCCTCGATATCAAGGAATATTTTGAAAAAAATGAGTACTCGAAGCTTGCCAATCATACTAAAAAATGCACACTTTGGAGAATGTTCAACAACTTCTTTCACAGTGGGGGAATCCTATATAGGAGGACTCCTAATTTGGGATTACTAAGGTGTGTCGACGCAAAAGAAACATCCAAGCTGCTAGAGGAAATTCATGCTGGGACGTGTGGTCCACTTATGAATTGTTTTGCCTCAGCTAAGAAGATACTCTGGGCTAGTTACTTTTGGATGACTATGGAAATAGACTGTATCCAGTATGTCCGAAAATGCCACCGCTGTCAAACACATGCAGACACGATAAAGGTACCTCCAAGCTCACTCAACACAACAAGCTCACCATGGCCGTTTGGGGCTTGGGAATGGACTTCATTAGACCAATTGAGCCTTCCACTTCAAATGGACACATGTTTATCCTAATAGCAATTGACTATTTCACCAACTGGGTCGAAGCAGCATATTATAGAGCAGTGACTAAGAAAGTCGTGGCAGACTTTGTCCACAACCGTATTATTTGCCGATTCGGTATTCCAGAGTCGATCATTACTGATAATGGCTCCAACCTCAATACCGACTTGATGAAAGCGATGTGTGAAACCTTCAAAATCAGACACATTAATCCAACAGCTTATATGCCTCAAATGAATGGAGTTGTAAAAGCCACCAATACGAATATCTAGAAGATATTAAGGAAAATGATAGAGAAGCATAAACAAAGGCATGAGAAGTTATTATTCGCTCTATTGGGGTATCGCACCTCAGTACACACATCAACTAGGGCAACCCCCTATTTATTGGTTTATGGTAAATAAGCCGTTATTCATGTCGAAGTCGAAATTTCCTCCTAAAGGATCATACAGGAAACTGAGCTTGACGATGCAAAATGGGTAAAAAGTTGTTACGAGCAGCTAGCTCTTATAGATAGAAAAAGAATGAATGCAGTTTGTCATGGTTAAATCTATCAAAACAGAATGTTCAGAGCATTCAATAAGAGAGTCAAGCCCAGACGGTCCACACCAGGGAAACTAGTATTAAAGAAAAATTTTCAGCATCAAGATGAGGCCAGATGAAAGTTCCCTCCCAATTGGCAAGGCCCGTAAATGGTTTACTAGGTTTTGATAGGAGTAGCCCTGATACGTGCAGAAATGAATGGATAAATTTGGTAAAAGACGATTAATTTAGATGCAGTCAAGCATTAGTATGTGTAATCTTTATGTTTTCCCTATATGATGTCAATTGAACTATGCCTGACCTGATTTCTCTTTAAGAGGGGATATGTAGATAACCCTATGTGTTCGGTCACAATTAAGTAAAATATTCATTTCCCCTTGAAATTCGAAACTGGGGAAATTTTTGAGGAGGACCCACAAAATTCTGAAGTAATTTCACCCAATTGTCGTACAAGCAAGAGTAAGAAACGTCAACCCATCAATCGGAGGCAAAATCTTGAGGACCCTCAAATCCGTAGCAAGAGAGGTTTCAACGTCTCCAACCACGTCAGAATCGTCGGTTCATCTAAAAAAATATTTCATTATACATTTATGTCATACTTTTAAATTGTCGTGCATGTCTATTATCGAAATTGCCTTGTTTAGCGACACTAACCCAATGATACACAATAGCACCAGATCAAAGACGAGAAGATCAAGCAGAGCTTGGGGAATGCGAACTAACCTTCCCCTTTACAAAACTAATTGTTTTCCTTTGGATGCAGAAATCATTAAACACGTTGTCCGCCCACACAACGAACATTGTTCAAGAACAATTTCTCTTAACCATTGCACTTACCAATATCTGCTATCACAACACATCTATAATGTTCCATACGACACAATGCTCTCAATAATCACCATGCCGCTATTTTCTATCAGCTAAGAGACTCTACTGCAAGTTGCTATTTTATTTCTTACATAAGGCTACCATTCTGCCTTCATACTTTCATAAGGCTACCATCCTTCCTTCCAACTTGCATAAGGCTACCATTCTGTCTTCCGAGGTTAAGCTCTACCTCTATCTGCAATTGCATTGCGTAAGGCTACTATTTTGCCTTCCAACTTGCATAAGACTACCATTTTGCCTTCCAACTTGCATAAGGCTACCATTCTACCTTTCGAGGTTAAGCTCTACCTCTATCTGTATTTGCAATGCATAAGGCTAATATTCTGCTTTTCAACTTGCATAAGGCTATCATTTTGCCTTCCAACTTGCATAAGGCTAACATTTTGCCTTTCAATCTTCAAAAGGCTACCATTATGCCTTTCGAGGTTAAGCTCTAACTCTATTTGCATTTGTATTGCATAAAGCTACTATCCTTCCGTTTAAGACTAAACGTTGTCTCCATCCACATTGGAAATATGAAATATTGCCACATTGCATTGCTGAAAGATCGCCACATTGCACGGCTAAAATATCGCCACAGTGCACGGCTGAATGATCGCCACAGTGCACGGCTGAAAGATCGCCATATGGCATGGCTTAAAGATTGCAACATTGCACGACTAAAAGATCACTATATTGCAGAGCTAAAAGATCCCCACATTGTATGGCTGAAAGATCACGACATCGCACGGCTGAAAGATCACCACATGCTACTGCATCATTCATGGGCAGAAATGTCGCTAACTTATCCAAAGGTGTCATCGTTTGGAGGAACCATCCTCATAGCCCGAGAACACCATGTCATGGCCTAAGGATCCCTTTTCAATATTTTGCTTATCATTATTCAAAGGCCTCATGGTTCGGAGGCGTCATTTTTCATAGCCCGAGAGCATCATTTCATAGCTTGCGAATCATTCATTATAATTTTCATGGCCTAGGACGTCATGGTCGAAAGACGTTATCATAACAATCTGAAGACAACATTCATGGTCCGATGGGAATTTGCATCATGTCTAAATTTACGCACAATATATGCATGTATTACTTATTTGCAGGTAAACCGGCATGCTACAACCATCTCGGTAGGAGAATTTCTCCTCTAGTGCCCACAGTCACATCAGACCTGACCAGTCCCGTAAGCCTTTCACTCACTCTGACCGAAACATTACATCCGTTCTAGGAAAGTATCTATCGGCATACTCAGCTGAAGGATCTTGAACTACATACAACCTAATTCTTGTAAGACAAGGGATATGTAGGCAGCTCATAAGCCCGAGCATGGCCTATTATTTTCAAACCATTTCGTTCGGTCAAAATTCGACCATCATAATTTTACCCGACAACGCTTTCATCCTTTCTAGATAAAGAGGGGTAGCTTATGATACCCAATTTTTCCCTATGTATATTTTTATGCAAAATACTTTCAAAAACTGTATATGTATAAATATACAAGCACATCGTAGTGTTTTCCTATTTTTCCTTAATTCGAAAGAATTTTTTAAACAATTATCCCCCTATTTTATCCATTACAATCCCATATGTATTATTAAAATTATTAGTTTTGATGATTTACTTATTGTATTTTTATGTTTATGTTAAAACATACTTAAGGGATTTCTTTGCATATTTTTACAAAATAATTTAGTATTTTTAAGGCTAAAGTTGTATAATTATAATATTAGCCCCTTTTTAAATTTAACTACGTTTTATATTCACAAAATTAGGTATGGTATTTTTAAATAATTAATTATGTACTATAAATTATTGTAGTTCCATTAATTTATTTTCAGAAATTATTTTGTTATTTTTTATAAATCAAATAGGAAAAATTGGCTATTTAAATGTTAGCCCCATTATTTTTATTGTAGCCTAAATCGGACCCCAATTTGAATCCCAATTACCCTAGCCTAATACCTACTAAACCCTGACCCAATTTTGATTTAATCTGACCCAAAACCATCTTAATAACCCACCTATTTACCCGATCAATCCAAGTCGTTGATCCTTCTTGATCAACAGCCAGAAATCCCCCTTACCTAAATTAATCCTAAACAACGCTCTAAACCCTACCATTTCCCACCATACACCACCTCTGAATTCCCCTTCTCTCTCAACTCCTCTCCACAACAACCCTAAACCGTAGTCGCCTCCACCTTAATCCACCCTAATCCATGGCTCTCCAGGATTATCTATAATATTTATCAGCCTCCCATGGCTTCTATGTGTTCCTGTCTATGGTTTCATGACCATACTCTAAAGGGGTTTGGCATAGTCCTTTCTCGACGACCTTTCTCTGGTCATCTCTGACTTTTTCCGGCCAGCCATAGCCATTCGAGTCAAAGCTTTGACTCTCTTGTTTAGATCGATGGCTTTCAAAGCCTTTCTCGTCACTTGGGGTTCTTCTGCAACCCTAATCTCTAAGAGCTTTTAAACTTCTTTTAGTTTCACTTTAGATCCATACTTGGTATGAGTTTCTAAATGCCTTCTCGATGTCCCATTAATTTTGCTTAAAAAAAAAGGGACCCTTCATCTTTATTTTATTAAGGTTTTCCTTCATGTTCTTCTTTTTAATTTTTCTTAGTTTAGCATGATAAAACCCTAATTTGTGGAGGTTTTGAGATTATTTGTTAGTGTTTGTTTGATTTACTTGTTTACTATCTCAAGAATCGATTGGTGATAAGAACCTTAATTTCTTTTGGGGTTTTTGAGACAATTTGTTAGTGTTTGCTTGATTTACTTTTTCATCATCTCTAGAATCGATTGGTGTTGAAAACACTAATTTATTTCGGTCTATTCGAGTTTCTAAACTACTTATTCAACTTATGTATTTATCATCTTTTAATCTTGAATATTATATAAGAAAACCTATGCATATGAGTTGAAACTGTTCGTTTGAATGCCTAACTTGATTTGAAGTTCCTTGTTTCAGCATCTCTTTCCCTTACATGATTCCTCTGATTCTGGGTTGTTACTATCTTTGAAACTCGACTGTGTTGTGAGACCCTTTTTCATGCTCCGGATCACTCTATTTTTCTTACTACTAATTCAATGAGACCTGACATACTTGGATATCATGCTTTGAATATTTGCTATCTACTGACTTTGTACTATTATTGCATGCTGTTTCTTTTGCCAATAGCTTGGCCTCGCATGTCTTTGTTTGTGAATTCTATTTATATGCGGAGGTTCCTTCTTTGACTGATGCTCGATTTTAGGACTGATTTCAAAACATCTCTTTTGTGAACTCTAAGTTTACTCGCCTGTTAAAGTGATTGATCCCTATCCTTACTAATTGCCTCGCTGAATGTTTTTCCTAAAAAAACAAGTGTATCTCAATACTTTGACTCAATTGTGTACTTAATGTTTGACTACGTTCTTTTTATGGTAATAACTAGTCTACGTGCAAACTGATTTTCTTCCCTCTTTTAAACCTATTAGCCCTGTTAAACAAGTAATTCCCTAATTAAAGTGGAATCACTTGGCTCATTGATACTGATTGCTGATTACTTCCATATTTGCATTGAACTTTATTTATTGCCTTATTTCTCACGTGTTTTCAAAACTATAAATACCCACCTTCTCTTCTCAAACACACGAGACAAGGTAGAAAAGCACTTGAGTTTAGACACAAACTCCACTAAAATCTCTCTCTTTTCTCTGTTGCTGCTTGTATTGCTGTGTTACCTAGCCGGCTAAAATCCAAGGCTAGGTTGTGGGATGCTTGCTCATTTTTCATTGAGTTTGTATCTTGACTGGTATGTTCGAACTAATTTTCAACATCAACAACAATATGTTTCTTTACTATTTCTTTCATTTTTGTTTGACTTCTATTTGTATCTAACAAAGTTCCATTATTAAGCATATTGTAGTCTGCCTTTTCTATTCCGAATTAATGCTTCTTTCAATTGTTGTGTTACTCTTCTAACTGTTATGTGTTTTGATTGGCTGATAGGCATGCCAACACCTTCTATTGTTGTGCATGCCTAAAGATGACCCTTTCCAAAGTGCATATGCTCCTTGCAATGGATTCTCAAACCCCTGACCCTCTTTGTACTAAGTTATTAACTCTGTGTTTCACTAATTATTGTTTCCCTATCACCCCTTACCCCTCTTCTTAATCACCTCAATCTTAAAACTCTATTCATGCATGTCCATTATCTTCTTAGGCTTATGTTTTGTCCATCTTTTATGAGGCTTGCCTTAGGACCCATGAGCTCCTTCTGAACTTGGAAACATAAGTGCTATCCCTTTCACACTGCACTCATCCCTATATGGTTCTATGAACCTGGGTTTAAGCACTGTCCGGGGTCCCCTGAGACCCTTAGGGAAATTTGACACACCCAGGTCTGAGAAGTGCTTTGAAACATGGCATCTTAAGGCAGTTTATTCCATAGCTCAGGGAGGAACCAAGAATAAGGCTTCCTCTAGTTGTAACTTTTTTTTCTATTTTTATGTAATTCAGTATTTTTGGTTTGTAATAAGTTGTAATAAACGCTCAGGGTGAAAAAGGGTTGGGAAATTATGCATGCTCAAGGGTAGAAAATGCCTACAGGATAGATTTTAATCCTACATGTTCAATTTGCAATAAGAAACCATGACTATAGGATCTTGCATGTTCAACTTTATGTTCAGAAACCATGTATATAGGACTTACTTTTAATCCCGGATGTGCAACTGCACGTCTTGATAACCTGCCTATAGGAATTATCTATGATTCTGCACGTTTGTCATTATTTAGATATCATGCTCTTAGAGCCCAATTGGTTATAATTTGGCATCATGTTCACAATGGAAAAATAAGTATTATGTATAGAAATCATGCCTATAGGAATTCCCAAGTGAAAGCGCTGCCTATTGCCATCTCTCAACTAGATATTATGTCTCTAGGGGTTTAAAATAAGTAATTAGATATCATGTCAATAATGGTGTATAATTAGAAATCCTAGATATCGTTTCTAAAGGGATAACATTATTAACAACAGATACCATCGTTTGCAGGATCTAGAACCAGTCTAAAAATCAATCTATTTTGAACCAGTTTTTTAAGTAACCCAATTCTCTTATTAACACTATTTAGTAAACATGCTTATAGGCTCTTATTCGTCTTAATTTGTTACTGCATTGCTATTTTCAAAATTAGTAACAGATACCATGTTCATAAGATCCCACTCAAACACTTAGGCAAGCCTTAGGTAATAATAACAAAAAACTGAATTCGCCTTTGTTAGTTAGTAATTGCTACAACCAGCAGGTAGGATTGATTCGTCTTTCCTAACTGAGTCATGTAATAGACCTAGATTGCTTCAATAACAATAATCTCCTTTCCATACGTATTTTTTAGAGTCAGGCCTTGCTTGTTATTTGAGTCATGTTATTTGATTGCTTTGTTTGAGGAGGTGTACATGAGATTTAATTATTTACGTGGTTTCCTTGTTATTATGTTGTCCTATATGTTTTGTTTGTCTCCTTAGATTGTTTCACCTTTAAAACTCCAAGTCAGCCTAATATCCCTCTCTTTTAGGAATGGTCGGAATAAGTGCCTCCGAGACTGAGAGGAATGAGGCGGGTAATAGTATTCAATAGTGGCTGAGACCATTCTGCTCTTTATTACCTTTACAGGGCGGGAAGGATAGATTATGCTGACCAGTGCGCTAATACTACGCATAGCCCCTCTTTTGAGGAGTGATTACCGAGTATTTTATTGATGTGATCCATATTTTAAATAAACCTAGGACCCCCGTTCTTTTATATTCTTTTCTTTTAAAGCATTATAACTCATTGTTTACAAAAAATTAGCCTTTTCATAATTGCTCTTTAAAACTTTGATTACTTTCAAGCCGTTGTATATAAAAAAATTCCTTTTATTTGAGCCTTATTTGTTTACGTGTTAACTGTACCAAATTTACAAAGAACTATTTGACCGGAAACCACACTAGTGGATCTTGAGGCGTGCCTAACACCTTCCCCTTAGAATAATTTCAAGACCTTACCCTATTTCAGGTTATCAAGCAAACATAGAAATAAATCCCATGGGTGTCCTAATGTACCATAAATTATTAGGCGGGTACTCTTTAAAAATGCAAAACCCAGTTCCCAAAAGAAATGAGTTGTCTTATACCCAAAATGTCATTAACCTAATTCTCCTTACGCGAGGAAGGATAAACGGGGGTGCGACAACACATTTATTTCTTTCCTTACTTGTTCTTACTGTTTGTACTGATTCCCTTAATTAAGGAGTACTTGTAGTAATTTTGCTGTAATAGGATCTGAGTTCCATAATTACTGTACAGTTGTGATTCTTGCATTATTTTACCTAGTTTTGAACTATATATATATTTTCTGTCATTAATAATAAAAAAAAATGAACACATTTGGTTAAAAATTCTCTCTCACACTCAAAACTTTCTGCTCTCTTTTGTGTTACTTACTACTGTTCTAAGTTAGTCGGCTGCAAGCAAAGGCTAACTATTGTGTTCACTTTCACATTGTGCTTGCTATTTTTCTTCACTGGCATGTGTTGATTTCGATTCTAGTTTCAAAAACAATATGCTTTTTCTACTACTTTAGTTTGTCGTGTTTCTAATATGCTTCTGTTTATTATTTTGTTGTTCAACCTGCAACTAACATGTCTACTTCACTGTCTTCTTTACTGCATGCTTCTAAATATGTCTAATGCCCTTAGGATTAACCTGCTCAAGAATCCCTTTCTAGTATACCTTCAATGTGACTCTTCTTTACTTATGTTTCTTTGATTTCTGGCATGCACCTTCTTGTGTAAAGTAGTTGGTTGTTCTAAGCCTGTCAGATTTTGTATTAATTCTGAAGTTCATGTTGTACCTTAATCACTTGAACCCTTTTAGAAGTTCTCTGATTCTGTACGTATGTGCATCTTTACCTATTATGTGCCCTATACTTGCCCAAATCCTCAATTTGCCCCTGAGTGAATGTTTGTACCAATATCATTATGTGTCTTGGAGTGCTGATGAACCTTTTCTGGTTCTGTGTTTGGTATGTTTTTGTTGATCACCTTACCCTTTTCAAAATTGTGTTATCTTATAACTCCTTATGTTATCTTTACAAAACTATTTCAAACAAGTCTCTCTTAACACTATTTTCTTACTAAAACGCTTTCAAACTATGCTAGGCACCCCACTTTACTCTTAGCTCCTTAAGTTCTGCCACTCCAGTGTGTGACTGCCTTGGGATCGGATCCCTACGAGATCCATCTAAACTCTGATGTAGTGGAGATGGCTCTTCCACGCTGCACTTATTCAATGTTGGTTATAAATTCTAGGTATGAGAACTGCCCGGGATCCTTGAGATACTTAGGGAATTCTGACGCACCTAGACAATAATATTGTCTACGGAATTTGGAATCTGAGGCTATTGGAGGCTTGGGAAATCACTTGGGCTTGGCTCAGGCTCCCTATATGGTAACGTCTTCCATTTCTTTTATCTATCTATGTAATTTATCCATCTGGTTTGTAATAATTATTTGTAAATGAACATTGGGGTGATTAGTAAAAAAGGGTGGGTAGTTACATATCTGTGGGATAATATGGGTAGAAACCATGCCTATAGGATTTTATACTTGTTATGTCTACTTTACCATGCTATAAACCATGCTTATAGGAACATATTAATATACTTGTTATGTTTTCCTTATCATGCTAGAAATCTTGCCTATAGGGTATAAGTGGTTCCAATAATAGAAATCATGTCTATAGGTTTAAAAATCAACTTCATAAGTAGATACCATACTAATAGAATATGATCAAGTTCAGTTTCTATTACAACAGGTATCGACATTTGTTTTTAGTAGATATCATGCCTATAAGTCTCTAATATCATTAACAATTAGATACCATGCCTATAGGAATTAAAAATTAGAAATCCTGCCTATAGAACTTAAAGTCAATTTAGTTACACAAGTCAGTCCAGTTCGGGTAATTTTATTAGAAATTGGCTTAGTCAATCGTCTGCTTCTTTAATCGATCTTTTAAACATTGCCTTCATTTACTATTACTAGAAAACATTCCCATAGGAACTCAAGAGTCTATTTAAAAACTATTAACTATTTTAAAACATAAAACGTAGTTATCATGCTCTCAGGACATCTCTATTCTGCACTTAGGCAAACTTGTAGGGCGATTCTAAATTCTAAAACTCTAAAAACTGTATCTTTTCTTCTTTCTTAAGCTGTCCAGATTTAACAAGTTTAAATTAGTAAACAAACTGATAAGTACGTTACTGTCGAGTTTATATAAATAAAGTTGCATATTTTTATGCATTGACACCCACTTAGATGTCCTCTTTAGGTCTTTTCTCTAATAAAAACTAATCTTGTTTGTGTTTAAGACGAGATGCTTATGTGCATTACTTGTGGAGGTAAACCTAGGCCTCATAACTGTTTCTTTTTGTATTTAGCTGCTTATGTCCTCTGTGTTCTTTCTTGTCGCCTAGTATTTTATACTTTTAAAACACCTTAGTGTTTGTCTAGAACTACCTAGATTTAGAAGTTCTAAAATACCTCTAGTTCCACAAGGAAGGGACAGGTAGTGCACTCATAGTCACTGTCAAGGTTATTAGAACAGCTTAGGCTATGACCAAGGGAGGTACTTGGGTAGAACGGGGTATGATGACTACACGCTAATGTAATATGTAGCCCCTTATTGAAGAGTGTTTACCGGGCATTTTGTGGGATGATCCTTTCGGCTAACCAACCTTGGAACCCTCTTTCCCAAATTCCATCTGCTCAAAAACATTACTTTCTTTTTTATGCACACAAGCTTTTCAAATTCTGTGTCTTATTATTTGAGTCACACAATGTCCAACATGCGTTAATTGCGATTATTTATTTCAACTACTTATCTGTTAAAGTACTAGTTTATAAATATAAGTTCGATCGGGACCCATAGTTGTGGACCAAGAGTGGTACCTAACTCATTCCGCTCAAGGTTATTTCAAGCCCTTATCCTTAATCTCTAGTAACGCAAACTAATCTAAGAGTTAATTGCTCTAGGTACTCTAAAGCACCGTAATCCGTTAGGTGGCGACTCTTCAAAATACCCAACTTCAAAAAGGAAATGAGTTATTACCCCCATAAATGTCAAAACCCAGACCTTTTCTTCCTTGTATAAAAGGGAGGAAAAAAAGATGCATGATAATGGGTGGAGAACGTGCTGGCATGCCGAGAACAAAAGACTGCCACCATTTACCGACCTTGCTCTCCAGCTGGAAAGTAGTGAAATCAACCCTATGAAGACTCCAATATCCTCATTGTGTAGTCTGTCCCTACACCTATTTATAAATCTTGGGCATCCTCACGATGCAAACCTCTAATGATAGGAGGGTGAACCGAGTACATCTGTCCAACAACTTCTTTGGACTGCCGTCAATAGCCGGTCTAAGACAGGGTACCACTACGGCAACTAGCTTAGCCCCATCCGATGGGTAGTGCACCTGGATTATGATACGCTGCAGCTGCATGACCAGGAGCTTGAGCAGTAGGGGTTTGTGCTCCTCTTTTTGCTTTAGATGTGGCTGGTTTTGCTGGAAAGAAACCAGCCTAAGTCATAAAATCCATGAACCATAGCATACGGCCCATGATTTCCTGGAAACCCGATGCTGTCATGAAGTCCGCTGGCATAGGCTCAGCTGCGGGCACCTTCCCTTTCTCCTCAATGATAGGGTCCCCCGTAGGATTTGCTAGTGCTCAACTAGGGCAGCTTTGGGACGCCCTTATCCCCTACCTTGAGTCGATGCCCTCTTCCTGCTTCTGCCTTAGCCTCTAGCAACGGGGGGAGCAGCTCCTCCCTGGTGTGGAACATTTTCCTTGCGCGTCCCCACCACCTGTGAGAGAATATAAGAAGGAAATTTAGTATACCACCAACTGCGGGACAAAAGATGAATAAAGAGTGGTTTCCTAACACCCTATAGCCTCTCGAAGATAAGTACAGGCGTCTCTGTGTCGATCCGCAAGAATCTACTAGGCTTCCCCATGACTTGTGAGACCTACGTAAACCTAGTGCTCTGATACCATGTTGTCACGACCAAAATTCAATTATCGGTCATGATGGAGCCCAACACCGTGGTTAGGAAATCCAACCCTAATCAACTAGCAAGTTCTAATTTATTTTACCAAGCAATCCTAACATTCACTAAATATTGAGTTAAAACAAGCGAATATTAACAAATTCATAATAATAGATAGACAACCCTGTAAAAATCCGGCAAAGGGCGTAGATAAGGGAGTTTTTCTAGTTAAAGGTCAATCGAAATGGGATTTATTTATTTAAGAGCATATCAGAGTCACCACTTAGAGATTTATGGTGTCCCAAGTCACCGGTTTGGAATCCCGAATCGAGGAAAAGAAGTACTCTGTATACAATCCACAAACGAGAAATCCGAGTAAGGAATTCTGTTAATCCGGGAGAAGCTGTTAGGTACTTCCGAGTTCTGCGGTTCTAGAACGGTTGCTCAAATATTATGTTTGGCTTAAATTATCTGATTTTAATCATGTTTTAACTGTGTGATTTTTAACTATAAACCGCTTTTATTATTATTTGAAAAAAAGAGAATTGCAACGTCATTAAAACATGCCTCGAACCATGTCACATAAATGCACCCGTGGATTTTATAACATTCCAACTTCGTTGAGATTTGGATTTGGGTCACATAAGTATGCTCCCACATTTAGGAAAGGTAAATTATTAAGCTAACACGCCTAAAAGCAATATTCGCATTTATATCTTACGAGGACCACGAAAATTCACTATGTGGCGTCCCTCAATTCTAAGGGTATCACATTAACTTGTGAAAATTGTAATGGGGTTACACTATTATCTCATAAAGGAAATGATTCAATTAATCGTTTAAGGGATAATAACATTATCTGGGTTGACATTGATGGGACGACATTGGCCCAACCGAAAAAAGTAAGGAAATAAAGGACATGGCTGACATTGCCATTCCCAGCGACCCATTTTCAAAGTGTTGGACCGATATTGGGACCCAATGAGGAAACCAAGTGGACTTTAATATCCAATCTCCAGTAAAGTCCTGAAAACGCCTAAATTATCCAATTTGCATTTGTGTATACTTACCAAATAATATAAAATGACACCAAGGTTTAATAACTCATGAAACTTTATTTCTATTTGTTCGAATCAAAACTAAAGACCTCAATATGAAAGCTAAAAAAACCAATGGTTTTGTGAGCCTTGCATCTGAACGCTACGAATCATCATTTTGATTGCTAAGTTAAGGAAATGATCAGTCAGATAAACAGATTAGCAATGAGCTTACAATCCCCAAAACAACTACATCAAGTCCTAATAGTCAACCTGTAGCCACACAACTAATTAATTCAATAGTTTACGTTTAAAACCTGGAGCTTCACCTAAACACGCAACATACAATTTCAAAGTTGATATCAGAACACAATAACATGACTAAAAAAGAAATAAATTGCACCGAGCAAATCATGGCTTGAATACTACTCATCATCCCTATGTACACTTATCAACATTTCAATCAAAGCACTTCTGAAATTAAATATTACAGCACAAGTAATTGAAGAAAGCAAATATAACTGACTATAGACTACTTTATACAGTCCCAGACCCCACCTGGTGGGAGTATACTGGGTAGTTGTTGTTGTTGTAGACTACTTTATACATTATTTCATACTTCAATTTCCAACTTCATTACATTTATATGATGACCAAGTGTTACTAGGAATACCTGGAAATGGAAGGAAAATGAGTGATGAATCAGCAGCTAACAGCACAGAATCAACAATAAACAACCAGTTTCTCCACCCAAAACATGATGCAAATAGACCAGAAACAACTTCAAAACCCAACAGCTAAGTAGGCCAGACTCAAGACCCAAAACCACACAAATTCAAACCAGAAATTAATGAAACAGTGAAATTCCACAAAGCTCAACCCAAAACCCTTTCGAATTCAAAATCAAACAATCCCAAATTATCTAAATGAACAAGAATTTCCCCTTTCGAATGACAAAATCAGAGTCAGAAATTCAATATAACATGGATTTTTCTTTTAGTTTTGCAGTCACCTCTAATTTTCTATGTTTCTTTAGTTCTCTGGTTCTTCAGATTTTTAGCCTGTCCCCTAAAAAAAGGTCCTTAAATAGGCATGTCTAAGGCAACCCTATACGAACTAGTAATTCCCCATTTTACCCCTTTTAAACCAATTTCTTCTACCCCTTTACCCCTCCAAGGATTTGAAAACTCATACCCCTAACAAACTCACATTTTTTTCTATCTTCTAGAGGCTTCCATTTTAACAGAATTGATTCTTACCTAAACTAAGGTCCCTTAATTACCCCTGCCCCAATAAATTATTAAAGACTTCAACTTTCCCTTTGAGACCCCTATAGTTTTTAGGCTAACAATTGATTCCCCTAAACTCGACTAATATGTCACAAACAAACATAATTGAATGCTAAGATTTTCAAACAAATCAAAATGAAATTCCTCGAAAAAAAAATGCAAATACATCTTGCTATTAGAATAAAAGTAATATGAATAACAAATAGTATTCCTGATATCACTTAAACTAGCATGTAAACGAATACCTGATTAGAAACTTGTATCAATCAAAACTAATCAAAAACTAGAATGAATCTGCATCATAGGCTACACGACCTGAGACAACCAAACAAAATCTACACAATTTGACTTAACCAGATGAATCATGACTTAATTCGAAAAGCCTAGTCTGAATTAAAGAAAAAGAAGATGAAGGAGGATGACAAGAAATTAAACAGGATAGAAAAAGGTTTACCTAATTGAAAATGACTTGAGACGGAATTCAGTCATAATTCGAGGTAGAACCCCAAAAATCTGTTCGAAATTTTGGCCTTAAGAACCCTAGATTAGGAAATGTGTAGTGTTGCCATCTTCAGGCGAATATTTGGCGAGCTGTGGCTATGTACGATGGTAATCACTGGCTCGATTAGGGTAAGGGTGGTGAAGAGGCTTATGGGTGTTGATTTGGAAGTTGTTTTCCACCGGCCGTCGCCGTAGACGGCGGAGCTGCCGTATTTTAATCGAATATTCGAGAACATCGGCGGTGATTCGAGGGATAGTCTTCATGGGATTGGGAAGAGGAGAGCGGCGTGGTTCTATGGTGTAAATTTTGGAGGCATTGGGGTTATGCCGCCAATGGACGGTGGTGTTAGGGTGGATCGTTTGTGGCATTACACCGATGTTGAATACGAGGAGGAAACATTTGGTGTCTGATGTTATTTCACAGGGTTTGGACACTTTATTTGATTTGGGAGGTGGTCTTAGGGCTGTTGGATGATCTGCAACGGAAGGCTGAGATTTGATTTAGGACAAGGGCTTCCGAAAGTTGTCGTTTGGCTAGGGGTTGGTTGGATCGGGTTGGGGGCGGATTGACTGAGCATTTGGGCATGGGTTTTAAATTCTTTGGGCTTGTTTTAATTACAATTGGCCCCAAAGAGTATATATAATGGAATTGTATTTTCAGGTTTCTTTAAATCTTTTTTCATTATTTTATTTCCAGAATATTTGAAACTTAAAAAGTACTAATTACCCTAAAAAACCTAATTAGCCATACAATAATTATTACCACATAATTAAAAAGATTAAAAGGGAAAAATTACCTAACAAACAATCTTAAATCCAAATGAAGTCATTTTTTGAATTTACTTTTCCAATTACCAATTAATTTCTAAAAATGTAAAATTACTCCTAAGTGCACATGCCTCGTGTATTTTTGTATTTTTGTTATTCAAAAATGCACAGAAATGCCGATAATTAACACAATCATGCCATGAAAAATCAAAATTGCAAATAAACAAACGAAAATTTTTTCTTTTTATTTTATGGGAGTAATTTGTATAGGGGAAAAATCATATGCTTACAGCTCTGCTTCTTTGCGCGGAAACACGAAGAGCTTTCGTACAAATAAGTGATTTTTACTCGTTTTAATACTCTGTGAGAAGCATTTTTTGAAAAGTTCAACTGCACCCTACTTCACAGATTGTCTACATATCCTCGGCTGAAGAGGAATCATGTTAGTGTAGTTCATGAGTGTTTGGTAGCTGGGACTACCGAGGCTGAGATTTTTGTGTTGCTGTTGTTGCTACTGCTGCTAGACCCACTTATTACACCATTGTGAAAATTAAAGAAGCTAGACTAAACTATGAACTAAGGATTACAAGAAAACCTATCTATATCTTCCGACTTGCCTTGAATCCTTGTTGCTTTTTTGTCTTGCATTTCTTGCTGTGGGACTTTTGTTTCTTTATTAACTAGTATTTTCTCCTGTGGAACTTCTTGCTGCCTCGTTGTCTGGTATTCCTTCCTGTGGAACTTCTTGTTGCCTTGTTGATTTCTTGTTTTCTCTTCTATGTTTGACGCTGAATTGCTGGTCTTGAGATGTATTCCGTGGAAAGAACTCCCTCATTCTACGGGTGGGCTCCTGGCTACTTGAACTTGCAATTTGAAAGATATTACCTTGTTCTACAGGTGAGCACCGGATTACAAAAATTTAAAACTTTGAAAAATATTCCCATGTTCTACATGTGGGCTCCTGATTACTAAAACTTAAAATTTTGAAAAAATATTCCCTTGCTCAATATGTGGGCGACTGATTACAAAAACTTAGAATTTTGTAAAATATTCTCTTGTTCTCCAGGTGGGCGCCTGATTGCTAAAACATGAATTTTGATTACAGAAAATTGAATTTGAAAGTTATTCTCTTGTTCTACAGGTGGGTGGCTAATTACCAAAACTTGAAATTTTGAAAACATTCTCTTGTTCTTCAGGTGGGCGCCTGATTGTCAAAACTTAGCATTTCTAAAAATATTCCCTTATTCTCCAGGTTGGTCCCTGATTAGCATAAATTTTAATTTTGAAAAGTATTCCCTTGTTCTACAGGTGGACGCCTGATTACTAAAACTTAAAATTTTGAAAAATATTCTTTTGTTCTCCAGGTGGGCGCCTGATTGCTAAAACTTGAATTTTTATTACAAAACTTGAATTTGAAAACTATTCCCTTGTTCAATAGGTTGGTGCCTAATCACCAAAAATTGAAAATTTGAAAAATATTCCCTTGTTCTTCAGGTGGTGGTCTGATTGCAAAAACATAAAATTTAATATTCCCTTGCTCTAGAGGTACCGCGATAAGCTTGAGATTTAAAATTTTAAAAAGTATTCCCTTGTTCTCCAGGTGGGCGCCTCATTGCTAAAACTTGAAATCTGAAAAATATTTCCTTTTTCTACAAGTGGGTGCCTGATTACAAAAAACATGAAATTTTTTAAAATTATTCCCTTATTCTACAGGTGGGCGCCTAATTACAAAAAAATCCAAATTTTTGAAAAATATTCCCTTGTTCAACAGGTGGGCGACTGATTACAAAAACATAACAAACAAGACAGAAGAAATTCTCCTGCCCGAGTTTGGTGCTGGGCAGATCCGTGAGTGTTAATCAAATCTCTTTACCGAATATCTCTAATCTAAGTCCCATAATCCAAGAGGGTCCTGACAATTCTTAAATTCTAACAACTTCAAGACTATGTTATGTTTCTGAAAATGTATTATTTTCCACCACGTCTTGCTATGAGTTATATCTTCTGCGAATCTGCTAGTGACAGATGATTAAAACTACCTCCTATTACCCAGGCGGACCCTGACAACTCTTAATTTAATGACAAAAGGTGACAGCTGGGGGTTAGTATTTATGGCTACATCCCGCTATCCAGGGGGTCCTGACAACTTTTGTTGACTATTTCTTGGGCAGTATCTAATCTAAGTCCCGTTTTTCAGGAGGGCCCTGATGACTCTTGGTGACTCAGCTGGGGAAATTTGAAATTTTCCCTCTAAATCCCATTTTTCAGGAGGGTCGTGATGACTCTTTTTTGTTCTTATTGACTCTAGCTGGGAATTTTTGGCTCTAAGTACCATTTTTAAAGAGGGTCCTGGTGACTCTTATTGACTCTGGATGGGAAATATTTTCTCTAAATCCCATTTTTCAGGAGGGTCCTGATGACTCTTATTGACTCTTACTGACTCTGGATGGGGATATTTTTGCTCTAAGTCCCATTTTTCAGGAGGGCCCTAATGACTCTTGCTGACTCAACTAGGGAAATTTTTAATTTTCCCTCTGAATCCCATTTTACATGAGGGTCCTGATGACTTTTCTTGACTCTTATTGACTCTAGCTGGGGGGAATATTTGCTCCAAGTCCCATTTTTCAGGAGGGTCCTGACAACTCTAACTGAATTCTACCTTGACATACAAGTCGTTTCTGTGCCATTTGTCATCAGTGATTTCTCCTAACCTTGAAATGAGTCCCATTCCGCAGGAGGGTCTTGAGGGTTTTGACCTAAATTCCAGTTCTAATTTCGTGTTGTTTCTGCGACTCTTACTGGTGAGGTGTGAGCGCATTCCTATGTTACCCGCCCTTGTTCAAGTTTTAGACTGCATTCCATCCCAACTTCTATGCCTCTTTTTTAACCCTCGGTTGTTTCTTTTAGGTTTTACTAGTCAAAGTTTATCCCCTTGTGCTCTTGCTGGGAGGGTGTTTATGATGTCCTATGTCATTTTTGAGTTTTAATTGGGCCCCACATCCAGGTGGGTCCTCAGATTTTGATCGTACCTGCCGTGTGCTTGCCATCTCATCTGGATGACCTCCCTTGGGATTTTCCGGAACTTTCTTCCCCTGTGTCAATCAAAGAAAACTAATCAGTTTGAAAAATGGTGCTTTGCTTGCGGCATTCTTGTTGGAAGCGGCCTCCTCACTGTCATGCTTTATTGTGTTCAAATTTTCATGTTGATGATGAATTGCATGAGTTGGTTAGCTGACACCTCGAACCTTTGCGGCTCTACTTTGCTCACCATAATTGTGTTATATTTCTATCCCTTTTGCCCAAAATCCTTGCACCTTTCTCGAGATCGCCAAGTCAATGTATTATACTTGGCTGACCCTCTGATCCTTGTGGCTTTGTTTCGTTTCTCATTTTGGTGTTGCATTTCCGACCCTTTACTAGAATTCCCTTCTGCCTCTTCCGATGATTGACAAGGTGATGTATCATGCTGGGTCAACTCTCATTGTCATTTCCACCTTTGTGTTGCGCTTTTGCCTCTTTTGCTATAAGCCTCATACCCTTCTCTAACGGTCGCTGAGTTAGGGTGTTATGCTTGGCTGATCCTTTGCTCCTCGTGTCTTTGTTTTATTTCTAATCTTGGTGTTACATTTCCGAGCCCCCGCCAGAAATCTTTATCCCTTTCTTGAGACTACACGATCCATTTGGGATGCTCGACTGACTCTTGACTTTTATTCCCTCACTTCGCTTCTCACCCTATGTTGCACTCTCGATCTTTCAAAGGAATTTTCTATGTCTTTCCCTGACGAATGACGTTTTACGCTTGGTCAAACCTTGCGGCCTTGTGACCTCTCCAAATTTTGTGTTGTGCCATCTTTACGTTCCATTTGAGATAGTCCAATTGGTGTATGATGCTCGGCTGACCCCACAATCTTTGTGGTTTCATTTGTATACCCTTTTCTGTGTGGTACTCCTTCACTTTGCCGATTCTTGTCTCTTCCATCAATAACAATTTTTATGAATCCTTCTCTTTATTGTTCCTCACTATTTATCTTTGTTACGCCTTTGGGTGGCATGTGCCTTGTTCCTTTTGGAGTTCGATGACGGCTTTGACGTTCCTTTTGTCGGCATAAATAAATGCTTTTAGACTTGAAAAAAATGAATTGCAAAGACTCCGAACGGTATTTAGGGTAAAGAATTCCAAACTCGCTGACTATTGAAAAGAAAATAAAAAAGATTTATCTGAAGAGGAACAACTTGTTTTCATGATCATGACATGCACTTTGGCTTAGTCGACCCAATCCGTTTCGATGACCGACCTTCCGCTGCCATGATTTTGTCGTTATGACCTTCCAAACCAATCCTTTTAACCAAACGCTAACTTGTCTTGCCCTGTAGTGTTCATCCATCACCAGCCCCTTTATGAGTTTTGCTTTTATCTTACCTTCGCTGCACGGTGCCTGTGAAGGTTTTCACCCATAACATTCTCTCATTTTATTTTCTCTCAACCTCTCGACACCTTATAGTGCCCGTGTGGGTTTTCACCAATAAGACTATCTCATTTTTTTATCTCTCTTCTCTGGATCGACGCATTTTCCCTATTAGGAATCCTCTTTACTTGCTTAACTTGGCATCTTTTAAAGCATGATCAGAAGGACTTTCTTTGGACCGTAACGTGGGATTTCACATAGGGTTAGAAAGAAAGGGCATCAAAGGCACAAAGTAACTCAAATGGGCTTAGAATTACAACTTTCGGAATAAAATTCTTACAAAGACCACAATTTCTGCCCCAGTTTATTGCTTGGGGACTTTTGAATTTTTACTTTGATGAGACCGAACCGTGAGGCTGACTACGTATCCTTTTAAAAGGAATCAAGTCAAACGTAGTTCATGCCGACTCCTTGTTTTTGTTGTCGCTTTTCTTCCCCTTTTTTATCTTTCTCTTTTCTATTTTTTTTCTTTTTTTTGTTTTCTTTTTCTTTTCTTTTTCCTTTTCTTTTTTCTTTTTTTCTCTTTTCTCTGTTCTTTTCTTGTTTTTCTTTTCTTTTTGTTTTATTTTGTTTTCATTCTTTCCATTATTTTCCTTTTACTGCCTTCTCACACTTGCGTTTCTGACTTTGTTATCGATTCCGATAGAGGGGTATGAGAGAAAATAATTAAAGCTCAAAAGGGTTAGCAAAGGATAAAGTGTTTAGGTAGCAGAACAAAATGCCTTCGTCGTTTCAATCTAAATAATTGACCAAGTACAAACAGATGTCAAGTATAAATCATGTTCTAAAGAAAATCATACATAATATCGTTTGATAGCATCCACATTGATAGCCATTTCCGCACATTCCCCTTCCGCATCCGTCAGATACAATGCACCATTGGACACCACTATTGATTTGATGAATGACCCTTGCTAGTTTGGAACGAGCTTGCCTTTTGCCTCGGCTAGGTGAGGATGGATGCGCTTGTACCAGTTGACCTACATCGAACTTGTTGGGGCGCACCTTCTTATTATATGCCCTGGCTATTCGTTGTTGATACAACTAGCCATGATAGACTGCCGCCAATCGTTTCTCATCAATCAGACTCAATTGTTCCAAACGAGCTTTGACTCATTCTTCGTCGTTGATTCCTGCTTCGGCCATGCTCCGAAGAGAGGGGATTTCAATCTCGTCCGGGATCACCGCCTCCGTGTCATATACCAATAAGTATGGAGTAGCCCCCACTGAAGTGCGGCCAGTGGTGCGATAACGTAACTATGCAAAACGCAGCTTCTCATGCCACTGCCTAGATCCTTCCACCATTTTTCGAAGTATCTTCTTTATGTTATTATTGGCTGCCTCGAGCGCTCTGTTTGCCTTGGGGTAGTACGAGGTTTATTTTTGATGTGTGATCTTGAACTGCTGACATACCCCTATCATTAGGTGGCCGTTGAGGTTTGCCCCATTATCGGTGATGAGTGTTTTGGGGATCTCGAACCGGCAAATAATGTTCGTGTGCACGAAATCACACACGACTTTCTTGGTCACTGCCTTGAAGGTTTTGGCTTCAACCCATTTGGTGAAATAGTAAATAGCAACCAGGATAAATCTGTGCCCGTTAGAAGCTGATGGCTCTATGGGACCGATGACATCCATGCCCCAAGCGACAAAAGGCCATGGTGCCGACCTCGTATGAAATTTAGATGGAGGAGAGTGAACTAGGTCTCCGTGTACCTGACACTGGTGGCATTTGTACGCAAAGCTGATACAATCTCGCTCCATGGTAAGCCATTAATACCCTGCCCGAAGAATCTTCTTTGCCAAAACATATCCGCTCAAGTGCGGCCTGGAGACGCTAGCATGCACCTCGTTCATGATGAGTGTCGCCTGCCCAACATCTATGCATCTTAGCAAACTAAGATGTGGCATTCTTTTGTATAATATTCCTCCACTGAAGAAAAACCCACTTGACAAATGATGGATTGTTCTTTTATGGTCACACGTGGCTTGTATCGTGTACACACCTTTCTTGAATCCTCGATGTCATGGAACCAAGGCTCACCGTCGAGCTCTTCTTCCACCATGTTGAAATAAACATTTTGAAGATAGACTTGGATATGTATCGGGTCAACATAAGCCTTGTCCGGGTGATGTAACATTGACGCCAAAGTAGCTAGGGCATCGGCAACCTAATTGTGAATTCTGGGAATGTGCCTGAGCTTTACAGACCGATATCGTTTGCAAATATCTTGCAAGCATTGCCGGTAGGGTATGAGTTTTAAATCTCTTGTCTCCCAATCCCCTTGAATCTGGTCTATCAGAAGGTCTCAGTCTCCCAAGACCAAGACTTCCTGGACACCCATGTCTGCTGCTTATCTCAAATCCCAAATGCACGCCTCATATTCGGCCATGTTGTTGGTGCAATGGAAGCGGAGTTGAGTTGTGACTGGGCAATGATGCCCTTCTTAAAAAATGAGTACTACTCCTATCCCACCGCCTTTTATGTTGGCAGCCCTATCGAAGAACAATTTCCATCCCGACTTCTCATCCCGCTTCCATTTCATTGATGTGTATCACTTTCTCGTCTGGGAAATATGTGTTCAAGGGCTCATATTGTTCATCTATGGCATTCTACGCTAAATGGTCTGCCAATGCATGTGCCTTCATAGCAGTCATGGTCATATAAACAATGTCGAATTCAGTGAGCAAGACTTGCCACTTTGCGAGCCTCCCTGTGGGCATGGCCTTCTGGAAAATATACTTCAACAGGTCCAGTCGCGAGATGAGATAAGTGGTGTATGACAATATAATGTTTAAAATTCTAGGCTACCCATGTCAAGGCGCAGCATGTGCTTTCATGATGACTGTACTTAACCTCATAGGCCGTAAATTTCTTTCTGAGGTAGTATATGGCCTGCTCTTTTCTCTCAGTAACATCGTGCTGATCCAACACGCACCCAAATGGGTTGTCCGGGACTGTCAAGTATAAGATCAGAGGTCTCCCCGCTTCCGGCGGGACCAATACTGGTGGGTTTGACAAATATTCCTTTATCTTATCAAAAGCTTCCTGGCACTCTCCCGTCCATTTCACCGCAGCATCCTTCTTCAACAGCTTAAAGATGGGCTCATAGATGGTTGTGAGCTGGGCGATGAATTGACTGATGTATATCAATCTTCACATTAGACTCATTACTTCTGTTTTGTTTCTGGGTGGCGGCAACTCCTGTATAGCTTGGATTTTGATGGGTCTAGCTCGATGCCTCGGCGGCTGACTATGAATCGTAACAACTTTCCTGAGGGGACCCCGAATGCACATTTCGCTGGCTTGAGTTTTAGGTCATACCTGCGGAGCCTCTGGAAGAATTTCCTCAGGCGTTTGGCATGATCAGACTACTTCCTAGACTTGATTATTACATCATCCACATAGACCTTAATTTCCTTTTGTATCATATCATGGAATATGGTTGTCATAGCTCTCATGTATGTAACCCCGGCGTTTTTCAAACCAAAAGGCATGACTTTATAACAGTACGTCCCCCACGGCGTGATGAACACCATTTTGTCCGCATCTTCTTCGTCCATTAAAATCTGGTGGTACCCGGTGTAACAATCCATGAATGACCCGATCTCATTCTTTGTGCAATTTTCAATCAATATGTGGATATTCGGAAAGGGAAAGTTGTCCTTTAGACATGCTTTGTTGAGGTCGCGATAATCGATACACAGCCTGGTTTTTCTATCCTTTTTCGGCACATGCACAACAGTAGCTAACTTGGTAGGGTATCTCGTGACGAGGATGACTTTTGCCTCAAACTTCTTGGTCACTTCTTCATTGATAGTCACACTCACATCATTCTTGAATTTCCTCAACTTTTGCTTAACGGGTGTGCAAGCTGGATCAGTAGGTAATTTGTGGACTACCAAATCAGTGCTCAATCCGGGCATGTCGTCATACGACCATGCAAAGACATCTTTGTACTCCAGCAATACTTCGATTATTTCTTCCCTAAGTAGTGGCTCCAGATGGACACTTATTTTTGTTTCTCTGATGTTATCCGGACTTCCTAGATTGATTCCTTTGTATCGTTCAGCTTTGCTTTGGATTTCTCTTCGAATTGGGTCATCTCCTTACTAACCTCATCCCATGCCTCTTCCTCATTATACTCTGGTTCGTCCTCATGTTCTATTTCCTGAATTATTATTTCTAGACTAGACCTATTTTGAAGAATGTGCTAAGGAGTCTTTATGAATGTCAAATCACTGCAACCAGCATAAAAAAACTGTACAAAAGAGAAAAGAAAGAAAAGTAAAGAGAAATGGAAAGTATCAGCATTGCTGAAAGGGAAATTGCATCATGAGAATCAAGGATAACAGTGTTTGCACTTCCAAACGGACGGAAATAACAACTGAATTGACAACTTTACACTAATACAAACTAGATTGAAAGGAAAATCAAAGCCGACTACAACAACTCCATCCGAGTGGGAAGAGGAATGGCTTCCTAGTTAGTGATTTTTGTGCGTGTTCCCATAAACTACACGTCTGCCCCGCATCTCCAGCCTCAACCATATTCACCTTATTGAACAGCCTTTCTAACCCCTTATCAAGATCTCCGTTCGCGTCGATCAGTGAGCTGGAAGTATCGGGTCTAGGATAGGCTTCGGGAGAACCTAGGCTTTTTGTCTCAGCTTCCTAGCTCGCCTTATGTCTGCGGCTGTGGGCTTGAACCCTAAGGCTAAAGTATCTAGATTCTTCGGAAGGGATACTGGTTGCGCAATGCGTTGCAGACAAACTCCCAACCCTTTGCCGGGTATAAAATCATTTCTCAACATTTCTGAAGCTACCATGATGGATGTGGTTGTTATCTTTGGGGTTGCAACAACCTCACCTTCTGGGATCTTCTATGCTGACACATATGAAACACCTGATAAACCCATGGCCCTTTGCTGTCCTCGAACTCAATGAAAGGCACGATCGCGTCACCTGTGGTACACTGATTATCTTCTCCATGCACAACAATCTATTGCCTGTCCCATTCAAATTTGATAATCTGGCGCAGTGTAGATGGCAGTTCTTTGGCTTCATGAATCCAAGGCCTACCTAATAACAAATTATAGGAGACTGATACAACCAACACTTGGAATTGCACAATGAACACGACGGGCCCTATAGTTACTTCCAGCACTATATCCCTTACGCTATCTTTACCTCCGCCATCGAAGCCTCGAACACAGATGTTATTCTTACTGACCCTTTCATTTTCCACCTTCATCTTGGTTAATGTGAATAGTGGACAAATGTTTGCACTAGACCCGTTGTTGACCAAAACTCGGGTGACCACAGCATCTTTACACTTCACAGTCAGATAAAGAGCCTGGTTATGCTCAGTGCCCTCCATAGGCAATTCATCGTCAGAGAACGTGACTCGGTTTACCTCGAATAACTTGTTTGCAATCTTTTACAAGTGGTTCAACGTTATTTTATATGGGGCATAAGCTTCATTTAATATCTTAATCAACACCCGGCAATGCTCATCTGAGTGGATTAATTAAGGATAACAAGAGATCTGGGCTGATGTTTTCCTTAACTGTTCTATGATGGAGTAATATTGCATTTTCATTTTCTTCAGGAATTCTTCTGCCTCTTCTTCTGATACAGCTTTCTTCACTGGTTCAGGGTTATCTTTAGAGGATCTACCCTTTCTCAACTCTTTTGGGGAAAAGTACCTTCTTGATCGAGTTAAGCTTCGTGTCTCACACACTTCCTCTCTAACTTCTTTCCCTTTGTACATCACTATTGCTTGTTCATATCTCCAAGGAACTGCTTTGCAATTGATGATTGGTGGTTGGATTACTGGTTTCACATTAACTGGCTCGATGCAGACACCTTCCACAAGCACGATGGGTTTTCTACCTGCCCTATGTACTGTTACCTTTTCCTGTTCTTGCTTTGATGCAACCGCGCATGCCGAGCTCCCATGAACTATGACAGTTTTACTACCTTCTTTTGCCCCGGTTACCAGCTTCTTGCAACCTTTATTGGCTCACTAGATTTGATCATCATTACTGTTTGTTAAGGTTTTTTTGACTCTCCCCTTCTCTCCTTAATTTCAATCATGTTTGTTTCCTGGTGCGTCGGCAGCGGGTTTTGGTAAATATTGGGCACCTCCAGAGTTTGCACCTCAATCCTGTGGGAGTCAATAAGTTCTTGGATGGCGTTCTTTAGATTCCAACATTTTTCAGTGTCATGGCCAGCTGCACCAGAATAGTATTCAAAGCTAACTGAATAATCTAAATTCTATGGATGAGGATTTGGTAGTTTTGGCTCCAATTGCCTCAACATGTCCAGTTGTCGCAGCTTGTGGAACAGGCTAGTGTAAGATTCTCCCAGTGGCATGAAATTCTTCTTTTTCTGCACCCTCTCATTTCTCAGGGATGGATTGCCTCGGGAGGCCGGCCTCGGGGTTTGTTGGTAAGCTTTTGGAGGCAGGTATTGATTTTGTGGATTTGGGTATGTGTTTTGAGGGGGTGGGGCAAGCCATTATGCGTGAGCGGGAGGTTGGATATATGCTTGCGCATGATGGACCGCGAAGTGAGTTTCTAGTGGTGGAAAGTAATGCTCTGGCGGGCCATATGGAGTGTGTGGGTATGTCTGGTGGTGAGGATGGGGCAGGCCGTAATGAGATGGTCCCCGAGGCATGAACCAAGTTCCTGACTCCACTGTCGCTTCTTCCTCTTTCTTCTTTTTCCCGGAAGCTCCCCCAACTCCATCCTGGATGGCTTGAGTAGTTGCCTTAATTGCAGAGTAGCTCATGATTTTATTGGATTTGAGGCCTTCCTTAACCATACTTCCCATCCTGACCACTTTGTTGAAAGACTTCCCTACCGCTGATACCAAATGCCCAAAGCAGGTAGGTTCCAGAGCTTGTAGAAAATAGTCAATCATCCCACTCTCCTTCATTGGAGGATCAACTATGGCTGCTTGTTCTCTCCAATAGAAACCGTACTCCCTAAAACTCTCGTTGTGTTTCTTCTCCAGCTTTATCAAAGATAGACGATCCGGGAAAATCTAGATATTATATTGAAAGTGCAATGCAAATTCTTGCGCTAAGTCATCCCAGGTATACCAGCGATTGGGATCATGTCGAGTATACCACTCCAATACTGATCCACTCAAACTCTGGCTAAAGTACGGCATGAGCAATTCATCCTTTCCCCCTGCTTCCCTCATTTTACTACAAAACCCTTTCAAATGTGCGACTAGATCGCCGTGACCATCATATAAGTCAAATTTAGGCATTTTGAGACCTGGAGGAAACTGTACATCATGCAATAAGAAAAGATCCTTGAATGCCACGCTCACCCGGCCACCTAATCCCCGCATGTCCCTAAATGATTGTTCTAGACTCCGGACCTTTCTAAGCATTTCTTCGTGATCAGAATTTTTTATCGGCTTTTCAGCTCCCATTGGGACTTCAGGATGAGGAGCATATGAGTAATGCTCCCATGCTTTGTAGGTAGGTTTCGGAGGATATTATTGGGGGTCATAACCTTGAAGCAGTGGTTCACTGGATGACCTATGCAGTGTATGAGGCGGAGGTGCCACATGGATATGAGCGATTGGCGGGGAAGGGTGAGGAGTGACTTTGGGTAGTGAGGCTGGGTGTTGAAAGGTAGCACCCTGATGCTGTGAGTACATAGGAAATCTTGGAGGCGGATCAGTGACGGATTGGTCAGGTGCTTGAGCCAGTGGCATGATGAAGGTTGGGTTGACAGGGTAGGTCGGGGGCGGCTGTCCTCTTGCCCATGCCTGGTACATCTCGGCTATTTGGTGTTTAAGCTTATACATTTCCTCATTCATAGCATTAATGTGTAATTCCTCTGCCTCATTCGAGGGGTCAATAATGCTGATATCAACTTCTTGATTAGCCATGACTTGTTTGATTTTCGACCGCGTGTTGTAGGAGTGAGTTGCTAGAACGCCTACGCATACCAGTCACCTGTCTTATTTGGAACTTGAATCACAACTCTAAAGACTCGTTAGTGGTTAGGCTCTTGACACATAAGTTGCCACATATTGGGTATGTATGCACATAAACGACAATTGGTCCCTATATGCATTAGTTGCTTGCGTCATCCTGGCTTTTATTTGGGACGCTACCTTTTGTTTTAGCCTTATTCTCTCCCTCTCCCATATTTATTCAATTTCCAATTAAATTATGGTGCAATCCTATGCAGATTGCCCATGTATCATGTCCCCGCATGAATCAGACCGAGCGTAATTCTTGCAAACAAAAGCGAAGCATAACATATTTAAGGAAAATTTCTAGAACAACCGACTTTAATTACAAACACTCGAAAGGTGATAGATTAAACAACTGTTGATAAATGAACAATAGACTCGAACAACAACCAACAATGCATAATAAACTAATAGACTTTAAAATCTAATAAATTAGTAGTGCAATCTTTAGGAGTACATTAATGCCTCAAGTGCTCCTTGGCCTCGTGGGGCATCATTCGGCCTTGCCGCTGGCCTACGTGATAAACTCCCATGGAGGTGGTAGAGATCTTCCATCACTTGTCGGACAAAAGTCATGGCGGTGGCAAAGAACATGGATTTTGTCATTTCCTCGCAACGGCTGCACCTTGTGGTGATGTAGTCTGCGATTGCCCGTACTCTTTTCCTAATAACACCCTTTTCTTGCAACAAACGCCAAATTTTTTCAGCCCTTGCCTCTAGATTTCGCTCGGCTACCTGGTTCAGTTCCTGGAATTGCCTCAAATCCATCTCCAACCTTTCTATCGCTGCAGAAAAATGTTCCCTCTCGATTTTGAGATCCTCGACTTGCTTGGCTACCCTGCCCTCAGCCATGACGACCCTCCGTTTTAACCTAGCAACTTCATTGTCATGTTTTTCCTTGAATTTCTCAATGATGCAGCCTCCTTCCTCCGCACTTTTAGCTAATTGCCTCCGAACCCTAGATTGCTCGCCTTCTGCCTTATTCAGATCAAACCCATATTCGGTTACTTTTAGCCTCAAATATTCTATGATTTTTTCATCCATTAAGCTCCTTGGAGTATTTTCTGCGGCTGCTTTCATCTTCTGGATTTGGGCTCGCAACGTCTCATTTACTTTGGTTAATGTTTTCTTTTCTCCCTCATCTGCTGCGGCTTGCAAGCCATTTTTTAAATTCAGTTCTCGGACTTGACTTTCCAATCATCCTATGGTGGCCTTGTACTCATTTCCTTGGCTAGCTAGTCCTATTGTTCATGTGACGTTTCAATGAACTCCTGGAGGTGAGGCCTTTTGGGCGGTCTCTCGAACTCAATTTCTCTCCTGTACCAGGCAAGGTATCCCGGTGACACTTCGCCTCTGGCCCAATCCTTTACGAAAGTGTTGGCTGTCAGGTATTGGCATTCATTCCAAATAATATGGACCATTGCTTCGGGGAAGTGACAATCCTGATGTCCATTCTATTTGACTGGCAGTGAGGGACTGGAGGTAAGAAGCCCATTTTGCTGCACCTTCGGGTAAGCTGAGCTTTTCAGTTCTCATGTGAAACTCCTCTATGCAAGTTTTCTTTGTGGACCCATAACTCATGAATCGAGGGAAGTGGCATAGATGCTCTGTCATCCACATTTGTAATAATAGATTACACCCCTCAAAGAAATGGTTTCCGGCCTTGCAAGCTATGAGAGCGCGAAAGATCTCGGCAACTATCATGGGCGCGAGTGTGCACTTGGCCTGCGTAAAGTGCTTGAAACACATGCTATCATTATGTCAATGTTCCCATCCGTTCTAGGAAATATCAGAAGCCCCAAAAGAGCCACCATAAAAGCGAAGCGTATGTGTTCTTCCCATTTGACACGATTTCCCTTACTGCAGACTTTGTTCTCTAGATTGTTGAATCCCCTTATGTGACCATATTTGGAATACAGGAATGAAAAAGTGCAGAACCCTGCCGCCAAGTTGAAATCATGTACCACTCTGCTTATTTTCAAGATATCTAAGAATTTATGCACCGTTATCACTCTTGGAGCAACTAGATACTTGTGTCTCAAAGGAAGCTCCCCATTTCCAATATACCCCGCTTTTTCTTCCAATGTTGGAGTGAGTTCAAAGTCTGAGAAGTAAAAACATTGTGTGCCGGGTCCCAGCATGTAACTAATGCTCATATGATGTCTCCTAGGGGCACAATCTCCAATAACCCAGGGAGGCCCCCCAAATACTTCTTTGTCTCGTCTTGATCTTCCCTACCTAAATCATTCAACCACAACCGCAACTCCAAAGGGATTCAACTTACAAATGAAAAAGGTCCGGTTTGGATTGTGCTCATGCTGCGCATTTAATAAGGTGAATTAGTGACGTGTAAATTTATTCCTGTTTGACTTCAAAATCAAGAAGGAATTACTTTGAAATTTATTTTCTAAAACCATGAGCCCAGTTGTGAACACGGCCTTTTATCACTACTGGAGGAAGCTTTCAATGTTGTGTCCGATAGCCGGCCAAAATATAAAAAGACCCAAAGGTGTCCATTTTTGCGAAATTAGCCTTCCAGTGTCCCATTTTGGAGAATTTGCCTATTTTTGACAATAACAGCGTCACCCGATTTATTTAGGATGGCAAATGAAAATTTGAAAATTATTAAGGGTATTTTTGCACCAGGGAGGTTGGACCCGGTGGGGGTTGCCTATGTATCCTACACTCGATGAGAATCAAACCGGCGTAGTTCGAGGAACACAACTTGTCAAAACCAAAAACTCGGTTGAAAAGCCTCTTTTTCTTTTGTTTTTCCGTTTTTCCCACTCTTTTTTTTAAAAAACAAAAAATCCGACAGCATTTCGGCGCTACTTGAGCATTGGTTTTACAAGACTAATGATTAATCTCAGTCAACCCTAATACCACTTATTTTCTTTATTTTTTCCCGCATTCACAAGCCGGTCAGCATGCAAATCCATAAAAACTAAGCACAAATGGAACATAATAATTATCGGGATGGTCTTTGCATTTCGAGTCACCTGTCCTAGACAGACCCAACCCCTGTGTTGAGTCTCCTAGGTCGAATGCATGATGCAGATAAACGTTCCTACTAGGGATCCAGCATGAGTTCAAGTTATACTAAGTTCAATACCTGGGTATTTGTTCTAGACTATGTACCAGAGTGGACAACTCTAGTCGAGGAGGGGGCTACTTACCGGGGACCCACAAGATCGTCGGGATTTGTAACTTTTCAGAGCCTCTTTCTTCTTTTACGGTATGACACTAACATAATAAGGAGTCTCGACCAGTGAGCACATCCCCGAAGATAAAGAGAGAAGGGTTTCGTAACAGTTTACATACAGCTCAAAATTAAAGCGGTAAAAGCATCATTTTTCACATTTAGTCAACATATAGAATCCAATAATTAAACAAAGCCAAATACAACAATTATTCTAAGCTAGAATTCTTGAACCCTGAACTAGAGATTCAGGGTTCCGGCCCCAGCAGAGTCGCCAGAGCTGTCACACTTCCTTTTTGGCTATCTACAATCCGGCGAAAGGCGTAGATAAGGGAGTTTTTCCAATTAAAGGACAATCGAAAAGAGATTTATTTATTTAAGAGAATTTCATAGTCGCCTGTTGGGAGATTTATGGTGTCCCAAGTCACCGTTTTAGAATCCCAAATTGAGGAAAAGAATGACTCAATTTATAGTCCGCGAACCAGAAATCCAAGTAAGGAATTCTGTTAACCCGGGAGAAGGTGTTAGGCACTCCTCAATTTCGTGGTTATAGAACGGTCACTCAACTGTTATATTTTGCTTAAATTATCTGATTTTAAACATTTTTTAAATTGTGTGCTTTTTGACTTTAAACCACTTTTATTATAAGTTAAAAAAAAAGCGAATTGCAACGTCATTAAAACATGCCTCGAACCACGTCACAAAAATGCACCTGTGGATTTTGGCACATTCAAACTTCGTTGAGATTTGGATTTGGGGCACATAAATGTGCACCCGCATTTAGGAAAGGTAAATTATTAAGCTAACGTGCCTAAAAGCAATATTAGCATTAGCGTCCCTCAATTCTGAGGGTATCACATTAACATGTGAAAATTGTAATGGGGTAACACTATTATATCACAAAGGGAATGAGTGAATTAATTTTTTGAGGGATAATAACATTATCTGGGTTGACACATAAAAATGGCTTAGATCCAGAATGGGCCCATTGAAGGGACGAGTTTGGCCCAATTGAAAACAATAAGGAAATAAAGGACTTGGCTGACATTTCCATTCCCTGTGACCCGTTTTCAAAGTCTTGGACACATATTGGGCCCCAATGAGGCAACCAAGTGGACTTTATTATCCAATCTCAAGTCAAGTCTTCAAAATGCATAAATTATCAAATTTGCATTTGTGTACACTTACCAAATAATATAAAATGACACCCAGGTTTAATCACTCATGAAACTTGATTTCTTTTTGTTCGAATCAAAATTAAAGACCAAAATATGAAAGCTAAAAACCAATTGCTTTGTGAGCCTTGCATCTGAACGCTACGAATCATCATTTTGACTACTAAGTTAAGGAAAGGATCAATCAGATAAACAGATTAGCAATGGGCTAACAATCCCCAAAACAACTACATCAAGTCCTACCAGTCAACCTGTAGCCACACAACTGATTCATTAAATAGTTTATGTTTAAAACCTGCAGCTTCACCTAAATACGCAACATACAAGGCACAATTAAATGCTGACCTCAGAACACAATAACATGACTAAGAAAGAAATAAATTTGCATCGAGCTAATCATGGCTAAAATACTACTCATCATCCCTAAGTACATTTATCAGCATTTCAATCAAAACACTTCTGAAACTAAATATTGCAGCACAAGTAAATGAAGAAAGCATGTATAACTGACTATAGACTACTTTAAACATTATTCCATACTTCAATCTCCAACTTCATTACATGTAGATAATGACGAAGTGTTGTTAGGAATACCTGGAAATGGAAAGGAAAAGGAGTGAGGAATCAGCAGCTAACAACACAGAATCAACAATAAATAACCACTTTCTCCACCCAGAAAATGATGCAAATAGACCATAAACAACTTCAAAACCCAGTAGCTAAGTAGCCCAGACTCAAGACCCAGATCCAAGCAAATTCAAACCCCAAATCAAAGAAACAGTGAACTTCCACAAAGCTTAACCCAAAACCCTTTCGAATTCAATATCAAACCATCCCAAAATCTCAAAATGAATATGAATTTCCCCTTTCGAATGACAAAATCAGAGATAGAAATTCAATATAACATGGATTTTTATTTTAGTTTTCCAGTCACCTCTGATTTTCTATGTTTCTTTAGTTCTCTGGTTCTTCAGATTTTTCACCTTGTCCCCTAATGGAAAGAAAAAGGTCCTTAAATAGGCATGTCTAAGGCAACCCTATCCCAACTAGTAATTCCCCATTTTATCCCTTTCAAGCCAATTTTGTTTTACCTTTTTACCCCTCTAAGGATCTGAAAACTCATGCCCCTAACAAACTCATATCCTTTTATATCTTCTAGATGCTTCCATTTTAACATAATTGATTCTTACCTAAACTAAGATCCCTGAATTACCCCTGCCCAATCAATTATTACACACTTCAACTTTCCCTTTGAGACTCTTATAGTTTTTACGTTAACAATTTATTCCCCTAAACTCGACTAAAATGTCACAAACAAACATAATTGAATGCTAAGAGTTTGAAACAAATCAAAATGGAATTCCAACAACAACAACAACAACAACAACTACCCAGTATATTCCCACCAGGTGGGATCTGGGGAGGGTAATATGTAGACGAGCCTTACCCCTGCCCGAAAGGGCAGAGAGGCTGTTTCCAGTCGACCCTCGGCGTATAGGAAAAAAAAGGGAAAGTTGCATTAAAAAAAAAGGTAAAATTAGAAACACAAGCAAGACAAAACAAAATAATAAAGCACATGTACTCCCGTAGAAATAACGTAAATAATTATGGAAACATAAGCAACATAAATACGGTCGCATGCAATAATAACAAGCAGTAACTACCATACTAACAACCCTCTGGGTACATAAGCTAAAACACTAATCACATATGGGTAACCCTACTATCCCACACCCAACCACAGGAAAGGCGTACGGAGAACTCTATGAGCCCCTAGCCTACAATCCTGATTCTAGACCTCCAGACTCCCCTATCAAGGGTCATGTCCTTGGTAACCTGCATTCTGGTCATGTCCTGTCTAATCACCTCTCCCCAATGCTTCTTAGGCCTCCCTCTCCCTCGCCGACCACCAACAATCTCCAGCCGCTCGCAGCTCCTCACCGGGGCATTGGGGCCCCTCCTCCGAACATGCCCGAACCACCTCAGCCTCGCTTCCCGCATCTTCTCGTCCACCGGGGCCACCCCTACCTTCTGTCGAATAACTTCATTCTTGATCTTATCCAGCCTGGTGTGCCCACACATCCACCTAAGCATCCTCATCTGCGCAACCTTCATTCTCTGAACATGCGAGTTCTTCACGGGCCAGCACTTCGCCCCATACAACATCGCAGGTCTAACCACGGCTCTGAAAAATTTCCCCCAAAATGGAATTCTTCAACAAAAATGCAAATACATCTGGCAATTAGAAGAAACGTAATATGAATAACAAATAGTGTTCCTGATATCACTTAAACTAGCATGCAAACGAAGAAGTGATGACAAACTTGTCACAATCAAAACTAATCAAGAACTAGAATGAATCTGCATCTAGGCTACCCGACCTGAGACAACCAAATAAAATCTACACAATTTGACTTAACTGGATAAATCCAGACTTAATTCGAAACTCCTAGTCTGAATTAAATAAAAATAAGATAGGGAGGAGGATGACAAGAAATGAAACAGAATTGAAAAAGGTTTCCTAATTGAAAATTCCTTGAGACGGAATTCATTAAAAATTCGAGGTACAACCCCAAAATTTGTTCGAAATTTTGACCTCAGGAACCCTAGATTTAGGAAATGTGTAATTTTGCCATCTTCAGGTGAATATTTGGTGACATGTGGCTATGTATGAGGGTAATCACTGCCTAGGTTAGGGTAAGGGTGGTGAGGAGGCTTATGGGTGTTGATTTGGAGGTGGTTTTCCACCGGTCGCCTTCGTAGACGGCGGAGCTACCGTATTTTGATCGAATATTCGAGCACATCGGTGATGATTCGAGGGATGACCTTCATGGGATTAGGAAGAGGAGAGTGGGGTGGTTCTATGGTGTAAATTTGGAGGCATTGGGGTTACGTCGGTTCCGCCGGCGGATGGTAGTGTTAGGGTTGCTCGTTGGTGGCGTTACACCAATGTTAAACTGTACGAGGAGGAACCGTTTGGTATCTGATGTTATTTCACAGGATTTGGACACTTTTGTTTGATTTGGGAGGTAGTTTTAGGGTCGTTGGATGATCCGCATTGAAAGGCTAAGATTTGATTTAGGACAAGGGCTTCCGAACGTTGTCGTTTGCCTAAGGGTTGGTTGGACCGGGTTGGGGGCGGAGGGACTGGGCATTCAGGTCTAGGTTTTAATTCTTTTAGACTGGTTTTAATTACAATTGGCCCCAAAGAGTGTATATAATGGAATTGTATTTTCAAGTTCCTTTAAATCTTTTTCTTTATTTTATTTCCAAAATATTTGAAACATACAAATTCCTAATTACCCTAAAAAAACCTAATTAGCCATACAATAATTATTACCACATAATTAAAAAGATTAAAAGGAAACAATTACCAAACAAACAATCTTAAATGCAAATTAAGCAATTTTTTGAATTTCCTTCTCCAATTACTAATTAATTTCTAAAAATGCGAAATTACTCCTAAGTGCACATGTCTCATGTATTTTTTATTTTTGTTATTTAAAAATGCACAGAAATGCCAACAATTAACACAATACTGCCACGAAAAATAAAAATTGCAAATAAACCAATGAAAACTATTTTGTTTTTATTTTACGGGAGTAATTCATATAGGGAAAAAATCACATGCTCACAAACCCAAAATAATAGTATACCAATGTGTGTGCCATGAACTAGTGTCACAAGTACTAGGGAAACTAATAGAATGTACAAAAAAATTTACCTATCATACTGTCCGGAACAAAATAGATAGTAAATAACAAAATACGAGAGACTCTGGCATGCTGCTGAATGGCCCAAGAGGGGAAACTCACTGTGAGGTCTTGATCAATAATTCGGAACACGCACTAGACAGGCAGCTGGATGCACCTGCCTCAGATCATGTACAGTTAAGTACATAAGGCGTAGTATTAGTACATAAATAATATTTACCCTAAAAGTATCCAGCCTAACCTCGAAATAGTGACGAGGGGTCGACTTGACACCTACTAGGTCAATAACAATATAGTTTAAGTATTGCGCTAAGCATGAATAGCATGGATATAAGGACAGTTCAATTGCAAGGAGAAATAAGATATTCTTTCTTAGCAACATATTAATTTCAGTCATATCTTGTAATAAGTTACATTTTAAAGCATTTATGCAGTGTAGTTCACGGAAAGTTTCAGATAAATAACATGCGCATATTGTGTCGAGGTCGTACAACCCGGTTTGACATAATAATAAACTGTGCACTGCCATATGGTCAAATAACGCGAACCATAGATGCATCTATTATCTACATAGGCGATCGACCTGATCCACAAATAGCAATTATTATCAAATTAGCACACATTGCTCATTTATAGACAAAAATTTCATACAAGTTCCCAAGTATGTGAGTATACCCGTCTATATTTATTTACCAATATCTAACATGTCCTAAGTGATCTTAATAGCATGCAAGAACGCAATCATTTGCAAGTATAGCATGATACAGTTCTTAAATTTCCTGGACAATTAGCATAATAGTAGCTACATATGGACTCTTGTCACAAGGTATATACGTAGCCTCCACAGATAGTCACACATATTTATTGAATTCTCCTATGGGGAAAGCTGCATCTTACGAGGTTAGAAACGAGATTCACCTTGCTCCAAAGATTATTTCTAAATTCAAAAATGCGCTCAAACCCTCAAATCGGAGCCGAACAACCCAAAACTATTCAAATGGGGTACGAACTAGTCAATAGATGCTCAAGAATCCATATTCTAACTATTAAATTAATTTCCCAACCCTAAATACAAGGTTCCTAAAATTCATCTGCGGGCCCACGTTCCCAGATTCTGGAATTTTGAAGAAATTTGTTACCCATAACCTAAGAATCAATAATATATGATTTCTTCTATATTCCATAGCAATTTTGTGGTTAAATCTTATTTTTGTATAATCCCTAGGTTTTACTGTAAACCTATAATCTTCACTATATTTACATGTGGCAATCAACCCCTAAACTATATACTAAACTCACATTATGTAGAAATAACTTACCTCACAATACTAGGCTGAAGTATCCCCTTTGGAAGCTCCCAAATTGCCCAATAATTGAATGAAATGTGCCAAAAATGACACATTCTCGTATTAAATGAAGGCAAGGGGTCTAGGGGACCACTTGATGCGGTCTAACTTTTGCAAGAGGTCGTCGGCTTCTGTAGAATTGGGTTGGGATAGCTGGGGCCATATCTGCGGTCTGGGATCGCTTCTGCGGAACCTGGGATCCTTCCTTTGGGCCGTAGCTGAAATTGGTGAGCCGCTTCTAAGGTCTCGCACCTGTGGCTAGCCAACCGCATGTGGGGTTATGAAAGAAGTGGAGCTTGAGCTCCTTCTCAATTTTCTAACTTAAGTCGAGCCTCATCCGATTGATGCTCGGGGCTTACGAGGCCCTGACCAAACATACCGAGAAGTTTAGAATAATAAATCAGACTTTATCCAACCCTCACAATGCGCAAAACAATGCCAAATCTTAGAATCACACCCTAAAACCAGTTGAATCAAACATATGAACTTCAAGTTTTTCAATCTACTACTAACGTGCCGAAACGTACTTATACTACTCGGATTGACACCAAATTTTGCGTGAAAGTTTTCAATGACAATACAGAACTATTCCTAGTCTCAGAATATCGCTTAAACCTCGATAACACAAAAACCCACTCCAAACCAAACTTTAAGAACTTCAAGATCCTTAAGGAATCAACTTTCACTATTTGGCGCCAAAATGCTTTCAGGTCATCCAAAACCTGATCCGGACATACGCCTAAGTCCGAAATCATCATATAAATCTATTGGAACCTTCAATATTGTGATTCTGAGGTCATTTACTAAAAATATTGACCAAAGTCAAATTAGGTGTTTTAACCCAAGCGTAAGGAACCAAGTGTTCCAATTTCATTCCAAACTCTTCCAAACCCCAAACCAACCATCCCCACAAGTCACAAATCAGTAAAAGCGAATACGGAAAAATAAAATTTTAGGAGAACGTGATTCTACCAAGAAAAATGACCTTTTGGGTCGTTACAAGCGGTTCACATTTTAATATTATGTTGGATCGGGACGTACGACCTCGGCATGTTTGCACATGACTTAATTTTTTGTTATGGAACTATTGATGATTGATGTGGCCTTATTGGCTAGAGGTAAATCATTATAATATGAAAATAAATCTCATATTAACAAAAGAATTGCGTACCTCCTTCATGTTATTGAGTTTGCAGTCGTCTTATAAAACCTATGATTAATCATATTATCGATATATCATTGTTGGCCGTAGTAAGTTTTAGATTTAACCTCTCATCACTACTTCTTCATAATTAGACTGGTTACTTACTGGGTACACATTGTTTTCGTAATCATACTGCACTTGATATATATTTTGTTGTACATGCACATGTATAACTAGTGGCCTAGTGAGTGCAACGACATGGTTGAAATTGGACTTAGATAAGCTTCATCTTATGTACGATCCGCAGCCAGTAGAGTCTCGTTCAGAGTATTTGTATTTTCTTTTCTTTCCAAATTTGTATTCTAGATAGTAATTGTATTTTATTATTTTTTCTAGTAAATTTTCATGCATCTGTGACACTGGGTTCTTAGATGATTATGGAATATTTGGTAGAAAAAGTGGGAAACGTTAGTATTTTTCTATAAAGTTCATCTTTTACTAGTTAAATTAAAGGAAATTTATGATTTTCTAAATATTAAAGAGAGAATTAAATTAAATGTTTAGTGTTGGCTTGTCTGACATTGGTGTTCGATGCCATCACGGCCTTTACAGATTTTGGGACGTGACAACATGGTATCAGAGCAGTAGGTTCACTTAGCTCTCACAAGTCATGAGCATGTCTAGTAAAGTCTTGCGGATCGATACGGAGACGTCTGTACTTTTCTTTGAGAGGCTACAGAGCTATTAGGAGCACTTCCTTTCTTGATTTCTCAAGGTGCGATTTGATTCCTCTGAGGCTTATGCCTTTTTTTCCTTCATATATCTTATGTGATATAAACCTCTTGTTATACATTGGGAATCGGGAACTGTAATGGTACTATAGATATGGTGCAGGATGTTCTCCCCTGCTTATTTGATTGGGCTATTGTCATCGCTTTGCAGAGGCAATTTGGCCGTTTCAGCTAAGTATCAGTATTACCTAAGGTTTATAGATTTGCCATTAATTGATATGAAGATTCGTGTGTTGCTATCACATAGGATTGGTGTAATGGTTGGATGTTTGTCTATGTGTTGAAGTAGTGAATGACTTGGAAGGATGTTTACTCAATTCCAGATTTAGAATTTTATTTCCGGCAAAGGAAAGGTAGTGGGCTATGAATGTTTAGATTTGGGTTGTTGGATTAATGAGGCTTGGTATTTTTGAGTGTGGTAGAGTTCTCAATTGTGATATTATGTCATCGTCCTTATTGAATGTGTTAAGGTTCGTCGATTTTATGGCCTTCTTCAATTTGCCTTTAGGGCAATGTATTGTGAAATGGTGCTCGAGATGCAGTTGTCAGATATAATGTAGAGTAGTGATTTCGTAATCGAATTGGTCCTTCTAGTATTGATTGCTCGATAAAGATGATATTCCAAGAGGTTAGAGTTAGTAGCGGCTCATTTGTTTGGGTTTTTCAAAGATAGATTCGGATATAGAGCGACAATTGGGTGAGGAAGGATAAGGAAAGTCATGTTGGTGGTGTTATGCAGTGGTTAAATTTCTAGAAAGCTCGGTGAATGAAGCAGGAGTTGAGTAGCTGCTTAAAAGAGAGGGTTCGACCAAAGTGGAATAGTGCAGAGTGACATATGGGTTCCGTGGTAGGATAACTACACGCCTTGACAAATGATTAGAGTGATTTTGGGTTCATGATGGACAATGACTAGATCTACGGACTTAAATTTGGAATATTAGCTATTATACGACGGGTGATTTCATACGACAGAAAGGAGTTTCTTGATATGAAGAATGATACAACCTAACTTTGGGTTTTGATGTATTGTTACACATTTAAGTTATGTCCATGAGGAGTGAGCAGACTTGTGTAAATGGTGAATGAGCACGGTCCGAGGATAGGTCAGTAATTTTGTAGTGATTGTTCTTAGCGCAACATTGTTGGAAGAGGTTGGTAGGTACTTACCATAGGTAGGTTATATCCTATGAGTAGGTTAGCAATCCCGTGGTTGACAAAGCTTATACGATGAATTCTAGTAGCTATCTAGCAAGAGGTTGGATATATAAATGTGGCTAGTGATTTAGAGTATTCATGAAATGCTAACATAAGGGCTTCGAGGAATTTGGTGGGTTGATTGTGCAAGATCATGTCAATGGGAGATAAGGAATCTTGGTAAGATCAAATTTTTTGCAATGATTGCATCAAGCTAAGTGGGAGACTTATAATTGGATTGTATAGTTATCTACTTGTGAGGTTTCATCGACATATTAATGGGTTATTACGACTAACGAAAAGAGAACATCTGTGGTGATTTGAGCAAGTATTTGAAGAATGTGTGATATAATTGGCATTATCAACTCATGTTCGAGCTTTGGGAATATTCAGGATTTATAGGGAAAACGATTTAGTTGGGTGATTTTTTGAGAGGGTGTTTATGTGCTAGCAGAGCCTTGAAGCTTGATTATATTCAGGACCAAGTTAGAGTGGGTGACTCTCAACAACGATCCTAGCAGAATAAAAAGTTAAAAGTGTGGCTCCTAAGGATTTTGAGCCTGTGGTGTTGTTGAGTACCGAGCTTTTACAATTAGGAAAAGGGGATTGGAGTGTTCTGTGTAATCTTTGGTATGCAGTGTATCACGACAGGAATGGGAGAAAATGACTTCTGATTCATAAAGAAATTGTCAGCTTGGATGTACCAGTTAAAGACAAGATTATGCCCTCAAAGAGGGTATGAAATGGTTCATGGGTTTTAAGACAATGTGGTCTCGTGGAATGCGGTCACTCGGTACAATAGCATATTGAGTGTGCTATATTTTTATGGAGCTATGATTATTCTTAAGGCAAGTCTAGGGTAAATTAAAAAAAGTAAGATCAGTTAGCAATGGTTGAATCGGCATAATGATGGCAATGATCAGCTCCTTCAACTTGTTGAGGTACTCATGTGATTTATGATGGTATATGCGATGTTTGATGGTTGCTGAAATTGATTTTATTTGGAGGTTTTCAAGTATTATGGCCTGTTATATATAGATGAATCCCGAAAGAGTAATGGTGGTTTAGACAACTACTTGAGGTTGGTACTTCCTATGGATATGGTAATTCAGTCGCATGTTACGATGGTTCTCTTGAAATGAGTTAAATAAAAGGTTTCTATATGCTGAAATGTTTATCCTATTAGTAGTTCAAGAGTTGTGACAAAATTCTTGTACTCTAACACGTTAGCGTGATTAAGTACATCGTTTAGCATGGGATTTTGAAGTTGAGGATCACGATTGCGGTTTGGTGACGCCAAGAATATCACTAGCTCAGATTAGCGGGAAAAATATATTCAGATGGTTAGAGTAAGCTGGTATTTCCCTTAGCATCACCTGAGATCAGTGTCATGTCTAAGAGACTTTAAGCATTGATTTTGGATTTTTTATTTGCTTTACATCATTAGTGCGGCCAGTGGTATGGATGTGCAGACTTTTTACCTGATGTAGAAGATCGTAGGAGCGTATCCCACGAGAAGATGGTGTAAGTATTACAGGTAGTCACCTAATTGACTAAAGAGTGAACCAAGTATACAGATTGGGGTACTATCGTTAATGTGAGAGTTTATGCCTGAAGGGAGCTCGATTTATTTGGTTGTGGTCTCTGGGAGTTTGTTTCAGATTTTACGACTATTCTTGTATTATTGTGAATCCTTGAAAGGTTATTAGCCTAGTACGGTACGATCAGAATCATCTTGATAATTTCATATATGTTGAAGTTTCACATAGCGAGGGTGTCATGAGCAGGATGGCTCTTGGGATTCAGATCATATATCGCACCATAGTTGTGCTTGAGTTTTGTAGAGTTTGGCGCTATCTATCTCCCTATGGATGGTATGATGCACTTGGTGTGCCATTGGCCAATATTCGGGTATTCTATAGTAATGAGAATTCTAACCTGATAAGTATTCCCTTATATAGATTTTTTCTGTGTGGATCGGGTGGCACGCTGCCACGGGTATGTTGTTTGGATTGGATTGTATGCCGCAACAGTGTGATGTTAGTACAATTATCTATATATATTTTTGTATGTTTGTCTCTCATTTTCTGAGGAAGGTTCATAACACCTTTTCGGTTGTCTAATTAGTTATGCAGGTTGAGTAGTTCTTTCTAGTGTTTGTTTTCCTTAGGTATCACATTCAAGTTCATGGCTTCTTGGCATATTGTGGCGTCATAGGAGATTTTTGGCAGTGCTTAAGGTGGCTTATTGCTTGGGAAGCTTATATTGGGTGAGACGCAATTATTGGACATGGTATTTGTGTATTGGATTTATTTAAGGCATGTTAATGAGTGATTATCAATATTCAGTTCAGAATGGGGTAAAGGTTTCGTTCAGGAGAATATACCCCAATGATTTGTTGACTCGGCAGTTGGTTATGAGTTTCTACACATCTCCTTTGTCATGGAAGTATTGCAAGAGCTGGAATAGGACTTATATAAGTCATGAGGTGTGTTGTGAGCATCTCATTAATGAAATTTAGGCTATCACTATCAGAGAATGTTACTTTATTCATGTGAGTTATGCAATGCATAGTGTGCATTCAACTAAGGTATGCAATCATGCATTGGTTCATCACGTAGTGATTAATACGGTGTTCATATGATGGAGCAATCCTGGTAGAGAATTTCAAATATTAGAATTGGACTCTCAGGCTTATTTGACTAAGAAAAAAAGGGAATCTTCGGACGGGGTCAAGCTAATGTGCATAATTGGGTTGTGGCAGCACGAGCAGACGGCGTGTAGAAGGCCAAGACTTACTTGAAAGACCATGGAAGCGTCATAAGGAGATGGTTTACGCTGGTGAGGGAGAGAATGAGAGGGTTTTATTTTGGGGGGGGGGGGTGGGGATCATTTAGGTTTAATTATGGGAAGGAAGGTTGTGAACCGTTGATCAAAATGATCAACAGTCAGGATTAGACGGGGGTATTGGGTCGGGCATAAATATATTGGGCTTAAGGGAATTGGGCCAATTCTAGAGGGTTATTTGGGCTGGTTTGATGGATTAATCCGGAAAATAGTAGGAATCAAATAGGCTATTTGTTAAATATCCAAACAATTGAAGTAAAAATTTATTTATAAAATATTTAATAAATTATAAAAATAATTTTCATGCATAGAAATATTTCAAAACAATTATTCAATATTTTTAAAAATATAATAGAACAATTTATGATAAAATAATGCAGCAATGTATGCATGGACCATACTTGCAATGTTGTTGCAATTGTAACCAAAAGGTTTAAAACTGGTCATTTGCGAAATAATTTAAACTTAATACGATCATAAATAGTAATATTAAACCATGAAATATTACAAGGTCATTTGTGATGTAATTTTATAGTTATTTATATAAATAAAATATTAGGATAAATAAATTTTAAAATATAAAAATTATTAAAAAATATCAATTGATATAAATGCATAGTTATGAAGGTATATATACGCTTTAAAAGTATTATAGGTGAAAATTGGATATCAACAATGAGCTGTTGCTATGTTAGCCCACGATGGTCACAAAAAGAATGAGTTACATAATGGTTCCCTCGGGCCAGCACGACACCGAGTGCCAGCCACGCCTCCCCAGGTGTGGGGCGTGACAAAATTAACCCCATAGGTAAAATAATTCGATATGTGTTTCTATTTGTGGGAGCTACGTACGCACGAGATGACGTGAATATGTGTGTAGATTCTATTATGCTTAAGTCTGGGTACTCTAGGACCCAAAACAATGCTATACTTGCAATATTTCTAACCTTACTGTCAATTTAAATTGCCCAAATCATATCGAATTGGTAAATGAATTTCTAATAGGTTATACTTCATTTTCTTGATCGTTAAAAGAGTATTGACATTTCTTTTGATAAATGCTCCTTGATAAATACTTGATTGATTGCTTGATTGTTTTTTTCCTTTTGTGGAATGGGCCGAACATCTCGGTTGATTCAATAGATATATCTATAGTTCGCACTGTTTGACTCTCCGGCAGTGCACAATTTAATATTATGTCGAATCGAGCTGTTTGACCTCGACATGATTGCGCATGACTTAATTTTTTGTTTTGGAATTATTGATGAATGATGTGGCCTCATTGGCTGGAGGTAAATCGCTAAAATATAAAAACAAATCTTCTACTGATAAAAGAATGGTTTACATGCTTCTTGTTATTGAGTTTGCAGTTGTTGTATAAAACCCATGATTATCATGTTATCGATATCTCATTGTTGTCCATAGTAAGTGTCGCAGTGGACCTCGTGTCACTAATTCTTCTAGATTAGACTAGATACTTACTGGGTACGCGTTGTTTTCGTACTCATGCTACACTTCCTATATATTTTATTGTACATGCACATGTATGACTAGTGGCTTAGTAAGGGTAGCGGCATGGTTGACACGTGGATTTAGATGTGCTACATCTTATGTACGATCCACAGTCAGCAGAGTCTCCTTCAGAGTATTTGTATTTTATGTCCAAATTTGTATTCTGGACAATTATTGTATTTTATTTTATTTTCTAGTAAATGCTCATGCAGTTGTGATACCGGATTCTGAGATGATTATTATGTGATAGTTGGTATTGAAAGTGAGAAACATTATTATTTTTCTATGAAGTTCATCTTTTACTAGTTAAATTGAAGGAAATTTATAATTTCAGAAATATTTAGAAGGGAATTAAATTAACTGTTTAGTGTTAGCTTGCTTGATAGTAATGTCCAGTGTCATTACTGCTTTTATGGATTTTGAGTCGTGACAGTAGCTATAGAAAGTTAATAGCCACTAAACAATAGTAATTTTCAAAAATTTATCTTTATTAATTCAACCATTTTAACCAGCCTAAAACCAGTGCAACTCGCTCATTTGATACCTGTAGACGAAAGATACCTTTCAATTTGCATGAGATTCTTAGTTCCTTAGAGGTTTTTTTTTTCTTCAGATCTTGAATCCATGAAGCACCTTCGGCTTTGTTTGTATGATTTTGAAGAGGTACATGCGGAAAAATTTCTGCATTAGTCTTTCCTCGTTTTCATTGAATTTCTTAGTTTTCCTTCATATGAAAGGAAAAGTTAATCTTCGTTTTTTCTACAGTACCAATTTACATTTTCAGTCTCCCATCTATGCTCGGGTATCTTATCAATTACTATATTATATAACGGAAAAAGGTTATTGTGTGTATTATTCATATAGTAATAAGTAGAACATTTCGTTATTAAAATGTTTACATTCTGATGTACCTACTAAGTAAGAGGAGGAATAAGGGTGCATGCATAGGTGGGATCCGACTTTGCATAGGCATAGATGATTGCATGAAAAACATTTGGATGCCAATACACAGACAAAGTCCTTTGAACAATGCTAAACCTTAGAACTTCACTCTTATTAGTGGAAGCGGATTCATGATTTTAAAGTTTATAGGTTCTAAATTAACCATTAAATTCATGATTTTTACATATATATAAACTAAGCATAAAGTTTTCGTCCAACCTCATCGCTAAAATTGTGGTTCCGCCCTTACTTATAAGGAAGCAAACAAAGTCTTCAATTAGCCCAATTAACTTTAAGAGAAAATAAAATTATTTCTATCCTCCAAATTACGAGTATGCCATTAGTACCCAGCATTATATATGCGCAGTTGATCTTTGTAAGATCCATGATTTCGTCAAACTTGGACAAGGTTAAATTCATCCGTTGCCTTCTTCGTTGGTGCCTAATCAAAGCATGGATAGAAATTATTGCATTTTCATGTTATGATAAGATTGTAATAATGAACTTTTCTACTATAATATAAAATAGAAGCTAAGACGAGCTTCCGCACAATTGCTGCGTTCCCACATGAAGTTTGGATATTACGTGAACTGATCCTTCACCTAATGGAAACCTCTTGTTTTCGATTATTGTCTTTCCTGTGTAGCACGGTGCACTAAGTTTCCGTTATGCGTGTGGTCTAGGGAAAGGCCGGACCACAAAGGTATATTGTACGCAGTCTTACTTTGCATTTCTACAAGAGATTATTTTCACGGCTTGAATTCGTGACCTCCAGGTCACATGGCAACAATTTTACTAATTAGGCGAAGACTCTCTGCTATCTTAGCCTATGCATGCATGTATAGAATTACTTTGGGAAGGAGGATTAAAGAACACCTTCAAAGTAATAGTTTTGAGTTTTCCTTGTGCTTATAAGACGTAGCTAAAAAATTTGTTAACAAAAAGAGAAATCAGTTTAGCTTCATTAACTAGGAAAAATAACAGCAAAAATCAACAAAAATACAGGAACCTGATCAATAGCATATACGAACTAGCTCTCTTCAGATACGTACCAAGACTTTCTCGAATTATTTTGAACTTCAAAATAATAAACTTATGATAATTTTGATGTCAGGTGGCTCCCAGAGTTCCCCCAAACACTTCAGTAGGCATTAATAATTAATATACCCTTCTAAGTTCTATGTTAGGGCATTTTTTAAATCCCAATGAAGTAATTCAGGAGAACTCTAGGGGGAAGCTGACCTTTTTTGATTACTAGTCTTCAATTGCTAGTTGATAGGAAATGATGCTCTCTCTGAATTGGAGAAAATTACCTATTTATAGGGAAGCCAATAGAATATAATTCATGTGGTACGTAGTTGTGAGATAAGTAGTGATATTTCTGATACCAAGAAAACAAGGAAAATCCATTTTGATCGGATTGAACTTGGTCACAATTGTGTGTTGAATGCAAGAAATGGAATCATACTTTTGTAACAAGTGACCACAAATCTCTCTACCTTTTGGTACATTGCTGTACGAGTTTCCGTTTTGAACTACGTCTATACACAGTAGTATGGAGAATGTTTGTTGCAAAATATAATTTAGTTTACAGTCTTTCTATTGGGGGGCTTCAATGAATTAGTGAAGTTAAAATTCTAAATTTGTTCCCAGAATAATGAAAAAGAATATTGCTCCACCTTTTGCAGCTGGAAAAAGTACACTGTAGATAAAGAAAGCAAAACGATAGTAACTTTGATTCTCATCCTTCCTCTAGCAATTTTCAATGTGCATAACCTAAATCTATTGTGCAAATTAAGGTAGGAAAGGATGTTGACACTCTTATAATTGCCAAATTTGTTAGTAAATTTACCTTATAGCAAAAAATTTCGACCATGCATGCTAATCAATGGCCTGGTTTTGCAAGGTGCATGAGAATCAAATATGAAAAAAATTTCTATTATTTGACGTGATAATTGACCAAGTGTTTGAAACTAACGACGCGAGTGCCGTATTTTAGCAAGAATATTTTTAATTATGTATGGTTATTAAGGAGTACCTTAAATTTCAAATATATACAAGATATATTCATTTTTGATATATCTAATTTTTCATAGGTTTATATAGCTACAAGCTGATTTCATGAAAACACTGTAATAGATTTCAACAAAAACAAAGGTAAGGTATATTTCCGTTTTTGAATATGAAAATGGGCATTACAGTACCACTAAAATTTGAAGATAATTATGTACATTATAGAAAGAAGGATTAGTCACCTTCTATAGTAAAAGTTGAGAATCTAATTTAAATAAATACTTTTTAAAAAAGTTATATTCCACAATTTATTTTTTTATAGCCAAATATCTATTTAAGATCATCTCCTACTATTAAATCATAAAATATATTTTGTATTATTTTTCTCTCTCCACTCAAATTTGTCATATCCCCTCAAATTTTTCGTATCCCCAACCCTATACCTATATCTATTCCCCCCACCCCACCCTCTCTCTCTCTCCTCTTCCACCATCATCTTACTACCACAACGTTTTGGCCAAGCATCAAATCCATCCAGTTGAAGGAAGGGATACGTTTAATGTATTCTCCCTCTATCCTTCATCCAGTTGAACGAAGGGATACATTCAAATCCATCCCCTACCCCATTTCTATACTCTCTGTATCTCTCTCTCCCCCTCTCTTATCTTACTACCAGAACTCTCCGGCAAAGCATCAGAATTAGAGTTTTCCGGCAAAGACATTTCGGCTGCCGAGCAATCATCCGATATAGAATTTTTCTCCGGCGTAACAACGGAAACCCAAGAAAATGGTGATGGCGAGCGAGGATTATATATTGATGCTACTTCAATATCAGCGCCGTGTTGAGGACTACTTGTGCCAACGGTGCTTGTAAACTCCGTCGAGACTGTAGACTGCTGACGACGGCTCCGGTGTCTTCAATTATGAAGAATAGGCTTATTGAAGTGCACGTGAGGGTATTGTGGTAACAGGAACATTGGTGTTTCGAGTCACAATCACGGTCCTCTCGACGAGACGATATTAAGGTTGTTCTTGAACAAAGACGACAGAGTTTGGGGCTGAGCTACTTGAATTTTCGATTAATATATTTCAATGTATTTCAATGTACCTCGTTGTATTTTCATGTATTTTATTATATTTATTGTTTTTTTACAATTTTATTTCAATGCATCTCGCTATATTCCATGTATTTCATTATATTCATTGTCTCGTTGTATTTGATGAATGAATTCATATATATTTTTAATTAGTATAATTTATGTATATATATATATATATCTTTATGTGGGTGTGTGTATCCAATTTCTCTATTTTTTTTTTGTATTTATCGGCGGGGAAAAATATTAAGCATATTTTCTCCATAGATTGCAATGTTTCTGGGGTAATTTTCGGTCGAGAATATTTTTTTATTACTGGAAATACAAATTTTGTGTGTTATAATTGAGTTTTTTGGGTTATATTAGGAGTCTATTATGTTAATTGATTCACTTTCCATTTTAAAAACAATTGAATATACCATGAATTGGCTATTTACGCTACTGTATTCACAAATACTTATCGTGAATGCAGTCTAATACAGTGGAATAATATAATATATCTAGCTGTAATCTTTTGTTTCATGTCGTGAATACAGTCGAATACAAAAATCTTTCTAACTTTAATCCAGTGTTTCACACCTACAAATGCTACTGTATCATGAATATAGTAGCTTAAATACATCGAATACACTCTAGAAAACCTGAAAATGTAGCTATAGGAAGTAATATAGTAAATAACTACAACTAGCTAATAATCACTAACACATAGTTGTTTCTGAAAGTTTCTCTAGAAAGAATTACGGATCTAATTACATGGCCTAGTAGCCCAATTAAAGATAGCGTAGGTTTGAAGTCATTACCCAGCTGGCCCAGGTTGTATATACTTTGAAATCTTTAGCCTGTTTCTAAAGACATACTTCTAGGTTTTTTCTCTTTTTTTTCTTCTTTCCCAGCATACTCAATCTCTCTTCACTCTCCTCCCTCTTCATTCTTTATAAAATTACAAAAACATTTTATACAAACTCGTGATAATTGCCTTTGAGCACTCAAGTGAAGAAGCAAAAACAAATGTTATAATATTTTAGTAATTTTACTGCTCTATATAGATGTGCACAATGGCTCTTTAATCCTCACATTCTATGTTAATAGGATTTTGATTTTTCAGTTAATTGACAAAAAATGGTTAAGGAACCACAATAAAATTTGGTATATTAGTCCAAAAACTATCAGATTTGGCCTAAAGATATTAGATCTTTCCTAAAAGAGCATCTCAGACGACCTCGTCTCACATTTTCTTATTTCTCTTTGTTTTCGTTTCAAAATTTGCTACTAATGAAGCCAGATTTGAATGCCAAGACCTCACCGGAAAATTCAACACCGGCAACCATCGAAAACTGTAATGTGGTGATAGGTAGAAAATATTTTCTAGTGTAAATTTGTATAGGTAATGTTTATACACATTTATACAATATTGTATAAATACGTATCAGTGTCTATATCAGCGCACAATGTAGTATAAATGTCATGACCCTAAACCCAAAATCGATCGTGATGACGCCTCTCGTGAAGACAAGGCCTGCCGAAACACTTCCAGTTCACTTTAAGCAGTTAGAATAATAAATACTAAGTCTTTAATAGAAATCAAATCCCAAAAACACAGCCCGACATTGGGGTGTCACCAGTCATGAGAATCTAAAACAATACAACAAGTTTGAGAGTCTACTCACTACTACATAACTGAATCAAAAGGGAAATAACAAAGAGGGAGAATGCACTAGGCTGTGAATCACCAAACAACTACAAAGTAAAAATCCGAAGATATGCTAGAACTATCAACCCTCAGTAGCAGGACCTATAGCGCCTGAATCTGCACACAGTGGTGCAAGGAGTAAAGTGAGTACTCCAACTCAGTGAGTCATAACGATAAATGAAGACTAAACGAAATAAATCATGTTAAACACAACAATTAAACAGTGAAATCTCATAAAACTCCTTTTACACAGTTAAACAATTAAAGGAAAAGTAACTACGAAGGAAAACACACAAGAACTACCCCTCGGGCTCAGTAATACAATAGGATTATCCCCTCGGGCTATATCTCATATCACAATGGGTACCGTGCTCAGCGGGGGTGAACAGACTCCAGGAGGGACCCCTTATGTCCCAAGCGCAATATCAAGTCATCTCATGGCATCATAAACAGGCTCTCGTCCTCATATCAATAACAAGCCACAGTGTGGTGTACAATCTCAGGCCCTCGGCCACATCATCATAGTAAGTATATTACCGTTACGTTGTGTAGCCCGATCAAAAAGTATCCTCACGATACATTCCCTTGGCCTTACTGAGTCAGAATCTCATAAACCCTCGGGCATCTGAAAAATATGAAGCTCGGCTCAAAATATATTTAAAATTATCATTTAAGGTGATTAAATAGAATAACATAGCTGAGTTGAAAACAATAAAAATATGACATGAGTAAGCACAAGTATGAAATCAAACAGTACGGAATATATTAGTAAAAATCCTCGAAGGGTCCAAACAGTTGGCACAAAGCCCAAATATGGTATTTAGCACAAAACATATATAGCAATACCAAAAAATTTGTTGTTGAGTAAACAGTAAAATAATCATTCACGATGGACTAATGTCACGACCCAAACAGGAGGGCCATGACTAGCACCCGACCATACTTGCCGAGAACCAACGTACATTTTATCTAACCTTCTTTTGTACCTTTTAGGCTAACGAGATCAATATAAATGATTGATATGGATCATGGACAACCAACAATAAAATATGATGGCATGAGCATACATAACATGTGATGACCAGACAATCAAGAAACTATATATAAGGTACGAGCTACCACACTGCCATGAAAGATTATACAACAAAAATTCATCTGACAAGGCATACCAAACTATACATGAATCGAAACCTGTATATGAGCCTCTAAAGGAACATAAGTGCTGCAGCATAGCCGGAATAGGGTCCCAACATACCTATAATGTCAATAACAAAAATTCATACAAAGTCCATGACAAGTTCGGAGAAGGCATTTCGTCAATCACCGCTGATTTGGATAGCATACTGTCGTGCGAAAGCTACACCTGCCTGTCTATCAGGACCTACAACACAACATGCATTGTCCACAAATAAAAGGATGTCAATACAAATAAATTATTGTGTATGTAAGGCAGGGAACCCTAAGTATGAACAGTAATGTAAGAAGGGATTAAGAATATACAACCTGTAACATCTGCATAGCTCTGAGGGATACTGACATGAAATGCATGATACATATGTATATATACATAAACTTTTAAAACATATGCCTTTGTGGCCATCATCATCATATCGTACCTTGTCGTAATAAGCTCGGTAAAAAATGTACCCACAAATCATAAAGATCCACGTGGCGCTCGATAAAACCCAACTAATCAGTGGTTTCACAATAGGTGTTGTATCCGACCGACTATAGCGCTGCTCGATAGAGTAAAATAGATACATATATATAATTCATGCTCTACTCTTGGAACACGTTCTAAATCTTTCGGAGTGACGTAAGGTTAGTATCCTCTGTACACGTTATTAGGACTAACTCTGCACTATGAACCTTGTAAGAATCATCAAGTACCAAAAACATTGATAACATAAGAATAAGAGAAGCAACATCAACATTAATCATTCCATAAGAGAGAAAACAATGTAAGTATTGCTAGCTTCTATGTGTATAGTAACTTTGGAAGCCCGTTCATACATTAAGTACGACCGGAGTTGTGTAAAATAATGAAAGGGATATCATCACATACCTTGTATATACTATACCAATCTCAAATCTATGCAATTGTCCTGACTCCTTAGTCTACAATAATAGAAACAATACTATTGGTATGATTTAAACGTAATAACTTTTATATATCGACCACAACCTATTTTACGATGAAATGGACAGCCCCTCCCCTATATATCTGACTTTTCACAATTAATAACATTCACCAAACAGCCCAAAAAATATCAAATATAATCATATTGATCCTCCCAAAACACTTCACGCACAACCTAATCACTTCATACATACGACGGCCACCGTAGTCGTGTCAAACGATCAGGAAATGTTACGAACACCTACCAGCCCACAATGAAACATCTATATGGTGTTTCTCCACACCCTTCCACATCCAAGAATCAACAAAAAAAAATAATAATACACACAGCCCAACAGCAACACAAAACAGTCCACAAAAGAGCCTGCTATAGGTGAATAAGTTACGCACGACTTCCGATCACCGTTCCGTAAGGTACTACATGTATAGAAAGTATTACCATTAATTCAGAGAATAAAAAATGTGTGAAATGGATCATTAAACTTACATTGCTTGTTGGATAACTCAGCCCATTCCTTAGTTCTTCAAACTCTAGGTTTTACACCCAATTAAAACTTCACAGAGAGGGAAAATTGATTAGGGTTTGTGGATAATTTTTGGGAGGACGTTTGTAGGGATTTAGGAATGGTTATTTGTGATATATATAGAGTTTTATATTGCAGAAGATAACCCTTTAAATGTGCCCTTTGGAAGACCCAAAATCCCCCTTTTTTTGGCTATCATTTAGCAAAGTAGGTGACACACCTACTTGTCACCTAGCAGCTTTTGTAGTCTCTCAAAAACGCACATATATCTCTCTACTCCAATGTTATATTGACAAATGGTTTAATGAATTAGAAACTTGACTCATAGAATTTTAATTTGGTGTGTATATCACCCCATAATTCCGTGTAAATTGGGAGAAAAGCTTAGTAACATTTGGCCAAATGTTTTAGTAAAATTATGAACCTAAGTTGCAACAACTTTTGTCGACCTTTGTTTCATAAGTTGTTTGACTTCAAGACTTATGATATGGATATTATATGTAGCAAATACCTTAAACATGACCTCTTGAGTGTATTAATCACCTCTAGGTTTACCCGAAAATACGACTGACAACATCCTTGATTCGTTTAACTTCTAATACTTGTTCACCACCCTTATACACATTTGTGTCACTTAAGACCAACTGAAATTAGTTTCTTATAATCTTTAAGATAAACTCTTCATGTATTTACGTCGACTGCCTTATGGAATGATCTAATGTTTGTGAATATGGGTTGTAGCACCCCCCCAGGATCATTCATCCTCGAATGTAAGGGTGTATGGGGAGTCCGAATATCCTGGATTTTAATGGAAATTTCTGGTCAATTTTCCCCTATATAATGGTCACTAGCAAAGCTTGCAAGCAGTTAAGCCCAACGTATGGCCTCACAAGGCTACATAAAGCATTATGGATATGTTCATTATCTGCATATCACCATTATGTATTAAGGAAAATTATTCTCAAGTTATTACTTACATCATAGAGCTATTTCACCTTCTAATGTATCTTGTGTTCCACCATCATTCTTGTTATCTTCATTCTGAAATAGGTAAGGGTATTTAGACTTCATCTTCTCTTCTACTTTCCATGTCATTTCTTCCATATTTTTGTTCCTCCATAATACTTTGACAGAAGCTATATCTTTTGTTCTCATCTTGCGGACTTGTCGATCTACTATAGCCACTGACACTTCTTCATATGATAGATCCTCTATAACTTGTATATCTTTGATAAGGACGACTCGAGAAGGGTTTCCAATTCATTTTCTCAACATAGATACATGGAATATCTGGTGGAAAAATTCTAATTCAGATGGCAATTCTAACTCATAAGAAACTTGTCCAATTCATCGAAGAATTTTATACGGACCGATAAACCTTGGACTCAGGTTGCTTTTCTTCCCAAAACGCATAACACCATTCATTGGTGAGATCCTCAGGAAAACCCATTTACCAACCTCAAACTCATGATCACGACATCGGGCATCAGAATAATACTTTTCCTGCTTTGTGTCGTCCTCAATCGCTCTTGTATCACTTTTACCTTCTCAATGGCTTGGTGACACAAAACTTGCCCGTATAATTCTGTTTCACTGGCTTTGAACCATCCAACTGGTGATCTACATCTCCTCCCGTATAATGCCTCGTATGGGGCCATTTTAATACTAGAATGACACCTATTATTGTAGGAAAATTCTACAAGTGGAAGATGGTAATCTCAATTCCCCTTAAAATCTGGAACACATACTCGTAGCATATCTTCCAGTATCTGAATTGTATGTTCAGCCTGTCCATCAGTCTGTGGATGAAATGCAGTACTGAGATTCACTTGTGTGCCTAAATCCTTCTGAAAATACTTCCAAAAGTTAGCCATAAAATAAGCTCCTTGGTCTGATGTAATAGATACTTGCACACCATGAAGACTAACAATCTCCGTGATATACAATTTCGCATAATCTTCAGCCGTGTAAGTTGTCTTTACAGGAAGAAAATGGGCACATTTTGTCAGTCGATCAATTATCACCCAGATAGAATAAAACTTATGATAAGAGTGAGGTAATCCAATAATAAAGTCTATATTAATCACCTCCCATTTCTAGGTAGGAATCTCTATATTCTGAAGCGATCAATCGGGTTTCTGATGTTCTATATTTACTTGTTGACAATTGGGACAATGGGCTACAAATTATGCAACAGACTTCTTCATGTTGTCCCACCATACTGCTTATTGGCATATGATACATCTTGGTTGAGCCGGGATGGATGGAATATCGGGATTGATGAATCTCATTCATAATCTTCTCTCGCAAACCCTGCCATATTAGGCATACATAATCGACCCTGGTATCTCAGTGCCCCATCTCCTTCGATTTCAAAACCCGTAATTTTACACTAGTGAATGCTCTTTCTCAACCGTACTAAGATATGATCTTCATATTGCTGTGATTTTACCTCAGCTACCAAAGATTATTCTAATGTATTTTGTACCGTAAAACCTTCGTCATTAGAGTCTAACAAATCTTATTCTCATATTGGCTAACTGATGAAGCTTTTTAGTCAACCTATCTACCTGCCTCAATATGTATTATGCTTCCCATTAACATATGGATGAGAGCGTCTGCCACAACATCGGCTTTACCGGGATGATACAATATCTCGACGCTGTAGTCTCTTAGTAATTAATGCCACATAGGCTACCTCAAATTCAACTCCTTCTGATTGAAGATCTATTGTAAACACTTGTAATCTGTGTAGAGACAACATGGATACCATATAAGTAGCGCCACCATATCTTCAAAGCATATATTCCTGCACCCAATTCCAAATCCTGGGTTGGATAATTCTTTTCATGCTTATTCAGTTGTTATGATGCATATGTAATCACCTTCCCATGTTGCATCAATATGCACCCCAAATCTAATCCTGAGGCATCACAATATGCCACATAACCTTATGTTCCTAAAAGAAGACTGGTGCAGATGTCAATCGATTCTTTAGCTCCTGAAAACTATGTTCATAAGTGTCAGACCACTGCAACTTGGTAGCTTTCTGTGTTAACTTAGTCAATGATGCAAATATAGAGGAAAATCCTTCTACAAACTGCCTATAATATCCCGCTTGCCCCAAAAAGCTACGTACTTCTGATAGTATTGTAGGTTTCAGCCAATTCTTTACTGCATCAATCTTCTAAATGTCGACACTAATACTCTCGTTAGATATCACATGGCAGAGGAATGCTACTGAGTTTAGCCAAAATTAACATTTGGAGAGCTTAGCATATAACTTATGATCCTAAAGTATCAATAATACTATCCGTAAGTGGCTTACATGTTTCGCCTCTGAATGAAATACACAAGAATGTGATCAATGAATATAATCATGAACACATCAAGATAGGGCCTGAATACAGTATTCATGAGATCCATATAAGCTACTGGGGCATTTGTTAGCCCGAATGACATCACCTAGAGCTCAAAGTCCCCATATCTTGTCTAGAAGGCTGTCTTTTAAACATCCTTCTCTTTATCCCTCACCTGATGATACCCTAAACACATGTCAATATTGTAGAAATTTTTGGCACCCTGGAGTTGGTCAAAAAGGTCGTCAATCATTGGAAGTGGATACTTGTTCTTTATAGTAAACTAATTGAACTGTCGATAATCGATGCACATTCTTAGCGACCCATCTTTCTTCCGCACGAACAAAACTTGCGCACCCCAAAGTGAAGTGCTAGGCCAAATGAAGCCCTTATCCAGCAAGTCCTTCAACTGCACCTTCAACTATCGCAACTCTACCAGGGCCATTCTGTATGGAGGGATAGAGATGGGTTGAGTGTTAAGAAACACATTAATGCTAAACTCAATCTCCTTTTCAGGAGGAAGGCCTAGAAGTTCATCTGGAAAAACATTTGGAAATTCATTGACCATAGAGATTGATTGTTGAGTAGGCGGCTTAGCCATTACATCCCTAAAACGAACGAGATGATAAATGTAACCTTTTGAGATCATTTTCCTTGCCTTAAGATAGGAAATAAACATACCTTTCGGTGTAGCAATATTCCCATTCCATTCAATGATGGGTTTACCAGGAAATTGAAACCTAACCATCTTCGCATGATAATCAACATTTGTATAGAATGAGGCCGACTAGTCCATTCTCATTATCACATCGGAATCAGCAATTTCTAACTCAAATAAATTTTTCGAGGTTTGACGACTAAAAATCATCACACTGCAACCTCTATATACCCTTCTAGCAATAACATAATCTCCTATCATAGTAGATACTGCAAGGGGTTTACTTATCAATTTAGGTTCAACGCGAAACTTATTAGACACAAAGGGTGTAATATATGATAATGTAGATTCCGAATCAATCGGCGCATATACATTATAAGAAAACATAGACAATATACATGCAACAACATCTGGAGATGAATCGAGATCCTCTCGACCTGCTTGAGAATAGGTTCAATTTTGAGCACCACTCGAACTTGGCACTACACCTCTCCCTCTACAACAACAAGCCGATTGCTGAAAACCCCATGCTAGAGTTCGAACTGATGAGGAAGAACCAGACACAAATCTAGTTGGCTGAGCCATACTAACACCTCCTATGTTAGGACAATCCCGTATCATATGGCCTGGTTTTCCACAAGAATAGCATACTACAGAACCTCAATGGCACAATCCAAAGCGGGCCTCGCCGCACTGATCATAACGTGGTGTTGGGAGTCTCGTCTTACTAGTATCCCCGTGATGTTGCGAGCCTAAGGCTCGTGAAATCTAACATATCCAGAATAGGTAAATTCATCATATCGAGGCCTTGAAGACTGGGGCATCACGCTGCCTTTGAATCATCAAAATACCCTGTAAATCTCGCCCTCTTATATTGGTCCCTATCCTGCTCCCTATCTGCTCTCTACTGGCGCATACGATCCTCTAGGGTCTGGGCATATGCCTAAATACGAGAAATATCCATACCCTCCACCAAGGAGGTTGTCGCGCACTCATTTATCAGATGTATTCCCAACTCGTTCACGAACAGATTCACCCTACCACTCATCTCGGCCACCATATGCGGAGCATTCCTTGCTAAAGAATCAAAATGCATATTGTACTCTTGCACACTCAAATTACCTTGTCTAAGGCTCAAGAACTTATCAGCTCTAGCTCGTCATATCTCAACTGGAAAGTAGTGATGATGAAAGGCCTCAGAAAATTCATTCCACAAAGCTGGAGGAGCGTTTGGACCCCTGGATCTCTCCAACAATCATAACAGGGAAGCGCTAAATCCTATTGCCGATAAGAAGCCAACTTTACTGCCTCTTTATCACTATCATGCATAACCCGTAGTATATGATGAACCTGAGCAATACAATTATGCGGTTCCTCCTTAGGGTTTGATCTAGTTAACACTAGAGGGTCTTGATTAATATATCACGAACTCTTATACAAACAAGTTTACCAACAATATCAATATTCTTCCTCTAAACCTGAGCAGCTACCAAGCTAGTCAACAACTGCACCATATTCCATATATCCTGATCTGTAGTGTCAGACAGAGGAACAGGTGGTGTTGGGTGCCTCCTAATTTCCTCTAGAAGAGACGGAGTAGATGAGGTATGAGACGACATCTCACTCTTAGCCTCACTTTGGCCTGCTCTGTCTTGGGGCACATATCTGGTACCCTCTCCCACAACTGTATCAAGCTATCTACTAATTGTTTGCTTCCTAGTTGAAGGTGTCGCTGAAAGAAAACGAGGTGAATATTAGAGATGAACGCTTACAACTCAACTCTATGCACAATCTGGATTGAGGAAGAAGGTAACAACCCTAGATGTCATGTAGCCTTCAAATTATAAATGTGGCGCACTACACATCCATAATAAAGACTTTACCTGACACAGCTCGTATACAATAGCTAGGACATACTTGCTCTAAAACCAAGTTTGTCACGACCCAAACTAGAGGGCCATGACTAGCACCTGGCCATACTTGCGAAGTACCAACGCATATTTTATCTAACCATCTTTATTATCTTTTACGGTTGATGAGATAAATATTAATTGTAGACGTGGATCATGGACAACCGAACAATAAAATATGATGGCATGAACATATACAACATGGGATAACCAGACAGTCAACAAACTATATACAAAGTATGAACTACCATGCTGACTATACAACAAAAATTCAGCCGACAAGGCATACCAAACTATACATGAATCGACACTTGTCTATGACTCTCTAAAGGAACATAAGTACTGCAACATAGCCGGAACAGGACCCCGACATGCCCATAATATCTATAACAAAAGTGCATACCAAGACCACGGCAATTCCGGAGAAGGGATCTCATCAATCACCGCTGAATTAGATAGCCTACTGTGATGGGAGAGCTGCACTTGCTTGTCTATCAGAACCTATAGCACGGCATGCAGAGTCTACAAATAAATGGATGCCAGTATGAATAAAGTGTTGAGTATCTAAGGATGGGAACCATAAGTACCAATAGTAATGTAAGTAGGGATAGAGAATATACAACTTGTAACATCTGTGTACTTTTCAGGGCTACCAGCATGAAATGCATGATACATACATACATATATATATATATATACACACATACATATGCTTTTAAAACATATGCCTCTATGGTCATCATCATCATATGGTACCTGGCCTTAATAGGCTCGGTAAAACATGTATCTGGCCATCATATGGCTTAGTGTATCGTACCCGACCACGTGGAGCTAGGAAAAATCCAACAAATCAGTGGTCGCACAATAGGTGCCATATGCGGACAACCATAGAGCAACTCAGTAGAGAAAAATAGATAAATATATATAATTCATGCTCGACTGATGGAACACGTTCTAACCTTTCGGGGTGACGTAAGGTCGGTACCCTCTGTACACGTTATTAGGACTAACTCTACACTATGAACCTTATAAAAATCAAAAGTGCTAGAAACATTGATAACATAAGAATGAGAGAAGCAACATCAACGTCAATTGTTCCATAAGAGGGGAAACAATGTAGTATTGCTAGCTTCTAAGAGTAAAGTATCTTTGGAAGCTCGTTCATTACATTATGTACGATCAGAGTCGTGCAAAAGAAGAAAGGGATAACCTCACATACATTGTATATACTGCCCCAATCTCAATCTATACAATTGCCATGACTCCTTAGTCTACAATATGAGAAACGATACTATTGTTATCATTTAAGCGTCATAATTATTATGTATCGATCATAACCTTTTTTACGATGAAATGGATAGCACGTACCCTATATATATGACTTCATACAATTCAAAAAGTTCACCAAAGAGCCCAAATAGCATTAATAATAATCATATTGAGCCTTCAAAAATAATCCACACACAACCTAATCACTTCATACATACGACGGCCACCCTAGTCTTGTCAAACGACCCGGAAATTTTACGAACAACTACCAGCCCACAACCCTACATCCATATGGTGTTTCTCTACACCCTTCCTCCTCCAAAACTCCACAAAATAGTGGTAAATTATGCCGCCCCACAGTAATACAAAACAACTCTCTACAAGTGAATAACTCGAACTCACGGCTTCTGATCACCGTCCCATGAGTTCTTTCATGTATAGTAAGAATTTACATAAATTCACGGAAGAAAAAATGTATAAAAGAGAGCAGTAAACTTACCTTAGTTGTTGGATAACTCATCCTGTCCCTTGGTTCTTCAAACTCTAGGTTTTACCCCAAATTAGAACTTGAAAGAGAGGAAATAATGATTAGGTTTTGTGGATCTTTTTTGAGAGGAAGTTTGCAGGGGTTTAGGTCTGGTTATCTGTGATATATAATGAGGCTTATATTGCAGGAGATAACCCATTAAATGGGATCTTTGGTCGACCCTAGTTTCCCATTTTTGGGCTAACACTTAACCAAGTAGGTGATACACCTACTTATTACCTTGCAGCTTGTGAAGTGTCACAAAAATTCATATATCTCTCTACTTTGATGGTGTATTGACGCATTGGAAACTAGACTCATAGATTTTTAATTTTTTTGGTATATCACACCGTAATTATTTGTAAATTGGGATAAAAGCTTAGTAACATTTGACCTAATGTTTAAGTAAAATTATGAACCTAAGTTGTGACAACTCTTGTCGACGTTTGTATCATAACTCATTTGACTTTAAGATTTATGATACAGATATTATATGATTGAAATACCTTATAACACGGCCTTTTAAGTGTATTAATCACCATAGGTTTACCCGAAAATACAGTTGATAACATCCTTGATTTGTTTAACTTCTAATACTTGTTGACCTACCTTATACTCATTTCTATCATTTAAGACCAATTGGATTAACTTCTTATTATCTTAAAGATAATCTCTTCATGGATATAAGTTGACTACCTTATGTCATGAACTAACGTACGTGAATATGGGTTGTAACAACTAAGTCCCAATCCCTAACAGTGCACGACCTCACACTCGTCATCTAGCGTGTGCCTCACCTAAATATAGACGAAAATTGTGTAATCTGGGTTTTTCATACCCTCCGGACAACATTATTATTACTCATCTTAATTCGGCTTGAAATCTTGCTCACAATGCCTTTGACCTCTTTAGTCGATCTCCGGATGCTCTGAATCTACCAAAATTAGAACGTAAGCATTAATTGCTAAAGGAACGAAGCCCACTAGAAAATAATCGAAGAACATCATTCCGAAATTACCAAAATCTAACCCCCGGGACGATATCCTGAAATTTGATAAAATTCACATCATTAGATTCCTTATCTCCCCATGAGTTCATACATATAAAAGGTTACAAAATCCAAACACAAATGGTCTTCCATATCCTTAATCAAAGGCCTAGGTTTCTAAGCCCTAGTTTTTCTAATTTTTACCTTTAATTACAGCTCTAATTCGTACCTTAATACCATAGAATCAAGCTTTTAGGTCCAAAATTCTTACCTCAATGAGTTCTCCTTGAATTATCTCTTCAAATCACCTAATGCTCTCAAATTCCTGTTTAATAGTGAAGGAACCCTCTAAAAATTGCGGAGAAAGAAAGATAACATTCTGACCTGGTATTTTTGCATCTGCGGTCATATACCCACTTCTGCGGTACCGCATTTGCTGTCATTGAACCGCTTCTGCAGAAATCACTTAAACGGCCCACTCCGCATCTGTGATAACCACTCCGCACATGCGCCTTCGAAGGTGCGGTCCCACAATCGCATCTGCGGTTCCTACCATCTTCCCGGTTTCTACTTCTGTGACCGTTTTCCCACATATGCGGCGTCGTACCTGCAGTCTGTAATTTGAATGTACATAAATACCAGAAGCAGCATAATCTGTAGCTGCAACAATTCCTCAAACTCCCTGTCAACTATCTGAAATTGCCCTGAGGCCCTGGGGACCTCAAGCAAAAGCACCAACCTATCCCATAACCTTATTCAAATTTGAACCAATCTTCAGAACATCTCAAACAATATGAAATCAACAAAAACGCATCAGATTCAAGTCTAGGTTTTTCAAAATAAGTCAACATCTGGTTGACTTTTCCAACCTAAGCTTCCTCGAAAGAGACTATGTGTCTCAAACCTTAAAATCTTTTCCAAACATGAGCCAGCCCACCCGATCAACCATAGATCTGATAGACAAAGAAATAAGAAGCATAAATGGGGGAAACAGAGCGGTAACTCATGAGACGGCTGGTCGGGTCGTCACAATATATTATCTATACTTTTAATGTATAAGTGTGTACATATATTGTACCGTGTATAATAGGCATCCATGTATATTTGATACTTTCTTCTTTTTCCTTCTTTGTCTTATTTTAATGAAATATAGGCTGTATATGCAAGTTTATATCAAACAATAGTTTCCACTAAATGAATACTTGATCTGGATCCTAAAAATAATAATGCATTGGAATAAGCATGAGTAATCATCTTAAATAAATCACTTCGATGAGATCCTCATACCAAGAGATAACATCATATAACCCAATTGAGACATTGTGGAATAGGCTAAACCGTTTTTAATGTCTTTTTGAGCAAGAGCTAAAGTAGCTCCTAATAATACTGCTATTATTTCTATAACCGAGACCAAATACATTACGTAAGGTATAACTCTGAAAAGAGGAAGAAGCCGAACTACAAGAAAAATTTCCGCCGCTACCATAGTACCAACATGTATAAGAGCCGAAAGGGGAGTAGGCCCATCCATAGCGTCAGGTAACCATATATGAAGGGAAAATTGGGTGGATTTAGAACCTGCACCGGCAAATAAGAGCACCGCACATAAAGTAACGAACAAATTTATTGAATATTTTCAGTAAATCCCTAAATTCGAAATTTTATGTTATCCAATAAAAACCAAAAATTCCTAATAATAAACCAAAATCCCCTAAGTTTATATAAAGTTATACACCATTATATATGTAATGCACATGTGTAGTTTAATCTAATATTAAAAATTTGTATGTTAATTGTATGTATAAATCAACTTTTCTTGTTGATTTATTTGCCTAATCATGAACTTGCACTAATTTTTTCAATTTTTATATTTTAATTATGCTATTTGGAATTTGAAAAAGAAGAAAATTTGAGGTTTTGAAGTTGTATTATATATGAATCTGAGTTTTGCGTAGCAGATCATATAATTACGTTGAAAAAATTTATTTGCACAAAGATATCCCCTTTATAGGTGGAGTAGGAATATATACAAACATAGGGGAAGAAGAATAAAAAATCACCGAAATTTTATGCTTGAATATCTGCCGAATAAATAAAAAAAGGAAAAAAACTTATTTTTCAAACTTTAACCTATTGTTGATGGGCTACAGATTTATAAAGTTATAACTAGGTAATTCTACAGCAATATATATAAGCAGACCGTATTTTTGTATAGTTCTCCCTAAATTACAAGAGTAAAATTGATCCCCTAGAACGAGAGAGCTGCAACAATTTTATCACAGGAATATGCAACTTTTCCATTATGTAATCTCGCTGGGAATTTCTAGGGCCAGAACTTCGTAGCTACTGCAAAAAGACGGATAAAGCATATAGCATTTCAAAACTGTTTATTTATAAATAAAAAAATTAAATATTAATAAGATGAAAAGCTGACCTCTGTTTTCACTTGGTCCATCTCCTTGAGCACTTCTTCAATGGCTTTCTCTTGTTTTTCACGTTCTCTACGTAAAGAGCATATTAGATTTTTCTTCCCTTTTTGGTGACCACAAATGTCTTATACCTTTTGTTACATTAGTATGCAAGTGTCTGCTTGACCATACTCTATAAATTAGTAGATTTTTTTTTACTTTATTCCAAGGATAATAAAAACTGTGTACATAATGATAGAATACGGAAAAGAAAATGATTATTTGTTTCTTTGATTGTCATGATCTTCATCTAGCCCTTAAATTGGCCTAAATCCACAAGCCTTGATCTTTTCCATCCATTTATTTTGTTCTTATCGTATTAAATCGACCCGCGCATAGTTTTGCAATTACAAATGATTTTATAGTACAAGTTCAACGTAAAACTATTTATATTTAGTGTCGCTTATAAGATAATTACATATAAATTTATATGATAAGCATTAATTGATATAATGGCTTAGGCAACTATGATTATTGTTGAAAATAAAATTAAAATAAACTTTATATTGTAATAATTATTTGGGCTTAAGAAATTATGAAAAATAAAGAGCCCAATTAGCCTATTTTCTAGAATGTGAGCACATTGGCCCATGTTCTAGAAATGTTCTCTAGAAATATCCTTAGAATAGTAGAATGATATAGATAAGTATGGACTGATCTAGAGAGTGGATATTTTTGTAGAATTGTATAGAAGGTGATTTGTAACCATTAGATTAAAGTTGTGTTGGATAAATCTTGGCCATTGATTGAGGAAGTGGCCAAGTATAAATAGGTGTAGGATTGCTCATTTTGTATTAAGCCAAAAAAATCAAAAACAAGTTTGAGTAATAAAAGTTTCTCTTTTTCAAAATCTTTCTACTCTTCCAAAATTCCCTTAGCCTAAAAGCCTCCCTCCAAATATTAATAGCAATCCTCTTCCAACAAAGTGATATCAGAGCCACAAGATTCAAACCAAAAATTTCTAAAACCATGGCAAATGGTGTTGCATCCTTCCAAGTTCCTATGCTCAACAAGAGCAACTATGATAATTGTAGTATCAAGATGAAGGCTCTCCTAGGTGCACATGATGTTTGGGATATTGTAGAGAAAGGCTACAATGAGCCCCGAGATGAATCTACATTATCACAAACTCAAAAGGATGGTTTGAAAGATTCAAGAAAGAGAGACAAGAAAGCTCTCTACCTCATCTCCCAAGCATTGGATGATGATGGGTACGGGAAGATCTCAAGTGCAACCACTGCTAAGGAAGCGTGGGAGAAACTCCAAACGTCTTGCAAAGGTGCCGAGCAAGAAGAAGGTACGTCTCCAAACATTAAGAGGAGAATTTGAGTCTTTACATATGAAAGAAGGGGAATTCCGACTATTTTTCAAGAGTTTTGGTGGTTTCAAATCAAATGAAAAGAAATGGTGAAAAATTGGAAGATGTTAGAATTATTGAGAAGATACTTCGGTCATTAACTTCCAAATTCGAGCATATTGTCATAACATTTGAAGAAACTAAAAATTTGGAGGAGATGTCAATTAATCAATTAATGGGATCCTTAAAAGCATATGAAGAAAAGCATAAGAAAAAACAAGATATAGTGGAGCAATTATTCAAGATGCAAATAAAAGATAAGGAAGAAAATATCGGAAATGGACGAGGTCAATATGGAAGAGGTCGTGGTCGTGGACGAGGACGAGGCCATGGACGTGGACGAGGAGGTTTCAACAACAATGAAGAAAGAAGAGAATATCCAAGCCGTGGGAGAGGCAACCAAGGTGCAAGGTACGATAAATCTCAAATCAAATGTTATTCTTGTCAAAAATATGGACACTATTGACACGGACCGCGGCGCTCGGCGCCCGAGGCGTCCCATACCGCCCCGGACACGCCCGTCCTGCCTGTGCGCGCAGACTGGTTTCGCCCTGCCATGGGCTCATCAGGGAAGCGGCAATAGCTCCCGACCAGCTGTGCCCCTCGTATGCTTCGGCTCCCTTCATAGTCATGTCCAAGACAAGCGACATGCTCCCCAAACTTAATCGGGTCGGCATGCCTAACTCGGCCAAGCCAATACGCAACTAGGGCAGAGCGCCTTAATGGTTAGAGACGCCTCCCCTCTCCAAGGCAGTTTGATGCCAATCCGCACGCTTTACTTTGCCCCTTCTCTGAGGACGTGACAACCCTACCCCACCTGGCTGATGCGGCGACCCGACGCATTACTTTCGCTGCTACTCCTTTCGTCTTCCACTCGGAACATTGCACCCATCATGCTAGCAATACCTCCTCGTGCTGCCTACCTCGGACTTAGGCACGAAACCATGGAGAGCTTCACACTTCGTCGGCGCGTCCACTTCGTGGTTTCTTCTAGAGTTCGCAACAATTTCATTTGCTCAGCCCGCTTTACTTTGGCGGAGAAGTAGTATGTTTGCCCCAAGGACCGTCATGCCCCACTCTGTAACTCAGCGCCCCCATCTTTGCACTTACGCCTTCCGCTAGCTTTGTGCATTCATGAGCTTGACACCTCGCCACAGAAGTTGAAGAGCATGTTTGCTCTGATACCAAATGACACATTTGCGGAGGACCGCACTGGTACGTAACCTGCCCTCAAATGAAATGTTTAGGTGCCATGATCAAAGATCACCAGCAAAAATCAGTCAAGGAACAAGGAGAAGATTCTGAGACTCCAGCAAAAGTTGGTATGATCGGACTTTGCGCCGCAACCACACAATCTGCCGGAAAACTGAATGCCTTCCCAACACAATACGTGGATATCACCCTCAATGGACACTCAGTCCGTGCTTTGGTGGACACGGGGGCAGAGGCCAATGTGATAACTCAGACGGCAGCAGACAAATTGAGTCTCAAGTACTATCCAACAGAGGTCCGGCTCAAAACAGTCAATGCCCCTCCGACACCAATCGCAGGTATTGCAACTAGCCTAGACATCACGTTAGGCAGCTGGAAGGGTAAGACCAACTTCGCCGTAGCTCCTCTGGATATTTTTGAAGTGGTGCTTGGCCAGGAATTCTTCTGCCAATGCCCGTCTGTTATATCTCCACATTTCCAGCAGATGATCATACTGGAAAAGGGTAAATCATGTTCGGTTCCATTGGTTGACATGTCAAAGACTGCACACCTTCCACAGCTTTCAGCTATGCAGGTCGAAGACGTGCCCAAAGAGAACCCAAAGCAACCAGCAACCATCGGGAGTTTGAGTGAAACTGATGGTACACCAACAGAAGGTATCCCACATTGCAGCAAAAGCACTGTGGTGGCCAACGCCTCAAGTCAGAAGGCAAAACTTGCTGCAATCGCAACGGTTCAATGCGACATTCGTGAGTCTATTAAGCAAGGCTTACTGCAGGATCCAGACGCAAAGAGGCTGATGGAACTAGCATCCGAAGGTAAGACTCGAAGCTTTTGGGTTGAAGATGGCTTCTTGCTTACCACAGGTAGAAGGGTCTACGTGCCCAAGCATGACAACATCCGGAGGCAGATCATGAAGGAAAGCCACGACACCTTATGGGCAGGTCATCCGGGACAACAACGTACAAGGGCCCTCATCGAAGCAGTCTATTATTGGCCAAAGATGCGGGATGACATCGAGGCCTATGTAAGAACTTGCCTTATCTGCCAACAGGACAAAGTAGAGCAGCGTCAACCTGGAGGACTCTTGGAGCCACTCCCCATAGCCGAACGACCGTGGGAAAGCATAACAATGGACTTCATCACTGGTTTGCCAAAATCAAGCGGTTTCGGTACCATCATGGTGGTAGTGGACAGGTTCTCTAAATACGCCACCTTCATGCCACCCACACCAGGGTGTAATGCAAAGGAAGCAGCCCAACCGTTCTTCAAGAACGTGGTCAAATATTGGGGTCTGCCAAAGAACATAGTCAGCGATCGTGATCCGCGTTTCACAGGTAATTTCTGGAGAGAATTATTTCAGTTTCTAGGAACGGAGCTGCACTTCTCTACCAGTTTTCATCCTCAAACGGACGGACAAACCGAAAGGGTCAATGCCTTAGTGGAATGCTACCTGAGGCACTATGTAAGTTCAAATCAGCGGGATTGGGCTAAGCTACTTGATGTTGCCCAATTTTCCTATAACTTGCAAAGGAGCGAAGCAACCGGGAAAACACCATTCGAGCTTGCAACGGGTCAACAACCGCAAACTCCCCTATCACTGCCAGCAGCACCCGAAGGGAAGAGTTTTGGTGCCTATCATCTTGCAAAAGGGTTCAAGGAGCAGTTAGACACTGCCAAATCACACCTTGCCAAAGCAGCTAAGCGGATGAAGAAATTTGCCGACCGGTCGCGACGTCCAACAGATTACAAAGTCGGAGACTTGGTAATGGTAAAGTTCAATTCGAGGCAATTCAGGGCACTAAGGAACTTGAGTCACAGTCTAGTGCGCAAATATGAAGGACCATTCCGGATTCTTGCCAAGGTTGGTAAGATCTCTTATCGGTTGGACCTTCCACCCGTGCTCAAAAATCCAGTCTTTCATGCAAGCGTCCTCAAGCCTTACCATGAGGACAAGGAAGATCCGACTCGGGGACAAACGAGTAGGCCGCCCATTACAGTCACGGTTTCACATGACAAAGACATAGAAACTATCATTGATTATCAGGTAAAACAACGACGGGGTCATCCGGCACAAGCCATGTTCCTCGTCCACTGGAAGGGACAATCTCCGGAAGAAGCTACATGGGAAAGGTACGAAGACCTATGGCAGTTTCGAGATAAGATAGCCGAATTCCTACAGATGCAGGATGCGACGGGGTCGTCGCATCATCAGGTGGGGGAGCATGACACGTCCCGCGCCAAGCCTGTCACGGATCCGCGTCCAAACTGGCCCAGCGCCAGTCCATGCATGCTCTAGCATTCAATGCCGCATTCAATGCCCGCCAGCCTTGTCTGCCGATGCCAACATGCCTTGTCTGCCAGCAGCTTCACAGCATGCTTGCACAACTTTCCAGCCAGCAATCAATACTGCCCAGCATGCCCCAACACAAGCATCAATGCACCAGCACGCCTGTCTGCCCATACAGCCAGCCAAAACTGTTTAGCTACCCTCTTGTATAGTGTATAAATAGCTTAGGACTTAGCCATTGTAAGGCATCCATTCGAATCCATTCATCTCTGTAATTTCAGCATTGTATAGCTCTTGTTTAAAGGCAATAAAGCTTCTTTCCCCGCCTAAATTTCTGTGTCGTTGTCCAGCGTTCCCTTAGTACGATTCTAGGCAAAAAGGCTTGCTAGACTGCCTATTTCCGCCGGCAGGTCCAATCTAGCGCCGCACGTTCTTAGCTTCAGTCCTAAGTCCGTGACACTATGCTTCACAATGTAGAGGGTCTCAAACCAAAGTCGAAGAGACCACCAACCTTGTGGAGGATAAGGGCCAAAAAGACGTGACCCTACTTCTAGCATACAAAGGAGAAGAAGGGAGACAAGACAACACTTGGTACCTTGACACCGGGGCGAGCAACCATATGTGTGGAAAGAGGAGCATGTTCGTGGAACTCGACGAATCGGTGAGTGGTAATGTTTCTTTTTGTGATGAATCCAAAATACCAGTGAAAGGCAAAGGTAACATCCTAATCCGCTTGAAGATGGAAATCACCAATTTATCTCAAATGTCTATTATGTGCTCAACATGAAAAATAATATATTGAGTTTGGGGCAACTCTTAGAGAAGGGCTATGACATTAACATGAAAGATCATAGTCTTTTCATAAGAGATAATAAAAATAATTTAATCACTAAGGTGCCTATGTCCAAAAATAGAATATTTTTGTTGAACATTCAAAATGATGTTGCAAAGTGTCTTAAAGCATGCTACAAAGATGTATCTTGGCTTTGGCATCTTCGATTTGGGCACTTGAATTTTGGAGGCTTGGAGCTACTATCCAAAAAGGACATGGTGCGAGGACTACTATCCATTAGCCACCCCGATCAATTGTGCGAAGGATGCCTACTCGGAAAGCAATTTCGGAAGAGTTTTCCAAAGGAGTCAAGCTCGAGAGCCCAAAAGCCATTGGAGCTCATACATACCGACATATGTGGTACTATCAAGCCAAGATCCCTCGGTAAAAGAAACTATTTCCTTCTATTTATTGATGATTTTTCTAGAAAGACATGGGTGTATTTCTTGAAGCAAAAATCGGAGGCATTTGAAGTATTCAAGAAATTCAAAGCGGCAGTGGAGAAAGAAAGTGGACTACACATAAACGCCATGAGATCCGATCGTGGAGGCGAGTTCACTTCTAGAGAGTTCCAGAATTTTTGCGAGGAGCATGGAAAAAGACGTCCACTAACGGCACCAAGGTCGCCCCAACAAAATGGTGTGGCGGAAAGTAAGAACCGGACAATTCTAGACATGGCGCGGAGTATGCTAAAAAGCAAGAAGCTACCAAAGGAATTCTGGGCCGAAGCAGTAGCGTGTGCAGTCTATCTACTCAACCGATCACCAACAAGGAGCGTGTGGGGAATGACACCACAAAAAGCTTGGAGTGGAAGGAAGCCAGGAATTTCCCATCTAAGAGTCATTGGAAGCAAAGCACACGCACATGTACCTGACGTGACACGGAGCAAGTTCGATGACAAAAGTAAGGCGTTCATCTTTATCGGGTATGATTCCAACTCCAAAGGCTACAAATTATATAATCCAGATACTAACAAGCTTGTGATAAGTCGGGACGTGGAGTTTGATGAAAAAGGAGAATGGAATTTTGGTTCTCACGAGGACTTTAATTCCATTATTCCAACCGAAGAAGAAGAATAAAGATCTACAGTAGAGGATGCCCAGCGAGAGCTATCTACTCCACCTACCTCGCCAACATCAGTTCAAGATGACTCGCCACCATCGTTTCTGGATGAAAGGAGCGAGGAACGCGCAAGGAGTTTGGAAGACATTTATGAAGACACTGAAAGGTTAGAGGACCTAACTCTTCTTTGTCTATTTGTTGATTGTGAACCAGTTACCTTTGAAGAAGCCGTACAAAGTAAGAAATGGTGAGATGGAATAGATGAGGAGATCCAGTCCATCGAAAATAACGACACTTGGGAGTTGACTTCACTTCCAAAAGGGCAAAAGGCACTCGACGTCAAGTGGGTGTACAAGGCAAAGAAAAACTGTAAGGGAGAAATTGAAAGATACAAGGGGAGGCTTGTTGCAAAAGGATACAGTCAAAGAGCCGGCATCGACTATGACAAGGTATTTGCCCCTATAGCACGTTTAGAAACTATAAGACTAATCATTTCTCTGGCAGCTCAAAATAAATGGAAGATACACCAAATGGATGTAAAGTCGGCGTTCTTGAATGGAGTCCTTGAGGAAGAAGTTTACATCTGACAACCTATGGGCTATGAGGTGAAGACGCAGGAAGACAAAGTCTTAAGATTGAAGAAGGCGTTATATGGACTAAAGCAAGCACCAAGGGCGTGGAACAGTAGGATCGACAAGTACTTGCAAGAAAATGACTTCGCCAAATGCCCACATAAGCATGCGCTCTATGCCAAGATGAAAGATGGAGATATCTTGATCGTTTGCTTGTACGTGGATGATTTAATCTTTGCAGGAAATAACCAAAGGATGATCGATGAGTTCAAGCAAGCGATGGCTAAAGAGTTCGAGATGACCGACATTGGGCTTATGGCGTACTATCTTGGCATTGAAGTCAAACAACTTGAGGATGGAATTTTCATCTCACGGGAGGGCTATGCGAAGGAGATCCTAAAGAAGTTCAAGATGGATGATTGTAACCTAGTCAACACACCGGTGGAGTTCGGGTTCAAGTTGTCGAAGCATGATGAAGCTGAGAAAGTGGACACGACGATGTTCAAGAGCTTAGTTGGGAGCTTACGATATTTGACTTGCACGAGACCCGACATTCTCTACGCTACCGGCCTCATACGTCGCTACATGGAGAATCCAACTACTACACACTTGAAGGCTGCAAGAAGAATTCTCCGCTACCTCAAAGGTACAATCAACTTTGGCTTGTTATATTCAACTTCTAATGATTATAAGCTTGTTGGTTATAGCGATAGGGATTGGGCCAGAGACATTGATGATAAAAAAAGTACCACGGGCTTTGTGTTTTTCATGGGAGACACCACCTTCACTTAGATGTCCAAGAAACAACCAATTGTCACTCTATCCACATGTGAAGCTGAGTACGTTGCCGCTACCTCCTGTGTATGTCATGCAATTTGGATGTGAAGTTTGCTAAAGGAGCTCGAATGGCCACAAGAAGATCCAACTACAATTTGCGTGGATAATAAGTCGACGTTGGCGTTGGCGAAAAATCCGGTGTTCCATGATCGAAGCAAGCATATTGACACACGCTATCACTACATAAGAGAGTGCATCACAAGAAAGGATGTACAAGTAGAGTACGTGAAGTCCAAAGACCAAGTTGCGGATATCTTCACCAAGCCACTCAAGCAAGAGGACTTCATCAAGTTAAGAAGTTTGCTTGGAATGACAAATAAAGTTTAAGGGGGGGTGTTGAAAATAAAATTAAAATAAACTTGATTTTGTAATAATTATTTGGGCTTAAGAAATTATGAAAAATAAAGAGCCCAATTAGCCTATTTTCTAGAATGTGAGCCCATTTGGCCCATGTTCTAGAAATGTGCTCTAGAAATATCTTTAGAATAGTAGAATGATATAGATAAGCATGGAGTGATCTAGAGAGTGGATATTTTTGTAGAATTGTATAGAAGGTGATTTGTATCCATTAGATTAAAGTTGTGTTGGATAAATCTTGGCCATTGATTGAGGAAGTGGCCAAGTATAAATAGGTGTAGGATTGCTCATTTTGTATTAAGCCAAAAAAATCAAAAACAAGTTTGAGTAATAAAAGTTTCTCTTCTCCAAAATCTTTCTACTCTTCCAAAATTCCTTAGCCTAAAAGCCTCCCTCCAAATATTAATAGCAATCCTCTTCCAACAATTATGTTAAGAAAATTTGCATTATCAATGTGTATAACCAAAATCAATTGTGCAAATTATGGTATGGAAAGAAGTTGATACTCTTACAATTGCCAAATTTGTTAATAAAATTACCTTATAGCAAAAATTTTCGACCATGCATGATAATCGATTGTGTGGTTTAGTAAGGTGCATGAGAATCAAATATGAAAAAATTTTCTATTATTTGATGTGATAATTGACCAAGTGTTTGAAACTAAAGACGCTAGTGTCGTAGTTTAGCAAGAATTCTCTTATTTATTTATGTTTATTAAAGCGTACCTTAAATTCCAAATATATAGAAGATATATTAATTTTTGGTATATCTATTTTTTTTCATAGCTTTATATAGCTACAAGTTGATTTCATGAAAATACTGTAACAGATTTCAACAAAGGTAGGGTATAAGAAATCTGATTGTTTTTTTCCTTTTTTGAATATGAAAATGGGCATTACAATACCACTAAAATTTGAAGATAATTAGGTAAATTATAAGAGTAAAATAGCTCCCCTAGAAAGAGATAGCTACAACAATTTTATCACAGGAATAAGAAGCTTTTCCGTTATGTAATCTCAGTGGGAATTTCTAAGGCCAGAACTTGGTAGCTTTTCATACTGCAAAAGAATGAGACGGATAAAATATAAAGCATTTTAAAACTGTTTATTTATTTTAAAAAAGATTATTAAAAAGATGAAAGCTGACCTCTGTTTTCACTTGGTCCATCTCCTTGAACACTTGTTCAATGATTTTCTCTTTGTTTTTCACGTTCTCTAAATGCAGAGCATACTAGATTCTTCTTCCTTTCACTTAGAATCCTACTTTTGTAACAAGTGACCACAAATCTGTTACAGCTTTTGTTACAAGATTCTGCTAGACCATACTCCATAAATTAGTGGATTTCTTTTACTTTATTCCAAGGATAAAACAGTGTAGATAATGACTTAACAAAACTCTCTAAATAATTTTACTGTTTAAATGGTGATAAATTAAGAAAACATGAAAGATGGCTAGAGTATATATCCATCAACTATTCTACAGTAGCGTAAAAGATACTAATCAAAGACAAATAAAAGATAAGTCACACGAGAAGAAAATTATATTAACCTAGTTGGTACTCATGAATAAAGTCTAGAAAAGATTAAAAATTAAAAAGATAAATCTAAATTACACCGAAGGAAACATATTCAATATATTATAGTTTGGTGCACATAACCGCCGGAATACTTTGTGTCTTGGTAGTATATGTTAGAAATAATTTAATTTCAGTAAAAGTAGCATATTAGATTAGGGAATTGGGATTTGGATTTTCATTATTTGTTGGCTTATAACAAATTTTATTATTCCTAGGCCTAAGAGAAATTTTTATTTTCTTTAAACTTAATATATATATTTTTTTCACATGTAAATTTAGTCGATACAGTTTCGTATTTTTTGATATGGTTATAGATTTATATAAAAACTTGCGATTTTTAAAAGAAACCTAAAACTCAAATTGGTGAGTATGGTTCGGTTGGTTTAATCAGTTTTTAAATATTTATTGACATCCACATGATAATTGACTTAGTGTTTGAAACTAAGGGCTCAAGACGTGAGTGTCGTATTGTCATGACCTAGATTTTCTACCCTCGGGGTCGTGATGGCGCCTACTCATGAAAGCTAGGCAAGCCATGAACTTTGAAACCATTAACCTCTTTCGTATTAATTCACTTTTACCCAATTTACTTAGCCATGGACAAGCATTTAAAGAACAGCAACAAATAAAATTTAGCGGAAGTTTTAAATTAAATAAGTTAAACAACAATGCCGAATTCAATATACGCCTTTACCCAAAAACTGGTGTCACAACTTCCAGGAACATCTAAGAGTACTAAATATAATTGTTTGAAAGATATAGATATTCTTTGTCTCGACTACATGAGATAAGAGAATAAACTATAAGATAGACGAGACGTTGGGCCTGCGTACGCCTACACTACCTCGGAGTCTCAGTGGACTGAAGGCTGGCTCCTGAACAAATATTGCTGCCCGAACGCTGCTCTGGTATTTGCACATAAGTGCAGAGTGTAGCACCAATACAATCTACCTAATGTGCTGGTAAGTGCCAGGCCTAACCCCGACAAGGTAGTGACAAGGCTAGGACCAGACTCCAGATAAACCTGTGATATTATATTATATACGGAGGAAAATTAAACAAGTAATAAGCAATTAAAGCTGGAGAATGGGAACATACTGCGTGGGTGGTAAATAAACATAATATCAAAGGACAATAAGGAAACTGTAATTTAACTTGTAACATGGATAAATAGAAATAACGGAAACTTTCACTTTTAATTTTCTCTTGTTGGAAGTGTGCAACCCGATCGCATTTGTCATATCTCATGGTAGGCGTACCACCCGCTCCCATTTTATTATATCTCGTGATAGGCGTACCACTCGCTCCCATTTTATCATATCTTGTAGTAGACGTACCAGCTGCCCCCTTTTAATTACAAGAAACCCTGACAAGGGAACAAGGAAATTTAATAACTTTGCGGCAAGGGAACAAAATCAATATAATAACTTTCCGGCAAGGGAACAATAGTATTGCAACAGTCATTCCGGCAAGGGAGAATCAGTTATAAGCAACCTTAACTTAGCTTATACTCAGCTCAATTTATGACAATGCTCAATCATAAATAGGATCAACGAGGATAAAAAAATCTTTGCTCAATATAGTAGATCATTAGTTAAGTCACCCGAAATGTCATTTAAGAACAAAACACTTTCAATATAAGACTCACGGTCATGCTTGACACCATATAGATACTTGTCACCATGTCTATATGTTGTACTCAACAAGGAGAAAGTGGAAAATATGACTGAACTCCTAATCCTTCAAGCTAAGATTAATGTCTTACTAGAATTATGTTAGATATAATTTAATTTCGGTAGAAATAACTTATTAGATTAGGGAATTAGAATTTTGGTTTTAATTATTTATTGACTTGTAACATAATTGATAATTCCTAGGCCCAAGAGAAAGTTTTATTATTTTTAAACTTAACATATATTTTTTTTTCACATGTAAATTTATTTGGTACAGTTTGATATTTTCGGTATTGTTATAGATTTATATAAAAACCTAAGAGTTATTAAAAGAAACATAAAACTCAGTTTGGTAAGTACGTTTCAGTTGGTTTAGTCAATTTTCAAATATCCATTGACATCCACATGATAATTGACTAAGTGTTTCAAACTAAGGGCTGAAGACGTGAGTGTCGTATTACCATGACCCGGATTTCTTACCCCCGGGGTCGTGATGACGCCTACTCTTGAAAGCTACACAAACCATGAACTTTGAAACCATTAACCTCTTTTGTATTAATTCAATTTTACCCAATTTACTTCGCCATGGACAAGTATTTAAAGAACAATAGAAAATAAAATTTAGCGGAAATTTTACATTAAATAAGCTCAATAACAATGCGGAATTCAACATACGTCTTTACCCAAAAACTGGTATCACAACTTTCACGTATGACTAAGAGTATTAAATAGAACTGTTTGAATAAATAAATATTGTTTATCTCGAATACATGAGCTAACAGAATAAAATATAAGATAGAGGAGACGCCGGGACTGCGAATGCCAGTAAGGCTACCTCGGAATCTCAGTGAACTTAAAGTTGGCTCCCAAACTAATGTTGCTGCCTAAACACTGCCCTGATATCTGCACATAAGTGAAGAGTGTAGCATCAGCACAACCGACCCCATGTGCTGGTAAATGTCTGGCCTAACCCCGTCGAGATAGTGAAAAAGCTAGGACCAGACTCCAGATAAACCTGTGCAATTATATAATATATAGCGAAAAAGTAAACAGGTAATAAGCAATTGAAGCTGGGGAATGAGAACATGATGCGGGGGTGGAAGATAAACGGAATATCAAAGGACAATAAGGATACTGTAATTTAACTTCTAATACAGATAAAAAGAAATAAAGGCAACTTTCACTTTCAATTTTCTCTTGTTGCAGGTCAGTAACCTGATGGTATTTATCATATCTCATGGTAGGCGTACCACCATCTCCCATTTTATTATATCTCGTGGTAGGCGTACCACATGCTCCCATTTCATCATATCTTGTGGTAGGCGTACCACCTGCTCCCTTTTAATTACAAGAAACAGCAACAAGGGAACACAACAATATAATAACTTCCTGGCAAGGGAACAAAAGCAATATAATAACTTCTCGGCAAGGGAACAACAATAACAAAACAATCATCCCGGTAAGGGAGAATCAGCAATAACCAACCTTAACTTAGCTTATACTCAGCTCAATTAATGACAATGCTCAATCATAAATAGGATCTACAAGGATAAACAAATCTTTGCTCAATGTAATAGATCATTTATTTAGGCATCTGAAATATCATTTAAGAATACAACAAATATCAGTTTAACTTATGGTCATGCTTGACACCAACATATAGATACTCGTCACCATGCCTATACGCCGTACTCAACAAGGAGCAAGTAGAAAATATGTCTCAACTCCTAATCCCTCAAGTTAAGGTTAGACCGAACACTTACCTCAAACTTCTACGGCCAACTTAATCCTCAATTGCCGATTTTCTTCTCAATTTTTTCTCCAAATCAATTGTATCTACATATAAATGACTTCATAACATCAATAAATGCTAATGAACTGTAATCAAATGCCTAATTATTGCTTTCTAGTCATTCTTTCCAAAATCCCAAAAATCGACATCGGGCCTACTTGATCAAAATACGAGGTTCGAACTAAAATCCGAACACCCATCATATACGAGTCCGAATATATAATTATTTTTATAAATTGACCCAAAAATAAGGTCTAAATCATAATTAATTAACAAGCCCTAACTCCACCCAAATTCCTAATTTTCTATCCTTGTTCATATGATTTAGGACTAGAAATCTAATGGGCATTATAGAAATATGAAGAAAACGAGTCAAAGATTACATACCTATCAGTTTGTGGTTAAATTCTCTTTCAAAAATCGCCCAATTTGGAGTTAAGACGAAAAAGTTATAAAATTTGAACAATTCTCATTTTGCTACTGTTTTACGTGCTGAGAGATAGTGTTCATCACGTTCGCGAGAACACTGTCGCGATCACGAAGGCTGCCAGTAAATGGACTTACATGATCGTGAGTCCTTCCACGCGTTTGCGAAGGTTTGACCCCCTTGACCTTCGCATTCGCAAACAAACCCACGCGTTCGTGTAGAAGAACGACCAAAATTCCAGCCCACCTCCGTTTAACTCTATGGTTTCGCGTCAATCCGATCGCGTTCGTGATGAGCAATCCCCCAGTGCTCCGCATTCGCGACTGTGGCTTCAAGTTCGCGACGAATAATTTCCACCCCTGTCTCCATTTGCTCTACGTGATCGCAAGAGTTACTACGCGATCGGGACGCTCAGCAGGTCTCTGCACTAATAGCAGAACTCCTGCAACTTTTCACAAGTCTAAACCTTTCCGAATCACACCCGAACACGTACTAACTCATCAACATCATACGAACTTATCCGTGCGATCAAATCACCAACATAACTTCTAAAACAATGAATCAAATCTCAAAATCAAGAGTTTCTCTCAAACTTCATCAAGTTTCAAATTTTGGAATTCAAGTGCGAATCACGCGAAACAGCGTCCAATTTTAACCAAATTTAACAAAAAGGACTTAATCAATATATAAGACCTGTACCGGGCGCCGGAACCAAAATACGGGCCTGATACCTTCGTTGTCTTATTAAATTTTCTTTCAATTTTCCTTAAGCATTTTCAGAAAATAATTTTACAGAAATATTCTTTTCTCGGGCTTGGGACCTCGGAATTTGATTCCCGACATACGTCCAAGTCCCATATTTTTTACTGGCCCTCCAGTACCGTCAAACTATGGATTCGGGTCCGTTTACCTAAAATGTTTACTGAAGTCAAATTTATTCATTTTAAAATCAAGACTTAGTATTTTTCACAGAATTTCATATTTAAGCTTTCCGGCTATACCGCCGGGCCGTGCACGCAAATCGAGATGACTTTAAATGAGGTTTTCAAGGCCTCGGAAGAACAAAATTTAATTTAAAATAGGTAATGGCCCTTTGGATCGTCACACATATTTTAACAAGAATATTTTTATATATGTATGTCTATTAAAGCAAGCGTACCTTAAACTCCAAATACCAAATATATGAATTTTTCGTTTATCTATTTTTTCATAGCTTTAAATAGCCACATATTGATTTCATGAAAACGCTGTAATAGATTTCAACAAAGGTAGGGTATAAGAAATCTGATAGCAACTGTTTTTCCTTTTTTGAATATGAAAATGGGCATTACAATTAGGGGCGGGGCTAGAGTGATCGGAACGGGTTTGGCCGAACTCATTTACTTTTGTTCGATCCTTGTATTTATCTTAAAAAATTTATTGAATACGTGTATGTTATTAATGAAGAATGCAGTATTTTCAGACGCTTGAAATTTCGAAACCATAAGCTTGAAATTTCGGCTCCGTCTCTAATTATAATACCACTAAAAATTGAAGATGATTAGGTAAATTATAAGAGTAAAATTGCTCTCCTAGAAAGAGAGAGCTGCAACAGTTTTATCACAGGAATATGCAACTTTTCCATTATGTAATATCACTGGGAACTTGGTAGCTTTTCAAACTGCAAAAGAAAAAGAGATAAAGTATATAGCATTTCAAAACTGTTTATTTATCAAAAAACAAGAAAGGAGTAATATTAATGAGATGAAAGCTGACCTCTGCTTTCACTTGGTCCATCTCCTTGAGCACTTCTTCAATGATTTTCTCTTGTTTTTCACGTTCTTTACATGCAAAGCATAGTAGATTCTTCTTCCTTTCGCTTAGCAATTTGTTTTCCAAGCGGAACATTTCATTTTCGAGTTTAAGTGCCTCGATTTCATTCCTCCTTTCCCTAAAAATTGAAAGAAACATAAAAACTTATTGAAAACTATAAAATAAATAACAATGAAAAGAAAAAAATAAAAATGAAATGGAAAAGAAACTCACATTGAACTTAAACCCCGTTTCCAAGAAGCCATTAATTGAAAATTAGAGCAAATTAAAATAACGTAGCTTTTTTCTTTAGTTTGCTATGTGACTTGCCTCTTGCAAAAGAAGAAAGCCCTTTAAATAGATTGTCTTCGTAATTTTGTTACCAAATGTAAGATTCAAAATTCATATTATTGTAATAGAAAATTTATGAATCTTGAAAATTTTGCATATCTTGAGAAAATGGTAAGAAATTAATTTTGTTGCTCAATTTTATGAGATTAATTGAGAGTAACCTAGGAAAGCATATGCGACGATCCAAAGAGTCATATTGTATTTAAAAATTCGATCCGAGTTTCGAAGTCTTGAAAAACTCATTTTCTTTCTCCTCGATTTCCATGCGTCGTACGTTTTCAGAAGTCTTCATGTGAAATTACAAAAAATTGAATTTGATTGACTTCAGTCAATATTTTTTGTAAAACGACCCAGATCTGTAATTTGATTATCCTGTAGGGCCTGTTGTAAAATATGAGACTTGGGTGTATCAATTAAATTCCGAGGTGTCTAGCCCAAGAAATAATCTTAGAAGAAAATTGTTTGCTGAAAAATATAAATGTTTTTAGAAATTGAATAGTATAGGAAATTCATGGTATCGCGCCCGTATTTTTGTTCCAACGCTCGATACAGGTCCGTTATAATATTTAAGCATTATCCATAAAATTTGGTGAGGAACGGAATAATTTGACGTAATTCGGACCGTTGGTTGAGAACATGAAAATTTTGAACTATCTTGAGAATTTCATGAGTTTTGGTGTCAAATTCATTATTTAAGATGTTATTTTGGTTATTTGTTCGCACGAGCAATTCTGGATGATATTTTTAGACTTGTGTACATGTTTGGTTTGGAGCCCCGAAAGCTCGGGTGAGTTTTGAATAGGCCAGGGAGTGAGTTTGGACTTAGAAAAAAATTGTTGTTGCATCTCGTATTGTTGTAGGCTCTGATCTCGCAATTGCAAGTTTAGACTTTGCAATTGCGAGCCTAATATGCTAGGAAATTGTGAGAACTTTATCGTAATTTTTAAGAAGCCAGAGGCCAACATTTGTTCGTATTTACGAAAATCCCTTTGCGCTTGCGCAGTCAACATGGAGGTCAAAAGCGCAGTTGCAATAAATTGCTCGCAATTGCGAGAGGACCTGGCATGCCGCAGGTTCACAATTGCAAAGCATGTCTCGTATTTGCAAGCTTCACAATTCCGAAGCTCATGTCGCAATTACAACATCTGCACCTCAACAAAACATCCTTTGGACAGGATTTTCGCTTCATTCTTCAAAATTTCAAAATCAAAACTCCAAAGGGCGATTTTCCTAATGCAAGTTCCTCCCCAAATCATAGGATTGAATCTTAATTCTTTTCTTCAATATATTATATCTTTTAACATGATTTCATCTCTAAATCTAGGATTTTCGGGGAAAACTGGGTGTTCTTGGGTAAAAATTGGGAATTTAAAAAATTGAGGATTTGGACCTCAATTTAAGGTCGAATTTCAAAATCAATTTCCTATTTAAGTTCGTGGGTGAATGGTTAATCAGGTTGTGGTTAAGCAGGCTAGGGGTCAATTTTGACTTTTTTGGAAAAACATTGAAAAATATATATCATGCATTAGAATTGGGTTATTTAGAATTTATTGATGTTATTAAATAAATTGTGACCAAATTCAAGCGGATTGGAAGTGAAACCGAGAGGTAAAGAGGTAATTGACGTTTGATTTTGTCCGTGGAATCGAGGTATGTATTTGGTCTAACCTTAGCTTGAGGGAATAGGTATTGTAGTCATATTTTCTACGCATTACTGTTGAATACGACGTATAGATGTGGTGACGAGTATCTATACATTGGTGTCGAGCATGCAAGTGAGTCTTATGCTATTACTGTTGTGACTATATTATTTAATTCATGCTTAAATTGATGATTATCCATGTTGAACAAGACTTATGATATTTTGTTGGTAATTGATCTTTGCTGAGTATTGACTCAAGTTGAGAATAATTTCATGGAGTTAACTGTTGAGACAAGATTGGTTATAGCAGATTCTCTTGCCCGGATGTTGTTATTTATATTGTTGATTCCCTGGCTTATTGTTTCTTATGTTTTGGTCAGGAAGAGTGTAAAACAGAAGGGTGATGTGATGCGTGATATTGTGACTATGAGTGTTAATGCACGACGGATGATATCGTGCATGTGTTACTGTTACATTATCCCTGTTAATGTAAATATGGTGTTCATTATACTTCTCTATTGAATTAGTGTTAGAATTTATATTCCCCATAACATATTTCTCCTTCCCATATTTATCAGTTATTTTCTATTATCATTGTTCTTCTCGTATATGATTTAACTACACATATTTATATGGTTGTCGTGTCCTATCCTCGTCACTACTTCACCAAGGTTACGCTCTACACTTATCAGTACATAGGGTCGAACCTTGTGTAGATTTTGGTGTCGAAACTTGTGAGAAGATTCGAGGTTGTTGTTTTCAGTCCAGGGAGACCAAGGTAGATCTGCTGACGTTCGTAGAGCCTGAAGTCCCCTTTTCCCGTTTTAGTTTCTTCTGTCACTTCTATTTCGAGGACAATTATACTTCTTCCAGACTTATATTTGTAGTAAATATTAGTCGTTAGTGGATTGTGACACCAGGTCATTGGGGTAGCTATGTATCAGAATTGTTGGATTGCTATATCACTTCCACATTTCATTATTATTTTATTTTAATTATTAACTATTCATGTCGGTTTTCCTAGATTTCATGAGTAGGTGCCATCATGATTCCCAAAGCTGGGTAAATCCGGACAGTGACAAGTTGGTATTAGAGCACTAGGATACCTAAGTTTCACAATTCACAAACAATCTAGGTAGAGTCTTAGAGATCAGTTCAAAGACGTATGCTCTTATCCCCAGAGGCTAGGGAGTTTACCAAAATTTCACATCTATTCCTTTATGTCGTCCGACTTTATTTCTCAATGCTAATTAAACTTTCACTATGTTGTTTCACAAATAGTGAGAACATGTACCGCTTACATAGATGATAAGTAGCTCGAGCCCCCAATGGTAGCTCCTACAAGGGGCAGAGGCCAAGGTCATGCTAAAGGTAGAAGCAGAGGTAGGGCTCAGCCCTATGCTAGAGCAGCAGCACTAGCGACAGATCCTTAGGTAGAGTTTTAGGATAAGGTTCCGGCCTAGATAGATCTAGCACGGCCTTCTCAGGTCCCAAAAGGGCTCATCGCCACCCCTAATACTCTAGGATGCTATAGTCCACCTAGTGGGACTTAAGGAGAGTGTTACTCATGTAAGCATACTCCTTGTAGCACCAGTTGTCTCTCAGGTTAAAGAGGAGCCCAAACTTCTGCTACTCGTACTCCAGAGTAGATAGCTCCCCAGTTTCAGACTCCAACAGCTCAACAAGTTGGGGTAGTTCAGTGAGGTGTTATTGCATAGACCGTTGATGGGTCAGCTATGTTTGTTGATGCCTTGTAGAGGCTGGACAGTTTCACTAAGATTTTACTACCATTTATGGAAGTACATCTTCAGAGGATACCCAAGATTATTTGGAAAGTTGTCACGAGGTTCTGCGGAATAATAGGGGTAGTGGAGACCAATGGGGTGGACTTTGCTGTTTGTCGTATGTAAGGTTCCGCTAAGAAATGGTTGAGGGATTAGTGTTTGGCCGGACCAGCTGGATCACCAGCTCTAACTTGGGATCAATTCTCTCAGCTATTTTTGAAGAAGTTTCTCCTTATCACTTGGAGAGAGAATTATCAGAGGCAGCTTGAGCACCTCCAGCAGGGTTCTATGACTGTCACCCAGTATGATACTAGATTTGATTATTTGGCTCAACATGCTCTTCTTATACTCCCCATCGAGTGAGAGAGAGAGAGAGAGAGAGAGTGAGGAGGTTCATTAAGGTAACTCAACCTATTCTATTATAGATGGCTAAGGATACATGGAGCAAGATTTCCTTCCAAACTGCGGTCAATATGGCACGATGGGTTGAAATGGTTCTAGCTTAGTGGTCTAATAAGAGGCCCCGTCACTCTGGTGGGTTTAGTGGTGCCTTGTTTAGAGGCTGGGATTCTTTCGGTAGAGGCCGTCATGCCAGGCTATTTCACCAAGCACTGTAGGCTTTTCACGGATCTCCAAATGGTCCTATATGCAGTATTCAGATCAACTACCTTACAGTGCATCACTAGTTCTTATCAGTACATCGCCGCTCTAAAGTTTATAGGGTGGAAAATCAGGCCTTCAAGGCCAGTTTCAGGGTCACTACTCCCAGCAACCAAAGACTTGTTAAACTTGTGGAGGTGTGAGGACATTGCTAGATGTTGCCCTCGGGCATTGATCATTTCTCAGTATCCGAGTTCTCGTGCCATCGTTTAGGCATCAAGTGTTCCACCGCACGCTCAACCAGCTAGGGGTAGGGTTCAGGCAACTAGAGGTAGAGGTAGAGGTTGAGGCGAGATAGTACGAGGCCGTCCTAGGGATGTAGTTCAGAGTGGTGGGCCAGCCCTGATGTTATGCTTTTCCATCCACGCCCGAAGTTGAGTCTTCCAATGCTGTTATCACACGTACTATTGTGGTTTGCAATAGACACGCTTCAGTTCTATTTGATCTCGGGTCTACATACTCCTATGTGTGTTCTTACTTTTCTTCATATTTGGTTGTGCCTCGTGATTATTTCAGTGTTCTCGTATATGTGTCTACTATGAGCATGTGATTTTTACCCCATTGAAATTACTCCTACATGTCTCAAGCTTAGGATTTTCCTCTTTATTATTTTTTTAGGATTTAATTGTGCATATCACTGTGTGTTTTCATTAATACATGCATGATAAATCACAAAAAATTGCAAAAAAATTGCATAAGCATTTAGGATTTAATTTCGCATAGTTTTGTTAAATTAATTGGTAATTAAGGTTTACTTTGGAAAATACAAAATCTCAAAAATCAGGTAGTTATTTTAGCATTTTATTGTTTAGCATTTTTGATTAATTTTACACATTAGGTAGTTATTAGTTTGATTTATCTTAATTAGGAATTTTGGAAATAAAATTAGGAAACAATAAATAAGAAAAAAAAAGTTATATAGGATTTAATTAATTAACCCAGGCTGGCCACAATTGGGGTAAACCTGGGTGGCCCAAACACAATACCTGTCCAATTACCCAAAACCCGGCCCAATAACCCGTCTATGACCCAGTCAAAACAAGAGACGCCCCAAAACGACGTCGTTTTGGGGCAATCCATCTCAGCCATTAATCACAACCAATCCAACGGCCCTTAAGCCCCTTCCCCAAATCCCATATATTTGTCCAAATGCCTTTGTATATTCAGAGACAAACACTCATATTCCTCGTATCTAACGGCGTTGTATCACCACTCCTTCACCGCCATCTACCACCCTAATGTCGCCGCCAGCAATCACCTCACAGCAGCGGCCGGCAACCAAACAGCCCCAAAATTACACCACTAGACCTTCTCGACCTCCTCTTTCCCCTACCAACATAAGTTCCCATAAAAAATCATCCCAGCTCGTTGAATATTTGACAGAAGATTCGCCGGCTCCGTCGTCTCCGGCAACAGCAACCCCAAATCGACCCAAAATAACACCCCTGAACCGCCTATTTCCCCTCTTCCCAAACATCTTGGTTTCGTGCTTCTAATCCTAACATACCTCTTCAAATATCAAATCGAAGACTGGTCCCAAACCCTAAACTCACCGGAACCCCCACAAACTAGTCCCTGGTGACCGTCTCACGTCCCCATCCGCAACCCTTACACCCACGACCCTTGAATGCAACCAGACACGATCGAAAGTCAGGACTGAAACCCAGTCTCCATCCCAAAATTACTCAACCCTAGCCTAAATACCCCTCCTACTCTCCAACAATGAGATAAGGTTCTCAAAAGACCAAAAACCCTCTGAGAAAGGGTCGAAAGTCTGGAGATTTGAACGAACTCTTTTTTAGGGTTGCAACGCTAATAAGCTAAGTTCCGTGTAAGCTTGATTTTGTGTGTTTTGCTGCTCTAATTGATTTCATCTCCTTTGATTTTCATTTGCTTAAGTTCATTTGTTTTCTATCTGTTCATCTTCAAAACATATGTCTTCTCTTGCTTTTGATCTTCTTTCTTCTTACTTGTTTAGGTTCATTTGTTTTCTATCTTTCCATCTTCAAGATATTCCGGATAGTTGTTTCCATCGAAAGTTACATGCTCGTCCCTGTTTTCCTTATGTCTTCCTGATTTTTTATTTGTTCACCTTTGAAAATTCTGAAGAGTTGTTATATGCTAGTCTTGTTCTCTTTTGTTGATCTTCTCTATTTTTATTTTGTTTAAGTATATTATATTTGAAATTCTGAGTAGGTGTCTCCATCTAGAGTCATATACTTGTCCTGGTTCACTTTTCTAATTACTCTTGATCTTCTTCATTTGTTAAATATGCCAAGTCTTCTTATTTTACTTCTGAGTGTTTAATTTTTGTTATTCATCTTTTAGTTACTTTAATTCCTGTATTCTTCCTTATAATTGCTTTTAGTTTTCTGCTGAGTGATTTAATTTGTTCATCCTTATAATTGTTGTATAGTTGCTTTAGGTTCTCTTCTAATTGTTTTGGTTCTTACTTTCATTTTCTTCTAAGTTTCATTGATTTTGTTATGTAAAGACATGCATGCCCATTTACTCATATGTTATGTTTTTCTGGTTAGTGATTTCTTTTCACCACATGTTTTGGTTTTAAGATTGGATGATCTGCTTCTAAATAATTTGCTTAATATCTAAATTCATGAGTGTCCCTGAATAAGCATGCTTTGATTTTTATTTCTTCTGGTCCCAAAATTGATTAGTATCCATGTGCTTCTGAAGGTTGTGATGATTAGTTTCATCTTTGTTTCTAAGTAATTTAATGTCCACATTGAGATATTTGCCTGAATCTATGTGTTGCATTGATCAAACTTTAACCCTTGGTCGTTTGTTTCTGTATGATAAAGTCTGCAATTCAGAATTTGATCTTGGTCTATAACCTGAAGTAATTAACTAGGGTCAGTTTCTTACCAAATAGATAGGAACCTGGATTTAAAACACGTAGGCAAGAAATTAGGAAAAGGTACAGGGGTATTAAAGGAAAATGAACATAGGGAATCTTGTAACAAACTCTTGGAAAAATCAAGTGAAGGTTCAAAGTGCAATTTTCGTTAATTTTGCCCCAAAACTTGAGACACAAGTTAGAAAATCAAGGACCATTTAGGCAAAACAGAAAAATTGATAAAGGACTAAAAGGAAAACAAAGAGATTTATGTTGCCCTAAGGCTTTAGTTATAAAAGAACATCTGGTCATTTTCAAAAGGGGATTGGATTTTTCGAGAACTAGAGGGCAATTTATTTTAGAAAAAGACACACATTGAGATACACAGCTGAAATCCATTTCAATTTTGTTCTTCGGGTTGAGTCTTTTTTCAAAAATCAAAGTTCTGTTCATTATAAGTGGAAGATGGATTGACTGAATGTGCATTTTGAGCTGTTGGAGATGCCTATTTTCATTACTTGCTTCTCAAAACTTCTAAGTTCCTGGGGTTTATTAATTATTTGGCTGCTGTGTTTGCTTGCTATTTGCTAAACTTTGCTCATAGTATCTTCTTTCCTACTGTAATTCCAGGTATCATTCTCACTCAAATATGGAAGTAATAGTTGTACCAGTTCGAGGCCATAATTGATAATGAAGAAGACCTTAGTCTATGTTGCTGTCATATTATAAATGTCGTTAGTTTCAATAGCATTTTTAATATTGTAGTATGTATAAACTTGTAATAATGCTAGACTGTATGTTGACTATAACTTTAATTTTTTTAGATTTTAGTAGGATTAAAATAGTTTAGTCCATGATTTACTTAATGTTAATGATGTTGTATTAGAGATTCAACAGTTGTATATATATGTACTCTGCATGATGAGTACATCAATTTCTTTACGCAGATGCCAAATTCAAAATCTAAGATACGATTTAATAATTTGTTGATATAAAAATCATCATCAGAATTCTCTTTTTAAAATGTCTTCAATATGCTTAAAAATGGTCAATCACATGATGTCATCGATTATAGTGTTGCGATTCAAAAAGGGTTGTTATCATGATTGTAGTCCAATGTTACTGGACTCAAATGATGGCCCAAACTGCTATTAGTTATGGACATAAAGAGATGCATTCCTTGGGCTCAATATCAAAGGAGGACCAAATTATAAAACCAGCCATAAATGAGGCTGAAAAGTATAGGTACTAAACCTCCTGTTGAATGTGTTATTCACGTGAAATAATTAGGAAATATCTTAGAGACGAGCATAATAGAAAACTATAGTCTCTTAGGTTGCCTTTATAAATTAAGTGAGCGCACTTGACCAAATTATAAATCATGTGGGCTCCTTAACTGTAATAAAAAATGACTAGAAATTTTGAGGTGCTGTTTAGTGAATTCTTTCCGATATTTTTCCAATGCGTAGTTGTTGTAGGCGCGATATTTAATAAGATATCTTCCTAAATTCGGGTGTGCATTTATGTGACCCAAATCCAAGTCTCAACGATATTAAAATGTGTCGAGAACCCGGGTGCATTTATGTGACGTGGTTCGAGATGTGTTTTAATAACATTGCCAAATATTCCTAAATTAAATAAAAGCGGTATAAGTATTTAAAATTGCACTATAGAATGAAGATGTCAAAAATCAGAACTTTAGCCAATTATAATATTTTAAGCAACCGTGCTAAAACCACGGGGTCCGAGGATGCCTAATACCTTCTCTCGAGTCAATAGAATTTCTTACTAAGAATTTATGGTCCACAGACTCCAATTGGGCAGTCGAAAAATTTCCTCGATTTGGGATTCAAAATAAACCGGTGACTTGGTGTTAGACCTCCGCCAATTGAGCTCGACATGACAACAAGATTGTTGTCACGAGGCAGCATGAGTGTTGCAAAGATAGGTGTGTGAGCAGCACCAAAGTCAAAAAGGGAAACGGCAAGGGATGGCTAAGGCTTTGATGGATGCGAGGCAGCTTGGCAAGGGCTTGACATTGAGTTGCGGGCTAAGGTTGGCGTTTATTATTGACAAAAGCGTCAGGGCATGAGGCATTGATGCCAAGGCATGACAGAAATGGTGAGGCAAAGCAAGCAAATGTGCAACAGGAAGGCAGTGCGCGGGAAGATTTTTCATGGCAATGAGTTGCAGAAAACGGGCCAAGTTCGTAGGCAATAGCAAGGCAAATTATGGCACAATGTAGCTGGAATACAATGGCAGTGGAGCTGGTCCAAGCCAAGGCACGAAATTGGGGAAACAAGACTTGGTTTGATAAAGTCAAAGGCGGTTACCAGCACATGCTGTGCATATGGGCAGCACTTGAGATTGTCTAAAATGCTGGCAAGAGCGTTAGCACGTTCTGAGGCCATGATCCCATTTTACTCTAGCATAATTTACATGATCCTAGTAGTTGGGGGTGTCAACTACACTGAGCTAGAGTAGTGGGCTGAGTGGGAGGGTGCCTAAGCCTAAAATAGGGCAACTAATGTGAAAATAGGGCTGATGCATGTTTTATAAATGGGTAGTACCTATTACCTTTGTGACATAAAAGAAAACATATGAGAAAAATGTGTGAGAGCACACAACAGATTTAGGAAGAGTCCTAAAGTCGTTTTCAAGACTGAAAATACCCTAAGTCTAAGAGTATTCTTATTATAGTACACGGATGTACTTTGGAGTTGGAGTTTCTTTGTATTATCGAGTTTAATACAAAGTTGGAAAGAGTTCCTGTAGATTTTGTGCCTTTTGTTCACATTTATATTATGTTCGTTCATCTATCTTTCATTGCCTAAAATAAGTCCAAACTTACTACGTTGACGTACTGCGTAAATTATTCTCAGTCCAAAGTTGTAGAATTTTGGTCGAGTGTTAGAGCAGGCTGAAGTCAAGGCGAGTCTTGACTGCCGCGCGGGCTGTTTTTGTGAAACTAAAAGTGAGCCTGTGACACTTGGGGCACCAAGAGCCAAACCTATTCCAATTGGCTACTCTTTAATAAATAATTAAACCCATTTCGAATAATGTCACTTTAATTGGAAAAATTCCCTTATACGTGTCATCCTTTAGGGTAACCGTGTAAAAAAGGAGGTGTGACAGCTATGGTGACTCTGCTCGGGACCGAACCCAGAATCTCTGGTTCAGGGTTCAAGAATTCGAGCATAGAATAACTGTTATATTTGGCTTTATCTGAATTCAGTACATGTTCTGTGCTAAGTGCCACATGTTTTACTGCTTTGATATTATCTGAATTGTACATATAAACTACTACGAAACCCTTAACTTCTCACCTCCGTGGATGTGCTTACAGGTTGAGACTCTCTATTATGTTAGTGTCATACCCTGAAATAAGAAAGATGTTGGATAAGTTACTAAGTCGGATGGCCTTTTGGTTCCTGGCATGTATCCCCCTCCTCAACTCGAGTTGTCCGCTCGGGTGCACAGTCTAGATCCTGTACCAAGATTTTCACTTAGAATAACAAAACTCATGCTGGATCCCTAGTAGGAACGTTTGTTTGCATCACATGCATTTGATTTAGGCGACTCAACACAGGGGTTATGTCGACATTAATTATTTGATGTTTAAAGGAATTTTAAGAAATTTTATTAATCTTGAAGTTTAATTCGATGTTGATGATGTTATTTTGGTGATTTGATTACACGATTAATTCTGAAGGATGTTTTTGAGGTTTTGTGTGTACTTGGTTTGGATTTTCGAGGGCTCGGGTGATTTTCGGTAGGTTCCGGGATGTCTTAAGCTTAAAAATTAGAGTTGTTGTAGGCTCAAAGAATTGGAAGGCCACTGAACAGACTAGTGTGGTCCGCACGAATTGGAGTGCTGCCGCGGAGGGGTGTGTGCGGCCGCACTAGTTTTTCTGCAGTCCGCGGTGAAGAATATTTCATTGGTCCAACTTCGGAAGCATATATCTTTTGATCTACAAGGAATTTTGAGACAATTCAAAGATTAAAGTTGTAGATATCAATGTTTCGTTTTCAGAATAGTAAAGAAATCACAATTCAAACATTTTTGGAGAAAGTTATGCCCAAAATACTAAGACATGTCTATGCAGTACACAAGAAGATTTGTGCGGCCATCGTTGATTTTGGTTTGAACATCGGTATTGACCATGTGGGCTCGAGGGAGATTTTTTACTTTTTAGGTAAAATTTTAGGAAATTCATTGTTGTGCATTCAAATTGATTCACTTAGCGTGTTTTGATGTAATTAAGTAACATATGACTAGATATGGGCAAATTGGCGGTGGAATCAAGGGGTAAAGCTATAATTGAAATGAAGTTGTGTTTGAGACATCGAGGTAAGTGTTCGGTCTAACCTTAGCTTCTAGGATTAGAAGTCGTGTCCGATGTACTATTTGCTTCTTTTTGAGTACGATGAATAGGCTTGGTGTCATGCATGACCGTGGGTCTTAAGTTACAACTTGTTGTGTTTTTAAATGCTATTACGGACGCTTTAATTGATAATTCACGATACTGAGCAACGGTTACATTTTTTTTTTGAGAACTACTAAGTTGAGCATTTATGATAGCTCAATGGTTAGCTGTCGGATTAAGATTTGGTTATAGCTGATTCTTCTTGCCGGGACGTATTTATTTATGATGTCGATTACCTTGTAGGTATAGTGTGAATCATTAGTTATCCCTTACCAGGATTGTTGATATGATTATTATTGAATGTATATTTTGAATGGGTTGCACGCAGCAACATTATTAATATATTGGTCGGGTCGTGCGCCGCAGCATTATTATTAATATATATGGATCGGATTGCGTGCCGCAACATTATTATTAATTTGTATGGATTGGGTTGCACGCTAAAACAAATGTTATATATGGATCGGGTCACACACCACAACAAATATTATATTGGATAGGGTTGCATTCAGCAACAGTTATATAGAAGGATCCGGTTGCGCACCGCAATATTATTATTATTATTATTATTATTATTATTATTATTATTATTATTATTATTATTATTATTGTATTGCTGTAGATATTGAAATGTCCTTTCACATTCTATTATGTTTCTACTAGATTTTATATGTTCCCTGAAGCATGTGCCCCCTCCCATTTAAACAGCTTATTCCTATTTATTTTCCGTCGTATGTTATATAATCGCATATGTTTATCTAGAGTCTGGTCCTAGCCTCGTCACTGCCTCGCCGGGGTTAGGCCAGACACTTACCAGCACATGAGGTTGGTTGTCCCGATGCTACACTCTGTACTCTGTGTATATATCGAAGCAACACTGGGATAGTAGTACCTGGGGAGCCAGCCTTCAGTCCATAGAGATCCCAAGGTAGTCCTGCAGGCGTTTGCAAGCCCGAGGTCTCTTTAATATTTTTTTATTATATCCGAGACCGACTGTATTTATTTTCTTCTAACATATGTATGTAGTATTAATAGACAGTCCGTGAATATTATGACACCGGTATCTAAATAGAGATATATGTTGGTTTTTTTTATCTTGGTACCATATTCGTCCAAGTATTTCCCTTAATTTCATCCTCCGCTATTATTTAAATGTTTATCACGTGTTAATACAAGTTATTAAAAGGTTAAAATAAAAGAGTTAAAGATTTCTAAACATCGTGGCTTGCCTAGGTTTTACGAGTAGGCGCTATCACGACTCCCAAGGTTTCTAAAATCAGGGTCGTGAAAAGCATCCCCGGGTTATCACATATATTCTATGGGTAATTTTATGGTTAGTTTATGATAACACATCTTAGAGTAATTGTTTAAAGTCATCAAGGATTTAGTGTGAGTGTTCGCCTAGAGATTTATAGTCTTGGAGAGTGAACACGTTATTCTCAACATTTTCCTCTGAAGATGTTATGTGAGTTGATAATGAAGGATGCATAAGTGTTTTTCCATATTAGGCCGCACTAGGAGTATGAAGTTTCCCCATAGTTGTTCCCCGTATATTTTGTGTATTCACATATCTATGTCTAAAAAGGTAGTTCGAGATCTTTTGTGTAACATTTCGGTTGAAATTATTGAAGCTGAAGTTAATGGATAGTTAGCTTATGCGAGGTATGTAGCTATCATCCTTCTTAGATAAGCTTGGAGGTCGGAATTGTTTCCATAAATGTGATATAGAAAAGCTTGTAAGTTGAGCAACCCACCTTGAAGGCCGAAAGTGTCGTGGAAAGAAAATATTTTCGCTTGATTGTATAACAAGTGGTTTTGATATGAAAGGTACCTTCTTGGTGTTGTGATTTAAAAATGTGCAGTCCATGTTCCAGTATCATTATGATAATGTAGTGCTTGTAATGCATAGAATAGTGTTATGGATATATACCTTGTGGTTCTTCGTCAAGCTGTGGATGAGTTGTTAGGACGGCTTTGGTGGTTCTCTGGCATGTGGATAGGCCAAGTTACAAAGGCGATTCCGCCAAAATTTCTGAAAAATTTCGGAGATAGTCAAAATTTCATGACTTGAGGTAGCCAATAAGAGGGATATATTGTGTTAAGCGTTTAGGGCGGATTCTATTCCTCATTTGAGGCTGAATGATCCTATGTAGGGGAGAATGTAAGGCCTCGGAAAAAAATCGCTAAGTAATTTAGGATTTTTTGGTACCAGTTAGGCTATTTATAATACTTTATATGCTATTAAAATGATGGACATCCACTAGATTTGGTCAAAAAGTGTATATGTCTCATAATGTGTAATGTGTGGTCTAACTGGAGGTCTAAACCTTAAGTCCAATTCAAAATTTTCATAATAGGCTAAAAATCAAAATAAGTTTGCACAAGTCCACAATTTGGACAATCATATCTAAACATATATAAAGTTTTATGTGGTGAATAACCTATCAATCAAAGGACTTTGAGTCTAATTTCTAACACTTCAAACAGTTAGTCATTTGGAAATTTGTACACAAAGTTATGATCAAATAACCAAATTCTAGATTTGCGACAAAGTTTGCTATTGCAAAATGACTATGCAGACCGCATTTGAGTCGCATAATGAAGCAGTGTCGAGTAAAATGTTATGATTTCACATGTTGATTATGCTGTAGCATAATCGATTATGTTATAGATTAATGTTATCACATTTTGATTATGCTACAAGAATGTTGCTCACATTTCGATTATGCTATAGCACAATTGAACAACATATTTGAATTCGAGGGTCATTTTTTGAAATTTTCATATTCGAACCCACTTTGAAAATAATTTTTGCGGCTTCATTTGGGAGCATTTTACACTTAATCTAGAGAGAGGTAAGAGCCTTTTAGAGAGGGAAAGCGGGAAACTAAACTCTTAATTATCAATCTTGCACAAATCCTCAAGAATCAAGCATGCTAATCTCTAGCTCACTATCTTCCAGGTAAGTCCTACTTCTAATATTTCATATATGAGATTATCAGTTCAAAACATATCGTGGGTAAGAAATAGGCCATTCTTGTGACACTAATCTATATTATGTGGGATTAATGAACTATTTTGGGTAGTTTTTCATGAAATTGGATGAGGGAAGAAAGAATTTCCATTGTAGCACCTTTTAGTCTATTTCACATGATTAGGTGTTCGATAAAATTCCAAAGAGAGTAATACCATGGGAAATCCCTCAAAATTATTAATTTATTTCACTTTCTCGTTATAGATTATTATCGCTAGAGAAGTTGGTCATCGTAATAACTTAAAAAACATATATAAGGTATGTATAGCTACAACACCTCTCTTCTTAGAAATCAAGCTCCCATGATGTCCTTTCAAATATTGTAAGTCTGAAATTTGATTGCCTTAATACTTGTTATATCAAAGTAATTGGTGTTTCAAGATATTTGTGGAAGGTGTATCTCAATGTGTTTAACATGCTATTCTTGGTAAATTGAGGATATGTGAAGAGTATGAATTATATGCCAAAATTCCTAGATTTCAATTCAAGTTTAAATTGAGATTGTTATGCCAAACTATGTGAAATCTTCTATGTATAAAGATATTTGAAGTAAATAAAATGAATTTGAGAAATAGAGTGTTGCCAACGTGTAGAGAATATGAACTATAATTGTGCCTTATGATGCCAATGACATGAGAAAATATGAAATAAATTATGAAATGAGCCTTGACTCTGCTTTCTGTAAGCAACTTCAGTAATAAAGTGCCCTAAAGGCTTTGTATACAATTTATGTCCATAAGTGGTTGTTCGAGATAATGTTTTTCCTTATAAGTACATTTATTGTGATCTAAGTCGTTACATTCGCTGATGTTGAAATTATATATTGTCGTGATTGGAAAAGAGTAATCCAAGACTATTTAATGTAATTGCTTGTTTATCCCTTTGATGTGTGTTTCTATTGTTGTTTGCTATGTCCCATCCTTTTTTGAACAATTCTTTGTGTTTAAAGTTCCAATGATAATGAAGTAGAGGTGTATGATTTCTAAAATATTATATACTCCCATGATTCATGATTCCACACATGTGTACATGACATCTTGGATTGAATGGACCCTTGTTGAAATTGATGTGAAATGTGGGGGAAAATAGCTCGAATTATGAAAAGTGGCCTAGTACCAAGCATGATATGACAATCGTGGCTCAAAGTGTCGATGACCTAATATATGTAAAACAAAAATTGAAGTGAGATGATTAATGGAAAAGGGTAACACCTTGGTAAGACGGCTTAGCCGATCAGGTCATGATCAAACCCAGTGATACACACATGGTGATATTATGATTATATTGAAATCGGAACGTGAGAATGAAATTGTGATTTAGTAACGTCTTGCTAAGACGGCTTAGCTGATTGGGCCATGATCGGACGACATGCTACACACATGGTGGTAATGTGTTGATATTGAACCAGACAATGAAATAGTGATTGGGGTATATGTCACAAATGAGGCAGCATAGCCGAAGGGGTCGAGATCAGACTCCGCACAATAAAGTGGTGGTATTGTGAATGATGATGAAATGTTTTGAAATGTCACAACCTAGAGGTATGGAAATTATGTGAAAGCTATGTGATTCCTTTTAATTAATGATGTGGTGATTGTTTAAATATTTGGTTGAACACTTATGAATTTTTTGTTCTCGTGTGATAGTTCTTTCTATTGAGATGGTATTTATGATTTCTATATGCTTGAATGATAGTTCTTTCTAATGATATGGTGTTTTGATATACATACTAGTGCTATTTGACGGCACTAACGTCCCTTTTGCGGGGGGAGCTACACCTTTAAATTGATGTAGGTGGTTCCATAGTAGGTAATGTTTATCGCAAGTAGTGAAACATCTTCCTTCAGATGAATTGGTAAGCCCCACTTCATTTCAAGGTCCAGTATCGTTGTTTAACATGTAGTTTGTATTTCGAGGTATAGCTGGAGCCTTGTTGATGATATTTCCATATAGCACTTCAGTTGTATTTAGAGGCTCCGCAGACAGGTTGTGGGTGGAGTTTGACAATGGGGAATTGAATTAGAAATATTGTATTATGCAACGATGTATAAAACTTGTATCATTTCGAAGATTATGAATGAAGTTACTAATGGAAATGAAATGGAAGTCATTAATGATGTATTTACAATGTAACATTAACAGAGTCCATCTCCTCCTTATTCATGAATTAGTTTGAGTAGAACGAAACATAACTAGCTTGCTCAGTTGGGTTTACTCAATTGAGTGCCGGTCACGCTTTCGATTTTTTGGGGCAAGACAGATTGGGTTGCACGCTGAAACATCCTTATATGATTTAGATTGGGTCACACGCCCCAACAATATTACATGATTAAGATCGGTTTGCACACCATAACAAGAAAGAATAAAAGTGAATATTGATTCTTATGGTGTTCATTATGCTTCTCTACTAAAATTCTGTTAGTACTTGATATTCCCCATAGCATGTTCCCCTTCCCATTTTTAACAACTAGGTTCTACTATTATTATTTGTTGTATATGATTTAACTACACAAAATTTTTTGGTAGTCTTGTCCTAGCCTCGTCACTACTTCACCGAGGTTAGGGTCGACACTTACCAACACAAGGGATCGATTATGCTTATACTACACTCTACACTGTGTGCAGATCCCTGTACTAGAGCACTTAGACCGCATTGAGGTTGTTGCCTTCAGTTTAGGGGAGACCCAAGGTAGTCCTGCTGACGTCCACAGGCCTTGGCGTCCCTTTTATCCTATTTCCTTATGTTCTTACTTATACAGAGACACAAATGCATTTTTCTTTTTTCAGACCCTATTTGTATTCTTAGATTGTCTGTGAGACTGTGATATCAGTTCTGGGTGGATTATTTCAATGGAATCGAATTTATATTAAGTTAAAATTATTAGAGTTCCTCTTCCGTAGTTCTTTTTATTATTGTTATTCCGCTGTTGATCACATCCTAATTCGTCATTCTTGAAAGGTTAAGGAAAAGGTGTAATAAAATCTGTAACACTCGGCTTACCTAGCAATCTTTAAGCCTTGCAATGTGGCGATCTTTCAGCCAAGCAAAGTGGATGAAGACAATGGAAGAATAGTAGCATTATGCATGTTGGAAGGCAGAAGTGTAGTCTTATGCAATGTAGATGCAGATGCAGATAGAGATAGAGCTTAACCTCGGAAGGCATAATAGTAGTCTTATGCAATTTGGAAGGCAAAATGTTAGCCTTATGAAATTAAGAAGGAAAAATGATAGCCTTATGCAATGCAAATTCATATAGCGGTAGAGCTTAACCTCGGAAAGCATAATAGTGGCCTTATGCATGTTAAAAGACAAAATAGTAGCCTTATGCAAGTTGGAAGACAAAATAGTTGCCCTATACAAGTTGGAATGCAGAATGGTAGCCTTATCCAATGCAGATGCAGATAGAGGCAGAGCTTAGCCTCGGAAGGAAGAATAGCAGCCTTATGCAAGTTGGAAGGCAGAATGGTAGCCCTATGTAAGAAATAGGATAACAAATGATAGTAGAGTTTTATTAAATGATGGAGTTGTGATTCCTGAGAGCATCGTTATGTACGGGACATCACTATTGTGCGGATAGCAAAAGTTGGCTAGTGTAACAGTGAAAAGAGTCGTATTCATGAAAAACATTTGTTCCATGAGCGTGCGGTGTGTTTTAATGATTTTGCAATCCTTATGCCTGCATCTAAAGAAAAATCGTAAGTTTTGTAATGGCGGAAAGGTTAGTTCATATCCCTTTGGTTTTTCTTGACTCGCTTAGCTTTGATATGGTGATACCATTTACATCATTGGGGCAGCATTGCTAAAGGAACCTGTTTCAATAATAAACATGTATGATATTGTGAAAGTATGACATAAATGTATAATTAAAACAGTTTTTAGGTGAGCTGACGATTGTGACATGGTTCGAGACATTGCAACCTCTCTTGCTATGAAATTCTGAGGGTACTCCTCAAAATTCTCCCCCAGTTTGATGAGTTGACATTTCTAACTATTGCTCATACGGCGATCAACTGAAATAACTTTGGAATTTTGAGGGTCTTCCTCAAAATTCTGCCCCAATTTTTAATTTAAGGGGAAATTAAAAATTTTATTTAATTATGACCGAATCCATAAGGCTACCTATGTATCCCCTCTTGAATGGGAATTAGGTCAGGCATAGTCCAATTTAAATCATATAAGAAAAGCATAAAGATTACACATAGTAACGTTTGACTACATCTGAATTAATCGGCTTTGGCTAAATCTCTCCATCCATTTCTACAAGTATAAGGGCTCCTCATGTCAAAACCCGGTGAACCATTTACCGGCCTTGCCAATTAGGAGAGAAATTCCCTTTAGCCTCGTCTTGATGCAAAAAACATTTCTTTAATACCACCTGCCCTGGTGTGAACTGTCTGGGCTTGACTCTCTTGTTGAAGTCTCTAGACATTCTGTTCAGATAGAGTTGACCATGACAAACTGCATTAATTATTTTTCCATTTATAAGAGCTAGTTGCTCGTAACAACTCTTTACCTATTCGGCATCATCAAGCTCAGCTTCCTGTATGATCCTTAATGAGGGAATTTCTACTTAAGGAGGAATAATGGCTTCTTTACCATAAACTACCTAATAGGGGGTTGCCCCAGTTGATGTGTGGACTGTGGTGTGATACCCCAATAGAGCGAATGACAACTTCTCATATCAGTAGTTATGCTTCTCTATCATTTTCCTTAATATCTCCTTGATATTCTTATTGGAAACTTCTACAACTCCATTCATTTGAGGCATGTAGGTTGTAGAATTATTAAATTTGATTTTGAAGGTTTCACACATAGCTTTCATCAAGTCGCTATTTAGGTTGGAGCCATTATCAGTAATGATCGACTCTAGAATACCAAATTTGTAAACAATGAGGTCGCGGAAAAATTCTTCCACGACATTCTTAGTCATTGCTCTGTAAGATGCTGCTTCGACCTATTTGGTGAAATAGTCAATTGCCACTAGGATAAAACTGTATCCATTAGAGGTGGCAAGCTCAATTTGTCCAATGACGTCCATACCTCAGGCGCCAAACGGCCATGGTGAGCTTGTTGTGTTGAGCTCGCTTGAAGGTACCTTTATCATGTCTGCATGTATCTGACAACGATGGAATTTTTGAACATACTAGATGCAGTTTACTTCTATTGTCATAAAAAGGTAACTAGCCGGGAGTATCTTCTTTTCTAAGACAAAACCATTCATATGTGGACAACAGGTCCCAGCATGAATTTCCTCTAATAGCTTGGATGCTTCCTTTGTGTCAACACACCTTAATAGTCCCAAATCAGGAGTTCTCCAATACAGGATTCCCCCATTGTGAAAGAAGTTGGAAAATCTCCGAAGTGTTCATTTCAAAGTATGATTGGCAAGCTCAGAGTACTCTCCTTTTGCCAAATATTCTTTTATATTGTGAAACCAAGGCTTTCTGTCTGCTTTCTCTCTAGCTGATTATGAATTTTCACCAGAATGGGATAAATTATATTCTTGTTTGGATGTTGTAACATAGATGATATGGCAGCCAATGCATCAGCGAACTCATTTTGGATTCTGGGAACATGTTCGAATTTCGTCTTCATGAACCTCTTTCTCAATTCTTGTACATGATGCAGATACGAAAGTATCTTGGAGTTATTGGTTTCCCATTCTTCTCGTACCTGATGTATAAGTAAATATGAATCTCCAATCATTAGTAGCTCTTGCACGTTCATGTCAGTGTCCATTTTGAGCCCTAAGATGCAGGCTTCATATTGGGCCATATTGTTGGTGCAAGGGAACTTCATTTTGGTGGACACTGGATAATGCTGACTGGTTTCTAATACCAAGACGGCTCCTATGCCAACTCCTTTGAAGTTTCTTGTTGCCTCTTAGAACATCCTCCGGCTGTCATAAGATTTTGCAATGTCTTCTCCTATGCATGATGCCTCTTCATCAGGAAAATACATTTTCAAGGGTTTGTATTTTCCATCTACAGAGTTTTCAGTGAAGTGGTCTACCAGTGCCTGTCCCTTGACTTCCTTCTGAGTCACGCAAACAATGTCGAATTAACCCAACAGGATCTGCCACTTGGCTAGCTTTCCCATGGGCATAGGCTTCTGAAAGATCCATCTTTAATATGAGATATGTGGTATAGGCACAGAAGTTATGTTTTAGCTTCTAAGTTATCCAAGTCAAAGCACAACAAGTGTTCTCCATTAGAGAATATCGAGCCTCGTACGGGGTGAACATCTTGCAGAGATAATAAATGGCTTTTTCCTTTCTTCCCATTTCATCATGTTACCCTAAAATGCAGTTGAAATCTCAATCTAACTCTACAATCTAGAGTATTAAGGGTCTACTTGGCTCAAGCGGAACTAAGACTGGTAGAGTTGACAGGTTTTCCTTGATTCTGTCGAAGGACTTTTGGTAGTCATCGGTCCATTTGGTAGCGGAGTCCTTCTTTAACATCATAAATATTGGATCATTCCAAAGGAAACTTATCACATCTTATTTTTTCTTTAGCGGTGGTAATTCTTGAATGGTTTTGACCTTTGATGTGTCAAGTTCTATTCCTTAGAAACACATGATAAACCTAAGCAACTTCCCAGCAGGAACCCTAAATGCATACTTTACGGGGTTCTATTTAAGTTTATACCTCTACAGTCTATTGAAAAACTTCCTCAGATCTTCTACGTGGTTAGTGTCCTTCTTCGATTTTATGATAATGTTATCCACATATACTTCTATCTCCTTGTGTATAATATCATTGAAAATGGTTTCCATGGACCTCATGTAGGTGTCCCCTACATTTTCAAGCCAAATGGCATTATTTTGTAACAATACAGTCCCCACAGCATAGTGAAAGCCATTTTGTCAGAAGCTTCATTCTATCTAGATCAAACTGTAACTACCGAAGCAATATACGAATGACTATAACTCGTGATTGGCACAATTGTCAATCAAGATGTGTATATTCTGCAAAGGGAAGTTGTCTTTCGGACTAGCTCGGTTGAGATCTCGGTAGTTGACGTAGACTCTAACCTTCCCATCCTTCTTTGATACTGGAACAATATTGGCTAACCATTTCGGGTACTCAACAACCGTAAGAATCTTAGCTTTGATCTACTTGGTGACTTCTTCCTTGATTTTTAGACTCATATCAAGTTTCAATTTTCTACGTTTTTGCTTTATCGGTGGACACATTGGATCGTGCGGCAGTTTGTGAGCCACAACGCACGCACTCAGACTAATCATGTCATCATATGACTAGGAGAATATGTCCTCATACTTATTTATAAACTCTGTGTAATCTCTCCTCTCTGATGGCGATGAGTGAATGACGATTCATGTTTCCTTGACTCTTTCAGCATCTCCCAGGTTAACAATTTCTGTTTTGCCGAGGTTGGACGTAGGTCTTTCTCAAAGTTCTCAACTTCTTTGACAATCTCGTCAAGTATGTCATCTTCTTCTAAAGCAATATCTATTTGTTGCATTGTCTCATTGCACGTCACATTCATTGGTTCATCAAGATAAGTAATAGTAATGTTGTATTGATAAAGCAAGGAGGAAAATGATAGCAATAAATATTAATTTATAAGAAAAATCAAACATGCTTTGATAAATTAAGTAATTGTTTTGAACATTGAAGATCTTATTGCGGAAATTGAAATTCTGAAAGAAAATCATTTAATTGATAAAAAATGAATAGTGCATTATTATCCTTGCTACCTAGAGGCTCATCGGGCTCTGGTTGTCCTGATGGCTAAATTATTGAGGTTTGCCCATCTGCTAACAGCTTGTATGGAAGGACCTTCCTCCTCATTCTCCTAAAAATGATATAACAATACATATTACCATCCTCCAGAAACAAGTTTTTCATTACCGTGAGTGCTTTTTCTTCATCTCTCATATAGATGATGTTAGCCTATCAGAAAGTCTGGTCCAGATACGGTATTGGCTGCTCAAACAGGTAGTAAGGACCACACCACAGTGGCGACCAACTATTGAACTCTTCCTAGGTGTATTCATATCTAGACCGAAGTTAGTGCCACATTTCTTGAGTTTTATAAGTTTAGAGATTCCTTGGAGGTTCTTGTCGAGTCCTTTTCTAGGTTCATACCCACTCTAGTTCAATATACTCTCAATCTTGTTATCGCACCATTTGTCTTTGTCGACAGCATTGACCCGCTCGATGTTGTTGTAGGTCTCTCCACTTAGCTTTCTTCTTCCTCTGATTTCCTGAATGGTCTAGCGACTGTATTTAGGATTGCTTTCATCACCGTGAGTGATCACTTCTTGGTGATTCTATTCGAAGATTACTTCTTGATGTAGCGTTGATGCTACGGCCCTAGCAGCATGAGACCATAGTCTTCCTAACAGCAAGTTGTAGGACGTTGGTACATCTATTACTTGAAATCGACCTAGAACCAGGTTGGTACCATCTGTAGACACAGACTTATATCACCGATAGTGGACCTCTGAGAACCACCATGTAGCCCTTTCCCAACTTCTTGTGTTATACCAAAGGACATATGTTAAGGCTGGAACCCCCATCGATCAGGATCCTTATGATGAAATAGTCTTTGCATTGTATGGTGATGTGCAGTGCTTTGTTGTGACCTAGCCTTTCAGGCGGTAACTCATCCTCATAAAAGGTGATTCAGTGGCTTTCGAGCACTTGTCCCACCATATTATCCATTTCCTCACGAGTGATGTTACTTGGTATGTATGTTTCACTCAGCACCATCAACAAAGAATTCTTGTGTGTTGGAATTCTGTTGCAATGAGAGGATGGATATTTGTGTTTGCGTCTTAATTAACTGGTCGATGACTGAATACTCCTTCGCCTGTATTTTCCTCCAAAGGTCATCCGGACTTGTTTCGATAAGGGAAGGCCGATTGGAAGACTACTTGCTTGATTCCGCTAGATTTTCAGGGGTATAGACTCTACCAGTTCTTGTCATACCGTGGGCTGCAACAATCTCTTCAATTCTGACCTTACCCTTTCTTCTTGCCTCGGCTGTATAATCCCAAGGTATGGAATTTGTGTAGAATGACGACATGGTGGACATCGCCACTGGGATCAGCACGGCTATCTTTACTTCAAATGGAATATGCTCTTTGGGTGGCAGGACCGCAACCTCAAATGGTGCTAGTGCCTTTGCAGATGGCGCTACTTCAAACACAAGAGATATAGACACATCTACCTCAGTGTCCTTAGATGGTTGGATCTGGACTATTATCAGACTAAGAGTGACTGCTAGTTTCTTTGTGTCATCGCCTTCTGTGATCAACCCGATGGATCATTCGGGATCCCAATTATCATCTACTTTAATTATGTGAATCCCCACCCTAATGGTCTAGTAGAGGGTTGTTGTGAATGCTCGGAGCGACTTCCTTTGCTATAATGACGTTGCTATCAATCACGGACTATATCTTGTCTTTCAAGGAGAAGCATTCATTGATGGTGTGTCCTTTCATCCCCGAGTTGTATGCGCAGGACTTGTTTGGGTTGACCCACTAAGAAGGATTCTCAGGGGTTGTAGCAGGGACAGGTGTGACATAACCAGCAGATTTGAGTCTCCTGTACAGCAGGTCAATGGGCTCGGTGATTGTTGTATCTTATTTTGGAGTCCTTCGATCAAAATTAGGTCGGGGCCTAGGCACATTTTGGCGTGCAAGGGGTGATTGATAATAGGATGGTTTGGCATTGTAAGTTTGGTAGACATGAGCAGGTTAGGAGTATCTGGTTGAGGTAGGTTAATATGTAGGGGGTGAAGATGATTGACAAGTTGGTGGTGGGGTTTTGTAAGAGGATGCTTGGTAATGTAGGACTAGCTTGTGAGTGGAGGTATTGGGTAACTTTTGTATTTGAGGGAAGATTTGTTTCTTTGTTCAACCATCACGGGCCCTATATCCCTCTTTTTAGAAACAGCGCCAGATTGCAAGGCCTTATTTGTAGCTTCAAAGGCCTCGAAGTTTGTAACCATACCGCTCTTAATACCTTCTTCAATTCGTTCCTAGTTTGATAATGTCAAGAAACCTTTGGTTCTCAATCACCATCAATTGTTCATAGTATTGCGGTTCTTGAGCCTGGACAAAGAACTTATTCAATTGTTCTTCTTCTAAGGCGGGTCTGACCTTAGCAGCTTCGAACGTCCAGCGAGTAGCATACTTGTGAAATGTCCCCGTGGGCTTCTTCTTTAAATTCTACATATAGAACATGTATAGAGTCTTATCTATCTTAAACCTGAACCTATCCATCAAATGAGATGTGATACCTACCTAACTCAACCATTTATTGGGATCTTGGCTGATGTACCAAGATAGCGCATCGCCGTTCAGACTCCTAATGAACAGCTTCATGCGGATCCTTTCATCGTTTCCTAATCTAACAATCTTATCGCAGTATGTTCTCAGATGGACCCTTGGATCACCTGTACGATCAAACATCAGAGGTCTTCATTGTTCAAACCTTTGATCCATTTAGTTCCTACGACACCCTGAATTCGGTTGGTTAGTTTTTTAAGTTCCTCAACCATGTTTCTGATGAGCATATATTTTTCATCAGACCGAGGTGTGCGAAATATAGGTTAGGTGGAGAGTGGAAGGGTCTTCACGAAGATAGGATTATTGTGGTGGCCCTGTGTGTGGGCATGGAAATGATCATTTGCGGAGTTTGGAGGCTGTAGGATGAGTAGTGAAATGTTCTTTGGGGTATAGAAAATGTTGCATTGGTTCTTTGGAAGAGAATTGGGATGTTTTTTTCTTGTTTTGGGATGTTTTGAGGGGGTGTATGGTTTTAATAATTGGGGAAGTTGGCGTTTGGGATTCTGAGGGATAATGATAGGTTGGACAGATTTTGAACCTGATCGAGCTCTTCCTGAAACTTCAACAATTTTTGTTGAAGTTGTGTAACATTTTCATTGAGAACCCGAATACAATGGCCATCAATGGCCTCTGCTGTTGTCTTCTCTTTTCTGATGTTCAAATCTTCAAATTTTACCTTTGTTCTTGTTCTTGACAGGACTAATAAGAAGGGTGGGTGGAGGGCCCCTGGACCTCGTAGTATAGGATGATGTTTCCAGAGTTCACAGACTAACCTTTGGGGAGGGGAATAACAAAACAAAATAAAACAAAAAGGTAACCAAGTTAGTTTGGGTCATAAAATATTACAGTATTTAAATTCGTTGTGTAGGAATGTATAGTGTCCTAATTTAGGAACTCGTTGTACCCGAGGTGGGCCTAGTGAAAATTTGATTTGGAGAACTTGAAATGCTAAATGCCTCATTTCATCGATAAAGATAAGACGAATCCCAAATCCACATATAATAAATAGGAAATAAAATTTACAAACGTCCACTGGCCTTGTTACATTTTAAAGAGAAAAAGACAAAATCCTATCTACTTTGTCCCAGAAGGACCTTCCCCAGATTCGGCATCCTTGGCTTCGTCGAACAGCTTCCCCAACTCGCAAAGTCATAACAACATGTACGCTCTGGCTAGATATCCACCTTCATTTCTTTTAGCCTCTTGACAATCTTTGACCGTTTTGAGAAACTTCCTTTCCAGTTCCACTATGCCTTGCTCCAAGTATCGTAGCCTTTTGTTGGCGTTGGTAGCCATGTCTTTCCATTCCTCGATCAGCTTCTGGTTGGAATCTTATATTTTGCGATGTTCGCTAATGCACTCACGGATCCTTTAGCGTAACTGGTTGTACTTAACTTGCACCTTGGCCTTCTTATCTATAATCATGTGGCCTCAAACAAACCCTGGCTGGCCCAAACCATCGTAATTGTCTTTTAACCACCATGAATAGAATTGAGTACAGTGAGCATGATATCTGTTTGTCTCTATGGTGTCTCTCCCTATTATGATCTTGTTATGCCAGTGCTAGGCTTGGCATATGTAAGGACTATCATCGCCTTGGAAGTCGGATTGAAAGTGGTCCATCTTGTCAACCCTGGGTATGAGTTTATTCCTGCCATCTTGCTCAAGACTCGAAGAAGGACAAAAGGGTAGGTTCCCTTAACGACAATTAGTATCAGGAAAGGTGCATCTCTGGATCGGGCGATGAACTCTTCTATCAAAAACCATTCAAACATCCATTAAACCTTTTCTTCTATCAGATTATCAAATAGCTCAACCCGTCCTTTAGCATTCTCCTGAGCGAACATGTCGGACATGTAATTCATTTTCTTTAGATGATGGAAAGTGATGTGATCATCCTAGTTCCTACACTGAATTTCTTGTCGATATTTGCCCCTTTTGAGATGCTCTATAAGAAAAAGTTGAAGCATATTACATCATTCGAAGTGTTTCACTCCTCATTGCCACTTCTCTAAGGCGCGGTATGTGTCTATAATAATTAGAGGTACAATGCTAAATATTAGCCCACAAATCCCTTCCATTAGGGTTTTGGTTACCATGGCCAGCCTAGTATGAATCTACCTTTCTTCATTAGAAATATAATCAGATGCAGGAAATAAAATATGAAAACAAAAACTCTGCAATGGACGTGTCCTAAGAATGTAAAGGAAAACTCGACAGAGTAGGTACGGTAATATTTGTTGTGACCATACCTTTCACACAAGTAGTCGAAAGGGATGTATGAATCCTTCAAGCATGTTAATTCAGGATTCTTCTTCAAACCCATCATTTTAAGGAAGCCCCTACCTTTGCGATTCTCAGGTATTAGCAAGCCCGGAGTTTCAAAAACTAGACCGGCTAGTCCTCCTATCTCCTCTAGCAAAGGTGTCATCTCAATGCCCTGAAATTGGAATACGGCCCTTTCACGATCCCAAAACAATGTGGCAACTACTGTGGTCATGTTCTTAGGTTGGACAGCCAAAAGGGATGGTAGATTTCCCAGATATTTTCTTACGGGATTTTGATCACTAGAGTATGAATCTTTCCACCATCTTAGCATCTTTGGGTGGATGTTGGTGACCAGGCCGAATCTGGGGACTTCGTGCCTCATATTTCTCCAAGGCAAATAAGGTTAGGCCCTTACACCCATCAGACTCGACTATTATCAGCAATTAGCATGAAGCATCTACAACAACAACAACAACAACTACCCAGTAATGTCCCACAAAGTGGGGTCTGGGGAGGGTAATATGTAGATGAGCCTTACCCCTACCCGAAAGGGCAGAGAGGCTATCTCCAATCGACCCTCGGCTCAGTGAAGGAGAGGAAAAACAAAAACAAAAACAAAAACAAAAACAAAAACAAAAACAAAAACAAAAATAAAAACAAAAACAAAAGAGCATTAATAAGTCCAGCAGAAATAGCATAAGTAATTATCTAAAGCATGAAGCATCTAGTTGGCCAAATAAATGCATAGAATGTGGTGGTGTCCGTTAGATTTTAAGGAAACCCAATGGACTTTTGACAAGGCTATCTCAAAGGATCATTATATAGACAACATAACTGATCCGGCTAGGTTTGACCCTGATGCATGCCCAATTTGAACAGAGTAAGATTTTTGTGGGGTTTAAGACTGGTACCCTTAAGCGAACAACCTAAGGGGGAAGGCTCAGAATAGTCGACCGTACCGTTGGAGGTATAAGTTTAGAACAAATATGCCATTCCATAATTAGGGGTAATGATATAGGAAGAGCGCAACTACTCATTATAAGGGTTTCTATAGTATTTGTTTTGGCATGAGTGGAGTATGATAATTGAGCATGATTATGCAATAATTAAAAGCATATTGACATGTATTTGCACTTTAAGAAGGCAATAAATATAATAGTTTCATAATTTAAAGAAATAAAGAAAGAAAACAAGGAAGATATACCAGTTTTGCTTCAACAGAAGAAATTAAATGCTGAAAGGTATTAAAAAAATAATTGCACATAGGTAGGGGTACAAATTCACAAGAACAATCTGAAATGGTAAAAGCTTAAAATTGCCCAGCAGAGTCACCATGTTGTCGGGCCCCCCTTTTTTGCTCCATGGAAATCAGGTTTATGACATTCGGTTGGGACAACTCTTTCCTTTTGGGAAAAAGGGTTTTGCAATTTTGAAGAGTCGTCATCTAATGATTTTAAGGTACATTAGGGCAGCTATGGGGTTCAACTACAACTATGTTGGTAACCACAGATAGAGCAACAGCTTGAAATTATCTCAAGGGGAAGGTGTTAGACATCCCTCGAGATCCACTAGTGTGGTTCCCGGCCAGATAGTTTCTGTGAATTTGTGCAATTAATAAATAAGCAAACTAAGGCACAAGTAATATGGGATTTGCATTAAAATACACAAGTATTTATCCAAAAAGTAAAAAAATCAAGGTTTTGAAAAGGGTTAAAATCTAAGTATGCTGATGAATGTAAAGGGTCCTAGGTTTGTCCCTAATATGGATCACATCAATGAAATACTCGAAATTCACTCCTTAAAAGAGGGGCTACACGTGGTATTAGCGCACCAGTCATCATATCCATGTCTACTCTTAAAAATAAGGATTGGTCTCGACCTCTATCGCATGGTGTTACCCGTTCCATTCCTATCAATTCTGGAGGAATATAGGACCACTATTCCTATAAGAGGGAGGTTTTAGGCAGACTCGGTTTAATGGTAAAAAGTCTAAAGTGAAATACAAAAACACATAGGATTGCGGGGAAAACATGTAAGCAATTATAAGGCTCATACATACCTTCGCAAATAATGCATATAAATAGCATGACTTAAAACACAAGTAAGGTCTAAATTTTAAAAATGCTAGAGCAAGGTGTTTGGGTCAGAACCAGATTTATTACATAACTCATAAAAGAAGTCTCAATCAAGCTTGTCCGTTGGTTGTAGCAGTTTATAATTAAATAAAGGCAGTATTAAGTTTACTTAAGTGAATACCTAACGCTTGCCTAGATGCGAACATGATTTAGAAGTTATTCAGGATTAGTGACAGTTGCAAACTTTTGTTATTACCTAAACATGTTGTTATAGGTATTCAACACATAGAAATTGTGGCCAGCTAGTAGTAAAGGCTGAATGATATTATTTTTATTTCTTATCATGCATTCGTAATTAGCCTATGTATGCTTAAGCGACCATATGTGAGATCCTAAAGATATGGTATCTAAATGAAAAGAGGTTCAGAATGATGCATATGCCAAAATCCTAAACAGGATAGCAAAAATCCTAAACAGGATATCTATATACACAAGTATTATAGTGCTTAGAACAGTATTACTAGGATGTGCAGAGATGATATATTGATAATTTCGCTTAGCCTAAAATAGGATTCTAGGTGTACATGGCAATAGGAACATGATTGCAGAAATACTGGTTATTAATAGATTTAACGCAGGAATTTCTAAGTGATGTGATAATAAAAATGGGCATGCTGAAAAACTATAAGTATAAATCCTAAAGAATATGATTTCTACTGCATGAAATAAGTCCTAATCATGGATTTTGTTGCACAAGTAGTAATGCAAACCTAGTAACATATTTTTTACCTTTTTAATAACTAAAGCATGCATATTTCCCAGCCTTTTCACTAGCCGACCCCGTACTTGTTACAAATTATTACAGACCAAATGATTGAATTACAAAAGTAAGAAGTTACAACCATAAAAATCCTGATATTGTCTTCCTCCCTGAGAAATCCAATGAAAAATATCAATTCCAATGTTATTCCAAAGCCTTTCTCATATTTGGATATGTCAAAATTCCATAAGGACCTCAAGGAGTCCCAGTAAATGCTCATGCCTATATTTGCATAACACAATAAGTGTAGTGTGGAAGGACCAGCCCTTACATGTCAAAGTTCAGAGGTAGATCAAGGGTTCCAAGTCAAGGCCCTCACAAGAGGGGCAGAACCTAGATTCTAAGAATATAGTGGAAGCGGAGAATATAGTTTGAAAGAGATTTTTTAAACGGTGTTAACATAAGAAGTGGTAAGGGTGAAAAAGAACGGTTGTAGTATTGAAATTCAAAATACATGGAATCAGTAGTCATTCAAAGGGGACGGAATTGTGGGGATATATTGTATAACCCCAGCAGGGTCTGGTCTGATCATGCACAACAATAGTTTATGCTTGCATGGTCATAAACCAGCCAAAGGAACACAAACACATAAAGGGATATGGGGGTTTGGGCTTCATTAGAATGCAAGTACATAACAAGTAACATGCAGAGTATACACATTGGGAACCATTAATTTAAATGGGGATGGGAGCTTATTACAGCATGCTAATAATGTATGACTATAGAAACATAAGCAGAAGTAGATAAAAATGAGAAACTAAAGCAACTAAATAAAGCTTGTTGTTGTTGAGGCTTGAAAATTAATTAGGACATTCTGGTAGTGAAGCAAAGTGCAGAAAGGAAAAGTAAGAAAGATTCCACAGTTTAAGCATTGGCTTTCAGCCGGCTAGACAAAGCAATAGCACAAGTAGCAGTAAAGAAAGAGAGAGTTTTGAATGTAAGTGTGTGTTCTGAACTCAAGTTGTTTGTGTCTTTAAAGGAAGAGAATGTAGGGTATTTATAGTTTTGAAAACGAGTAAAGAATAAGGTAATAAGTAATCTGTTAACACGAACATGGAAATAATCACATGTAAAATCAATTAACACATGTGATTCCCTTTAATTAAGGAATCACTGCTTAACAGATACTAACATGTTTAATTAAGAAAAAAAATCCATTTGGGGACAAATTGATTATCGCCATATAAGTGGTAGTAAATGTATGAAGTAAATAACTCATGCTAAGTTAAAAATATGCTTATTTTTGGGAAAGGTTTCAGTAAGATCAAACATAACAATAAAGAAAAGAAATTAATTAATTTAAACAGAGGAGTAAAATAAGGGTTTACAAGAAAACCTTGCAATTGAATGGTCACATAAGGAAATCAAGATCAATCAAGAAGTGGTCATGATTTTGCACTTTAACATATAAATAGAAGGAATGAACGGGCGTATTAGACATGCAGAGTCGAACACATTGAAAAAGGATCAAACTAGATGAACACATACATACAGGAATGGCATGAATCGGCTAAGGACTATCTAAAGCATGGTAATCAACAGGGTCAAGCAGTTACGGATCAAAAGTAGAACAAAATTGAATAAATCAGTCTTAACAGGTAAAGAAGGTCAAAAATAAATAATGAACTCATAGTAATAAATGAGAAAACCTTTTTAAAAAGCTAGGGTTTATGCAATAGTCGAGTTAAATAATGGTATGAACTCAAAACCAGGCAAGTCAAACAAGAATAAGGATTCAAACACGAAGGACTCAATCAAAACAAACAAAGACAGATTCAGTACTCGGATAAAACCCCAAAGTATCTAAGGTTTTTAATGCTATGAACCAGGTAGAAGAAAACATAAACAAACTGTTTAACATAGTAAATTAAAACAGACTGTAAATCAGAGAAAGGTTTAGGAAACCGTAATTTGAAAATGAAGAGTGACTTTGAAGAAAATCGAAGAACCTTTGAGAAAATAATAACAAGTTCACAACAAGCACAGATCTAAAAAATATGTGAAAGAAAGTCAATATATCTTAAAAGTTAGGGTTTCGGAGAACTCAGAAAAGTGAGAAAGAATTCGAAAGGTTACCGATCTAGCCGGAAAAGCCATGGATTCTTCTTGAACTGCCATTGGTGGCTGAAAAAAGACCAGAGATAGAGGTTGAGCAGGGAATCACGTAAATAGGTAACCAGTTGACATAGGAGGCGTGTACATGTGTAAAACTGCCATAGGAGCCCATGGATTAGGTAGGGATCGAAAAGGAATAGGGTGAATTTGGGTGGCAGTGGCTAGGGTTTAGGTGAGGTCCAGAGCGAGTTTGAGAAAATGGATTCAAGGGCGGCGGGTGGTGACAAATGATTTAGGGTAAGGGGTTATTTTTGATTAAAAATGGTAAGAGTAAATGGTGGCAGTTGATCTGAATGATCAACGGCAAATTAAAAGTGGTAGGTGGGGATCCGGGTTTGGATTATTAAAGGGTTAGGGTCGGGTTTAAATGTGAAGTTGGGTTGGGGAGTTGAGTTTGATTTGGAGTTAAATTGAAAGCCAAGTTGGGCTAAAATTTAAATAGTCACTTTTCTCCTTTTTAATTTGTAAAACATAGTAAACGGTTTATGAAAATAAATTGAAAATACTACAATTATTTATAACACATAATTAACAATTAAAAATACCAGACTTAATTTTTTGAATATAAGACGCAATTAATCTTTAAAAACTGCTAATATTGCAATTACATGCAATTATCTTTAAAAATTACTAAATAGAATTGTAAAACTTACTTTAGCCATATTTTGGCACGAATATCAAAATAGAATATATCAATTACCAAAATAAGAGTTTTGGTAATGATTATTGGAATTTTATGGATATAAAGGGGGGAAATAAATCAATTTAAATCTTTACAAATTATGAACAAAACAATAAAACACTTGGACATACTTATATATGCATATATATGATATTTTTAAAGTATTTTGTATTATATAAATATATAGCAAAAATAAGGTATCAACACTCATTTCAATTTTCTGTCCAATAGATAGTCTCATTACTTACTTAGTTGGTTGTACTCACGCTATATCATGCACTTCGTGTGCATATCAAAGTATTTTCGAACACAGTGGGTGTTGACTATCTGAACAACTTGATATTCAGAGATCTCAAGGTAAGTTGTCCGGTGTTCGTAGACCTTGACTCTCCTTACCTCTCTTTCTGCTTTATGTATTTAATATCTATTTTTCATATACAATATTTTTAGATTTGTGTTGAATAGATGCTCATGTACTCGGTAACACCCTGATTCTGGGACTTTTATATTGAGTTTTTATTTTCTATTCAATTTATAAGAGCTTTTATTATATAAATTATTTAGCTCATTTTTCATTAAAAAGTACTGGAAATATTTTTAAATATCGACTTATCTAATACTATGTTAGGCGATATCACAACATGCTAAATTTTGGATGGTGACAGCAAAGTGCCTGGAGGCTAATTCTATTAACACAAATGTGTCGAATAGTAAGAAGAAGCTATAAATAAATATATCAACGTTGTTAGCAGTTTTTTTTTTTTTTAAAGTCATCCACCGGCCACACTTTCGCCACTTGTGATGGTGTGGGGTTAATTTGACACTAACCCCTATACGTTGTATAATAATTATCGACAAATTAGTAGTATAAAGGATCTAAACCAAGTTGCAACTAATTATATTGGCCTAATGACATAATATTACAATGCTACAAAGATACAATTATGGCAGATGCAGGAGTTGAATATCATTAATGGTATGAGAATTTTTGAGAAAAATTGTGTAAAATTGGTACAAAACAGATAATATTACATCATATTAAAAATATCTTTGGATTATTAGTCCAACGCTATAATTGTTTAAAGAACCAACCTAGTTGTTTTGTTGTCTTTATTCTAAATTAGTGGTCGCAAAATGATTAAAAGAAAATAGTTAACGACCAATATTATACATTAAAAATGAGTTGGATAATGAACTTTTTAAAAAAGTGTTAAATATAGATAAAACTCATATTACTCATTTGTAAAATGCTTAACCAATAAGTAACCAATGGATAACCAATGAGTTTAACGTTTACATGTGTAAAGCTTCAAATTGGGTCTTCCTCAAGTTTGGGACATTAGGAATTCTCCCAAAACTGATCATATTTAAGATGTCTAATATGGTTAGCCATATTTTCCGTCGATTAACCCATTTTTTATCGATTAAATATGGAAAGGATTGGTTATTTAACTATTTTCACATTCCCATTTTAGACTCGAATTATATACTACCAAACCCTGTTTGCCGCTCCCATTCTAAATGATGGAATTTGCATCCTATCCATTCTGATGACTCCTTTAATCTGTATGGAATGTTCAGCTTCATTGAATTATATTTTAGCAGATAAGAGAGAGGTTGCATATTTAGCTAATTTCCTTCTCTTCATAGCAGTAGGTGATCTCGATGTCTCTCATGTGAACTTTTCTTTGTATCAAAGCTAGCTATATCATTATGGAGTGTCCATGACGCCATGCTCTCGCCCTGAATCATGTTTGACAACATGCAACGAGTCCATTTCAAGGGTGAGATTTTGAAAGGCTTGATTGCTGCACCAGTCGATTTTTTTGTAAATATAGATCAGGTGCTACAACTTTTTCTACTTAGTTTATTTTCTTTTAACACCTATTCTAATGCATTTCAGGGAAAGTGTAATGACCCAATTAGTTTTTTTGAGCGTTTGCATTTTGTTCTGATATTTGATGCCTTGAGTAACTGCATATGATGTATTATAATTTGTATAAATCGTTTATTTTGGTTTTAAGGTGATTCGAGATTCACTTGGAAGAATGATTCTCAACTAAGAGGCTTTAAGTTGAAAGAGTTAACCAACTCTGACTTTGATATATTTGACTTCGGATCAGAGTCTTGATGGTTCCGTTAGGTCCGATAGTGTTTATAGAAGGTTTTGGCACAATAAAAGTTGGAAATTTGAAGGTTTGGAATGTTGAAACAGTTGACTGAGAGCTGACTTCGATGATATCATGTTCAAATTATTTTTCCAGTAATCAGAATATATTTGTTATGTCATTTTAAACTTGTGTGCAAATATTTAAGATCATTCCGTGTTGATTTGTTATGATTCAACACGAGTTTAAAAACTGAAAGTTCATCAAATTTAATCTGAGATACGATTTATGGATTTAATATTACTATATATAATTTGAGACCTTGAATAGGTCCGTGTTATATTTTGAGTCTAGTTAATATATTTGGACAGCGTGTCGAGGGGCTCGGTAATATGCCAATGTGTATCAAATCATCTTTCATTCATGTGTGATGACTGGTCTTTGCTGGATCTAGTGTGGTCACACTTGGAGACTTATAGGTGCAGGTGTGGTGGCCGCAAATGCGATCACGTGGGTGCAGAAGCGAAGAAAGGCTGGATGACGGAAGACTGTAGAAGCGGAATGTTGGGTGCATCTACGCATCCACAGGAGCGGGATTCTGATTGCAGAAGCGGATGGAAGCTTGGATGGGAGTTTGAACAAAAGCATGACTTTGAGTACATCTACGATTGCGAAAGGAGCACAAAAGCATTGGTTGATGTTGCAGCTGTGACTGCACAGAAGTGGGAGTTTGCCTACAAGTGCAAATGAACGGTCCTTAGTGGTTTTCGCGGAAGTCGGCCATTATCGCAGAAGCAACTTTTTTGTTCGCAAATGCAATAGAGCTGCGAAAAAGTTATAAATTAAGGTTTTCATTTATTTTAACACATTTTGAATTGGAGAGTTCGAATGTGGAAAATGTTCGAGGCAATTTTCACCACATGAATTATGATGAGTGTTTTTCATTTGGGTTTAATTATGTTCCAAGATTCCATCTAGCTTTTGACTTTTGATTGATGATTTCAAAAAAGAAATTGGGATTTTTGTATAAATTTTTCTAAAGTGAATAATTGAATTTTGAATATCGATTTGGAGTTGGATTTGCGTGAAACCGGTATGGTTGAACTCATAGTTGAATGGATTGTCAGATTTTACAAGTTTTACCAAGTTACAAGGTGCAAACCCGAGGTTGACTTTTGGGTTGACTATGAGTATTTGATTGAAGATTCGACATTTATTGTTTGGGTTGGTTTCTTTTGGCATTATTTGATGACTTTGAATATCTTTAGGGTAGTTTCAAACCATTTGGACGTTGATTAGCATGGTATGACATTTTTAGAATGTTGTTTGGCTTGCTCGGTATTGAATTTGGCTTATTTGGGGTGAGTAACATTTATAAACTTTGAATTGAGGGTAATTATCCCTATGAACCATTTTATTTTTTATGCTTTGAGGTGACACACAAGCTAGGTGATGGGTGTGCGAGCGTGCATTGGGATAATCCTTGTTCAACTTGACTTTTAGACAAGTACCAGACTTGTTCTGCTATCATATCCTGTTGTATTCGCATTATTCCCTACTTGTTTGATTATTTGAGCTATGATTTATGTTAAAAATCATGTTTAGGCTATGTTCTTATTAAATTGAGACCCAATGAGGCTACTTCGGTTGTTTTGAATTATCAGATTTAATGGTAATTGTACACTCAGTTATGGTTCTTGATTTGCATATTATATCTCAGTCTTTGTTCATCATTCAGTGTTACATCGCATGCCATCATTGTTTTTCAATATGTGAAGTTGTTAGGCTAAGTGGTATGAGATTGTGAGCTCTTGAGACTTGAGAGGCTGATGATTGAGCTGGGCCTTAGAACCATGTTAAGAGTGTTGTTGTGGATCGGGTTACATGCCGCAACAGACCATACCGGCTTCTTTATTACTATTACTATTACTACTACTACTACTACTACTACTACTACTACTACTATTATTATTATTATTATTATTATTATTATTATGTTAAGAAATATAGCTATAAGTAACAATATAAAACAAGAAAGATAAGTAGAATAAGCGAAGGAGAGATAACCTTCTTATTTCGTCAAGTGTTCAAGTGTGGCCCATCTCATATTTCATGCCTCTATTTATATTATTACATATGAAGTTTATAAAATAATTGTCTTAAACATGGAATTAACAATTGAGATCATGGGGAGGAGTTATGAAGATGTGGAAGTTACAATCATAATGGTGATGAGTAGTGAGAGGATATTTACATTATGGGTAAAAGTAGCAGGAGTAGTAGACATTCATATTTACTAAATATTTTGTAACACTCCCCCTTAGATGTCCAAAAAAATAGATAATATGCCTCGTTAAAACCTTACTAAGAAAAACCACTATGGGAAAAAATCTTAGTGAAGGAAAAAGAGTATACATATCTGCAGTACGCTTTATTCGCTGCCTCATTAAAAACATTTCCAGTAAAACCCAGCGGGTTGGGTTATATGTTGTCATGGCCAGATAAATTTTGGGTCGTGATAGAAAGTAGAAGGAGGTGCGAAAGGAAAGAGTGAAAATCAAACACACACCTATTGTATACAAGATTTTAATGGCAGAGGTGGAGCTAATGTATTTTGTACGTGTGATGGCCCGGCCGGTCGTCTTAAGAATTAACGCCCTGATCCCTTATTAACTGCTATCCCCAAGTATATTTTTAGTCTTAAGAATTAACGCCCTGATCCCTATTAACAGCATTCCCCAAGTATATTTTTACTTATTTGATTTGTGGGGACATTCGTTTTTGAGTTTCACAGAATTTTTAGGACACTTAGTCCCTAATTAAGAGCTTAGACGTTGGAATGTTGTCCCTAGTTTGAACAGTGTGAAGCCGGCCTCGAAATGGAAATCTGATGGTTAGTGTTAGCTTCGTTTGGTGATTTCGGGGTTGGGAACATGTTCGGAATGTGTTTTAGAGGTCTGTATCCAATTTTGGCTTGAAATGCCGAAGTTACAATTTTTGATGTTTCCGGTTGATAAGCGAGATTTTGATCCAAGGGTCAGAATGGTATTCGGAAAGTTTCAGAAGCTTCGTCATGTCATTTTGGATGTGTGTGCAAAATTTCATGTCATTCGGACGTGGTTTGGTTAGGTTTTATAAAAAGCGTGTATTAGGAGAATTTAAAGTTCTTAAGCTTGAATCATTGATTAATTTGAGTTTCCGACATTGTTTTAGGTTGTTTAAGGATGGGAACAAGTTTTGATGAAATTTTAGGATGGGTTGGTACTTTTGCTTGAGGTCCCGGGGGCCTCGAGGTGATTTCGGATGACTAACGGGATGTTTTGAGACTTGAGAGTTGCAGAAAATCCTTCAGCAGTTGCATGTCCAATTCCTTCTTCGTGTTTGCGACATTCCTCTCGCGTTCACGTAATTCTGACCTTCTTCTTCTACACGTTCGTGTCCTCCTCCATGCGTTCGCGTAGAGCAATTCTTAAGGAGGACCAGTTTCCTCATCGCGTTCGGGTTTAGTGTAATGCGTTCGTGAAACTTCACGTTTTCCTCAATCGCGATTGCGTCTAAGTCATCGAGTTCGCATAGCTTTATTTGACTCTAAGGACTGATGCCTATTTTTACGTATCGTGTTCACATTACCCTTTTCACGTTTGCATAGCTTCACCAGCGTAGGCCTTTACGTTCGTAGACTCTTCCTCGTGTTCGCAAAGGACATTTTTGGCAGCCTTCATTTTTCCTTCTTCACGAACACGAGACTTCCTCCTCATTGGTGATGCTTTGAATACCTGGACAGATATAAATATTTCAAAATCCGACGGTTAGCCATTTTTATCAAAACACAAGCTTGGGAGCTTGGATTTGGGAGAAATTCTGAGGGATTTTTTAGGGCAACTACTAGGTAACGATTCTCCACTCTCTTATGCTTAAACCCCACTAATCTAATCACAAATTCCTCCTCAATTTCGCATTTTTGAAGGAAAAATGGGTAAAACTTCATAGACCAAATTATTGAGTTTTGAGTGAGTGTTTGACTCCTGATTTAAGAGATTTTTATATGGTTAGACTCGTGTGAGTACGAGGGTTCTAAGAATGTGAAAAAATTTAAATTCCGCGATTTTGGCTTGAGGGGAATTTTGGTTATTTTACCTAATTTCGCGTCTTAGCTGTGAATTAAATAGTAGAATCAATTGCTTGAGATGTTATTTACGATATGTAATTGAATTGAATATATTTGGGCCCTTTGGAGTCAGATACTCGTGGCAAAAGTGTAATTTTGAGTTGATTTTGGAGCCGGTTCGAGATAAGTGGCTTGTCTGACCTTGTGTGGATGACTTTTTCCCTTAGGATATGATATTATATAATTAAATGCCTTGTACGTGAGGTGCCGAGTGCATACTTAAGCTAAATGTTGAAAAATCCGATTTTACTTGAAGTATTTGAACTGAGTTACTTATTTACCCGTGTTACTCTAATTGCAAATTTATACTGTGTTAATTTGGAAAAAGCATGTTTAGTTAACCTACTTGTCTATTTGTTTAAACTACCTTGTTTGTATTCTCTGGAGCATGTTAGGTTAGAATTTGCTAATACTTGTTAAGATTTAAAAATTTATTCTGATATCCTTGAGCTGTTATTGTGTGTTTTAAATTGGGACTACAGGACGACATCCCGAGAGATTCCCTTATACGTGTTATGACCTAGGTTAAGAGTGCGGGATACCAAGAGATCTCTAACACGTGTATTTATATATATTGAGGATACCAAGAGATCCCTAGCACTTATATTGAGGTTACTAAGAGATTCTCGAGATACCAAGAGATCCCTGCATTTATATTAAGGATACCAAGAGATCCTCAAGATACCAAAAGATACCTAGCACTTATATTGAGGATACCAAGAGATCCTCAGCATACCAAGAGATCCACCGTATTTTATATTGAGGATATGAAAAGATCCCGAGATACCAATAGATCCCTGACACTTATATTGAGGATACCAAGAGATCCTCAGGATACCAAGAGATCACTGGCATTTATATAAAGGATACCAAGAGATCCTCGGGATACTAAGAGATCCCCAGTAATTATTATTATTGTTGTTGGGAGTGGTATTTCCTTGTGTTATGCCTTTATTTCTATTTTTCCGTTATTGCACTCATGTTATCTGTTAGACTGTTGCTGTAGATTCTCAATTATACTGTTATCTTATCCTATCGTTACTATTATTATTTTATCTCAGTAGAGCCCTGAGCTTCCTCGTCGCTACTCCGTCGAGGTTAGGCTTTACTTTTACTGAGTACCGATGTGGTGTACTCATGCCCTTTTGCATGTTTTTCATGTGCAGATCCATGTACCTCCACCCACGCATTATCCTTGAGATAGGGACAGCTATGTAGACTTCGAGGTACATCTGTCGCATCTGTAGACTGAAGAGTCTCCTTCTTTACTCTATCTTGTAGTGTTTAGCCTTCTATCATACTTTTGTTGTAGAATTTCTGGAGATTATAGCACTTATTGTATTCTTCTAGCTTGTGTTCCTGTCAGTTTTCGGGTTCTGGGTGATATTGTAGACTTCTGCATTATTGAGTTGTATGTGTTGAGTGACATTCTGCATTCTTCGTTTCGTTTTGATATATTTAGGTTTTGAGTTATAATTTTCACATGTTATTTGTTCTTTTCCGCATTACTAGGCTTGCCAAGTTATATGGACTAGGTGTCGTCACGACATATTCATGGAGGGCGAATTGGGGTGGTGAAAAGTTGGTATCAGAGCTCTAGGTTAATAGGAGTCATGGAACACAGGTTGGTTTATTAGTCTCACTGATCTGTACGGAGAGGTCTGTACTTATCTACGAGAGGCTATGTAACTGTTAGGAAAATTTTAATTTATTAGATTTCCTTGTCGTGTGAGGGTTTTGATATCACAATTAAAAATTTTTCTTTCTATTCTATCATAGATGGTGAGGACACGTGCTATGCGATGTGATCAGGTACCCACACCCCTACTGTAGTCTTCAGAGACCTAGGCCGAGGTAGAGGTCGAGGACGCGCACGTAGTGCAGCCAGAGCACCTGTGTGATCTGCTACCGAGGTACCACAAGCAGGTCCAGCCGGAGCCCAGGCACCTAACAAGCATACTACTACCACTGCTACCACTATTCTAGCACTCAAGGAGACTCTGGCACAGTTCATGAGCATGTACACCACCTTGACTCAGGCAGGGTTTCTCCTCCTTGCTACAGCCACATCTCAGGCCGGGGGAGGAGCATAGACTCCTACCCCTCACACTCCTAATCAGTGAGTGCATGTTGAGCAGGTGCTAGAGGTTATGACTTTGCTGCCTGCAGTACTAGATTAACCCTAGGACAGAACAGCAGCTTCCGAGGATTAGCAGCTGAGGCTTGAGAGGTTCAAGAAGTACAAGCCTCATGTATTCATCGGTCTAGCATTGGTGGATGCTTTGGGTATCCTTGATGAGTGTTACCGTATTCTCTTTACCGTGGGTATATCAAGATCCAGCAGGATTTTATTCACCACCTTTCGGCTTCGAGGAGCCGCCTATGAGTGGTGGCGCACCTATCAGTTAGACAGTCTATATGAGGCTGCTTCGCTATATTGGGCTCAGTTCTCAGAGTTTTTCCTGCAAGAGTATTTCCCTCAGAGATAGAGTTTAACCATTTGCACTAAGGTGCTATGACTATTTCAGAGTAGGTTATCTGTTATACCATCTTGGATAGGCATGCACCGACCTTAGTTACTACTGTTCGCGAGAAGGTTCGCCAGTTTATTTAGGGGTGTATTCTTAACATCAAATCTAGCATGGCTCGTGAGTTGGAGATACATGTTTATTATCATCAGGTGGTGAGCATTGCTAGGAGGATCGTGAGTATGCATTACTAGGGAGAGAGAGGAGAGGGAGGCTAAAAGGTATCGAGAGTCGGGCCACTCTTCTGGTGCCCGTACAGGTCGTCATGGTAGGGGCTATATGGTTCACCCCATTCATTTAGCTCTTGCAGCAGCTAGCAGTGCTCCAGCTCCAGCTCCTCTTAGGCGTTAGATATGCACCTCTCGTTTCTAGTGCGCCTCCTGTGTGGGGTGCATTCAGAGGTCAGTCCAGCAGATCCAGTCCTAGCCATTCACAGCAGCCACATCCCCCCAAAGCTTTGTTTGACTGCGGTGACATATGCCATGTGGTGAGGGATTGCCCTAGACTTGGGAGGAGTGCACCCCTACAGACTTCCCAGCCGCAGTGTGCCCACAGAGTTCCTAAGATATGGTTACAACACCAGTTGCCACCCCACCCACTCAGCCAGCTTAAGGTGGAGGCTGGGGAGGTATAGGTCACCCTAGAGGGGAGGCCAGGCCAGATATTATGCCCTTCCCGCTCGTGCCGAGGCCGTTGCCTCCGATTCTGTTATTAAAGGTAATATATTAGTTTTCCATAGAGATGCATCGGTTTTATTCGATCCAGGCTCTACTTACTCTTATGTGTCCTCTTATTTTGCTCCGCATTTTGGTGTATCTCAGGATATTTTTAGTTACCTTATTTATGTTTCTACTCCTATGGGAGATTTACTTGTTGTGGACCGCATTTGTCGTCATGTTTGGTTACCATTCATGGTTTTGAGACCAAACCAAACATATTGCTACTCAGCATTGTCGATATTGATATTATTTTGGGCATGGACTTGTTGTCGCCCCATTTTTTATTCTTAATTATCACACCAAAACCGTGACACTAGCTATTTTAAGTTTATCGTATGTTGAGTAAAGTTTTTCTTTAGATCACAGTCCCATCAGAGTTATCTATTTTCTTAAAGCTCAGCATATGGTTAATAAGGGGCGTGTCGCGTATTGACCTTATGTAAGAGATGTCAGTGTTAATACCCTTCTGTTGATTCAGTCCAAGTGGTGCAGGATTATCCCAATGTATTTCTAGCTAATCTTCTGGGCATGCCACCTGGGAGAGACATTGATGTTGTCATTGAGTTGTTGTCGGGCACTCAGCCTATTTATATCCCTCCATATCATATGGCTCCTCCTAAGTTGAAAGAGTTGATGGATCAGTTGCAGTAATTGCTTGATAAGGGTTTTTTTCAACCTAGTGTTTCACCTTGGGGTGCTCCTATCTTTTTTGTGAAGAAAAAAGATGGTTCTATGTGTATGTGCATCGGCTATCGTTAGTTAAACAAGGTTACAGTGAAGAACCATTATCCTTTTCCTCGTACTGATTATCTCTTTTACCAACTTCAGGGTGCACATGTGTTCTCTAAGACTAACTTGCGCATATGTTAACATCAGTTGAAGATTTGGGAGGAGTGCACCCCCACAGACTTCCCAGCCGTAGTGTGCCCCGCAGAGTTCCTAAGCTATGGTTACAACTCCAGTTGCCGCCCCACCTGCTCAGCCTGCTTGAGGTAGAGACCAAGGAGACATAGGTTGCCCTCGAGGGGGAGGACATGCCAGATATTATGCCTTTCCCGCTCGTGCCGATGTTGTTGCCTTCGATTCTGTTATCACAGGTATTATATTGGTTTGCCATAGAGATGCATTGGTTGAATTCGATCCAGGCTCTACTTACTCTTATGTGTCCTCTTATTTTGCTCCGCATTTGGGTGTATCTCAGGCTTCTTTGAGTTCCCCTATTAATGTTCTACTCTCGGGGGAGATTTACTTGTTGTAGACCGCATTTATCGGCCATGTTTTGCTACCATTCATGGTTTTGAGACCAAAGTAAACATATTGCTACTTAGCATGGTGAATTTTGATATTATTTTGGGCATGGAATGGTTGTTGCCCCATTTTACTATTCTTAATTGTCATACCAAAACCGTGACGCTGGCTATGCCATGTGTACCGCATGTTGAGTGGAGTGTTACTTTAGATCACACTCCCATCAGAATTATCTCTTTTCTTAAAGCTCAGCGTATGGTTCAGAAGGGGTGTGCCGCGTACTTAGCTTATGTGAGAGATGTCAGTGTTAATACCCCTTCTATTGATTCAGTCCAAGTGGTGCAATATTATCCCAATGTATTTACAGCTAATCTTCCGGGCCTGCCACCTAATAGAGACATTGATTTTCGCAATGAGTTATTACCGGGCACTCAGCCCATTTCTATCCCTCCATATCATGTGTCTCGTCTTGAGTTGAAAGAGTGGACGGATCAGTTGTAGTAATTGCTTATTAATGGGTTTATTCGACCCAGTGTTTCACCTTGGGGTGCTCCTATCTTATTTATGAAGAGAAAAAACGGTTCTATGTGTATATGCATCGGTTATTGTTAGTTAAACAAGGCTACAGTGAAGAACCATTATTGATGATCTATTTTACCTGCTTCAGGGTGCACAGGTGTTCTCTAAGATTAACTTGCGTTCAGGTTACCATCAGTTAAAGATTCGGGAGCCAGATATCCCAAAAACTACCTTCAGGACTCGGTATCGTCATCACAAGTTCCTTGTAATGTCATTTGGGCTAACAAATGCCCCAGCAGCTTTTATGCATTTGATGCACAGTGTGTTCGGGCCGTATATCGATTCTTTTGTCATTTTCTTTATTGATGAGATTCTGGTGTATTCCCGGCATTGGGAAGATCATGGGCATCATCTGAGGATAGTGCTCCAGACTTTGAGAGAGAAGAATTTATATGCGAAGTTCTCAAAATGTGAGTTTTGGTTAGATTGAGTATACCAAGAGATCCTCGAGATACCAAAAGATCCCTAGCACTTATATTGAAGATACCAAGAGATCCTCAGGATATCAAGAGATCAATCGTATTTTATATTGAGGATACGAAAACATCCTGAGATACCAAGAGATCCATGCACTTATATTGAGGATACCAAGAGATCCTCGGGATTCCAAGAGATCCCTGATATTTATATTAAGGATACCAAGAGATCCTCAGGATACTATCCCGGTTATTATTACTCTTTTTCGGAGTTGTATTTCCTTGTGATTTTCCGTTATTGCACTTTTGTTATCTGTATAGACTCTTGTTGTAGAGTCTCATTTATACTGTTTCTTATCTTGTCATTGCTATTATTATTTTTTCTTAGTAGGGTCCTGACCTTCCTCGTCTCCATCGAGGTTAGGCTTGGCACTTACTGAGTACCGATGTGGTGTTCTCATGCCCCTTCTGTGCATGTTTTTCATATGCAGATCCAGGAACCTCCACCCAGGCGCATTATCCTTGAGACAGGGAGAGCTACGGAGACTTTGAGGTACATCTTCCGCGTCCGCAGACCGAAGATTCTCCTTCTTTATTCTATCTGGTAGTGTTTACCTTCTGTCGTACTTTTGCTATAGACATTTACGTAAATTAGAGCACGTACTGTATTCTTCTAGTTGTGTTCCTGTGAGTTTCCGAATTTTTGGTGATATTGTAGACTTGCGCATTATTGAGGTATATGTGTCGAGTGGCATTTTACATTCCGCGTTTCATTTTGATGCATTTGGGTTTTGAGTTTTAATTTTTGCAGATTATTTATTTTTTTCTGCATTGTTAGGCTTACCTAGTTTAAGGGACTAGGTGTTGTCACGACATGTTCACGAAGTGCGAACTGGCGTCGAGACAGTACAAGTTCGAACAAATCCAATAACTTTTGCTTAGATTTTGTATTGTATTATCAAAAATTAACATTAAATATAGATAAATATTTAAGTGGAAAATCCAATAACTAAAACGATTATAGGTTCGTTGATAAGTTCAAATTCAAAATCAAATCCTAGCTCTGTCTCTATTATTGGTACCATTAAAGTATACACTTCGTTTATTAAATTTCTAAAATCGTCGAGATTTCCCACCAGGCCTAATTAACTTGGAAGCAGATTTCAGTGAAGCATCTAAGCTTGCTTTACCATATTCTCAAGTAGAATATTTTGCGCTCGCCATATAGTGTTAGCTAGAGGCATATCCAAGTTTAGGAATATGAGTGGTACGTGAACTTATACTTTTTTTTTAAATTATATATATTAATATTAGATTTTCTTAAAATTATTTAAATATATATGTGTGAATCCATATTTAAAAACTATTATGGTACAATTATTATTGAATGTACCGCAACAGGTGTTGGCGGTTGAAATTTCACTCTAAACGATCTTGTTATCAGCGTAGAGTATCGATAGTAATATATATATATATATATATATATATATATATATATATATATATATTACTAAAATTTATAAAAGAATATGATCTTGAACCTATAATATTAACGGTGCACTTTGTCATGGTATGATGCTAAAGTTAAACCAATAAAAAATATATTCTAGATCTACCTCTTTACAATAATGCATTCATCCTCTCAATATTCTGGATCCGCCTCTAATCACTAGTAACTACGCAGAAATATGAATTTACATTTTTAATATCACCAAATCTTGGGACATATTTTTGGGGTTACCGTAAGTCCTATAACTATCAATCCTCTATGACGTTTCATGAGGAAAATGATTGTTACATGTCCACTAATATTCATATATAGTTTTAAGTAGAAAATTTTCTTTTTAAAAAAATTCCGTTCTGATGTAGCGACTTAGAAAGAGAGAAAAACAGAATGCAGACAGAGATACGGCTGCTAGTTTATATAAATATAGTTAATGGCAATATATTTGTTTCCTTTTTGACTATATAAATATAGTTAATGGCAATAGCGATTTATGCACAAAGCCTTCAATATAATTAGCCCAATCATACTTCTTGATAATGTCAATCCTTTATACACCATTAAGAGAAGGTTATGTCAAACAAGATAGAATTGACTGCCCTAAAGTTAGATATAAATATCTAGATGTATAGAAGGTAGTGTCGGAAGTAATATTTTCATTAATGAGATTTAAAATATAAAGAAATTAAATATGTGAAAAAGTTAAGGGGATTATATGTAGTATATATATATATGTGTGTGTGGACAAGGTTCGGATAAATATGTTCCACCCGCCTAGTTCCGCTCCTGATAGAAGGGTTGTATATAAAAGTAAAATATTTGAAAATCTGAGTATGGTCACTATAATCTCGTGCTTTACTAACGCATTCAATCAAAGAATTGAGAGAATTGAAAGTAACAGTTTTTAGCTTCATGCTTATGAGACCTAGATTAAAAGGATGATTAAAAAGAAAAATTATTTTAGATAAATAGCCGCAATGTTCTAGAGAAATAAGAGTGACCTGAAGCATAGACCAAGCTCTCTTGAAATATACTCGATTTTCTTAGCTACTCAATAAATTTTGATAAACTCTAGGAATATCAATATGGAAAAAATAAATAAATAAAATAAGTTATGCTTGATGTCAGGTGGCTCCTGGAGTTCCCCCAAACACTTCAGTAGGAATTAACACCCGTCAAATTTAAGGTCATTTTTGAAGTCCCAATGAAGTGATCAGGAGAACTCTAGGGGAAACCTGACTCTTTTTTTTAATTAATCATCCATTCATAGTTGATAGGAAATGCTGCTGTTCAATTTACATTGGAAAAACTTACCTATTTATAGAGAAGCCGAAGAATATTACTCATATGGCTAAACGGTTAGTTTTAGATGTAGTATTATACTTTCTGACACCATGAAAACAGAAAAATGCATTTTGGTCAGATTGAACCTGGTCATAACTTTGGGTTGAATACATGAAATGGAATATACAGAAAAGCAAAATGATAACTTGTCTCTTTGAGTCTCATCTTCATCTAGCCCGTAAATTGGCCTAAATTCAAAAACCTTTATCTTTTCCATCTATTTCTTTTTTTTATTATCGTACTAAGCTTTACCGGACGTTAGTTTTGCAACTACATATCCAATGCATTAATATGCTGAAAATATTAACATAATTTTATCACTTATAAAATAATTACAAGTAATATCTATGATAAGCATTAACAAGTAACCTGACAATAGTTACAAGCTTACATGCTATAATAGCTTAATCAACACTGATGATGTAAAAGGATTCGCATTTTCAGTGAGTACTTTATTCCATGCATGCTAATCGTTTGTCTAATTTTACAAGGTGCATGAGATTCAAATATGAAAAAAGTTTGTTCTGTTTGACGTGATAATTGATTAAGTCTTTGACATTAAGGTGTAACGACTTGGCCGGTCAATTTGAGAATTGTAGCTCCATTTACTGTTTATTTTGTACTTTATAGCTGTAATGTCATTTACTATATAGTCGGTTCTGGTCTGGAAGGATTTCAGAATTAATTGAAACACTTAAACTCTAAATTGGGGGCTTAAGTTGAAAATGTTGACCGGATGTTGATTTATATGTATACAATTTCGGAATGGAGTTTTGATTGTTCCATTAACTCCGTTGGGTGATTTTACTACTTGAGTGTGCCCGGATTGTGATTTGGAGGTCCACAGTTAAATTAGGATTGAATTGAAAAAAGTTAAAAATTTGAAAAGTTTGACCGAGAGTGATCTTTTTTATATTGAGGTCGGATTGGGATTCCATAAGTTGGAGTAGGTCCGTGATGCCATTTCTGACTTCTGTGTAAATTTTTAGGTCATTGGGACGTGATTTGATAGATTTCAGTGTCGCTCGTAAGAAATTGGACGTTCAAAGTTCATTAGGATCGAATCTATGTGCAATTCGTACAATTATGTTGTCTAGGGTTATTTGAGGGCTCGACTAAGTTCGTATCGAATTTTAGGACTTGTTGGTATATTTGGTTGAGGTCCCAAAGGGCTCGAGTTGATTCGGCTGGTTAACGGATTGAATTTAGAGATGAGTGAATTGCTGAAGTTGGACATTTGCTGGTGTAATCACACATGCAGAATTCTCATCGCAGATGCAAGCTCGCAAAAGGAATGAATGGAGCATAGAAGCGGCCTTGGGCAAGGTGTCCAAGTGTCGCATGTGCGACGTGAAGGCTGCAGAAGCAGAGCTTCTCTTGCGAGAGGAGATCGCATAAGCGGGGAGTGAAGGAGCTAAGGTGGGCAACGGTCTTCCAGAGAAGCGGGCGAGTAGGTGTAGAAGCGCTTCTTCAGAAGCGGATAATAGTGCGCAGGTGTGATATCTAGGGAACTAAGTGACCTTCATAGATGTGGATATTTCACTGTAAAAGAGGGACCTCAAAAGCGGATGTTGGACCACAAATGTGATTTGTCTAGGCAATGTTAAATATCGAAGGATTTCTCGATTGTTTTCATTTTGTACTATGAAAACTCGGGCTAAGGCGATCTTTTGAGAGGGTTTTCAAGTTTGGTTCTTGAGGTAAGACCCTTGTTCTTTTTTCTTTTATCAATAACCTTGTTTCCCGATTAATTTTCCCACCTAGATTGTGTATTTTTTAGGTTAAATTTGGGGGGTTGAGGCTACGGATTTTAAAAGTTTGATTTGGGAATTTTCGTGGTGCATTAGTGTCGGATTTTGATAAAATTTGTATGATTACACTCATTGTTGGATGTGCTTTCAGGTTTTGTGACTTTTGTCAAATTTCGATATGTGGGACTAGCGGCCGACTTTGGGCTCATTTTTGGCTTTGGATTAATAACTTTGTATTCTCTGATAAAATTGATTCATTTAACCCATATTGATTGCATCGTATTGTTTGTGACTAGATTTGCAACATTTGGAGGTCAATTAGCGAGGCAAAAGGTATGTCGGAGTAGAGTTTTGTTGGGATGAGGTTAGTACCACTTCTAAACTTGTCTCTAAGTATTTGAAACCCCGAATTACGTGTTATATGATTGGTGTTGAGGTGATGCACATGTCAAGCAATGGGCATACGGGTGTGCACCGTGAGAATTGTGACCTAGCCGATTCTATGGCACTGATAATGGATTTATCTTGTTGATATACGTGTTTTCATCATGTGATAAAGTGCTTGAGTTGTGAATATTGATAGAGATCATGTTTAGGCTATATGCTGGTACTGTTGAGGTCCATAGCGGTCGTTTCTTGCTTCTGACTTATTCCTTTCATTAGAATTTCGTACTCAATCATATTCATTCATTATATATCATATCTTAGTCTCTGTTGCTATTTATTAACACATCATATTGTCACTTTCGTGCTAATTTCATGAAATTGTGAGCTCGTAAGAGAGAGACTTGAGATATTTATGACTGGGTGAGATCGGGGGCCAGATTATGAGTGGCATTTAAGGGATCAGGCTGCACACCGCAGCGGATTTTGCCGATTTATCATAGCGCTTGGGCTGATGGAGCCCTTTTGAAATATTCTTAGACCCCTAGTGAGCACGGTTAATTTATATTGAGGGATGGATCTTCCATGGTCATGGCTCTTGTTTGGAGAATTTATACTTGTGGATGAATCTTTCATATAGTCTGGATTGGCCCTACCCAGTAGTGAGTGACGTATGATTCGCTGATGTATATATTTTAGGATGGATCTTCCTTGGGTCGGATTGGCCATATACAGCAGTGAGTGATTGAGTATTTTGAGAGTGTGAGCACACAAGGCTTTTAGTATAGTACATCAGATATTGCATGTGCATTGACATGTAGAAGTAGAGGACTTATATTCTTCATATTATTCAGAATTAATTTAGCTTACTATACTGAGTTTAACTACTTAACATGAAAGCATTTATGTTTTTGCACTATTAGTTTTTACTGAACTATATCGGTTGAGTTCTTCACTACTTTTAGTCCAAAGGTTGCATTTTTTACTTATTATGTTGGTTGTACTCATGCTACACCCTGCACCTCGTGTGCATATCTAGATGCTTCCGGTCACGGCGCCTGCCGAGTTATGGAGCCGGGATCTTTGGATATTATCAAGGTAGCTGCATGGAATTTGCAGACCTTGACTTTCCTTCCTTATCTTTATGTTTTAGCTCTTATTTTCTACACATTGTGTTACACTACATCCTTTTATAGATGCTCATGTACTCGGCGACACCTCGATTTTGGGAGAGAATTTTTATATTGAGTTGTGAATTTTATTTTGCTTTCAAAGGATTTTCCTTAAATGTTAACTGCTTTTGTATTTTTCAAAGCCTTATTTTTGATGAAATGATTGAGTAGTTGGCTTGCCTAGTTCCAGGATAGGCAACATCATGATAATTTTATTTATAGTCATCACAAGTTGGTATCACAGCCTAGGCTACAAAGGTCTTGCGAGTCATAAGCAGGTTTAGTAATGTCTTGCAAATTGGTAAGGAGACGTCTGTACTTATCTTCGAGAGGTTGCCGAACACTTAGGAAACTTCACCTTCTTGTATTCTTCTCGTGCGTATTTGTCTATTCCGGTAAATACATTTTTGTTGTTTTATTTTCTCATAGATGGTGAGGACATGTGCTACCGCATAGAATGGACAACCACCGGTAACACCAATTATGAATGCAAGAGGCCGAGGTTGCAGTAGGGGATGTAGTAGAGGTAGAGGTGCATCTCGTACAACAGCTAGGGGAGGATGTGCAGACCCACCAGTCTCTCCAAATTAAGAGCCGGTACTAGATGTAATTGAGCTAGTGGGCCTGCCCAAGCACCAGTTGTGCTTAATGTTATACTAGGCCTTCAGGAAGCTCTGGCTTAGATTCTAACCATGTGCACTTGTCTTGCTCAGGTGGTCTTAATTCCGACCGTAGAAACAACTTCTCAGGCCGGGGTATGCTTAGACTCCTGCCGCACGTACATCAAAGTAGGTGATACAGGGACTCCAGAAACAGGAGGCACTACCAGCCTAGCCGTTTGGAGCTGCTCAACCCCATGCGGTTCTTGTTATGACCGATGATGAACAGTGGATACTAAAGAGGTTTGGGAGGCTCTAACCTCTATCTTTCAATGGGGAAGAGTCGGAGGATGCTCACGGTTTCTTGGACAAGTGCTAGCGGAATCTTTGGACTGCAAGTATTCTGGAGACCACTGGATTCGCTTTCACTACTTTTTAGTTTCCTAGGGCTTTTAGTTGGTGGGAGGCTTATAAGATGTGTAGGCCAGTTGGTGTAGCACCATTTACATGGCATGAGTTCACCGTTCTATTCTTGGAGATGTTCTTGCCACAATCGCATAGGGAGGAGCTGTGTAGACAGTTTGAGTAGCTCATCAGGATGGTATGTTCGTGATGCAGTATGGGATGAGGTTTTCTAAGTTGGTTCATCATGAAATTCGGATGGTTCCTGCTAATAGAAAGAGGATTGGAGGTTCATTGATGGCCTCACATATCAATTGCGATTGCTTATGACTCGGGATAGGGTATCTAGTGCTACTTTCGATTAGGTTTTTATATTGCTCTGCAGATAAGGATAGTACGTAGCTAGGAGTGTTGTGAGAGAGAGATCAAGAGGCCTCGTAGATTGGGTGGTTTCTGCACTGTTCCTTCTAGAGGTCAGTTCTACTACTGCAGAGGACGTCCCTAAAGGCACGCCCACACGGCTCGTCCAGTTCACTGTGGTGTATCATTGGGACATGGTTCATGCACTGCACATCAAGGTCACTCATCTCTCAGTGCCCTTCTAGCTCAAAGTTCATCTCGTGCACTATCTGTATACGGTCCTTCTAATAGTTACCCTTGTTCTCGGGGTCCATCTCAATACTCAACGTCATTAATAGGGAGGTGTTTTTTGAGTGTGGAGATTTGGGTCACATCAAGAGGCATTGTCCCCGTATTTTGAAAGGTCCAACTCAGCAGGAGTCAGCCTACAACTTCAGCACAGGTTATGTCATCACCTGCCTAGCAAGCTCGGGGTGGAGCTTAGGCAGCGAGTAGTCGCCCTAGAGGGGGAGGCTAGTCAGATGGAGTCTAGGACAATTCTATGCTCTTCCTGCTAGGCCAGATACCATTGCTAGGTCAGTATGCCACAGGGATGCTTCTATATTATTTGACCCTGGTTCCATGTATTTTGCACATTATTTGGATATTTCCCGTGAGTCCAAAGTTTCATATATTTATGTATCTATGCTAGTGGGTGATACTATTACTGTTGACCATATATACCGCTTGTGTGTGGTGACTACTGGAGGATTTCAGACTAGATGTGATCTTTTGCTACTTAGTATGGTTAATTTTGACGTGATCTTGGGTATGAATTGGTTGTCTCCATATCATGTTATTTTGAATTTATATTATAAGACCGTAACATTGGCAATGCCCGGGTTGCCAGGGATTGAGTGGAGAGTTTCTCTTGACTATGTTCTCAACAGAGTGATTTCATATTTGAAGACCCAGCGGATGGCTGGGAAGGTTTTTTTTATCTTAGTTGGCCTTTGTAAGAGATGTTGGTACTGATACCCCTACTATTGGTTTTGTTACGATGGTGCGAGATATTCTGATATGCTTCCTACAGATCTGTCAGGCATGTTGTCGACAGAGATATTGACTTAGTGTGGGGCACTCAGCCCACGTCTACTCCTTTGTATCATATAGAACCAACTAAGTAGAAGGAATTGAAAGAGCAGCTTCAGGAACTTCTTGATAAGGGATTTCTTATGCCTAGTGTATCGCACTGGGGCACACTGATGATGTTTGTGAAGAAGAAGGATGTTACTACGAAAATGTGCATTGATTAGAGGCAGTTGAACAAAGTCATAGTCATGAATAAGTACCCTTTGTCGCGCATTGATGATCTATTTGACCAGCTTCACGAGCGAGCGTGCTCTCTAAGATTCATCTGAGGTCTTTATGCTTTGATTATAAATTGTTACAAAATTGTCCCAATAGGCTCATAAGTTGTGCTTGATTGCAGGTTTGATCGACAAAGTGACGAAATGTCAAAGATTGGCTCAAAAAAGGTGAAACCTACTCAAGTATCAAAGACAAGGGAAACTAAGGACAAACAGGCCTAGTATGGCCACATTCGACTTTATGCAGTCCTCACTAGGTGATTCAGAGAGTTGGCAAAATGGCAATGCAGCTGCATTCGATATTGTGCAGTCCGTATAGAAGGTTTCGCGGCAACACTACAATTTTATGCGGTCCGAAGAAGAGAGATTCAGAAAGGTGAAAATTGCCATGGCTCAATCTGCACGGTCCGTGATCATATTTGTGCGGATTTCATTAGAGACCTCCGTGGCCCCGGCCCATTTTACTCGGTCCGCGGAGCCCAAGATTAGAAATCAAAGATTTGAAGTCCAAGAGCCTAGTACGGCCGCAGTCCATTTTATGTGACCCGCACTAACCCCGCAAGGGCATTTTGTCCAGTTTTCTAGCTTAGTAAAAATAGAACATTTTGACAAATTTAGGGTATTAGATATTACATAACAATAGTTGCGCTTTTGGGAACTTCATATGTAGCCATTTTTGGCGTCTTAGCTTGGTTTTAATATAGATTCTAGTATTTTATTTTAATAATTAATTAATATGTCCTTTTCTCAATCTATTTCTCCATTTTCTTCTTCAACCATGAGTAGCTAAACCTATTAGCTAGGATTGTGGCTCAACTCTGGTGTGGGTAATTGATGGGTGTTGCAATTTAAGGCTAGATTGACTATAGATATTTGTTATTTGGGTCAATTTTATAGTTTAACTTATGAATTGGTAGTTGCAAACACTGGTTGGTGCTTAGCTGACTTGGTTCTTCTTGAGAAAGAGAGCCTAAGTCTCCAAAATTGAATCAACAAGTAATTGGGATGGACTAAAGAGAATTGATAGTCCCAATTAAAGGGTTTAACCCCGAGAGAGTAATTACTCAACTTGAACCCTAGTTGCTTCAGCAAATTTGCCTACCCATTTGGTCTGGAAAAAGTAAATTTGGCAAAATCATTCTCTCTACCGAGAGGTGTGAGAGTGGGTAAAATCGTGCAACAGTTATAGCATATATCCCCAAACATGTCAAGCATGCCTTAAAAGCAATTACTCGTCAATTAGCCACATTGGTGAAAGTCACTACCTTTGTGCCGTTTAAACCATTAGATATTGAAAGTACAGGGGGAGGGAATTTTAAATCCTTAAGATTAATTAATAGCTTATAAGTTGACTGATAACTTGAGTAGTCGACTGAATATGATTTCGCACATATGGTAAATGAAAGTAAAATACAGAAATAATTGTAGGAATTAAAACACCGAATTTTTATACTGGTTTGGAATCAATGTGAATCTTAATCCAGTCCCCTTGGGTTATAAAGGAGTTCTCTTTAGTAAATGAGTTTCTTCCGAGAACAAATGTGGTGTATATCACTCAGTTTCTCTAGCACTCATTTTTTATACAGGGCCTCACAAAGTTTGGTCTCTCTTTCTATCCCTGGCTTTTTACACAACAGATCTTAGTGAACTACAATGCTTTTTTGCAGTAGAATAAAAAGAGGGGCTTGGTTTGATCGAAGTATATCTAAACTAGGGTTTACAAGGGAGTATAAATACTTTTATAGATGGTAGATGCTTGACAACCCAAGAGATTTGATCCTTGGAAAGAATTGATTCTTTCCAATAATAAGGAATAAGCCGTTGCTTCTCTAGATTGCTTTCCTTTTGCAGAGCATTACTTCACTTGATTTCTCCTTGATTGTTGGTTCTTCCAAATGTAGTTGCTTCCCAGATTCCTCACATCCTTCAGTCCTCCATGATTCGTTCCTTTGTCCAAGGCTTATTCGATTTTTCTAGCTCAGCTAATCATTGTTATTGCTGATTGATTCGTTGATTAGATTACGCCCAGATTTACGAGACAAATCCAGATTTGCTGATCACATGCTGATTGATTTCTTTCCTTGTACATCATAAACCATTCCAGTGGTCTTCTTTACTTCTTTATTTCCTGCACATGTATATTTTTTGCATCATTAAAATATGTTCTAACAATCCCCCTTTTTTTGATGATGAAAAAATAATATAATAAGGTAAAGAAGTAAACACCAGTCGACTTTCCTGTGTTTTACTAGTCAACTTGACTCCCCCTTAGTGCGTGTATGCTTGACCCCCCCTAAATGTATTCATTCGACTTGACCTGTCCATGACTCTCCCGCTCAATGTGTGTAGTCAACTTGTACCGGCTTATACCTATATAGTATATAATATATGCTACGAATACATATATAGAATGTGTGCATTCGACCTGTACGCAAACACATACAGACACATAGTTGACTTGTACATGTACATATACACATTTTTAGACACAGTCAATTTGTACCTGTACACATACACATAATGTAGGAAAAATAAATAATATACAAAACATATAAACACGTAGTCGACTTGTACCTATACACAAAAAATAATAATATGCTTTTTGTCCCCCTTTTTGCAATCAGCAAAGAGGGACTAGAGACATAGATAACAGTAAAGCAGAGAAGAGAAAGAGATTATCCAGCGGCTGGTGAAATAGCCCACACCGCTCCAGTAGGGCCAGCTCATGTTCCCGAGTGGTTTATCGCTACTCCAGTACTTCAGGATGCTTTGGTCCATCTACTGGGCCTTATGGAAAGTGTTACTCAGGCAGGCATACTTCTAGTAGCACCAGGCGTCTCTCGGGTTGGGGGAGGAGCACAAACTCCCGCTACTCAAACTCTGGAGTAGATGGCTCCCCAATTTCAATCTCCAGCAGCTCAGCCTGTTGGGGTAGTTCTGCCGTATTGTAGCATAGACCGGTGATGGATCAGCTATCTCATCTGATTCCTTATGGATAATGGGCAGGTTCACCAAGCTTTTCACTACTACTTACAGCGGTACATTTTCAGATGATCCCCAAGACTATTTGGACAGTTGTCATGAGGTTTTAGGGAACATGGGGATAGTGAGACCAATAGGGTCCACTTTACTACTTTTTGTCTGTCAGGTTCCGCCAAGAAATTGTGGAGGGATTATTATTTGGCTAAACCACCTAGATCCCCAGCTCTCACTTGGGACCAATTCTCAAAGCTATTCTTAGAGAAGTATCTTCCTATTACTTAGAAATAGAACTATCGAAGGCAGTTTGAGTGCCTTCAATACGGTTTTATGGCCATCACTCAGTACGAGACCGAATTTGTGGATTTAGCCAGTCATGCTCTTCTTTTACTTCCCAGCGAGAGAGAGAGAGGGTGAGGAGGAATAGTGAGGGACTAGCTCAGCCTATCAGATTGAAGATATCTAAGGACATAGGGAGTGCGTTGTTTTCCAAGATGCACCAATGTGGACATAGGTAGTGTTCAAGGGTCTGACAAGAGGCCATGTCACTCTGGTAGATTAAGTAGGACCTCCTTTGGAGGTCGAGGTACTTTTGGTAGAGGCTATCATCCCACGCCATTTCATTCAACATATCAGGCATCCCATAAAGCTTCAGGGAGTTGTGGTCCTTCTGTACCTCCTTCAGGATAGCCAGCTTATATTACACCGATAGCTCCCATCAGAGTACCTCCTCTTCAGAGTTATTATCGTGGTCAGTCATCCCATCAAGGTCAGTCTCAATTTCCCTAGGTGTAGTATTGAGATGGGTATTTTGAGTGTGGTGAGTAATGGCATGTATGGAGGAAGTATCAGAGATTAGTGGGTGTTCAGTCATAGTAGCAGAGTTCTCAGTGCCTGCCTAGCCAGCTAGAGGTAGGGGTCAAGGAGCTAGAGATTGGAGTCAGCCCGCTAGAGATGGAGGTCAGGTCGTTAGAGGTACAGGCCAAGCCATTAGAGGTGGAGGCTAGCCAGTTGGAGATCGTCCCAGGGATATAGTTCAGAGTGGTGGGGCCCAATCCCAATGTTATGCTATTCCAGCCAAGCTTGAGGCTGAGTCCTTTTATGTAGTTACGTAGGCACGGTTTCAATTTACAGTAAAGATGCTTCAGTTCAATTTAAACCAGGGTCTATATACTCCTATGTGTCATCTTATTTTACTTCATATTTGGTTGTACCTCATGATTCTTTGAGTGCTCCCGTGTATGTTTCCATGCCAGTAAGGGATTCTATTGTTGTAGACTATGACTATAATTCCTGTGTGGTTGTTATTAGGGGTTTTGAGACAGGTGTAGATCTCCTACTTCTCGATAGGGTGGATTTAGATATTATTTTAGGGATGGATTAGTTGTCACCTATCATGCTATATTGGTCTTTCATGCCAAGACCATGACCTTAGCTTTCTCGGGGTTGCATCGATTGGAGTGGAGAGGGACTCCTAGTCATTCTATCAGCAAGGATATTTCTTATATGAAGGTTGAGCGTACGGTTGAGAAGGGTTGTTTTGCTTACCTGGCTTATGTTCGTGATTCTAATGTTGAGGTTCCTTCTATGGATTTCGTGCTAGTTGTTTCGGAGTTTCTAGAGGTATTTACTGCAGACCTGTTAGGGATGCCACCTGATAAGGATATTTATTTTTTCATTGATTTGGCTCCGGGAGCTCAGCCTATTTCTTTTCCGTCGTACCACATGGCCTCGGAAAGTTGAAAGATTGAAGGAAAAGTTGCAAGATTTTCTTAATAAGGGCTTTATTAGACCTAGGGTCTCGCCCTGGGGTGTGCCAGTATTATTTGTTTAGAAGAAGGATGGATCGATGATGAAGTGCGTAGATTATCGGCAGTTGAACTAAGTCACCATCAAAGAACAAGTATACATTGCCGAGGATTGATGATTTATTTGAACAACTTCAGGGTGCCGAGGTATTTTTTTAAGATTGATCTGAGATCTGGCTACCATTAGTTGAGGATTAGGGCATCCGATGTCACTAAGATAGCTTTTCGCACTCGGTATGAGCATTATGAGTTTCTAATGGTGTTATTTGGGTTGACAAATGCCCCAGCATCATCTATGGATTTGATGAACTAGGTGTTCAAGCCATATCTGGATTATTTGTTATTGTTTTTATTGATGATATCTCTATCTAATCTCGCAACCGAGAGGAGCATGAGCAGCATTATTGAGTCGTTCTTCAAACTCTAAGAGATAACCAATTATATGCCAAGTTTTTGAAATGTGAGTTTTGGTTTAGTTTAGTTGCTTTCTTTGGTCATGTTGTATCAGCAGAGGGTATTCGGGTGAATCCTAAGAAGATTAAGATAGACAAGGACTGGCCTAGACCCATATAAGCTACAAAGAGGTATCTTGGGTTTTGCGGGTTATTACCATCGGTTATGGCACAGAGATGCCAAGGAGGTTACAGTTAGGGTTGAGTTTGTGTGCTTAATATTGATGGACTTCATGAGTTAATTCTAGAGAAGTCCCATAGTTCCAGATATTCTATTCATCGGGTCACCGCTAAGATGTATCACGACTTGCGACAACATTATTAGTTGAGGAGGATGAAAAAGGATATTGTTGCATATGTTACGCGGTGTTTGAATTTTTAGCAGGTAAAGTACTAGCATCAAAGTCCTAGTGGTTTTCTTTAGAAAATTGAGATTCCTGAGTGGAAGTGGAAGCGCATAAATATGGACTTCGTTGTTGGACTCCCACGGGCTTAGAGAAAGTTCGATACAGTATGGGTTATTGTGGATAGGTTGACTAAGTCAGCACATTTTATTCCTTTGCCAGTTTCCTATTCTTCCAAGTGGTTTACTGAGATCTATATTCGCGAGATCGTTCGTCTTCATGGTGTGACTATGTCTATTATTTTTTATCAAGTTACGCAGTTTACCTCGCATTTCTGGAGGGTAGTGCAGTGTGAGTTAGGTACGCGGATCAAATTGAGCACAGCATTTCATCCTCAAATGGACGGACAGTCCGAGCATATAATTCAAATTTTGGAGAATATACTCCACGCATGTATTATGACTTTGGAAGTTCTTGGGATTGGTTATTGCCGTAATTGGAGTTTGCCTACAACAACAGCTATCAGTCAACCATCTAGATGGCTCCCTATGAGGCATTATATGGTAGACGGTATTGATCGCCAGTTGGATGGTTTGATCTAGGGTAGGCTCAGTAAATTATTGGGTAGATATCTAGTGTAGGATGCCTTGGATAAGGTTTAGATCATTCAGGATAGATTTCATATAGCTCGATCCACGCAAAAGAGTTATGTCGGCCGTAAGGTTGGCAATGTGGCATTCATGGTTGGAGAGTGAGTGTTGCTTTACGTGTCGCCCATGAAGGGCATCATGAAATTTGGGAAGAAGGGCAAGTTAAGCCCTAGATTTATACAGTATTTCGAAACCCTCGATCGAGGGGTAAAGGTGCCTTATAGACTTGCGTTACCGCTAGGTTTATCAGCAGTTCATCCAAGTTCATGTGTTAATGCTTCGGAAGCACCACGGCAATCCATCCCACATGTTAGACTTTATCATTGTCCAGTTGGACAAGGATTTAACCTACGAGGATAAGGTAGTAGTTATTCTAGACCGGCAGGTTATACAGTTTAGATCGATGAGTTACCCTGCAGTTCCTCTGTAGTGGAGAGGTCAGCTAGTTGAGGCAGCTACCTGGGAGTTCGAGTCCTATATATGGAGCAGATACCCATCTTTTCACCGAATTAGGTACTTTTCTATGTCCATTCGAGGACGAACGGCTGCTTTAGAAGTGGAGAATGTGATGACCCAAATAGTCATCTTTTGTTTTAGAATTTGATTTCATGTTCCGAAGCCTGGAAAAACTCATTTTATCTCTCCTCAATTTGCGTGCATAGTCCAGGCGTGTATTCGAAAAGCCCTTATGTGAAAAACTTAAGAAAAGATAATTTTAGTTGACTTCAGTCAATATTTTGGGTAAACGTATCTGGACCTATGTTCCGACGGTCCCGGAGGATCCGTAGAAAAATATGGGAACTGGGTGTATGCCCGAAATCGAATTCCGAGGTCCCTAGCCCGAGAAAAGAATTTTTGAAGAAAATTGATAAGACTGAAAATGCAATAATTTAAATGGTTTGATCTTGTTGATATCGGTCCTGTATTTTTGTTCCAAGGACCATTACATGTCTGTTATAATATTTAAACCTTATATGTGCAATTAGGTGAAAAGCGGATTTGATTTGACGTAATTAGGGCCATTAGTTGAGAAAATAGAAAGTTTGAACTATTGTGAAAATTTCATGTGTTTTTGTGTTGAAATCATAGTTTTAGATGTTATTTTGGCAATTTGACCGAGCGATCAAGTTTGTATGATAATTAAGACTTGTGTGCATGTTTTGTTTGAAGCCCCGAGGGCTTGGGTGAGTTTTAGACAGGAAACAGAGTGATTTTGGAACTTAGACAATTGTTAGTGTAACTGGTATCTGTTATAGGCCTCTAATCCTACAATTGCGAGATCAGGCTTCACAATTGGGAGACAAATAGACATGGCAATTGCGAGGTCTTTATCGCAATTGCAAAGAAGTCCTGGGCCAGCAGGGTTCGCAAATGCGAACATATCTTCGCAATTGCGAAGAGAATCTGGGAAGGGATGTGATCGCAAATGCAATCCTTTTGTCGCATTTGTGGAGGTCCCTGATCGCAATTGCGAAGGCAGCAAAGGTTTGGAGAACTTCTAATTTTGGGATGATTCGTTGCATTTGCGAAGCTTTGGTCACAAATGCAACATCTGCAACTGTGCAAAAAGGGACTTAGATGGGATTTTTTATTCATTCTCCCATTTCTTAAAACCTAAACTTGAAGAGGCGATTTATCAAAGATGTTCTTCCCAATTCATAGATAAATGATTCTTAACTCTTTTCTTTCAATCAATTTCATCTTTTTACAAGATTTCATCTTCAGAATCTAAGGTTTTTTATGGTAGAATTAAGTGTTTTTCAGTAGAACCAAGCGGGTCCAGGGTCGATTTTTTACTTTTTGAAAATAAAATATAAAATATATAATTATGCATTATAATTGGTTTCTTTTGCACTTATTAATTTTATCAAGTTAATTATGGCTAGATACGAGTGGGTTAGTGGTGGAATCGAGAGGTAAACGGTACTTGAGCTGTAAGTTATCTTTTGGCTTGAGGTAAGTGTTTGGTCTAACCTTGACTTTAGAGATTTGGGATCCTTGACTTGCTTGCTATGTGAAATACCATGTGTGTGGCGTATAGATATGGTGACGAGCCCCAATGCATTTCCAAATTACGTGTTTAGCATGTTCTCTTTCCTTGTTTGCTAATATACTGTTTTATTTTCTTAATTGCTACTTGCTTATTAATGTTTCCATGTCTAATTGCTTCTTGTTAAATGTTGTTTCTCTATTGGCATTGTTAATTTCCCCATAGTTCCATTATATCATATTGTTGGTTTATGTTGGCTTATTGTCATTTCATGGTACATATTGGTTGGTCTCGCTGTGTAGCATTAACTGGTGAAGTTTCATAATTGTAGTGATTGTGTTAGTTTGAGGTATAAGTGTTGTGGAAGATTTGAATTAACTTGTGAAACACTTGTCTTTATTTTGCGATTCGTGTTGATATATATTGGGATCAGGTTGCACGCTGTAACAAGAGGAATAAGGGTTAAATGTGATTGTTTGGTAGGATCGGGTTGCATGTTGCAATAAAGAGCAATAAGGGTGGACAGGTGGGATCGGGTTGCACGTCGCAACAGGAGGAATAAGGGTGATATAAATTGGGGAGTAATAAGGGTGGACTTGTGGGATCGGGTGGCACCCCGCAACAAGAAAAAATAAGGGTGAATATTTGTACTGTTATTGATTATATGGTGGGATCGGGATGCGCGCCACATCATTTGTTGTTTATGTATTTTCCTTCTACTACGGTTCATTATTGTGGTGTTGAAACTCTCTTAAGGATTGGTTATAGCTAAGTTTTGGTAGAACAAATGGGTTTTGTACTTATTCAATGCAAGTTAATGTTATACTCACCATGTATTTCCTTTCTATCTAAGTATAAACTATTTTAGGTTATATATTATTATGCCTCGTCGTAGCCTCGTCATTACTTCATCGAGGTTAGGCTCGGCACTTACCGGTATATGTGATCGGTTGTATTAATACTACATTCTGCAATTTTTGTGCAGATTTTGGAGCTAGTGGATGATCAAGAGGCTTGTTCTGTTACTGCATTCACGAGAGCAAAGGTAGTCTTGTAGGTGTCTGCAGGCTCTGGCATCCCCTCCTATCATTTCTTCATTAATGTTTTACTCAAAAACTTATTGCGGCCAAACGCACACGCAAGTATACGCGGTTGTTAAGTAATAAAGTGACTAAAAGTCAGATGTCGAATCCACGAGGACTTGTGATTAACTGTTAACTAAATAGAATATCCTAATTATCCAAACAAGAATTAAACCTAGAATATTTGATTCTAAACTAATTAAATAACGAAATATAAATATGAAGTTTCAATAAAGGAAAAGTGGATTTTTATGATACTAATGTAATGACAATAATCTAGGGTTATGGGGTATCTAACAATCCTATTGTATTCTTCAATTAAATTAACTTATTAATTTATCTGGTTTATTGGTTGACAAGGTATTATTACTAATAAGAATCTGTCGAGTTCTTACTCACCTATTCAAGCTAGCCTGACTCATATATGTCTATGGACTTAGAATCAACAAGAACGCATATAAAATTCATGTAAATCAACCAAGCAAGGCAATTAGGTATATGCGTATCCTAACCGCGAATCTGTTCCCCGATGCCAAGGGCTTAAGAACTTGCTCTACTCAATCCTATATGCAATCTAGAATTCTCACTTCTGAGTTCAATTCTAGATTTGTATATAGTATTCAATTGCTGATCAATAAATCAAATAATTAAGTACAAAATTGAATAAACAAACCAATATGATAAAGTAAGAAATCAAAATCAATATTCGAATAACAATAGTCATGAAAGAACCACAACCCTAAAACGTGAAGTTTAGCTCCACATAGACTTGGTAGAAAAATAACAAATCATACAAAGAAAAATAAAAATTAGAAAGTTTGGTAGAAGAAAGATAAAATCCGGCCTCCATCGCGGCTCTTTGCTCTCCCTAGCTTGAATTCCCTTCAAACGTGTGTTAAATGTATGTTAGATGACCTAAAAGTGGTGTTTTGCCATATATATTGCATACAAAAGTCGTGGGGCCAAAGTTCTCCTAATACTAGTCTGAATCAGCTTCAGGGATTGATGCTAGAGTAGATTCTTCGCATCTACCTCATCCTCTGCTTTTCAGTTTTGCACTAAGGTGGATGCTTCGCATCCACCCTTTATTCCTCCATCTCAGCTTTATCCAGGTGCGGATGCTATGGGGATGATATGGACTAACTTCACTACTAAGGGGTGCACCAAGTACCCTTCCTTCCATCGCATCCAACCTCTTCTCCTCTAGTTGGAGCCTCTTTTCTTCATATTTTTGCACCCCAAACACCCAAAATCATCACACACAACTCCATTAGTCATAAAACCAATAATTCAAGCATTTTGGGCATTTTAAACACCACACACTTAAATCTTTGTTTGTCCTCGAACAAACCATCACTATAGTAGACAAGACAAAATAAAGCTCTTATATTTCAAAGCATACTACACCTATGACCATGGTTTATAGCAATAATTAAGCTACAGCATATGCATTCACATAAACTATCCTCTTTTATGAAAACTTCAAAAATATTCTAACAAAGACATCATACTCATGACAATCGTAGCCTCAAAAATCAACTCAACATTACAATGCACTTATGGCTTGAACACCAAATATCATAAAGGGAAGTTTAATAATGTTACATATACCCCATGAAAACATGTCCCTATCAACAAGAACAAGATATTAATTTAAATCCACGTATTCGAATCTCATGATCATATATAATTTAAGGACTCATATATATCAAAGAAAATATCTCACTCTCACAAAGAAGTCACATGCATGCAATTGGTACCATAGGCTTGCCCATAATGTAAATCTATACTAATGTAGGCCCGCTCAATCTAAAATCAATTAGGACCTTTTTGTGGTTGTAATGTGGGGTAAAGGACGGATATGATATATATAGGAACAGTGACTAACCCTCCTAAGCATTTTAATACATCATATAATCAACTTTATGCACAAATTCTTCAATCCACTTCACATTAACAAATAATATCCCCTAAAATTATTCGCTTCTTCTTTAAGCACTACCTTAATCCATACCCATTAGCAAGAATAAGACAATAACTTATCCATCTCTATTTTTCCTTCTATTTTTCCTTCTATTTTTCCAGATTATTCTCTTCTTCTTTTTTTCCAGCGTATATTATTTTTCTCAATTCCCGCTTGTATGTATTATTTTACAAAATAAGTGCATCTTTATTCCATTAATTGGTTCGACTCAAAAGCTACCTCACACTTAGTTTATTCTTACTTCTTCTAAGGGTCATCTCACAATCAAAGTGCTTTAAGAGGTAAAAGGATCAAAACAATGTCAACTGAGAATAAAAAATGTGCTTGTAATGTGGGTGCCAAATAAACGTACATAGGCTCAAAAGGATTATCTAGGGATAAATTTTATTTGCGAAGAGAATTTAAGCTCAAAAAGATCAAAGAAAGCCTAAATCATTTCTCAAATCGAGCATCACCTAAAATTTTTCTTCAACTCTTGTACCGGGCAAGTTCTAGACACAAGTAGAATACATGGACTATACAAAAATCTCACGGAAAATGGCACACGACACACTAAGGACGGTCTAACTCTGACTCTCAAATAATGCAAGTATTCACGAAGCCTCAAGATATTAAGCATTAAGCACAAAGTTAACATGAGTCAAGTAAACAAGATATAGGCACCATAGCACATGCTATCCAATTTTGTCAAGGCATCATGAACAATTTTAAAACATTAGGAAGATACTCCACATGCCAAATCTTAAATATGCTACTATCAAACAAGACAAAGGAACCTAAGTTCATCACACTTCCTTCTTTTATTTCCTAAAGTCCTAATCTACTCTAAAAAATTATTTTAAAAAACTACTCCCCGGTTCAAACTATATCTCATAGAAAAGAACTGATGTACAAAGATAAGCCACGGGGGATTTTTGCTACCTAGAAAAATAAAAGACGTATATTTAGATTTTTATATTTTTCGCCCTTTTTTTAATTTTTCTATTAGACCTTAATCCCTAAAGAAAGCTGACCACAAAATCCATCGTCAGGAAAAGTCCAAATTTTCCGCTTTTTTGTTTGTGTTTTTGTAAACAAAAATTTCTACACTAAGAATGCGTACTATAACTAAGCTAATATAGCACAAAAAACCACCAGAAAATCTCCTAACCCCATATTTAAAATTGTGCAATGTCCTCAATGCACACTGAAAATAACAAGAGGGTAAAAGAAACTTCCTGGTAGGCCAAAGGCCGAAGAATTAGCAGCTCATGAGATACTCAGACTTCTCCCAGATATGATCTCTTGTGCGGGTACCTCACACTTAGTTTCAACACCTGCTCGCTTTTGCACATGCCTATTGGCTTTGACTCCATGCTCCTACAAAACACAAAAATAATACTACAAAAAATTATACAATAAAATAAAAAATAAACAGCAAAATAGAATTGGGTTGCCACCGAACAAGTGCATGATTTGACGTCGCAGCATGACGCCAACACATTAATCACTTTTCCTTCAACTTTGAGAATATAAATTGTGCCCCCGATTTTGCATCAACTTTTATATCACGTTCCTGGGGCGGTGGTGTAAAAATAAAGAAATCAAGTAATAGGTATCGCATCTTGCACTTCTTGGCCTTAAAGTGAGGAATGTTGTTTTGTCTCCTTGGTGTGTCGAATTTCAATATATACATACTTTGTTCCTCATCTGTTGAATCCTCCATATGCTCGAATGGATCAATTTCCATGTCACCAACAAAACACAGTGTTATAAAGTGTTTAGAATGAGGTCCAATATGCTCCAATTCTAAAATTGCATTATTTTTCACCTCCCCAACTTCGCACTCTTCGTCAACCTCGGCATCATTAATAATCTTTTGGTCAAATAGTTGGAATTTCTCTTTTGGCTCCACAAGCTGGCCAATATCCACAAAAATTGGTTGTAAGGCATCAGACACCTCAACCCTTTTATTCAATTGAGCCTGCAAGTCATGGATATCTTAGCCAAATTTGTTTATCTCTTGCCTGAGCTCAGTTTTTCCTTTTATTAGTTTTTCTATCATATTTGAAAGACCATCACGGAGAAACTCTTGAGATTTTATCAGTGAGCTTGTTCCTCTAGCCAAGATTGGCTAACTACATCTACTTCTTCAAAATTTTCCTCTTGCTGGTACTCACTCTCTTTATTTAGTACTTCCATATCGGCCTTTATTCTTGTGATTGCTGCCCTCATTCTTTTCATATCCTTTTTGAGTTCGTCTTGTTGCTATGCTACTTGCCTCAAAATAAGCCTAATATATGCATCAGGTTTCATATCCTACACTTTATTAACCCTATAAAACTCGTAAACATAATTAGAAATATTATAATAAGAACTTCTGAGAAGGATAATAAGAATTAGGACAACCAACCAATATAACCACCTTGATAACCACACACATTACAAAAACTCCATCCATATGATTGAGATTCATAATTTTTCCATAAGAGTAGTCCCCCACAATATGGACAAGGATCACCATTATAAGAATAATCAATTTTCGACCAATTATCATTTCAAGATGCCATATCAATAAAGATAATAAAATATTAAACTAAGATAAAGATAAACAATAAAAAACATTTGTAGACAAAAAGTAAAAATCTAATCTAGTAGAATAGTTAATTTCTAAAATCCCCGTTAACGGCGTCAAAAACTTGTTGCGGCCAAATGCACTTACGCGGTCGTCAAGTAATAAAGTGACTAAAAATCGAATTTTGAACCCACGAGGACTTATGATTAACTATTAACTAAATTAGACTATCCTAATTATCTAAACAAGAATTAAACCTACAATATTTGATTCTAAACTAATTAAATAAAGAAATATAAATATGAAATTTCAATAGAGGAAAAGTATATTTTTATGATACCAGTGCAATGAAAACGATCTAAGGTTATGGGATATCGAACAATCATATTGTATTCTTCAATTGAATTAACTTATTAATTTATCTGGTTTATTGGTTGACACGGGTAATATTACTCATAAATATCTCTTGAGTTCTTACTCGTCTATTCAAGCTAGCCTAACTCCTATATGTCTATGGACTTAGAATCAAGAAGAGCGCATTTAAAATTCCTATAAATCAACCAAGTAAGGCAATTAGGTATATGTATATCCTAACCGCGAATCTGTTCCCCCATGCTCAGGTTCAAGAACTTGCTCTTCTCAATCCTATATGCAATCTAGAATTCTCACTTCCGAGTTCAATTCTAGATTCGTATATAGTATTCAATTGGTGATCATGCAATCATATAATTAAGTGCAGGATTGAATAAATATACCAATATGATAAACTAAGAAATCAAAATCAATATTCGAATAACAATTGTCATGAAAGAACCACAACCCTAGAACGTGAAGTTTAGCTCCACATAGACATAGTAGCAAAAGAACAAATGATACAAAGAAACATTAAAATTACAAAGTTTGGTAGAAGAAAAATAAAAATCTTCCTCCACGGCGTATCTTTGCTCTCCCTAGGTTGAATTCCTTTCAAAAGTGTGTTAGATGTATGTTAGATGACCTAAAAAGGGTATTTTTGGCCTATATATTGCGTACAAAAGTCGTGGGCCAAACTTCTCCTAATCCTAGTCCGAATCAGCTTCAGGGATTGATGTTGGAGTGGATGTTTCGCATCCACCTCATCCTCCGCTTCTCAGATTCGCATGCAAAGCTTTGTTCCTGCATCTCAGGTTTGCCCAGGTGTGGATGCTATGGGGATGCTATGGACTGACTTCACTACTAAGGGATGCAATGCATCCAACCTCTTCTCCTCTAGTTGGAACCTCTTTTCTTCATATTTTTGCACTCCAAACACCCTAAATCGTCACACACAACTTGATTAGTCATAAAACAAATAATTAAAGCATGTTGGGCATTTTTAACACCATATAACAACAAAAAATGGTTCAAATATGGGTAAAGTAATATCAAAACATATAGAAATATGCCCAACATTATTTCTCCGAGACAGATGTATTTTCTTTCAAACCATTACTTGTAATATTCGTAGATTGTTCGTGAATCGTGACACTAATTTCTGGGTGTTACCAATTTCGGCTTTCGTTATTAGTATAATAATAATCAGTTAAATCATGTAATTTCACTTTTATTTCCTTTTATTTAGATTTGTTAAATCTTAATTAAAAAGAATTAAAAAAAAAGGTGAATTACTCTATTGCATTGCCTTGCCTAACGAGTGCAATGTTTGGCACCATCACAATCTCGAAGGTGAAAAATTCGAATTGTGACATAAAATCTCTTACACAATTAATCATATCGCTTATAAGGTGATTGATATAAATTTTTATGATATGCATTAACAAGCTATTAACTTGATATATAAAAAGTAATTCACAGCTAACATGCTGTAATAGCTTAGACGACATTATTGATGGAAATTAAGGTATACACTTCCTTCCTGTTGAGTTTTGAAAGAATATTAGAATGAATTGGATACTGTAACACTAGATCAGCTCCCGTTGAGAATTCTATCTAGAAATTGCTGAATTTGAATTTCTAAGTGTTTTTACTATTTGGCTAAAAACGATTTTTTTTCCACCTTCGCAAGTTTTGCGCAAATGCTAAGCATGCTAATCTTTTGTCTGGTTTTGCAACGTGCAGGAGAATCAAATATGAAAAACGTTTGTACAATTAAATGAGGCTCAAAACTAGGGGTGTTCATCGGGCGAATTGGGCGGATTTTTACTCTTAGCAGTCTGGCTAAACGGTTATCGGCTTTTAAATGTATTAATCCGTTAGTCACCCAATAAGATATCAGGCAGATTGGTATCGGGTTAGCTCTTATGGGGCGGTTATTGGGCGGCTTATCGGCTAACATACATGTTTACTAGAATTTGATAGATCTCTTCATGCAATTATAGATCAAACACCTATTCCAGTATACCTTCATATGAGCTAGCTTGCTAATATCTTTTCGGGGCATTCATTTTATCCCTGAGGTAGTATAGCTTTGCCCTCCTCACTTTTTTCTTGTCCAGCACCTTCATCTCCTTTATGTTGGGCGAGTACCTGCAAATCATCTAGATCCCGAGATTAAAAATGCTTAGAAGTAGAAATAAATTTTTGGTAATCATTTTCAAGGGTTTTAGTTTTTTTATATTTAATATATATAAATAAAAATAAATTATATATATATATATATAATATATTTATATTCTTAACGGGTTAATGGATTAGCCGTTAAGAAAATAGAATAATTCATCCCCAAACCGATAAGCCGTTAATAAAAAAAATTCAATCCGTTTCCCGTCCGTTAAGCCGTTAAGCCGTTACCAGTAAGCCGTTAAGCTTCGGTTTGAATCGGTTTTCGGTTTCGGATCGGTTTTGAACACCCCTACTCAAAATGTGAGTTTTAAACTTTGTTTTTACTTTAATTCACCCAAGATTGTTAAAATCTGTAATGATAAATTTGAATATCACTCTCAAATCAGTTTCTAATAACAATCTTCTTAACAACCATGAAAAGAAGTTTCAATATATATATATATATATATATATCGTGTGGTGTATTTGTTTATGGAATAGGCCTTTTTTCTCGTTGATCAGTTCGTCTTCGTTTTATTGAAAAGTCAGAAATTTCTACGGCGATTTTGTCCACGAACGCATCTTGGTTAATATATATAGGTAAAATTGTTCGGGAGTATCCCACTTGAACTTCAACGTAGTTATTCTTTTTAATTTGTAATTGTAGGAGAAAAATTTAAAGGTAGAAGACCTTTAAATGTAAGAAGGAAAGAGATTTTGTTTAGTTGATAAATGAAGAAATGGAGGTAGTTTGGAAGGTTTAATTATGTAGCTATATGGAGAGAGACTTTTGTAATTCTTCAACTTTTATTACACAAGGGATCACTTTGGTACACACTTGGGCTCACACTTTGTTTCACTCCTTTTGTACATCATACAAATGAGGAGGTCTTCCCCTATTTATAGGCATCAACCTCCATGTTCTACGACATTCTAGAATATTCCATATAAGTATCCTAAACAATATTCATATCTACCTATTCTCATATGTTCTAGAATATTCCACTACTCTAGAATATTCTCACATTCTCTACTATACATAAAAGAGTTTCCATCATCTTCTAGAATGTTCCAGAGAACTCCATAATGTTCTCAAACTTTCTAGAACATTCTAGCTCATTCTAGACTATTTTAGAATAGTCTAGAATATTCTAGTAATATCTAGCTTTGGTTTAATTTATTGTTCACATTGCCTCCCTTAAACCAAAGCCTCATAGGTCGTCATTCCTAATAACTTTTTCATCTTCAGAAAAGTCTCCATCTTCAATGCCCTGGTGAAAATATCTGCCACTTGTTCACCAGTTCTGCAGTAGCCAATTCGGATCTCATTTTCTCGTACCATCTCTCGAATGAAATGATATTTGATATCAATGTGTTTGCTGCGACCATGAAGTACTGGATTCTTCGCCAACTCGATTGCTGATTGGTTGTCACATAATATCGTGGTTGGACCATCATGTTTGTGTTGAAGAAACCTGAGCATTCTTCTCAACCATACCGCCTGTGTAGCAGCATTTGATGCAGCAATGTACTCGGCTTCAGCAGTGGATAATGCTATCACTGGTTGTTTCTTTGAACTCCAAGAAAACACACCCGAACCAGTGAAGAATGCATAGCCGGAAGTACTTTTTCTCTCGATCGTATCACCAGCCCAATCACTGTCAGTGTATCCAAGAAGTTCAAGTGACTCACCTCTAGGATAGCAGATTCAATCTCCTTGAGTTCCTTTAATGTATCTGTCGACTTCTCCCATTGGTCTGTACTTTGTTTTGTATACCCACTTTACTCCAATGGGTTTCTTTCCTCTTAGAAGGTCGGTAAGCTCCCAAGTATCATTCTTCTCAATAGAATGGATTTCCTCCTCCATTGCTTTCACCCAACGTTCTTCTTCAATTGCATCCTTGAAATCCGTAGGATCGCAATCTGAAAACAAGGCAAAGTTCAAAATATCTTCGTCAGCTAGAGTATCAACATCATTACCGACAACGTAATCCTCCAAATGAGCCGGTAGACGTCGTTGCCTCTGTGATCAACCATGCTGTATTGGTTGTATTTCTGAGGGAGACTGTTGTTGCGCAGGTTCATCATACTCCTCGTCATCAAGATATGATGGTGCTGGAGGTTGAGATGGCTCAACTGCTTTTTTCTTCCAATCCCATGCTCCATGTTCATCAAAGGTGACATCTCTACTGACAATAACCTTTTTGCTATTTGGATTATATAGCTTGTACCCTTTTGTCTGTCGACTGTAGCCAACAAATATGCTCTTTTCTGCTTTCTCGTCAAGCTTCTTTCGCAGTGGATCGGGTACATGCGCATAGGCAAGACAACCAAATATTCGTAAATGAGAAATATTTGGTTTTCTACCTGTCCATACCTCATAAGGTGTTTTTCCATGGTTGCTTCTCGTAGGGCACCTATTTAATATGTAAATTGCAGTAGAGACAGCTTCAGCCCAGAATTCTTTAGGCAGCTGTTTTGCTGCCAGCATTGACCGCACCATATCCATCACAGTCCTGTTCTTTCTTTCCGCAACTCCATTTTGTTGAGGAGTGTACCTTGTAGTCAACTGATGTTGAATCCCATGCTTCTTCAAAAAATCATCGCACACAGTGTATTCTGTGCCTCGATCTGTTCTCAGAGTCTTTATAAAATGGCCACTTTGTTTTTCAACATATGTTTTGAAGCTTTTGAATGTGTCACAGGCTTCAGACTTATTTTTCAGCAAATACACCCATGCTTTTCTACTGAAATCATCAATAAAAGTAATGAAGTACTTACTTTCACCGAGCGAAGGAACTTCCACCGAGCACAAATCAGAATGTATCAGCTGCAATGGGTGTTTTGCTCTCCAAGCTTTGCCTTTGGGAAATGGCTCTCTATGCTTCTTCCCCAAAATGCATGCTTCACACTGTCTTGGAGCAAAGTCAAGTGAAGGCAAACCTGACACCATCTAATTCTTCACAAGATGTTGTAAACCGCCGAAATTAAAGTGGCCGAACCTCATGTGCCATAACCAAGTATCATCAAGAGCATTTGAATTATAGCAGGGTAAGTGACCGTAGTTGAAAGTTACTGGAAACATCCGATTTTTGGTCATTCTTACCTTGGCTATAATTTTCATACTCTTGTCTCTTATAGTGCATATATCATTACTGAAATGCACTTCATATCCATTGTGTTGGAGCTGACCCAAGCTCAACAAATTATGCAGCAGGTTAGGCACGTAGTAAACATCTTTTATGGAACACTCAAGCCCATTCTCCATGGTGACCGGTATTCTCCCTTTCCCGACAACTTGCATAACTTGATTATTTCCAAATTTGACCGTGGATTTAAAAGACTCGTCCAAATCAGCAAATATCTCCTTCTTACCGCACATATGATTACTACATCCGGAGTCAACGTACCAGACATCATTGTTAGTTTCTTCACTAACAGCAGCCATAGATGCGGAGTATAAAGTGGTTTCACTTTTATCCCCTTCATCCTCAGCTACTCGAGCATGAACTTGTTTATTTTCAGTTCTTTTACTCCAACAATCTTTAGCATAATGACCCAATTTACCGCAGTTATAGCATTTAAGGGGAGGTTTTTGCTGACCTGGATTGTTGTAGTTTTCTCTTGGCTGGAAATGATGATTACCTCTTCCACGGCCACGATAGTTGCCGGTGCCTCCACGACCTCTGCCTCGGAAACCATGTCCTCTATTTTCCGCCACATTAGAAGATTCTCCTCTCTCTTTAACTTTAGTATGTGCCTGCAATGCCTTCTCTGCCGGATCTTTCTCCAATGACTCTTCTAATTTCCCATTAATTCTATTCTCATGAAGAATTAATGAGCCCAGAAGCTCCTCGGTACTTAAAGTTGAAAGATCCTTGGTCTCTTGAATTACTGCCACAATATGATCAAACTTCATAGGTAAAGTATTAAGTACCTTTTCAACGAATGTCTCATCGCTGAGGGCATGACCATTGAGCTCCATCTCATTCTTGATCTCCGTCAACCTCGAAAAGTATCCCTCAACTGTCTCTGACTTCTCCATCGTGGCAAGCTCGAACTTCCTTTTTAGCGCCATCAAATTATTCTTTTGACCTTATCGACTCCATGATATGCTTTGGCCAAAATATCCCAAGCATGTTTTGTTGTTTGGGCTGTGGAAATTTTGCCAAACACAGACATATCGATGGCCTGGTGTATTTGGGGCAAGGCCATACTATCACGCCTTATTTCATTCTCTTCGGCACCTTCCTCTAGTTCTTCTCGCGTATATTTTAACTAATTATACGCCTTCAGATGTGTCTCCATCTGAATCCTCCAAAAATTGTAATTTTGTTTCCCCGTCAACGTGGGAACCATGCACACGATATTCTTTCCTGCCATAGTTAATGAATCACCCTCCTAACGAACCAATTGCTCTGATACCAGATGTAGGAGAACAATTTAAAGGTAGAAGACCTTTAAATGTAAGAAGGAAAGAGATTTTGTTTAGTTGATAAATGAAGAAATGGAGGTAGTTTGGAAGGTTTAATATATGTAGCTATATGGAGAGAGACTTTTGTAATTCTTCAACTTTTATTACACAAGAGATCACTTTGGTACACACTTGGGCTCACACTTTGTTTCACTCCTTTTGTACATCATACAAATGAGGAGGTCTTCCCCTATTTATAGGCATCAACCTCCATGTTCTACGACATTCTAGAATATTCCATATAAGTATCCTAAACAATATTCATATCTACCTATTCTCATATGTTCTAGAATATTCCACTACTCTAGAATATTCTCACATTCTCTACTATACATAAAAGAGTTTCCATCATCTTCTAGAATGTTCCAGAGAACTCCATAATGTTCTCGAACCTTCTAGAACATTCTAGCTCATTCTAGACTATTTTAGAATAGTCTAGAATATTTTAGTAATATCTAGCTTTGGTTTAATTTATTGTTCACAGTAATTCATTTTATTTAGTAGTAAAATTAGTAACAATATGTTTGTTTATGTCGGTTTATTAAATTCTACCATGAATTTCAAACACAATTTTTCTTCACACGTTTATGTAGCTACAAACTGATTTAATGAAAACACTGTAATAGATTCCAACAGAGGTAGGGTTACGAGAAAGACGATAACACAAGAATTTGAAGATCAGTAGGTAACTTATAAGAGAAATTGCTCCTCTAGAAAGAGAAAGCTACAACAATTTTATCTCATGAATATTTTTCACTGTGTAGGAATCTCACTCAATGTTTCTAGGGCCAAAACTATCCAGCAGCTTTTCGTGCTGCAAAAAGAAAAACATAAAAAGTTAATAATCTACGTAGCATTTTAAAATTGAAAATTGATGATATAAAAGCTGACCTTTGTTTTCAATTGGGCAATCTCCTTGAGCAGCTTCTCAACGAGTTTCTTTTGTTCGTCATTTTCGAGTTTGAGTGCTTCATTTTCTTTTTTCATTTTGCTAAGAGAATTGAAAGCACCCTATAATCTCTTGAAGACTGTAAAATAAATAATAAAAAGGAATGAAAAAGAAGAACGAAATGGAAAAGGGACTCACTTGATAAGTTCTTGTTTAGAACTAGAAGTCGGTTGCCCTGAATCCATTTGTTACAAACTAGAGCAAATTAAGAAGGTTTTTTCCTTTTGTTTGCTATATGACTTGCATGTTACAAGAGGAGAAAGCCCTTTAAATAGATTGTTTTCATAATATTCTTATCAAATCTAATATTCGAAGTTCATATTGTCATAATAGGAAATTAGGGAATCTGAAAATTTAGCATATCTTGAGAAAATAGTAAGAAATTAATTTTGTTGCTTAATTGAACGTAAACTAAGAAGGCATAGATCGGGACTCTAGATCATGAAATATAATTACTTAGAAACAAATGTAAAATATGACAACTACTTTCCAAAATAGGTGCAACAAAATATTGTGACCGTCAAATTTGAGTTACCCGTAAAGTCAACGACCATTTAGATCGAAGAATTTATCTTAAGAAGTTTAAATATTTGTTACGACATGAAGCCGTGATGGCACGTAACATTTATTTGCTAGGCAAGCTAACGTTATAAATTATTTTATTATGTTTACAATTTAAAAAGCAGAACAGTAATAATTAACAAATGAAATAATTTGTATGTGATCAGCATATATTTAATATGAGCTGAAACTTAAAAAGGCGAGAAATGGCATAACAGCAGTCAAATCAAATAGGAGATTTAGCTACTTGTGAAATTCTAAACTAAGTTATGAAGCAAGCAAGGCTATTCAATTTCTGTATAATAGCGCCTGCATCATGAACTACTGATAAAATATTAGAACTTAAGCTAATACGGGGGTTTCAAATAACAATATGAACATGTACACTTAATAGTATTCAGCTATTTTAATTTATTTTTGGTTAAGAGATTTTCTTATTAAGCGTGTCTTGTAAGGCTCTTGACTTAAGAAAATTATAAACTCTACTTACATCGATCCACTGTCATGAACTCTAGCAACGAGTTCGGTGCTGTTAAATCCTTTGAGAGTCTACTATAAAGAGTTAGAACCATCGGCCCCAGATTAACTTTAATCTTGTCACGATCTCAATTTTTCACCCGCGAAAGTCGTATTTGTACCTACTAATACGAGTTAGGCAACCCAAATAATAGCACAATTTACCTTTTTACCTATTTTATATTTATTAACAATCTCTAAATAATAACATTTAAGCGGCGGAATTTAATATAAGCAGAAGAAAAACGATAAGCTATCTAAACATGAATATCTGATACCACTGTTTGAGTATCGACTAATCAGAACTGGTATCACAGTTTCACAAACGGTCTAAGAATACTACAAATAAAGGTCTGAAAGAATTAAATATATCACTGTCTCTGGAAGTACATGTAAGAAACTGAAAGTAGATAAAAGGAGACGCCAAGGCCTATGGACGCCTGCAGGGCTACCTCGGGTTGCCTGATGAATAAGAACCAGCAATTTCGCAGTGGTCCGAAGTCTTCAACACTGGGGTCTGCACAAAAGAGTGTAGAGTGTAGTATCAGTACAATCGATTCTATGTGTTGGTAAGTGCGTAGCCTAACCTCGCGAAGTAGTGGCGAGGCTAGGACCATACTACTAAATAATCTCGTGCAGTCATATAATATATAGCGGAAAGTAAAGCAGGTTTAAGCAAGTAAAGATGAGAGGGGAAAACATATTGCGGGGGTATATCAGTATCAACAGTAAATCCAGCGTAACAGTCTAAGGGCAGCTTAGGATTCACAGCAGACGAAAGAAAATTAATATCCAAAATAAACACACTTGTATCAATAGTTGTTGTAGCGTGAAACTCGATCCTAATATATTATATCAACACTGGTGCGACGCGCAACACGATCTATATCATTTATTATTGTTACAGCGTGCAACCCGATCCATATCATTTATCATTGTTGTGTTGTGCAACTCGATCCACATATAATATTGTTGTGGCGTGCAACCTAATCCATATATAATATTATTGCGGCATGCAATCTGATCCACATATAATATGGTTGTAGCGTACAACCCGATCCACATATAATATTGTTGCGGCGTACAACCCGATCCACATATAATATTTAGCAACAATCATAACAAGAGTCCCGACAAGGGATTCGACAGCATAAGTACTTAGGTCCCAACAAAGGAGAAAATAGCTATAACCAAACTTGTTACAACACCTAATCATTTCAGCTATAACCAAACTTGTTACAACACCTAACTACCTCAGCTATAACCAAACTTGTTCCAACATCTAACTACCACATCTATAATCATAATCCTTACCCAACACAAAGAATCACCAATCTAAGCATCCATAATATTAATTAAGAACACAATGCAAGGGAACTACAACTCAACAATAGCCCAGCAAGGGGACAATACAATAATCCTTCTCTTCTCACGGTTACTTCACAATTCACTTCAAAACTCGAGACAATGCTTTACTGTTTCAATTATCACCATGCTTTCACAATTTGTTATATAATTGAAGCCAACACTACTCAATGTTCATAGGCCATAATTTTTTTCACAACTTTACACAACAAATAGAAATCTTCACCAAGGCATGAATAATACAATGAAGTCATAAAAATTACAATATAAGGCTCACGGTCATGCTCGACACCAATGTATAAATGCTCGTCATCATGCCTATACGTCGTACTCAACAAGAAACAAATAACAAATAGGACACAACTCCTAATCCCTCTAGTTAAGGTTAGACCAAACACTTACCTCAACTTTTACGGCCGACTCAGGCCTCAAACACCGCTTTTCCATTTGAATTTGGCTCCAAATCAATTGTATCTAGACATAATCGACTTGATAACATCAATAAACGCTAAACAATCCAATTTCAATGTTTAATTATAGCTTTCTAATCATTCTTCCTAAAAAGTCAAAAATCGACCCAAGGCCTGATTGGTCAAAATACGAGGTTCGGACCAAAACCCGATCACTCATTCACCCATGAGCTTGAATATATAATTTATTTTAAAACGCGACCCAAAAACGAGGTCAAATCCCCAATTAATCAAAAGGCCCTAACTCTAGAGAAATCACTAATTTCTACCCTTAGGGTGTGTTTGGTATGAAGGAAGATATTTTCCGAAAAATATTTTCTAATTTTTTCATGTTTGGTTGGCTTAAACATTTTGGAAAATATTTTCCTTGTAAATTTATTTTCCTCCAATTGGAGAAATATGTTTTCCTTAACAAGAGAAGGAAAAATATATTCCAAAGCTCCTTCCCAACCTTCCCCACTCTTACCAACACATCACAAAAAAAAATCAATTTTAATTTTTTCGTTACCACCCACCCTACTACCCCTCCACCGCCCCCCCTCTCGCAAAAAAAATATATTTTATTTTACCTTAATTTTTTTTGTAATTTTAAATTTCTATTTTTTTATTTTTCTGCACCATCCACCCCCCACACAAAAAAAATTACTTTTTTTTTGTAATTTATAATCTACTTTTTTTCGTTTTACTGCCTTCCAACCCCGCCATCCACCCCCAATATGCATCCCCAACCGCCCACACCCTCTTGGGAAAAAAATTTAAATAGATTTTTTAGTTTTAATATTATTATTTATCGATTTAAAGGATTAAAATTTTACAAGTTTCAAAGTTTTGAGTTCGAAGTTTATGTGTTTGAAAGATTACGGGTTTAGAAATTATAAAGTTTACACGTTTGAAATTCCACAGTTTTGAAAGTTTAGTGGTTCGAAAGATTATGAAATTCGTGGGTCCGGAAGGTTGTTGGCCTAAAAGTTTATGGTTTCATATTTATTATATCTAAATTATTTATGAATACTCTTGAGAAGTTATTTTCCTTAATTTGCGTACCAAACACCGGAGAATGAATAACATTACTACTTACTTTCCAAGAATTTTCTTGAAAAATATTTTTCACGAAAAATATTTTTCGTTATACCAAATATACCCTTAATATCATTGTTTTAAGCCTAAAAATCTAATGGGTGATGATAAAAATGGAAGAAAACAATCTTAGAATTACATACCTATGAAGCTATGGTGAAGTTTCTCCTCAAAAATCACCCCAAAAGGTGTAGAGAAGAAGAAGTTATGAAATTTTATGAAAAATCCGTATGACTACTGTTCTCGACTTTTAAAAATAACTAGGCAGATTTTGATCTATGCGATTGCAGACAAGGGATTGCGATCGCATAGGGAAAAGGAGGCTGAGCACTTCGATCGCGGACAATACCATGCGATCGCATAGAAGAAAATGAAGGCGGGGGCAAACATTGTGATCGCGAAGGAAACAGTGTAATCGCATAGAACAAAAATGGACCTTTCAAATTTAACTCTACGCAATCGTGGAAGGAAGTATGAGATCACATAGCTAAAAAATGGTTTCCCTGAAGATTACACTATGCGATCGCGGACTTAGCTATGCGATTGCATTGCGCAAATACCTGGACACCAGTAGACAACAGATTTTGCAATTTCTTAAGTCCAAAAATACTCTGACGCCTACCGAAACTCACCCGAGCCATCGGGGCTCCAAACCAAACATAATACTAACTCAAAAACATCATATGAACTTACCTGTGTGATCAAATCGCCAAAATAACATTATTAACAATTATTAAACCTCAAGATCAATGAATTATTTCCAAACTTCTTAAAAGATTACATTTGCGATTAAGGTCCAAATCACGTCAAACGGATTCCATTTCTTATCAAACTTTATAGAATTATCTTAAACCACACATAAGACATGTACCAGGCATTGGAACCAAAATATGGGTCCAATACCAACATGTTCTGATCAAAATTCATTTCCAAATCCTTTAAACAATTTCAGAAAATAATTTTCTTTAAAAATTTATTTCTCGGGCTTGGGACCTCAGAATTTGATTTCGGACATATGCCCAAGTCCCATATTTTCATACGAACCTTCTGAGACCATCACATCATGGGTCCGGGTCTGTTTACCTAAAACGATGACCGAAGTCAAATTAATTCATTTTATAGTTAAAATTTATCATTTTCACAGATTTTCTCTTTTAAGCTTTCCGGCCACGCGCTTGGACTGCGGACGCAAATTGAGGCAATACTAAAAGAGACTTTTAAGACCTCGAAACACAGAATTCAATTTAAAAGAAAGTGATGATCTTTTGGGTCATCAAAAACCTAAATTCATCAAGCTAGATTCCACTTGGCCATTATAAGATCATAATTAGGTTTTTATCCATTTAGTCATAATTAGTGATTAAGTAATGATAATAAACGTTGAAGTGATACGGGACGTAACATAGATGATTCGATATTTGGTAAAAAGGCTGATTAAAAAGAAAAGAAATTAGCATAGATACACTATTACGGAAAATAACAGCAATATTCAAGAAAAATACAGTGACCTGAGTATCATATATAGACTAAGCTCCAATCTAAAACACTTCAGTGGAAATTAACAATTAATACCCTTCCATTTTAAGGGTATTTTTGAAGTCCCAATGACTCGATCAGGAGAACTCAAGGGAAACCAGAATTTTCTTTATTAATCTTCAATTCCTAGTTGATAGGAAATGATATGTTGCTCTATGGACGGGAAACATAACCTACTTATAGAGAACTCGAGAATATAATTTGTGTGGCTAACACGGCTAGTTTTGAGAAAGCAGGGCAATCCGATGCACGCAGCATCTCGCGTTCATGCATGATTCGGAAAAACGTTGCATCTTAAGAAGTGTGATATGTAGACAATCTACTCTAATGCAAGCATTAGTAATTGCTTTCACGGCTCGAACTTGCCACATATAGGCAGAGACGAAGCCACACTTTGGTTATGGTGATCAATTGACCACCCTTTGTTGGAAATTATACTGCATATATAGGTAAAATATCATGTTTTAAAGGTACATAACTATATTGAATACCCTTTGTCCGGAATTTACTTATTTCTTTTATGTTTGAACACCCTTAAAAAATTCTTGACGTCGCTATTGCATATAGGTTACACAAGGACAACTTTATCGTTACTCCATTATTACCTTTAGATAGTATTAATTATGATACCAAGAAAACAAGGGAAATACACTTTGGAAAGTTAACATGGCCACGATTGTGGGTTGAATATAAGAAATGAAATTATATCTCATGCTATATTGATGTACAAGTTTCTGTTTTGGACTACGTATGCAGAATTTTTCTTGCAAAGTATAACATAGCTTGCAATCTTTCAATTGGGGGCATCAATGAATTAGTGAATTTAAAAATTTTAATTTATTCCAAGGACAATGAAGAAGAATTTTAATACCTTTTGCGGCTGGAAAAGTGCAGTTTAGATACCTTTTTCCTCTGATTCTCATTCTTCATCTGGCCTGTAAATTGACCTAAATTCAAAAACGACGATCTTTTCCTTTCATTTCTTTCACTTTTTATTTTCTTTTATTGTAACCTGACCTTAGTCTTGTGAATGCGTTTGATTTTATGGTAGTAAAAGCGAGAAAATCAAACTGCTCATTTCTCTTGAATAAAATGGTGGTAAATGGTGGTAATTCACCTGTAAGACCTACGATCCATAAAGACGAAGTCAGGATTGCAACCTTACGACTCTCATATTTCAAAGCAATGACTTTAAATGTTAATAACTGGTCTAAATATAAAATGTGTTCATATTCAATGAATTTCTTAATATAATTAATACTTGTTTGAGTAGAGCCTATTGGGTTCCACCGAACCTCAGCTCTTCCTCCGATCCCAATCATTGAACTTTGTGATTAACATTAATTTTGACGTACAAAGGTTCGAGGGCAATATATTGTCAGTTAATTACAAGTAAATAATTAATTCATTCTTGAAATCTTAAAAAATCACTTATTTTGAATCATTAAAAAAAAGCCAAAAAATTATTTATTTTGGACCGGAGAAGTAATACATCAAATCACTATAAATAGTAGCACCAGCGGCAGCGAACCTTATTCGTCTAGGGAAAAGGAAGGCAATGAAATACCAAGTTGATCAGGTTTCCCTGTGAGTTCTCTCAAATCACTTCGCTGAGTCATAATTCCCTTTATTAAGGGAAATTCTACACACTGAAGTGTTTGGGGGAACTCCCGAGGTTGGTTGTTTATGTTGGAAGAGGATTGCTATTGATATTTGGAGGGAGGCTTTTAGGCTAAGGGAATTTTGAAAGAGTAGAAAGATTTTGGAGAAGAGAAACTTTTATTACTCAAACTTGTTTTTGATTTTTTTTTGGCTAGATACAAAATGAGCAATCCTACACCTATTTATACTTGGCCACTTCCTCAATCAATGGCCAAGATTTATCCAACACAACTTTAATCTAATGGCTACAAATCACCTTCTACACAATTCTACAAAAATATCCACTCTCTAGATCACTCCATGCTTATCTATATCATTTTACTATTCTAAAGATATTTCTAGAGCACATTTCTAGAACATGGGCCACATGAGCTCACATTCTAGAAAATAGGCTAATTGGGCTCTTTATTTTTCATAATTTCTTAAGGCCAAATAATTATTACAAAATCAAGTTTATTTTAATTTTATTTTCAACACCCCCCCTTAAACTTGATTTGTCATTCCAAGCAATCTTCTTAACTTGTTGAAGTCCTCTTGCTTGAGTGGCTTGGTGAAGATATCTGCAACTTGGTCTTTGGACTTCACGTACTCTACTTGTACATCCTTTCTTGTGATGCACTCTCTTATGTAGTGATAGCGTGTGTCAATATGCTTGCTTCGATCATGGAACACCGGATTTTCCGCCAACGCCAACATCGACTTATTATCCACGCAAATTGTAGTTGGATCTTCTTGTGGCCATCCGAGCTCCTTTAGCAAACTTCGCATCCAAATTGCATGACATACACAGGAGGTAGCGGCAACGTACTCAGCTTCACATGTGGATAGAGTGACAATTGGTTGTTTCTTGGACATCCAAGTGAAGGCGGTGTCTCCCATGAAGAACACGAAGCCCGTGGTACTTTTTCTATCATCAATGTCTCTGGCCCAATCGCAATCGCTATAACCAACAAGCTTATAATCATTAGAAGTTGAATAGAACAAGCCAAAGTTGATTGTACCTTTGAGGTAGCGGAGAATTCTTCTTGCAGCCTTCAAGTGTGTAGTAGTTGGATTCTCCATGTAGCGACTAATGAGGCCGGTGGCGTAGAGAATGTCGGGTCTCGTATAAGTCAAATATCGTAAGCTCCCAACTAAGCTCTTGAACATCGTCGTGTCCACTTTCTCAGCTTCATCATGCTTCGACAACTTGATCCCGCACTCCACCGGTGTGTTGATTGGGTTGCAATCATCCATCTTGAACTTCTTTAGGATCTCCTTCGCATAGCCTTCCTCTGAGATGAAAATTCCATCCTCAAGTTGTTTGACTTCAATGCCGAGATAGTACGCCATAAGCCTAATGTCGGTCATCTCGAACTCTTTAGCCATCGCTTGCTTGAACTCATCGATCATCCTTTGGTTATTTCCTGCAAAGATCAAATCATCCACGTACAAGCAAACGATCAAGATATCTCCATCTTTCATCTTGGCATAGAGCGCATGCTCATGTGGGCATTTGGCGAAGTCATTTTCTTGCAAGTACTTGTTGATCCTATTGTTCCACGCCCTTGGTGCTTGCTTTTGTCCATATAACGCCTTCTTCAATCTTAAGACTTTGTCTTCCTGCGTTTTCACCTCATAGCCCATAGGTTGTCGGATGTAAACTTCTTCCTCAAGGACTCCATTCAAGAATGCCGACTTTACATCCATTTGGTGTATCTTCCATTTATTTTGAGTTACCATAGAAATGATCAGTCTTACAGTTTCTAAACGGGCTACAGGGGCAAATACCTCGTCATAGTCGATGCCGGCTCTTTGACTGTATCCTTTTGCAACAAGCCTCGCCTTATATCTTTCGATTTCTCTTTTACAGTTTTTCTTGGCCTTGTACACCCACTTGACGTCGATCGCCTTTTGCCCTTTTGGAAGTGAAGTCAGCTCCCAGGTGTCGTTCTTTTCGATGGACTGGATCTCCTCATCCATTGCATCTCGCCATTTCTTACTTTGTACGGCTTCTTCAAAGGTAACTGATTCACAATCAGCAAATAGACAAAGAAGAGTTAGGTCCTCTAACCTTTCAGTGTCTTCATAAATGTCTTCAAAACTCCTTGTGCGTTCCTCGCTCCTTTCATTCAGAAATGCTGGTGGCGAGTCATCCTGAACTGCAGTTGGCGAGGTAGGTGGAGTAGTTAGCTCTTGCTGGGCATCCTCTGCTGTAGATCTTTGTTCTTCTTCTTCGGTTGGAATAATGGAATTAAAGTCCTCGTGAGAACCAAAATTCCATTCTCCTTCTTCATCAAACTCCACGTCCCGACTTATCACAAGCTTGTTAGTATCTAGATTATATAATTTGTAGCCTTTGGAGTTGGAATCATACCCGATAAAGATGAACGCCTTACTTTTGTCATCGAGCTTGCTCCGTGTCTCTTCAGGTACATGTGCGTATGCTTTGCTTCCAAAGACTCTTAGATGGGAGATTCCTGGCTTCCTTCCACTCCAAGCTTCTTGTGGTGTCTTTCCCCACACGCTCCTTGTTGGTGATCGGTTGAGTACATAGACTGCACACGCTACTGCTTCGGCCCAGAATTCCTTTGGTAGCTTTATGCTCTTTAGCATACTCCGCGCCATGTCTAGAATTGTTCGGTTCTTCCTTTCCGCCACTCCATTTTGTTGGGGGGACCTTGGTACCGTTAGTGGACGCCTTATTCCATGCGCCTCGCAAAAATTCTGGAATTCTCTAGAAGTGAACTCGCCTCCACGATCGGATCTCATGGCCTTTATGTGTAGTCCACTTTCTTTCTCCACTGCCGCTTTGAATTTCTTGAATACTTCAAATGCCTCCGATTTTTGCTTCAAGAAATACACCCATGTCTTTCTAGAAAAATCATCAATAAATAAAAGGAAATAGTTGCTTTTACCGAGGGATCTTGGCTTGATCGGACCACATATGTCGGTATGTATGAGCTCCAATGGCTTTTGGGCTCTCGAGCTTGACTCCTTTGGAAAACTCTTCCGAAATTGCTTTCGGAGTAGGCATCCTTCGCACAATTGATCGAGGTGGCTAATGGATGGTAATCCTCGCACCATGTCCTTTTTGGATAGTAGCTCCAAGCCTCCAAAATTCAAGTGCCCAAATCAAAGATGCCAAAGCCAAGATACATCTTTGTAGCAAGCTTTAAGACACTTTGCAACATCATTTTGAATGTTCAACAAGAACATTCTATTTTTGGACATAGGCACCTTAGTGATTAAATTATTTTTATTTTCTCTTATGGAAAGACTATTATCTTTCATGTGAATGTCATAGCCCTTCTCTAAGAGTTACCCCAACTCAATATATTATTTTTCATGTTGGGCACATAGTAGACATTTGAGATAAATTGGTTATTTCCATTCTTCAAGCGGATTAGGATGTTACCTTTGCCTTTCACTGGTATTTTGGATTCATCACCAAAAGAAACATTACCACTCACCGATTCGTCGAGCTCCACGAACATGCTCCTCTTTCCACACATATGGTTGCTCGCCCCGGTGTCAAGGTACCAAGTGTTGCTTGTCTCCCTTCTTCTCCTTTGTATGCTAGAAGTAGGGTCAGATCTTTTTGGCCCTTATCCTCCACAAGGTTGCCGGTCTCTTCGTCTTTGGTTTGAGACCCTTTACATTGTGAAGCATAGTGTCCATATTTTTTACAAGAATAACATTTGATTTGAGATTTATCGTACCTTGCACCTTGGTTGCCTCTCCCATGACTTGGGTATTCTCTTCTTTCTTCATTGTTGTTGAAACCTCCTCGTCCACGTCCATGGCCTCGACCTCGTCCACGACCACGACTTCTTCCATATTGACCTCGTCCATTTCCGATATTTTCTTCCTTATCTTTTATTTGCATCTTGAATAATTGCTCCACTATATCTTGTTTTTTCTTATGCTTTTCTTCATATGCTTGTAAGGATCCCATTAATTGATCAATCGACATCTCCTCCAAATTTTTAGTTTCTTCAATTGTTATGACAATATGCTCGAATTTGGAAGTTAATGACCGGAGTATCCTCTCAATAATTCTAACATCTTCCAATTTTTCACCATTTCTTTTCATTTGATTTGAAACCACCAAAACTCTTGAAAAATAGTCGGAAATGGACTCCCCTTCTTTCATATGTAAAGACTCAAATTCTCCTCTTAATGTTTGGAGACATACCTTCTTTACTTGCTCGGCACCTTTGCAAGACGTTTGGAGTTTCTCTCACGCTTCCTTAGCAGTGGTTGCACTTGAGATCTTCTCGAACCCATCATCATCCAATGCTTGGTAGATGAGGTAGAGAGCTTTCTTGTCTCTCTTTCTTGAATCCTTCACACCATCCTTTTGAGTTTGGGATAATGTAGATTTATCTCGGGGCTCATTGTAGCCTTTCTCTACAATATCCCAAACATCATGTGCACCTAGGAGAGCCTTCATCTTGATACTCCAATTATCATAGTTGCTCTTGTTGAGCATAGGAACTTGGAAGGATGCAACACCATTTGCCATGGTTTTAGAAATTTTTGGATAGAATCTTGTGGCTCTGATACCACTTTGTTGGAAGAGGATTGCTATTAATATTTGGAGGGAGGCTTTGAGGCTAAGGGAATTTTGAAAGAGTAGAAAGATTTTGGAGAAGAGAAACTTTTATTACTCAAACTTGTTTTTGATTTTTTTTTTGGCTTGATACAAAATGAGCAATCCTACACCTATTTATACTTGGCCACTTCCTCAATCAATGGCCAAGATTTATCCAACGCAACTTTAATCTAATGGCTACAAATCACCTTCTACACAATTCTACAAAAATATCCACTCTCTAGATCACTCCATACTTATCTATATCATTTTACTATTCTAAATATATTTCTAGAGCACATTTCTAGAACATGGGCCAAATGGGCTCACATTCTAGAAAATAGGCTAATTGGGCTCTTTATTTTTCATAATTTCTTAAGCCCAAATAATTATTACAAAATCAAGTTTATTTTAATTTTATTTTCAACAGTTTATATATGTACCTTGCATTTTTACAGGAAATTACTTTTCATGAGAAATTTTATTTATTGAATAGGTGAGGCTTTCTTCCAAATCTTCTTTTCTTTTCAATTTTGATGACTTACTTCTAATGTTACGATACTATAACTTATCTATAATAGTGTTTTGTAAATTATTTGTCTCTACGCGCTTGAATTCTCAAACTTATCAAACCAAATATTGACTGAACGTAGAGATAGGTTTTGCCTCCAAACACACATTCTATATCAAGATTTGTTCTATTAGTGATCCCTTTTTTTAATTCTCGAGTTCTCGGGTTACTACTTTCCTGTTACATCAAATCTTGCAAAATTATGTTTCCATTCTACTCGAGTCATGTTATCTGAAATGGTAAAGACAAAAACTTAGTAGCATGCATATAGTCAACTAGAAGTATGGCATAAGGGTATTTATGCGGTTAATGAGTTAAATGATTGGACTCTTCATCTTAACTGATAGAACTTGATTACCCACGATGAGATTAACCGTAACTTACTTTATTTATGAAAGAAGAAGAAGAAGAAGAAGAAGAAGAAGAAGAAGAAGAAGAAGAAGAAGAAGAAGAAGAAGAAGAAGAAGAAGAAGAAGAAGAAGAAGAATGTGAACTTTGCGGATAAAAAGTGTAGTTGTTGTGGAAAAACTATAAGACTCGACAAGTGGTCGTTCAGCGAACTACTTAGTTTAGCAATTGATGGTGATAACACACAACTGATCCTAGAAAAAAGTATATTCAATCCTAGAAAAGGTGATTGAATGTAAATTTTTACGATAAGCATTAACAAGTTATTGACTTGATATATAAAATTAATTTACAGCTAACATGTTATAATAACTTAGACAGCACTATTGATGGAAATTAAGGTATACACTTCCTTCTTGTCGAGTTTTTGTTGAGATAAGAGAAAACACATGATATAGTCTTGTATAGCCTTGTACATTCTTTGTATACTTATTGTATATTTTCGGTATACCCATGGTATATTTTGTAATGGGCTGTGATGATTCATGTGTATCTGAGCCCACATGTTATTTAATTTTGGGCCGGATCACCCGACCCGACCCGATAGTATGTAATTTGTATATAGCCTAGGCTAGATATTTTCTCACCTACTGGAGTTCATTCTATTTTCATTTCTGATTAATAAATTCTCTCTCTATTCTAGAGAGTTCTCAAACGCTCCTCCTTCTCTCTAGTTTCTCTCTCTACATTCTCAACGATTTTTCGGTCTAATCTCAATGTTTACATGGTATCAGAGCCTAGACGACGATCCGACTATGTTTATCTGTATCTCATTGTCTTGGATGAAGTCTGTTTCGAGATTTTTGGGGTGTTTCTGCGACCTTATGGTCGATGATGATTCCGGTATAAATCGTACGCCTTTCTGAGTTTTTCATCGTGATATCTGAGTGTATTTTCTTCACTCGAACGTTCTAGGAGATTTTGTGAATATTTTGGGTGATTTTTGGGTGACCTATCGGCTTCTAGGGTTTTTGGTGGTTTAACCTAGTGTTTTACTGCTATCCGGTGGCTCGATTCTCACTCAGTGGATGTTTAGGGTGACTTTCCGACATCCCTGACTATATCTCCAGTAAGGTTTTCAACGGTTGCACCTAGGGTTTCTCTGATTGACTGAAGGCCGATCTTCTCCGGTCGCGAAGAAGGAGGGTAACTCTGTACCTCTCTTGAGTATTGTATACTTTGTGTGTGATTATTTGGCTTCGTGTGTGAATATCTGGTTTCGTGATATTTTGCTTGTCGAAACTGTTTTTCTTTTCAAACTGGTGCATTAATCATGACTTCTAATACGAATACTGGTACCTCCTCCTCGGTAGACTCTACCAGTCCTCTATTTGTATACTCCTCTGATGTGCCTGGGGTCTCTCTTGTTCCTACTCCCTTCTCGGGAAGTGGTTATGGGGGTTGGAGGAGAAAAACGTTTTTTGCATTATCTGCTAAAAATAAGATTGGTTTTGTTGATGGGACGTGCTCCCGACTAACCACTAATGTGGCTCAACAAAGGTTATGGGATAGGTGCAATAACATGGTGATTTCTTGGTTAACTGCCTCCCTCTACCCACAAATTGCTGAAAGTGTGCAGTATTCTGATACTGCACAAAGTATATAGTCCCAACTTCATGCCAGATATGGCACTGCAAACAGGACCATAATTTTTGAGTTGAAAAGAGAGTTGTCCCACACCTCTCAAGGGTCCTTAGATATAGCTTCGTATTTTAATAAGCTAAAAGGTCTGTGGGATGAACTTGATTCAATGTGTGTTAATCATGGTCTAAGATGTGTTTGTGCTGCCAAAGATGGCATAGTACAGGAAAGTGATGACAATAAGGTCTTTCAGTTTTTAATGGGTTTGAATGAAGCATATATGGGGGTAAGGAGTAATTTTATGATGATGCAGCCTCCTCCAACTCTTGACAATGTCTATAATATGGTCCTCAGTGATGATAAGCAAAGACAAGTCCAGTCTCCTTCTCACTTTAATCCTGACTCTGTCTCTTTCAATGTCCATACTAATAGGCAGCCTGTTGGATTTAACAAGGGCACAGTGCCTATTCCTCCTTCTCCTTTCAGACGGAGAGTCAATTTTTATCAGGCCAAAGGACCTTTATTCTGTAGATACTGTAAAAAATCTGGACACTTAATTGATAAGTGTTTCAAGATCCATGGGTATCCACAAAGTACAAATTTTAACAAGGGGAGGAGACCTGCTACTACTCATCTTAGTGTTGGTCTGGATTTCCTCATTCTGAAGGACATATGCCTGTTCCCCAAGAGAATCCTCCAGAAAGCCATCAACCTGTTGCAAAAATAGATGGCCAGAGCTCTGTGATACCAGGGTTGAGCAGACAAGATTATGACCAGTTGATGAATTTATTACACTAGACCAAGTTAGGGGACTCCACTGCTCAAACTCCTCCTCCCATATATGCTGCTAACTTTGCTGGTACTATGTTAACTGAGAACCCTATTTCTGATTCCAAACTTTGCTTACTTACTAATATCAACTCTGTCACCTGGATTATAGATTCAGGTGCCTCTAATCACATGACACATGATAAACAGTTACTTTTTAACATCACACCTTTAACTCTGCCATATCTTGTTACTCTTCCTAATGGCTATAAAGTGAAAGTAACATGCACAGGCTCTTTTGCATTGACTCATTCCATCACTCTTCACAATGTACTGCTAGTTCCTTCTTTTAAACACAACTTGATTTCTGTCCACAAGTTAGTGAAGCAGTTACATTGTATAGTTATGTTCACTGAACATTCATGCTTACTACACATGATACAGGACCCTTCTATGAGGAAGCCTCTGGATCTTGGTAGAGAAGTTACTGGCTTATATAAATTGGCTTGGGTTCCTCCTTCCCCTTCTTCCTCTGTTAGTTGTTCCTCTACTTCTGTTTGTTCTGTATCTGCTTCTTGTAATGATGATACTTTGTCTGATAGCAAGGTTGTTGCATTGCCTTCTGTGTCTGTTTCTTGTCATGATGACATTTTGTCTGAAAACAAAGCTGTTCCATTGCCTTCACATGTATATAGTTCCATCTGTAATACTGATCCTACATCTGACATGAATTACATTTGGCACTTAAGACTTGCTCATACTTCTTTTGCAAATATGAAATGTATTTTTGGTTTGTCTTTTCCATTTGCTTCCAAACAACCTTTTCCATATTCAGTCTGTCCTATGGCCAGACAGACTAGGCTTCCATTTCCTGATAGTTCCATTAAGACTTCTAGACCCTTTCAACTGATTCATGTGGACACTTGGGGACCTTATCATACTCCAACCTCTTCTGGTTGTAGATATTTCCATACAATTGTTGATGATTTTTCTAGGGCAACATGGACACACTTAATGGGATCCAAAAGCAATACTTTTTCTATGCTTAAGTCATTTCTTTCTCTGGTAAAAACCCAATTTAATGTTGTGGTTCAGACTGTTAGAAGTGATAATGCCTTAGAATTGGGATCTAGCAATGAGGGTATTTCCTTTTTTGTCAGCCAGGGGATCATACATCAAACCTCCTGCTCTCATACCCCTCAACAAAATGGTGTTGTTGAGAGGAAGCATAGAACTCTCCTTGAAACCTGTAGGGCTTTGCTTTTCAATCTGGCATGCCTGTATCTTTCTGGGGGGATTGTTTGTTGACTGCTACCTACCTACTTAACAGAATACCCACCAGATCACTTCATAATAAGTCTCCTCATGAAATCTTGTATGGGAAAGTCCCAACCTATACTCACTTGAGGACATTTGGTTGCCTTGCCTATGCCACTGTCCCAATCCCTCAAAGGGACAAATTAAAGCCAAGAGCCATTCCTTGTGTTTTCCTGGGATATCCTTTTGGCAAAAAGGGTTATAGATTGTATGATCTTGCTTCAAAGAAATGTTTGGTCTCCAGGGATGTCATATTTCATGAATCATGTTTTCCTTTTAAATCTGTGTCTTCTTCGGCTCATCTTCTGCTTCATCTTTTCCCTTTGTTCCTTCTGGAGAACATGATGATGATTCTGATTCTCCCATACTCCTCTCTCCTCCCTCTTCTCCCACATCTGTGCAAGTGCCTTATCCTGTCCCTGCCTCTACTGATTCTGCCTTCCCTTCTTCTTTCAATCCTGACATATCACCTCCTGTTTTGGCTTCTTCTCCTTCTGTTCCTGCTCCCAGCAAGTCTCAAAGACAACATAATCCTCCTTCCTATCTTAAGGATTATGTCTGTCAACTACCTGCCTTCTCTGGTTCATCTTCCTCCTCTTTGGAATCTGAGCCTCTATATTACTCTCAGGCTGCATCTGTTCCAGCATGGCAAGCTTCCATGAGACAGGAGTTTGATGCTTTGGACACTAACCATACTTGGGATGTTGTTCCTCTTCCTCCTGGTATGAAACCCATTGGTTATAAATGGGTTTATAAAATTAAATACAAGGCCGATGGGTGTGTTGAAAGGTATAAAGCCAGAGTTGTTATTAGAGGTGATACTCAGGTTGAAGGTATTGACTTCACTGACACCTTTTCTCCTGTGGTTAAAATGTGCACAGTTAAGTGTCTTATCTGTAACTGTGAAAAAACATTGGAATTTATTTCAACTTGATGTTAACAATGCTTTCTTGCATGGTGATTTGGATGAGGAGGTGTATATGAAACTTCCTCCAGGTTTAACTGTTTCTGCTCCTGCTTCTGTTTCTGCCCCATCTGCCTCTCTTGCTCCCCTTGTTTGCAAATTAAACAAATTCCTATATGGGCTCAGACAGGCTTCCAGACAATGGTATGCCAAGTTGTCTTCTGCCCTATACTCCAGAGGCTATAGGCATTCTTTGAATGATTATTCCCTATTCATCAAAGGTACACCAGAGTCCCTTGTGATTGTAGCTGTTTATGTGGATGATATTATTCTTACTGGGGATGACTGTGATGAAATTGCTGATCTGAAACTGTTTCTCGATGCTCAGTTTAAAATTAAGGACCTAGGGTCCTTACATTACTTTTTAGGCATACAGATGTCATCTGTTCCTGGTGGGATGATCCTTAATCAGCACAAATATATTTCTAATTTGCTGCAACAGTTTGACTGTACCAATGTCTCTTCTGTTGTCTGTCCTTTGGACATTAATGCAAAATTACATGCTGATTCTGGTGACCTTTTACCTTCTCCTGATCAGTATAGGAGTCTTGTTGGTAAGCTCTTATTTCTGACCCATACTAGGCCTGACATCTGTTTTGCTGTGCAACATCTGAGTCAATTCCTCAAATGCCCCAGACTCCCCCATATGACTGCTGCTCTTCATGTCCTGAGATATCTTAAGGGGACTTCTTCTATGGGTCTCTTTTATTCTGATTGCAATGATTTCAATGTTGTTGGTTTTTCTGATAGTGACTGGGCTGCCTTCCCTGATAGGAGGAGGTCTGTTACTGGGTTCTGTATTATTCTGGGTGGTTCTTTGATTAGTTGGAAATCTAAGAAGCAACCAGTGGTCTCTTTGTCTTCTGTTGAAGCTGAATACAGGGCCCTAAGTAAGGTTGTTGCTGAACTGTCTTGGTTGTCTCGTTTATTTCTTGATCTTGGTGTTTCTGTCTCTCTTCCTTTTTCTGTGTATTGTGACAGCCAGGCAGCCATTCACATTGCCAAGAATCCTGTTTTTCATGAACGGACTAAACACATTGAAGTAGATTGTCATTTTGTGCGCGATCTGCTCCAGAATATCCTTATTCAACTGTTCCTTGTCCCTACTACTCGCCAGCTCGCTGACCTTCTGACCAAGCCTTTGCCAGGCACTATACTTCATCCCTTGTTGCTCAAGTTGTAGGTGGTATCCCCCTTCAACTTGAGGGGGGAGGGGGAGTTTGAGAAAATACATGATATAGCCTTACATAGCCTTGTACATTCTTTTTACACTCATTATATATTTTCGGTATACCCATGGTATATTTTGTAATGGGCTGTGATGATTCATGTGTATCTGAGCCCACAGGTTATTTAATTTTGGGCCGGATCACCCGACCCGACCCGATAGTATGTAATTTGTATATAGCCTAGGCTAGATATTTTTTCACCTACCGGACTTCATTCTATTTTCATTTCTGATTAATAAATTCTCTCTCTATTCTAGAGAGTTCTCAAATGCTCCTCCTTTTCTCTAGTTTCTCACTCTACATTCTCAATGATTTTTCGGTCTAATCTCAATGTTTACAGTTTTGGAGACATATTAGAATGTATTGGATGTTGTAGCACTAAATTAGCCCCATATAGAAATTGCTGAATTTGTATTCGTAAGTTTTCTTACTGTTTGCCTAAAAAGATTTTTTCCCCCTTTTTTTAATCAACAAAGATGCATACTTCATATATTAACGATCAATACATGGAGCATTGTTTGGTATAGTATTACAAAAAGGGTGGGGTTCACTGATACTAAATTCTACTGGAGTGCCAAAGTTAATATTACAAGATTTAGACGACATGTTTAAATAAAAGGAGGGGTGGTCCAGCTTCATGATTGCGGTTGTCATGTGCTTGTGAAGTGTTCTCTGTTGGTCATCTATGAACTCGTGCATTACAAAAGGAGGTGGTTCTAAAAATTCTGTAGTGGGAGCATGGTGAGGTAAGGTTGCCCCATGCTCGGCCAGCTTATCTACAACTTGATTTTGCGCTCTATAAATGTGTGTCACCCGTGGACTATTCAATTGATGTAGGAGATACCTGCATTCATTAATCAAGGATGAATAATGTGAATTTTGAGAGTATAGTATAGAAATTACCCCCGCTGAATTCATATTGACCTCCAATGGTACAAAAGTAGGTTGTAGAGCAAATCGTAACCCTTCCTGTAGAGCCGTAAGTTCCATATTATTTAGGTTTCCGAGTGGCCTGGTACCCGTGTATCCTAGTATCCATTTACCTGTGGAGTCTCTAATCACTCCTCCATAGCCCCGTTTTTGATGAGTTTGGCTATATGCACCATCACAATTGAGTTTAAAGTAGCTACCCTTAGAGAGCTAGATAGAAATATTCAATGGCTTGGCTTATGATTTTTTGGATGTTAGGGGATAAGTATTTTTCTTCAAAAACTGTTTGGTTCCTAGTTTTCCATAGGTTCCAAAGAGTGTAAGGAATTAAAGTGTGTGAAGGAAGTTGTGTATTGTATATAGTAGTTTGTAAGAAGAATTGTGATAGTTTATGAGGGGTATTGTCTTGAATCTTATGTAAGTCGACAACTATTAGGTTAATGCCTAGTTGGTGCCAAAGCATTTGAGTATGGTGGCATTGTAAAAAAAGGTGGCTTACGGTTTCATCATGGAAGTGGCAGATGGGGAAGAGTGCATATTGGGAGATACCATTTTAGAGGTAGCATTTCTTAAGTATTTTGATAGGAGTATGGTAGCCAATGTGATGTAGGGGATTGAAAAATTGACAAGATAAGGATTCTAATAAAGTATTATTTTTATTTGTGAGATTATAGATGCCTAATCCACCACTTTCTTTAGTCAATTAAATAGTTTTTCATTTAATTAGGTGTAACTTTCATTTTTGGGGTATGGTACCTGAAAGAAAATATCGGTTATTATCTTTCTAGTTTGATGATAATATAAGGAGGTAATTTGAGTAATTGCATCACATGGTTTGGCAAACAGTTTAGGATGGCTTTAATCAAAGTAGTTTGACCTGCCATTGACAGAAAAATTATTTCCAACCTGCTAATTTATTTTTAAACTTATCAATTATGAACTAAAAATTAGATGTAGGTTGTTTTGTGGTAAATATAGGGTGTCCAAGATATTTGCCGAAATTCGATCCCTCATTTATCTGGAAACAGTGGTCACACTTTCTCTATCTTCTTTGGAAATGTTCTTGGAAAAGAAGATTTTTAATTTTGTATAATTTATAGTTAACCCTGACACTTTAGTAAAAATGTTCTGGGTGTCAATTATAGAGTTGATGCTTTTAGTGGTCAGTTTAGAGGTTAGAGCAATATCATCAGCGAAGAGGAAATGAGAGATTGCAGGAACCTTGTCTAGATACTTTAATAGGGTTTCACTTCAATATACATCAACATGTATTTTTCGTAAGAGTGTCTCCATACAGAGTACGAAAATGTAAGGTAAGAGTGAGTCTCCTTGACAAATACCTCTTGAAGGTGAGAAAAAAGATGCTGGTTGGCCATTAATTAAAATGGACATTAAAGAGATGATTATGCACGACATAGTTAGTTTAATAAACTTGGGAGGAAAATGAAAGTAGTAAAGAGTGTCATGAATAAAGCCCCATTCAAGTTTATCGAAATCTTTTCTAAGTTCAGTATTAGTAAAAAGGAAGCATGTCCCCTTATTTTCTCCTAAAACTGTGCATTATCTCTTGCTATTATGACATTGTCAGTGGCACGTCGATGGGGTAAGAAAGTTGATTGCTCCAAGCTAATAGGATTGATTAAGAAGGGTTTAATTCTTTGGACTATAATTTTGAGAATTAGTTTGTAAAGAGTGTTACAAAGACTAATTGGTTGGTGATAATACACTATATAATTGATATTTACACCTTAATATGATCATATTTAATTGTTGTTTCATAGGTAAATTTCCAATAAAATGCGCTAAATAATGTTCTTTTGCTTCACAGGGAATACTATATGTGAGGAAGCAACATGGAGTATTTTGAAGGCGATAATATGAAGAAAACGCCCACTCAAGAAGTACCCGAGCACGAAGAAGCATAAAATGGCTTGGGCAAGAAGCCACCGCGACCGCGGTGGGCCGCGGTGAACCGCAGTAGATTAAAAAATATGAGGCAGAAAGGTCAGCTTTCACTGCGGTCTGCCGCGACCGCGAAGCACTGTTCACGCAATTGGAAGTTTGGGGACCTAAGTGTAATTTCAGGAAAATTTTTGCAAAATCCTTATGAGCTTTAGAAACGCGCCCAAAATATTCAATCTTGTTTTAGACTACTTTTGGAGGAAGAACAAGTGTGAGGAGATGATCCATACATTAGAGTTTTTCTCTATCTCCTTTTAATTCTTGCAATTTAATCCTATTATTTTGTTATGAGTAGCTAAGCAATTATTTAGGGTTGATGGAACTAATTGTTGGTTGACATTTTGACTCAACTTATTATAATCAAGCCGGATTTATTGTATGATTGTTCAACTACATTTTGTATGGAGATTAATTGAATGGGCCCTTGATTAATTGTGTCTAGTTACCTCATATTGCTTGAGAAAGAATATTAGGTTAGACAGCTATTGAACAACACCACTTTCGGGTAATCGAAGAGATTCATTACTTGAATTTAAAAGTGGGTTTAGAGATAACGAAACTTTGGTGGGATAATTTAGAGTTGTGCATATAGTCAGCTAAAGTAGTTCGAGAGAATGCTTTAATAAATTATTATAATTGATCGAAAAATAATTATGATAATCCATAACTCTTAATCCTTATAGAGTATTTCGGCAAGATTATAGAGAAAAAGTTGAGACTGAAGCTAGCAATTGGAAAAATCACTGTCCTAGACCTTTTTACCATCGAATTATTTTTTCTTTAGCTTATTGTTATTCTTAAATAATATTTGAAGTAGTTAAAAAGAAAACCCAATTTGTATTGATCAAAATTCTAGCATCTAGAAGTTGGTTGAGTTGATACTAACATAAGTGTAATATATTGGTTAGTTCCCTAAGGATTTGATTCCGGATATAAAACCGGATTATATTTGCAGCAACCATTTTGTCTGTTAAAAGACATTTTTGGTCATGATCAAATTTTAGCATTGTCGCCGGAGAACTAGCGGTGTTATCTATTACAACTTAGAAGTAGTGTTATAATTATTAGTTTAAATCAATTTTCAAAGGTGTTAAGTAATCTTTTCATTGAAATTCTCACGTTTGAACTCTTGTGGAATTCAGGTGCATGCCTAGAAATTCTTTGAGGACAGGAGAACTGTTAGAAGGACTCTTAGATCCCGAGAAAATATTCAGGGCATTGAACCGTGCCAACAAGAGAATCCAACAGTCACAACAACCATACCAGTTCGAATTTGACATGGGTGATGCAGAAAACGTTAATGGAAAAGTCGGGGATCCACCAGCAATCCCAAACATCACAGTAGTGGCACCGCTTGTGCCAGAAGCTGCAGTTTATGATTGGGCACAGTGACAACCTAGCTACTACCATAGCTGTGCCGGCAATTCAAGTGGAGACTTTCTAGATAACCAACAACATGATGCACCTTCTGCAGAATAAAGGATTGTTCTCTAGGTCACACATTGAAGACCCTCAGCAACACTTGAAAATTTTTCTATCGATTTGTGTAACCCAAAGGCAACCGAATGTGACCCCGGAAGTTATCAAGCTATTACTGTTCCCGTTCTCTATGATCGGTGAAGCTTAAACATGGCTGAATTCTCTCCCTATGAATTCTTTTGTCACCTGGGAGGAATTAGTCAAGCAGTTCCTGAATATGTTCTACCCGCCTAACAAGACTGCAAGACAGATTGATGAAATATTATAGTACAAGTAGCTGCTGACTGAGACCTTACAGGAAACTTGGGAGAGATTTAAACGGATGCTAGTGAAGTGTCCTCATCATGGCATTCTAGACCAGATGCTCAGCCAGAGGTTCTATACGGGGTTAGCTGACAATCTAAAAGAAAATGTGGATGTTTCACCTAGAGGTGCATTTTTAAGTAAGACATTCACCGAGAGCAAAGTCCTTCTTGACAAGATGTCACATAATTCGAGGTGGATGAGTAGAGGCTCAACACTAGCATCCATAGTGCATTCAGTTCCTCTTGACCCAAATAATTTACATGCAGAGAACATAGCCACACTCATGACTCAGATGAGTACATTGACAAACAAGATTGATAAGATGGGTACAAAACAGGTGCACATTGTTGGCACAACAAATGGAGGACTGTGTACACCTTGTGTTAATCAGTCTTATATGTGTTCATGGAGTGGGAAAGGTGACAATCAATGGGCAAGAGAAGATATGAACTATGTCAATAATTTTGGAGGTCAGAGGCAAGAAGGACAGTAGTGGAGACCGGCACAAAATTAGCAATACAGACAAAACATGCCACAGCTTGGGGGTATGCAACCTCAAGGCCAAATGGTGACAGTACCATATCATAGACAGCGCGGCTACCCACAGCAAAATCAGCAACAATTAACATATCAACCACCTCCTTAGCAGCAAGATAACAACATGGTGGAGATCAGAGGTATGCTTCAGCAACTTATTGGGACAAATGGTAAAATGCACGAAAAAATGGCAGTTCATAATTCAACTATAAAGAACATTGAGAATCAGCTAGGGTAGCTGTCTATGGCTTTAAACAACTTCCCTCGGGGAACATTGCCATCGGATACAAATATTAACCCCAAGGAGCAAAACTTGAATCAGCTGATGGAAGTAAGTCTCCAAAATGGGAGAGAGAGCGGGAAGTTGCACAAGCCAGCAAGGAAACTATGCCAACCACTCTAGTTCCCTTAAAGGTACATAACTATATTGAATACCCTTTGTCCGGAATTTACTTGTTTCTTTTATGTTTGAACACTCTTAAAAAATTCTTGACGTCGCTATTGCATATAGGTTACACAAGGACAACTTTATCGTTACTCCATTATTACCTTTAGATAGTATTAATTATGATACCAAGAAAAAAAGGGAAATACACTTTGGAAAGTTAACATGGCCACGATTGTGGGTTGAATATAAGAAATGAAATTATATCTCATGCTATATTTTTGTACAAGTTTCTGTTTTGGACTACGTATGCAGAATTTTTCTTGCAAAGTATAACATAGCTTGCAATGTTTCAATTGGGGGCATCAATGAATTAGTGAATTTAAAAATTTTAATTTATTCCAAGGACAATGAAGAAGAATTTTAATACCTTTTGCGGCTGGAAAAGTGCAGTTTAGATACCTTTTTCCTCTGATTCTCATTCTTCATCTGGCCTGTAAATTGACCTAAATTCAAAAACGACGATCTTTTCCTTCCATTTCTTTCACTTTTTATTTTCTTTTATTGTAACCTGACCTTAGTCTTGTGAATGCGTTTGATTTTATGGTAGTAAAAGCGAGAAATCAAACTGCTCATTTCTCTTGAATAAAATGGTGGTAATTCACCTGTAAGACCTACGATCCATAAAGACGAAGTCAGGATTGCAACCTTACGACTCTCATATTTCAAAGCAATGACTTTGAATGTTAATAACTGGTCTAAATATAAAATGTGTTCATAGTCAATGAATTTCTTAATATAATTAATACTTGTTTGAGTAGAGCCTATTGGGTTCCACCGAACCTCAGCTCTTCCTCCGATCCCAATCATTGAACTTTGTGATTAACATTAATTTTGACGTACAAAGGTTCGAGGGCAATATATTGTCAGTTAATTACAAGTAAATAATTAATTCATTCTTGAAATCTAAAAAAATCACTTATTTTGAATCATTAAAAAAAAGCCAAAAAATTATTTATTTTGGACCGGAGGAGTAATACATCAAATCACTATAAATAGTAGCACCAGCGGCAGCGGACCTTATTCGTCTAGGGAAAAGGAAGTCAATGAAATACCAAGTTGATCAGGTTTCCCTGTGAGTTCTCTCAAATCACTTCGCTGAGTCATAATTCCCTTTATTAAGGGAAATTCTACACACTGAAGTGTTTGGGGGAACTCCTGAGGTTGGTTGTTTATGTTGGAAGAGGATTGCTATTGATATTTGGAGGGAGACTTTTAGGCTAAGGGAATTTTGAAAGAGTAGAAAGATTTTGGAGAAGAGAAACTTTTATTACTCAAACTTGTTTTTGATTTTTTTTTGGCTTGATACAAAATGAGCAATCCTACACCTATTTATGCTTGGCCACTTCCTCAATCAATGGTCAAGATTTATCCAACACAACTTTAATCAAATGGCGACAAAATCACCTTCTACACAATTCTACAAAAATATCCACTCTCTAGATCACTCCATACTTATCTATATCATTTTACTATTCTAAAGATATTTCTAGAGCACGTTTCTAGAAAATGGGCCACATGAGCTCACATTCTTGAAAATAGGCTAATTGGGCTCTTTATTTTTCATAATTTCTTAAGGCCAAATAATTATTACAAAATCAAGTTTATTTTAATTTTATTTTCAACACCCCCCCTTAAACGTGATTTGTCATTCCAAGCAATCTTCTTAACTTGATGAAGTCCTCTTGCTTGAGTGGCTTGGTGAAGATATCTGCAACTTGGTCTTTGGACTTCACGTACTCTACTTGTACATCCTTTCTTGTGATGCACTCTCTTATGTAGTGATAGCGTGTGTCAATATGCTTGCTTCGATCATGGAACACCGGATTTTCGGCCAACGCCAACGTCGACTTATTATCCACGCAATTTGTAGTTGGATCTTCTTGTGGCCATCCGAGCTCCTTTAGCAAACTTCACATCCAAATTGCATGACATACACAGGAGGTAGCGGCAACGTACTCAGCTTCACATGTGGATAGAGTGACAATTGGTTGTTTCTTGGACATCCAAGTGAAGGCGGTGTCTCCCATGAAGAACAAGAAGCCCGTGGTACTTTTTCTATCATCAATGTCTCCGGCCCAATCGCAATCGCTATAACCAACAAGCTTATAATCATTAGAAGTTGAATAGAACAAGCCAAAGTTGATTGTACCTTTGAGGTAGCGGAGAATTCTTCTTGCAGCCTTCAAGTGTGTAGTAGTTGGATTCTCCATGTAGCGACTTATGAGGCCGGTGGTGTAGAGAATGTCGGGTCTCGTGCAAGTCAAATATCGTAAGCTCCCAACTAAGCTCTTGAACATCGTCGTGTCCACTTTCTCAGCTTCATCATGCTTCGACAACTTGATCCCGTACTCCACCGGTGTGTTGACTGGGTTGCAATCACCCATCTTGAACTTCTTTAGGATCTCCTTCGCATAGCCTTCCTGTGAGATGAAAATTCCATCCTCAAGTTGTTTGACTTCAATGCCGAGATAGTACGCCATAAGCCTAATGTCGGTCATCTCTAACTCTTTAGCCATCGCTTGCTTGAATTCATCGATCATCCTTTGGTTATTTTCTGCAAAGATCAAATCATCCACGTACAAGCAAACGATCAAGATATCTCCATCTTTCATCTTGGCATAGAGCGCATGCTCATGTGTGCATTTGGCGAAGTCATTTTCTTGCAAGTACTTGTTGATCCTACTGTTCCACGCCCTTGGTGCTTGCTTTTGTCCATATAACACCTTCTTCAATCTTAAGACTTTGTCTTCCTGCGTCTTCACCTCATAGCCCATAGGTTGTCGGATGTAAACTTCTTCCTCAAGGACTCCATTCAAGAATGCCGACTTTACATCCATTTGGTGTATCTTCCATTTATTTTGAGCTACCAGAGAAATGATCAGTCTTACAGTTTCTAAACGGGCTACAGGGGCAAATACCTCGTCATAGTCGATGCCGGCTCTTTGACTGTATCCTTTTGCAACAAGCCTCGCCTTGTATCTTTCGATTTCTCCCTTACAGTTTTTCTTTGCCTTGTACACCCACTTGACGTCGATCGCCTTTTGCCCTTTTGGAAGTGAAATCAGCTCCCAGGTGTCGTTCTTTTCGATGGACTGGATCTCCTCATCCATTGCATCTCGCCATTTCTTACTTTGTACAGCTTCTTCAAAGGTAACTGGTTCACAATCAGCAAATAGACAAAGAAGAGTTAGGTCCTCTAACCTTTCAGTGTCTTCATAAATGTCTTCAAAACTCCTTGTGCGTTCCTCGCTCCTTTCATTCAGAAACGATGGTGGCGAGTCATCCTGAACTGCTGTTGGCGAGGTAGGTGGAGTAGTTAGCTCTTGCTGCGCATCCTCTGCTGTAGATCTTTGTTCTTCTTCTTCGGTTGGAATAATGGAATTAAAGTCCTCGTGAGAACCAGAATTCCTTTCTCCTTCTTCATCAAACTCCACGTCCCGACTTATCACAAGCTTGTTAGTATCTGGATTATATAATTTGTAGCCTTTGGAGTTGGAATCGTACCCGATAAAGATGAACGCCTTACTTTTGTCATCGAGCTTGCTCCGTGTCTCTTCAGGTACATGTACGTATGCTTTGCTTCCAAAGACTCTTAGATGGGAGATTCCTGGCTTCCTTCCACTCCAAGCTTCTTGTGGTGTCTTTCCCCACACGCTCCTTGTTGGTGATCGGTTGAGTAGATAGACTTCACACGCTACTGCTTCGGCCCAGAATTCCTTTGGTAGCTTCATGCTCTTTAGCATACTCCGCGCCATGTCTAGAATTGTCCGGTTCTTCCTTTCCGCCACTCCATTTTGTTGGGGGGACCTTGGTACCGTTAGTGGACGCCTTATTCCATGCGCCTCGCAAAAATTCTGGAATTCTCTAGAAGTGAACTCGCCTCCACGATCGGATCTCATGGCCTTTATGTGTAGTCCACTTTCTTTCTCCACTGCCGCTTTGAATTTCTTGAATACTTCAAATGCCTCCGATTTTTGCTTCAAGAAATACACCCATGTCTTTCTAGAAAAATCATCAATAAATAGAAGGAAATAGTTGCTTTTACCGAGGGAGCTTGGCTTGATCCGACCGCATATGTCGGTATGTATGAGCTCCAATGGCTTTTGGGCTCTCGAGCTTGACTCCTTTGGAAAACTCTTCCGAAATTGCTTTCCGAGTAGGCATCCTTCGCACAATTGATCGAGGTGGCTAATTGATGGTAGTCCTCGCACCATGTCCTTTTTGGATAGTAGCTCCAAGCCTCCAAAATTCAAGTGCCCAAATCAAAGATGCCAAAGCCAAGATACATCTTTGTAGCAAGCTTTAAGACACTTTGCAACATCATTTTGAATGTTCAACAAGAACATTCTATTTTTGGACATAGGCACCTTAATGATTAAATTATTTTTATTATCTCTTATGGAAAGACTATTATCTTTCATGTGAATGTCATAGCCCTTCTCTAAGAGTTACCCCAACTCAATATATTATTTTTCATGTTGGGCACATAGTAGACATTTGAGATAAATTGGTGATTTCCATTCTTCAAGCGGATTAGGATGTTACCTTTGCCTTTAACTGGTATTTTGGATTCATCACCAAAAGAAACATTACCACTCACCGATTCGTCGAGCTCCACGAACATGCTCCTCTTTCCACACATATGGTTGCTCGCCCCGGTGTCAAGGTACCAAGTGTTTTCTTGTCTCCCTTCTTCACCTTTGTATGCTAGAAGTAGGGTCAGGTCTTTTTGGCCCTTATCCTCCACAAGGTTGGCGGTCTCTTCGTCTTTGGTTTGGGACCCTCTACATTATGAAGCATAGTGTCCATATTTTTTACAAGAATAACATTTGATTTGAGATTTATCGTACCTTGCACCTTGGTTGCCTCTCCCATGACTTGGGTATTCTCTTCTTTCTTCATAGTTGTTGAGACCTCCTCGTCCACGTCCATGGCCTCGACCTTGTCCACGACCACGACTTCTTCCATATTGACCTCGTCCATTTCCGATATTTTCTTCCTTATCTTTTATTTGCATCTTGAATAATTGCTCCACTATATCTTGTTTTTTCTTATGCTTTTCTTCATATGCTTGTAAGGATCCCATTAATTGATCAATCGACATCTCCTCCAAATTTTTAGTTTCTTCAATTGTTATGACAATATGCTCGAATTTGGAAGTTAATGACCGGAGTATCTTCTCAATAATTCTAACATCTTCCAATTTTTAACCATTTCTTTTCATTTGATTTGAAACCACCAAAACTCTTGAAAAATAGTCGGAAATGGACTCCCCTTCTTTCATATGTAAAGACTCAAATTCTCCTCTTAATGTTTGGAGACGTACCTTCTTTACTTGCTCGGCACCTTTGCAAGACGTTTGGAGTTTCTCTCACGCTTCCTTAGCAGTGGTTGCACATGAGATCTTCTCGAACCCATCATCATCCAATGCTTGGTAGATGAGGTAGAGAGCTTTCTTGTCTCTCTTTCTTGAATCCTTCACACCATCCTTTTGAGTTTGGGATAATGTAGATTTATCTCGGGGCTCATTGTAGCCTTTCTCTACAATATTCCAAACATCATGTGCACCTAGGAGAGCCTTCATCTTGATACTCCAATTACCGTAGTTGCTGTTGTTGAGCATAGGAACTTGGAAGGATGCAACACCATTTGCCATGGTTTTAGAAATTTTTGGTTAGAATCTTGTGGCTCTGATACCACTTTGTTGGAAGAGGATTGCTATTAATATTTGGAGGGAGGCTTTTAGGCTAAGGGAATTTTGAAAGAGTAGAAAGATTTTGGAGAAGAGAAACTTTTATTACTCAAACTTGTTTTTGATTTTTTTTTTTGGCTTGATACAAAATGAGCAATCCTACACCTATTTATACTTGGCCACTTCCTCAATCAATGGCCAAGATTTATCCAACGCAACTTTAATCTAATGGCTACAAATCACCTTCTACACAATTCTACAAAAATATCCACTCTCTAGATCACTCCATACTTATCTATATCATTTTACTATTCTAAAGATATTTCTAGAGCACATTTCTAGAACATGGGCCAAATGGGCTCACATTCTAGAAAATAGGCTAATTGGGCTCTTTATTTTTCATAATTTCTTAAGCCCAAATAATTATTACAAAATCAAGTTTATTTTAATTTTATTTTCAACAGTTTATATATGTACCTTGCATTTTTACAGGAAATTACTTTTCATGAGAAATTTTATTTATTGAATAGGTGAGGCTTTCTTCCAAATCTTCTTTTCTTTTCAATTTTGATGACTTACTTCTAAAGTTACGATACTATAACTTATCTATAATAGTGTTTTGTAAATTATTTGTCTCTACGCGCTTGAATTCTCAAACTTATCAAAGCAAATATTGACTGAACGTAGAGATAGGTTTTGCCTCCAAACACACATTCTATATCAAGATTTGTTCTATTAGTGATCCCTTTTTTTAATTCTCGAGTTCTCGGGTTACTACTTTCCTGTTACATCAAATCTTGCAAAATTATGCTTCCATTCTACTCGAGTCATGTTATCTGAAATGGTAAAGGCAAAAACTTAGTAGCATGCATATAGTCAACTAGAAGTATGGCTTAAGGGTATTTATGCGGTTAATGAGTTAAATGATTGGACTCTTCATCTTAACTGATAGAACTTGATTACCCACGATGAGATTAACCGTAACTTACTTTATTTATGAAAGAAGAAGAAGAAGAAGAAGAAGAAGAAGAAGAAGAAGAAGAAGAAGAAGAAGAAGAAGAAGAAGAAGAAGAAGAAGAAGAAGAAGAAGAAGAAGAAGAAGAAGAAGAAAAATGTGAACTTTGCGGATAAAAAGTGTAGTTGTTGTGGAAAAACTATAAGACTCGACAAGTGGTCGTTCAGCGAACTACTTAGTTTAGCAATTGATGGTGATAACACACAACTGATCCTAGAAAAAAGTATATTCAATCCTAGAAAAGGTGATTGAATGTAAATTTTTACGATAAGCATTAACAAGTTATTGACTTGATATATAAAATTAATTTACAGCTAACATGTTATAATAACTTAAACAGCACTATTGATGGAAATTAAGGTATACACGTCCTTCTTGTCGAGTTTTTGTTGAGATAAGAGAAAACACATGATATAGTCTTGTATAGCCTTGTACATTCTTTGTATACCTATGGTATATTTTGTAATGGGCTGTGATGATTCATGTGTATCTGAGCCCACATGTTATTTAATTTTGGGCCGGATAACCCGACCCGACCCGATAGTATGTAATTTGTATATAGCCTAGGCTAGATATTTTCTCACCTACTGGACTTCATTCTATTTTCATTTCTGATTAATAAATTCTCTCTCTATTCTAGAGAGTTCTCAAACGCTCCTCCTTCTCTCTAGTTTCTCTCTCTACATTCTCAACGATTTTTCGGTCTAATCTCAATGTTTACATGGTATTAGAGCCTAGACGACGATCCGACTATGTTTATCTGTATCTTAATGTCTTGGATGAAATCTGTTTCGAGATTTTTGGGGGTGTTTCTGCGACCTTATGGTCGATGATGATTCCGGTATAAATCGTACGCCTTTCTGAGTTTTTCATCGTGATATCTGAGTGTATTTTCTTCACTCGAACGTTCTAGGAGATTTTCTGATGATTTTGGGTGATTTTTGGGTGACATATCGGCTTCTAGGGTTTCTGGTGGTTTAACCTAGAGTTTTACTGCTATCCGGTGGCTCGATTCTCACTCAGTGGATGTTTAGGGTGACTTTCCGACATCCCTGACTATATTTCTAGTAAGGTTTTCAACGGTTGCACCTAGGGTTTCTCTGATTGACTGAAGGCCGATCTTCTCCGGTCGCGAAGAAGGAGGGTAACTCTGTACCTCTCTTGAGTATTGTATACTTTGTGTGTGATTATTTGGCTTCGTGTGTGAATATCTGGTTTCGTGATATTTTGCTTGTCGAAACTGTTTTTCTTTTCAAACTGGTGCATTAATCATGACTTCTAATACGAATACTGGTACCTCCTCCTCGGTAGACTCTACCAGTCCTTTATTTGTATACTCCTCTGATGTGCCTGGGGTCTCTCTTGTTCCTACTCCCTTCTCGGGAAGTGGTTATGGGGGTTGGAGGAGAAAAACGTTTTTTGCATTATCTGCTAAAAATAAGATTGGTTTTTTTGATGGGACGTGCTCCCGACTAACCACTAATGTGGCTCAACAAAGGTTATGGGATAGGTGCAATAACATGGTGATTCCTTGGTTAACTGCCTCCCTCTACCCACAAATTGCTGAAAGTGTGCAGTATTCTGATACTGCACAAAGTATATGGTCCCAACTTCATGCCAGATATGGCACTGCAAACAGGACCATAATTTTTGAGTTGAAAAGAGAGTTGTCCCACACCTCTCAAGGGTCCTTAGATATAGCTTCGTATTTTAATAAGCTAAAAGGTCTGTGGGATGAACTTGATTCAATGTGTGTTAATCATGGTCTAAGATGTGTTTGTGCTGCCAAAGATGGCATAGTACAGGAAAGTGATGACAATAAGGTCTTTCAGTTTTTAATGGGTTTTAATGAAGCATATATGGGGGTAAGGAGTAATTTTTTGATGATGCAGCCTCCTCCAACTCTTGACAATGTCTATAATATGGTCCTCAATGATGATAAGCAAAGACAAGTCCAGTCTTCTTCTCACTTTAATCCTGACTCTGTCTCTTTCAATGTCCATACTAATAGGCAGCCTGTTGGATTTAACAAGGGCACAGTGCCTATTCCTCCTTCTCCTTTCAGTTATAGAGTCAATTTTGATCAGGCCAAAGGACCTTTATTCTGTAGATACTGTAAAAAATCTGGACACTTAATTGATAAGTGTTTCAAGATCCATGGGTATCCACAAAGTACAAATTTTAACAAGGGGAGGAGACCTGCTACTGCTCATCTTAGTGTTGGTCTGGATTTTCCTCATTCTGAAGGACATTTGCCTGTTCCCCAAGGGAATCCTCCTGAAAGCCATCAACCTGTTACAAAAATAGATGGCCAGAGCTCTGTGATACCAGGGTTGAGCAGACAAGATTATGACCAGTTGATGAATTTATTACACTAGACCAAGTTAGGGGACTCCACTGCTCAAACTCCTCCCATATATGCTGCTAACTTTGCTCGTACTATGTTAACTGAGAACCCTATTTCTGATTCCAAACTTTGCTTACTTACTAATATCAACTCTGTCACCTGGATTATAGATTCAGGTGCCTCTAATCACATGACACATGATAAACAGTTACTTTTTAACATCACACCTTTAACTCTGCCATATCTTGTTACTCTTCCTAATGGCTATAAAGTGAAAGTAACATGCACAGGCTCTTTTGCATTGACTCCTTCCATCACTCTTCACAATGTACTGCTAGCTCCTTCTTTTAAACACAACTTGATTTCTGTCCACAAGTTAGTGAAGCAGTTACATTGTATAGTTATGTTCACTGAACATTCATGCTTACTACACATGATACAGGACCCTTCTCTGAGGAAGCCTCTGGATCTTGGTAGCAAGGTTGTTGCATTGCCTTCTGTGTCTATTTCTTGTCATGATGACATTTTGTCTGAAAACAAAGCTGTTCCATTGCCTTCACATGTATATAGTTCCATCTGTAATACTGATCCTACATCTGACATGAATTACATTTGGCACATAAGACTTGCTCATACTCCTTTTGCAAATATGAAATGTATTTCTGGTTGTCTTTTCCATTTGCTTCCAAACAACCTTTTCCATGTTCAGTCTGTCCTATGGCCAGACAGACTAGGCTTCCATTTCCTGATAGTTCCATTAAGACTTCTAGACCCTTTCAACTGATTCATGTGGACACTTGGGGACCTTATCATACTCCAACCTCTTCTGGTTGTAGATATTTCCTTACAATTGTTGATGATTTTTCTAGGGCAACATGGACACACTTAATGGGATCCAAAAGCAATGCTTTTTCTATGCTTAAGTCATTTCTTTCTCTGGTTAAAACCCAATTTAATGTTGTGGTTCAGACTGTTAGAAGTGATAATGCCTTAGAATTGGGATCTAGCAATGAGGGTATTTCCTTTTTTGTCAGCCAGGGGATCATACATCAAACCTCCTGCTCTCATACCCCTCAACAAAATGGTGTTGTTGAGAGGAAGCATAGAACTCTCCTTGAAACCTGTAGGGCTTTGCTTTTCAATCTGGCATGCATGTATCTTTCTGGGGGGATTGTTTGTTGACTGCTACCTACCTACTTAACAGAATACCCACCAGATTACTTCATAATAAGTCTCCTCATGAAATCTTGTATGGGAAAGTCCCAACCTATACTCACTTGAGGACATTTGGTTGCCTTGCCTATGCCACTGTCCCAATCCCTCAAAAGGACAAATTAAAGCCAAGAGCCATTCCTTGTGTTTTCCTGGGATATCCTTTTGGCAAAAAGGGTTATAGATTGTATGATCTTGCTTCAAAGAAATGTTTGGTCTCCAGGGATGTCATATTTCATGAATCATGTTTTCCTTTTAAATCTGTTTCTTCTTCGGCTCATCCTTCTGCTTCATCTTTTCCCTTTGTTCCTTCTGGAGAACATGATGATGATTCTGATTCTCCCATACTCCTCTCTCCTCCCTCTTCTCCCACATCTGTGCAAGTGCCTTATCCTGTCCCTGCCTCTACTGATTCTGCCTTCCCTTCTTCTTTCAATCCTGACATATCACCTCCTGTTTTGGCTTCTTCTCCTTCTGTTCCTGCTCCCAGAAAGTCTCAAAGACAACATAATCCTCCTTCCTATCTAAAGGATTATGTCTGTCAACTACCTGCCTTCTCTGGTTCATCTTCCTCCTCTTTGGAATCTGAGCCTCTATATTACTCTCAGGCTGCATCTGTTCCAGCATGGCAAGCTGCCATGAGACAGGAGTTTGATGCTTTGGACACTAACCATACTTGCGATGTTGTTCCTCTTCCTCCTGGTATGAAACCCATTGGTTGTAAATGGGTTTATAAAATTAAATACAAGGCTGATGGGTGTGTTGAAAGGTATAAAGCCAGAGTTGTTATTAGAGGTGATACTCAGGTTGAAGGTATTGACTTCACTGACACCTTTTCTCCTGTGGTTAAAATGTGCACAGTTAAGTGTCTTATCTGTGGCTGTGAAAAAACATTGGAATTTATTTCAACTTGATGTTAACAATGCTTTCTTGCATGGTGATTTGGATGAGGAGGTGTATATGAAACTTCCTCCAGGTTTAACTGTTTCTGCTCCTGCCTCTCCTGCTCCCCTTGTTTGCAAATTAAACAAACCCCTATATGGGCTCAGACAGGCTTCCAGACAATGGTATGCCAAGTTGTCTTCTGCCCTATACTCCAGAGGCTATAGGCATTCTTGGAATGATTATTCCCTATTCATCAAAGGTACACCAGAGTCCCTTGTGATTGTAGCTGTTTATGTGGATGATATTATTCTTACTGGGGATGACTATGATGAAATTGCTGATCTGAAACTGTTTCTGGATGCTCAGTTTAAAATTAAGGACCTAGGGTCCTTACATTACTTTTTAGGCATACAGATGTCATATGTTCCTGGTGGGATGATCCTTAATCAGCACAAATATATTTCTAATTTGCTGCAACAGTTTGACTGTACCAATGTCTCTTCTATTGTCTGTCCTTTGGACATTAATGCAAAATTACATGCTGATTCTGGTGACCTTTTACCTTCTCCTGATCAGTATATGAGTCTTGTTGGTAAGCTCTTATTTCTGACCCATACTAGGCCTGACATCTGTTTTGCTGTGCAACATCTGAGTCAATTCCTCAAATGCCCCAGACTCCCCCATATGACTGCTGCTCTTCATGTCCTGAGATATCTTAAGGGGACTTCTTCTATGGGTCTCTATTATTCTGATTGCAATGATTTCAATGTTGTTGGTTTTTCTGATAGTGACTGGGCTGCCTGCCCTGATAGGAGGAGGTCTGTTACTGTGTTCTGTATTATTCTGGGTGGTTCTTTGATTAGTTGGAAATCTAAGAAGCAACCAGTGGTCTCTTTGTCTTCTGCTGAAGCTGAATACAGGGCCCTAAGTAAGGTTGTTGCTGAACTGTCTTGGTTGTCTCGTTTATTTCTTGATCTTGGTGTTTCTGTCTCTCTTCCTTTTTCTGTGTATTGTGACAGCCAGGCAGCCATTCACATTGCCAAGAATCCTGTTTTTCATGAACGGACTAAACACATTGAAGTGGATTGTCATTTTGTGCGCGATCTGCTCCAGAATGGCCTTATTCAACTGTTCCTTGTCCCTACTACTCGCCAGCTCGCTGACCTTCTGACCAATCCTTTGCCAGGCACTATACTTCATCCCTTGTTGCTCAAGTTGTAGGTGGTATCCCCCTTCAACTTGAGGGGGGGGAGTTTGAGAAAATACATGATATAGCATTGCATAGCCTTGTACATTCTTTTTACACTCATTATATATTTTCGGTATACCCATGGTATATTTTGTAATGGGCTGTGATGATTCATGTGTATATGAGCCCACAGGTTATTTAATTTTGGGCCGGATCACCCGACCCGACCCGATAGTATGTAATTTGTACATAGCCTAGGCTAGATATTTTTTCACCTACCGGACTTCATTCTATTTTCATTTCTGATTAATAAATTCTCTCTCTATTCTAGAGAGTTCTCAAATGCTCCTCCTTTTCTCTAGTTTCTCTCTCTACATTCTCAATGATTTTTCGGTCTAATCTCAATGTTTACAGTTTTGGAGACATATTAGAATGTATTGGATGTTGTAGCACTGAATCAGCCCGATATAGAAATTGCTGAATTTGTATTCGTAAGTTTTCTTACTGTTTGCCTAAAAAGATTTTTTTCCCCTTTTTTTAATCAACAAAGATGCATACTTCATATATTAACGATCAATACATGGAGCATTGTTTGGTATAGTATTACAAAAAGGGTGGGGTTCACTGATACTAAATTCTACTGGAGTGCCGAAGTTAATATTACAAGATTTAGATGACATATTTAAATAAAAGGAGGGGTGGTCCAGCTTCATGATAGCGGTTGTCATGTGCTTGTGAAGTGTTCTCTGTTGGTCATCTATGAACTCGTGCATTACAAAAGGAGGTGGTTCTAAAAATTCTGTAGTGGGAGCATGGTGAGGTAAGGTTGCCCCATGCTCGGCCAGCTTATCTGCACTTGATTTTGCGCTCTATAAATGTGTGTCACCCGTGGACTGTTCAATTGATGTAGGAGATACCTGCATTCATTAATCAAGGATGAATAATGTGAATTTTGAGAGTATAGTATAGAAATTACCCCCCCCCCCCCCCCCCCCGCTGAATTCATATTGACCTCCAATGGTACAAAACTAGGTTGTAGAGCAAATCGTAAACCTTCCTGTAGAGCCGTAAGTTCCATATTATTTAGGTTTCCAAGTGGCCTGGTACCCGTGTATCCTAGTATCCATTTACCTGTGGAGTCTCTAATCACTCCTCCATATCCCCGTTTTTGATGAGTTTGGCTATATGCACCATCACAATTGAGTTTAAAGTAGCTACCCTTTGAGAGCTAGATAGAAATATTCAATGGCTTGGCTTATGATTTTTTGGATGTTAGGGGATAAGTATTTTTCTTCAAAAACTGTTTGGTTCCTAGTTTTCCATAGGTTCCAAAGAGTGTAAGGAATTAAAGTGTGTGAAGGAAGTTGTGTATTGTATATAATAGTTTGTAAGAAGAATTGTGATAGTTTATGAGGGGTATTGTCTTGAATCCTATGTAAGTCGACAACTATTAGGTTAATGCCTAGTTGGTGCCAAAGCATTTGAGTATGGTGGCATTGTAAAAAAAGGTGGCTTACGGTTTCATCATGGAAGTGGCAGATGGGGAAAAGTGCATATTGGGAGATATGGATATTATGTGGATAGTTGGATGTGGATAAGCGATGATGGCTCATAAGCCATAGGAAATGTTTTTGTTTTTGGGACAATTAGAGGTTCCATATCCATTTGAAGGAGTTATTTGGTACATGAAAGTATAGGGTTTTATAAAGAGATTGAACTGTAAAAATTCCATTTGGAGTTAGACCCCAGTAGATGTGATCTTATGAACTAGGGTTAGTGATAATAGGGATATATTAATTGGCAATTAGATCTTTTCGAGGGGTTGGGACATTAAAGGGAATTGTTGGGATAGTTATTGAATTCCCCGTAATATGAAGATTGTTCATTGAGGGGTAAGGGGCCTTCAATAAGTTTCCTTAATGTCCAATCAAGGATCATTCCAAAAGCTTATATGCCTTTCATTAGTAGTGTGTCATTTAATGCCAAGTTGGCAGAAAGCCGACCCTTGTGTGATAGCTTTCCAATTGGAGGATACCATTTTAGAGGTAGCATTTCTTAAGTATTTTGATAGGAGTATGGTAGCCAATGTGATGTAGGGGATTGAAAAATTGACAAGATAAGGATTCTAATAAAGTATTATTTTTATTTGTAAGATTATAGATGCCTAGTCCACCACTTTCTTTAGTCAATTAAATAGTTTTTCATTTAATTAGGTGTAACTTTCATTTTTGGGGTATGGTACCTGAAAGAAAATATCGGTTATTATCTTTCTAGTTTGTTGATAATATAAGGAGGTAATTTGAGTAATTGCATCACATGGTTTGGCAAACAGTTTAGGATGGGTTTAATCAAAGTAGTTTGACCTGCCATTGACAGAAAAATTATTTTCCAACCTGCTAATTTATTTTTAAACTTATCAATTATGAACTAAAAATTAGATGTAGGTTGTTTTGTAGTAAATATAGGGTGTCCAAGATATTTGCCGAAATTCGATCCCTCATTTATCTGGAAACAGTGGTCACACTTTCTCTATCTTCTTTGGAAATGTTCTTGGAAAAGAAGATTTTTAATTTTGTGTAATTTATAGTTAACCCTGACACTTTAGTAAAAATGTTTTGGGTGTCAATTATAGAGTTGATGCTTTTAGTGGTCAGTTTAGAGGTTAGAGCAATATCATCAGCGAAGAGGAAATGAGAGATTAGAGGAACCTTGTCTAGATAATTTTATAGGGTTTCACTTCAATATACATCAACATGTATTTTTCGTAAGAGTGTCTCCATACAGAGTACGAAAATGTAAGGTAAGAGTGAGTCTCCTTGACAAATACCTCTTGAAGGTGAGAAAAAAGATGCTGGTTGGCCATTAATTAACATGGACATTAAAGAGATGATTATGCACGACATAGTTGGTTTAATAAACTTGGGAGGAAAATGAAAGTAGTAAAGAGTGTCATGAATAAAGCCCCATTCAAGTTTATCGAAATCTTTTCTAAGTCCACTATTAGTAAAAAGGAAGCATGTCCCCTTTTTTTCTCCTAAAATTGTGCATTATCTCTTGCACTATTATGACATTGTCAGTGGCACGTCGATGGGGTAAGAAAGTTGATTGCTCCAGGCTAATAAGAATGATTAAGAAGGGTTTAATTCTTTGGACTATAATTTTGAGAATTAGTTTGTAAAGAGTGTTACAAAGACTAATTGGTTGGTGATAATACACTATATAATTGATATTTACACCTTAATATGATCATATTTTGTTGTTGTTTCATAGGTAAATTTCAAATAAAATGCGCTAAATAATGTTCTTTTGCTTCACAGGGAATACTATATGTGAGGAAGCAACATGGAGTATTTTGAAGGCGATAATATGAAGAAAACGCCCACTCAAGAAATACCCGAGCACGAAGAAGCATAAAATGGCTTGGGCAAGGAGCCACCGCGACCGCGGTGGGCCGCGGTGAACCGCAGTAGATTAAAAAATATGAGGCAGAAAGGTCAGCTTTCACTGCGGTCTGCCGCGACCGCGAAGCACTGTTCACGGAATTGGAAGTTTGGGGACCTAAGTGTAATTTCAGGAAAATTTTTGCAAAATCCTTATGAGCTTTAGAAACTCGCCCAAAATATTCAATCTTGTTTTAGACTACTTTTGGAGGAAGAACAAGTGTGAGGAGATGATCCAAACATTAGAGTTTTTCTCTATCTCCTTTTAATTCTTGCAATTTAATCCTATTATTTTGTTATGAGTAGCTAAACAATTATTTAGGGTTGATGGAACCAATTGTTGGTTGACATTTTGACTCAACTTATTATAATCAAGCCGGATTTATTGTATGATTGTTCAGCTACATTTTGTATGGAGATTAATTGAATGGGCCCTTGATTAATTGTGTCTAGTTACCTCATATTGCTTGAGAAAGAATATTAGGTTAGACAGCAATTGAACAACACCACTTTCAGGTAATCGAAGAGATTCATTACTTGAATTTAAAAGTGGGTTTAGAGATAACGAAACTTTGGTGGGATAATTTAGAGTTGTGCATATAGTCAGCTAAAGTAGTTCGAGAGAATGCTTTAATAAATTATTATAATTGATCGAAAAATAATTATGATAATCAATAACTCTTAATCCTTATAGAGTATTTCGGCAAGATTATAGAGAAAAAGTTGAGACTGAAGCTAGCAATTGGAAAAATCACTGTCCTAGACCTTTTTACCATCGAATTATTTTTTCTTTAGCTTACTGTTATTCTTAAATAATATTTGAAGTAGTTAAAAAAAACCAATTTGTATTGATCAAAATTCTTGCATCTAGAAGTTGGTTGAGTTGATACTAACATAAGTGTAATATATAGGTTAGTTCCCTAAGGATATGATTCCGGATATAAAATCGGATTATATTTGCAGCGACCGCTTTGTCTGTTAAAAGACATTTTTGGTCATGATCAAATTTTAGCATTGTCGCCGGAGAACTAGCGGTGTTATCTATTACAACTTAGAAGTAGTGTTATAATTATTAGTTTAAATCTATTTTCAAAGGTGTTAAGTAATCTTTTCATTGAAATTCTCACGTTTGAACTCTTGTGGAATTCAGGTGCATGCCTAGAAATTCTTTGAGGACAGGAGAACTGCTAGAAGGACTCTCAGATCCCGAGAAAATATTCAGGGCATTGAACCGTGCCAACAAGAGAATCCAACAGTCACAACAACCATACCAGTTCGAATTTGACATGGGTGATGCAGAAAACGTCAATGGAAAAGTCGGGGATCCACCAGCAATCCCAAACGTCACAGTAGTGGCACCGCTTGTGCCAGAAGCTGCAGTTTATGATTGGGCACAGTGACAACCTAGCTACTACCATAGATGTGCCGGCAATTCAAGTAGAGACTTTCTAGATAACCAACAACATGATGCACCTTCTGTAGAATAAAGGATTGTTCTCTAAGTCACACATTGAAGACCCTCAACAACACTTGAAAAATTTCCTATCGATTTGTGTAACCCAAAGGCAACCGAATGTGACCCCGGAAGTTATCAAGCTATTAATGTTCCCGTTCTCTATGATCGGTGAAGCTTAAACATGGCTGAATTCTCTCCCTATGAATTCTTTTGTCACCTGGGAGGAATTAGTCAAGCAGTTCCTGAATATGTTCTACCCGCCTAACAAGACTGCAAGACAGATTGATGAAATATTATAGTACAAGTAGCTGCTGACTGAGACCTTACAGGAAACTTGGGAGAGATTTAAACGGATGCTAGTGAAGTGTCCTCATCATGGCATTCTAGACCAGATGCTCAGCCAGAGGTTCTATACGGGGTTAGCTGACAATCTAAAAGAAAATGTGGATGTTTCACCTAGAGGTGCATTTTTAAGTAAGACATTCACCGAGAGCAAAGTCCTTCTTGACAAGATGTCACATAATTCGAGGTGGATGACTAGAGGCTCAACACTAGCATCCATAGTGCATTCAGTTCCTCTTGACCCAAATAATTTACATGCAGAGAACATAGCCACACTCATGACTCAGATGAGTACATTGACAAACAAGATTGATAAGATGGGTACAAAACAGGTGCACATTGTTGGCTCAACAAATGGAGGACTGTGTACACCTTGTGTTAATCAGTCTTATATGTGTTCATGGAGTGGGAAAGGTGACAATCAATGGGCAAGAGAAGATATGAACTATGTCAATAATTTTGGAGGTCAGAGGCAAGAAGGACAGTAGTGGAGACCAGCACAAAATTAGCAATACAGACAAAACATGCCACAGCTTGGGGGTATGCAACCTCAAGGCCAAATGGTGACAGTACCATATCATAGACAGCGGGGCTACCCACAGCAAAATCAGCAACAATTAACATATCAACCACCTCCTCAGCAGCAAGATAACAACATGGTAGAGATCAGGGGTATGCTTCAGCTACTTATTGGGACAAATGGTAAAATGCAGGAAAAATTGGCAGTTCATAATTCAACTATAACGAACATTGAGAATCAACTAGGGCAACTGTCTATGGCTTTAAACAACTTCCCTCGGGGAACATTACCATCGGATACAAATATTAACCCCAAGGAGCAAAACTTGAATCAGCTGATGGAAGTAAGTCTCCAAAATGGGAGAGAGAGCGCGAAGTTGCACAAGCCAGCAAGGAAACTATGCCAACCACTCTAGTTCCACTAGAGGTAGATAAACCAACAGGCCTTACTGAAGTGGTGGTTAGACAGGGTCAAGATAAAAAGGGTAAGGCTAAGGTAAGTGAACCAACTGCAAAATAGGTGGTGCCTCTTGTGCCACAGAACCCAAATAGAGAAAAGCCAACAAGTAGTGTACTAAGGTTGATACCTGTACCATTCCCTCAAAGACTGGTAAAATAAAAGAAAGAAGATCAATACAAGAAATTCATGGAGATGCTGCTTCAAATTCAATTGAATATTCCTTTGATGGATGCCTTGAGGGGGATGCCAGGTTATGCAAAGATGATGAAGGACCTTATGTCACAAAAATTTGACTTTCAGGACTTCTCCACAGTGACTATGACGCAAACCTAAGCATAGTAGTGACAAGACCGATGGCCCAAAAGATGTCCGACCCAGGAAGCTTCATTATTCCATGCAATATTGGGATTTATGCCTTTGAAAAGGCATTATATGATTTGAGAGCCAGCATAAATTTGATGCCTCTGGCTGTGTGAATATGCTAATTGCTCCCTACTGGAGGCAGTGGATATGATCCTGCAAGAAGATGATATGACCCTGACTGCTAAAGATCCATTGAAGGCATCCTGACAAAATTAGAAGAAATGGATGGTGAAGGGTTAGTTGAGTGGGTCATGGCACTTGATGGTCAAGGATTCTGGAAAAGGGAACCTCAGTTTGAGTTCTTTGAGTTAAAAAAAAAGCTATACTTCCAGCAAAGCCATCAGTACAAGAACCACCCAAGCTGGAGCTGAAGCCACTTCCAGCTTACCTCAGGTACGTTTCCTTAGGCCCTAATTCTACTTTTCATGTCATTATATCATCCAGTTTCCTAGTTGTATAGGTAATAACGCTCGTTCAGGTACTTCAGGAAAGTAAGACTGCCATTGACTGGACCATAACAGACATAAAGGGTATTAGCTTAGCATTTTGTATGCACAAGATTCTCTTGGAAGAAGGGCACGACCTTCCAAAGAACATCCACAAATGTTGAACCCGAACATGAAAGAGGTAGTGAAGAAGGAAGTGATCAAACGGTTAGATGCGGGAATCATCTTCCCCATCTCTGGTAGAAATTGGGTCAGCCCTGTCCAGTATGTGTCGAAAAAGGGGGGAATGACTGTTGTGCAAAATGAGAACAATGAGTTGATCTCAACTCACACATGGGATGGTTGATTTGCATGGATTACCAAAAATTAAACAAAGCCACCCAGAAGGACCATTTCCCCCTGCCATTCATTAAGCAAATGTTGGATAGGATGGCCGGGCGATCACACTTATGTTTCTTGTATGGATATTCAGGATACAATCAGATATCATGGCCCCAAAAGATAGAGATAAAACATCCTTCACTTGTCTGTATGGAATCTTTGCTTTTCAGAGAATGCTTTTTGGGCATTGCAATGCACCGGTGACATTTCAACGGTGCATGTTAGCCATTTTCACGAACATGGTGGAGGATATTATGGAGGTCTTTATGGATGATTTCTCCATGGTGGGAGATTCATTTGAGGACTGTCTTCATAACTTAATAAGAGTGCTCAAAAGATGTGTGGAGATAAATTTAGTGTTGAACTGGTAAAAGTGCCATTTTATGTTACAGGAAGGGTTAGTCCTGGGGCATCGAGTATTCAGTAAGGAAATTGAGGTTGACCATGCTAAGGTTGACGTGATTGAAAAGCTACCACCTCCTACTTCAGTCAAGGCGGTGAGAAGTTTCTTTGGGCACGCCTGGTTCCACAGGCGATTCATTAAAGATTTCTCCAAAATTGCGAACCCATTATGCAAACCCCTTAAAGAGGATCACCCCTTTGTGTTTTCTAATGATTGCAGGTTGGCATTTGAGGAGATAAAGAAGATATTAGTGATTGCACCCATTATTATTGCTCCCAACTGGGAGCAACCGTTTGAGCTCATGTGCGATGCAAGTGACTATGCCATAGGAGTAGTCTTGGGGCAGCGAAAGGATAAGCTGATGCACTCAATTTACTATGCAAGTAGAATGCTAAGCGGTGCACAACTAAATTACACCGTGATGGAAAAGGAGATACTGGTTGTTGTTTTTGCATTCGACAAATTCATGTCATACTTGATTGGCTCGAAAGTTATTGTTTATACTGACCATGCAGCAATTAGGTACCTGATTGAAAAGAAGGAGTCAAACCCACGCTTAATTCACTAGGTTCTTCTTTGACAAGAATTTGATATGGAGATACATGACAGAAAAGAGACATAACTGACCACCTCTCAAGGTTGGAGGGGGCTAAAAAGAAGGTTAAGGTTGAAGATATAACGGAGACATTCCCGGATGAACAGTTACTAGCAATGAAAATGGAGGAGACACTATGGTATGCTAATATTGCTAATTATTTAGCAAGTGGTATTACCTTATGAACTCTCATAAATTCAAAAGAAAAAGTTCTTTCGTGATTGTCGGTATTATTACTAGGATGAACCTCTATTGTTTAAACTATGTGTAGATAACATGATCTGTCGGTGTATCCCCGGGAAAGATCAACATTTTATTTTGCATGCGTGCCATGCTTCACTATATGGTAGACACTTTGGAGGAATTCGGACAGCAGCTAAGGTGTTGGAGTTAGGGTTGCACTGGCCTACTCTGTTCAAGGTTGCCCATGCTTGGGTTAAAAGTTGCAATAAATACCAAAGTATTGGCGACATATCTCGTAGACACAAGATGCCAATAGCCACAATTCAAGAGGTGGAGATTTTTGAAATATAGGGGATCGACTTCATGGGGCCTTTTGTCCGCTTGTATGGTAACAAGTACATATTGGTAGCAGTTGACTACGTCTCCAAGTGGGTCAAAGTAGTCGCTCTCCCCACCAATGACACTAAAAGGGTAACAGGCTTTCTAAAGAAGAACATTTTCACATGTTTCGGCACCCCAAGAGCTATACTCAGTGATGGAAGAACTTATTTATGCAATAGAGCATTCACACGTCTATTGGAAAAATATGTAGTTCATCATAAAGTGACTACCCCATACCACCAACAATCTAGCGGGGAAGTTGAAGTGTCCAACAGGTAGATTAAAAGCGTCCTCACAAAAACGGTGAATGCAACAAGGACTGACCGGGCAAAGAAGCCAGATGATGCATTATGGGCGTACCGCACAGCTTTCAAAACTCCAATTGGTATGTCACCATACAAGTTGGTGTTTGGCAAAGCATGACACCTTCCAGTTGAACTAGAGCATAATGCACTTTGGGCATTGCGGCTGTAGAACTTAGTCGTGGGGACAGCAGGTACTAACAAATTCATTGGATTACATGAGCTCGATGAATTTAGGTTCCAGGCTTTTGAGAGTGCTAGATTATAAAAATAAAGGATGAAATTAATGCATGATAAGCATATCTTGGATCGAAACTTAAAACCCGGAGATCTATTGTTGGTATACAACTCGAGGTCGAGATTGTTTTCAGGTAAGTCCCGATGGTCAGGACCCTTCAGAGTAGTGCAAATGTTCTTAAGTGTACCTGTTGAGATTGAATCAGAATATGGGACAAATAAGTTCATGGTAAATGGGAAAAGGTTGAAACATTACCATGGATGGTTGAAGAAAAAGGGGATAGAGTGGTAATCACTTTGAAAGAACCCCAGTACGCGAATAAAAAGTGATGACCACATGCTTGCATCGTGCTGCGACGTTAAGTCAGGCGTTGTGTGGGAGGCAACCCACGAGTGGTGTTGTTAGTGTATTCATGTAACTTCATAAAATAAAAAAAAATTAACGCCAGCATCTCGACCGCGGTAAATCACGGTGGAAGGCAAACATTCTACCTCAGGTTTTAAATCCTACAGCGACCATGGTAGGCCACGATAAACTACGGTGAGGCGTCAACATTCTGCCTCAAGTTTTAATCCCACCACGGACGCGGTCGACCATGGTGGGTACCAGGTATTTTAATTTTTTCTTATGTTTTTTGTTTTTCTTTATCTTTTCTTCATCTTTTAACTTTATATCCCAAATCCCCCTCATAAAACTACACCAACCGACACTCCCCCCCCCCCCCAAAGTCACAAATAACTCTTCTCTATCTATCTCTCTCTCTCTCTCTAAACCCTACACCCAAATCCCTTCTCCTTCTCCTTCTCCTTCTTCCTTACTCATACTAACCTCCCCGACTTCTATTCCTCTCACCCATTCGTCAACTATGGTATATACTTACCTCTCATCTCTATTTTCTCTAGTTTTATGTTGTATTGTATTGTAGATTATGTAGTTTTAAGTTTATATGGTGTTTTAATTGTTGTTTGATATTTGTAGTTCTTCTTGCTTGTTTTTTATTTAAATTTATTTTTTGACCATGATTGGTAAAGGGGTTGTTTATTTATTGGGGTGGAATGGTGTTGTTAGTGGGTGATTGAATGAAGAAAGTGTAGGGTGTATGGGTGTAGTAGCATATTTGATTTGAGGATGTTTTGCTAGAGTTACATGGGCTGTTTATATGAAGGTAGTGGTCTTTCCCACAAATTGTTCGGGAAATTGCCCTAATAAAATTAGAAGGGCTAATGTGACATGGTTGTGGTGAAGTCTGAGTAATCACCCATAGTCACCCATTTCACATAATTTCTAATAGGCGCTTCTCTGTTTGATAGGTACAATGAGTTCTTCTAGAAAGAGACGCACCACATGGCCCTCCATTAGTGGACCGGGAAGCTCCTCCAGAGGTAGGGGCAAGCCCAAGCACCACAGTTTGACAATATGAGGTTTGTCTCCCAAGCGACGGAGGCTAGATACACTGCAAAGATAGCGAAGAAACTTCTCCAGGGGGTGCACATTGACCGCCAGTCACTAAAGGTGGAAGGCCCAAAAATCTTCAATGAGTTGAGGAGGCGTCAGCTAGACATCTTCTTCGAGGTGCCGGAGGAAGCAAATATTCAGCTAGTGGGGTAGTTTTATGCTAACTGACCGGAGAATGTGGAGGGCATTGTTACTGTGAGGAATACACCGGTGAACGCATCTATTGAGGCCATCCACAAGGTGTACAGGCTGCTGGTGATTAGGGGAGAGACTGATAATTATCGGACCTATAGCTCAACACGAGTCTTATAGTGGCATATTCTTGAGGTTATATATGTGTGCCCGGCAAGGAATATATTTGGATTAAGCAAAAAATCATACTTAACTCCCACTCTCTCAATTGGGAGGTTAAGTGTTAGCTCACCATCATCAACAGTCGGTTGTTTCCCTCCAGCAACACGACTAATGTCAAACTACCAAAGGCAGCTGCTATTTTTTGTTTCATGGCCCAGAGAGATTTTGATGTGGTCCGGCTTCTCCATGACGAGATGTTGATTAGATCACCATAGTTGCTCAAGGGTCACTACTTCCCTTTGCTGATCACCCGGTTGGGCCGTATATCTAGAGTCCCTAAAGACCCTCGGGTTGATGGGAGATTGCCACTAAAAGCCCCATTCTGGGAAAAAAATTGGAATTTGATGACAGCCGGTGGTGAATGTTGATGACTCTAATAATGATTCAGCTGATGATGATGATGTTGAGATAGCCGAGGTTCCTCCTCCTCCGAGAGTTGATATGGCAAGCCCATCAAAGCCATGCTGAAGCACCTGTATGACAGCTATAGAGCAGGAGATGGTTGGGTTGCGCACCTCAGTCGATTATTTGGGCGTCCATGTAAATGCAGTAGCTGACCAGCAAGTGAAGTCGGAGAAGCAATTCTTGGGTTGGTTGAGATCTCTGGGGTGTGCGTACCACGTGAACCCAGACACTGTCTTAGATCAGGAGAGATCCTTCAGGAAAGTTCCCTTACCTCACTGTTCTTTACATTTTATTAGCCATGGGGACATGTTTTCTTTTTAAGTGTGGGGTGGGAGATACTTCAGAGTATGTGTGTAATTGTAGCAATTGGTGGTCGAATTCTATTGTGTTTTTTGTACTTTGATTGCTTTTGGTATTTGAGTGAATAGTTCATTAAGGAATTTAAAATAGTAAGTGACTTGTCCCGACGACGAATCCTTTTCGGCGGGGTTTTTGAAGGAATAAGTCGAAAATGAATATATATATATATATATATATATATATATATATATATATATAAACAAAAAAGTAGAATATGGAGACTCTTCCTGATGACAGATTCTTTAGAAAATGTTCTTGAGGGAAAGTTTAGGGAAAAGACCAAAAAGATTTTATTTTATTTTTAGGTAGTGTAGTAACTCCCCGTTGGTTTTTCTTTGAGCCACGGTTATTTTCCAAGGGCTTAACTTGAACCGGGTATATGTAGCTTTTCTTTATTTTTGTTCTTTTTATTTTTTAGATTAGGACTAGTGGCTTTGAGCTAATTCGAAGGAAATATCCTTGGTGTTGTTACACGCGAACACAATAGACACCAGAGTGTAACGCTTAGCATCATTGGTTGAATCCTGTTAAAGTGCCTTAAAATTGTATGTTTGCATCGAACTTGAACATTCAAAAGAGAATGTCTTGATAAACCCATCCAGATTGAGTCATGTGCCATGTGTGTAAGAGTTTTTATTGTATTTCCATGATTCATATTTGACGCCTAGAACATGCCCTGTGTGTTTGCAAAGCGAAATTGTAGTTTCTTTCAGTTTTAGAAGTGATATAGGCATTTATTTGTTGAGCAAGACATATAAAGTAAACCCACCTAAATGCAATACATCTTAGTTAACCCCGTTGAGCCTATAAATCTGATCTTTGGCAACTGCGCTGTGAACCTTACCCAATTGTTTGAATTGACTGCTGTTTGAACCTTTTACCTCCCAATAACCACTTGAATGGTACTGAAAATATGCAAAAGCATAAGTGTGGGGTGGTGGTTTAGTTTTGAGTGGAACCATTGAGATAAAGAAAAGGTGCTGAATTTTGAAGCATAAAAGAAGAACCACCAAACAAAAAAAAAAAGAAAGAAGTTATAAATAATTATAGTGGTTGATAAGTGGTAGCTTGTAAAATTGCACCTAATGGATGGGGATGTTTTAAATAAATGTTGTGGAGTGATTGGTTGGCCCAACTATGATCTTTAAGTTTAAGTCAATCGTATTAAAAGTGCTTTGGGAGGTTAATCACTACATCTAAATGTATAATACCCGTCCCTTAGCCTACATTACAACCAAGTAAGTCCTATTGATTTTAGACTGAGTAGGCTCAATTAGTAGAGTATTACACTACAGGCAAGCCTATGATGCATCTTTGTGGCATGTGAATGTTTTTCTTGAGAGTGAGCGAATTTTGTCTATCTTAGTTCCTAATTGTTCTAATTATCATTACATGTAGAACTACTCTCTAGTGTGATGTGAGAGAATGTGATTCACAAAGGAAAGGTAAGTCTTAACTCTTGTATAGAGTGGTTTGAGTAAGTGAGAATGATGCATGGTACAAAAAGTTTGACTCTTGAAGTAAAGGTTGTTCACTACTAGGTGCAACTTGTGTAAAATGGTCATGGTGTGAATCGTTAAGGGAAAAGCTTAGGGAAGGAATTTTGATGGAGTGTGGTGGATTGATCGAGGACTAGCAATGATTTAAGTATGGGGTGTTGATAGTAGGCTATATAGTTGATATTTACACCTTAATATGACCATTCTTTGTTGTTGTTTCCTAAGTAAATTGCCAACAAAATGTGTTAAATAATGTTCTTTTGTTTCTCAGGGAATACTATATGTGAGGAAGCAACATGGAGTGTTTTGGAGACGATAATGTGAAGAAAACGCCCACTTAAAAAGTACCTGAGCACGAAGAAACAAAAAATGGCCTGGGCAAGGAGTCCACCACGGTGGACCGCGGTGAACCACGGTAGATTAAAAACGTGAGGCAGAAAGGTTAACTTTCACCGCGGTCGACCGCGGTGCACTATTCACGTTGCTAGAAGTTTGGGGACCTAAGAGTAATTTTGGGGAAACTTTTGTAAAACCCTTGTAAGCTTTAGAAACTCGCCAAGATGTTTTCAAGTTTGTTTTAGACTACTTTTGGTGGCAGAACAAGTGTGAGGAGACGAACCAAATATTAGAGTTTTGCTCTATCTCCTTTAAATTCTTGCAATTTTATATTATGAAACAATTTGGTAGTTTTATATTATTTTATTACGAGTAGCTAAACAATTATCTAGGGTTGATGAAACCAATTGTTGGTTGACGTTTTGACTCAACTTGTTATAACCATGCCAAATTTATTGTATGATTGTTCAAGTACATTTTGTATAGTGATTAATTGAGTGGGCCCTTGATTAATTATGTCTAATTACCTCATATTGCTTGAGAAAGAATATTAGGTTAGACAGCTGTTAAACAACACCATTTTCGGGCAATCGAAGAGATTCATTTATTGAATTTAAAAGTGAATTTAGAGATAACAAAACAATGGTGGGATAATTTAGAGTTTTGCTTATAGTCAGCTAAAGTAGTTCGAGAGAATGCTTTAGTATATTATTGTAATTGATCGAGAGATAATTATGAAAACCCAAAACTCTTAATCCTTATAGAGTTATTCGGCATGGTTACAGTGAAAGAGTCAAGACTAAAGCTAGCAATTGGGTAAATCACTGGCCTAGACCTTTTTACCATCAAATTATCTTTTCTTTAGCTTACTGTTATTGTTAATAGTATTTGAAATAGTTAAACAAAAACGCAATTTGTACTGATCAAAATTCTTGCATCTAGAAATTGGTTGAGTTGATACTAATAATGCCAAAGTGTAATAGATAGGTTAGTTTCCTGAGGATTCGATTCTAGACTTAAAACTAGATTATATTTACGGCGACCGCATTGTCTATTAAAAGATATAGTTGGGCGTGATCAGTCGGTGTTGGGTAATTAGTGTAGGTTGTTGTATTTTAGGAATGAGGCATAAATATGTTTTATTAATTTCTGGTAGAATTTGATATGTGGTAAAGACCTCTTCGCAAAAGGATATGATTGAGGATTTCGCTTGAAGCAAGTAATTCTGTAAAAGTATGGATGTAATACATCCGATCCCAATGCCTTAAGAGGTTGAAAAGTCTTAAGGGCATTAGTGATTTCTATGTGTGTGATTGGGGATTCCAGTTTTGAGTAAGCATTTGTGTTGATAGAGGGGTGTTATGTGTTAGGAGTGACTAGTAGTGAATAGTGTATGATAGTAATCTTCGATTGAAGCATTTATTTCTTTTTTATCTAATATCCAATTACCTATTGAATCTATTAAGACAATGATATGGATTCATCTACGTCGTTGTAATGTAATTAGGTGAAAAAAATTTTGTGTTAGCATTACCATGTTGTACCTAAGTTATCCTGAAATTTAATTTCCAAAACTCTTCTTCAAGCTGTAGAATAGCATTAAACTAAGTAATTAGGTCCATTTCTATGTTTTGTAGGAACTGGCTAGTGGTATATTTGTTGTATCACTTGTAATCTGGCTAGTATGGTTTTTTTTTGTGAAAAATATTACCAAATGTAGTCCTATTCCATTCCTGGGTATGAGTTGTAAAATCTTTTATTGCTTCAAGAGTATGTTTATTAGAGGTCCAGTTTTGGATAATTATGGAAGGAAATTGTGGATGGGTTGTCCAAATAGTTTTAAACCGGAAATTTTTATCCTGGGGAGCTTTATGTTTTTTTAAATTAAGAAGCAAAGGACTATGATCTAAATACGTTCTTGGCAAGTGGTGCATTGAGGCTTTCAGGGTAGAGTTTTATCCATTTATAATTTGTTAAACATTTATCTAATCATTTAAAAATTCGATAAGATTTTTTTATTATTATTAGACCATGTGTAACGACTACTTGTATAACCTAGGATACAAAAAGTACAATAATTAAGGCATTAAATAAAATGGTCAATTCATCTATTATTGATCTGTAGGCAGCTATATTTTTCATTTGATCTGATAATTTCATTAAAATCTCCTCTTATTAACCAAGGTAAGTGAATATGATCATGTAAAGTACGTAAATTTTCCCATAGAACAGTATGTGCATAAAAATTATTTTTTGCATAAACAATTGATAGCGACCAGGTGTTAGGATTAGGGTATATCTAAACAATGGAGTGGATTTCTTGGCTTGTGGCTGCCACTTAATCAATCTTGATTTCATCCTTCCCCCTAAGTGAGGCTATTCCTATTGAGATGCCTTCAACGGGAGATTGAGCCAAAGGTGAGAACTCAAACTTTGACTTAAGATGTTCATGGTCTTGCATGTAAGTTTCCAGTAAAGTCACCAGAGATGGTTTGTGGTAGTTAAGCATTGAATGAAAATTCCTTTTGAACTCTTGGGATTGAGCTCCTCTACAGTTCCATATGACAAACTATATGGATTGATTATGGAGTGGGTTTGGTTGAGTCTCTCTCTCCAATATTGAGGTTGTGTTTGTCAGTTCTAGGATCAACACAATTTCAAACTTGCCCACCTATGGGTTTCTTGTCAGGCGTATGTTTATTGAAACACTTTGTAGCTCGAGTGGACAAGTAATTATCACTTTTCTTTCGTACTGTTTTTTGAGAACGTATGTTTTGTTCCCATTGAGATAACTCAAGATGAGGAGTGTTTCTATGATCTCTGCCATAGTTGTTGCTACTTCTAGCTGAGTTATCTCATCTAGTTTGATGTAAGATGCACGGGGTGGTGGAAGTGGAGTGGTTGGTAGGGTGAAAGAGAGGTATGGGGTTACTTGTGGAGTGGTATTATGGGTGTTATAGATGAACGAGGTTGTATCCAAGGAACAAATGTTTGGGGTGGTTTTTGGGGTAGATAGTGGGAATTTCTATTACATTCACTAGTGGTAATAGTGGGACCGCATTGAGAGGGGAGTTGGAATTGGTGGTTTCATGTGTTGTTGTTGATGAAGGAATTACAAGGGTGCATGGCCCATAGAAATTGATTGTAAAAGGTCACTCCCATGTGCATCCCCTATGTCACTATCTGAGCTATGTTCCAGGAATTTTGGATCATCATTATCACGTCTTGTTTGTCTATTTCCATGGTGAAGGTCAGTACATCGTCATGCATACTCATCTCTAGCCATGATTGGGGGTAAGCTTGAGTTGGTAGATATTATGTTATGTAAACGAGTGTGGGTTGTGGGGGTTGGTCGTGTGGTGGTTGCATTGTGATGATGTTGAGGAAGACAGGGTGGTGGAGGAGATTTGTATTGGTAAAGGAGAGTGTTTTCCTGTGTTGAAGGTTGTAATGTGACTGGTTCATGTGGGATTGAGAGGTTTGTTAAGGATGGTTTATGTGTATTTGTATTTGTAATAGTAGTAAATGGTGAGGGCTCAGTATTGGCTTAATTTTGAGAGTTAAATTTGGGCGGCTGATTTGATATGGGTAATGGAGGGGTAATATCGCGTGAATAGGTTGTGGTGGTTGCTTGTGTTGAGTGTTGGGCTGTGTCGGTCGGTGTCTTGGTTATTTGGGTGCGGATTGAGTGGATTGGGCCTTGTGTGTTAGAATGATTTTGGGATTATTGGGAAAGTGTTAGTTGCCATAAGATAGGCTTATAATTGAGTGCCTATGTTTAGGGATGAGTTATATTTTTATGTATCCTTAGTGGCATCAGGTTTGTGCTCGTGTGCCACGTGTAAATTGCGTGTGCTATATAGTAGTGGGATAGTAGGTGAATCAGCAGTAATGTTTGGTGAATGGACTTTGTGTTGAAGGTCGGATTGTGGGCTAATTTGTGGGTTTGTTATGCTCATGGGATACAATACTTGGTCCTTTAGTAATGCCCGTTTGGTCTTGAGTTTCAGAAGTGGTAAGGAATTTGAGAGAGGTTTCAATAAAAAAAATGGTTGATTAGAGGAATTAGGTGAAATTAGTTTGTTAGTTAAAGATTCTTAGCAGGAGTGATTAGTGGGTATAATATTAGGGTTAGAAGACATACATGTGGGTCCCGCATCGCCATTATTCAATTTGTACGATTTGACATTGCTCTTGATAGGTGATTTTGCTCTGGAACGATTTGGGGGGGAGGGGGATGACTGTTTGCCTCGTTACTATCCTGATTGTAATGTCTTTGTTGATCCTGGATGGTGTTGTAGGTAATGTTCAAAGTTAGAAGGTTTATATGGTAAAGGGATATGCATAATGTTGGTGATGGATGACATGGGAGTTGACGGTGATGAACATGAATTTTTTGTATGTCCAAGTCGACCACAATTTGTACAGAGCATATTAAAACCTTTATAAACTATTTGTTGTTTGTGAGAACCAATCTAGACATGTGTTTTGAGGGATATTTCAAACGGAACTTATATAGATATTCTTGCTATCGACCTCTTGTGGTTGCCGACATGCAGATGTCAACTTTGAGTAGAAAGCCAATTTTCGCACCTACGCGTTGAAGTATTTCAAAGTGATAGAACTCCGTATGTAGTTCAGGTAACCTTAACCAAATGGATGTGCATGTGAATTGTGTTCTTGAAGCTATAAATTTAGGTTTTCATTTGCGGATGGAGAGGAAGTAGTTGAGGACAAACCAAGGTCCATTATGGAGGGAAGTGAACATATTTTCTTCTTTTTGGAACTTCACTAGGTAGAAATCACACCCTAGGTCAATTAGAGGTAGTTCCTCTGTGGGTTCCCATAGAGTTGTTAGTTTAGAGCGTAGTGTGTGATCCCCCACTTTCTTACCATATACTTTGACAATAACGAAATATTTCTAAGGCAAATATAGTTGTGATTTATCGCCAGAGGTGAGTGGTATGAAGGTATCTCTGTCGTGGTTGTTTGTTATTTCGTCGGTGAAGTCAATATGGGAGTGTGTTTGTTGGCAGGTGTTGAGGTAAGAAGCGAATTAGTTATTCGCGAGCAAGATTTGGGCAAAGGTGAGTGTTAATGGTGTGGTAGTGTTGGTCCGATGAGGGGTTGGGGTGGATCGAGGTGCATTGAACTTATATGTGGTGGTTCCGGTGGTGAGGAAGTGGGGGTGGTATCCATTGTGCGGAAAAGCTTTTTTCTTTTAATATTTTTAATGAGCAACTTGAATTTTTTTCCACCTTGCATCTTTTGCGCAAATACTAAACATGCTAATCTTTTGTCTGGTTTTGCAGCATGCATAAGAATCAAATATGGAAAAAATTTGTACTATTAGACGAGGCTCAAAATATGAGTTTTAAACTTTCTTTTTTACTTTAATTCACCCAAGACTGTTAAAATCTGTAATGATAAATTTGAATATGATTCTCAAATCAGTTTCTAACAACGATCTTCTTAATACCCATGAAAAGAAGTTTCAAATTATATATAAATTTTGTGGTGTATTCGTTTGTAGTGTGTAGGGCCTCTTTCCCGCTGATCAGTCTGTCTCCGCTCCATTAAAAAAACGGAATTTCTACGATGGTTTTGTTAATGCACGCGTCTCGGACCGAATTGACTAATCTATATATTACTAAATAAAAAATACGAAAATCCCTAGCGAAATATCGTTCGCTTTTCTTGCTTCTTAAAATAAATTTTATATTAGACAAAATTCTTATGTTAAGTTTTCTACCTAACTTAACTAATCAAATTATTCATGTTGGTAGGTTTAGTATCCAATAATTTTGAACTCACCTATTACGTTAATGTAATGACACTCATTTTTCCATTTAAATGCATATTGGATCTATTAGGATGCCAATAGCTATTACACATCGTTTATTTCTGTTATATACAATTTTTTTATTAAGAGACAAACTTACACGTGCAATGCACGTCTTTAAAACTAGTATAAGTATATATAGAGGTTGGGTAGTACCCCAGTTGTACTTCACCGTAATTGTTCTTTTTAATTTGTCATTCATTTGTTTAGTAGTAAAATTAGAAAGAATATGTTTGTTTCAGTCGGTTTATTAAATTCTAACATGGATGTCAAACTCAATTTCTTTTCACACGTTTATGTAGCTACAAACTGATTTAATGAAAATAGTATGATAGATTTCAACAGAGGCAGGGTTACTAGAAACACGATAACACTAGAATTTTAAGATAATTAGGGAACTTATAAGACAAATTGCTCCTCTAGAAAGAGAGAGCTACAACAATGTTATCTTAGAAATATTTTTCACGAAATCTCACTCGGTGTTTCTAGGGCCAAATCTTTCCTGCAGCTTTTCGTGCTGCAAAAAAAAAAACATAAAAAGTTAATAATCTACGTAGCATTTTAAAATTGAAAATTGATGATATAAAAGCTGACCTTTGTTTTCAATTGGGAAATCTCCTTGAGCAGCTTCTCAACGAGTTTCTTTTGTTCGTCATTTTCGAGTTTAACTGCCTCATTTTCTTTTTTCATTTTGCTAAGAGAATTGAAAGCACCCTATAAATCTCTTGAAGACTGTAAAATAAATAATAAAAAGGAATGTAAAAGAAGAACGAAATGGAAAAGGGACTCACTTGATAAGTTCTTGTTTAGAACTAGAAATCGGTTGCCCTGAATCCATTGATTACAAACTAGAGCAAATTAAGATAAAGTGTTATGAAATAATAAAAGAAGAAGAGTAATGCAAAGAAAAGAAGAGAGAATTTTTATTGATATATGAAATGAATTACAATGGAATAGAAATCTTTATTTATAGGAAAAGAGTGACTTAGCCACCAAGTAATAATCCTTAGAATCTCTCTATATTTAGACATTCACCATAAATAGAATTCTATTTATAACACTCTCCCTTGAATGTCTATTGAACAGATAATATGCCTCGTTAAAACCTTAACTAAAATAGAACCCAATGGGAAAAAATTCTAGAAAAGAAAAAAACAATACAAATATCTAATAATACGCCTTTTGGTTGCTTCGTTAAAAACTTTGCTAGGAAAACCCAGTGGGATAAAACCTTATAAGAGAAAAAGAGTGTAACGTGTATTAACTCCCCCTGATGAGAGCATCAACTAACATCCTTGAGCATTTGCTTTCCAATCTTATGCACTAGCTTCTTGAAAGTTGACATCGGCAGAGTTTTGGTGAATAAATCAGCCATATTAACTCCAATGAATATATTCCACCTTGGAAATCCTCCATTATCATGCTTATAGTTATAGCAAGATACAAATGTGCACAAATGGCACTGAGAAAGTGGCACTTAAGAATCAAGAATCGTATATGATTTAAACAACTTAAATCCTTCATGGATTGTCATATAAGTTAAGTCATATAAGCCATCTAAAGAGACTTTAGATGTATATCTAGTTTTCATGTCGTGCTAGATATATAAAATATCGAAAACTGATTGCACATACCATTGAATTTATATTTTCAAGTATTTAAACAACATAGATAAAATTATATGTCTTTTATATGAACCTAATTCTATTAGAATTGTTTCTCTTTCATTTGGCCAGTGTTTTTTTGTCTATATTCGATAGACTTAAGATCCTCATTTATACTTAGCGCTATGATAGATATCGTCGACAAATATTTTATATCAGTTCCAATATTTTTTTCATAAAGAAATAACATATAGATCTCTTCATTCATATATTCAAGTACCTGAATCTCTCATTAGATTTTATGAAGTGTTATGTTATGTGATCTTCTATATCACTTGCCTCCTTTATTATGATCATTTTTGATCATTTGCTCATCTTCTTTATCAAGAAATTTATTTGAAACCGATTGTCTATACGCTTTAAACGTACCATAGACTTTGTCCTTCCAAGACTTAATAGGAGCAGTTGTAATGAGGAGATAGATACTTTGGGTCAACAAACGCGTCTAGCATGCTTTTCAATATATTGCAACGAATTATCCTTTTATGAACTTCAAGTTCATATTATCTTATTCGAGGATCTAGATGTAGAAATAATAATTTATTTCATGTAACTTTTTCTCAACTGTTTATGATGCCTCCCCCTCATGTTAGAAAAACTAACTTGTTTCCTCAATTTTGAAAATCCATCTTTGTGCATTATGGTGTTAATAAAAATATACACCGTACATCAATAATAATAAAATAAAATTATTTGGTTCCTGAACTTGAACCACTTGTGAGAGGAGAAAATGATATACTTTCGTATATAACGTATATTAAACTGATATAGATAACTTTATTCTCATAAGCAATTGTTTAGCTATTAAGTGGAGGCACTCAATAAATCATTTTGCTAAACCAACTGTGATGTAAATCAACTTACCAAGATAAACTATCTTGGACATGAAATCTGGAAATTATGCTCTAAGTTAAATTATTGAGCAAATTACCTCGCAAATACAAAGTTGCGGGTTAATAATAATCGCACATGTAACCATATCATATATGCATCTTATGTGGTGTACATGGCAAGTGAATAGGCTCATATTCACCTTTGATATTTCCAGCATTCATGGGATTCAATCCCAATTTTAGTTGGTATATTAATTAATGAGAACATGCAATATAAGAGAATTCATAAAGAACTTTCTAGTTTTTTAATATTTACCTATGCGGATTCTCTTTTATTTTTGCACATCATAGTTAAATTGATATGGCTAAACTGATTATGCCAACTGAATAAATTATCATTATTAATAAACTTCAGATTTACACCATGACATGTGTAATTATCAACAAATTCCAAGTTTATTATGATATGGATTTTATATCAATAAACATCCACTTTATTGTGGTATTCTTTTATTTGTGTAGTACATACTAGAGAAAGCAGGTAGCTTTTTACATACATATTATCCCGCTACAACTTGTAGTAATAGGAAATAATAAAAATAATTTATTTATAGTCTCATTATAATCAACCGCTTTCGCGCATACTTTGGAAATTGAATAACTTTCTTTGAGACTTACTACAATATAATATCTTATTGTTAATCAATTGTGTTTATCCAAAATAGTGATAATTGGCGCTTCTAGAGCTCTCAATTAATTTTGTACTACCACATATTCATCAACATCCATATAGTCATATATCTCTTTCAAGGAGAAAGTTATACTATTATGGCCATGGTCAAAATTATATGCAAGATATGTTTCTTGCATTATTGTTGTTCTTTAATAATCACATTGCCAAAATATCTTTGCGTACAATAGGTACGTGACCGATGATCATGCATGTCATAATAATGACATTAATTTCTTATTTCATCTCAAACCTCCTTCTAGAGGTGAGTGCGGTATATTCACTACTACTAGAACGTTCATATTCTTTGAAGAATGATTATGTATTCATAAATCACATGTTGTCACATTCGTATCATGAATGGACCATAATCATCTATATGTGCTTTATAAATCTCATGTCAAATCGATGACAAATATTACTTTTACAGAATGAAGGATTATTTTGAGAATCCTTATTATTCTCAATATCACGATAATGACGATTATAATTTCGTCTATTATCTCGTCCGCGTCCATTGATAAGTTCATAGTAGTAATTTTGTCTTCTTTCAGACTTATCGCATACTACTATCACATTCTCTAAAGGGAATGAGAATAGAGCAAATTCAATTGGACGAATTTTCAATTGTTTGCCCACAATCATTCATGGATTTGATCATGGCAAGGCATAGAAATTTTACCACTTCATGTGGGTGTAATTTCTTACAAACTCCATTAGAGTTGTAATCAAAATTTATTGTCTTTGTTTCTATATAAGATCAAAGTATAGAATAAAAGAGAAAATTACAGTAAAATATATACCTTAAATCCAAAATTTAATCATGAATAAAGTTCATGGAACAATTGACAATCATCATGCTCAATCCCAAATCTTCTATTCAATTGGTTATAGTCTCGTATTGATGACATGTTATGAAATAATAAGAGAAGAAGAAGAGTAATGCAAAGAAAAGTAGAGAGAGAGAATTCTTATTGATATGTGTTGAATTATAATGGAATATAACTCTTTATTTATAGGGAAAGGGTGACTTAACCACCAAATAATAATTTCTAGAATATTTTTAAATATAGACATTCATCATAAATAGAATTCTATTTATAACATAAAAAAGGTTTTTTCCTTTTGTTTGGTTATATGACTTGCCTCTTACAAGAGGAGAAAGCCCTTTAAATAGATTGTTTTCATAATATTCTTATCAAATCTAACATTCGAAGTTCATATTGTCATAATAGGAAATTAATTAGGGAATCTGAAAATTTAGCATATCTAGAGAAAACAGTAAGAAATTAATTTTGTTGCTTAATTGAACGTAAACTAAGAAGGCATAGATCGTGACTCTAGATCATGAAATATAGTTACTTAGAAACAAATGTGAAATATAACAACTACATTCCAAATAGGAGCAACAAAATATTGTGACCATCAAATTTGAGTTATTCGTAGTCAACTAATATTTTCATCGTAGAATTTATCTTAAGAAGTTTAACTATTAAAAGAATGGTTATCGTCACCTAATTATTTTTGTTTTAAGTGATTCATATTGTTGTTTCATTGTCCTTGTCAATATTACTTGGATTGCGACTATTAAATTAAATGACAATGTATGGATATTATCGTTGTAATAAGTAAAAGATCTTCTTTGAAATTTTCATGTCTCCAGTCGATTTGTCGTGAGATAAATCTACTGGATAAACCCTACTTTCACTTGAGTAATTTAATGATGATCATGACTATAAGGTTGATAATGATAACATCTACTTTTCTCTTTCCATGTAAGTAAATTGATGTTATCAAACAACCCATTTGCTTTTAATATTGAGATTAAGTTGTCGAATTTGAATACTATAAATTTGATTATTTAGTTGTTGTCTAGAATATAAACACTGAATAATTAATAGGCGAAATACATAAAAGTACATTTTTAAGTTGTGCTCAACGATCAGTTAAATATCTTAATTGAGGTCATTTCCAACTAAACACTTTATTTATTTATAAAAAGATCATCTAAACGACATGTCAGCCTCCATCGCATGGAATACACTCTGTAACAAGTTGGCTACCTAAAATTAAGTTTTTTCTTTTTTTCTTCCTAAAATAATATGACCCCACTTAATTTTCATACTTCCTCCTCTCAATATCAGGTTTTTTGCCAAGAGACCATCTTTTCTTCTTCTAACAAACAAGTGAGCCAAACACATTATAAAATATACACACAGACAGTTACACAGTAGCGAATCAATTTTCTTTTGAGAAGCATCTGTAGCAACAAAAATTTCATATTTTGATTAAAAAAGAAATGTCGGATCTGTAGAAACATGGCCAGAAGAAAAAGAGGAAGAGAAAAATGAAAAAAAGAAGAAGAAATTGAAAATGTGGCCAGTAGTACTAGTTCGATGGATTTCTACGAATCATTGAGTAGATGAAGGCGATAAATGTTGGGGTTGATTGCGTGAGATCTAAAAGGAGTTGATTTAGATAGAAAGGAAGAAGATGAATAGGGGTGGGAGTGGAAGTGGCGCTGGTTTTGGTCCGAAAGGAAGAAGATGAAGTTGGGGTTTAAGGGGGGGAGAGGTGAGGGGGGAGGGCGCTGCTTTGATTAAAAGTGAGGGATAAGGTTTTCTTCTTCTTTAAATTTATTTTCTTTTCTTTTTTTGTTAATTATATGTGTTAAGTTTTAGTTACAAATTACACGTGTCGTTCATTGATTGGTTTATTTGACACGTCATTGGCAAGTGTAATTCACGCATTTGGTCAGTTATACTCGGGCGTCTATTTGATTCACTTAACACTCACTTGAAATATCTAAATGATAAAGGGGTCAATTGAGGTGTCCGGTTAATCGTTGATGACAACTTAAAAGTGCGCTTTATGTATGTTGTCTAATTAATAGTTTTTTTTCACATTTATGAATCTGTATAATAGAGATGGATGATTAAACATAAAAATGCGTACAATTACATAAAATTGAATTAGATAAAAATTTGACTTGTATATTGTAAAACCTATTTATTTAATAGTTGTGTTGTGGTTGCTGACAGTGAATGTTGTTGTTGATAGTGGTACGATGATATTCGGTTAGAATTACACATATTTAGCATGATTTCTCCTCCCATATATCTTTTGGTTAAATGTTATAGTTTGCATGGTCAATGGTGTATTATCCGCTTATTACGTGTTTTGCATGTGTAGGATGTGAGTTTGAAGAAACGGGGTGATTCAGAACAAATTTGAGCAAAAAACATAAAGAACTGAAGAGCCTGGGGTGTCTCGCTCGCATCCTAACAGGCTTAGCCTTACAAGGAGCAAAGATAAACATATTCAAAAGCGAGTTTCTTTCTTCTTTGTATTTTTATTGTTAGTTATGAATTGTATTTTTATATATTATATAGTAGTTAAACTTCTACTACAGGGTTTGATGGAACTTAATATTAGATGAATTTTTTACTATATTTTATTATAATAGAGTTGTTTTACTCTTTATTATTCAATTTTGTGATTATTGTTGTTCTTATTGGCCCTCAATTAATTGTGCCTTATTATTATTGTATTGCTTGAGAAAGAATAGTTGATCAGGTTGTAGTTGAACATTGTCGCTCATATACATTTCAGAGATTTGATTGAGTTTAAAAGTGAGTTTAAAGATAATACAACTTTGACATGATCGTTATGAGTCGTTAGAAGAGCTAGAGTAGTTCGAGAGAATACTTCTTGTAAAATATCACTTCTTATAGAGAGATAATTGCTGTAAGTGAAGAACTCATGATCCGTAGAGAGTACTTCGGCAAGCTATAACAAATAAATTAAGAAGTTATTTTGATAATTAGAGCAATCACAACTCCATGCTCCTCAAATCTTTATTAGAACACCATTTTCATAGCTATTAGTAGTTGTTCCTGCTTTAATATTAGAAGTTAATTAGTTTAACCACCATATATGAAATCTTGACACTCTGAAAAGTTGACTGAAATTATTTTTCGGTGGTATTAAAAAGTTATAGTTAAAGTTGATTTTATGTGGGATTCGACCTCAAACTCTAAAATCGAATTATATATATCTGCAGTGACAGGTTAATTCCTTTCATAGGCATAGTTGGGCGTGATCTTTGGTATGGCAATTGTTATTGGTCCTTGATGCACGTCGAAGGTTGATGGTGAACACAACTTTAGTTTTACTACACAAGTCTTCAGGGCCTTGTGTAGACCTGATTGAATCAATATATCCCTTACTTGAACTTGCCACAAGCCAAAATTGATTCTTCCATCAAATTTTACTATATCAAACTTGATGCTTCCCATTGTAACTGTATCGCTGACCAATATCCATGGATGAAAAACACTTGCTTAGAACCTCGTTTGTAGCTCGTGAACAGCAAACCAGGTAAGTTTCTAGGAAAGAGAGGTGGGTCCGGCGTGACCACTTAATTGCCAAGTTTTTCCTAGCTAGAGCTTACCTAGACATGTACCTCCACACTACCAGACTTGATTCTAACCGCCAGAATTCACCACAAGCCTCGATACTCAAATTGCACCAACTTCCCCTTCTACAAGCTTCTTGAACCAGAAAATCTTTTCTGATGTGGAAGATCAGCCAAAGCTGCGACCACAGAGCATACTAAGATCCCCCCTCAAGCTAGGCGACCTCGCTCTGATACCACTTGTTGGGAAAAAAATGACACTTTCCCGTAAACCCCGAGATCTCCGCCCCTTTTGTAAAGAGAAAAATTGAGAAATAAAAACAACACAAGAATTTAACATGGAAACCCAAAACCGGGATAAAACCACAACCGTTGTCAAAAGACAACAACCGACCACTATGTGAAAAATTCTTACAATCACATATACCTCAGTACATTCTCCTAGCAAACAGTGTTAGAAATGCATTCGGTTTGGTACATTTGAAAACATAACTTAAGCCCCCTTATATAGGCAAGCATCCAAGCTACTCTTCAATATTTTTCCAATGTGGGATAATGACCCTTCTCATTTTTAGGTAAAATCCCAACAGGATTCGACCTCAAACTCTAAAATTCGAATTATATATATCTGCAGTGAAAGGTTAATTCTTTTCATAGGCATAGTTGGGCGTAATCTTTGGTATGGCAAATTGTTATTGGTCTTTGATGCACGTCGAAGGTTGATGGTGAACACAACTTTAGTTTTACTACTCTATATATGATTTTATAGTATAAGTTCAATGTATTAACAACGTAAATAATATTTACATAATCATGTCACTTATAAGGTAATTATATATAAAATTTTTTGAGAAGTGCTAACTGACAACCAGATAAATATTAGTAGCTAACATGCTATATATAATACTGCTTAAACACTGCTGATGTAAAATAAAATTTTCCACTATTAGGAACCTTGTGGAAATTAAGATATACTTCCTTCACGTCTAGTTTCGCAGGGGTTAAAGCTGTTGATATAGAGGTTATGGAGACCTTTTTTTTTCTTCCCGTAAATCCTACTTTCACTCCCGTTTAATCTAAGTTCTATTCCGCATTAATTATAATATCAGATATTTCTGGACGAGAGGGGTTGCTCTGATGGTAAGCAACCCCCACTTTCATAGGTTGTGAGTTCGAGTCCCCCAAGAGCAAGGTGGAAAGTTCTTGGAGGGAAGGATGTCGGGGGTCTATTTGGAAACAGCCTCTCTACCCAAGGGTAGGGATAAGGTTTACGTACACACTACCCTCCCCTGACCCACCAAGTAGGATTATGCTGGGTTGTTGTTGTTGTTGTTGTATTTCTGGAGGAACTCTAATATGTTAGATATATAAGTAAATATTTCTCAAAAAATATGAGCAACTACAAACCTTATAAAATACTAAGGAAAATGATCGTCTCCGCTTTAATATTATTCCAAGCCAAACACAACTGAATAAGAAGTCCAAAAATTTTATTTTGTGATTTTCTGAGCTTCTCAATAAATTTTGTTAGACTCTCCGAATATCAAAATAATAAATATTTACTATTGACGTCAGATAGCTCCCAGAGTTCTCCCAAACACTTCAGTAGGCATTATGGAAATCCCAATGAAGTGATTCAGGAGAACTCTAGGGGAAACCTGACCTTTTTTTACTTGATCTTCCACTCCTAGTTGATAGAAAATGATATGCTGCTCCATGGATTGGAAATCTTACCTATTATAGAGAAGCCAAGAATATAATTCACGTGGCTAACATGGGTAGTTTTAACATATAGTAATATTCCGAGGCGGACCTACACTTAGGGTAGGAGGTCACCAATTCCCGATAATTTCGATATATATATATATATCTTAAATAATAAGTATATATTTTATTGTTATCCTAAGACTCAAAGCCTATATAGCTACAATGCTTGATTTGGGAGGTGGGGGAGGGGAACAACTTGACTTTTATTCGGTAGTGGTGCTCTTGCCACCTTCAAATATTGAGTCTACCTCTATTTATATTTTTGATACAGTTAAATTTTTTTATAACATATTCGTTTGTTTTGAATATTTTTGGATGTTATAGCCAAGTGCTATTACAGAAAATATATATTATAACATAATATGAAAATTAGTTTTGAAAAAAACTTGACTTTTATAGTGAAGTGTTGTTATAGAAGAATGTTGTTAAAAGGGTCTGGCTGTACCAAGAAAACAAAGAAAATACATTTTGGACAAATTGAATCTGGTCACAATTGTGGGTTGAATGCAAGAAATGGAATCATAATTTTGTAACAAGTGACCAAAAATCTCTCAACCTTTTGCTACATCGATGTAGAAGTTTCTGTTTCAGACTATGCAGAAAGTTCTCACAAAATATAACGATAGGTTACAGTCTTTCTATTGGGGGCTTCAATGAATTAGCGAAGTTAAAAAATTTAAATTTATTACAAGGATAATGAATAAGAATATTACTCCACCTTTTGCCGCTAAAAAATAGTGCACTGTAGATAAATTAGAGAAAAGCAAAATGATAGTAGCTTTTTCCCTTTGATTCTCATCCTTCATCTAGCCTATAAATTGGCCTAAATTCAAAAATCACTATCTTTTGCATCCATTTTTTTTAATTTTTGTTTCCTTTTATTGGAACCTTACCTTAGTTTTGCTACTACATTTAGTTTTATGGTAGTAAAGAACTTGCAAGCAAATAAATAGATTACGTAGTTGCAACAAAAAAAAATTGACAATAATGTTCAATTATCACTATAAATAGTAGCACCATAGCTATAATAGCGTGTTGATCAGGTTTCCCAAAGAGTTATCTCAAATCACTTCATTGAGTTATTATTCCCTTTATTAAGAGGAAATCTACCCTTTACTTTAGTGTTTGGGGGATCTCCCGAGGTTACTAGGTTCTATCATACAATGGCCTGTCTCGTTTTAAGAGGTTGTTTCCATAAGAAATTTATTTATGAATAGTAAATCTTTAATCACCAGGGTCGGATAACTGCGAAACATTTCTTCCAAATCTTTTCTTTTCCTTAATTTCTTTTCAATTTGGATGACTTAGTTCTAAAATTATGAACTATACCTCCTTTATAAAAGTGTTTGAAAAAATTCTTTTCTCCAAGGCATTCTCAAACATTTCAAAGCAACCATTGACAGAACATACAGAAAGAGATTTTGCCTCAAAACAACACATCCTATATCAAAGCCAACCTGCCTAAGCCTTAACAAGATAGACCCATCTAAAGTATAGCGAGCACAAACTAACAAGAAACTCTTGCAATATTTCCCAAGCAAAAATGAAAAGACAACAAAAGGCACACCACCTATATCTAACAATTTTGATCCCTTTTCTAACATTAACAGTAGGAATATGGACAAAATGAAGTTTTGTTCTGTCAGTGATCCTCTTTCTACTTCTTGAGGGGGTACTACTTTCCTATCACATCTGATCTTGCAGAATTACCGCTTCCATTCTGCTCGAGTCATCTTATCTGAAATGGTAAAGGCAAAAGTCAATCGCATAACATCAAGTAGAAGCATTGCATATGGATATGGTATGCACTAATAATTAGAGGATACTAAATGAAAAGGAAGCTAAGATAAACTTGAATCCAAATTCATGGGGTTTGCTATTCCATTGGATTAACGGTATTGCTCCAGGATTAGTCAAGGAAGAGCTGATCTACTTGAATGGTTTCTTTTTATCAGGAGCTGAGCTACTTCATTATAAAGCAGAGAAATCTAATAAAGAGGTTGCCGATACATGCATTAGTCTTTTAATAAAACCGTAGCACAATTTCTATTGTTAAAGCTTAAAGTTTATTGATTTCAGTCAATAATGCACAAGTGGTATTCTGGTTAAAGGATCTTGTTTGTTTGTTTTAATAGCCATACTCCGTAGAGCGAGCTAATCAATTGAGAATTCAACTTTTATCAAAGGGCACCAGTTGGCACTTAAAAATACTCACCAGTACCATCCCTTGAAGACGATAAAGATCTATCGATCTTGATTCCTTCTTTTGCACTAGCTTGGACCAGCCTCTGCACCCGCGGTGATGAACTCAGTTTTCCATTCATAGGGGATGGCAAAGAATGACGTCTGCTTAGGCCATTCTTCTCGGACACGTCTTGCCCAAACCTTGGTGAGGCTTGCTCTTTCAACTTAGCCTTAGCTGACTTTGTTGGAGCCATATAGCTGGGCACCTTTCTTGCCGTAGGCGTACCTGCATCTACATCATGCCTTGCAGGTAAAGAAACTCTTCTGTTAGTCATGTTACTCTCATTTCCTTCATTGTCATGGTTAGTGCGAGAATTGTCATTTGCGACAGGAATATCCCCTCTGTTATAAGTGATTGATTTCTGATGCATATCAGATGGAGAAAAACTATCAGCAGCGTCAGAAATAGATTTCTGAAGAGTATCAGATACAGAAAGGCTATCCAAATGAGTGATAGTATCATCCATCACTAATGTTTCTGGAGGTGTCTCCACATTAGTAGAATGTTCTGTTGTCCCTTCTAATCTTTTCAACGGTTCACCAGATGTCATGCTCCCCTCAGGAACTAGAATAGTTGATGTTTTGTCATGATTTTGCTTTTTCCTCTCAGTGTCAGCCTCAGACTGAACAGGTTTTTCCAATATAGGGCTGGACATTTTCTTTAAATTATGCTTTACCTTCTTAATCTCATTTCCTGGATTCTGAATAACAGAGTTTGTCAAAGGACTTGATTTCTTCTTTTCTGACCCCGAACTGGAAAGATTTGAACCATTCTGCATCTTTCTAGAAAGTACTTTCCGTCCATTGTGCTTTGACGCAATGTCTGCTTCAACCTTTTGATGCTTTGTTTTTGAAAGTGTTTTTGGTTTAGACCGTGGTCGCCAAATATGTGATAAAGTCCAACGGACTAACCATTCCTGACTAGAATTTGGTTCCTCTGGACCGTATTGGAGGTGTAGAGGCATTACAGTAGGTGATGAAGCAAGTAGCTGAAATACACCACATGACAAGCATTTATTAATTACTGTATCAGTAAAACTAGTAACAACGAAGAGAAGACGAGATAAGTGATTCTTTCAACAATGAATGAAGACTTTTGCAATCAATGCTTGAAATTTCTTGATTTTAGCAATAAGAGGAGTTTGCATGTCTGATTAATGTATGCAAAACATCAAAATCTGGGTAACTGCTTTCTGGTTATTTACATTTTACGGATAACCACTTTTCACGTCTGCATCCCTCTAGGTCAAACACAGTAACAAAACGAAAAACCCTTGGTGCGAAAAAAATAGCAAGAAGTAGGATGCTTACCTTTGTGGTGAATTCATTCTTGAATAGCACCTGTGCTAATTTGGATGCATTATTTCTCTGATACTTCAATTGTTTGGCATCCTAATGATGAAAGGTACCATCAAAAACTATAACCATTAAGCAAGTTATAGCAAAACAATTAATATGGTACATTGAACACCCTTAGCAGCATAAATTGTGAGAAATTTGGATTCGTGGATGATGTAATTTCAAATCAAAATAAGTTAGCGACATTAATAGCTTATTTGGCCAAGCTTCTAAAATTAGCTTATTTTGAGAAGTGCTTTTTTTCAAAAGTACTTTTGGTGAGAAGTAGTTTGTGCTAATTTGAAAAGTACTCTGAGCATGAATTAGTGTTTGATCAAGCTTTTAAAAAGTACTTCTAAATGTATTTTGCTCAAAAGTGCTTTTCAAAAGAGTGTTTTGGGGAGAAACTACATTTTTCTACTTCTACTCAAAAGCACTTATTTTCCTTCTAAAGGCTTGGCCAAACACTTCAACTTTAAAAAAAAAAAGTATTTTTGGCCTCGGAGAAGATTGGCCAAACAGGCTATAAGTCAATTTAGCAGTTTACCTGTTGTCCAAGTCCTCGTTTGGTTATCACTTCACAGCCAATACTGGAACACCTAACAATCTGCCCACGTACATGTGCTTGAAGCTTGACAATACCATGTATACAGTATAATGTAGCCACAGCTTGCCTTCTGACAAGATGGCCACGTATGGCAGCTTGTAGCCTTATAACGCCCTTGAGCCTAAGAAATTCTCGACGAGCCTTCAGAGAGACCATGTTGCCATTAGTACAGGGTTAAATGTTCAAGTTAAATTAGAAATGAGCAAAATTGCACAGAACAAGTTCTTAAACATCAGCAGCAGCAAGATCATGCCAAAGTGAAGTAGCCAAGTGATTGAACATAATGAAGACAATCAATAAGACCTTCAAGGGGTAGCAAGAAACACATATATTCCCTCCATCCCAATATATCTGATGCACTTGGGTATGGTGTTTATGAAAGAAAGAAAGTAAGACTTTTGAAACTTATTTGTAAAACAAGCTATTCATATTATTGTGGCTATAAATCATCTCATTAACGGTAAATGGAAAGTTTAATGTTAAATTATAAAAGAGTATAATTTTGCTTGGGACAGGCCAAAAGGAAATGCATCACATAAATTGGGATGTAGGGAGTATACGCAATGAGAAGATGCAAAGTTGGCCACTTTGGGATGTTTGGACTTTGGAGCAACTGGTGACCCCAGTTTGTTGGTAGTAAAAGTACTCGGTGATGATAGTCATTTACAAAGATTTATGGCTCAAAAGAAATCTTATTTTGCGCAAGCACGCAAAACATAAACATCCAGTCTCGTTATACTTATATCATATAATATCCATGGCAACATTTTAGCTGGCAAGATAAATTAGAAAATAAGTACAAGACAGAAGAAAATTTCCGGATTTCCTCCCACCTCCTGCACCCTTGTGAAAAAAAAAATGTTTGCATATATAAACACTCCTAGCCAAACATGGATAATTTGCGTAAGCACACAAAACATAAACATCCAGTCTCGTTATACTTATATCATATAATATCCATGGCAACATTTTAGCTGGCAAGATAAATTGGAAAATAAGTACCAGACAGAAGAAAATTTCCGGAGTTCCTCCCACCTCCTGCACCCTTGTGAAAAATAAAATTGTTTGTATATATAAACACTACTAGTCAAACATGGATAATTGCATAATGTCTTAGTTTCATTTGAACTATGAGAAAAACTAGCACGTGCAACGACTTTCTAGTCTCTTAACGTCAAACAATATTTTCTGTCTCTAACCATTCTAACAGAAAATCAAGACCTATTCATGCATGTTGCTGGATGTACAATACAAATGCATTAAAGAAGAAACAGATTGAACAGCTCGCACATTTGTTAACCACAAGAAAACAAGCTGTTAGAATATGTAATAGTAGAACCCTAATCCAATGTGTATAAGGAGTAGCCTAATCCAATGTTTATTAGGAGTAGGATAGGTTATGTGTATATATATAGGGCTCATTGTATCATGTTTAATATCAATATATGTTTTTCTCTCGTACTTTCTCACATGGTATCAGAGCCTTTTCCCAAACCAAATAACATGTTTGGAATGGACGAAACAAGGGCATCAACTTGGAATCAATAGATCGCCACAAAATACTGCATAATTGAGCATCAATCTTCTCCCAATGTGCTTTGGCTTTTTCATCTCCGTCACTAGACTCCTTGGTTAGATGATCCTGAACACCTTGGCCTTTACACTACAACTCGACAGACGAAGCCCAAGCTAGGTAGTTTGAACCTCCCATTAAAGGTTCTGAGGTAATCATAATACCGGAACTGCCAGAACCCTTAATGGGAGGTTCAAACTACCTAGCTTGGGCTTCGTCTGTCGAGTTGTGGTGTAAAGGCCAAGGTGTTCTGGATCATCTAACCAAGTAGTCTAGTGACGGAGATGAAAAAGCCAAAGCACATTGGGAGAAGATTGATGCTCAATTATGCAGTATTTTGTGGCGATCTATTGATTCCAAGTTGATGGCCTTGTTTCGTCCATTCCAAACATGTTATTTGGTTTGGGAAAAGGCTCTGATACCATGTGAGAAAGCACGGGAGAAAAATATATATTGATATTAAACATGATACAATGAGCCCTATATATATACACATAACCTATATTTTTACTTTTCAATTCCGACCACTTTGAAGTTTTTCCGGCATCTACAGTGATTTTTCCGGCATCTACAGTAATTCCGGCAAAAACAGTATTTCCTTCATCTGTTTCAGCAAGTTTTCAACGATGTCTTTGGGACTCGATGCTTTCGGGTCTAGAAACCCGGGTTCGATGTTAACTACATATGTAACAAGCTCGGTACATATAATTTATATGCACCAGCTTGAGGGGGAGTGTTAGAATATGTAATAGTAGAACCCTAATCCAATGTGTATTAGGAGTAGCCTAATCCAATGTTTATTAGGAGTAGGATAGGTTATGTGTATATATATAGGGCTCATTGTATCATGTTTAATATCAATATATATTTTTCTCCCGTGCTTTCTCACACAAGCATAGCACAGTAAAAACTATGAAAGTAACTCGCTACCGCAATATTAAAGTGCAAGTGGAAAAATACCACAAGATAGAAGCTTGCAGAAGAAAATAAACATAATTCAATATCGTAATTGTGATAAAGAACAAAGAGAAAACCAAATACATTTTAGGACAGCAGGTAAATCTTTACGGTTAGAGTAATTACCAGATAACCCCTAAAAATAGCTTGTGTCTTCGTAGCAGCTTCCTCAAGCCACATTTTCTCAGTATCCTCGGGTAAGGTAAGACATGTATTTTGTTCATCTTCATCTAGCTTCATAGAAGGGAGACTCACCTCATCAGTGACCCCTCCTTTATCAAGGTTTGAGTCCTCTTTTATTCCACCAGCACTACCAGCAACTGACTCAGATATCAAAGGCGGAGGGACAGACAAACCAGATAATGCCGCATTGGTGGAAATTACTGACGCTTTCTCATTTGAAGATTTCTTTAAAGAAAGAAATATAAAGTATAATACCTTATTAGAAATTACATGAATAAAATAATCCCCAAATAAAAAAGAGGGGTAAGCTGCATGAACATGTAATACTTGTGGAAAATCCTTCTCAAAGAAATATTCTTTCCAAGGGGCTCAATTCAAGTTTATTGCATCATGATAATAGTTTTACTTTGTTGCAGCATGTCACCAGTGACCGTAGGCATTAACATTAGGGCAAAAGACAAGGTTTGTTTTGAATGGTATACACAACAGTAATTTGACAGCTCGCCTTATGGCTTGCTTCAAAAGATGTCCACTATCCTAAAAAAAAAGTACTATCATGGGTTACGCCATTAGGGGCGAACCTAGAGCATTGAATATGGGTTCCCAGGAACCCGGTAACTTTTGCATAGACCATGTATTTATATTAAGAAATCTACTAAATCTTTATAAATATCTAACTGTTAAGCCAGTTATTATTGAATATTAATTTGAAATTACGGTAGGAATCCAAAAACTTCAAATACTGGATCCGCCTCTGTAGGCCATACAAAGGTGTTATCATTAAGAGCAACAATATTACATTTCTCAATATAAACCTATTCCACTTCAATTCTAAAAGGATCAAAAAGTAGCTAGCAAGTTTTGAATACACTAAATATTAAAAATGTACTACCAAATTTACACAGGCATATATAAACCAAAGGCATAACCAAAGCAAACTTCAATTTGAAACAAAATTGAATCGTCTATCTCACTTTTGATGTGCTAGATTTGGAAGACTTTCTCCCTGCCAGCAAAGACCTGAACCATTTTCCAGGAGATTTTCCCATAGTAATAAGTTTGACGTTTGACGCCTAAGAACTTTGTGATAGAAAGCCTGGAAGTTTCAAAAGAACGTTATATCCGGTAAGCACATGCAAATTTGCAGCAATAAGTTGGCATAGAAGTAATATAATCCCTTAATGTGGTTTAAAATGTTCATTTATGGTTTCATTTTCCTTGAACCAGAGCACAATAGTGCTTCTGCATATATAAATGTGAAGTAGCATAATGAAAGTTTAGATTTCCGACACAAAGCCTACTATCAGTGATCAATTTTTATGACCTAAAAGAGGATTCATTGTTAATATATCCTATTTTGAAGGACCTAGAGCCTAACGGGGTTATCGCCATGCCTACAAATAAAAGAAGAAAAGCAAAATAGAACAATAAGAAGTTTCTGAGAAACACGTGAAAAGGCCATGTTATATATTCACGAATTCAGCACCTATCCAATGGAAGCCTCCAAACACAATCTCTTCCAGAAGAGAAGAGAAGAGAATCAGATGCTTTGCAAACTGGATGAGTGTAATAGAGAAACTTCCTTCGTATAAGATTGTATTCCCTTCCTCTTTTGTGGTGTGTTTGAGAGCGGGGAAGGGAAATCTTTACGTACTCTATGCCTGGTAGTCACCTATAAAACATTGAACAGTAAGTTCTTTGACATTATCTTACTTGCCTCATAAGTGAGAAACTACATCTGCAGATCACTTTTAGTGATTACTGTTTGACTTGCAATAAAAAGAATAAAACCAAACTATAATAAGAACTCTTACGGGCCTTGGGGCATATTTAATTAAAGCTGTCCACGCTTCCATCAGAAACAGTTGGATCAGGATATCAGATTTTGTGCTCAAATTAGTACCCCTTTATATAATAATTATCCAGGGATGTTTATATTTTACACTCTAAAACTCCTTAATCACAGTTGATCAGGCAGAATTTCAGATATCCAATTCACTGATTGGAGGCAGAGACAAATTTCCATTGCAACAGTTAAGAAGTTTCAATGTCTCAGTATGGGACTACACAGTGTTGTCGAAACACGCTTAAGCCTTGAAGCGAGGCGCAGAACATGTTGAGCACTTCGCCTCGCTTAGCAGGCGCTTAAAGCATACTTTTCCTTGCGAATGAGCATAATCATGAAGAAGCGCACATTAAACAATTGATATTTCACTTTACAGTAATTCTTTTTAATTTCTTTGTCCGTATAATTGTTATTCCTGCTTATAATCACTAGTCTTGGACTACACATATATATATTTGTACTCTTTCTCCATTTGCCCCTTTCTTCTTAACGCCCACGCTTTATTTGCACTTTGAGCCTTTGATATATTGTTATAGATAGAAAGGTTCATGGTTCATTTCAATGGGGGAGTGGGATATCAATTATCAAAGACCCTCATCAACTAAACCTAGTGCTTTGTGCCAAATTCAAAACTAAGAAGCGTCATTCGCCAACCCATGCCAAAGCCCAAGCAGTGTTATGCAGCATAAAAAAATTGAGACTAAAAACACTCTGTTAGATTGGAATGTTTCCTTCGTCGAAAGAAAGGTTATGAGCTGCCAATCAAATAAGAGATGATTCTACCAGAAGCATCTATCATTTTCCCGAGGCTTCCATTTCACTCCAACCAGGATATATTAAGAGATACCATATCTAAGCTTTGTCCGCTCTTAATTCTCAAGATCCTTCTAGTTGAAGAATTATCATTGAAATAAAAAACCTATTCCTACCATGCTCAAAAACATACTTCCATAAACCTTTTGTTACTTCATTAATATATCTCTCAAGCTCTAACTATAATGTAAAACTCAAACAATGATCATTGTTATAGCGTATTCATTGGGGGGAAAAAAGCAATACAAATGGATAAAGAAGAAGCCTACAAGGTGATACTTATTTTAAGACGGTAGTGACCATGCTAGCTTGCGTACAACTTGACTATTCGAACAGGTACCTAATATTTCCCACTAGCACTGGTACCAAATAGCTCTGTCCAACAAGGCTTAGGCAGATAGAAAGAAAGTACCTATTGTGGGATTTGAAATTTTCACATATTTATTTCTAAAATTTAGCAAGTGTAACCATATTTGAAAATTAAAATTAAAAACTAAAAGAAAAGTAACACCCTATAGCACAAAACTCCATCACCAAATCACTCCAGGCATATCTTTGAGCATACAAAATTTCCAATTAAATCAGAACCCCAAATGCAAAAATGTGGAAACAGTTAAAGTGTACACAGATTAACCCTAGCACATATAAGTAACAAATATAACTATTAATATCTAACAATGACAGTATCACAACAATGTAGTTCAGGTTTAACCATTACCTTCGACGTAAGCTCAAGAAGCCAACATTTTAAATTACCATTTAATGTTCATTGGATCTAGAACTTACCTCAACAGAAAAAATACTGTAACTTCAAGAAAAACCCTTCTTTAGCTGCAAAAAATAAAAATGAGTTCTACATAAGAACTGCAAAAAATTAAAAGGGTCATGAGAAAAAGTGCAAAAAAAAAAAAGACTTTAAGCAGCTAAAGAATTTAACTATATATTTTACTGAAAGATCTGAAAAAGAGTTTTCAAGAAAGAGAGAGGTTTTAGCTTTTACCATTTTTTTCATGTTGAAAGAGTAGAGAGAGCCAAGCGGCACTTAGCAGGGTAAAGTATTTTGAAAAGCACCTGAAAATTGGTACACTACAGCAGTACTGCCTTCTGTATTTGTTTTTGCCTGTTTCAGTTTTCAAGATTTTGGAAATTACCCAAAATGTTAAAAACTGAATGTTGTCATCCAAAGAGGTTTCATTGGGCTTAGTTGGGGGGTTTTTGTTGGATCATTACTCTCGATAGCTTTGACCCAAATGATTGAGATGTAGAGTTTGGGCTTATTTTCACTTTTAGTCCGTATTAGAAACTATTTATATTTATAATCGAAAAAATATATATAATTTATATAATTTTTGAATATAATTATGAGCACGTAATTTTTTCCTCACTTAAATTACTCATATAAAATTTTTAAAGTTAGGATTTTCCTTTATTTATGAGAATTTCAGAATTTAATTGCACAATTATGTGTTTGTTTGCATTTTGAGTGCATTTTAATTCATAAAAAATAAAAATAGCACATTTTGCATTTAGGATATCATTTTTAACATTTCATGTTCATTAATTAATTAATAGCACAAAAACGAAAAATAATAATAAAATTGGTTCTTTTTGCATTTTTACTTTTGAATTTTCAAATTTATCTTAATTTCCTTTTAAATTATGAGTTAGTTAATTTTGAAATTTTATTAGTTTAATTTGTAGAATAAACTAGGTCTTTATTATTTTTAATTTTTGTATTCAACCAAAATCAAAAATATATAAAATAAATAAGAGAAAAAGAAAAGAAATTGAAAAAATGGCCTAGATTAATAGACCAATTTTGGGCCAGTTCTAATTAAATACCATGCCCAAAACACCCCAACCTAGTCCCAATCCCAAAGCCAACCCGGTCCAAGCTCCACGCTCAGGCTAAACGACGTCGTTTCATGGTTTTAATCACGACCGTTGGATCTCATCAATCCAACGGTCCGGAACTAACGAGGTTTTCGAGTATAAAAATGTTGGAAGCCCCCACCCACCCCCAAACTATTGCCTCTCATACCCCCTTGTTAATTCCGGCGTAACACCACCACCCTCCGCCGTCCGTCGCCGGCCGAAAATCACCTCTGCCGGCGGCGATGCTCCGATGGCCTCCAAAAGAACAACAGCCCACCTCCTTGACCTCCTCTTTCCATTTCTGCCATTGGCGTTCCTCAAACATCAACCAATCTCGTCGAATATTGGTTTGATTTGACAGTTGCTCTGCCTCCCACGGCGGCGCCGATGCCAATCGCCTCCAAACTAACACCCTAGATTCCCCTAGCCTGCCTCACCCCCAGATCTGTAAGTCTCATGCCTCGAATCAGTGCCTAGCCCCTCGAATATCAATTTGAAAATCCCGCCAAACCTCACCATCCTCCAAACCCTTCCAAAATCATACAGTGTGGTCTCTTTGATCCCCTCTCCCCTAATCTCAAACTAACCTCCCTCAAATCCAACCAAAACCTCTCGAATCCTAAATCTAAGGTTCCTGGTTGAAGCCCAAAGGAATTTTGGCCTGGCTCGGATTTCTCAGTGTTCGATTGATCCTCAAATGAGGTTATTTGTTTATTTTTGGCAAAATAGGCAAATAATATTATTTGGGATCAGTTTCGAAAGGACATCCGACTAGAAGACCAAAATCAGTAAGGTTTCTTTCAAATGATGTTAACTGATTTAGAATTTTGATTGATTTTTGTTCTGTTGATCCTGCTTTATTTTAGTTTTAAATTTTGGTTTAATTTTTGTTCTGCTTCAATTTTTCTATTGGTTTGATTTTGTATTTGGTATCGATTGAATGATTGTTGCTGTTAATTTGAGTCCAATTTCAAGTTTGTTTGATTGCCACTATCGATTAGTTCATTGATTGTTTGATTTAATTTTCATGATTAGTTAGATTGTTTAATTTTTAGGATTTGTTTAGTTATAGCTATTTGATTCCATGCCCCTGGATAAATAACCGTGGTTAGTTGACCAAGGTAAAAGGACTGGGATTGGGTTTAACTAGGTTAGTAATTCAGAATCCAATTAAGGGTAGTATAGGTAATTTAATAAAAGGAATCCTGCAAATAACTGAAATTGAAAACCCTTGGAACTTTCTAGATGGGGTTCCAATTAGAATTTTAGGGATTTAGTGGTATAACTTGAGTAACAAGCAAGAATTCTAGGGACTAAATAGTTGAAGATTGAGGGACCTAGGCTAAAAATTAAATCTGAAATGGCTGCCCTAAGTTTTGCCTATAAAAAAAAAGGCATATCCTTGCCTTGTTTGGGAGAGTTTTTTTTTTGGAGAGAGTTTTGAGGGGAGAGTTTTTGGAGAGGTTTTTTTAAAAGTAAGGAGAGGCATAAAATACCTGTAAAATAGGCACTGAACATCAAGCAATAAAATTGAAACAAAACCACTGTTCCATTGCATCTTAGAGTGATTTCGAGCTTCCAGCTTATCCAGGGATAAAAATGGTTTAGGTCTGCTGGTGATTTTGGTAATCAAGGGTTTAGGGAGTCCCTGAAGTTTATTTTTAAGTCAATTTTGAGTGTAGGCTGCTATACTTTGTTTTCTGGGTTTAAAATCGATCTGATTGCTGTTGTGTGCTATTGACTACCTAACTGAATCCAATTGTACTTCATTTGTGTCATTTTTCTAGGTACGCACCATGTATCTCTCGCAGCTTTGGAAGTAAAATAAATTGCAGCATGATCATTTGTTTGATATTTGTATTTTATTTCATATAGTTTCCGGAATTTTAGTAGATTGTCATTTGTAACTAATAGGACTGTTTGGACTGTCTTGGACTGTTTAATAGACACATTCAGCAAATTCACGTCAACTTAGTAAATTTAGTAATTTTTTCCAGTTTTCAACCCTCGGTCATATATGAAGTTTAGCTGCTGTTAATATCCAGGAAATCAATGTGTTGTTTCATTAGTAGATAAGTGATTGACGGAGTATGAGTTTCGAAATTACAAATCAGCATGTGATGTGATTTGTTTAGGCGTCGATTTATTTTGGTTTACTGAAATAATTAAGCCTAATGAGGTCTGAAATTCAGTGTTATAAAGTTTAGAAATAAAAATCAATATTTCAGTGTAGATATGCCACTATTGGCTTATGACAAGTGCAAAAAATTAATTTACAGTCATTGAACATTTCTTGCATGACGTTGGATTAGGTTCATGTAATTCCATTGATTGTGTATTTCATGTGTGTAGCAAAATTAAGGATCAACACATTCTGATTCAGTTACATCATTGTTATCTGTTTATACAAACTATTAGTAGATCCAAATAAAGTCAGTAGAGTTGAGCCAATTGTATAACAATAAGCCATGAAGTGCTCAGTCTTGAGTTAAGGCATTTTTTTGTTGAATTGTAGACCATTTAGACCAATTTCGAAGCCCAAAATGATAGAGGCCTGAACTCCCATTTGAAACTATTGGTTCAATTTTGCAATACGATTTTGGGCCTTCCAAGTTAAGCCGCAAATTCAAATTAAGAGGTTTCCCTCTTGTTTGAATTTGGATTTAATCTGGAGACCCCAATTCCTTGAATGCTTTTAATAGTAGTTACTAATGATGTTAATTAATTAGGCCTTTAAAGACAATACCTAATAGAAAATAATAGTTCCTTTAGGATGTCCATTAAAATAATTTGAATGTGCCGCGCCAAATAAAATCACAAATTGTGTGGCCTCTCACTTATATCTTTTAAAATCCTTAGACCTCGGGACGTGCCATTTATCGAATTTTCATGGTCTCCCGCGAAGTTTTCAACGTGTTAGTCGTTTTAGGCGTGCATTTAATAAAACTACTTTCTTAAATGCGGGTGCGCATTTATGTGACCCAAATCCAAATCTCAACAGTATTAAAAGTATGTCAAAAATGACGGGTGCATTTATGTGACGTAGTTTGAGATGCATTTTAATACTGTTGAAATTTTCCTAAAAAATTCAATTAAAAGTGGTAAGTAATTTTAAAATTGCACTATAGGATAAACATGTCAAAAATCAGATACTTAGCCAAATATGATAGTTTAAGAGACCGTGCTAGAACCACAGTATCCGAGGGTGCCTAACACATTTCCTTGGGTTAACAGAATTCCTTACTCAAGAATTTCTGGTTCGCAGACTTCAAGGGAAAGTCGAAAGTTTCCTCGATTGGGATCCAAGATAAACCGGTGACTTGGGACACCAAAAGCCAAACCTATCCCAAGTGGCGACTCTGAAATACATAAATAATCCCAATTCAAATATTATTACTTTAAATGAAAAAACTCCCCTTATACATTTATCCTTCGGGGTAGGTGTGTAAAAAAAGAGGTGTGACAATAATGTACAATTTTTATACAAAAAATATATATTTTTTCTGGCTATTATTTTGAGAGCGGCTATACAATATCGTAAAAGTAGCACGGTCTAGCAAGTTTTCGGATTGGTTATTCAAAAATAGCTAGGTTTTACCTAGCCAATGAAAAATAGCTACTATTTTGCTGCAACAGAGATCGGTCCAGCATAATATACTGGAATTCGGTGCACCTGTATATGAACTTCAGCATATTATGCTAGACCGGTATACTTTGTTGGCTCCAGTATAATATACTAGAGATTGGAGTACTTGTGCTCCAAACTCCAGTATATTATGTTGGCCGATGTATTATACTGGAATTCCAGTATATTAGACTGAAGTTCCAGTAGAATATTCTGGAATTCCAGTATATTATGTTGGAGTATTTTTCCGAATTTTTAATAGTGTTTTCGTTCAAATTTATCTTTACATAAAAATTGGTTAAATTTTAATTACTTTTGAAATTGAACTATTTTAGAACAACCACTTATAAATCTTGCTATTTTTGAATTTCTCTCTACACGTTTTCCCTCAGATTTTGGCCCAATATTGTAACTTTACAAGCTAGTCCTTCTTCATCTTAATTACTTGATCACCGATCAACATTTTCTTTTTTAAACAATTTTGAATTATTTTCGATATGTCAGAGATAGTCTATCTACCTTTACGCGGTTGGAATAAGTTATGTATATAGGCTATCATCCTCAAGTATCATTCATGAAATTACATTGAGTATGTTTTTGTTAATTACTTAATCACCAATTCAAGATTTCTTGAAAGCCTCAATTTAGAAAGGGATATTTACATAAATAACCGGTTGAATTTACTGTTAACTTTTGTTGGCCAATACAAATAAAATATATATTGATTACAAATAATTGTACACATATTATACGTGAATTGTATATATTATATCTGCCAACTATTTTTAATGAAATAGTTAAGCATATAGTTATTTAGGTTAATTCTTCATTTAGTGATCTATATTCATCCGTATGTAATGTGAAAGTGACGTACAAAATATTGTCATCACTTAAATCATATAAATTGAACACGTAGAAGACTATACGGAATAAATTAAAGTTGATCTCTCTATGATTCGAGAGTTCTCAATAGAAATGTCCAGAGTCTCTAGGATTACATAACCAATTTATGTTGCATTTCCATGCTGGGACTTCAAATCTTCAATATTACAATTTTAAATCGAAGTTTCATGCTACGAGTTTGAAATTTGTGATTTTTTCAAACAAGATTATCAGCTAAAGCTTTTTATATAATTTAAGGTTTTGCTTGAACATAATTATGAAAGATTTTTGAAACTACTCGTATGAAAATATATCCAAAAGTGTAGAAAAAGGTATTAATTCTTTAAAGAATTGAAATTTGTTTTACATAAAAGCTAGTCGCACACCACATTTCTTGAAATATTGAATTTGTCTATGAAAAATGGCCACATCCGTGGACAACCAAAGTTATAAAAGTGAGACAGTTTGAAACAAATAAAGTAGAAAAACTAAGCTAAATCAATGATTTTATGTTTTCTCCGTCTTTTGTTAATATTGGGAAAAATAAGCTTCAACTAAATGTTGACTATCGTAAAGTTTTCCAGTTTGTGGATGGAGCTTGGATAACTTTAAGGAAATAGATGGGAAAAAATTGCTTTATTCTAAAAGAAAAAAGAAAGGAATTTAAATCTTTTTTGGATCGTTATTCGATTTATATTTGGCTTTTTTGACTTCTTTGTTCTGAAAAACAGCTAATGCTGTTTTATTCCTTCTTGGATCAATCGACTAAGATACATGAAAGAAATAAATTATTCTTCGATATCACAACTAATAATATTTTCTCATGAATTATTCAAATATATCATACATTTAAGTGATTCTTTATCAAGTGCAAATTATTCAACATGATTCAGTCCATTATTTACTTCGCTAGAGCTCAGGATCTCATTACAAAAAATGGAGGCATTCCCCCAGTCAAGTGCATAATATTTTATTTTCCTAGTTGAATCTGATGGACGAAAACAGCTACTAATATGGTGCACCTACAGCTAGCCATGGTCGCTCTCTCCCATTTGATAGAACTAATCAGTCAGTTGGACCAATCATTTTCTCAGGAACTACAAGTTGATCAAACTCTTCCGATTTGAGGACTGCTAGATTTAGAGCAGCATCCTTCAAACTGGTTCCCTCCTTGTGGGCTTTCTTGGCAACTGCAGCAGCATTATCGTAACCAATTTTTGGGTTCAAACATGTGACGAGCATGAGCGACTCGTGCAACAATTTAGCAATCCTCTCTTTGTTAGCTTGAATACCCCTCACACAATTCTTTTCAAAAGAAGCAGATGCATCCCCAAGCAATCTTACTGAATGTAGAAGCGCATTAGCAATCATAGGCTTGAAAACATTCAGCTCAAACTGGCCATTTGATCCACCAATTGTGATAGCCACATGATTCCCCATAACCTGAGCACAGACCATCGTGAGAGCCTCACACTGAGTAGGATTCACCTTCCCCGGCATTATACTGCTTCCAGGTTCATTTTCAGGAAGAATGAGCTCCCCGATACCACAACGGGGACCACTTCCCAAGAAGCGTATATCATTCCCAACCTTCATGAGGGAAGCAGCTACCGCATTTAAAGCTCCACTGATTTCAACAAATGCATCATGAGCAGCTAGTGCTTCAAACTTGTTTTCAGCTGTTACAAATGGCAAGTTAGTTTCCTCTGCCACTGCTGCAGCAATTTTAATGTCAAACCCTTTGTTTGTATTCAGTCCTGTCCCCACTGCTGTGCCTCCTTGTGCGAGCTGATACATGTGTGGAAGGGTGCACAAGACTCGATCAATTCCATATTTCACTTGAGTAGCATACCCGCTAAACTCTTGTCCAAGAGTCAAAGGGGTTGCATCTTGTGTGTGGGTTCGCCCGATCTTAATAATATCCATGAACTCGACTGACTTTGAATGTAGTGAAGTATGCAACTGTTTCAGGTTTGGTAGTAATCTTTTATTTAGCTCTATTGCTGCAGCAATATGCATCACCGTAGGAAAGGTATCATTTGAAGATTGCGATCTATTTACATGATCATTTGGATGCACATGCTTGTCGCCGCGCTTATGGCCAAGTATTTCTGCTGCTCGGTTCGCAATAACCTCGTTAGCATTCATGTTAGTTTGAGTGCCACTACCAGTTTGCCAAACCACCAAAGGAAAGTGCTCATTCAACTTTCCTTGTGCAACCTCTTCAGCAGCTTGCATTATTGCTTTTCCAATACATGGGTCAAGGCCATATTCCATGTTCACCTTGGCAGCACACTTTTTGAGAATACCAAATGCACGTATTATTGGCCCAGGCATTCTTTCACGCTCACCCCCAATATCAAAATTCTGCAATGATCTTTGAGTTTGTGCCCCCCATAACTTGTCCGATGGAACGAGAATGGGACCAAATGTGTCTTTTTCCTCCCTGAAAGAGGTAGCCATGTCTCTAATTTGCTGCTATACAAACACTCACCTAGAGATGAATTCACCAACATGGAATGACCAAATAAAGCTTAGAAGCAGAAGATGAAGCTCAGACAACAATCCCCAGCAACAATCGGCAGAGAAAATCAGCAAGCTCCAAATTATATATCTGCAAGAATGAGTTTAAGTGATTAATTTTTGTAAACTAATATCTCTAATTGAAGGAATCTATTTAGTGATTAGAAATAGTCAGATTAGTTCCATTTTAATATTTATGCCTAGAAAACAAGATGTGAAAGAAAGTCTCAACGTAACACTTCCTAATTTAAACTTGCTTTAATAATTTGTTTATGCAATACAACAACGATAAAAACTTCAGTGTAAATTTCACAAGCGAAGTCTAGAGAAACCTACATTGCGAAGGCAGAAATGTTATTTTTGACATACCCTCGACTCAAGCAAAATACAATCATAACAGTGTTAAAAAGAAATATTCTAGTGAAAAGGTTATAAAGAGAAGCAATACCAACAACAAGATAATATATTTGGTTATGCGATACTCTTTAAACAAAATTGACAAATTGCTCCGTAAGTCCAACTTCTCTAAAATTTGAAAAGTTTTCCATGTGACCAAATGGATGAAAATTTAGCATGACTAAGGAAACATATGAAAAGCTCTAAACTTATTAAATTACAAAAGCACAATGACAAATATATAGATGCATTAAGGAGTAGAAATACTAGAGTAAGTACACTATTTATTTTTTATTTCTAGGAGATAATATTCCATCTTACTCAATAAAATTTTGTTATTTTGCTAAAACGCCAGAAACAAAATGAGAGGATTAGGTAAGAGTATTCTATGCACAAACCCCAAATCATGATATTGTATGCACTTGTTTTCTCTTCTTTTTTTTTTTTTAAATAAAAAAATTGTCCTAGAGCCAGATTGGAAAATAGTTTTTTTTTAATTACCAAAATCAAAATTCAAATTTCCGATATAGGGTTATACTATAGCGAAATACATAGTTTACCCATCAACTTTGTACCTAAATTTCTCTTACACACCTCTTTAATACAGATACAATATTATACACGCAATCTTTCAAAAGTGTATCAATAATGTACTATTTTTTACTAGTCCAAATAATGGTCGATGGTGTGAATCACATGTGCGTCTCTAAATTAAAAGGACTCTTTTAATCACTCAACCCTTTTAAAGATCCAACTCACTCAAATAAAAAACCCAACAATCAGTGCATTACATTCCCATCACTGCACCACCTTCTCTACTATTGTAAAACATTGCAAATTTATTAAAATTATTATTTGTTGGTGCTTAGTTAATTAAATTTTTAGGGTTAACAAGCTATATTTTTTAAAATTAGTTTTGAATATAAAAATATTTAGTTTGAAATCGTCTTCAAATAATATGGATAGATAAAATTATTTAATTTTTATTTTCAAATTGCTTTAAGATATTATATGTGCAAATATGAAAATCTTGTAAATATCTATATCTCTTTTTGTTGTTGTATCATTTAAAAATTAATTTTATTTTATGAAAACTTCTATTTGAATAATTCAAAATTAATAAATTTAAAATGAGAAAAACATTGGAGATGAACATTTGAAGTGCATATGCATAGTGCATTTAAAGGAGAGTTGTGGCAAGTGGATTGTGGGGTCCATATGTGTTTTGCATTTAAGAAATAAAAACATAATTTTTTTATGAAATAACGTATATACTTTTGGTCAATCATCTTTTTTTTCTATATAATAGAAAAAATTAATTAGAGATGAATTATTGGTATATGATGATGATAATGATTTTGTAAACAATTAGAGATAAATATTGTTACTCATTTAACTTTAATTAGCCTCTTCATATCTAGTTGATCAATTATGTGGAATAGGTATATGAACTCTTTGATTACTGTTTGCATAAGGCAAATTTTTATTATTTAGAAAAATTATCTGAAAATTGATGGGGCACGGCGGAATTTGGACAAAATGAATGAAACGGGAAAAATCCAATTTCATGATACTGTGGAATAGGGTTGCTTATCAAACGGATTGTGCGGTTATTATTGATTATTGATTTTTAAATATATTAATTCGCTAGACACCTGATAAGATGTTGGGCGAATTTATATCGGCTTATTTTTTATCGGATAGTTATCGGACGGTTTATCGGTCTAATTTCTTACTCATCTTTACCTCGTGCTTACACAGTACAGTTCATGCTTCTTGCAATTGATATTTCATCACAAAAAAAATACTAATGGTACTCAGCTGTTCTTTAACATTCCTGTTTCCTGTCAAAATCTCATATGAGTAAAAGAAAATTGATAGAATATTTTACGCGTCAGTTATCGCGAAGAAAAATATTTGTTCTTGGCAAATTAATAATCATATGGAGTATTAGGTAGTCTAAGGCCAGCTGCTAGCACTCCTCTTGCATGATTTCTAGGGAATATAGTGTATGTAACACATTTTTTACAAGTCTGACAATTGTTGTGGTGCTAGATCTACTTAGTTATATTTAATATCTTAAAACCCGAAATCAATACTTTAATGTATTTCCAACTTAGACTTCTTTTATCAACCGTAAATTGGATACTCATGAAATATCCAACAACGAACTCCACAATTATCGAAGCTTTAACAGGCTAATTTATGTGTTAAAAATATCATCCCATGACAACTACATCGAACTAGAAATCAATCAGGGCTCTCTTAAGTTTTATATGTCATTTGGTTATACAAGCCTTTTCATTTTTTTGGTATTCACATTTAAAGCCTAAAATTTTCAAATCATGAGAAATATTTAAACGATCTGTTTAGATTTTATATACATTTTAATGGGTTCACGGATTATTTGCTAAAAGAAATTGAATAATCCGCTTCCAAACCAATAAGCTGTTAAAAAATCTCAATCCGTTCCCTGTCTGTTAAACCGTTAACTCGATACCAAAAAGCCATTAAACTTTAATATCGGTTCGGTTTTGAACACCTCGTTGTACAGTTAATAAATTTGATCAATTAATATTTAATTCCATTTCCATTCAATTGTGTTTCCTAATAAATATCTTGATAGAAGATATGATTTTTGGAATTGAAATTTAATATCAAATGATTTTCTTTTTGTCATTTATCGTATGGTCCTAAGTACTATATGATTAAAAAGAATATATTTCTGGTGTCACAAAAACTCTTTTGGTCATGGCCCGACCCCAACCTAAGGGCCCGCTGCCCTTGTCTAAATAATTAATGTTCTAACACTAGTTTGTTTCTGTCTCTCAAGAAATTAATTGTTCAGTGTCAAGAATTGATTTGTACGACATCCTCGGGACATTTGATTAAAAACCCATAAAGTTCATGAAATTTATAATTTTTATGTCCTATCTATCTAGTTTGTCAATGATGAAGTTAGTTTTAAGTTGGGAGTTTTACAGTTTGCTTCAGCTTCAGCTTGAGGTTATAATTTCGTGAACTCCAGCTCTTCGAGGAAAAAATTTGCAAATATGCACATCGCCAAAATATAGTCAACTTCACATTCCTTGTTGGTTAAAGAACCACAGTTACTAAGTGCACATCACTGATGATACTTTCATCCATTATTATTATTATTTTTATGTATTTTTGTTTATCCTTAAAATAGATAATAATTGAATTTATACGTGGTTTTAAGGATATATGGATTAATCCGATACAAGTGATTAATAATATTAGATAAGCAAATAAAAAATAAAATAAATAGCCAAACCAGTAGTAGTATTCAATCCGGGCTCGGTTGTGGGCTTAACAATTTAACTATCTTCGATTCGTAGCCAAAATATATATGAAAAGTTATGAACAAGAATAAAAATCTCTGAATAGCTTAGACACAGAGAAAACAAGTTTACATTTCCTTGATATGCCTGTTACAGTGTGTTTATTGAATAATAAACTTCCTCTTTTTATAGTAGGAGAGTTTTACCCTAAATACAATTCTAAGAAGGTAAAAGTCTTGCTTTTCTCTAATCACTGATCCATTGTAGATACAAGCAGAGATTCACGTTGTAATATCTAGATAGGCACGAATATCACGGCCCTTTGTTAATCATGCGCGAACGTTTGGTAATGCTTTCCAAGGTCTTGGAACTCGAGCCGGATTAGGGAGGGCGTGGTCTCAATGGCTCTGAGGGCATGTGTTTTGTTCGAGCCTGATACGAGAGGCTCCTAGCTTTAATTTTGATTACTTATAGTTACATCCTTGCTTCGTTTGCCTCACCGGGAAATCGAAGTGCTCATTTGCCTCGGTTTTACCCGTATACAGATAGTCCCCTCGATTCTCAGAGAGTAGGTTTGCCGAAAAGATGGGAAACGATAGATGTTCTCTTGTTCCTTCCTTCGTACGTTACAATCAAAACTACAAAGAAGTCGAAACGTCCCATAAGTTGCATCGCTTTGAGTTCAGACATGTGTCAATCATCGGCTGGTTACCTCCAAATGCGAAGTTCCATGCATTTCCCTATAAAAGTTTCTATCCCCTATTTTTTCACTTTCTGATCAAGCTTCTAGCTTCGAACTCTCTAACTATCACCAACTTCCTTCCTTCATATCTTTATCCTTGATCTTCAAATTCTCATAGTTGTTCTTAGGTTCTTACCCAGATTTTCTTCGAATGTTCATACTCTGTTATTCAGCCTTCAAACTTGTTCCTTCAAACCTCCATACTTTTTCTTAAATCTTCAAACTCTCTTATATAGTAGTGGCCAAAACTTCCAAGTCATTCCCTCAACAGGCTGCCTCTTCATCCTCCCAACTGGTTGCCGGAACTGAGACGGTCGCTCCCGAAATAGTTATTCTCGAGATGGCTGCTCCTGAAGTGGCTGCCACTGAGTCGAGTGCTACCAAACCGGCTCTCAAGCCCCCCTTGAAAATGTTTATTCCCAGGGGCTGTTCAATTGTGGCCAACTTCAAGGTCGAGAAACCCTTATCCAAATAGGATCGGGGTGAAGGAGCATCGATGTATATATACTCCATTACCGAAGACGTCCTTCCTGCGATCTGAGAGAACTGTAGATGGGAAGGCAAGGAATTAGTAGTCCTTGGGCTTGAAGATGCTATTACTACCCACGTGGAGGGATATCTAAGTATTTATACTTACCCCTTCACACTGGGGCCCGTGGGCCCAGTTATTATGGATTAGTGCAAGAGATTTGAGGTGTGCCTTGGGCAAATCCACCCGTCTTTATAGAGGATCGTGATCCTCCTCCATTACTTTGTGAATAACACAGAGTCTCGTCGGTTCACCATGGACCACTTGCTCCGTCTATACAGTCTCCGAATTTTTTGAGGGAGACTAATCAAGCTTACTCATCGGGCCAGCAAGGCCCCCTTTTTGAGTATTGACGAAGACCGAGACCGAGGCTGGCAGGGGTACTTTGTTCTGGTAAAGACCAAAGATCTGATCCATCTTGAATTTATGCCATTCCCCGAGAATTGGAATGCATAAAGTGCAGCCCTTCCTTAAGTGTCGAATTTTCTTCATTTTCTTTATCATCATTCATATTTGTGGTTGTGCAGCTATTGCCTGGGCTCCAAATGTGGCCCCCCGACTTAAGGAGTGGATCGAAGGCATCTGCAAACAGATGTCATACTTCGAGAGCTCATGGCATAAGCTTTCTATGGGACGGTGGGAGGCCCGTTCTCATGGAAAGGTTCTCCTTTGAATAGCTATTACCGTGTTCTCAACTCATATCATACTGATCTTTCTTCGTTCTTATATAGGTTTGCCTAAGACCACCAAGTTTTGGCCTTTGGAAGGGGACGAGGACATATCCTTATCTGTCGATCCCTCCATTACGGGACAACTCGGGGCTACTGTACGGGGGAAGAAGAAGAGGATAAGAAAACCTCCGGGCAACACGGATCCCGAGGTAAAACCAAATAAGAGGGTGGCACACAAGCCCAAGAAGAGTACCAGCTTCCGAGCGCCAGATTCCAACTCACTTCTACGGATTAGGGAGCAGTCGGAAGAAGATGATCTTTTTATTGCCCTTGAATCGACCCCTACCGGGGTGCAGGCGGCAGTCGAAGGGGAGATTCGTGAGGCTAACTCCCTCAGGATCAGTAAGCCGATATGGAGATGCGGGTGAGACCCACCAAGATGCAGGCTCCACTCTAAAGGAAGCGCCCGATGTAATAAAAATTATGGGGATACCCTCCTATATCGAGTCTATGCTTGGGTCAATTAAGGGGTTCGTGGCGCGGACGATGCCTTTCATTTTTTCTTCGATGGTGTGCGCTCATCCACTTTGGAAGATTTTTCTGGGCTGCGCAACCTAGAATTCCCGAAAAAGGATACATCTTTGAATGCTAGTGGGTCGAGTTCGAGCCCAAAATTGATTAATTAGTTTCCCTCTCCGTTTGTGGACCTCGGTCGCAAGGTCGGTTAATCCTACTATCTTAGAAAATGCTCGGGTTCTATTTGCTCCTGTGGGCGTAGCCAGCTACCTTCAATGCCTAGTGATCGAGGAGGACCAGGCAAAAATGAACGAAGTGGACGTGCCGTGCCTTTTCAATGAGGTGCAACATATGCTGAACCGGGTAAGGCATTATTACATCTTCTTGCATTTTACCTAAGTTTTGATATTTCTCACGACCTTTGTTGTTTTGTAGGCTTCGGTATTTCACTCTGGGAGCTTATTCAGTTACCGTGTCAAGTTCAATAAGCTCGAGCTCGATATCAAGGATCAAGATTGAAAGGAGGATATGTACAAGCTCCTTTGCAATCAACAAGACATGGCCGTCAAGGACCTTTAGGCCGAGCTGGATAGGTCTCAGAAGGAAGCATCGGCCCTGAGATGGGAACATGTCAACTTGATCGAAAAGGCAAAAGTCTTTGAAATTAGAAACGAGGAACTAGTCGAAGTGGCTAATGACAAAACCTCGCAGGTACAACAGAAGATCGACCATGTTGACCAACTCCGAAAGGAGATGAATGAGATCCAAGCCATGGCCGATGGGTGGAAGAACAAGATGGATCTGCTAGCTTCGAAAAAGGAAATTGCCTAGGAAAAACTGACATTGGTAGATGTTCAACTTTGGGTGGCGAAGGAGAAAGCTAACAAGTGGGCTCAGCTAATGAAGATCTCCGAGCACAGTTGAGCTTGGCTGTTGCATAATGGTATGCCCTCGGTAGAGAGCACAAGGCAATAAAGTCCAAGCTGGAGATAACCTCTGCCGATGCGGAGGAGATGGTGGCCCAATAAAAAGCCGATGTCTAAGTAGCCGAGGCTCGCTTGAAGATCAATGCGAATATGTGAGGTGACTATCTCGAAGAAATTTACGCACGAGACTTCGAATGCGTTAAAGTTTTTTTAGTTTTTGTCTTGTGTATATTTTTTGTTTATTTCGAGTCCATTTTTGTTGGGCCATTTTAAATACATTTGGAAATATACAAAAATTTCCCTTTATGGAAATTTAAAGTCTCTACTTTTTAGCAACTTTTCATATTTCTGATGTCTAGCATAGAATCAAATGTAGTAATAAGTCATTCCTTTTTTATATGTCCGAGTAGAACCCGACTTCGATGTAATTTTGTTTTCTTGGGGACTTGAAAACTCGGTGTGACCAACAGTTTTCTCAAGATGCTTTAGTTATTTTAGATGATGCTTTTGCGGAGGGTAACCTTTTAGCAGGTTTTGAATTTTTATAAAGACCTTATGTTCTGATTACGAGCTTTGGACGTCTCCCAGCCATTTTTAGGATGGCCGTAGCCTTTCGTGTTTAGGCACTACCGAATAGGTTTTGTGCCTCCCGTATTGGGTAGCCCGATTGCCCGAACTTATTTAGGACAATAGTCCCCGAGTAGGGACAGCCCTTGGGCTCGATAGTCTTCGAATAAGGATAGCCCTTAGGCTCGATAGTTGTCGAATAAGGATAGCCCTTAGGCTCGATAGTCCCCAAGTAGGGATAGCCCTTAGGCTCGATAGTCCCCAAATAGGGTAGCCCTTAGGCTCTATGTTTGAAATGGCAAAAATGCATAATAGCAAGATGAAAACTTTCTTTCATTTTAGTGTGTAAAGAACATGATCGAAAGCATGTAAAAGCTTATATTATGACTAAGGTGGAGCGGGCATGATTCACTTGGCTATTTGGCCCTCACAATAAATCGTAACCAACAAACCTAAGCTGTTCAAATACAAAGTTTCCTCCTTTCCTTGCTACAAACCTTAACCCGAGGGTGATGGACCCCATATTCGAGGTTGATCTTGAGAGGGCTCGGAGAATATTGAGGCACCTATTGAATCCAGTTTAAAACTGATCTTTGAATATAAGTTTGTAAAATTTACTATTGCCTCATTAAAAACCTTGCCCAAAAACCCATTTGGAACAAAACCGATTCAAGGGAAAAAGAGCACAATGCGTGCTTTCAGACCTAATAGTCACATTTTCCTTTGGCTATTGCTTGCAAGTGTTAGCCTTGTTCATAATATTATAAAAATGTAAATAAGATTATACCTTAGCAGTAGTATTACTTTATGTACGTCACGTTCCAGTTGTTCTGTAGCTGTGCACTGTCTCCCGCTTTGAGTTTGTACGAGCCCTTGCCACTAATTCGGACGACTCGATATAGTTCTTTCCAATTCGGTCCCAACTTTCCCTCATTCGGGTTTTGGGTATGCAGTATTACTTTTATAAACACCAAGACCTCAATCTTGAAGTGTCGGAGGTTTGCTCTTCGGTTATAATATCTTTCTATCCACTATTTTTGGGTGGCCAACCGGACTAGGGCGGCCTCTCGTCTTTCATCCAATAGTTCTAGGCTCGTACTTAAGGCCTCACCGTTTGATTCTTCGGTTATATATTGGAACCCGAGGCTCAGTTCTCCCACTTCGACTGGTATTAATGCTTTGGCACCATAGACTAATAAAAATGGAGTGGCCCTGATACAAGATTTCGAAGTAGTATGGTACGCCCATAAGACCTCGGGCGGAATTTCCTTCTATTACCCTTTGGCATCAGTCAGCCTCTTGTTTAAGTTTTGGAGTATGGTCTTGTTTGATTCTGCTTGTCCGTTCGCACTAAGGTGATATGGTGTGGATAATATCATTTTAATTTTGTGGTCTTCAAAAAGATTATTTATCTTATTGTTGATAAATTTCTACCCATTATCACAAACAACCTCGGCCAATATCCTGAATAGGCATATTATGTGGTCCAAATAAAGTCAATAACTTCTTTTTCTCTGATTTTCTTGAATGCTTGAGCTTCTACCGATTTACAAAAGTAATCAATCATGAACAATATGAATTCAACCTTACTAGGTTACCACTATAGGGGACCGACAATGTCCATTCCCCATTTCATAAAAATCCATAGGGGAAAAACCGAATGGAGTAGCTCTCTATGTTGATGGACTATTGGTGCGTGTTTTTTACAACCGTCGTATATTCGTACAATTTCTTTGCATCCTTTTCCATATAGATCCAGTAATAGTGGACCCTGATTATCTTCTGAACCAAAGGTTTTCCCCCTATTGGTTTCCACAGGTGCCTTCGTGAATTTCTCTCAAGACATATTCAAGATCTTCTAACCCCAAGCATATGGTGAGCAATCCATCAAATGTTGTTCTAAATAAAGTCCCTTCGGACAGGCTGAACCTGGTCTTCTTCATGCATAGATATCCCAATTCTTTAGGATTCGAAGGCAACTTCCTAGTATTCAAATAGTCTATGTATTTATTTCTCCAATCCCAAGTTAGACTTGTTGAGTTTATTTCGGCATGGCCCTTTTCCATTACCGATTCAAGAATTCTACGATTGTTTTAAAGCTGAATTTATCATCATCAACTGATGTTCCCAAGTTATCCAGAGCATCAACATCGCTATTTTGATCTCAAGGCACGTGCTGTAGGGTCCATTCCTTGAATTGATGCAGCGCTACTTGCAATTTGTCTAAATACCTTGCATTCGTTCCTCTTTTACTTCGAACGTCCTATTGACATAATTTACCATAAGGAAGGAATCACACTTAGATTTGACCACCTCGGCGCCAAGGCTTTTAGCTAATTAGAGACCTGCAATCATGGCCATATACTCGGCCTTAATGTTGGTCAATTTCACTGTTCTAATCGACTACCTTGCTACGTTACACGTAGGTGGCTTTAACACGATGCCAAGTATGGACCTCTTTGCATTTGAGCTATCATCCGTAAAGAGGATCCAGGTTCCCAAGGAAGTCCCCAGGTTAACAATAATTCCTTTTCGACTTTGGGTATTAAGGCCTGCATAAAGTCAGCCACGAAGTCTGCCAAAATTTGTGATTTGATGGCGATTCGGGGATGATATTCAATATCATAGCCGCTAATTTCTACGATCCATTTGGCCAACCAGCACGAGAGCTCCTGTTTGTGCATAATGTTCCTTAGTGGGTAAGTGGTTACAATACATACAGGGTGGCATTGAAAATACAACTTTTAACTTTCTGGAGGCACTTAACAAAGCGAGCTCCAATTTTTCAAGGTGAAGATACCTTGTTTTGGACTTGCCCTGAGTTCTAATAATATAGTAACTAGGAAATTGTGTACCTTCTTCTTCCCGAACTAGGAACCACTTACCGCTACCTTGGATACCTCCAAGTAAAGGTAAATTTGCTCATCCCCCTTCGAAACATGGAGCAAGAGTGGACTTGAAAGGTACCGTTTGAGTTCTTCCAAAGCTTGTTGGCACTCCAAGGTCCAAGAAAAGGTATTTTTCTTCTTCAATAATGAGAAGAAACGAAGGCTTTTGTTTGAGGACCTCGATATAAACCAACCTAGGGCGACTACATGCGCAGTTAGCCTCTGAACGACCTTAACATTGTTAACCATGGTGATGTCTTCTATTGCTTTTATTTTATCTGGATTGATCTCAATCCCTCAGTTAGACACCATGAATCAAAGAAATTTTCCGGATCCGACCCCGAATGTCCATTTTTCTGGGTTTAGCTTCATATTGTCTCTCTTTAATATGTCAAAGGTTTCCTGCAAATGTTTCAAATGGTCCTTTACTCGCAAGGAGTTAACTAACATGCCATTAATATAAACTTACATCGATTTTCCTACCTATTCTTTGAACATCTTGTTAACTAGGCGTTGATAAGCAACACTATCGTTCTTTACTTCAAACGGCATTATGCTACAACGATATGTGCCGAGTTTAGTGATAAAGGAAGTCTTTTTTTGATCGCGAAGGTCTATCTGAATTTTGTTGTATCCAAAATAGATGTTGGGAAAGCTGAGTATCTTGTGCCCGGCTGTCGCATCAATCATGCGATCAATATTAGGTAAATGAAAAGAATCCTTAGAGCATGCCTTGTTCAAGTTTTTGTAATCTACGCACATTCTCAATTTATTTCTCTTTTTAGGCACTACCACTACACTACCTAACCAATCGGGGTACTTAACTTCCTGAATGGAACCTATTTTAAGGAGTTTTGATACCTCATCTTTGATGAATACATGCATGACTTCGGATTGAGGCCTCATCTTCGGTTTACTAGGTGGAACTTTGGATTCAAGCTCAACTTATGAGTGGTTATTCTGGCAGGATCCCTGTCATATAAAGATGGGATCAAGCAAAACAATCTATGTTAGCTGTAAGGAATTCAATGAGTTTTTTCCTGAGCTCGAGAGTCAACCCAATACCCAAGTATATCTTTCGAACAGGCAAGTGTTCAATCAATATGCTTGCTCCAGCTCCTCAACATCAGAATAATCAGGGGTAATGAATGACTTAGGGACTCTTTAATCAACATCCTCCCCTGCTCCTTGGTTCTTTGATTCGGTCAAGGCCGGTATCGATGGTTGCTACATAGTTTCTCCCTTCCTAATCGACTCTGAGTTATTTGATGTCGAGATTGCGAACAGATCACCTCATCGACTGCAAATATTTTTGTTGCGATCGGATGCTCTCCGTAAACCATCTTGATTCCTCCTGGTGTGGGGAACTTCAGTGCCTGGTATAGTGTCAAGGATACTATCCTCATGTTATGAACCTAAGGCCTTCCAAATAAGACATCATACCTCATGTCCCCCTCGATCACGTAGAATTTGGTATCCTTAATTGTCCCGGCGGTATTTACTAGCAAGGTTGTTTCTCCTTTCCTAGTTTTCCAGGCCATATTGAATTCGATTAATATCCAGACTGCTGGTACTATTTGTTCTTGTAGGTCCAACTGATCTACGACCCTCGATCTGATGATGTTGGCCGAGCTACCCGGATCAATTAACACACGCTTAACTTAAATTTTTTTTATAAGTATAGATATTACCAATACATCATTATATGGTTTTACGATTCCTTTGGCATCCTCATCATTGAACGAAATAGTTCCCTTCGGGATATAATCTCGGGTTCATTTTTCCTTTATGATAGACACCTTAGTGCGCTTTCGCATTGGTCCCTGGAGGACATCGACTCCTCCAATGATCATGTCGATGGCCGATGAGGTTCTTCTCATCTGTTCTGCTTTTTAGATTCCTTGTTCGTGAAATGATTTTTGGCTTGATCACTCAAAAATTCCTGGAGATGCTTGTTATTGAATAACTGAATCGCTTTTTCTCTTAATTATCGGCAGTCCTCGGTCATGTTTCCATGAGCACCATGGTACTTACACATCAGGTTAGCGTCTCTCCAGGTAGGGTCGGACTGCAATGGCCTAGGCCACTTAGTATCCGTGATGCACCTGATGGTAGATACGATGCTAGATGCATGGACATTAAAGTTATATTCGGATAACCATGGTGCTTTCCTAGCCTTGATCGGTCTATTGAAACCATTTTTGCTCATGATTCCTACGCTACTATGGCCTCGATTGCTCCTCTTCTCATTTTTTTAGGGTTACGCCCAAATTCGCTACTCCCTCAATCTTTGCTATACGGTTGATACTAGTCTCTGTTCGGTCTTAGTTCATGGTTGGCGACTCTCTTAGACATGTCATTAGTTCCGATGGGATAAACGGACCCGGAAGGGCCCCAAAGTTGATCATCCTCAACTTTGATTTTTGACTAGTACCTAATATGATGTCAGTCCAAGTCACCGTCAGGTATTCCAACAAATTTTGTTTCATCTGCTACGGAAGCTAATGAGAGGGGGAGTAAGTCTGTTTATGAATTCCTAAACAACCCAATCATCCACAACAAGAGGCAAGTCCATCCATTCCATTTGAAACCTCTATACAAACTCCCTAAGCATCTCGTTGCCTCTTTGTTTTATATTGAAAAGATATGGTTTTCTAGTCTCGACCTTGATGGTCTCGGCGTGCTCTTTCACAAACGAATCAATAGAATTTGGGGGAAAGTTGCTTCTTTTGACATGATTTCTCCAAAATTTTTCAGTAAAACTGACTCGATTTCATCTTCTAAGTCGTTTCCATTGATGGCACATGTGTAGGAGGTCACGTGCTCATTCAGATTCGTGGTTACATTATATTTTGTAATATCCTGCATACAAAGCTTCTTCGGGATTGGCTTCGATGTCGCGCTCGAGGGGAAATGCTTTTGGAAAAATTTCTTGGAGTCTAGGCCTTTCAATATCGGGGGCTCTCCTAGGACTTGATGGACTCTGGATTTATAGGTCTCTACTTTTTTGTCGTTGGCCTCAATTTTCTTCTCCCCCATTCCACCCTCTTTGTTAGTTTCTCAAGCATTTTCATTATTTCGGGGTTGGTTCCGGGGTCATTTTTGTCACACCTCTTTTTTTCCTACCCCCCGAAAGGGGTATAAGGAAGTTTTTCCAATTTAAGTGACAATCGAAACATGATTACTTATTTATTCAGAGTCACAACTTGGGATAATTTATGGTGTCCCAAGTCACCGGTTTAGAATTCTAAAACGATGAAAGTTTGACTCTATTCTATAATCCACGAACACAGAAATCCGGGTAAGGAATTCTGTTAACTCGGGAGAAGGTATTAGACATTCGCGGGTTTCGTGATTCTAGCACGGCCGCTCAACTATTATTATTGGCCTAATTATCTGATTAATCACATGTTTTAAACCTACGTGCATTTTCAAATCATTTAACCGCTTTTAATATTTCAGTAAAATTCAAGGTTATTTAAAACACATCATAATCCGCGCTACATGAAATGCACCCGTGGTTCACAATTTGTTCTATTTAACCTTATTGGAAATTGGAATCGGGTCACATGAAATATGCACCCGGATTTAATAATTACAAATTATAACTATGTTATGGGAACCATACCCCTCCATGATAATTATTTAATTAAGGCGCTAATGCAAACTACAAGAATTCAAATTACTTTCCACACTAAGTTGTAAAATTAATATAGGGGCCATCGATTATGATTGAAAATTATATTCTATGTACTAAAAAATAATAAAAAATCCATAACTGTAGCTTCTTAAATATGTTCAATCGACCAGCTGTAAATATGTTTTCCAAGAATTTCTCACATATATCCTTTACAAGCTAATAATCATTAGTATCATTATTATTAAATCATCATTCAATATTTATGTTTCCATAAAGCAAAAGCCAAAATCAGATCAAGAAGCTCCATTGCTTCATTCTCAAAACCATAGCAAACCTAGAAACCTTTTTGCTAAACAATCTCATAACTTCAAACGGTAAAATCAACAACAAAGAGTATGCACACAAAGTGTTTGAACAATATTCTTAATCATCAAAGATAAAACACAAATAGAAAACTTAAAGTAAAGTAAGAGATGGACCTTTATGGCTGCGTATTCTTAATTGTATACAATGAAGGAAGCCTCCGATAAAACAAACCAAAAGCGAGCTAATGACCTGAACCTCGAACCGGCAACTAAACCTCGAACGGATAGTGACAACCTCAAACCAACCCAGCTTAAAAATATTTTGCGTGTGACGTTTCAAGACGAATAGCAGGCTAGTTCTAGTGAGGCAGTGATGGATGGTTGTAGTCTTCGATCCCTTCTCATGTTTCCGTCACTGTATCCGCTGGATTTTCGGCGAGCTACTGATTTTGTAAAGGTGGCTAGAGATGGGTAAAGGTTGGTCTGTTTTCAAATTTCCGGCGATGGCGAGGGGTTACCAGGTCTATTCAAACGCTGAAAAAGGTGATGCTCATACTGGGGCATTTTTTTATTAAAGAAGAATCGGTCTTCAGGTCTAGGGAGGGGATGGTCATTCGTTTGGCTCAAGAAGAAATAGAATCCTGGAGGGGTTTGTAGTGTCTGTGGTTGATGTAGGTTGCTGCTTGGTGGGAGAAGCAGCGTTGAAATCTAGAGATGGGGTGGGGTAAAGAAGATGAAAATCAAGAGGGGTGGGTGGTCTTGTGTATTGCGAGCACTCCCTAGTCTTCTCCCCATATTTTTTAGGCGTTAGTCTATCTTCTATAGGTCTAGATCTATATTTTTTTTTTTTGTATATTTTGCCAAGTAGTCTCTAGGTCTTTTGTGTATTAGGTCCCTAGGTTTTTAAGAAAGGTTTTTCTAGGTTAAGAGAGTATGGGTATGGTCTTATTGAGCCTGAATTTAGGAGATTGGGGTAGGTCCATGTCTTGTTGGGTCTTAAAATTGGCCTCCAAGACTCCGAAAATTATTATTCGAAATCATAGCTAAATTCCTTTAATATAAGATAATTATACTACATGATGCAAAAATGAATTCTAATTAATTAAACTAAATTATATAATATGAAGCTATTATATATTTTTTATTTTCAAGATTATGTAAAGAAAAAATAAGGTACTATTTTTGTATATTTTTATTTAATTTTATGAAAGATAAGTAAACTAATTGTTTTTTGTAATTTTCATTCTTTGTGACGAAAATAAAGTAAATGAGTCAACAATAGTTGAAATCGCTATATTAGGCCTATATTAATGCTAAAATATAAGAATATTGGGGAGGGTAAAAAATCACATGTCTACAGCTGCCCCTTTTTGACTGGGAGCGCGAAGAGTTTTTAGATAAAGAACGATTAGACAGATTTTTTGACCCGACCCTTATTTGGAGAGACTAAAACTAAGAGAAATGAGAATGTGACCAAGCCCTGGTATCTGAGCTGCCTACATATCCTTGGCTATAAAGGAACCAGGCCACGTGTAGTTCAGAAGTGAGTAAGATGATGAAGTATACCAAGGTGGAGAGCCGATCGAGGTGCCATTCCGTCGAGGTTCCGATCCGCGATCCTGTTATTCCATCAAAATGAAAATGACTAACTAAGATTGTCAACTATGAGTTACAAGATTCATATATATAAGTCTTCTGAAGCTTGATCTTGAGTCTTGTGTGGTTCTTCATGCACACTTTGGATTTGAACCTTGACGCTTGCTAGTTGCAGGTGCTAGTACATTCTTCTTTAGCTTTTCGCATAAAAAACGGACATGCTTGAGTAGCTCACATTTTTCATCAATTTCTGCATTTGGATTCACTTCTTACCTTCCCTCCCTCCCCTTTTTTAAATTCTGGACTGTGAATAACTTCTATTGATCATCGCGGCCTGTTGACTCGCATTCTTGCCGCGAGCTTCTTTCGTTGATGACATTGCATTCTGAAGTGAATTCTCTTATTCAACAGGTAGGAACTTGATTGCCAATATTCGAATTGTCTTCCTTTAAACATTATTGCTTTCCCTTTGTTCTCCAAGTGGGTTCTTGATTACCAATATTTGCATTGTTTTTCCTTGAGACTTGAACTATTTCCATTTGTTCTCCAGGTGGGCTCCTATTTCCGTCACTTGAATTGTTTCTCCTCGAAACTGGAACTGCTTCCCTTTGTTCTCCAAGTGGGCTCCTGATTACCAACACTTGAATTGCTTTCCCTTTGTTCTCTTGGTGGGCTCCCGATTTCCAACATTTGAATTGCTTTCCCTTTGTTATCCAGGCGGGCTCCTGATTTCCAACACTTGAACTTCTTTTCCTTTGTTCTCCAGGTGAGCTCCTGATTTCCAACACTTGAACTGCTTTCCCTTTGTTCTCCAGGCGGGCTCCTGATTTCCAACACTTGGCTAGGTATAGAGATACCCTTAAGATCATTCCACATTCTTTCTCTAAGAACACCAGTATTGTGAGCATACACTACACTAAGATGAGTCTTTACATGGCTATAAGGATCCACTATATGGCATTGAACCAGTTGATCAGTGACACAGGAAATATTGACCTGTATATGAGGTTTCCAGATCACCCAAATCCTGCCATTCACTGCCTCAGAATATTTGCAAAACACCTTCCAGCCTTTTGCAATCTTCCCTTGGATCTTCTGAGCTTTATGTTCCTTAACTCTAGTTTCAAGACACCCCAATACATCTACTTTATTCACATTCAGAAAGGCTTTCAGTTCTTTTTGCTTATGGGCCAAGTTCAGCCCTCTTATGTTCCATGTAACAATTATCATATATATGAGGGTCCAGGATCATGCTGGCCTTTCCTACCAGCATCGATTACCTCCATTATAGCTTTCCCTCTATTGCAATTTTCCACCAATGCTGCACCTGTGCTGATTGGTAAAGCATCAGTACTTTGATCCAATGCTACACCTGAGCTAATTGGTAAACCATCAGTAGCTTGATCATCTGTTCTATGCTGAGGAATCTGGCATGTACTCCCCACTGCAACTGTCTGGGTTGCCTCAAGTGCAGGATTCACATTCATCCCAATTGTTTCCTGATTATTCATAGCAACTTGAGATGCATTTGCAGCAGGGGCCTTCTTAACAGTCCATCTCTGCCTAGTCACTTTAGCTTGTATACTAGGCCACTTAGGTGTCTCCTGCGGTTCCAGATTTGTAACATCATCATCCTTTACATTATACCAGCAATCGATAGTGTCATGTCCAAACTTTAGACAATGATTACAAAATGTGGGCTTCCAACCATACTCAATCAGTTGGGTTTTAGGACCATAAGGAGTGTCAATGTCAATTTGATCAGGCAATGGTTGGGATGCATCAACTTCCACTAGTACACGAGCAAATGAAATTCTCTCATAATGTGCTGTGATCTTATCAGTATACAGTGGTTTACCAACTACACTAGCAAGCTTGCTTAACACCTCTGCTGACCAATACCCTACTGGCAACCCAGGGAATCTAACCCAAATAGGTATTGTACTCAAAATATCACTCTGAAAAGAGAAGTCAATTTCCCATGGCCTCAACACCATGGGCTTGTTCCTATATGAATAAGGCCCAGATTGTAGCACCAGATCCATATCCATTTTACTCATGAATCGAAATATGCAATATCCTTCTGAATGAACTAAGATTTGTGGCTTTGAGACAAAATTCCAGACATGCAATACAAAATTCTCCATAGCCTTTTCAGTAGGGTTATCCCCAACTATATAGCCAATTAGTGAATCCTTCCAGTACACAGCTTGTGGCTTTAGTTCTTCCTCACTAATAGTAACCACCTTCTTCCCATCCCTATTAGCTGGAGGAACAAATGTAAGAGAATTACCCATATGAGTAAGTCGGTTCCCACGAACAGCTTCAGCAAAAGTTGGGGGAGGGGTTACAGAATCAACAATGTTCGAGAACTGCAATTTCCTCACAAGTACTTCATTTTGATTTTCCACTTGTTGCATGCAAGTTTCAGTAGTTTTCCCAAATTTTGTAGCCGTCGATTGCAAAGCAGGGGGTAGAAAACTACCAAAAGTAAGAGGTTCTAGCACTTTGGTCTCCACTGGAGCTGGTGTGACAGTCTGCGAGGCGGTTGTTGGTGGTTGACGACGACGGCGAGCCATTTTCCGGCGGAATTAGCGCCTTGCTAACGTGCGCCAGAGAAGTAACTGTTCTATTGCCAATCGTGCGCCGAGAGCATTTTAACGTGCGCAACCCATCATTATTATTAACGTTACCAAGTGGCTCATTGACTCCTTTGACCAACCCTTTGTCATTTGAAAACCATCCCAACAATTTGTGTGTTATCATGCCCTTGTAGAGGATTATGTGGTACTTGGGGTATTACTGCCTTGGACTGCAATTATTTCTTCTTGAATCATTTTTTCTATTTCCTTTTTCAAAGCCCGATAATCTCCAATGCTATGACCTTGGACATTAGAGTAGTACATGCATCGTATAGTAGGATCAAAACCTTTTGTATATGGGTTCGACGTATAGTCGAGGGGCAGCTCAATCATGCCAGAATGTTTTAACTTTCCAAATAGGCTTTTATAGTATTCTCCGATTGGCGTGAAACTATTCATTGCCTTTGTTCCCTCCATACCCCAATTTTCTAGGATTTTTGGATGCTCGAAAATGTTGTGAAGGTGCATAGGAATTCTAGGATTGGCAGGACTCAACAACATCATTTCTATCAATCGGAGAATTGACTCGAGCAATTTGCTCGTTCCATCTGAGCCAAAACACCCTAAAACTTTCTTTGGATTTCTTTTCCATTCGAGATAGGGAAGAGTGGTCTAGGATAATGTCTACATCATACTGATGGTGCCAAACAAAATCTTGACCCATATCATCCCATGTATGCCACTTATCGACATCTTGACGAGTATGGCATTCCAAACTCCCCCCAGTCAGGCTCTCACTGAAATATGCCATCAACAAATAATATTTCCTGCCAACACTTCTTATTTCACTACAATAACTACTCAGATAGGCTATTGGATCTCCACGTCTACCATACGACTTAAATTTTGGCATCTTAAACCCCGCAGGTAGATGAACATCAGGAAACATGTTAATCTAATTTCCTATCCCTTGCATGGTCCTTAAGGACTATTCCATATCTTTTAATTTCCTGGATATCTCATCTCGCCCTTATTTCCCTGTGAACTTTTCATTTTCAACATGAAGCTCATTCCCAAGGCTCTGCTTGTATGAGTCAGGAACCTTGTGGGCAACCTCTAAGGGGTAATATTTTCCATCATGAGCTTTGAGTGGGTGTTCGTTTTTGGATCTATGAAGGGAAGATTGTTGAGAAGTTGTGGTCATGGTGTAGTGGATATGACATAAGGGAAATTATGGGAGGAGATAATTGGAGGATGAGTGACAGAGCTACTAGGGTGGTTAAGAAAGCTGTGATAAGCGGGTGGATCTGGAGAGTATGGGAGATCATCTGGCACTATGACCGTAGTTTGGGTAAGGGTAGCATCTTAGAAGCTAGGTGGGAGCGAGGGTGGTGCCTTCCAAGTCGTCCAAGCCTGATACATGTCTGCCATGTGTTGTCTTAACATCCTTACCTCTTCAACCAACCCATTGCCCTGTTCAACCAATTGCTTTTGGGCACCAGTATCAACCAACTCGATTCCGTTGCCATATGCCATTGACTTTCAATCTTATGTTATAGGGAAGATTTACCACTTTAAGAACCACAAACCAACCACCTTTCTGCTATGAAGATGAAGTCATCACGATAGCGTTATGGCATTTAACATGAGATAATCTCACTTGATGTGAAATGTACCTAGCCACAGTTATTGGTTCTAAAATGACTTCGAGGGTACGAAGGTCATTTGACATCATCCCAATTTGTTCTTTTCAATTCTCTCTTTTCTTTGATTTTCTAGCACTTGCTTGCTCATATTTCTTCTATTTTTTTTTTGCTAATTATCTCTCTTTTCTTTCCTCTCATTTCTCACATCCCATAATTTAACCTTCTTTTTGTTTATTTCCTTCTTTTTTCTTTTTCTTTTAAGAAAATGATTCGATCGAACCCTATGTAGGTTGCCTATGTATCATGACGCCGCATGAATCGGATCTTTGCGTAGTTTGAGAAGAATAAAAATAAAGTAAACAAACTGGCATTCTCTTTTTCTCTTTCTTTTTTTTCTTTTCTTTTTTACCTTAATTACTTCTCTGATGAGAAAAGAGAAATAAAAGAAGCAAATCTTTTTTTTTTTTGAAATTTCTAGACTAAATGTTCTATAACCTATTCTAAGCTAAAGCTTAACAAGCATATATTTTTCTTTTTTTTTTCGTTTTTGAAACAAACACTCTGTGGGAAATTATTAAGAAAAAAACCCTACAAGAGAAAAATATTTTTTTGATTCTTTTATTTTTAGGAAGGAAAACTAAAAAATAAACCAAAGAAAAATATTTTAAATTTTCATTTTATATCCCTAAAAGGTTTCGAAACGAGAAATGAACAAGAGAAAAAATATTTTTGGATTTCAGTTTTTGATTACCTAAGGAAGAAACTTTAAAGATAACCAAAAGATAAAGTATATTTTTTTTCTTCTATGTAAAATATCGTAAACTTTTAGTGAAAATAATTTTTTTTTTCAATTTTCATCAATTCTCTAAAGGAAAACCTCAAAGAAAATCTTTTTGGATTTTTGAAATTAATACCCTAAAGAAAACCTTTTAAAGAGGTACTAAAACAATATTTTTAAAAAAATTTTAGTCTTAATATACTAAAAGAAATATAAAGGCAATTTTTATTTTAAGTTCTAGATATTAACTCCCTAAGGAGAACCACAAAAGATTTTTTTTTAAACTTTTAGAGCTAGTATTCTAAAGAAAACATCTAACATAAATATAAAGCGTAAAATCTCATTTTTTTTAAAATTTTTGACTTATTACACATCTTTTTTTAAATACAAAATAGGAAATATCATAACAAAAAACTAAAAAAACTTAACTAGCTTGATAGACTCTAATATCACCTAAAAGAATTAGCATTATTATACAAAACTAGAAGCTAAAAGACGACCTAATATTAAAACAGACTCAAAACACAACATAAAAAAAAATCCTTAAGCAAACTCCCGAGTGTGCGATCTTAACTGGATGGTCCTAAGGCATCTGTCATGCACAAACTCTGGTAAGTAGATCCACACTTGTATGAGAAAATAAGACAAAATAAAGTTAAAGACCTGGAATGCAAGGCGAGTAATAACCCTTAATGTTGGACACATGCAAGACTTGATTGTGATTATTTTTCTAAATCTAACATATGTCGCTAAAAGTGGCTAAAAATGCAAGATTTGGCTAAGAACCCCACGAAGCCAAGAACCTAAGACTCACTAGGAAAGATTTCTTTTTATGAATTGTTCATTTTAAATATTCAGTTTAAATAATAAGTATCTTGATCAGACCAATAAATAGAGCTGAGGTTCTAGTTAAAGCCGCTAATAGAGAAAAATCGGATATGAATAAGGGATAGTCAAGTCCCATTCAATCAATTCCTAATTCAATAGGGGAATCAAACATTTAACTATATGATGTCTCCGGCGGAGAATCCGAAGCTGGTTGCTAGTGGAAGTAGCGCGACAAAGAGCAAAGCGGAGCATTCACAAAGAAAATGGTGTAAGCAGAAGGGAAGGCGCAACGGCTAGCGACCGGGCCCTATGTGGTTTGTTTACATATCATGCTCCGAAAGACGAGAATTAGGTATGCATTGTTTGGGCATATTGGATACGGTGGAGAATTTAAAAAAAAACTAATTTAGAGAAAATATATTTCTTTTGTCTTTTTTTGTAAACTTCTTTTTGGATTTTTTTAGAAAAATAATGAAAAAGTGGAAAATCTTTTTTTGAATTTTTCATATTTTTTTCTTAACAAAAATGTGACAGAAAAATATAATTGGGTCCTACTCGCTTTATTTTCACATTTCACCCCTCTTTATTTTTTTCTTTTTCATTTGCCCTCAACTATCATTGCGTGTGACTTTTCGAGACGAGTAGCAGGCTGGTTCTGGTGAGCTGTCATGAATGAGAAGAAACAAAAGCAGCGACGGATGGCTAATGTCTCCGCTCCCTTCTCACGTTTCCATCAGTGAATCCGCTGGATTTCTGGTGGCTACTCGTCTGCGCAGCTAGCTTTCCGCCGCGATTTTTCTCTCATCTTCTTTACATAGGCAGAGACGAGATGATTGGATCTCAGGTCATCGCCAAGAGCGACAGTGTCAGATATCTTTGGTCGGTGATTCAGGGGGACGGAGAGATTGACGGGGACGTCACTCATCGTATAATAGCGGGGTGGTCAAAGTGGAGACTTGCATCAGGAGTCCTGTGTGACAAGAAAGTTTCACATAAACTCAAGGGGAAATTTTATAGAGCTGTGGTTAGACCTGCAATGTTGTATTAGGCGGAGTGCTGGCCCGTGAAGAACTCTATGTTCAGAGAATGAAGGTTGCGGAGATGAGGATGCTTAGGTGGATGTGCGGGCTCACCAGGTTAGATAAGATTAAGAATGAAGTTATTCGAGAGAAGGTAGGGGTGGCCCCGGTGGATGAGAAGATGCGAGAAGCGAGGCTGGGGTGGTTCGGGCATGTGCGGAGGAGTAGTCCTGATGCCTCGGTGAGGAGTTGTGAGCGACTGGCGATTGTCGGCGTTCGGCGAGGCAGATGGAGGCTTAAGAAGTATTGGGGAGAGGTGATTAGGCATGACATGGCTAGAATGTGGGTTTCCAAGGACATGATAGGGGCTCCTAGAGTTTTTCGTGCTCCTCATCCGGGATTGGGTGAGGCTTCGCAGGGCTATCCATAGATGATTTGTGTTTTGTCTTGTGTCTACCTTATGACAGTTATTTATTGGCAGTTACTGTATGATATTATTGCATGTTATTTTATTTATGTTTCTTATGTTTAGATAATTATTTATGCTATTTCTGCTGGAGTTACTAATGTTCTTTTATTTTTTTTTGTTTTTATTTTTGTTTTTAATCTCCTTCACTGAGCCGAGGGTCGATTGGAAACAGCCTCTCTGCCCTTTCGGGTAGGGGTAAGGCTCGTCTACATATTACCCTCCCCATACCCCACTTTGTGGGACTATACTGGGTAGTAGTTGTTGTTATTATTGGTTTTGTGAAGGTGGCTTAAGATGGGAGAAGGTTGGGCTATTTTAGAATTTCCGGTGATGGTAAAGGGTCACCGGCTCTATTCAAATGATAAAGAAGGTGATGCTCAAACTTGGGCGTGTAACGACCCAATCGGTCATTTTGAGCTCTAGCACGCCATTCAATAGTTTGAAGCCATGAACAACTTCAATTCAAGCATTATGACTTCTACATGTGGCCAGAATTGAATTTCGGGAAGTTCGGAGTATACTAGTAGAGGAAATTCTCATTTTGTAAGCTTTAAGTTGAAAGAATTGACTAGGATGAGATTTCAGAGTAAACGACCTCAGAATCAGGATCTGAAGGTTCAAGTAGTTTGTATGATAATTTCGGACTTAGGTGTATGCCTCGATTTGCTTTTGGATGACCCGGGAGCATTTTGGCGCCTATTTTGGAAGTTAGCATTTCGGAATAAATTTCATAATTGAAGTGCATATAAGTATTACCGATGTCCGTTTGGAATTCCGAGTTTGGGAGAAGCTTCATATGGTGATTCTGGAGTTGGGAGTGTGATCGGAAGCGAATTCGGAGGTCCGTGGGTTATTTTGGAGTCATTTAGCCAAAGATAGAAATTTGAAGGTTTTCGAGAAGTTTGACCTTAAGTGGAATTTTTGATATCAGGATAGGAATCCGATTCTTGAAGTTGGAATAGTTTTGTAATTTCGAATAAACTTATGTGCAAAATTTTAGGTCAATTGGACGTGATTTCATAGGTTTCGGCATCGAATATAGACATTTGAAATTCTACAATTCATTAAGCTTGGATTCGGGAGCGATTCATGGTTTTAACATTGTTTGATGTGATATGAGGCCTCGACTAAGTCCGTGATATATTTTGAGACTTTTTGGTATGTTTGGACGGGGTCCCAAGTGGCTCGGGTGAGTTTTGGGGTAGTTTCAGTCCATTTCTAGACCATTTTATCTGCTGGTTTTTGGCTACAGCAGTGTGCTACGCAATCACGGGAAATTGGTCGCGATCACGATGAGTAAAATGGGAGAAAATGACCAGTGATTCGTGATCGCATAGAGGAAAGTTTGTGCTATACTGGCCTGACTTAGGAAGCTTGTATATCATAATCTATAAGGAATTTGGAGATGATCCAAAAGTAAAAAAGATGTAGCCCTTTTTGTCTAGTTTTCAGAAAAGTAAAGCGTTTGGCATTTGGAGGTGTCTAAAAACCGTTATGGGTGGTACACTAAAGACTATCAGTGAAGTGTTTGGAAATTGCGAAGAAGAAATTTGTGTTGCACATGGCTGACTTTGGAAGCTTATATCTTGTAATATATAAGGATCTGGTAGATAAGCAAAGCATGGAAGTTGTATTCCTTGTAATATATAATGACCTGGTAGATAAACCATTTGAAATTTGAAATTTTGTACAAAAAGTTATGGCCATTATACTGAGACTGTCTGGAAGAGCTAGGCATTTATTCTTCGCGATCATAGCTTTTTCCGCGATCACGAAAGTCAAATTTTGGGTTGAGAAATGTTTTGTTACGCAATTCCGAAGCATTTTCCGCAATCGTGAAGAGTAAATAGCTAGGTAGAAGCTATATTTCGAGGTTTTGACCTTTTTTTTTCATATTTGGAACTATGGAGCTCGAATTGAAGCGATTTTGAGGTAATTTTCATCATATGGATTGGGGTAAGTGTTCCATTTCTGAAAGTAATTATAATTCATGATTATATGGTTATATTCATCATTTATTTCAGATTTAAATGGAAAAAATCAAGATTTTTGTAAAACTTTTCAAGATTGAAAATTCAAATTTTTGAGGTCAAATTGTTATCGAAATTTGATAAAACCGGTATGGTTGAACTTGTATCGGAATGGGTAGTCGAATTTTATGAGTTTTTTAAGTATTCGGGCACGTGGGCCCGAGGGCGATTATGACAACTTTTCGAACAGAGTTAGGAATTTATCTAAATTGAATTGTTGTGAGTATTAAAGCATATGTTTATGGATTTTCTAATTTATTGGCTAGTTTGGAGTGTTGTGCATCGATTTGAATCGTCAAAAGGGCTTGTAAGCCAGTTTTGGAACTTCACAGCAAGGTGAGCCTCCTTTATAGCCTTGTAAGAGGGAATTATCCCCATCGATGAAACAATTGATTATGAGCTCCTATTTGTGGGGGCTATGTACATATGAGGTGACGAGTGTCCGTACGTAACTACTAATATGTGTATGTCCGGGTAGTCTAGAACCCAAAAGTATGCTATACTTGGAATATCTGCAATCTTATCGATAATTGAATTTCTTAAATTCTATTGAATTGGTAAGTGAATTTCTAAGAGTATTAAACTTCATTTTCTTAAATCAATAAAATAGAATTGGCTTTTATTTGGATAAATGTTCCTGATAAATTCTTAATTTGCTATTTGAGAATGTATGTCTATGTATACCTCCGCCGCATGTAAGGCACGTGAGCAGAATAATTATTTATTTAAATTTGACCGCGTCGCATGTGTTGTTCGCGGATGAGATAATAAATGCATCTATGGTTCGTGCCGTTCGGCCTTTGGCAGTGGACATTTTACATATATGTTGGATCAGGCCGTACGACCTCATCATAAGTTGCGCATGCTTGTGTTGCTTGCTTTGAGATTTATTGATATTGATATCTGCTCTGCCCGACTTAAGATAATTGTTAATTAATGGATTATGAATCTGGTAACTTTTAATAAAAAGAAACTTTTACATGTTTCATGACTTATTTGAATTTATTGTTGTTAACAAATCTGTGATTCATCGCATTAATAATATTATTATTGGACCACTGGTAAGTGACAAAGTTGTTTTATATTATTTCTTAGAAATTGCTCATGCACTTGTGACATCGAGTTTTGAGATGATATGGGGTATTCTGTACTTAATTGTGTTGATACCCAATATTTCCCTATATAATTTTATATACAAAACACTTTCCAAATAATACATATATGCTATATAAGCATGCCCAAGTATATTGGTATTTTTCTTAATTTTAAAAAATCAATTTTATTGTCCATTTCAACAGTACAAGATCAGTAATTATTCCCAAAAATATCAATTTTGTTGAATAATTTATTTTATTCCCACCTTTATACAAAATATAGTTAAGGTAATTTTTGTACATTTTTACAAATTTATTTGGTAATTTAAAAGCTAAATTGCATATAATTGCAATTCTAGCCTATTTTATGCTTAATAGAATTTTTAACTATAAAATCGGTTCCACCATTTTTTAAATTAATATTTGTATATTATTTATTGGCTCAGTACTTTTAATTTTCTTTTAAATCATCTTTACTATTTTTATAAGTAAAAAAGGAATAACTAGCTATTTAATATTTTGCCCATTTCATTTCAATTATAGCCTACTTTACATTTTGATTTTAACCCTAATTGACCCAGTCCTAATTCGACCAACTCAATTTCATTGTACCCTGCCTCGACCCAATATTAACCCACCAGGTTCTATTACTAATCTAGTCGTTAATAATTTTGAACAACTGCCATAATCCCCCTTACCATTTTAACCCCAAATGACCTAACCTAATCCCTCATTTTCATTTGATAGACGCCTTTAAATCCCATTGACCCTCAAACTCTCTCGAAGGTTCTTCGAGCCCTAATCGCCTCCGACCCTTTTTCCACCGGAATCCATGGCTTCTCAGGCCATGGATGGTCTGTACTCACCCCTCTCTACCATTAGACCATGTTTGTTCAAAGCTTTGAGGCCTGACCTAGATGGTTCACCTCCAGACCTTCCTAAATCTATGGTTCTATGGCCTTTCCGGCCCGTTCTCCAACATATTTAAGCATTAGAGGGCCTGATTCTACCTCTCCGACTCAACACCGGGCTTTTTTCCAACCTTTCTCATTTATAGGGTTTCTTCGAAACCCTAAGCTACTCGAAGTTTTTCTCTGTTGTTTTCTTAGATCTATGATGTATCTCTGATTTACTCGACTCTTAAAAATTCTTTCCCCAAATTTTCTTTTCAAAATCGTTTGTTTTCGATTTAGGGTTTCTGAAGGTTTTCCAAAACATATTTCTTATTCTTCCCGTTCTTTCTTTTTGTGTGTTTGTCTATATTATGCCCGTATTTTTTCTTCTCTACCACACATGTGTTTGCTCTTCTATGTTTTCTATCTATTATACATGATTCTTCCATGCCTTTGTATTTTACTGTGCCTCTAGACCAGGCTCGTATGATTATCTCTGCTATGTTTTCCTATATGATTTCTATCGTATGTGTTTCCTGTTGAGTTCTTTAATTTTTGTTTTTTTTACTAGACTTTGTCCGAATTTTGCTAAGCATGTTTTATCTACTACTGCTTAACTTTACAACCTCTTTTTTTCTGAATTTGCTTAAGTTCCGACTTTTCTAAAACATGCTCTTTTATGATCTTATATAAGCTTTCTTTCTTTATTGTTTTAAATTTGTTATCATATCTGTTTGTTTCTCGTGAGGCTCTCAAACCGACTTTTGAGTTTGTCTCAATGGCTTGCCTCCTCATCTCTATGTCTAATTCGATTTGAAACCCTAGGATTTGGGGGTTTTTTTGGCAAGTTTGATTTGGGTTCTACTTTGAAACCCCAAATTCTCAGACACATTCTGAGTCTATAGATTGGACCTGAACCTTTGTTATGACTATCTTTATGATAATCTTTTCTAACTAGCATGACAACTCCCTCTTGTTGATATTTGTATGCTTTGTATACGAGAAGTTTTTATTTCAAAAAAGGTCTTGCCATTTATTGATTGATTTCGAATTCTTTTAGTAAGGTTTGATTGATTGTTATTAATTTTCCTTAAGTAAAACCCTTTCTTCTCTTTTCCTGACTTGGTTCATTCGAATAAAGCTTGCAACTTTGGATTCTACTGACTGTCTTATTGATTCCCTTTCCTTATTTGTCACAAACTGTGTACCACTGGATTTTTCCTTAAGTAAACTCCTATGTATTTACCCTTTTTGTGTTACTTTGGAAAAGATTTTAATCAAATTTCTTTCCTTAGTTGCCTTCTATCCGTTTGAAATCAGAATCCCTTAATTGAAGGGGGATTCGATGTGATTGATTGCACACTAATTTCTTACCTTTTCTTTCTTATTTTATGCAGTATAAAAGGGGCATGGCCCTTCTACACTTAGACCACCTTGAACCTTCAGTTCAACACCTTCAGCTTACATTATTCACACACTTACAATTCAACACTTCTTAGAGTTCAATATTCAAGCACACGTTATTCACTTGCAATTTGAATACTCTTGCAACAGTCTACTCTCTTTTGAGATCCTTTGTACTGTTTGCTTGCAACTTGAGTTTTTTTTCAAGGCTACTGTTCTACTTGTTTGTTTTCCTGAATCTGCTATGTTCTAATTTAACTTTTCAGCTTCACCCTATGTGTGTGCTTTATAGTTTCAACATTTCTATATACTTTGTTGTTTATGTTCAATGTTGACTATGCATGTTCTTCTCTCTACATCTGCTATTTGTTATGAATTCCCCATACCCTTACTCCCTTCTATGTGTTTGAGTTAAGGCATATGGCTTGACAGTATCCAAATTGCTGCCCAGGCCAGAACTTGATCCTCAATAGATCCTAACTCCTAAGATATGACTAACACGCTGGTCAGGGGAGTGGCAACATTCCTAATTACTGGGCATGACCACCAGCCTGCCATGGTCTTCCCTAACTCCCCTCTATGCACTTACACTTACTCTTAGATTCTAAGTTCTTCCCCCCTCCTATGAGCCTTTCCTTGGGACCTTTAGTTCCCTTTGAACTTGGACATTTGAGGGTTGACCCTTCCACACTGCACTATAATCTAATTCTACAAATGTATTTGGGGTGTAAGCATTGCCTAGAGTCCCCTTGAGGCTCTTGGGAACTTTGACACATCCCAAATAAGATAAAGGCTTTGGAAATCTTGATCTTCAAAGTTGGTTCATCTCATATTTTTAGACCTTGAGTCTGAATTAGGCTCCTTGGTTGTAGTTTAATTAGGTAATTTTATTTTGGCCTGTAATAATTTGTAATAACTTACGGGGTTTTAGTAAAAAGGGTAGGGTCACTCATGTATGCATGTGGGTAGATATCATGTTCTTAGGCATTATTCCTGCAAACCCTATTCTGCTTTTTATCCATACATTTCATGTAGAAATCCTGCCTATAAGTTGTTTCATTACTGCATTAGAAATCCTACCTTTAAGTTATGCATTTCATTATAAATCCTGCCTATAAGTTGTTTCACTTCTGCATATAGAATAAGTTTCTGCACTTCTACATATAGAAATCATGTCTATAAGTTTCTGCACTTCTGCACATACATATGTCATTAGGCAAACAGTCTATAAGTTAAATTAATAACGAGTGGCATTCTAGATACCATGCCTATAGGATTCCGGCATCCTGATAATCATTTTAAAACGAACAACGCTTAGAAATCATGCCTATAGGATTAACCAGTTGAATATGATTCGTCTCTTTCATCTACAAGTCTAAAATTAGCAACAATGTTGCCAAAAATCTGCAGATTTTGTGTTTGTCTATAATTAGAAGCTTTCTCTAAAATCAGTATACTTTGAATTGTTAGATGTCAAGTCTGTAGGTGTCACCTAGGCAAGCCATTAGACAATTAATTAATTCATCGATCTTTGATAATTACAACTAGGAGTATGCCTAATTCGAACTTCTTATATGAGAAATATGTGATAAACCATCATGCCTTAACGTTTAAGTTAAATTCAGACCATAACCAGTATATGTAAGTCATGCTAAACAATTTGCTTCTTTAAATGAGGATGTCTGTTTGTGCCTTTAAACTGTTATGTGTTTCCCCTTTACTGCTTTTCATTTTGTTTGTTGCATTAGAATTTTGTCCTTTTTAAAACTCTGAAAAGCCAAATCTCCCTCCCTTTTAGGATTAGTAGTCCCAAATGACTCCGGGATTGATAGGACCGGGGCATGTACCAGCATGCAATAAGAAACGACACTATTCCGTGTTTAATACCTTAACAAGGTGGGTAAGGGTAGACATGGATATGATGACCATGCGATCACATCACGTGTATCGGGTATTTTATAGAGTGATCCATGTTATTTACAAACCTAGGACCCCTTTCGCTCTTTACTTGTTTACTTCTTTTTTCCAGAATTTTAAAGTTGCCTAGTTTTCAGTTCTTCAACTTCTTCTTTTACTTCAAGCACTTGCACCTATTATGCAAAACATCTCTCTTTAAATTGTCCGATTTTCAATACTATTTTTCCCAAAGCCTCTGCCCCTTTGCTTCTTTTCTAATTTGCTTGCATCAATTATTTAACCCCTTCCCTTTACTTGTGCATCTTCTTTTTAATTATAAAACTACATTCTTCCAAATTTCAGCACACTTTAAAACTCACGTACTTCTTTTATTTGCGACCATTATGTGAAAGTACCCAATGTTTACAATGCTTGCTTGTTTATTTGTTGTTTGTATTCAAAGTCACAGTTGTAGCATAACCGAGAACCACACTAGTGGATCTTGAGGGGTGCCTAACACCTTCCCCTCGAGATAATTTCAAGCCCTTACCTATTCTCTGGTCCTTCTTTTCTTTTTGTTGAATTTCTTCTTAGTGTCCTAATACACTTTAATCATTAGGTGGAAACTCTTCTAATTGCAAACCCAATTTCCAAAGGAAAAGAGTTGTCCGCCCAAATGTCATGAACCCGATTTCGCGAGGAAAAGGGGGGCACCGACAACTTGTAGATATTCTTTTGCTTATTTTCGTAAATATTATCCTTTACTCTCTAGATTGAACGAAAATATCAGTTTTTAAATTATTGAGATAAGAATTTAATTAAGTATTCTGGTTGGCTTACCTGACAACGATGCCCGATGCCATCACGACCCTTAGTGGATTTTGAGTCATGACAACATGGTATTAGAGCACTAGGTTCCTAGGGTCTCACGAGTTATGAGCAAGTCTAGTAGAGCCTCGTTGATCGGTACAAAGATATCTATACTTATCCCCGAGAGGCTGCAAGGCTGTTAGGAGTACTTCCCTTCTTGATTTCCTTATCGCGCGATTTGATCCATGGAGGTTTATGTCTTTATTTCCTTCCTATTCAATCTTATACGACGCGAACCACTTATAATAAATCGAGATTGAAGAATTGTTATGGTACTTCTGATGTAGCGCGAGGTTTCTCTTTGCATAGTTTTCTAAGCTATTATTGTCGCCTTGTGGAAAGATATTTTGGCGTTTCAGCTCAGTAGCAGTACTTTTGAGAGCTTTTAGGCCAGGCAAAAGATTCCACGATGCTATAAACAATTGTTTTGTAGTATTGACATGATGATAGGACGTTTGCCTACGTGTCGGGCCAGTGAATGACTTGAAAGAGAGGTTTACTCAGTGCATAATCTAGATATTCGGTATTTTATCCCCGGCGAGGGAAAGGCAATCAGACTAAGAATGGTCTGATGTAGACTCGTGGAGTAAGGAGACTTGGTATTTGTGAGCGTGATGGAGTTTTCGTCTATGATGATGTGTCGTTGTCCTATTTGAACATACTAAGTTCGCCGGTGTTTTGATATTCTACAGTTTTCCTTTGTGGCAAGATATTGTGAAATAATATTGGGGATGCGATTGTCAAATATCGCAGGGTGCAGTGGTTTAGGATTGAATTCGTGTTTCTAATGTTAACGGTTCGAGAAAGATGACCTTCGGAAAGGTTTAAAGTTAGCAGCAATTGTGGGTTCAAGTGTTACGAAGATAGATTCTCATTGAGGCAAAAACTGAGCAGCAAAGGATAAGGAAGGACATGTGGGGAGTGTTAGGCGGTGGTTAAAATTTCTAGAAGGCCAGGTATAAGAAGAAATTGTCGAGTAGTCGACTAAAGATGTGAGTTTCGCCAAAGTGGGAGAGTTTGGAGTGATTTGGGATATTTTAGTGATTGATGATTTGGGCCTATAGATCAATTTGAAGTATGGGATATTATGTGGCAAAAGATTTGATATAACAGAAAGGAGCTGCTTGACATGAAGGATGATAAAACCTAACTCTGAGTTGAAGGGATGTTGCCATGCAACTAATTGATGTCCACAAAGGGTGAATGAACTTATACAGCTAGAGAGTGAGCTTGGACTTAGGAGGGGCCATTAATTTCATGGTGATTTCACCCTGTGCAGCAATGTTGGAAGATGTCCGCATGTAGATTCCATAGGCGGAATATGTCCAGTGAGCAGGACGACAGTTGCATAGTTGGCGAAGCTTCTCCAAAGGTTTCTAATGGCTATACAACAAAGAGATCGATCATGTGAACGTGGTTGATGATTCAGAGTATAACAAGAGGGTTTTGCAAAAATATTTCGAGAATTTTAGTGGTTGATTGTGCAAGATTATATCAATAAGAGATAAAGAATCCTAGTGAATTCTAGAGTTGTGTAATAAGTGGCTTCAAGCTAAGTGGGAGAGTCCCACCGCCTATGGTTGGGTTGCATATTGATGGGTTATTTCAGCTACGGGAAAGGAACATAAGTGGTAATTTGAGAAAAGGAATTGTTAAAGTTGTTTTATGGTTGGCCTTATTGGCTCATGTTCAGGCTTAGGGAAGGATTCAGGAGTTCTATCCTTGGATGCAGGTTCCAAGGGAAGTGTTTCTGCCAGGTGCTTCATCGAGAGAGTATTCATGTGCTAGAAGATTCATGGAGTTGATCATATTCGGGGCCAAGTCAGCGGGTGGCTCTCAACAACAGTCCTAGTGGATTCAAAGGGGTAAAGTGCCTAATAATTTCAAGCCTATCAGTACAGTTAAGAATCAAGCTTTGTAGCAGCTTATGAGAAAATGCCCAAAATGTTCTATGATGTTTTGACTTGAAGTGTAGTATTTAGGAGGTGTGAAATGGTTCGTGGGATTTGAGACAGCCTGGTCTCATGATTTAAGGTCACATGGATGAGTGGGGATATAGTGTGTTATGTGTTGAATGGAGTTATTATTATTTTTGAGGAAATCAAGGCTATATTGGAAGAAGAAAGATTGGTTAGCCATAGTTCAATTGACATATTGGTGGTAGTGATAAGTTCCTTCAGCATGATCAAGTTATGCAAGTGAATTGTGACGGTACATGTGAGGCTTGTCGGCCGCTGTAATTGATGTTATTCAGAAGTATCCTAGTGTTATGTCCTGTTATCTATAGGAGTATCCTAGAAGGGCTATGATGGTTTAGACCACTACTTAGAAATTTTCACATTCTATGGTTATGAGAGTTCACTTGTGTGTCGCAATGGTTCTCCTAAAGTGAGTCTACTGAAAAGTTTTTAAATGATGAAGTGTTAATCTATTAATGGTTCTGGAGTTATGATGAAAATCGTGTTCTATCGTATATTGGTGTGTTAGGTGTAGTGAGTGGTATGAAATTTGACGTAAGGATAAAGGTTGCAGTTCAGTGTTAAGGATGTCACGAACTCGGATGAGTAGGAAAGTAGTTTCGAGATTTAAAGTAAGCTGGTATTATCTTCAGCGTTACCTGAGATCAGAGTTGTTGAAAAGGCTTTGCATCCTAGTTAAGGATTCTTGGTCGCCTTTTTAGCATTAGTATGGCCGGTGGTTTGAATATACAGACCCGTTATCTGTTACGGAAGGTTGTGGGAGTGTGCTCACAGGAAGGTTGTATAAGTGTGGCATGTATTCACTTGATTGGCTGAATAGTTAAACCAAGTATGAAGATCGTGGTGATATTTTTGATTTGGGAATTGATGCCTGGAGGGCACTTAATTTATAGAGTTGTTGACTGTGGATCATTACTCAGATTATGATGGTTGTTCTTATGTGTTATGAGAGAAAGGGGAGTTATTATAGACCCTTGAAGGTTATTAGCCAAGTTTAGTGTGATTCGAATCATCTTGAGGTCTGTGGATGGTTTGAAATGTGAATATCGGCTCTATATCAGGCCAGATGTGTTCATTTCAGTAATGCGCTCCTAATGGAAGGGTATTAAGGGTGTTATTTCATCGTCAGTTATTTCATGTAATGATACCGTGTGAGTTGTGAGACGGTTTGCTAATTGCTTATGTATTGAGGTTCCGCATAGAGATGATGTTATACGAGCAAAATGGCTCTTGAGATTCAGATCGTATATCGCACCTTAGTTATGCTTGAACTTTGTAGCTTGTAGCGCTATATGTTTCCCCAGGGATGGTGTTATGTACTTAGCATGCTTGTGACCGATATTCAGTATCTTGTTGTAATGAGCAGCCTAGCTCGGTATATACCTCATTATGCGAACTTTATGTGCGGATCGGGTGGAACGCCACCATGGGTATGTTGCTTGGAGCAGGTTGCGCGTCGCAACAGTATGATGTTGAGTACAATTCCCTATATCTGTTTTTATGTGTTTTGTTTCCTATTTTCTCGAGGAAGACTTATATTATATGCCTGTGTCGCATGCACGATTCGCGAGCATGGTATCTGTTTAATTATGTTGACCGCATTGCATGTTTGATTCGCGAGGGGGTAATTGGATTTCGATTTAGGAGTTCATTTTCCAATTATATCACGTTCGAATTGGTAGCCTATTGGCACGTTGTGGCATCATTTGAGACTTTTGACCATGTCCAAGATGGCTATTGCCTGAGGAGTAAGTACTGAGTGAGACGAGATCATTGGACTTAAGATCAATGCAATCTGAATATATGAAGTATATTAAAGAGTAATGGCCATTATTTGGTTCAGAAAGAGGTGATGGTTCTCGGTAGGGTATAGACCCTATGAATCATTGATTCGGCAGTTGGTTATGAATTCCTACACATCTCTTTCATCGTGGCGATATTGTAAGGGTTAGAGAAGGACCTAGGTTGGTCTTGAGGTGCAATGGGAGCATCAGATTCGTGGAATTTTGATTTGTTAACTAAGAGAATGCTATTGTGGTCCTGTAAGTAAGGTGGTGCAAGGTGTGTTCAGCTAAGGTACGCAGTCATGTTTTGGTGTTGCGTGTAATTATTAATAAGGTGAGCGTATGTTGGATAAGGCCTGGCAGAGAATTTCGGATTATTGAATTGGGATCTAAGGCTTATTTGGTTAAGTGAAAATAAGGATATCTTTAGATTGACCAAGCGAGGGTGCCCAGCCGAGTTGTGGTAGCACGGGTAGGTGCTCGAGGTATTAAACAACTATTCCAGACAACCCCGACATAGTTCCTTGCACGTTCGAAGATGAACTTATGTTTAAGTGGGAGAGGATGTAAGGACCCAAATGGTCGTTTTGAGCTCTAGCGTGCCATTCAGCAGTTTGAAGCCATGAGCAGCTTCAATTCAGGCATTATGACTTGTACATATAGTCGAAATTGAATTTCAGGAAGTTTAGAGTACACTTGGAGAGGAGATTCTCATTTTGGAAGCTTTAAGTTGAAAGAATTGACTAGGATGGGATTTTAGATTAAATGACCTCGAAATCAGTATCTGAAGGTTTCTGTAGGTTCGTATGACAAGTCCAAACTTGGGCTTATGCCCGAATTGGGTATTGGATGACCCGGGAGAGTTTTGGCGCCTAGTTTGGAAGTTAGCTATTTGGAAGAAATTTCATAAGTTTGGGTTGAAGTGAATTTAAGTGTTATCTATGTCTGCTTGGTATTCTGAGTCTAGGAATAGGTCCATATGGTGATTCTGGAGTAGGGAGCGCGTTGGAAGTGAATTCGGAGGTTCATGGGTAATTTTGGATTCATTTTGCCAAAGATAGAAATTTGAAGGCATTCCAGAAGTTTGGCCGGAAGAGGACATTTAGATATTGGGATCGAAATCTAATTCCGGAAGTTGGAGTTGATCCGTTATGTCGAATATGACTTGTGTGCAAAATGTGAGTTCAATCGGATGTGATTTCATAGGTTTTAGCATAGAATATAGAAGTTGAAATTCTAAAGTTCGATAAGCTTGAACTGGAGTGCGATTCATGGTTTTAGCCTTTTTTGATGTGACTTGAGGCCTCAACAAAGTCTGTGATATGTTTTGAGACTTGTTGGTATGTTCAGATGGGGTTCCAAGGGGCTCAGGTGAGTTTCGGGGTGGTTTCGAACCATCTCTAGACCATTTTTAGCTGCTAGTTTTTGGCTATTGCAGTGTGCTATGCGATCACAGGGAATTGGTCGCAATCACAATGAGTAAAATGGGAGAAAATGGTAAGTGATTCGCGATCGCAGAAGGGCTTTCGCGATCACATAGAGGAAAGTTTCAACTTCACTGGCCCGACTTGGGAAGCATGTATCTTGCAATCTATTAGGAATTTGGAGATGATCCAAATATCAAAGTTGTATCTCTTTATGTTTAGTTTTTCAGAAACTATACATTTTGGCATTTTGAGTTGTCTACGAAAAGTTATGAGTGATGCACTACAGCCTATCCGGGAAGAGTTTGGAGATTGCGAAGAAGAAATTTGTGTTGCACAGAGCTGATTTTGGAAGCTTATATCATGTAATATATAAAGATTGGTAGATGAGAAAATCATAAAAGTTGTAGTTATTGGATTCTAGTTTTCAAAAAATTAAACCATTTGCAATTTGGAAATTTTTACAAAATGTTATGGCCATTATACTAGAGATTGTCTAGAAGAGCTGAGCATCTGTTCTTCACGATCGCGAAGCTTTTTCCACGATCATGGAAGGCAAATTTTTGGCTTATGTTACATGATTTAAAAGCATTTTCCATGATCGCGAAGAGTAAATTCCTAGGCTGAAGCTATATTTCGAGGTTTCGGCCATCTTTATCATATTTGGAGCTACGGAGCTCGGATTGAAGCTATTTTTGAGATGATGTTTACCATATGTATTAGGGTAAGTGTTCTATATCTGAAAGTAATTACACTTCATGATTCTATTGTTATATTCATCATTTATTTCATATTTAAATAGAAGAAATCAATATTTTGTAAAACTTTTCAAGAACGAAAATTCAAGATTTGGAGGTCAAGTTGTTATCAAAATTTGATAAAATTAGTATGGGTGAATTCGTATCGGAATTGGTCGTCGGATTTTATGTGTTTTTTGGGAATTCGGGCACGTGGGCCCGAGGGAAATTTTGTCAACTTTTCGAACGAAGTTAGGAATTTATCTAAATTGAATTGTTTTGAGTATTAGAGCATATGTTTATGGATATTCTCATTTATTGGCTAGTTTGGAGCGTTGTGCATCGATTTGAGTCGTCGGAAGGGATTGGAAGCCCGTTTTGGAACTTCAAAGCCAGGTGAGTCTCCTTTCTAACCTTGTAAGAGGGAATTTTCCCCATAGGTGAAATAATTGATTATGTGCTCCTATTGTTGGGGCTACGTAAGCATGAGGTAATGAATGCCCATGCGTAGCTACTTATATGTGTATGTCCGGGTAGTCTAGGACCCAATAGCATACTATACTTGGAATATATGCGATCTTATTGATAGTTGAATTTCTTAAATTCTGTTGAATTGGTAAATGAATTTCTAAGAGGATTAAACTTCATTTTCTTAAATCAATAAAAGAGAATTGGCTTTTATTTAGATAATATTGATAAATTCTTAATTTGCTGTTTGAGCATATATTTCTATGTGTACCTCCGTCGCATGTAAGGTCCGTGAGCAGGATAATTGTTTATTTAAGTTTGATCGCACCGCATGTGAAGTTCGTGAGCAGGGTAATAGAGGCATCTATGGTTCACGCCATTCGACTCTTGGCTGTGCACATTTTACATTTATATTAAATCGGGCCATACGACCCCGACATGAGTTGCACATGCTTTTATTGCTTGCCTTGAGATTTATTGATATTGATACTTGCTCTCCCTGTCTTGAGATAATTGTTAATTAATGGATCGCGAATTTGAAGACTTTTAGTAAAAGAAACATATACATGTTTTGTGACTTATCTGAATTTACTATGTGAACAAATCCGTGATTCATCGCATTAATAATATTATTATTGGACCACTATTAAGTGTCGAAGTTGACCTCTCGTCTATACTTCTTCGAGATTAGACGGGATACTCATTGGATACATGTTGTTTTCGTATTCATACTACAGTTGCTGTGCATTTTTGTTGCACAAGTTCATATGTGGCTAGTGTCTTAGTGGCATAGCAGCATGGTCGATGCGGAGACTTAGGTGAGCTGCACTTCTCGGGATGAACCACAACCAATAGAGTCTCCTCCAGATTGGTGTATTTATCCTCTGTCCAATTAGTATTCCGGACGGTTGTTCATGCACTTGTGACGCCGGGTTCTAGGATGGATGTGGGGTACTCCGTACTTACTTGTAAATATCCTTTTACTTATTTTCATAAAGATTATCCTTTACTATTTGGATTGAAGGAAAATATCTGTTTTCAAAATTATTGAGATAAGAATTTAATTAAGTATTCTGGTTGACTTGCCTGACAGCGGTGTCCGGCGCCATCACGACCCTTCGTGGATTTTGGGTCGTGATAGGGTATTTTTGATTTTTTTTGAAGAAGAATCGGTCTTCAGGTCCAGGGAGGGATGATCGTTTCTTTGGTTCAATAAAAATAGAATCGTGGAGGCTTATGTGGTATCTATGGTTGATGCAGGTTGCTACATGGTAGGAGAAGTAGTGCTGAAATCTGGAGATGAGGTAAGGTGAAGAAGATGAAAATTAGGGGGGGGGGGTGTGTGGGTGGGTGGTCTTGTGTATTGCAACGCTCCTTAGTCTCCTCCCTAGAGTTTTTAGGCGTTAGTCTATCTTCTATAGGTCTAGATCTATAATTTTTTTGTATTTTGCCAATTAGTCCCTAGGTCTTTTGTGTATTAGGTACTTAGGTTTTCAAGAAAGGTTTTTCTAGGCTAAGGGAGTACGGATTTGGTCTTATTGGGCCTAAATTTAGGAGATTGGAGTAGGTCCATGTCTTGTTGGGTCTTAAAATTGGGCTCCAAGACTCCAAAAATTGTTATTCAAAACTATAGTTAAATTCCTTTAATATAAGATAACTATACTACATGATGCAAAAACAAATCCTAATTAATTAAGCTAAACTATATTAGAACATGAAGCTATTATATATTTTGTATTCTTAAGATTATGTAAAGATAAAAATAAGTTACTATATATGTATATATATATATTTTTTAAATTTATGAAAGATACGTAAGCTAAAATATTTTTGTAATTTTTATTTTTTGTAACGACAATAAGGTAAAGAAGACAAAATTGTTGAAATAGCAATATTAAGCCTAAATTAAATATTTACATGCTAAAATATAAAAAATCTTGGGGAGAGTCAAACAATCACATATCTACAAGCTTCACCCGACCTTTCTGTAGCTTGCTCATTTCTTCGGGTGTTTTCTTAGGATGTTTTGGTCTCAGCTTTACTGGGGGCGCAACTTCGATTCTGTAGATGTGCTATCGCCGACTGTCAGGCTTGTAACATTTCAAAGATCACCCGCAGATTGATCCTGTCGCCTTTACCTTCAGGCGTATCCTAAGTTGTTGTACGGGCTCCTCCATAAACGTTGTTCTCAGGATCGGTCGGTTGGCATCGATGGCCATATATGAGTTGACGTCTATTGGATTTGTATATGGGACTGTTGGGATCAACAAGGGGCACCTCTTTTCTATGCATTATATTGTTGTTCCGCCGTGATGGTCAATTCAGCATCACCGTTCAAGTGAGAAGACTAAGAATTTGACATTTTTAGGTTAACTTGAAATTAAAATCTCAAAGAACAAGCATAAAACAGAGTATGTGATGAAAGTTTGTGTAACGATCCAACTAGATTTTGAGCTCTAGAACGCCGTTCAGCAGTGTGAGTCACAAGCAACTTCATTTTAAGTATTATGACTTGTACACGTGGCCAGAATTGAATTTCGAGAAGTTTAGAGTTGATTTGAAAAGAGAATTCTCATTTCGGAGGCTTTAAGATGAAATAATTAACTAGGATTGGATTTTTGGGTAAATGACCTCAGAATTGGGGTTCAAAGATTCCAGCAGGTTCGTATGATAATTTCAGACTAGGGCTTATGCCCGGATTAGAATTTGAATGACCCGGTAGCGTTTTGGCGCCTATTGTGAAAGTTATCATTTTGGAAGAAAATTTCATAAGTTTGGGTTGAAGTGCATTTCAGAGTTATCGATGTCCGTTTCGGATTCCGAGTCTGGGAGTAGCTCTGTATGGTGTTACTGGTGTTAGGAGCACGAGCGGAAGTGAATTCGAAGGTCCGTGGGTCATTTTTGAGTCATTTGGCTAAAGATAAAATTTGAAGGTTTTTGAGAAGTTTGACCGGAAGAGGACTTTTTGATATCGCGGTTGGAATCCAATTCTAATAATTGGAATAGGTTCGTAATGTCGAATATGACTTGTATACAAAATTTAAGGTCAATCAGATGTTATTTGATCGGTTTAAACTTCGAAAGTCGAAGTTTGAAATTTTGTAGTTCAATAAGCATGTATTGGAGGTTGATTCATGATTTCAATGTTGTTTGATGTGATTTGAGGCCTTGAACAGGTCCGTGTTAAGTTATGGGACTGGTTTTTGTAGTTGAACGGGGTCCCGGAGGCCTCGGGTGTGTTTCGAGGTGGTTTTGGATCAAATTTGGATAAAAAGCTGTTGTTGATTGCTGGTATCTGGTTTCCTTCTTCATAAATGCAAAGAGAAAAATAGGAGGCTGCTGGATTTAGCCTTCACAAACGGGAACCGCGAACGCGAGGGGGTGGGCCGTTGGCCTACGCGAACTCGAGAGTTGGGTTGCAAACGGAATGAAGAAATTTTGGGGCTGAAGTAGGTTGTGCTTCACAAACGCGAGGGTATTTTCGCGTTTTTGAAGAAGGGCATTGATGGGCGGTGAGTTGTTTTAAGACGGGATTTGGCCCATTTCTTTCATTTTTTCTTGTCTTGGGAAATTCTTGGAGGATTTCAAGAGGGGGTTTCATCATTCAATGGCAAGGTAAGTTATCCCACTTATTAGGAGTTAAATACATTGATTATGTCTAGATTTTAACATGGAAATTAGTGGAAACTTGGGGTTTGAGGGAGAACCTAGAAAATGAATGTTTTGGATTTTGACCATGATTTTGAGTGCGAAATTGAGAGTAAACTATATATTTGAGTTCGTGAGGTTGTGTATAAATGTATTCTTCGAAATGTTTTGGAATCCGGGCATGTGGACCGGAGAGCCTTTTTTTCAACTTTCCGATCGGGGTTAGGAATTGTTATAAATTGGATTTTAATGAGTAATTGGGCATATATTAATGGATTTGCATAATTATAGGCTAGATTTGGAGCATTTAGCATCGATTTGAGTCATCGGAAGGGTGTGGAATGCCGATTATGGATCTTCAAAGCGATGTGAGTCTCCTTTTAACCTTGTAAGAGGGAACTGTCCCCATAGGTAAAATAGTTTGTTATGTGCTCCTATTTGTGGGGGCAACGTACGCACGAGGTGACGAGAGTCCGTGCATAGCTACTAATATGTGTAAATCCAGATAGTCCTGGACCCAAAAACGTGCTATTCATGGAATATCTGTAATCTTATTGACAGTTGAATAGCTTAAATCACATCGAATTAGTAAATGAATCTCTAAAAGGATTTAAACTTCATTTTTCTTGAATTGTTAACAGAGAATGGGTTGATTTTAATAATTGTTTCCTCACGACTTCTTGATTGACTGTCTTTGTGTGTTTAAATTCTTGAAGGAGCTGGACGCCTCAGTAGACTAAATAGATGTATCTATGGTCCGCGCCATTCGACCCTCTGGCAGTGCACAATTTAAATTTTGTTGGATCGGCATGATTTGCACATGCTTGTATTGCTTGCCTTGGAACTTATTGAAGTTTTTATATGTATAAATGATGAAAAGGAACTTGGAAATTTCATATGAAAGAAAGAATTGTTTACTTGCTTCAACCTATTGAATTATAATCATGTTTATAAAAATCCATTATTCAATATATTATTGATATAACATTATTGGACCACTAGTAAGTGTCGAAGTCAACCTCTCGTCTCTACTTCTTGAGATTAGATGGGATACTCATGGGGTACATGTTGTTTGTGTACTCATACTGCACTTCTATGCATTTTTGTCACACATGCATGCATATCTAATGGCCTAGGGGACATAGCAGCATGGTTGATATGGAGACTTAGGCGAGCTGCACTTTTCGAGACGACCCACAGCCAGCAAGTCACTTTCATATTACAGTTTATTTCTTATCCAATATCGTATTTTGGATTGTTATTGTATTACATATGTCTTAGAAATTCCTAATGCACTTATGACGCCGGATTGTGGGATGTCTATGGGTTTATTCAGAAATTTTAAAAGTTGTTAAATGTTTCATTATTTATTCAATGGAATTTACTATATACTATTTAAATGTATAAAAGAAGTGGTTTCGAAAATATTTATAACGAGAATCTAGTTAAGTATTTGGTTGGCTTGCTTGACAACGGTGTCCGACGCCATTACTACCGTTAGTGCATTTTGGGTCGTGACAACATGGTATTAGAGCACTAGGTTCCCTTACGTCTCAAGAGTCATGAGTAAGTTTAGTAGAGTCTCGCGTGTCGGTATTGAGACGTCTGTAGTTATCATCAGGAGGCTATATTGCTATTAGGAGTGCTTTCCCTTTTTGATTCCTCATCGTGCGATTTTATTCCTTGAGGCTTATGCCCTTGTTTCCTTCCTACGAGTGTGGTGACGGGTGTTTCTCTCTGCGCGGTTGTTTGAGCTATTATTGTCGCTTTGTGGAAGGATATTCTGTCATTTCTACTCAGTAGTGGTACTTCTGAGAGCTTTGCGGCAAGGCACAAGTTTCCATGATGCTTATGAACGATTGTTCTGCAGTATTGATATGATGGTAGGATGTTTGCCTATGTGTCGGAATGAATTTAAGGGAGGTTTACTTAGTGCATGATCTAAAGATTTGGTATTTTATCCCCGGTAAAGGGAAAGACAATCGGGCTAAGAATGTTCAGATTTTGGCTGACGGGGTAACGAGGCTTGGTATTTGTGAACGTGGTGGAATTTACATCTGTCGTTATATCTGTCGAATGTACTACGTTCTCCCATGTTATGATCCTCTACAATTCTCCTTTGAAGCAGGATATTGTTAGACAATAACGAAGAAGCGACTGTTAGAGATCACGGGATGCGGTGGTTCAGGATTTTATGCAAGAGCATGTCAACAATAGAGAAAGAATCTTGGTGGGTACAAGATTTGTGTAATGGTGGCTTCAAGATAAGTGGGAGAGTTTTGAGGTATCAGGTTATCGACATATTGACAAGTTACTTCAGCTACGGGAAAAGAGCATAAGTGATAATCTAAGCAAAGGAATTGTTAAAATTATGCTGTGATTGACCTTATTGGCTCATGCTTAGACTTGGGGAAGGATTCAGGATGTATTCCTTGTATAACTGCGGGTTTCAAGGAAAATGATTTCGCCGAGTGCTCCGTCAAGAGGGTATTCACATGGAGTTGATTATATTCTATGCCAAGTCAGAGCGGGTGGCTCTCAACAATGGTCCTAGTGAATTCTAAGGGGTAAAGTATGGTGCCTAATAATTTGGAGCATATAGGTATAGTTAACGTTGTAGTAGCTTATGAGAAGGTGCTTAGAATGTTCTATGATGTTTTGACTTGCGATGTAGTAATTGGGAGGTATAAATGGTTCGTGGAAGTTGAGACAACATGGTCTCGTGATTCACAGTTACTTGGGATGAGTGTGGATAGAGTGTGTTATGTGTTGAATGGAGTTATTGTTTCTATGGAAATCAACGACAAATTGGAAGAAGATAGACTAGTTAGCCAAAGTTGAATTGGCATATCGATGGTAGTAATCAGTTCCTTCAGCAAATTATGCAAGTGATTTGTGGCAGTGCATGCAAGGCTTGTTAGTCGCCATGATTGATGTTATTCAGGAGTATTCTTTTGTTATGGCCTGTTATGTGTAGGCACATCCCGAAATGGTTATGGTTTTTTAGACCACTACTTAGAGATCTGCATATTTTGCGGTTATAAGAATTCACTCGAGTCTCCTGGAGTGAGTTAAGCAAAAAGTTGTTACATGGTGAAGTATTAATCTATTAGTAGTATATAATTTGAAATGAGGATCAAGGATGCAATTCGATGTTGACGAGGATGTCACGAGCTCGGATGAGCAGGAAAGAAGTTTTGATGTTTAAAATAAGTTGGTGTTGTCTTCAGCATCACCGGAGATTGGTGTTTTGAAAAAAAGGCTTTGCATCCTGGTTAAGGATTTCTTGATCACTTTATAGCATTAGTACGGCCGACGGTTTGTATATTTAGACCTGTTATCCATTACAGAAGATTGTGGGAGCGTGTCCCACGGGAAGGTTGTATCAGTGTGGCATGTAGTTGCTTGATTGGTTTAAGAGTTAACCCTAGTATGAAGATTATGGTGATATCGTTGATTTGGGAATTGATGCCTGGAGGGCACTGAACTATTGAGTTGTTGACAGTGGATGAATTCAAATGTAATTATGGGCTCTATATCAGGCAAGATGTGTTCATTTCAGTAATGCGTCCTAATAGAAGACCAGTCGGGGTGCTATTTCATTGCTAGTTATTTCATATATATATATATATTACACCGTATGAGTTGTGAGACGGATTGGTGAATTTCTTCTGTGTTGAGGTTCAGCATAGAGATGATTTTATATGAGAGAGATAGGTATATCGCACCTCAATTGTGCTTGAGTTTTGTAGCTTATAGCGCTATATGTCCCCTTAGTGTGGTATTACACACTTAGCGTGCTTGTGACCGACATTCGGTATTTTGTTGTAATGAGAAATTTAGCTCGATGTGCACCTCCTTAGGTGAGTTTTATGTGTGGATCGGGTGGCACGCCGCCATGGGTACGTTATTTGGGTCGGGTTGTACGCCGCAACAGTGTGATGCTGAATACAGTTTTCATACTTCATCTTATGTGTGTTTGTCTCCCATTTTTCTGAAGAAAGTTCATATTAGTTGTGCAAGTTTAGTAGTTCCTTCTAGAGTTTGTTTCCTTTTGTATTGCATTGGAATTGGCCGCCTATTGGCACATTGTGGCATCATAGGAGACTTTTGATCATATCGGCGTGGCTTATTGCCTGAGCAGTTCGTACTAGGTGAGGCGAGGTCATTGGATTTAGGATTAATGCAATATGGTTATCTGAAGTATATTAAGGAGCAAAGACCATTATTTGGTTAAGAATGAGGTGAGGGCTCTTGTCAGGAGTATACACCCGGTTATTTGTTGATTCGACAGTCGGTTATGAATTTCTACACATATCTTCTGTCGTGGCAGTATTGTAAGAATTAGAGCAAGACCTATATAGGTCATGAGGTAAAATGAGAGCATCAGATTCGTGGAATTTGGATTTATTTGATCAGAGAATATTATTATGCTCTTGTGAGTAAAGTGGTGCAAGCTGTGAATTCAGTTAAGGTACGCAGTCATGTTTTGGTGCTGTGCATAGTTATTAATACGGTAAGCGTATGTTGGATCAAGCCTGGCAGAGAATTTCGGATGTTGGAATTAGGCTCTAAGGCTTATTTGCTTAAGTGAAAAAGGATATCTTTACATTTATCGAGCTAGGATGCTAACTTAGTTGTGGTAGCATGGGTAGGTGATCAAGGTGATAAGTAGTGATTACAGAAAAATCCGGAACACTTCTCAACACATTCAAGGACAAATATATGTTTAAGTGGGAGAGAATGTAATGGCCCGACCGATCATTTTGAGCTCTAGCACACCGTTCAACAGTTTGAGGCCACGAGCAACTTCATTATAGGTATTATGATTTGTACGCATGGCCGTAATTGAAATTCGGGAAGTTTAGAGTTGATTTGGAAAGAGAATACTCATTTCGGAAGCTTTAACTTCAAATAATTAATGAGGATTGGATTTTTGGGTAAACGACCTCGGAATCAGGATTTGAAGGTTCCAATAGGTTTGTATGATAATTTTGCACTAGGGCGTATGCCTGGATCGGGTTTTGGATGACCCGGGAGTGTTTTGGCGCCTATGTGGGAGTTAACATTTTGGAAGAAAATTTCATAAGTTTGGGTTTAAGTGCATTTTAGAGTTATCCACGTCCTCTTGGAATTACGAGTCTGGGAGTAGCTCCGTAGGGTAATACTGGTGTTGGGAGCATGAGCGGAAGTGAATTTGGATGTCCGTGGGTCATTTTGGAGTCATTTGGCTAAAGATAGAAATTTGAAGGTTTTTAGAAGTTTGACCGGAGGTGGAATTTTTGATATCGGGGTCGGATTCGATTCCGAAATTTGGAGTAGTTCCCTAATGTCGAATATGACTTGTGTGCAAAATTTGAGGTCAATCAGATGTGATTTGATAGGTTTAAACATCAAAAGTTGAAGTTTGAAATTCTAAAGTTCAATAAGCTTGGTTTGGAGGTTGATTCATGATTTCGATGTTGTTTGATGTGATTTGAGGCCTCGAGCAGGTCCGAGTTAAGTTATGGGATTGGTTTGTGTGGTTGGACAGGGTCCTAGTGCCCTCGGGTGTGTTTCAGGGTGGTTTCGGATCAAATTTGGATAAAAAGCTGATGCCGATTGCTGGTATTTGGTTTCCTTCTTTCTGAACACGAAGAGAGTCATGCATTCGTAAAGAGGAAAGTGGGAGGCTACTGGATATGGCCTTCGAAAATGCAAAGTGCAAACCGCGGACGCGAATGGGTGTGCTGTTGGCCTATGCGAACGTGAGGCCTGGAACACGAACACATATGATCCGGGGAGATGGACTTTGTAAATGCGAGCGTCGAGTCGCGAACACAATGAAGAATTTTTGGGCTGAAGCAGGTTGAGCTTCGCGAAGCGAGGGCATTTCCGTGTTCAAGAAGAAGGGCAGTGCTGGGCAGTGAGTTGTTTTAACACGGGATTTGGCCCATTTCTTTCATTTTTTTCTTGCCTTGGGCAATTCTCGGAGGATTTCTAGATGGGGTCTCATTATTCAATGGCAAGGTAAGTTATCCCCACTTATTAGGAGTTAAATACATTGATTATTTATTGATTTTAACATGAAAATTATTGAAAATTTGGGTTTGAGGGATAACCTAGAAAATGAATGTTTTGGATTTTGACCATGTTTTTGAGTGCAAAATTGAGAGTAAATTATATATTTGAGGTCGTGAGGCTGTGGATAAACTTATTCTTCGTAAATTTTTGGAATTCAGGCACGTCGGCCCGAGGACATTTTTGCCAACTTTTCGATCGGGGTTACGAATTGTAATAAATTGGATTGTAATGAGTAATTGGGAATATATTAATGGATTTGCATAATTATTGGCTAGCTTTGGAGCATTTAGCATGGATTCGAGTCTTTGGAAGGGTGTGTAATGCCGGTTATGGATCTTCGGAGCGTGGTGAATCTCATTTCTAACCTTGTAATAGGGAATTGTACCCATAGGTTGGTTAATTGCTCTTATATGTGGGGCTACGTACGCACGAGGTGATGACAGTCCGTGTGTAGCTACTAATATGTGTTAGTCCGGGTAGTCTAACACCCAAAAGCATGCTCTACATGGAATATCTGTAATCTTATTGACAGTTGAATTGCTTAAATCACATCGAATTAGTAAATGAATCTCTAAAAGGATTTCTTCATTTTTCTTAAATTTTTAAAAAAGAATTGGCTTTCTTTGGATAACTATTTCCTGATGACTTCTTGATTGACTATTTATGTGTGTGTAACTTCTAGAATGGGCCGAACACCTTGGTAGATTAACTAGATGTATCTATGGTTTGCGCCATTCGACCCTCTGGCAGTGCAGAGTTTAAATATTATTGGATTGGGCCGTACGACCTCGGCATGATTTGCGCATACTTTCATTGCTTGCCGTGGAACTTATTGATGTTGTTATTGCCTCTTCCCATCTTAAGAATATATGTACAAATGATGAAAAGGAATTTGGAAATTTCCTACAAAAGAAAGAATTGTTTACTTGCTTCAACCTATTGAATTACAATCATGTTATAAGAATCCACTATTCAATATATTATAGATATAACATTATCGGACCACTAGTAAGTGTCGAAGACGACCTGTCGTCTCTAATTCTTTAGATTAGACGGGATACTCAAGGGGTACACATTGTTTTAGCGCTCATACTACACTTTTGCGTATTTTTATTGCACATGCATGTATCTCTAGTGGACTAGTGGGCGTAGCAGAATGGTTGATACAGAGACTTAGGCGAGCTGCACTTTCCGAGATGACTCGCAGCCAGCAAGTCTCTTTCGGATTACTGTATTTATTTTTTGTCCAATATCGTATTCTGTACGGTTGTTGCATTATGTTATTTCGTAGAAATTTTTTATGCACTTGTGACACTGGGTTCTAGGATGTTTATGGATTTATTCAGAAATTTTAAAAGTAGTTAAATGTTTTATTATTTTTCCAATGGAATTAATTATTATCGTTTAAACATATAAACGAAGTGGATTTAGAAATATTTAAAACGAGAATTGAGTTAGGTATTTGGTTGTCGCCATCATGACCCTTCGTAGATTTTGGATCGTGATAATTTGTATCAATTACCACTATTATTCTTAGCCCCACGGTGGGCGCCAAACTGTTTAACCTTAAAATTTTAAGAATATGTGAATTAATCTGATATAAGTAATTAGTAATGTTAGATAAGCAAATGAAAGATATAATATATAGCCAAACCAGCAGTAGTATTGAATCTGGGCTCGATTGTGGGCTTAACAATCCGTTTCCAATATATATATATATGAAAAGTTATGAACAAGAATAAGATCCTTTAAATAGCTTAGAAAAGAGAAAATAAGTTTACAATGCCTTGATATGCATGTTACTGTGTGTTTATTGAATAATAAATTTCCCCTTTATATAGAAGGAGAGTTTTACCCTAAGCATAATTCTAAGAAAGGTAAAAATCTTCTTTTTCGCTAATCACAGGTCTGCTGCCGATACAGGCTGAGATTCATGCCATGATATCTGGTTGAGCACAAATATCACAACCATTTCGTTAATCATGCACAAACGTTTGGTAATGCTTTCCGAGGTTTTGTAACTCGAACCGGATCTGGGGAGCGTGGTCTCGATGGCTTCGAGGGCAGTTTGTTTTGTGCGGGCCTTGATACTTGAGGCTTCTAACTCCGATTTTGATTCCTTGTATTTACGTCCCTGCTTCGGTTGCCCCAATGGAAAATCGCAGTGCTCATTAGCCTTGATTTTACCCGTATACAATCTTAGTTTTAATTTTGCTTAAATATGCTTATTCTAGTGTCAAATTTAAAATTATTCAGAATTTCAATATCAATCAACTATGACGATGTTGAGCTAAGCTTATAAGCTGGTCAAACGGCTTATTAGTCCTCTTTTGCTTATCTACGCATTTGGTAAACATTAAAAGTACTTATTAGCTAAAATCAATCATAAGTCATAAGTTGGTCACCCCAACTAATAGTTTTTTTATGTTATAATCACTTTTAGTTTTGCCAAAGCTTTTACTAATTTATCCTTAATATTATTTTCTAATTCACAAAATATTTTGCCCAAAATAATTTTTCTAACTTTATTTTCGTTCCATATTCGTTGTTCTTCTTTTTCTTTACAAAGAAACTTTTTAATTTATAATTTTTTGTAAGGGTTTTAAGGATAATTTAGTCATATATATATATATATATATATATATATATATATATATATATATATATATATATATATATATATATATATATATATATATATATATATATATATATATACGAAATTTGAGTTAAAAGATAATTTTTAATTTATAGATAAAGTTCTAACATTCGAATTTAAATTTAAATAAAATTTAAATTTTTTATCATGTTATCATACTTAATTCGGTTAATGATCATATGCAATCATGTTAGGAACTTTTGTTTTTTTTAATTATTTAAATACTATTTCACCTCTAGCAAAAAAAAAAAACTATTCCGTACTATACTATTTTTTCACATTTAAAATCCTATAAGTATAGTTTTTTGAAACAATCTAGCTAGATTTGAATAAAAAAAATTCTTTTAAAATAAATATAATACATGGGGTACACGTCTATGTTTATCTAAATAACAAAAAAAAAAGTTTACAAGACCAAATAAAAGTTTACTTAAATATATAATAAAGTAAACATACATGCTGGGGAAAGAAACAGCACAAAATCAGTCAATATTAAAAAAGGTATTTCTTTTTTCTTCTTGAAGAATATTTATTTGAAGAGTCACTTTGCGTAAATGGACATAAAACAAATAACAAAATTTTGGCTATACAATCGCTCATTAATTTCAATTTAGCACATTCAAGGAATTGAAGGATATAAGCTGAAATCCCTTCATTTAGCTGTAGTCAAGCCAATATTGCAAGGATATATTTTTTTGTTGAAGAATATTAGTCTGAATCATTAGATTATGTGAAAGGTTTTTTTTAAGCTCAACAAGAGAAAAATTGGTTTCTAATTGATTGTTTCAATAGCTACTTTTAAGTGTCAAAGAGTATATATAAAGAAAAAATTGGTCTGACATGAAATATATTTTTTTAAAATGTAAACAAATTATTTCGAAAAAACTCTTTACTTTTTTTAATTCAATGATAATACAAAGATAAGACATTTTTGAACATTAGTAGAGAACTTTAAAATTATTATAATAGAGGTTATATTATGGATACACTCACATAATATTTGTGAGGGCCCGACCAGTCGTCTCATGAGTTACCGCTCTATGTCTCCCATTTCTGCTTCTTATTTCTTTGGACAGTGGTCCTATATATGATCGGATTGATTGGTTTGGGTTCAGAATTGATTTGGTAAAGTTTGAGAGGCTTAGTCTCTTTTAAGGAAGTTTAAGTTGAAAAAGTTAACTGGATATTGACTTATGTGTTAGTTAGCTTGGATGCGAGTTCCTATGGTTCAATTAGCTTTGGGAGGTGATATATGACTTAGGAGTGTGATCGGAATGAGTTTTGGAGGTTCGGGATAGAATTAGGCTTGAATTGGCGAAGTTGAGACTTTGGCGATTTCTGGTTGATAGGCGAGATTTTGAGATAGGGGTCGGAATAGAATCCTGAGAGTTGAAATAGCTTCATTATGTCATTTAGGATGTGTGTGTAAAGTTTCAGGTCATTCGGATGTGGTTCGGTTAGGATTTTGATCAAACGCATATTTTGGAAGATTTTAGAAACTTAAGCTTGAATCCGATGTGTTTTGGAGATTGGATGTTGTTTAAAGTATTTTGATGATTGGAAGAAGTTGAAATAAGGTATTAGGATATGTTTGTGCTTTTGGTTGAGGTACCGGGGGCCTCAGGGTGATTTCGGATGGTTGACGGGAAGGTTTGAGACTTGTATAATTGCAGAAACTTTGCTGCTTTTGGTGTTTTCGCTCCTGCAGTTTTGGGGACCGCAGATGCGGCGCCGCACGTGCGGAAGATTAGCCATTGAAGTGAAGTGTTGATATTTTTTCTGAGAACCACAAATGCGGTATGGGACCGCACCTGTGGAGTCGCATGCGGATGGACTATCGCATATGCGATTTTGAGACTTTAAGTCATTTCTGCATAATCGGGGCATGGCGATAAATGCAGTACCGCAGAAGCGGTTGGCGAGTCATTAATGCTAAAATGCCTCGCAGAACATATAAATTTTTTCTTTTCGCGAGTTTGAGTTATTCCACCATTTTTGGACTTCGGCTTGGAGCTTTTTGGGCGATTTGAAAGAGGGGTTTCAAGGGAACTCCGTTAAGGTAAGGGTTTTGAACCTAATTCTGTTGTAGTATTTCATGGATTAAGGCTGAAATTAAAGGGATTAAAGGGCTAAAAATGGAGGATTAAGGCTTGAGTTTAAGAGGCCTTTAATGGAGGATTTAAGGGGTCATTTGGACTCCGATTTTAGTGTTCTTTATATGTATATACTCGTGGGGAAACGAGGAAACTATTGATGTAAAAATTTCTGAGTTTTGAGATGTTGACCCGGTGGTCGGGTTTTGGTAATTTTGGTGTCACGACCCAATTTTATAACAGGCCATGATGGCACCCAACGCCATCGCTGGGCAAGCCAACACGGAAAATACTATCTAAACCTTCAGTCACCTTTACCCAAAATAGTTCAAATAATTGTTTAAGTTGGAAATAAATCATAAACGATCAATAAACTCATGATAATCATACAACCCCAAAATAATACAGTCTATCAATGTGTGTGCCAAGACCTGGCGTCACAAGCTATGAGCAACTAGAGAATATACAAAAGAATCACACTATCCTACTGTCCGAAATAGAATAGACAACAAAAATACATAAGGAAGACTTCTTCAGGCTGCTAGACGGCATGGAAGGGAAGCAACACCCCGTATAAGTCTCGAGTCTGCTTAGAGATGCGCACCGGACTGATAGCTAGATACACCTGCCTCAAACCTTGTACAATTAAGTACAGAAGTGTAGTATGAGTACATAAATAATATGAACCCAGTAAGTGTCCCGTCTAATCTCTAAGAAGTAGAGATTAGAGGTCAACTTGATACTTACTTGGGTCAAGTAATGTGAGATGAATTTATTATAAGCAGGAACAACACAAGTGTTAAGCATTAAGCAAATATATATGAGCATATATACATCAAGCAAATAGGAAGTCCAGTACACAGAGAATGCATTAAGCAAAAATAGGCACAAGTAATACCGAGGGACGTATGGACCAATCCAATGTAAAAATAAATTGTGTACTGTCGAGGGTCGAATGGCTCGAACCATAGATACATATATTACCCCGCTCGCGAATCGACCATGCAACACGGTCAAACATAATTAACACAGCAACAAGCATGCAACATTATATAACTCTAGACAGTTATTCACAGATATGTTAAATGTCTCTTTATAAAGCCAAAGAAAAACAAGGTTCCTACCACTAGTCCCATTTAATTTAATTAACATGGTATACACGACTCCGAATTTAATGGGTCCCAGACTACCCGAACTTATCATAATAGTAGCTACGTACGGACTCTTGTCACCTAGTTCGTACGTAGCCCCCGAATATAGTGGCAATTTATTCAATAATTATACCTATGGGGACAATTCCCTCTTACAAAGATAGAAAGAAGACTCACCTCGCTCCAAAGTGCACATCCAAATGGCAAGAACAATTCAAAGCCTACAATTCGGAGCCGAACGATCCGAAACTAGTTAACCGAAGTAAGAACTAGTCATTCTAGACTCACAAGATTATATTCTAGCTATTTAATCAATTTACCAATCATTAACACAAGCTTCCTAAAATTCGACCCCAGGCCCACATGCCCGGATTTCGAGATTTTTTGGAGGAACTTGTTCTCTATGTCCTAAGGATCAATAATATATGATTTCTAGTTCATTTCACATTAAATCCTGTGGTCAAATTCCTCTTTTTTCAAAACCCTAGGTTTAGCTCTAATCCTTTGATTTTTCCTAAGTTCAAGTGTTTAATCTACCTAAAATACAAGTATTAAACTAAGGATGGGTGGAATAAACTTAACTCTTGATGTTAAGTGGAACCCTTCTCTTCAAAGCTCCCAAAATCGCCAAACCAAAAGTGATAAGTGAGAAAAATGGCTTGGAGCTCGAATTAAATGAGCCTCTTTGCCTCAGCAATTTTTGCATCTGCGGTCAGGGGACGGCATATGTGATCCCCCATTTGCGAGGAAAGGGGCCGCATCTGCAAAAATGGGCAAAAGAGCTGGGACCGCATCTGCAGTCTCCAAGCCGCATCTGCGGAGCCGCTTCTGCGGTTCCTGGCCTAGCTTACTTGAGTCGCTTTTGTGATGCAATGATCCCATCTATGGTCTCGCAACTGCAATCCAACAACTATAGGTGCAGTTTATATGGAAGCAACAGCCTTAGCCCTTTCTCAAAATTTCCACTTCACTCGAGCCTCATCCGCATGACGCTCGGGGTTGCCGGGCCCTTCTCGAGCATACCGACAAGACTAAAATCACGAGACGGACCTACCCAAACTTTTGAAACACTCGAAACAATGATTAATCTAGAAATAACTTATGAACTTTAAGTTCTTAATTTTCCTCCAACGGGCCAAAACGCCCTATGACTACTCGATTGATAACAAATTTTACAGGCAAGTCGTAAATGATATATCAAACCTATGCCGAGCTTCAGAACCAAAAAACAAGCCCCCTACCCATGAAATCATTCATTACTTAATTTCTTTAAATCCTTAAAACTTCAAATTAACAATTTCTAACTCGAAGCTAGGGACCTTGGAATTAGATTCCGAGTATACCGCCAGGTCCCATATTTTCCTACGGAGCCTCCGAGACCGTTAAATCATGAATCTGGGCCTGTTTGCTAAAAATATTAACCAAAGTCAAACTTAGTCTTTTATGATATTCCTAAGGAATCAAATAGGCATATATCGTTCAAAACTCTTCCGAATCCTGAACCAACCATCCCTGCAAGTCGTAAATTAGTTAATGCTAGCACGGGAAGTTTTATTAGGGGAACGAGGTTCTAAAAGTCAAAACGACTAGGCGGATCGTTACATTTCTCCATCTCTTAAACAAACGTTCGTCCTTGAACGGACATAGAAAAGTACCTGAGCTGCTGAATAAGTGGGGATATTCGCTCTACATGTCCTTCTGAGACTCCCAGGTCGCCTCCTAAGGCCCCGCCGTTGGACCTTTATTGAAAAAATACTCTTGGATATCAATCGGCAATCCTACTTGTCAATAATTGCAACTGGATCCTTCTCATAACCCAAGCATTTATCCAGCTGAATAGTACTGAAGTCCAACACATGGGAAAAATTGGCCTGATACTTCCAAAGCATCGACACATGGAAAATTGGATGAACCCCTCATAAGCAGGGGTAATGCAAGCTCATAGGCGACCTCCCCAAATGTCCTTAACACCTTAAAGGGGCCAATAAACCTTGGGATCCACTTACCCTTCTTCCCGAACCTCATAATGCCCTTCATTGGCGAGACTTTCAAGAAAACCTTCTCGCCAACCATAAATGATAGATCATACGCCTTATGATCCGTCTAACTCTTCTGTATGGAGTGAGCTGTTTAGAGCCTTTCCTAAATCAACTTCACCTTATCCAAGGCGTCCTGCACCAAGTCTGTACCATACAACTTAGCCTCACCAGGCTCGCACCACCCGATAGGAGAACGAAAATGACGACTATATAAAGCCTCGTAGGGAGCCATCTCAATGCTGGACTGGTAGTTGTTGTTATATGCAAACTCTGCAAAGGGCAAGAACTGATCCCACTACCCTCTAAAGTCAATCACATATGCTCTAAGAATGTCCTCTAAAATCTGAACTGTCCGCTCCAACTGTTTGTCGGTCTGAGGATGGAATTTTGTGCTAAGCTCCATAGGGGTCCCTAACTCATTGTGAACGACTCTCCAAAAATTGGAAGTGAACTGAGGGCCTCGGTCTGATATGATAGAAACAGGCACACCGTGCAACAGGTCTATCTCTCGAATGTAAATCTGAGCATACCTCTCTACTGTATAAGTAGTCTCTACTGGAATGAAGTGGGCTGACTTGGTCAACCTATTAACGATGACCCATACTGAATCAAACTTCCGGAAGGTCCGCGACAACCCCACTACGAAATCCATGGTAATGCGCTCTCACTTCCACTCTGGTATAGGCATCTGCTGAAGTAGGCCACCCGATCTCTGATGTTCATACCTGACCTGCTGGTAATTCAAACACCTAGCCACATACTCCACAATTTTCCTCCGCCACCAGTAATGCTGCGTCAAGTCACTATACGTCTTCCTAGCCCCCGGGTCGATGGAATACCGCAAACTGTGTGCCTCCTCTAGTATCCTATCCCTCAAAACATCCACATTAGGAACATATAAACAACCGTGGAGTTGCAAGACACCATCCTCGCTAATAGAATCCTCCTTAGCACCTCCTTGAAGTACCTTCTCTCTGAGAACTGCCAAATGGGGATCATCGAACTGTCGGACCTTGATTTGTGAAGACTGAGCAACTACACACGCAAGAGCTTGGCTAGGCTCTGAAATGTCCTGCCTCACAAGCACGTTAGCCAAGGACTGAATGTCTCAATCTAAGTGGCTTCTCGCTGCTGGAATGAATGCAAAGCTACCCATACTCTCCACCTTTCTGATCAAGGCATCCACGACCATATTTGCTTTCCTGGATAATAAAGAATTGTGATGTCATAATCCTTCATAACTGGAGCCACCTGCGCTGCCTCAAACAAAGATCCCTTTGCTTGAACAAATGGTGCAAGCTGCGAGGAGCGGTATAAACTTCACATGACACCCCATACAGGTAATGCCTCCATATCTTAAAAACATGAACAATCGCGTCCGAGTCCGATAATATGTAGGATAATTCTTCTCATGAACCTTCAACTGATGGGAGGCATATGCAATAACTCACTCCTCCTGCATCAATACACATCCCAAGCCAACACGCGAAGCATCACAATACACTATATACATCCCTGATCCAGAAGGCAACACAAGAACTAGTGCTGTAGTCAAAGCTATCTTGAGCTTCCGAAAGTTGTCCTCACAATCATCGGACAAACAAAAAAAGGCACCCTTCTGGGTCAATCTCATAAAAGGTGACACAATAGGTGAAAAGCCCTGCACGAATTGCCTGTAATAACCTGCTAACCCTAGGAAACTCTTGATCTCGATCACTATGGTAGGACGTGGCCAACTCTGAAATGCCTCAATCTTCTTGGGATCCACCTTAATACACTCTCCCGACACAACATGCCCCAAGAATGCCCCTAACTCTAGCCTAAACTCGCACTTGGAGAATTTAGCATATAGCTTCTGCTATCGCAAGGTCTATAGCACTACTATCTAGTGCTGCTCGTGCTCCCCCAGGCTATGTGAGTATATCAAGATGTTGTCAATGAAGACAATAATTAATGAGTCTATATAAGGCCTAAATACCATATTCATGAAATCCATAAATGCCACGAGGCATTAGACAAGCCAAAAGACACACCAAAAACTCAAAATGGCCATATCTAGTCCGAAATGCAGTCTTCGGAACATCCAAGTTTCGAATCCTCAGCTGATGATACCCTGACCTCAGGTCTATCTTAGAGAACACCCAAGCACCCTGCAACTGGTCGAAAGAATCATTGATACGAGGCAATAGATGCTTGTTCTTGATGGTGACTTTGTTCAACTAGTACTAGTCAATGCACATCCGCATATCATATACTTCTTCTTCACAAATAACATTGGTGCGCCCTAAGGTGATACATTGGGCCTAAAAAACCCCTTCACTAACAACTCCTCAAGTTGCTCCTTCAACTCCATAGGAGCCATACAGTACGGTGGAATAGATATGGGCTGGGTTCCTGGAGCCAAATCAATATCACGGTCCACTAGCATGCCAGGAAGATTACAACGAAACACATCGATGAACTCTAGAACCACTCGAACCTAATCAATCGTCGAAGACTCTTTGGTGGTGTCCCAAACATAAGCTAGATAAGGCAAACACCCCTTCTCAACCATATGCTTTGCCTTCAGGAAAAAATAACCCGACTAGGTGTATCAACTGTGGAACCCCTCCACTCCAATCTCGGCAAACCCGACATTACTAGTGAAATAGCCTTAACATGGCAATCAAGGACAGCGTGATATGGAGATAACCATTCTATGCATAGGATGACCTCAAAATCGATCATATCTAGAAATAGGAGATTTGCGCTAGTCTCAAAACCATAGAATGTAACCTCACAGGAGTGGTAGACCTAATCTAAAACCACGGAACTGCCAATACGAGTGGACACATAAACAAGAGTACCCAAAAGTGCTGGAGGAATAACCAAGAATCGAGCAAACAATGATGAAACATAGGAATAGGTGGACCCCAGATCAAATAATACCAAAGCATATCTATCGCAGACAAAAATAATTCTTGTGATGACGGCATCTGAGGCCAATGCATCTAGCCTGGGTGGAGGAGCGTAGAATTTGGCTGGAGCACTGGCTAACTGGCCTCCGCCTGAATGAGCAGTAGCTAGATGACCTCTCCTGACATAGCCTCCTTCTCTAGGATGGCCCCTACAAACCTACCCTCCACCTCTGGGTAGCTGGCAGCGGGTGCTAATATTATGGTCTGCTGGCCCAGCTGCCATGCCTTGCCCCGAAGCTGGGGTAGGTCCTCTTCAGGTGACCCACATCTCCACACTTGTAGCACACTCTCGGCACCATAGCCTATTGCCCCAGAGTCTGAGCCAACTGACTCGAATACCTGCTAGAAGAACCCTGGATGGCCGGTAGGCGATAAGAACTGTCTAGCATAGCGTAGAAGTGAGAACTAGAAGAATCCTAATAACTAGAATACCCACCGAAGAAACCCTGAATACCTGGTGGGCGGTAAGAACTCTTCGGTATCGCTTTGGTGATACCCCCCAATCCTGCGAGCAATCCCAACCACTAGCTGATACTCTGTACCTATCTCTACCTCTCGGGCCATACCAAATTGAATACCGGGGTGAAACCCCACAACGAACCTCCACACTCTCTCTGCATCTGTTGGAAGTATCATGACTGCATGGAGAGATAACTCAGACAACCTCGCCTTATAATCGGTCACAGATAGTTGTCCTTACTCAAGATGCTCAAACTGATGTCGTAGCTCCACCCTCTTAGAAGGAGGAATGTACCTATCCAAGAATATTTATTGGAACTGACCCCAAGTGATGGGAAGAGAACCTGCTAGCTTGCCAAGAACATAGGACTGGCACCATATGAGGGCCCTGCCCTTAACTTGAAAAGTAGTAAAGTCAACTCCATGTGAATATAATATCCTCATGTTGTGCAATCTGTCCCTGCAACTATTTATAAAGTCCTTAGAATCCTCATGAGGCTCCCCCCTGAAGAACCGAGGGTGAAGTCTAGTCCATCTGCCCAATAGCTTCTGCGATTCACCATTCACAGCTAGCCTGGGCTGGGGTGGCACTGCGGTAACTGTCTGGGCACCATTTGTTCATAGTGCACCCGAAGTCTGATACACTGCACCTACATGTCCAAAAGACTGAGCAGTAGGGATCTGTGCTCCACCTCTTACCTGTGAGGTAGCTGGATCTGCTAGAAATAAACCATCATGAATCATAGAGTTCATGAACCGAAACATATGACCCATAACCTCCTAAAATCCCGGTGCTCTCATAAAGTCTATCGGGGTAGGCTTAGTTGAGGGCATCTCACCCTGCTCCTCGATAATAAGATCTCCCACAAGATTTGTTAGTGGTACTACTGGAATAACTCTGGGATGCCCTCGTCCCCTACCACGGGCCGGTGTCCTCCCTCGACCTCTACCTCGGCCTCGAGCAACGAGGGGAGCAACTTTACCCGAGTATGGAATATCAGTCGTGCATGTCCTCACCATCTATAAGAGAATAGAATAGGGAAATTTAGTATATCAACCACTACACAATAGGAATGAACAAAGAGTAGTCCTTACCAATACCCAATTGCCTCTCGAAGATAAACATACTTCTTCGTACCGGTCTACAAGACTCTATTAGGGTTGCCCATGACTTTTGAGACCTATGTGAACCTAGTTCTCTGATACCATGTTGTCATAACCCAATTCCATAACAAGCCACGATGGCAGCCAACGCTATCGTTGGGAAAGCCAAAGCAGAAAATACTAACTAAACCTTCAGTCACCTTTGCCCCAAAATAGTTGAAATAATTATTTAAGTTGGAAATAAATTAGAAACGATGAATAAACTCATGATAATCATACAACCCCAAAATAATACATTCTACCAATGTGTGTTCCAAGAACTCGTGTCACAAGCTGTGAGTAACTAGTAGAATATACAGAAGAATCACCTATCCTTCTGTCTAAAATAGAACAGACAACAAAAATACATAAGGAAGACTTCTTCAGACTGTTGGATGACATGGAAGGGGAGCAGCTCACCATAGAAGTCTCGAGTTCGGTCAGAGATGCGCACCAGACTGATAGCCAGATACACTTGCCTCAGACGTTGTACAATAAAGCATAGAAGTGTAGTATGAGTACATAAACAATATGTACCCAGTAAGTGTCCCATCTAATCTCGAAAAAGTAGAGACGAGAGGTAGACTTGATGCTTACTAGGGTCAAGTAATATGAGAAGAATTTATAATAAGAGGGAACAACACAAGTGTTAAGCATTAAGCAAATTTATATGCATATATACACCAAAAAAATAGGAAGTCCAATCCACAGAGAAGGCACTAAGTAAAAACATGTGCAACTAATACTGAGGGACGTACCGCCCGATCCAACGTAAAAATAAATTGTGCACTGTCGATGGTTGAATGGCTCGAACATTAGATACATCTGTTACCCTGCTCGCAAATTGACCATGCGACGCGTTCAAACATAATTAACACAACAATAGGTGGGCAAAAATACATAACTCTTGACGATTATTCACAGATCTGTTCAATTCCTCTTTAAAAGGCTAGGGAAAAATATGGTTCCTACCACTGGTCTCACTTAATTAAATTAACATGTTTACATGACTCCGGATTTAAGCATTAAATTACAAGTATATCACATAGCGCATACTTATGGGTCCTAGACTCCTCGAAATTAGCATAATAGTAGCTATGTACGGGCTCTCATCACCTAGTGTGTATGCAGCTCCCGCATATAGTGGCAATTTATTCAATTATTACTCATATGGGGACAATTCCCTCTTACAAGGTTAGAAAGGAGACTCACCCTCCAAATTGCACTTTCAAATGCCAAGAACAAGTCCAAGCCTTCAATTCGAAGCCGAACGATTACCAAACTAGTTAAATGAAATAAGAACTAGTCATTATAGACTCACAAGATCAAATTCTAGCTGTTTAAGCAATTTACCAACCATTAACACAAGCTTCCCAATATCCGACCACGGGCCCATGCGCCGAGATTCCGAGATTTTTCAAAGGAAGTTGTTCTCTAAATCCTAAGGATCAATAATATATGATTTCTAGTTCGTTTCACATTAAGTCTTTTGGTCAAATTCATCTTTTGCCAAAACCCTAGGTTTAGCTCTAACCCTTTGATTTTCGTAAGTTCTAGTGTTTAATCTACCTAAATTATAAGTATTAAGCTAAGGATGGGTGGAATAAACTTACCTCTTGATGCTAAGTGGAACCCTTCTCTTCAAAGCCCCCAAAATCGCCAATGCAAGAGTGAATAAGTGATAAAAATGGCTTGGACCCCAAATTAAATCACTACCTCAGCAATTTTTGTATCTGCAATCAGGGAACCGCATCTGCAAGGAAAGGGGCCACATCTGCGAAAATAGACTAAAGATCTGGAATCGCATCTACGGTCTCCAGGCCACATCTGCGGAGCCGCATCTGCGGCTTGGGAGCCGCTTATGAGGTTCCTTGCCTGGATTACCTAAGCCACTTCTGTGATTTAAGGACTGCATCTGCGGTCTCGCACCTGCGGTTGTTGGTTATGACAAAAGCAGCAGCCTTCTGCCCTTTCTCAAAATTTCCACTTCACTCGAGCCTCATCCGCTTTGATGCTTGGGGCTCTCCTTCCCTACCCAAACTTATCGACAAGACCGAAATCATGAGACAGAACTACTCGAACCTTCGGAACACCCGTAATAATGATAAATCTAGAAATCACCCCCTAGAACTAAATGAATCAAACTTATGAACTTCAAGTTCTTAAGTGTCCTCCAACCGGCCAAAATGCCCTTAAACTACTCAGATTGAAACCAAATTTTACATACAAGTTGTAAATGAATTTCGAACCTGTACGGGCTTCGAAAAAAAATACAAGCTCGCTACCCATGAAATCATTCATTGCTTAGTTTCTATAAATCCATAAAACTTCTAATTAACATTATAATGAAAATTCATTACTCCGGCTAGGGACCTCAGAATTCGATTCCGAGCACATACCCTGGTCCTAATTTTCCCACGGACCCTCCGGGATCGTCAAATCACGAATCCAGGTCCATTTTCTTAAAATTTTGACCAAAGTCAAATTAGTCTTTTAAGAAATTCCTACAGAATCAAATGGGAATATATAGCTCAAAACTCTTCCAAATCTCAAACCGACCGTCCCCGCAAGTGATAAAATAGTTAAAGATATCAGGGGAAGTTTTATTTAAGGGAACGCGGTTCTAAAGGGTAAAATGATAAGGTGAGTCATTAAATTCGGGATTTGTGCCCTTTATTGATTGTTTTCACTTAAACTTTGTTCCCTTAGAATATTTGGATTCCCTCGTTTTGATTTTGGATAGGTTTGACACTCGTGGAGGCCAATTCGAGAGGCAAAGGCATCACGAGATAGAGATTTAGCTGGTTTGATGTGAGTACTAATTGTATATAATGTTCTTAGGGTTTGAAGCCCCAGATTGCACATTATAATGCTATGTTGAGGTGAGGCACATGCTTGATGACGAGCGTAGGGTCGTACAAAATTGGGGATTGTGACTTGGTCTGTCCCGATTTTGATTTTACTGTGTATTTGATTGAAAACTATTTGCTATCATCATTTATTCGGCTTCATGCCATATTTGGGCTTCTTGCCAACTATTTGAACCCTTCAGAGATTTTATTTGATATTTTCTCACTGTTTTAACTTATTAATTGAACTAAATCATATGATTTTCTACTATATTACTACTCAACCATTTTTTACTCAGTTTTGAGACTTAAATAATATTTTAAATGATGTATGGGCTGAGAAACACTATTTTACTATCGCCCGAGGGGCATGTGATGATTTTGACTGAGTAAGGCCAAGGGCTTATGTTGTGAGGAATCACTGATACTGATTTGAGGCCGAGGGCCTAAGATATGTATACTACGTGGTGGCTTGATTGACATAAGGCCGAGTGACTAGATTTGATGCCATGAGATGACTTGTTATTATGCTTGGGCCTTATGGGGCCCCTCCAGGAGTCTGCACATCCTCTGTGAGTGCGGGAACCCATTGTGATGTGAGATTGAGCCTGAGGGGCTGTTATTGTTATGAGATGTTACCTGATGGACGGATGTGGTAATACTGTTCCTGAGGGGGGAACTTCTATTTGTTTACTTTACCTTAATTACCTATCAATTACTTGTTTATTTGTTGAAAGTGGATTTACGTGATTTTTCACTACTTTACTATTTTAAATGATTTTACTGCTTCATTATAGAATGCCTGGTGTCGTCCGTGTATTCTTACTTTTAGTTGTTATTTATATTCATTACTTACTGAGTTGGAGTACTCACTTTACTCCCTACACCCTGTGCGCAGATTCAGGCATAGTTGGTTTCGCTCTCGAGTGCTGATTCCTCCAGCTTCAGGTGGGCTTTTGGAGATTAGAAAGTAGTTGTTGACGTTCGCAGCCCCGTGTCTCTACTTTTCTATTGCTTCTGGTCCTTTTCAGATATTTCTACTAGTTTATGGTTCTTAGCGGGATTGTATTCTGACATATATATGCTCATGACTATTGACACCCCGGTTAGGGTTGTGTATGGGTGTTCTTTCGCATGTTTATGTTGTTATCGATTTTTTCAAATTTATTATTATCATGCTTAGATTGTTCTTATATGTTTAACTATTAATAATTAGAAAATAAAAATTGTCGGTTGGCCTTGTCTTTACGAGAGGCGCCATCACAATGGGTTTCGGGGTTAGGATCGTGATAAGTTGGTATTAGAGCCGAGGTTACATAGGTCTCACGAGTCATGAGCAGGTTTAGTAGAGTCTTGCAAATCGGTATGGAGATGTTTATATTTATCCGCGAGAGGCTGCAAAACCTTTAGAAAAAACTTCATATTCTTGAAATTCTTATCATGCGAACTTGTTGATCCGAGTACTAAACTTCTGTTATTTTATTTTCTTATAGATGGTGAGGACATGCGCTACCGAAAAGGTGGACAACCACCAGTGCCACCAGCTGCAGCCACCAGAGGTCGAGGCTGAGGTCGTGGTCGTGGTAGAGGCAGAGTAGCGAGGGAAGCACCTGTAGATTTTCCAGCTACCCCATTTCTGGACCAAGTCCGAGCTGTGGATGCTACAACAACACCAGCTCAGGCACCAGCTGTGCCCATTGTGATTCCGGGTCTTCAGGAGGCCCTGGATCATATCTTATCAGTTTGTACTGGCCTAGGTCATGTGGCTTTAACCACTGCAGCTACAGGTACTTCTTCGGTTGGGAAAAACAGTTAGACTCCCGCTGCTCACACACCTGAGCAAGTCATGCAGGGATTTCAGATGCCAAGGGCACACCTTGTCCAGTCGGTTGCAGTTGCACGGGAATATGTAGTTCCTGCTATGCCAGAAGATGAGCAGTGTAGGTTAGAGAGATTTGATAGGCTTCAGCCTCTGACATTCAATAGTGTAGAGGGTGAGGATGCCCAAGGCTTTCTAGACAAGTGTGAGAGGATGTTCCGTACTGCGGGTATTCTAGAGGCCAGCGAGGTCGCTTTCACTACCTATCAGTTTTCAGGACCCGCTTTCCCTTGGTGGGAGGAATTTGAGAGGCGTAGGCCTATTGGTGCAACACACCTTACCCGGCTGCAGTTATCCGTTCTTTTTTTGGAGAGGTATATGCCGCAGTCTCGTCGACAGGAGATGTGTGGCCTGTTTGAGTAGTTGCGTCAGGAGGAGATGACTGTGTCGCAGTACGAGTTGAGGTTTTTTGAGTTGGCTTTTTATGCCATCTAGTTGGATTTGACAGAACGAGAGAGGATCAGGAGGTTCCGAGAGATTGAGTGTGTTCGTCGCCAGGAGGGAGATGAGAGGGAGGCTAAAAGGCCTCGAGGATCTGGTAGTTACAGTGGTGCTCATTCGAGGGGCCAGTTTTAGCCCGGCAGAGGCCATCAATTTAGGCCTTCTCAGCCAGCATGGCCATGTTATCGTAGGGCATCATCAGGTCATGGTTCTCACAGTTCACATTAGGGCCAACACTTAGTGCCCTTCCATCTCAAAGTTCATCCCCTGCGCCCTCAGTTCAAGGTTCTTCTATGCTGAGTGTATCCGCTTCTCACTCTAGTGCAAGGGGTTCTCTTTAGTCCTCTTCTCCAGCACGTAGGATTTGTTATAAGTGTGGCAGGATGGGTAATATATGGAGGCGGTGTCCTCGTCGTGTTGCTAGTTCATCCCAGCAGAGGGGTCAGTCATCAGCTTCAACGCCAGTTGCTCCACTACAACCCAACTAGACATCTTAGGGTGGAGGTCAGTCAGCCAGGGGTCGCCTTAGAGGGCAAGGTCAATTAGGGCGCGGTCAGGCCCATTTATATGCTCTTACGGGCAGGCCTAATGATGTTGCTTTAGATGTTGTTATTGTAGGTATTATTTTGTTTGCCATAGAGATTCCTCTGTATTATTTAATTTCTGATCCACCTTTTCTTATGTGTTATCATACTTTGTTCGACATTTGGGTATGCCACTTGAGTTTTTTTCTTTACCTGTTCATGTATCTACCCTAGTGGGTGATACTGTTATTGTAGACCATGTGTACAAGTCATGTGTGATGACTATTGGGGGTCTAGAGACTCGAGTTGATATTTTATTACTAAATATAGTGGATTTAAATTTCATTTTGGGCATGGATTGGTTATCTTCGTGTCACGCTAGTCTAGACTATCATGCTAAGACATTCACCTTAGCCATACAGGGTGTGCCACGTATCGGGTGGCGAGGTGTGATTGATTATGTTCCAAATAGAGTGATCTCCTTCTTGAAGGCGCAACGTATGGCTAGGAATGGTTGTCTTTCATATCTTGCCTTTGGTGAGGGATGTGAGGACTAAGGCTCCCAGTATTAATTCTATTCCAATTGTGAGGGATTTCCCTGATGTATTTCCTACAGACCTGCCAGGCATGACAGTAGATAGGAATATTGATTTTGGTATTAACCTGGTACCAGGAACTCAGCCCATTTCCATTCTGCCATATCGTATGGCACCAGCAAAGTTGAAGGAGTTAAAGGAGCAACTTTAGGAACTCCTAGATCAGGGGTTCATTCGGCCTAGTGTGTCACCTTGGGGTGAACCGGGGTTGTTTGTGAAGAAGAAGGATGGCACAATGAGATTGTGCATTGATTATATGTAATTGCACAAGGTAATAGTTAAGAACAAGTATCATTTGCCTCGCATTGATGATTTATTCGATCAACTTCAAGGAGCGAAAGTATTCTCCAAGATTGATCTCCGTTCAAGTTATCACCAGTTGAAGATCGGGGATTCAGATATTCTTAAGACGGCCTTCATGACCAGATATGGTCATTACGAGTTTTTGGTTATGTCTTTGGGCTGACCAATGCACCAACTACGTTCATGGATCTGATAAACAACATGTTTCGGCCTTATCTTGATTCATTTGTCATAGTTTTCATTGATGATATCCTGGTATATTAATGTAGTTGGGAGGAGCACGCAGAACATTTGAGGGTTATGTTGCAAAGATTAAGGAAAGAGAAGCTTTATGCAAAGTCTCCAAGTGTGAGATTTGGCTAAGTTCAGTTGCATTCTTTGGACATGTGGTTTCTAGTGATGGTATTCAAGTTGATCCAAAGAAGATAGAGGCGGTTTAGAGTTTGCCCAAACAGTCCTCAGCTATTGAGATTCACAATTTTCTTGGTTTGGTAGGCTATTATTGTCGGTTTGTTCAGGGATTCTTATCTATCGCATCGCCCTTGACCAAGTTGACTCAGAAGGGTGCTTCATTTGTTTGGTCGGACGAGTGCGAGGAGGGCTTTTAGAAGCTCAAGACAGTTTGACCACAGCTCCATTGTTGGTTTTGCCATCAGCTTCAGGTTCATATTCTGTGTATTGTGCTATTTAAAGAGTAGGGATTGGTTATGTGTTAATGAAGGATGGTAGAGTTATTGTGTATGCTTCTCGTCAGTTGAAGCCTCATGAGAAGAACTACCCCATTCATGATTTAGAGTTGGCTACCATAGTTCACCCATTGAAGATTTAGAGGCATTATTTGTATGGCGTATCTTGTGAGGTATTAACTGATCATTGTAGTTTTATGCATTTGTTCAAGCAAAAGGATCTTAATTTGAGGCAGCAGAGATGGTTGGAGTTGCTTAAGGATTATGATATCACTATATTGTACCATCGGGGAAAGGCCAACGTGGTAGCCGATGCTTTGAGCCAAAAGGTAGTGAGAATAGGGAGTTTGGCATATATTCTAGTTGGGGAGAGACCTCTTGCAGTTGATATTCAGGCCTTGGCCAATCGGTTTGTAAGGTTGGATATTTCAGAGCCTAGTCGGGTGTTGGCTTGTGTAGTTTCTCCGTCTTCTTTATATGATTGCATCGAGAGCGCCAGTATGATGATCCACATTTGCTTGTGCTTAGGGATAGAGTTCAACATGATGATGCCAGGGATGTGACCATTGGTGATGATGAAGTTTTGAGGATGCAGCGCCGGATTTGTATGCCCAATGTAGATAGGCTTCGGGAGTTGATTCTGGAGAAGGTCCATAGCTCATGGTATTCCATTCATCTGGGTGTCATGAAGATGTATCAGGATTTGAGGCAGCACTATTGGTGGAGGAGAATGAAGAAAGACATTGTGGGATTACTGGATTTGTGTCTCAATTGTCAACAAGTGAAATATGAGCATTAGAGACCGTGTGGCTTGCTCCAGTGGATGAATATTCCAGAGTGGAAGTGGGAGAAGATCACTATGTAATTTGTTGTTGGACTCCCACAGATTTTGAAGGGGTTCGATGCTATTTGGGTGATTGTAGATCGGCTAACCAAGTTTGCTCACTTTATTCTTATCTGTACTACTTATTCTTCAAAGCGGTTAGTAGAGATATATATGTGGAAGATTGTTCGATTGCATGGTTTCCCAGTTACTATCATTTCAGATCAGGGCTCTCAGTTTAATTCCCAGTTTTGGAGGTCTATTCGGTGAGAGTTGGGTACTCAGGTGGAGTTGAATATAGCTTTTCACCCTCAGACAGACGGGCTGTCCGAGCGCACTATTTAGATATTGGAGGATATGCTAAGTGCTTACGTTATTGATTTCGGAGGGTCATGGGATCAGTTTTTACCGCTTGCAGAGTTTGCTTATAACAACAGCTACCAGTTGTTGTGCCCCCTTTTTCCTCAGTAGAAAACGGGTTTATGAAATTTGGAGGGACAACTCGTTCCTTTTGGGAACTGGGTTTGCATTTGAAGAGTCTCCACCTAATGATTAAGGTGCATTAGGGCACCAATGGAGATTTAACTCTAAGTTTGTTGGAATAACCTGAGATTGGGTAAGGGCTTGAAATTGTTCTAAGGAGAAGGTGTCAAGTACCCCTCAGAATCCACTAGTGTGGTTCCCGACAAGGTAATTATTGTGAATTGAAGTTCTATTTGCATATAGGTAGATAAGACTCAAATAATAGGGGATTTCAACACATAATGGTTTGAAAGTAATCAAAGTTTGAAAGAACAATTGCAAAAGCTGATTTTCTTAAATAAAGAGTTAAAATGCTGAAAGAAATAAAGACAAAGGAAGGGGGTGGTCCTAGGTTTATTAAAAATATGGCTCACCCCACACAATGATCGGTAATCACTCCTCAATGAGGGTCAATACGTGACATTATCGTGTGATCATCATATCCATATCTACCTTTCAAACCCTAATAAGGTATTTAAAGCGCAGATTAGTCTCGATTACTTCTTGTATGCTATTACCCGTCCCACTCCTATCAATCCCGGAGGTACTTAGGACTACTAATCCTAAAAAGGGAAGATATTAGACTTATTTGATGTTTCAAAGATAAAAACTAAAAGGCGACATAGAAAACACATATTGCATATATTGGGGAAAATATATAGACAAACAAAAGGCTCATATGTACCTCCTTAAACAAAGAAAAGCATGTAATTAGCATGACTTGCATATACTATTTAGGTCTAATTAAATACTGAAGACGAGGGAGTTTAGGATTGAAACAGATTAGTTTATTATATAACTCAAATAAAAAATCCGAATCAGACCTGCCTGCTGGTTGTAACAATTAATAGAAGTGGATTTATTTTACAGTTATTATTCTAAGTCTTGCCTAAGTGTTCAGACGAAGATCCTATAATCATGGTATCTACTGAATTCAGAAGGTGAAAAGACAGTAAAACTTGAAACGAATTGTCTGAATTCCTACATGCATATTTATTAATCTTGTTAAGTGAAGGACTTAGATTATCAAAAGAGATACAGAATTAAACAAATGGATTACAGGTTCTGCAGGTGATAGTATGGTTTATTACTAATTTTATATCTAGCATTGAGTGAAGCGAATCAAATTCATTTTGAAACTCCTATTGGAAGGTTTTCTACATGTTGAAGATTTTAGACACTTATAGATGTGGTATCGAAATGTAGAAAACTTTACATACATGGTATCTGAATGCAGAAACTTATTTTAAACCTTATAGGCATAGTATCTAAATGCATTAACTTTTTTTACCTTATAGCCATGGTATCTAAATGCAGTTTTGAATTAATAAAGAATCGTATATGCATGATTTCTATGTGAACCTTGAATGTGCAGAAGTTAAAACACCTTATAGGCATAGTTTCTAGGCGAAATTAAATATGCAGAAGTTAAAACACTGTATAGGCATGGCTTCTAGGTGAAATTGAATATGCAGAAGTTAAAATACCTTATAGGCATGATTTCTAGGCAAAATTAAATATGCAGAAGTTATAACACCTTATAGGCATGATTTCTACCCTTGCATGCATAATTTCCTACCCTTTTTCACTAGCCAAGACCTAGATGTTTATTACAACTTATTATAAACTAGATTTAAAAACATTACGTCAAAAAAAAAACAAAGAAAAGTACAACAAGAGGAAGCCTGATTCTTGACTTCCTGTCTAAGTTATGAGATAGGCCAAATCAAATTCCATTGATCCAAAGCTTTCTCCAACTTGAGAGTGTTAGAGTTCCCTAGGAGCCTCAATAGGACTTCGAGCAATGCTCACACCCAAATTGTATCACCAGAATAGGGATAATTCTTCTCATGAACCTTCAACTAATGCGAGGCATATGCTATAACTCACTCCTCCTGCATCAATACACATCCCAAGCCAACACGCGAAGCATCACAATACACTATATACATCCATGATCCAGAAGGCAACTTAATAACTAGTGCTGTAGTCAAAGCTGTCTTGAGCTTCCGAAAGTTGTCCTCACAATCATCGGACCAACGAAAAAAGGCACCCTTCTGGGTCAATCTCATAAAAGGTGCCACAATAGATGAAAAGCCCTGCACGAATTGCCTGTAATAAACTGCTAACCCGAGGAAACTCTTGATCTCGATCACTAAGGTAGGACGTGGCCAAATCTGAACTGCCTCAATCTTCTTGGGATCCACCTTAATACCCTCTCCCGACACAACATGCCCCAAGAATGCCCCTAACTCTAGCCTAATCTTGCACTTGGAGAACTTAGCATATAGCTTCTGCTCTCGCAAGGTCTAAAGAACTACTATCCAGTGCTGCTCGTGCTCCCCCAGGCTATGTGAGTATATCAAGATGTTGTCAATGAAGACAATAATTAATGAATCTATATAAGGCCTAAACACCCTATTCATGAAATCCATAAATGCCACGAGGCATTAGACAAGACAAAAGACACACGAAAAACTCAAAATGGCCATATCTAGTCCTAAATGCAGTCTTCGGAACATCCAAGTTTTGAATCCTCAGCTGATGATACCCTGACCTCAGGTCTATCTTAGAGAACACCCTAGCACCCTGCAACTGGTCGAAAAAATCACTGATACGAGGCAAGAGATTCTTGTTCTTGATGGTGACTTTGTTCAACTAGTACTAGTCAATGCACATCCGCATATCATATCCTTCTTCTTCACAAATAACATTGGTGCGCCCTAAGGTGATACATTGGGCCTAAAAAACCCCTTCACTAAAAACTCCTCAAGTTGCTCCTTCAACTCCTTAGAAGCCATACAGTACGGTGGAATAGATATAGGCTGGGTGCCTGGAGCCAAATCAATATCACGGTCCACTAGCATGCCAGGAAGATTATAGCGAAACACATCGATGAACTCTAGAACCACTCGAACCTAATCAATCATCGAAGACTCTTTGGTGGTGTCCCAAACATAAGCTAGATAAGGAAAACACCCCTTCTCAACCATATGCTTAGCCTTCAGGAAAAAATAATCCGACTAGGTGTATCAACTGTGGAACCCCTCCGCTCCAATCTCGGCAAACCCGACATTACTAGTGAAATTGTCTTAGCATGGCAATCTAGAACGGTGTGATATAGAGATAACCATTATATGCATAGGATGACCTCAAAGATCATATCAAGCAATAGGAGATTTGCGCCAGTCTCAAAACCATAGAATGTAACCTCACAGGAGTGGTAGACCAAATCTACAACCACGGAACCGCCCATAAGAGTCGACACATAAACAAGAGTACCCAAAAGTGCTGGAGGAATAACCAAGAATCGAGAAAAAAGTTATAAAACGTAGGAATAGGTGGACCCCAGATCAAATAATACCGAAGCATATCTATCGCAGACAAAAATAATTCTTGTGATGACGGCATCTGAGGCCAATGCATCTAGCCTGGGTGGAGGAGCGTAGAATTTGGCTGGAGCACTAGCTAACAGGCCTCCGCCTGAATGAGCAGTAGCTAGATGACCTCTCCTGGCATAGCCTCCTTCTCTAGGATGGCCCCTACAAACGTACCCTCCACCTCTGGGTAGCTGGGCAGCGGGTGCTACAATTATGGTCTGCTGGCCCTGCTGCACTGCCTTGCCCCAAAGCAGGGGTAGGTCCTCTTCAGGGTGACCCACATCACCACACTTGTAGCACACTCTCGGCACCATAGCCTGTTGCCCCAGAGTCTGAGCCTACTGACTCGAATACCCGCTAGAAGAACCATGGACGGCCGGTAGGCGATAGGAACTCTTTGGCATAGTGTAGAAGTGAGAACTAGAAGAATCCTAATAACTAGAATACCCACCGAAGAAACCCTGAATACCTGGTGGGCGGTAAGAACTCTTTGGCATCGCACTGGTGATACCCCCCAATCCTGCAAGCAATCTCAACCACTATCTGATACTCTGTACCTATCTCTACTTCTCAGGCCATACCAAATTGAATACCGGGGTGAAACCCCACAACGAACCTCCACACTCTCTCTGCATCTGTTGGAAGTATCATGATTGCATGGCGAGATAACTTAGACAACCTCGCCTTATAATCGGTCACAGATAGTTGTCCTTACTCAAGATGCTCAAACTGATGTCGTAGCTCAACCCTCTCAGAAGGCGGAATGTACCTATCCAAGAATATTTATTGGAACTGACCCCAAGTGATGGGAAGAGAACCTGCTAGCCTGCCAAGAACATAGGACTCCTACCATATGAGGGCCCTGCCCTTAAGTTGAAAAGTAGTAAAGTCAACTCCATGTGAATATAATATCCTCATGTTGTGCAATCTGTCCCTGCAACTATTTATAAAGTCCTGAGAATCCTCATGAGGCTCACCCCTGAAGACCCGAGGGTGAAGTCTAGTCCATCTGCCCAATAGCTTCTGCGATTCACCATTCACAGCTAGCCTGGGCTGGGTTACCACTACGGTAACTGGCTGGGCACCATTTGTGCGTAGTGCACCCGAAGTCTGATACACTGCACCTACGTGTCCAATAGACTGAGCAGTACGGATCTGTGCTCCACCTCTTACCTGTGAGGTAGCTGGATCAGCTAGAAATAAACCATCATGAGTCATAGAGTTCATGAGCCAAAACATATGACCTATAACCTCCTAAAATCCCGGTGCTGTCATAAATTCTATTGGGGTAGGCTTAGTTGAGGGCATCTCACCATGCTCCTCGATAATAAGATCTCCCACAAGATCTGTTAGTGGTACTACTGGAATAACTCTGGGATGCCCTCGTCCCCTACCACGGGCTGGTGTCCTCCCTCGACCTCTACCTCAGCCTCGAGCAACGAGGGGAGCAACTTTGCCCGAGTATGGAACATCAGTCGTGCATGTACTCACCATCTATAAGAGAATAGAATAGGGAAATTTAGTATATCAACCACTACACAATAGGAATGAACAAAGAGTAGTCCTTCCCAATACCCTATTGCCTCTCGAAGATAAACATACATCTTCATACCGGTCTACAAGACTCTATTAGGGTTGCCCATGACTTTTGAGACCTATGTGAACCTAGTTCTCTGATTCCATGTTGTCATAACCCAATTCCACAATAGGCCACAATGGCGCCTAACGCTATCGCTGGGAAAGCCAACGCGGAAAATACTAACTAAACCTTCAGTCACCTTTACCCCAAAATAGTTGAAATAATTCTTTAAGTTGGAAATAAATTAGAAACGATGAATAATCTCATGATAATCATACAACCCCAAAATAATACATTCTACTGATGTGTGTTCCAAGAACTGGTATCACAAGCTGTGAGCAACTAGTAGAATATACAGAAGAATCACCTATCCTTCTGTCTGAAATAGAATAGACAACAAAAATACATAATGAAGACTTCTTCAGACTGTTGGATGACATGGAAGGGGAGCAGCTCACCATAGAAGTGTCGAGTTCGGTCAGAGATGCGCACCAGACTGATAGCCAGATACACTTTCCTCAGACGTTGTACAATTAAGCATAGAAGTGTAGTATTAGTACATAAACAATATGTACCCAGTAAGTGTCACATCTAATCTCGAAGAAGTAGAGACCAGAGGTAGACATGATACTTACTAGGGTCAAGTAATATGAGAAGAATTTAGAATAAGCGGGAACAACACAAGTGTTAAGCATTAAGCAAATTTATATGCATATATACACCAAACAAATAGGAAGTCCAATCTACAGATAAGGCACTAAGTATAACAAGTGCAACTAATACTGAGGGATGTACCGCTCGATCCAACGTAAAAATAAATTGTGCACTGCGATGGTTGAATGGCTCGAACATTAGATACATCCGTTACCCTGCTCACAAATCGACCATGCGACACGTTCAAACATAATTAACACAACAATAGGCAGGCAACAATATATAACTCTTGACAATTATTCACATATATGTTCAATTCCTCTTTAAAAGGCCAGGGAAAAATAAGGTTCCTACCACTGGTCTCATTTAATTATATTAACATGTTTACATGACTCCGGATTTAAGCATTAAATTACAAGTATATCACATAGCGCATACTTATGGGTCCTAGACTCCTCGAACTTGGCATAATAGTAGCTATGCACGGGCTCTCATCACCTAGTGTGTATGCAGCTCCCGCATATAGTGGCAATTTATTCAATTATTACTCATATGGGGACAATTCCCTCTTACAAGGTTAGAAAGGAGACTCACCCTCCAAATTGCACTTTTAAATGCCAAGAACAAGTCCAAGCCTTCAATTCGAAGCCGAACGATTCCCAAACTAGTTAAATGAAATAAGAACTAGTCATTATAGACTCACAAGATCGAATTCTAGCTGTTTAAGAAATTTACCAACCATTAACACAAGCTTCCCAATATCCGACCCGGGCCCATGAGCCGAGATTCCGAGATTTTTCGAAAGAAGTTGTTCTCTAAATCCTAAGGATCAATAATATATGATTTCTAGTTCGTTTGACATTAAGTCTTGTGGTCAAATTCATCTTTTGCCAAAACCCTAGGTTTAGCTCTAACCCTTGGATTTTTCCTCAGTTCTAGTGCTTAATCTACCTAAATTATAAGTATTAAGCTAAGGATGGGTGGAATAATCTTACCTCTTGATGCTAAGTGGAACCCTTCTCTTCAAAGCTCCCAAAATCGCCAATGCAAGAGTGAATAAGTGATAAAAATGGCTTGGACCCGGAAATAAATCACTACCTCTGCAATTTTTGTATCTGCAGTCAAGGAACCGCATCTGCAAGGAAAGGGGCCGCATCTGCGAAAATAGACTAAAGATCTGGGTTCGATCTACGGTCTCCAGGCCACATCTGCGGAGCCGCATCTGCGGCTTGGGAGCCGTTTATGAGATTCCTTGCCTGGATTACCTAAGCCACTTCTGTGATTTAAGGACTGCATCTGCGGTCTCGCACCAGCGGTTGTTTGTTATGACATAAGCAGCAGCCTTCTGCCCTTTCTCAAAATTTCCACTTCACTTGAGCCTCGTCCGCTTTGACGCTCGGGGCTCTCCTTTCCTACCCAAACTTACCGACAAGACTGAAATCATGAGACAGACCTACTCGAACCTTCGGAACACCCGAAATAATGATAAATCTAGAAATCACCCCCTAGAACTAAATGAATCAAACATATGAACTTCAAGTTCTTAAGTTTCCTCCAACCGGCCAAAATGCCCTTAAACTACTCAGATTGACACCAAATTTTACAGACAAGCTGTAAATGATATTTTGAACCTTTATCGGGCTTCGAAACAAAAATACAAGCTCGCTACCCATGAAATCAATCATTGCTTAGTTTCTTTAAATCCTTAAAACATCTAATTAACAATTTATACTGAAAATTTATTACTCGGGCTACGGACCTCAGAATTCGATTCCAAGCATACACCCTGGTCATAATTTTCCCACGGACCCTCCGGGATTTACGTGATTTTTCACTACTTTACTATTTTAGATGATTTTACTGCTTCATTATAGAATGCCCGGTGCCGTCCGTGTATTCTTACTTTTAGTTGTTATATATATTCATTACTTACTGAGTTGGAGTACTCACTTTACTCCCTACACCCTGTGCGCAGATTCAGGCATAGTTGGTTTCGCTCTCAAGTGCTGATTCCTCCAGCTTCAGGTTGGCTTTTGGAGATTATAAATTATTTGTGACGTTCGCAGCCCCGTGGCTCTACTTTTCTATTGCTTCTGATCCTTTTCAGATATTTGTACTAGTTTATGATTCTTAGCGGGATTGTGTTCTGACATATATATGCTCATGACTATTGACACCCCGGTTAGGGCTGTGTATGGGTGTTCTTTCGCATGTTTATGTTGTTATCGGTTTTTTCAAATTTATTATTATCATGTTTAGATTGTTCTTAAATGTTTAACTATTAATAATTGGAAAATAAAAATTGTCAGCAGGCCTTGTCTTTACGAGAGGCGCCATCACAATGGGGTTCAGGGTTAGGAACGTGATAAGTTGGTATTAGAGCCGAGGTTACATAGGTCTCACGAGTCATGATCAGGTTTAGTAGAGTCTTGCAAATCGGTATGGAGATGTTTATATTTATCCGCGAGAGGCTGCAAAACCATTAGAAAAAAACTTCATATTCTTTAAATTCTTATCATGCGAACTTGTTGATCCGAGTACTAAACTTTTGTTATTCTATTTTGTTATCGATGGTGAGGACATGCGCTACCAAAAAGGTGGACAACCACCAGTGCCACCAGCTGCAGCCACCAGAGGTCGAGGCTGAGGTCGTGGTCGTGGTAGAGGAAGAGTAGCGAGGGAAGAACCTGTAGATTTACCAGCTACCCCATTTCAGGACCAGGTCCTAGCTGTGGATGCTACAAAACACCAGCTCAGTCACCAGTTGTGCCCATTGTGATTCCAGGTCTTCAGGAGGCCCTGGCTCATATCTTATCAGTTTGTACTGGCCTAGGTCATGTGGTTTTAACCACTTCAGCTACAGCTACTTCTTCGGTTGGGAAAAACAGTTAGACTCCCGCTGCTCACACACCTGAGCAAGTCATGCAGGGAATTCAGATGCCAAGGGCACACCCTGCCCAGTCGGTTGCAGTTGCACAGGACTATGTAGTTCCTGCTATGCCAGAAGATGAGCAGTGTAGGTTAGAGAGATTTGGTAGGCTTCAGCCTCTGACCTTCAATAGTGTAGAGGGCGAGGATGCCCAAGGCTTTCTAGACAAGTGTGAGAGGATGCTTCATACTGCGGGTATTCTAGAGGCCAGCGAGGTTGCTTTCACTACCTATCAGTTTTCAGGACCCGCATTCCCTTGGTGGGAGTAATTTGAGAGGCGTAGGCCTATTGGTGCAACACCCCTTACCTGGCAGCAGTTATCCGTTCTCTTTTTGGAGAGGTATATGCCGCAGTCTCGTAGACAGGAGATGTGTGGCCAGTTTGAGTAGTTGGGTCAGGAGGAGATGACTGTATCGCAGTACGAGTTGAGGTTTTTTGAGTTGGCTTGATATGCCATCTAGTTGGTTCTGACAGAACGAGATAGGATCAGGAGGTTTGTTGATGGCCTTACATATCAACTCTGTATTCTTATGACCAGAAAGAAGGTATTTGGTTCTAAATTCTAGGAGGTTGTGGATAATTCCCGAGAGATTGAGTGTGTTCGTCGCCATAAGGGAGATGAGAGGGAGGCTAAAAGGCCTCGAGGATCTGGTAGTTACAGTGGTGCTCATTCGAGAGGCCAGTTTTAGCCCGGCAGAGGCCATCTATTTAGGCCTTCTCAGCCTGCATGCCCAGGTTATCGTAGGGCATCATCAGGTCATGGTTCTCACAGTTCACATTAGGGCCAACACTTAGTGCCCTTCCAGCTCAAAGTTCATCCCGTGCTCCCTCAGTTCAAGGTTCTTCTATGCTGAGTGTATCCGCTACTCACTCTACTGCAAGGGGTTCTCTTTATTCCTCTTCTCCAGCACCTAGGATTTGTTATAAGTGTGGCAAGATGGGTCATTTATGGAGGCGGTGTCCTCGTCGTGTTGCTAGTTCATCCCAGCAGAGTGGTCAGTCATCAGCTTCAACGCCAGTTGCTCCACTACCACCCACCTAGACATCTTTGTGTGGAGGTCAGTAGCCAGGGGTCGCCCTAGAGGGCAAGGTCAATTAGGGCGCGGTCAGGCCCAATTATATGCTCTTACGGGCAGGCCTAATGATGTTGCTTTAGATGTTGTTATTATAGGTATTATTTTGTTTGCCATAGAGATTGCTCTGTATTATTTAATTTCTGATCCACCTTTTCTTATGTGTTATCATACTTTGTTCTACATTTGGGTATGCCACCTGAGTGTTTTTCTTTACCTGTTCATGTATCTACCCTAGTGGGTGATACTATTATTGTAGACCATGTGTACCAGTCGTGTGTGATGACTATTGGGGGTCTAGACACTCAAGTTGATATTTTATTACTGAATATAGTAGATTTAAATTTCATTTTGGGCATGGATTGGTTATCTTCGTGTCACGCTATTCTAGACTATCATGCTAAGACATTCACTTTAGCCATACAGGGTGTGCCACGTATTGGGTGGCGAGGTGTGATTGATTATGTTCCTAATAGAGTGATCTCTTTCTTGAAGGCGCAACGTATGGCTAGCAATGGTTGTCTTTCATATCTTGCCTTTGGTGAGGGATGTGAGGACTAAGGCTCCCAGTATTAATTCTATTCCAATTGTGAGGGATTTCCCTGATGTATTTCCTACAGACCTGCCAGGCATGCCACTAGATAGGAATATTGATTTTGGTATTAACCTGGTGCCAGGAACTCAGCCCATTTCCATTCTGCCGTATCGTATGGCACCAGCAAAGTTGAAGGAGTTAAAGGAGCAGCTTTAGGAACTCCTAGATTAGGGGTTCATTCGGCCTAGTGTGTCACCTTGGGGTGAACCGGGGTTGTTTGTGAAGAAGAAGGATGGCACAATGAGATTATGCATTGATTATATGTAATTGAACAAGTTAATAGTTAAGAACAAGTATCATTTGCCTCGCATTGATGATTTATTCGATCAACTTCAAGGAGCGAATGTATTCTCCAAGATTGATCTCCCTTCAAGTTATCACCAGTTGAAGATCGGGGATTCAGATATTCTTAAGACGGCCTTCAGGACCAGATATGGTCATTACGAGTTTTTGGTTATGTGTTTGGGCTGACCAATGCACCAACTACGTTCATGGATTTGATAAACAACATGTTTCGCCTTATCTTGATTCATTTGTCATAGTTTTCATTGATGATATCCTAGTATATTCATGTAGTTGGGAGGAGCACGCAGAACATTTGAGGGTTATGTTGCAAAGATTAAGGAAAGAGAAGCTTTATGCAAAGTTCTCCAAGTGTGAGTTTTGGCTCAGTTCAGTGGCATTCTTGGGACATGTGGTTTCCAGTGAGGGTATTCAAGTTGATCCAAAGAAGATAGAGGCGGTTTAGAGTTGGCCCAAACAGTCCTCAGGTATTGAGATTCACAATTTTCTTGGTTTGGTAGGCTATTATTGTCGGTTTGTTCAGGGATTCTCATCTATCGCATCGCCCTTGACCAAGTTTACTCAGAAGGGTGCTTCATTTTTGTGGTCGGAAGAGTGCGAGGAGGGCTTTTAGAAGCTCAAGACAGTTTGACCACAGCTCCATTGTTGGTTTTGCCATCAGCTTCAGGTTCATATTTTGTGTATTGTGCTATTTCAAGAGTAGGGATTGGTTATGTGTTAATGAATGATGGTAGAGTTATTGCGTGTGCTTCTCGTCAGTTGAAGCCTCATGAGAAGAACTACCCCATTCATGATTTAGAGTTGGCTACCATAGTTCACCCATTAAAGATTTAAAGGCATTATTTGTATGGCGTATCTTGTGAGGTATTAACTGATTATTGCAGTTTTCATCATTTGTTCAAGCAAAGGATCATAATTTGAGGCAGCAGAGATGGTTGGAGTTGCTTAAGGATTACGATATCACTATATTGTACCATCCAGGAAAGGCCAACGTGGTGGCCGATGCTTTGAGCCAAAAGGTAGTGAGTATAGGGAGTTTGGCATATATTCTAGTTGGGGAGAGACCTATTGCAGTTGATATTCAGGCCTTGGCCAATCGGTTTGTAAGGTTGGATATTTCAGAGCCTAGTCGGGTGTTGGCTTGTGTAGTTTCTCGGTCTTCTTTAAATGATTGCATCGAGAGCGCCAGTATGATGATCCACATTTGCTTGTCCTTAGGGATAGAGTTCAACATGATGATGCCAGGGATGTGACCACTGGTGATGATGAAGTTTTGAGGATGCAGCGCCAGATTTGTATGCCCAATGTAGATAGGCTTCGGGAGTTGATTCTAGAGAAGGCCCATAGCTCATGGTATTCCATTCATCTGGGTGTCATGAAGATATATCAGGATTTGAGGCAGCACAATTGGTGGAGGAGAATGAAGAAAGACATTGTGGGATTACTGGCTTTGTGTCTAAATTGTCAGCAAGTGAAATATGAGCATTAGAGACCGTGTGGCTTGCTCCAGTGGATGAATATTCCAGAGTGGAAGTGGGAGAGGATCACTATGTAATTTGTTGTTGGAATCCCACAGATTTTGAAGGGGTTCGATGCTATTTGGGTGATTGTAGATCGGCTGACCAAGTCCGCTCACTTTATTCTTATCTGTACTACTTATTCTTCAAAGCGCTTAGCAAAGATATATATCTGGAAGATTGTTCGATTGCATGGTTTCCCAGTTTCTATCATTTCAGATCAGGGGTCTCAGTTTAATTCCAAGGTTTGGAGGTCTATTCAGTGAGAGTTGGGTACTCAGGTGGAGTTGAATATTGCTTTTTACCCTTAGACAGACGGGCTGCCCGAGCGCACTATTTAGATATTGTAGGATACGCTACGTGCTTACGTTATTGATTTCGGAGGTTCATGGGATCAGTTTTTACAACTTGCAGAGTTTGCTTATAATAACAGCTACCAGTTGTCGCCCCCCCCCCCACCCCCCTTTTTCCTCAGTAGAAATCGTGTTTATGAAATTTGGAGGGACAACTCGTTCCTTTTGGGAACTGGGTTTGCATTTGAAGAGTCTCCACCTAATGATTAAGGTGCATTAGGGCACCAATAGAGATTTAACTCTAAGTTTGTTTGAATAATCAGAGATTGGGTATGGGCTTGAAATTATTCTAAGGGGAAGGTGTTAGGTACCCCTCAGAATCCACTAGTGTGGTTCCTGGCAAGGTAATTATTGTGAATTGAAGTTCTATTAACATATAGGTAGATAAGACTCAAATAATAGAGGATTTCAACACATAATGGTTTGAAAGTAAACAAAGTTTGAAAGAACAATTACAAAAGCTGATTTTCTTAAATAAAGAGTTAAAAGTGTTGAAAGAAATAAAGACAAAGGAAGGGGGTGGTCCTAGGTTTATTAAAAATATGGCTCACCCCACACAATGTTCGGTAATCACTCCTCAATGAGGGTCTATACGTGACATTATCGTGTGATCATCATATTCATATCTACCCTTCCACCCTATTAAGGTATTTAAAGCGCAGATTAGTCTCGATTACTTCTTGTATGCTATTACCCGTCCCACTCCTATCAATCCCGGAGGCACTTAGGACTACTAATCCTAAAAAGGGAAGGATATTAGACTTATTTGATGTTTCAAAGATAAAAGCACAAAGGCGACATAGAAAACACATATTGCATATTTTGGGGAAAATATATAGACAAACAAAAGGCTCATATGTACCTCCTTAAACAAAGAAAAGCATGTAATTAGCATGACCTGCATATACTATTTAGGTCTAATTAAATACTGAAGACGAGGGAGTTTAGGATTGAAACAGATTAGTTTATTACATAACTCAAATAAGAAATCCGAATCAGACCTGCCTGCTGGTTGTAACAATTAATAGAAGTGGATTTATTTTGCAGTTATTATTCTAAATCTTGCCTAAGTCTTCAGACAAAGATCCTATAATCATGGTATCTACAGAATTCAGAAGGTGAAAAGACAGTAAAACTTGAAACGAATTGTCTGAATTCCTACATGCATATTTATTAATTTTGTTAAGTGAAGGACTTAGATTATCAAAAGAGATACAGAATTAAACAAATGGATTACAGGTTCTGCAGGTGATAGTATGGATTATTACTAATTTTATATCTAGCATTGAGTGAAGCGAATCAAATTCATTTAGAAACTCCTATAGGAATGTTTTCTACACGTTGAAGATTTTAGACACTTATAGACGTGGCATCGAAATGCAGAAAACCTTACATACATGGTATCTGAATGCAGAAACTTATTTTAAACCTTATAGGCATAGTATCTAAATGCATGAACTTTTTTTACCTTATATCTATGGTATCTAAATGCAGTTTTGAATTATAAAAGAATCGTATAGGCATGATTTCTATGTGAACCTTGAACGTGCAGAAGTTGAAACACCTTATAGGCATGGTTTCTAGGCGAAATTAAATATGCAGAAGTTAAAACACTGTATAGGCATGGCTTCTAGGTGAAATTGAATATGCAGAAGTTAAAATACCTAATAGGCATGATTTCTAGGTGAAATTAAATATGCAGAAGTTAAAACACCTTATAGGCATGATTTCTACCCTTGCATGCATAATTTCCTAGCCTTTTTCACTAGCCAAGCCCTAGATGTTTATTACAACTTATTATAAACTAGATTTAAAAACATTACATCAAAAAAAATACAAAGAAAAGTACAACAAGAGGAAGCCTGATTCTTGACTTCCTGTTTGAGTTATGAGATATGCCAAATCAAAGACCATTGATCCAAAGCCTTTCTCAATTTGAGAGTGTCAGAGTTCCCTAGGAGCCTCAATAGGACTTCGAGCAGTGCTCACACCCAAATTGTATCACCAGAATTGGGACACGTGTTGTGTAGAAGTGCTAGCCCTCAAGTGTCCAAGTCTAGAGAGACCTCAATAATTCCCAAGGCAAGGCTCACAAAGAGGGGGGTAGAACTTAGGTCTAGGAGAGAGTGCAAGTGCAGAAATAGATCTTTAAGAACTAATGAAGTAAAGAAGAGGGAAAGAGGTGCTGGGAAATAGTTATGAGTGAAGGATTTCACACAAAAGGGTTTCAGGAATTGGAAACTGCAAAGAGCCTATGTACTTAGGCATTAGTTAATTTTGGCATGCACAACAATAAGGAGTAATGTTATGCTTACAAAATCAACCATAATACACAACATATGATAGTAGCATATAGGTTATGATCCTAGGGGAATCTAGTTTGAGTCATAGATAGCAATACTCAATACTTTCATGCCTCAAACTAGCCACAGTATCAAACACGTTAGGGTAGGGGTTCAGGATTCATAATAGATTCAGAATAGGCAGAATAGAAGTACAATATGCTTAGAATAAAGTACTAAATTAAACTTAAGCAGTAGGCAAACAAGAAAATAAAAGTATTAAGTAAATATATTATTGTGATACTGATATCCTAATCAGGACATATAAGCATGAAGAAGCAAAAATATAGTAAAAAGCAGGCAGCAGGACTTTGAAGACATGCCATAGTAGAAGTAGCAAGAGAGAATATTTTAAGTATGGGTGTGAGTTAAAAAACTAAGAGTGTTCGTGTGTGTCTGTGTTAATAAAAGAGCAAGGTACATATAGTTTAAAAACATGTAGAAAATAAGGCGAGAATCATAGTTTAGTAGTAATTATAAAACCATGTATCAATTAAAATCAAATCAGTGTAAGACTTTCTTTAATTAAGGATTTAAATTTAAATGGTAATGGGCAGAAAATTTTTAAGGAAAGAAATCAAGTAGAATGCCATATTTAGAATAGACAATTAGGGGTAAGTACATAAGGGTCCAATTAAGGAAACAACTATTGCAGAATCAGTGTAAGATACTCGGTTTACCAAATAATGTAGGAAACATAATAGATTTGCAAAATATGGAAACAATCAGCTCCTAGTCAATCAAGGAGTCAGGGATACAAAATTATTGATTTGGGAGAGAATGACATGGCTTCCTATGAATAAACAAATAAACCAAATTACGGACAGGAGAATCAAAAGTCTAAAGGGAAGTCTTGAAATCAATCCAAGATACAGGAAAAGTGGTAAAACAAAGAAAGAATCAATTACAGGAGTGCAATCAGAATTTCACAAGGAGGCTTGAAATTAGTCAAAAATTGAAGGTCGTTTTAGATGGAAATTTAGCATATAAAAGAGTGCATAAACATCAAGCATGCGAGGCTTAACACATGACAAAGATAAACATCATGCAATAGCAAACACAAAGTCAGTAGCTAATGAACTATTGAAATCCGGTAGTCAGATAGGTTGATTTCGTGTAACGACCTGACTGATAATTTTGCCTTTCCGAACCCCTCTCCCTTAAATAAAACTTCCCACACTTGCTTTAGATAATTTGCGACTTACGGGACGGTTGGTTTGGGAATTGAAAGAGTTCTAAGTGAAATATGTCAATTTGATTATTTAGGATTTTCTTAAAAGAATCACAATAAACCAAAGTAATTTTCCAGCAGGAACCCCAAATGCACACTTCGCGGGGATTCAGTTTCAGGTTGTACCTTCGCAATCTATTAAAACACTACCTCAAATATTCCATGTGATCAATGGCCTTCTTGGACTTGATGATAACTTCATCTACGTACACCTCGATCTCCATGTGTATCATATCATGGAAAATGGTGGTCATGGCCATCATTTAGGTGACCTCTACATTCTTCAACCCAAACGGCATCATCTTGTAGCAATACGTTCCCTACGACATAATGAAAGTCATTTTCTCAGCGTCGTTTTTGATCTATCCAGATCTAACTATACCCAGCGAAGCAGTCTACAAATGACTGCAACTCATGCTTGGCGCAATTATCAATCAGGATGTGTATATTTGGCAAAGGGAAGTCATCTTTTAGACTGGCTCGGTTGAGATCCTGGTAGTCGACACAGACTCTTACCTTCCCGTGCTTCTTTGGTACAGGTACAATGTTAGCTGACCATGTCGGATACTCAACTACCCTGAGGACCTTGGCTTTGACTTTCTTGGTGACTTCTTTTTTGATTTTCAAACTCATATCCGGCTTGAACCTTTTGAGCTTTTGCTTTACCGCGGACATGTTAGATCAGTTGGCAGTTTGTAGGCCACAATAGATGTGCTCAAGCCCGTCACTCGTCATACGACCAGGAAAATATGTCCTCGTATTTTCTTAGAAATTCTGTACCTTCTTTTCTGATATCGATAAGTGAACATTGATTCTTGTTTCCTTGACATTCTCTTCATCTCCCAAATTAACAATTTCAGTCTCGTCCAGGTTAGACTTAGGTCTGTTATCAAAGTTCTCAATTTCCTAAACAATCTCTTCAGGTATGTCATCTTTCTCTAAATCTATATCTGTTTGTTGGCGTTGTCTCATTGCATGTCACAATCATTGGTTCATCAAGATAAGTAATAGTAATGCTGTATAAGTAAACTAATGAGAGAAACATAATAAGAGTGTTGATTTATAAGGGAAAATCAAAATGTTTTGATAAATTCTATAATGGTAATGAACATCGAAGATCTTATTGCGGAAATTTAAAATACGAAATAAAAAGATAACTAGTAAAAATAAAACATAGTGTATGATGCTTGTCCAGCCTTGCTACCCCGAGGTTTTACCGGCTTCTGGTGGTTCTGATGGTCCAGTTATTGAGGCGTGCTCCTCTGCTTACAGCCTGTATGGAAGGGCCTTTCTTTCCCTCCTCCTTGAGAATGACACAACAATCTATATCATCATTTTCTAGGAAAAAATTCTTTATTGCTATCAGTGCTTCCTCTTCTTCTGACTCATAGATAACATTGGCTGGTTGGAAGGTCTGCTCCAAGCATGGTATTGGCTGCTCCAACGGATAGTAAGGAATGCACTATGGTGGCAACAAGTGGTTGAATTCCTCCCAGGTATACTCATATCCCAGAAAGAAAGTGGTGATACGTTTCTTGAGCTTTATGGGCTTAGTGATTCCTTGGAGGTTTTTACCAAGCCCCTTGTTCGGTTCGTATCCACTCCAATTCAATATGCTCTCGATCTTATTTTCCCACCATTTATCTTTGTCAACAGCATTGACTCGCTTGATGTGGTGATAGGTCTCCCCACCTTACTTTCTTTTACCTCCAACTGCTGGAATAGTTTGGCGACTGTATATAGGACTACTACCATTGCCATAAATGATCACCTCCTGCCCCACTCAAAATTTACCGTATGATGTAGCATTGATTCTACGACCCCAGCTACATGAATCCACGACTGTCCTAATAGCAAATTGTAAGATGTCGGCATGTCTATCATTTGGACATCAATATCGAACCAAGTAGGCCCCATTTGCAAATACAGACTAATCTCCCTAATGTTGGGCCTTTGGGAACTGTCAAAAGCATTGACATTGATGGATTCGTCCTTTATCTGATGCAGTCCCTTACCCAATGTCCCGAGTGTTACCAGCGAACAAATGTTGAGGCTAGACCCTCCATCAATCAGGATTCTGGTGATGAACTTTGCATTGCACGGTGATGTGCAATGCCTTGTTGTGACTCAACTCTTCTGGTGGAAGCTCATCCTCATGGAAAGTGATCTTGTGACTCTCCAATACATGTCCTACTATGTTAGTCATCTCTCCGCCGGTGATGTTGGTGGGTATGTATGCCTCACTCAGTACCCTTAGCAGAGCGTTCTTGTGTGCATCAGAATTTTGTAGCAAAGCAAGGATAGAAATTTGCGCTGGTATTTTGTTTATATGGTCAATGATCGAGTATTCCTTGGCCTGTATCTTTCTACAGAGATCATCTGGCCCGGTCTCGGTGATGGTCGGCCGATTAGAGGCCTACTTGCTCGACTTAACCAGATGTTCCGGGGTATAACTCTACCAGTTCTCGTCATACCCTGTGCTGTAATAGCCTCTCAGAACCTAACCTTGCCTTTTCTTCTTACCTCTACTGTATAGTCCCATGGTATAGCCTTTGTTTGGAATTGCGTCATGGTCAATATCGCCAATGGGATCAGTGTGGCTGTCTTTACTCCAAACAGAGCATGTACCTTGGGTGGTAATACTGCAACTTAGAATTGTATAGGTGCATTTACTGGAGACACAAATTCGACCTTAATTGATGCTGGTGTCTTTTCAGAGGACGTTGCTTCAAACTCAAGTGGCACAGACATATTTACCTCGGCGTCTCTAGAGGGCTGAACTGGACCACGATCGGATTAAGAGTTACTATTGGTTTCTTTGGGTTGTCACTTCTATGATCAAACCAATTGATCCCTTAGTATCCTAATCAACCTATATTTCAATCATGTGAACGCCTCCACCCTTGTGGTCTGGCAAAAGATTATTGCGGATATTTGGAGTAGGTTCTTTTGCCACGATAATCTTATTATCAATTAAAGTCTGGATTTTATCTTTCGGGGAATGACATTCGTCAATGGTGTGTCCTTTCATGCCGAAATAGAATGCACAGGATTTATTTTGATTAAGCTACTGGGAAGGGCTCTCAGTAGCATCAAGGATAGGGGTGACATAACCACCAGCTTTGAGCCTTTCATACAACTGGTCAATAGGTTCAGCAATAGCTGTATATTATTTCGGAGGCCTTCGGTCAAAGTTCAGCCAAGGTCTAAGGAAGTTTTGGCGTGCATGAGGGGATTGATAGTGGGATGGTTGAGCATTGTAGGCTTGGTAAACATGTGCATGTTAGGAATATCTCGGTGAAATAGGATGATATGTAGAGGTGGCAGTGATTGATAAGTGGATGGTGGAGTTTAGTAGTTTGGAGCAGGCTGATATGTGAGCGGAGGCATTGGGTAGGTTTAGTATTTGACAGGAGATTTGGTTCTCTATGCCACCATTATAGCTTTTACGTCCCTCTTCTTGGACATACGTCCTGACTGTAAGGACTTATTATTAACTTGCAAGGCCTCAAAGATCGTAACCATACTGGTTTTGATGCCTTCTTCGATCCTTTCTCCTAGTTTTAAGATGTTAAAAATTTTGTGTCCCTCGATCATCATCAGCCTTTCATAATACTACGGGTCTTGAGCCTAGACAAAGATTTTTTTCATTTGTTCTTCCTCTAAGGCAGGTCTAACTTTAGCAGCGTCGGACCTCCAGCGAGAAGCATACTCACGAAATGTTTCTATAGGCTTCTTCTTTAGATTCTGAATATAGAGCACATCAGGTGTATTCTATGTTATGAACCTGAATCTGGCCATAAAATCGGACGCCATGCTTACCTAGTTCGACCACTTCTTTGGATCTTGGCTAATGTACCAAGACAAAGCATCTCTATTCAAGCTCGTCATGAAAAGTTTCATGCGGATTTTCTCATCTCTTCCTACTCCAACCAACTTGTCACAGTATGTCCTTAAATGGATTCTTGGGTCCCCTGTACCATCAAACATCTCGAACTTAAGAGATTTGTACCCCTCGGGTAGTTCGACATCGGGTTGTATGCAAAGATCTTGGTAGTTTAGCCTTTCAATTCCCTTACTTCCTTGAACACGTTAAATTCTCCTAGTCAATTTCTTAAGTTCTCCAGCCAGGTTTGTGATGAGCAAGTCTTTATTATCAGACCCGGGTGTGCTTGAGATGGGTTGGGTGGAGTGTGGCATAGTCTCCACATAGATGGGGGTGTTATGGTGAGTATGGCAGTGGTTATTTATGGAGTTCAGGGGCTCTGGGATGAGTAATAGAGTATTGTTTGAAGTATGGAAGGTGTTGCAGTGGTGGTGAGGAGCGGGATGGTATTGTGGCTTTGGGATATTTTGTTGCGTTGTAGTGTTATGAGCATTTGGGAAATTAACATCTGGAGTGATGAGGGAAATGACATATTTGCCAGATTTTGAACCTAATCAAGTTCTTTTTGGAATTTCAGCATTTTTTGTTCAATTTGGGATGTATTCTCCTTAGGAATCATAGCACCATGAGCATGAGTGACCGCTACCCATTCAGTTGAGTTCTCCTTTCTAGCGCTGTTCAAATAGTCCATCTTCCCTTTGTTATTATTTTTGACAGGAGTGATTGGAAGAGTGGGTGAAGGGCCCTTGGATCTCACGGAATAGGATGATGTTGCCAGAGTGCACGAACTAAACTTTGGGGAGGGGAAATAAACAAAAAGGTACCAAGGTAGTGAGGATAAAAAATGTTGTGATATTTAAACACATAGTACGGGAATGTAAAACGCGCCCTAATTTGGGAACCTCTTTGTGCCCGACGTAGGCCTTGCGATAAATTGATTTGGAGAAAACTTGGAATGCTAAATGCCTTATTTCATTGACAAAAAGTAGACAAATCCCAAATCGACACTACATAATAGGAAATAAAAGTTGCTAGGGCCCATTGGCATTATTATATTTAATAGAATAAAACTCCTATCTACTTGGTCCCAGAAGGACCTTCCCAAGATTCGACATCCTTGGCTCCATCTAACAGCTTACTCAACTTACTAAGTCCCATCAATAGGTAGGCTCTGGCTAGATGTCTGCATTTGTTTCCATTAGCATTTTGGCAGTTTTCGGCCCTTTTGAGAAATGTTTTCTCCAACTCCAATATGCCTCAATCAAACTATCGCAGTCACTTGTTGGCACTAACAGCCATGTCCTTCCATACCTCAATTATCTTTTGATTGGCTTCTTGTGTGTCAAGGTGCTCGCTTTTTCATTCCCGGATCCTCTTGCGTAGTTGATTGAATTTGACCTGTGCCTCGTCCTTTTCATCTATTTCCTATGACCTCGAACAAACCTTGGATGGCCCAAGCCATCATGCTTATCCCCCAACCAGCCTGAATAATAAAGAGCACAACCAGCATGGTATCTATCTGACTCGATGGTATCCCTCCCCATGACGATCTTACAGTGCCACATATACTGAGCTTGGCACTTGTAAGGACTATCATCATCCTAGAAGTCAGCCCCGAAATGACTCATCTTTTTAACCCTGGGTACAACCTGTTTCCTGCATGCTTGCCTTATAACCCAAAATGGGCTGTAAGGGTATGTTCCTCTTAGACCAATCAATATCAGGAAAGGTACATCTCTGGATCGCGTGATGAATTCCTCGGTCGAAAACCACTCAAACATCCGTTGTATCTTGTCTTCAGTCATATTTTCGAAGAGCTCGACCTATTCTCTAGCCTTTTCTTGTTGGGTGAACATATGTAATTCATTTGCTTTGGGTGATGAAAAAAGCGATATGATCATCTAGTCCCTTCGCTGAATTTCTTGTCGGTATTCACCCTTTTGGAGATGCTCTACAACCCAAAGTTGAAGTAGTAAATTTCAGCGTTCGAAGTGTTTGGATCCTTGTTGACATTTTTCCAAGCTTGATATGTGTCTCCACTGATCATGGACACAATGCTAAATGGTTGCCCGCCAATTCATTCCATTAAGGTCTTAGTTACCATAGATAGTCTGGTGCGGATTCTTGCTTTCTTCATTGGAAACACGATTAATCCCAAGAAACAAAACATGAATACAAAGAATCTTCGGTGAGTATGCCCTAATGATGTGTTGGAAAAGTCGTCAAGATAGGTACGGCAAGATTTGCTGTGACTGTACATCTCGTGCAAATAATCAAAAGGAATGTAGGATTATCTCAAATATGTCAGTTCTATATTTTTCTTCAAACCCATCATTTTGAGGAAACCCCTGCCTTTACGGTTCTCAGGCATTAACAAACCCGAAGTCTCCCATGCTATACCGGCCAATCCTCCCATCTCTTCTGGTAAGGGTGTCACTTCAATGTCCCTGAAGTAGAATACAGACCTCTTACAATCCCAGAACAAAGCGGAAGCTTCTATGGTCTTGTTGTTGGGTGGATTTTCTAGGAGAGAAGGTAGGTTTCCTAGATATTTTCGGACAAGATTCTAATCACTAGAGTGAAGATCTTCCCACCAGCATAGTAATTTTGGACAGATGTTGGTGACCATGCCAAATCTGGGGACTTCGTGCCTCATGATTCTGCAAGACCAAAGGGTTAGCCCCTTACCCCCACCGGAATCAGCTATTTAATATCAACAATTGGCATAAAATCACTTAGTTCTCCAAATATATGCACAGAACGTGATAATGTCCATTTGAGTTTTAGGGAAACCTAGGGGACTTTGGACAAAGATATCTTAATGAGTCATTATGGGGGCAACATAACTAACTCGGCTAGGTTTGACTATGATGCATGCATAATTTAAACAGAATAAGGTTTCTAGGGGGTTTTAGACTAGTACCCTTGAGCGGAGAACTCAAGAGGGAAAGGCACAGAATCGTCAACTACATCATTGATCGAATGGTTTTATCACAAATATGCCTTTTCCAAATTTAGGGGGTGATAATATCAGAAGAACGTAACCACTCATTATAAGCAATGCAATAGGATTTTGTTTGGCACGAGTGGAATATGATGTTGAGCATAATTATGCAACAATTAAAGGCATGATTTCATGTATTTTCACATTTAAGAAAGCAATAAATACAATAATTTCATATTTAAAACGTCAATGAAGGAAAATAGTAAAGGAAAGAAACAAAAAGACAAGTCAATTTTGTAATCGAAAAGGGAAGTGAATGCTTAAAAGAAATAAACAAATAATTGCGCGTAAAGAAGCATAAAGTCACAATAATTGTCTGAAATGGTAAAAGATTAGGTATCCCCAACAGAGTCACCATGTTATTGCGCCCCCTTTTTCCTCCATGAAAATCGGGTTTATGATATTTGGAGGGATAACTCGTTCCTTTTGGTAACTGGGTTTGCATTTGAAGAGTCGTCATCTAATGATTAAGGTACATTAGGACACCAATAGAGATTTAACTCCAAGTTTGTTTGAATAACTAGAGATTGGGTAAGGGCTTGAAATTATTCTAAGGGAAAGGTGTTAGGCACCCTTTAAAATCCACTAGTATGGTTCCCAGCCAGACAATTATTGTGAATTGAAGTGCTATTAACATATAGGCAAATAAGGCTCATATAAGAGGCGATTTCAACACATAATGGTTTGACAGTAAACAAAGTTTGAACGAAAAATTATAAGAAGTTTATTTTCTTAAAATAAGGAGTTAAAATGTTGAAGGAAATAAAGACATAGGAATGGGGAGTGTCTTAGGTTTATTAAAAATATGGATCACCCCACACAATGTCCGATAATCACTCCTTAATTAGGGAATACACATGAAATTATCACATGGTCATCATATCCATATCTACCATACCCACCCCGTTAAGGTTAAATTGCGGACTGGTCTCGATTACTTATTGCATGCTATTACTCCTCCCACTCCTATCGATACCGGAGGCACTTAGGACTACTAATCGTAAAACGGAAGGATATTAGGCTTATTTGATGTTTCAAAGGTAAAAACTCTAAGGCGACATACAATACACATATTGCATATTTTGGGAAAAACATATAGACAAACAAAAGGCTCATATGTACCTCCTTAAACAAAGAAAAGCATGTAATTTGCATGTCTTGCATATACTTTTTAGGTCTGATTAAATACAAAAGACGAGGGAGTTTAGAATTGAAACAGATTAGTTTATTATATAACTTAGAAAAGAATTCCAAATCAGGCATGCCTGCCGATTGTAACAATTAACAGAACTGGATTCAATTTACAGTTACTATTCTAAGGCTTCCCTAAGTGTTCATACAAGGATCCTATAGACATGGTATCTACTGAATTCAGAAGGTGATAAGACAGTAAAACTTGAAATCAATTTTCTAAATTCCTACACGCATATTTATTAAGCTTGTTAAGTGAGGGACTTAGACTATCAAAAGAGATGCAAAATTAAACAAATGGATTATCTGTTATGCAGGTGGTAGTATTGATTATTAATGATTTTATATTTAGCATTGGGTGAAGCGAATCAGATTTATTTAGAAACTCCTATAGGAATGTTTTCTACAGGTTGCTAATTTTAGACACTAATAGATGTGGTATCGATATGCACAAAAACCTTACAGACACGGTATCTGAATGTAGAAACTTATTTACACCCTATAGGCATAGTATCTAAATGTAAGAACTTGTTTTAAACCTTATAGACATGGTATCTAAATGAAGTTTTGAATTATGAAAGATTCCTATTGGCATGGTTTCTAAGTGAACCTTGAATATGCAGAAGTTAAAACACCTTATAGGTATGGTTTCTGGGAGAAATTAGATATGCAGAAGATAAAACACCTTATAGGCATGGTTCCTAGGTGAAATTGAATATGCAGAAGTTAAAACAACTTATAGGAATGATTTCTAGAAGTTAAAATACCGTGTAGGCATGATTTCTACCCCTGCATGCATAGTTTCCCACCCTTTTACACTAGCCAAGCCCCATATATTTAATACAACTTATTATAAACCAGAATAAAAAATTACATCAGAAAAGTACAAAGAAAATTACAGTCAGAGGAAGCCTGATTCTTGACTTCCTATCTGAGTTATGGCATAGACTAAATCAAAGACCATTGATCCAAAGCCTTCCTCCAATTTGAGTGTGTCAGAATTCCCTAAGAGCCTCAATGGGACTCTAGGCAGTGCTCACACCCAAATTGTATCACCAGAATAGGGACAAGTGCTATGTGGAAGTGCCAACCCTCAAGTGTCCAAGTTTAGAGGGAGCTCAATGGGTCCCAAGGCAAGGCTCACAAGAGGGGAGTAGAACTTAGGTCTAGGAGAGAGCGCAAGTGCATAAATAGAGCTCTAAGAACTAAGGAAGTAAAGAAGAGGAAAAGAGGTGCTGGGAAACAGTAATAGAGTGAAGGATTTCACACAAAAGGGGTATAAGGATTGGGAACTTCAAAGAGCTTATGTACTTAGGCATTAGTTAATTATGGGCATGCACAACAATAAGGAGTGTTGTTATGCTTACAAAACTAACAAGAATACACAACATATGATGGTAACATAGAGGTTATGATCCCAGGGAATCAAGTTTGAGTCATAGATAGCAATACAAAATATTGTCATGCCTGAAATAAGCCATCAATATCAAACACATTAGGGTAGGGGTTCAAGATGCATAATAGATTCAGAACATGCAGAAGGGAAGCACAACATGTTTAGAATAAAGTACTGAATTAAACACTAGCAGTAGGCAGACAAGAAAATAAAAGTATTAAGTAAACATATTGTTGTGATGCTGAAATCTTAATCAGAACATACCAGCTCAAAAGGGAAAAAATACAGTAAAAGCATGTAGCGGGAGTTTGAAGACAGACCACAGTACAAGTAGCAAAAAACAATATTTTGAGTTTGAGCGTGAGTTCAAAAACTAAGAGTGTTCGTGTCTCTCTGTGTTAATGAAAGAGCAAGGTACTTATAGTTTGAAAACATGAGCAAATAAGGCAAGAATCATAGATTAGTAGTAATTATGGAATTATGTGCCAATTAAAATAAAATCAGTATAAGACTTCGTTTAATTAAGGAGTTTAAACTAATGATTATGGGCAGAAAATATTTAAGGAAAGAAACCAAGTAGAACGTCATGTATAGAATAGATAATTAGGGGTAAGTACATCGGGGTCCAATTAAAGAAATACCTATTGCAGAATCAGTGAAGATACTCGGTTAACCAAATAAGGTAGGAAATATAATTAGATTCGCAAAATATGGAGACAATCAACTCCAAATAAATCAAGGAGCCAAGGATTCAAATTATTGATTTGGGAAAGAATAACATGGGTTCCCATGTTTAAACAAATAAACCAAACTGAGGACAGGAGAATCAAAAGTCTAAAGGGAAGTCTTCAAATCAATCCAAGAAGCAGGGAAATCAATAAAATAAAGAAAGAATAAATTACACGAGTGCTATCAGAATTGTACAAGGAGGTTTGAAATCAATCCAAAATCTAAGGTCGTTTTAGAGGTAAATTTAGCATATAAAAGAGTGCATAAACATCAGGCATGCGAGGCTGAACTCATGACAGAGAGAAACATCATGAAATAGCAAACACAAAGTCAGTAGATAACGAACTATCGAAACATAGTAGTCACATAAGTTGATTTCACCAACTCAGTAATAGAGAAAAAAAAGAGTATCTGAAGCATGTAAAAGGCCAAGTAAAAAGACCTTTCTGAAAACATGGTCTGGTTTCAATGATAGTAGGAAGCCAAAATCGTATAAAGAAACAAAGTTTGAAATGAAAAGTGTTTCAAATCTAGTCGAGCAAGAAATGAAGCAGCTCCAGAAGCTCGAATAAGTCCAAAGAAGTTAGGGTTTTGAAACCAATCGAATTCAGAACATGACGAACAAGTAAATCACAAAGAAAATAGTCTCAGAAATTGAACGAACCCCAAATTTTAGGGTTTTCAGCATCAATAGAGTACAGAGATAAAAATGAGTAAGTTAGGCAAAAACACTAACAAAATAAATCAGAAATCTCAAAAAGATTAAGGCCCTTAACATGCAAAAGCAAGTAAAAGAAAGACATAAGGAAACATAACAGGACATGTAGAAAATTCTGGAAAAGCTTCGAAATAATTTAACAAAACCCTAAATCGAAAAAGACAAGGGGTTTTGAAGGTAATGTTTTAGAAGAAACCTTGAGAAAAAATGTTTAGAAGTTTAAAGCAAACACGGATCTGAACAAATATAAAAGAAATCAGATGAACCTCAAAGATTAATGTTTCAGTAGAAACCCAGATGGTGAGAAAGGCTTGGACAATCATCGATCTAAGTAGGAGAAGTCAATAATCAAGCTTGATTAGCCATAGCTGGCCGGAGCAAGGTCAAAGATGACCGAAGACAGCCATAAAAACTAAGATCGACCAAAGTCTGGTCCAAGCTTCTTCAAGGTATACCCTTGAAACCATAGTACTCGAACATATAGAAGTCAAGGGAGGTAGATACAAGTCTCCAATGGCTTTGGAAGCCATTGAATTGGACGACTTTAGGTGGTGGTTGAGGGTGGCGGCTAGGTTTTTTGAGAGAGTTTGAAAGAGAATTGGAATTCAGAGGCGGCCGAGGTGTGAAATGGGTTAGGGTTAAGGGTCGTTTGAATTAAAAAATGAAAGAGGGCATGGTGGTCGTTGATCATTTTGATCAACGGCCTGGATTGATCGGGTACGTGGAGCAGTTTAACGGGGTAGGTATGGGTCAGTTCAGATAGGGATTGGATCAGAGTAATTGGGTTACAAATTGGGGTTCAATAATGGCCATAATTTAAACACAATCGGACTGTATTTTAAATAGCCACTTTTTCCTCATTTATTTTATAAAAAATAGTAAAGTAATTTCTAGAAATAAATTAAGGGTACTAAAATGATTAATAATGCATAATTATCGAATTAAAAATATTGAACCCAATTTTTATTGACATAAACGTAATTAAATCTAAAAGTGGCTAATATTGCAATTGTATGCAATTTAGTTTTAAAATATTAAATTTATAAACATGCAAAATTACATTAGCTATATTTTATTATAAATATGAGATTCCAATAACAAATCACCAAAATGATAATTTTTGGAATAATTGTTGAGTTTTTCTGGATAAAATGGAGCAATAAATTGATTTAAAAATAATTAGAAATTAGGGAAAACTAATAAAACATTTGGACATACCTATATATGCATACATATTCTATTTTAAAGGTATTTTTCATATTAAAAATACATAGAGAAAAATTGAGCATCAACTCCAGTCGAGTATTCAGATGGCTCCATATAAGGCTTTATATGGGAGGTGATGTAGATCTCCAGTTAGTTGGTTCGAGTCCGGTTAGGCTAGGCTATTGGGGACAAAGTTGGTATAGGATGCATTGGAGAAGGTGAAGGTGATTCAAGAGAGGCTCCATACAGCGCAGTCGAGGCAAAAGAGTTATGTTGATAAGAAGGTTCGTGATGTGCCCTACATGGTTGGTGAGAAGGTTCTGTTGAAGGTTTCGCCCACAAAGGGTGCTATGAGATTTGGAAATAAAGGGAAGTTGAGTCTGCGGTTCATTGGGCCATTTAAAGTACTCTAGAGGATTGAGGATATGGGTTATGAGCTTGCCCTGCCACCCAACTTGTCATTTTTTTATCCGATATTTCATGTATCTATGCTTCAGAAGTACATTCGGGATTCGTCTCATGTTCTATATTTCAAAACAGTTCAGTTGGAGGGTGATTTTACTTATAATGTGGAGCCAACAACTATTTTGGAATGTTAAGTTTGGAAGTTGAGATCAAAAGATATAGCTTTAGTGAAGGTGCAGCAGAGAGGTCGAGCCGTGAAGGAGGCTACCTGGGAGACCGAGTAAGAGATGTGGAGAAGATATCCTCACCTATTAGAGGCCTCAGGTATGTTTCTTGACTCATTCGAGGCCGAAAGTTTGTTTAAGATGGGGAGGATGTAATGACCTAGCCAGTCATCTCATGAGTTACTGCTCACTCCCCCCCCTATTTATGAATCTAATTGCTTTGTATTGTGGTCCTATATGTGATCAGGTTGATTGGTTTGGGTTCGAAAAGGATTTGGTAAGTTTTGAGACATTTAGTCTCTTTTAAGGAAGTTTAAGTTGGAAAAGACAACCAGATGTTGAGTTATGTGTTAGAGGGCTCGGATGCCAGTTCTGATGGTTCGGTTAGCTTCCAGAGGTAATTTATGACTTAGGAGTGTGGTCATAATAGGTTTCGGAGGATTGGGGTAGAATTAGGCTTGAATTGGTAAAGTTGAGATTTTGGCGATTTCCGGTTGATAGGTCGGAGTTTGACCTATGGGTCATAATGGAATTCCGAGAGTTGCAACAGCTTTGTTGTGTCATTTTTGATGTCTGTGTGAAAAATTAGGTCATTCGGACGTGGTTCGGTTGGGTTTTTTATCAAAAGCGTATTTCGGAAGATTTTAGAAACTTAGGCTTGAATCTGATGTGTTTTGGGTGATTGGATGTTGTTTGAGATGTTTTGATGATTGGAACAAGTTCGAATAAGGTATTAGAATATGTTTGTGCTTTTGGTTGAGGTTCTAGAGGCCTCGGGGTGATTTCGGATGGTTGATGGGAAGGTTTGAGACTTGTGAAATTGCAAAAAACTTTGCTGCTTTTGGTGTTTTCGCACATGCGATTTGGGGACCGCAGGTGCGGCGGTGCACGTGTGGAAGATCTATCGCAGATGCAATTTTGGGACTTTAAGTGATTTCTGCATAAGCGGAGACATGACCGCAAATGTGGTACCGCAGAAGCAGTTGGCTAGTCGCAGATGCAAAAATGCTTGGCAGAACATTTAAATTATTTCATTTTGCGAGTTTGAGTTATTCCATCATTTTTGGACTTCTGCTTGGAGCTTTTTGGGCGATTGAAACAGATATTTCAAGGGAACTTCATTAAGCTAAGGATTTTGAACCTAAAATACATTTCTACGGTAGTTTTTCATGGATTAAGGCTGAAATTAAAGGAATTAAAGGGCTAAAAATGGAGGAATAGGGCTTCAGTTTAAGAGGTCTTTAATGGACTCTGATTTTAGTGTTCTTTATATGCATAGACTCGTGGGGAAACGAGAAATCTATTGATGTAAGAATTTTTGAATTTCGAGACGTAGGCTCGTGGGTCGGGTTTTGGTAATTTCAGGATTTATGCCCTATATTGATTGTTTCGCTTGAGCTTTGTTCCCTTAGCATATTTTGATTCCCGCATTCTGATTTTGGATAGATTCAACGTCCATAGAGGCCAATTCGAGGGGCAAAGGCGTCGCGAGCTAGAAATTTAGCCAGTTCGATATGAGTAATGATTGTAAATGACGTTCTGGGGGTTTGAAACCCCGGATTGCACATCGTGGTGCTATGTTGAGGTGAGGCACACGCTTGATAACGAGGGTGAGATCGTAAAATATTGGGAATTGTGACTTGGTCCGTCCCGATTGTTAATTTTACTACATATTTGATTGAAAACTATTTTCTATCATCATTTATTAGGTTAAATGCCATATTTGGGCTTCATGCCAACTATTATTTGATATTTCCTCACTGTTTTGACTTATTACTTGAACTCAGTCATATGATTTTCCACTATTTTACTACTCAGCTATTTTTTACTCAGTTTTGAGACTTAAATAATATTTTAAATGATGTTTGGGCTGAGAAACATTGTTTTACTATCACCCGATGGGCTCTTGATGATTTTGACCGAGTAAGTCTGAAGACCTATGTTCTGAGGAAACACTGATATTGATTTAAAGTCGAGGGCCTAAGATATGTACGTCGTGAGGTGGCTTGATTGATATGAGACCAAGGGCCTAGATTTGATGCCACAAGATGACTTGTTATTGCACTTGGGTCGTAAGGGGCCCTTCCAGGAGTCTGCACACCCCCAGTGAGCGCGGGGTACCCATTGTGATGTAAGATTGAGCCCGAGGAGCTGTTATTATTCTAAGATGTTGCCCGAGGCGTGGATGTGGTGATACTCTGCCAGAAGGGTGAACTTCTATTTGTTTACTTTACCTTAATTACCTGTCAATTATTTGTTTCCTTGTTGAAAGAGGATTTTACTTGATTTTTCACTAGTTTACTGTTTTAAAATGATTTTATTGCTTCATTATTGAATGCCTCGTTCCTTTCGTGTATTCTTACTTTCAGTTGTTATATACAATTGTTACTCACTGAGTTGGAGTACTCACTTTACTCCCTGCACCCTGTGTGCAGATTCAAGCGTAGCTGGTTCCGCTCCCGAGTGCTGATTCCTCCAGCTTCAAGCGGACTTTCGAAGATTACAAGATAGTTGTTGACGTTCGCAGCCCCGTCTCACTACTTCTCTAATGCTTCTGTTCCTTTTCATACATTTGTACTAGTTTATGGCTTTTAGCGGGATTATATTCTGACTTATAGATGCTCATGACTTGTGACATCCCGGTTAGGGCTGTGTATGAGTTTTCTTTCACGTATCTATGTCATTATCGGTTATTTCAGATTTATTCTTATCATGTTTAGATTGTTCTTAAATGCTTAACTGTTAATAATTGGTAAATGGAAAATGTCGGTTGTCCTTGTCTTCACGAGAGGGGCCATCACAACCGGGTTCAGGGTTAGGGTCATGACAATATGCGACCATATTTATTGTTTACTTTTTATAGCTAATATAAATAGATAATATACCGATAATCACGAGTGGAAAACAGGCGGGTCGTGTCAGATATGGTTCGGGTAAAAAACAGATAATGAAAAAATGGATCAATTATCCGACCCAACCCATATTTAATACGGATAAAAATGGGTTAACCGGCGGATAATATGGGTTACCCATATCATTCATGACTTCTTGTATATGATCACTTTCGAAGAGTTCTTACTCTCCCTCACTTGAGGATCCCCCAATTTGAGGCTTTACAAATGTAAAAGTTAGACCCATTGGTTATCCATTGGTTACTCATTGGTTATCTATTTTCTAAATGAATAATATGGTTCTTATCCATGTTTGACCTGTTTTTAAAAAGTTCATTATCAAACCCATTTTTTAGTGAATAATATGTGTGGTTAACTAGTTTTTTAACCATTTTTCCACCCTACCTATAACAAATAATTATACACATATTATATATGGATTATATATAAATTATACATCATTTAATTTTTTTAATTTAACTGGTCGGGTGAGCATCTATTTAGGCTGATTATATAAATCCAAAAAAAAATATGAAATAATTTCAACCAAAGACAAAAAATATAATTAAAGTTCATATGTAGATAATTTTTATTAAAACTTATCCTTTTATAGTGAAATAAATTAATTTTTTGTAACAAAAGAAAATGATGACATAAAAAATAAGATAAAAAAATAAATATTGAAAAAAATGTTGGAAAGATCTAAATACGAGAAATAAAATATGACAACAAACACTTCAAAAAAAAGAATTTAGCGACGGCTCCATTCCGTCGCTAAATTAATATTTTTTGTCACTACAGTTGTTTAGCGATGAATTAGCGGCGGATTCAAGTTGGTCCCTAAAATGCTCATAGCTAGGCTTATAACGACGAAAAATACCAAATCGTCGCAAAAGTAGCAGTGGATTAGTGACAACACATATTTGTAGCAAAGTTTAGCGAGGGAACTAACCGTCGCTATATTGTTTGTTTGTATCGCTATTTTGACGGCTTCCATCCCTGTAATACATAACAAAATTTGTCGTTTGTTCCTATTGCGACGAAATCGTCCGTTGGTAGTCATGAAATAGCTAATTCTCCCTGCTTTTTACAACAAAAACTATTTGTCGCCAATTCGGTGTAAGATTTAATTATACACCATAATTTTAGCTACTAAAAGTATCCGACGCTAATTTATTTCTAATATATTGCTATTTTTTAAAAATTGTTTTTATTGATTACTTTAGATGTACTCTGTTCGAGCATCACACTTAACAAAAAGTCACTAATATTATATAAATTAACAATATATTCAACAACGTCCAAAATATATAGCATAAGGCATTTAGTAGTATCACTAAGTGCGAAAAATCTACAAAGAACCAACAATAAAGTCCAAACAAAGAAGGCTAACTATGCGAAGCTGGAGAGTTACAGTCATCATCAGAACCCAATATATGAACCTCATCAAATTTAGCAGCAGTAGAAGATGTAGGAACTGTAGGTGACACATCTAATGGGTGGTTGGTACTATTACTATTCGGCTGTTGCGAGGGTAAGGAAACTAATTCATGTACCCCGCTCAATGATTACAGGAACTATATGATTTGCCAATGCAGGAATCAATCAAATTACTAACTCATCCAGATTCCCTGTCGGTGTTGATTGAGAATTCAGATGTGTTGCTGATGATGTAGCATCATATTCAAAAGAGCCATGAAGATTTGGCCCGTAATAGCATTTTGTTTGGGATCCAAGATAATATACTCTTCTTTTTTTTTTCTCCTCCCGCAGCTTCATAGCATACGTTACACTAATGAGTATCATATTGAGTTTGTGTTTCTTGTTGTAATATCTCCTGATATTTTTCCTGCAGAAGAGTTAATAATTACTGAAATAAAAAGACTAAATAAAATATAGCATTCAATTTACAAAATAAAAAAAATGAAAGTAATCAAAAAAATTATTTAAAAAGTTAAATTACATATATGATTCGGGATTTCTCACTAACAAAAGATTTTCTATCATTACCATGTGTATGGACATACAAATGCAACTCACTTGGTGATGGATCTCAACCCTTTTTAACCGCCTATACAAAAGTTATTCAATTAAGAAGATAGAGCAACAAAAGCAAATGCTCAAAACTGATATGCATACTGTTGAAACACCATGGAATGACCCGACCGTTTGTTTTTAGCTTTAGCATGTTCTTCGGCGGTTTGAGGCCATTAGCAGCTTCACTTCAGGCATTTTCGCTTGTAAGCGTGGTCGAAATTGAATTTCAGGAAGTTCGGAGTTGATTTAAGAAGAGAATTCTCATTTCGAAAGCTTTAAGTTGAATGAATTAATTATGATTGGATTTTTGAGTAAACGACCTTGAAATCGGGATCCAAAGATTCCAATAGGTTTTTATGATGATTTTGGACTAGGGTGTATGCCCAGATCGGGTTTTGGATAACCCCGGAGCATTTCGGCGCCTATGTGGAAGTTAGCATTTTGAAAAAAATATCATAAGTTTGGGTTGTAGTGCATTTCAGTGTTATCAATGTCCGCTGGGGATTCTGAGTCTGGGAGTAGCTCTGTATAGTGATTCTGGTATTGGAGCACATTCGGAAGTGAATTCGGAGGTTGGTGGATAATATTGGAGACATTTGGCTAAAGATAGAAATTTGAAGGTTTTTGAGAAGTTTGACCGAAAGTGAACTTTTTATATCTGGGTTGGAATCCAATTCCAAAATTTGGAGTAGTTCTGTAATGTCGAATATGACTTGTGTGCAAAATTTGAGGTTAATCGGACGTGATTCAAGAGGTTTAAACATTGAAAGTCGATGTTTGAAATTCTAATGTTCAATTAGCCTGCATTGGAGGTCATTTCATGATTTTAGCATTGTTTCATATGATTTAAGGCCTCGAGAAAGTAGGTAATGTATTTTGGGACTGGTTGGCATGATTGGTTAGGGTCCCGGGGGCCTCAGATGGATTCCGGGTGGTTAACAAATTGAATTCGAACTTGAAGGATGAACTGAAGGGGTATGGTTCCTGGTATAACCACTTCTGTGGAGGGTTCATCATAGAAGCAGCCCTGCAGAACCGAGGAAGGGAACCACAGAAGTGGTAAGAAGCGAAGGAGTCAGAGGCCGCATGTGCGAAGGAATATTTGCACCTGCGTGATCGCAGATGCAGTTAGTGCGGCACAGAAACAAAAATGGACGGTTGGGCTGGGACCGCAGATGCGGTCATTTTGCCGCAGAAGCAGAATAGGCTAGGAGCCCTGGATTCGCAGAAGCGATGTTTGGTCCGCACTTGCAGAACCACAGAAGTGGACATGAGACCGCAGGTGCGGAAAGTACTAGGTTAGTGAGTGTTTTAAAATTTGGGATTTGGCCATTTCTTTCTCATTTTTCTCTTGGCTTGCGTGATTCTTGGAAGGTTTCAAAAGGGGATTTCATCATATATGATAAGGTAAGCTATCCCCACCTATCTTGAGTTAAATACATTGATTATGTACGATTTGAGCATGAAATTTCTAGAAATTTGGGGGTTTTGAGGTAAAACCTAAAAAATTGATTTTCTTGAAATTTGACAATGATTTTGGGTATGAAATTGAGAGTAAATTATATATTTGATTTCGTGGGGTTATGGGTAAGCTTAATCTTTGAAAAGTTTTGGAATCTAGGCACGTGGGCCTGAGGGTGCTTTTGTCAACTTTTTGATCGAGATTAGGAATTGTTATAGATTAGATCACTATGGATAATTGAGTGTATATTAATGAATTTGTATTATAATTGGCTCGATTTGGAGCTTTGTTCATCAATTCGAGTCTTCAGAAGAACATGGAATGTCGATTATGGATCTTCGGAGCGAGATAAGTCTCCTTTCTAATCTTGTAAGAGGGAATTGTCCCCATAGGTAAATAATTTGTTATGTGCTCCTATTTCTGGGGGCTATGTATGCACAAGGTGACGAGAGTCCGTGCGTAGCTACTAATATGTGTAAGTCCGGGTAGTCTAGGACCCAAAAGCATACTATACATGGAATATCTGTAATATTATTGGCACTTGAATTTCTTAAACCTTATCAATTGTAAATGAATTTCTAAAAGTTTTTAACTTTATTTTCTTAAATCGTTAAAAGAGAATTGGATTTTATTTGGATAAATATTTCCTTGATAAATAGTTAATTGGCTGTTTGAGCATGTATTCCTATGTGTACCTATGCCGCATGTATGATTCGCGAGCAAGGTAATTGTTTTTTTAATTTGATCATTTCGCACGTATGATTCACGAGTGGGATAACAGATGCATCTATAGTTCATGCGGCTCGACCCTCGCCAGTGGACATTTTACATTTATGTTGGATCGGGCCGTACGACCTCGTAATGATTTGCGCATGCTTGTATTGCTTTCCTTGAGACTTATTGAAGTTGTTATTGCCTCTTCCCGGCTTAAGAATGCATGTATAAATGATGAAAAGGAATTTGAAAATTTCTATAAAAAAATAATTATTTACTTGCTTCAACCTATTGAATTACAATCATGTTTATAAAAATCCACAATTAATATATTATTGATATAACATTATTGGACCACTAGTAATTATCGGAGTCGACCTCTCGTCTCTACTTCTTTGAGATTAGACGAGATACTTATTGAGTACACATTGTTTTCGTACTTATACTATACTTATGTGCATTTTTATTGCATAGGCACATGCATCTCTAGTGGCCTAGTGGGCATAGAAACATGGTTGATTAGGACACTTAGGTGAGCTGCACTTCCTAAGATGACCCACGGCCAGCAAAGTCTCTTCCAGATTATTGTATTTATTTTCTACCCAATTTGTATTCTGGATGGTTGTTATATTGTATTATTTCCTAGAAAGAGCCCATGCACTTGTAACACCAGGTTTTGGATGACTAGGGGTATTCTGTATTTACTTCTAAACACTTGTTTAGTTATTTTCGTAAAGACTATCTTTTACTGGTAAAATTGAAGGAAAATCATAGTTTTCAATAATTTTAAAAAGAGAATTTAATTAATATTTTAGTTGGCTTGCCCGACAGCGGTGTCTGGAGCCATCACGTTCCTCAGTGGATTTTGGGTCGTAACAACATGATATATGAGCACTAGGTTCCCTTATATCTCACGAGTCATGAGCAAGTCTAGTAAAGTTTCGTGGATCGGTAAGGAGACGTTTGTACATATCTTCAGGAGGCTACACGGCTTTTAGGAATATTTCTCTTCTTGATTCCTCGAGTCTTATGCCTTTATTTCCTTCCTGCTCAATCTTACCCGACGCGAACCACTAGTTATAAATCGAGAATTGAAGGATTGCAATGGTACTACAAATATGGTGCGGGGTGTTTCACCCGTTAGGGTTGTTTGAGCTATTATTGTTGCCTCGTGGAAGGATATTCTGTCGTTTCAGCTCAGTAGCAGTACTTCTGAGAGCTTTGAAGCTAGTCACAAGTTGCCATGATGCTTATGAACGATTGTTCCGCAGTATTGATATGATGGTAGGATGTTTGCCTACGTGTCGGGTCAGTGAATGACTTGAAAGGAGGTTTACTCAGTGCATGATCTAGAGATTTGGTATTTTATTCCTGGTAAGGGAAAGACGATCGGGCTAAGAATGTTCAAATTTGGGTTGATGGAGTAACGAGACTTGAAGTTTGCGAGCATGGTAGAGTTTTCTTCTATGATGAGGTGTCGTTGTCCTTGTTGAATGTACTAATTTTTCTGGTGCTATGATCTCCTACAATTCCCTTTTGGAGCAGGATATGATCAGAAAGTATTGAAGAAGTGACTATCAGGGATCATGGGGTGCAGTGGTTCGGGATTGAATCGGTGTTTCTAATGTCAACGCCGGGAAAGATGATCCTCGTAAAGGTTTAAAGTTAATAGAGGTCTATTGGACCAAGCGCTATCGCGATGGGTTTTGATTTAAGGCATCAAATGAGCAGTAAAGGAAGAGGAATGACGTGTGGGAAGTGTCAACCGATGTATAAAATTTCTAGAAGGCCAGGTATGAGAAGCGAAAGCCGAATAGTTGACCAAAAAGGTGAGTTTCGCCAAAGTGGGAGAGTGGTGGAATTGCATATGGGTCTAGTGGTAGGATGACTACACCCTTGAGGAATGTAGGAGTGATTTGAGAATTTTAGTAATTGGTGATATGGGCCTATGGATTAATTTGAAGTATGGGTTATTATGCGGCAGGAGATTTGGTATAATGGAAATGAGTAACTGAAATGAAGAAGGATACAACCTAACTTTGAATTGGAAGGATGTTTCCACACATTTAATTGATGTCCACGAGGAGTGAATGGACTGGTGCAGCTAGAGAGTGAGTTCGGACTCAGGATGGGTCATTGATGTCGAAGTTATTGTACCCCATGCTGCGGCGTCAGAAGATGACGGAGAGTAATTTCCATATGGGGTTATTCCCTGTGAGCAGGTTAGTCGCGTGGTTAGCAAAGCTTCTGCGAAAAAAATTCTATTAGACATACAGTAAAGATATCGGTCATGTGAACGTGGCTGATTACTCAAAGTACAAAAAGGGGGTTTTACAGAAAGATCCTGAGAACTTTGGCAGTTGATTGCGCAAGGATATGTCAATAAGAGATAAATAATCTTGGGAGATTCCAAAGTTGTGTAATGGTGGCTTCAAGCTAAGTGGGAGAGTCTCATCACCTACGATTGGTTTGTATGGTTAACTAATTTCAAGGTTTCTTGTTATTAGCATATTGATGGGATATTTTAGCGATGGGAAAAGAACACAAGTGATAATTTGAGCAAACGAATTGCTAAAGGTGTGCTATGGTTGGCCTTATTGGATCATGCTCAAACTTGGGGAAGGATTCAGGATTTATGACTTGTGCAGGTGCGATTTTCAAGGGAAGTGATTCTGCTAGGTACTTTATTGAGGGGGTATGCATGTGCTAAAAAAATTGTGGAGTTGATTATATTCGGGGCCAAATCAGAGCTGATGGCTCTCAACAATGGTCCTAGTGAATTCAAAAGGGTAAAATGAGGTGTGTAATGATTTCGAGCCTATAAGTGCGGTTAAGAATCAAGCTTTTGTAGCAGCTTATAAGTAGAGGCCCAATATGTTCTATGATGTTTTGACCTGCAGTGTAGCAATTGAGAGTTATGAAATGGTTTGTGGGGCTTGAGACAGCATTGTCTCGTGATTATTATGTTGAATAGAATTATTATTTCAAAGGCAATCAAGGATAAATTGGAAGAAGATAGACTGGTAAGCCATAGTTGAATTGACGTGTTGGTAGAAGTAATCAGTTCCTTCAGCAAATTGTGCAAGTGATTTGTCGCGGTACGTGCGAGGCCTATCGTCCGCCGTAATTGAGACGGGTAGTAGTAATAAGTTCCTTCACCTGTGTGTTGCTATGGTTCTCCTAAAGTGAGTTAAGTGAAGGGTTTTATACGATAAAGCATTAATCTATTAATGGTTCCAAAATTATGATCGGAATCATGTTCTATCGAATATTCGCATGTTGGGTGCAGTGAACGGTATAGAATTTGAAGTAAGGATCAAGATTGCAGTTCAGTGTTAACAAGGATTTCATGAGCTCGGATGAGCAGAAAACTAGTTTCGATGTTTAAAGTAAGTTGGTATTGTCTTTAGCGTCACCTAAGATCGGTATTTTATGAAAAAGGCTTTGCATCCTGGTTATGGGTTCTTGATCGCTTTTCAGTGTTAGTGTGGCCGGTGGTTTAGATGTACATATCTATTATCTATCATGGGAAGGTTGTATAAGTGTGGCATGTAGTTACTTGATTGGTGGAAAATTTAAACCAAGTATAAAGATTGTGGTGATATTGTTGATTTGAGAATTGATGCCTGGAGGGCACTCGATTTATTGGGTTGTGGACTGTGGATGATTACTCTGGTTATGATGGTTGTTTTTATGTGCTTTGAGAAAAAAAGGGAGTTATATGGACCTTTGAATGGTTATTAACCTAGTTCAGTACGATCAGAATAAGCTTGAGGTTTGTGGATGGATTCAAATGTGAATATGGGCTCTATATTAGGCCAGATGTGTTCATTTCAGTAGTACACTCCTTATGTAAGAGTAGTTAGGGTGATATTTTGTCGTCAGTTATTTTATGTAATGATATATTTTGCCGTGTGAGTTATGAGACGGCTTAGTGAATTGCTTATGTGTTGACGTTCCACATAGAGATGATTTTATATGAGCAAAATGGCTCTTGAGATTCAGATCGTGTATCACACCTCAGTTGTGCTTGAGTTTGTAGCTTATTATGCTATATGTCTCCCCAGGGATGGTATTATGCACTTAGCGTGCTTGTGACCAACATCTGTTACTTTGTTGTATTGATCAATCATGTTTGGTATGTATCTCCTTATGTAAATTTATGTGTGAATCGGGCGGCACACTGCCATAGGTATGTTGTTTGGAGCAAGTTGCGCGCCGCAACAGTATGATGTTGAGTACAATTCTCTATATCTAATTTTATGTTTTTTGTTTTTTATTTTCCTAGGAAGACTCATATTAATAGGGTTCCTGCATCGCATGTATGATTCGCGAGTGGGGTGTCAGTTCAATTATGTTGACTGTGTCATATGTATGATTCGCGAGCGGGGTAATTGGATTCCTTTTCAGAGTTTGTTTTCCTTATATCTCATTCGAATTGGCAGCCTATTAGCACATTGTGGCATTATATGAGACTCTTGATCATGTCCCGAGTTGCTAATTGCCTGAGCTGTTCGTACTGGGTGAGTCGAGATCATTGGACTTAGGATCAGTGCAATATGATTGTATGGAGTATATTAAGGAGCTAAGACCATTATTTGGTTCAAGATGAGGTGATGGTTCTTGTAAGGATATAGGCCCAATGATTTGTTGATTCGGCAGTTGGTTATGAATTTCTACACATCTCGTCTATCATGGCGGTATGGTAAGAGTTAGAGCAAGACCTATGTAGGTCATGAGGTGCAATGGAAGCATCAGATTCGTGAAACTTCGATTTATTTTATTAGAGAATGTCATTGTGGTCATGTGAGTAAAGTGGTGCAAGCTGTGAATTCAGCTAAGGCACGCAGTCATGTTTTGGTGTTGTGTGTGGTCATTGATGCGGTGAGCATATGATAGAACAGGCCTGGCAGAGAACTTCAGATGTTGGAATTAGGCTCTAAGGCTTATTTGCTTAAGTGAAAAAAAAAGAGTTATTTTCAGATTTATCAAGCTAGGGTGCCCATTGTGGTAGCACGAGTAGGTGCTCGAGGTGTTAAACACTTATTTCGGACAACTCTGGCATGGTTCTCAACATATTTGAGGATGAACGTATGTTTAAGTGGGAGAAAATATAACGACCCGATCGGTTGTTTTGAGCTTTAGCACGTTGTTAGACAGTTTGAGTCCATGAGCACCTTCATTCTTTATGACTTGCACGTATGGCCGGAATTGAATTTCGGGAAGTTCAGAGTTGATTTGGGAAAAGAATTCTCATTTCAGAAGCTTTAAGTTGAAAGAATTAACTAGGATTAGATGTTTGAGTAAATGATATCAGACTCGGGATTCGAATGTTCTAGCAGGTTCATATGATGATTTTAGACTGTGGCGTATGTCCAGATCGGGTTTTGAATGACCCGGGAGCGTTTTGGAACCTATTGTGGAAGTTAGCATTTTGGAAAAAATTTCACAAGTTTGGGTTGGAGTGCATTTTAGTGTTATCAATGTTCGTTGAGGATTTCGAGTCTGGGAGTAGCTCCGTATGGTGATTTTGGTATTGGGAGCGCGATCGGAAGTGAATTAAGAGGTCTGTCGATCATTTTGGAGTCATTTGGCTAAAGATAGAAATTTGAAAATTTTTGAGAAGTTTGGCCGGAAGTGTCCGGCGCTATCATGATCCTTAGTGGACACCTAAGAAAGAGCTTGTGGTCTGTAACTTTAGTATCAGATTGTGACTAATTAGAGTAGTATTCTATAGAGCTAAAACTTTTGTGACTAATTAGAGTAGTATTCTATAGAGCTAAAACTTACACCTCTTGCAAAGAACTTTCATATTTAGAAGCCTGCTTGCACTGGAACTACAATTGACGCACAAAAAAAAAGAAAAAAAAAACAAATTACTAAAATAAGACACTTGAAGTGGAGAAAGAAATTAGCAGACATATACTGCAGAATCCTTCAATTACCAAGAAAAGCAACCAGTTAAGTGATCAAACATAAGGCGACAGATAGGTTTCACAACCTAAAAATAAGGACAGATAGGTTTCACAACCCTTCTGATCCCTTCAAATGCTTTACGAGCTGTTAGTCCAACAATGTAAAATCTTTGAAATTGGAAGCATGTGTTGATGCTTTCATCTGAGAGAAGAGAACCATACAGGACTTAAAAAATGGAAGAGGACAGAATTAGTATTAGTATGAAAAAGTATGTGCCCACTTCCTAACTAATACTTAATACTTAATAGCATCCAAAACAGAAAAAAGAGAAAGACATGACATATCAAGTTGCATCTGAGAATCCATTTACAACATATGAAAAAGAAATAAACAAAAGGCACTACAATCTATGAAAAACCATGAACAGATAACTATATATTTCAAGCACATGCTCGGAGAACACCTCACCAATCGAATCAGTTCCATAACCAATACAAACTACTTTCTCCAACTCCAAAGAAACGTAGGCTACCTAAATCATGAATAATTATAATCCATAACTAGTATCTCACCAAGAAAGGTGGCACTCTTGTAAAAAGAAAGCTCAAACCCCTTTATCCGACTGCTAACTACAATTTTAGCACACATTGACAATCCAAAGTTTTTCAAAAGAAATTCTCAAACAATAATTTCAAGCACAGTATATTAAAAACATAACAAGAGACAATCCACAACTCATAACTTACCAAACTTAAATATGATTTTCAGATTCGAATTAGTGCAAACTTAAATGAGATTTTCAGATATTTTATATCCACTTATAAATCTCTTCCTAACACTGACAGAGCTATTTGTATGAGTCCCAATGGCAACTTCGCTCTCACCAGAATAATTGTATTTATTTTAAACTTTTCAACACACTTAGAATCTTTCCAAAGTCTCATTCAACTGTCCCACACATTATTTGAAATAGTATACGGTTGCATCCCATTTGATTTTAATTTACTAACAAAATCACTATATCTTGTTGCTACCCTACGTTCCTATTGGATCCGCATCGCACTATCAATTGAAGAATCCCAGCAGAAAGTTTTCTGAAATAATTTTATAAAGTAATAACATTAATTAGTTAACTCTAAATCCAATTGTGATAGATTATACCTTGAATTCCCCAAAATATTTTTTTTTTATCTCACTTAAGACGCTTTTCCAGTTGAATCCATTAGGATCAAGTTCATGCTTGAAAGACTTAGTTATAAACTCAATGTACTGAAATGAAAGGCTCTAACATGAACAAATTGGAAGAAATTATTTAAAGAAATACCATGTACTAATAAAAATATACCAAAAGTAATAGTACAAGTATGGACTAACCCTGTAGGAGAAAAAGTAAGAAGCGTCCCCGGCTCGCGGGTACTTCTACACTTAGTTTCTCATATTATATTGCTTTGAGAATATGTACCCTCACCTATTGTGTTGCTCTGATTAGGGGTATTTGGATGTGGTTCCAAATTAATAGTTGAGGTACTACCATGACCTGATGTTTGAATAGGTGGTATACAACTATGATATTTTAAGGTAGTTTGTGACATTTTACAGTGGTGAGTTGTTGTGGCCGTTTATTTTTTAGTATTGCTTAGGGCTTCTTCTTCTTCTTTTTCTTAATTGCAAAATGGGTTCATTAAATTTATTATTATTTTGACAATCTGATGGTTGGGGTTTGTTCTTGATGATATTTGGAGGTTATGATTCAAATTTAAACTTATTTAAAATAGATTTACGTATTAAATCATATATTAGATATTTGGATTGCTAAAATTCAAAGAACAAATTTTTGTTTCTGGAAAATTTGCACTTCAGGCCTATTTGGCCTTAAATGCATGAAAATGTTGGTTGCACTTCAGACCTTTTGGTCTTAAGTGCATCTAACTTCAGACTTATTGGCCTTAAGTGAAGGAAATTGTTGGTTGTACTTCAGACCTATTGACCTTAAGTCCATCTAATTGAATTGTGAACTATTGTTGTTGAGTGAAATGTGATTATCCGGTGGGATCGAGTTACACGCGGCAACACAAAATAGTAAATTATGGGTTGGGGTGATAAGGGCGGCCGAGGTATAAGGGTGAAATGTGATCATCATCACTATCGAAATTGAAGTTTGTAAAATCATTGATATGAAGAAATGATGTTGAAAAGGGAAAATGGGAGATTGTGAAACTTGTTTGGCCTTGGTTGTTCCTTTCATGTGCATTGGTTATTGATTCTATTACTGTTCATTATTTGTGTATTAATTGAGTTTACTTGGGATAAAGTTTGTTCAAACATACCAGTACAATTCAAATGGACGGACGTCCCTTTTGCCGGGGGCACTATATTCTTGTTATGATTGTAGGTGGTTCTATAGCAGGTATTCCAGTCCACTGACAGTAGCAGCTCCTCCACTTTTCGGCATCTGTATTGGTGAGCCCCTTTCCTTTCAGGGCCCTGCGCACTCATGTCGGTTTTTGCTTCCGAAACTTTATTTTGGTATTTGTGTAAGGCATAGTCGGAGTCTTGTTACCGGCAAGTATTCTAAAACTCTTTTGCATCTCTAGAGGCTCCGTAAATAGAAAACATGGGTTATGTACTTATGTATTCGGGTAGTGTAACTTGTAGATCACGTAAAGTAAGCTTTTATGATGCTATGTCTCGTATGAATGTGTTTAATCATACATAGTTGTTTCGCTTGAATAATGAGTATTGAAATCACGGGGTAAAACCTGGAATAGGAAAGGCACCCAGATCCGCTTAGCTGGGCCTACCCGGTCAAGCGCCGGTCGTGTCCCTCGATTTTGGGGCGTGATAAATCTGATGTTGTTTGAGGTGTTTTGAAGATTGGTATAAGTTTGAATAAGGTTTTGGGATATGTTTGTAATTTTGGTTGAGGGCTCAGGGGCCTCGGGGTGGTTTTGGATTGTTGACGGGGAGTTTGGGATTTGGGTGAGCTACAAATATTTTGTTGCTTCTGGTATTTATGCACCTACGTATTAGGGACTACATGTGCGACACCCCACATGCGGAGGATTGGTTGCAGAAGTGAAAGTTGGTGAGGTAGGCAAGATTCACCAAAGTGAATGTGGAACCGCATCTACGAAGACGAAGGTGCGATATATTTAATCGCAGATGCGGTAAAGGGGAACATAAGTGACACCGCAGAAGTGGTAGAAGCGGTAAATTGTCCGCAGATGTAGAAATGCCTAGGTCAGAATGTATAAGTTATTTCCTTCGCGAATTTCAGAGGGTTTCATCATTTTTAAAAGCGATTTCTTGAGTTTTGGACGATTTTGAAGAGAGAATTCAAGGAGACTTCATTGAGGTAAGCATTTTTGGACCTAAAACTCATCCCTATGGTATTATTTCATGGAGTAGAGCTATAGTTTATGGAATTTAAGTGTTAAAATTGGAGAAAACTAGGGCTTAGAAACATAGGCTTAGAATTGAGGATTTGAGGGACCATTGGTGGTCGGATTTCAGAGCTTTTGATATAGATATAAACTCATGGGGAGATAAGGAATCTATTTGATGTTACTTTTATCAAATTTCGAGACGTGGGCTCGGGGGTCGGGTTTTGATAATTTCGGGATTTATGCTATTAATTGATTATCTTCGCTTAGGCTTAATTCCCTTTGCATATTTTGACGACGTAATTCTGATTTTAGATAGATTCGACTTGAGTGGAGACCAATTCGAGGGACAAAGGCATATCAGGCTAGAGAATTGAGCGAATTGAGATGAGCAATGATTGTAAATGATATTTTGAGGGTATGAATCCCCGAATAGCACATCGTTGTGCTATTTTGAGGTGGTGCCCACGCTTGATGATGAGCGTGGGGCCGTGCACTATTGAGGATTGTGAATTAGTCCATACTGAATGACAATTATACCGTGTATTTGACTAAAATCTATTTGTTAACATCATGTTTTGGGATGAATGTCATATTTGGGCCTTGTGCCAACTATTTGAACCCTTGGGGGAGTTTTTTTGTATTTTCTCACTTTTTTAACTTTATACTTGAACTTAGTCATGCTACATTTTCACTATTTTTATAACTCAGCAATATTACACTATTTTTAGCACTTAAATGATCTTTTAAATGATATTTGAGATGAGAATCATGTTTTACCATTGCCCTAGTGGATATTGAGGATTTTGACTGAGTAAGGTTGAGGGCCTATGTTGTGAGGAAACACTGGTGTTGATTATGAGGCCGAGGGCCTGAGATATGTATGCCATGAGGTGGCTTGTTGATTATAAGGCCGAGGGCCTGAGATTTATACGCCACGAGATGGATTATATTGCGCTTGGGCCGTAAGGGGCCCCTCCAGGTGTCTGCACAACTCCACTAAGCGCGGGTACCCATTGTGATGTGAGATGCAGCCCGAGGGGCTGGTATTGTTCTAAGATACTGCTCGATGGGTGAATTGTTGACATTGCGCCCAAAGGGCAATCCTTTATGTGTTTATCTTTCTTATTTGTCTATCGATTAGTTGAAAAAGTATTTCCTAAGGTTTCAAACTGAACTTAAATGATTTTTCATATCTTTACTAGTTTAACTATTTTATTATAGCTTGTAATGTGCCTCACGTGTTTCCATATATCTCAGTTGTTATTTAAGATTATTAATCACTGAGTTGTAGTACTCACTTTTCTCCCTGCACCCTATGTGCGGATTCAGACGCATCTGTTCCCGCTGCTAAGTGTTGATCTTTCTAGCTTAGGCGGATCTGAAGATTCTCTAGGTAGTTGTTGCGTTCGTAGCCCAGAGCTTCTTCCTTATTTTATTTCTCTTTGTTTTAGTTTTGTATTAAACTCTGTAAAAGTTTCTTGATTAGTTCGGATTATAGATGCTCATAACTAGTGACACCCCGGTATCAGGCTGTGTTAGGTTGTATTCCGCAAATTATGCTATTATTATCTACTTTGAGATTCTATTTATTATGATTTAGACATATGTCTTATCATTTTACTATTTAAAATTGAAATGGGAATGCGTAGGCTACCCTTGTATTCGCGAGAGGCGCCATCACAACCGGGTCCGGGTTTAGGGTCGTGACAAGTTGGTATCAGAACCTTGGTTACATAGGTATCACAAGTCATGAGCATGTTTAGTAGAGTCTCACGGATCGGGGAGATATCTGTATTTATCTTCGAGAGGCTGCAAAACCTTTAGGAAAAACATCATATTCTTGAAATTCTTGTCGTGTGAACATATTAATCTGAGTACTAAACTTCTGTTATTTCATTCTCTCATAGATAGAAAGGATACGCGCTACCACTTAGGATGGACCACCACCAGTTGTGGCCACTGGAGGCCGAAGATGCGGTCATGGTCGCAGTAGGGGTAGAAGTGTGGCCCGTACAGCTGGTAGAGCAGCACCTGCAGATCCACCAGCCACCCATTTAAGGATCAGGTCCCAGTTATTGACGCTCCAGCAGCACTAGATTAGGCACCAGATGTGCCCATTGTGGTTCCGGGTCTTCAGGAAGCCTTGGCTCATATTCTATCAGTTTTCACTGCCTTGCTCAGGCGCTTTCAGTAGCCACAGCTGCAACTACTTCTCAGTCTGGGAGAGGCAATCAGACTCCCGTCGTTCACACACTTGAGAAGGTCATGCAGGGACTTTGTACATCGAGGCCACATCCAAACTAGTCGGTTTTAGCTTCTCAAGACTATGTAGCTCCTGCCATGCAAGAGGACGGGTAGTGCAGGTTGGAGAGGTTTGGTAGACTTCAACCTATAATTTTCAACAGTGTAAAGGGCAAGGATGCCCAGGGTTTCTTTGACTGGTGTTAGTGGATTCTTCACACAACAGACATTCTGGAGACTAGCGGGGTCACTTTCACTACTTTTTAGTTTTCTGGAGCTACCTTCACCTGGTGGGAGACATTTGAAAGGCGTAGGCATGTTAGTGTTACGCCCCTTACATGGTAGCAGTTCTCCATTCTCATTTTAGATAAATATGTGTTGCAGTCTCGCAGAGAGGAGTTGCGCATGCAGTTTGAGTGGTTGCGTCAGGGAGAGATGATTGTGATGTAGTATAAGATGAGGTTTTTAGAGATAGTTGGTCATGTTATTTGGTCGGTTCCGATAGATAGAGAGAGGATTAGGAGGTTTGTTGATGGCCTCACTTATCATCTTCGTATCCTTATGACCAGGGAGGGTTTTTGGTTATATATTTGAAGAGGTTGTAGACATTGCTCGAGAGATTGAGTATGTCTGTTACTAGGAGCGTGAGGAGAGAGAGGCCAAGAGGCCTGGGGGATCTAGCCGTTATAGTGGTGCTCCTTTGAGAGGTCAATTTCAGCACAGTAGAGGTCGTCCATTTAGGCATACTCAGCTAGCTCACCCAGGTTATCGTGGGGCGTGATCAGGTCATGGTTCTTACAGTTCTCAGCAGGACCAGTCATCACTTAGTGCTCTTCCAGCTAAGATTTCATCTCGTGTTCCCTTAGTTCAGGGCTCTTATATGCCACATGCTTCAGCTAATCACTCCAGTGCGAGGGGGTCCCTTCAGTCTACTTCTCCAGCACCTGGGAGCTATTATGAGGGGAGATAGGCCATATGTGGAGGCAGTGTCCTTGTCTTCTTATGGGTTCATCCCAACAAAAGGGTCAGTCATCGTCTTCAGAGCCAATTGCTTCATCACCATCTGCCAGCCAGCTAGGGGCGGAGGTCATTCAGCTAGAGGTCACCCCAGAAGGGGAGGTCGATCAGGTGGCGGTTAGGACCATTTTTATGTACTCCTAGCTAGACCTGATGGTATTACTTTTTATGTTGTTATTACAGGTATTGCTTCAGTCTGCCACATAGATGCCTCTGTATTATTTGATCCTGGTTCCACCTTTTCTTATGTGTAATCGTACTTTGCTCATTATTTGGGTATGCCCTGTGAGTCTCTTGTTTCTCATATTCATGTATCTACCCGGGTGGGTGATAGTGTAGTTATAGACCATGTGTACCGATAGTGTGTGGTGACTATTAGAAGTTTGAAGACCCGAGTGGGTCTTTTGTTATTGTGTCTGGTGGATGTTGATGTCATTTTGGGCATGGATTGGTTATCTCCATGTCGGGCTATTCTGGACTGTCATAACAAGACAGTCATATTGGTTATACCGGGTGTGCCATGGATTGAGTGCCGAGTTACTTCTGATTATGTTCCTAGTAGGGTAATTTCATTCTTGAAGGCTTGGTGTATGGTTGGGAAAGGTTGTCTTTCATATCTAGCCTTTGTGAGGGATGTCGGTGTAGAGACTCCCAGTATTGATTATGTTCCAAATGTGAGGAATTTTCCCGATGTGTTTCCTGTAGACCTGCCGGTGTAAGGCCCCGTGAAAATTTTGCCCAAAAACCCGAGATCCCGTAGTGCCAATTAGGAATATGTGTTAGAAATCTGTAACCCTTTGGGTTGGTATGTATTAAAAAGTTAAGAAAAAAATGTTTTTCAGAAGAGCGTGTTTCTGTGGTCCGTTATGCGGTCACACAATAGCTATACGGACTGCAAAGTGAAGCTTTGTTTTTGTCTATTTTGAGGTTAACTATGCGGCCACTTATGCGATCGCATAATGTTGGCCCAAGAATATGTGAAGTTTTGAAGAATAACAAATGAACTCAGTCATGGAACAGGTCCATCATATGAAGCACAGTGTTTGTCAGCCTATGCATATGAGATACACGTGAAGGAGATAAGTCCCATTGACCAGGCAGCAATATCTCCATAATTGATCGAAAAGGTTTCATATGGGATAAGGAGAGAAAGTCTTCTTATGAGAAGAGAACACAATCCAAATAAAATATAGGGTTGGTTTTGTGTTGTTCAAGGACCCAATTGCGATGGAAGATCAACAATTAAGTCTCAATCAAATTCTGATTACTAAGCACATAGATGTTAGACACCACTTCTTAAGAGATAACTATGAGAAAGGACTGATCTCCATAGAATTATGTGCTACTGATAAGCAAATTGCTGATACTTTTACTAAAGCACTGAGTAGAGAAAACTTTGAGAGGAACATGTTGGAATTAGGGATGATTAAGATCACCTAATAGGTCCAGTTCAGAATGCACAATGAAAAAAAAAATATTTTTTTGTTATGAGTTCTAACTTTATAACTATCTATTAATTCTTACTCAGTTTCATACTTTAATTAGTATACTCTTATGACATGTGTATATATGATTCACTGATCTTTTAAAACGTTTTTTTATTATAATATTTGAGGCATGTTCAAGAGAGTTCTATATGAGGAACCCGGTTCATCAGTATTAGTTCATATGAAAGCTCAGGTATGTCTTCAATACTTTGCATAATTAGAAAGATTAACAATTCAATCATGAGCAGAAGTCCTATACATGCCAAATTCCTAGAAAATTGTATTTGTTGAGGCATTGAACAAGTTCCGTCCATCTAGAACTCTAAAACCGTAATTTTAGCCAAATATCTAGCGAAGCCAATAATCATTAAAAGCCTGAAATAGCAGTTTGATTAGACTTCTAATTGACCCCTAAAAAAGCAATCGTTACTGCATTAATGTCCAATTCACTTTAAATACCAACCACATCTCTAATCTTCTTCATCATTCGAAAACCATAAAATATTTCTCTAGTTCTAATCGCTTCTCTTCTCCATAAATTCCTAAATTTCCTCCATAAACGAATAACCATGTCTAACCCATAAGATCATCCTAGAACTCCTCCACCACCAACCCCATCAAATGCATCCTCATCTACTCCTCCTAGTAAATCCCAAAACCTAGGTTTCAAAGGTAGAAACTATTGGCTAGAAAAACAGTAGCATCTGGAGCTCTGAGAAAAGTTTTAAATGAGATTGAAAGCTAACCAGAGGAAAGAAAGCCTAGCTCAAGAGTCTGACTCCAATTTTGAGTCAGAATTCTTTATATCTGCCAATGAAGGTGAAGAACATGAGTCTTCCGATACTGAGAAATTCAAGAAACCCATGTTGAGTTAAGTTCTTCTGTGGTTCAAAACATAGAAAATAAGTTTGTTCTAGTTGGACCTATTAAAGATGTAAAGTTGGCTGAATCGAGTAGGAGTGGAGGTAAAAATTAAAGGAAAATGGAAAAGAGCAGTTCTTGCTATATGTGGGGCTAGGGAAGTAGCTAAAGGGTTGGTTCATCTAAGCAAACAAAGAGATGAACCTGGTTAATCTGCTGAGGAAACTCTGGCTGACCTTCTGAAAAGGGTTGGGGCAATTTATGACCTAGAGAAATGCAAATCTACCTCACAAAAGGCCCCAACTATTCCCAAGTCATCCAAGAAAAGAAAGACTTGATCCCCAAAATCTATTGCCCCTTCAGTAACTAAGGGAAGAGCTACAAGAAGCAGGGTAAGAAAAAGTGATGTTGACCTACAAAAAGCTCTGGAAGAAAGCAAAAAAAAGAAAATGGAGATGGGAAAGAAAAAGGTTGCAGAGTCCTCCGATGTTACAAAAGAAGAGGAGATGGGACTAGTCCATCAAGAAAGGGGAACAATAGTGGAAGTTCCTACACCAAAACCTAAAAGGTCCAAGACTTCTTCCAAGAAGTCTTCTTCTGTACTTGTGCCTGCCAAACCCCCAATAGCTAAGAGGAGAAGATCTGCAGTGAAAGGCAAGCAAAAGAAAATTATGAAGAAAGCAAGAAAAGAAGAATAAAGCAAGAAAAAGAAAAGGAGAAGGGAAAGAAAAAGGTTGCAGAGTCCTCTCATGTTACAAAATAAGAGGAGATGGGACTACTCCATCAAGAAAGGGGAACAATAGTGGAAGTTCCTACACCAAAAGCTAAAAGGTCCAAGGCTTCTTCAAAGAAGTTGTCTTCTGTACCTGTGTCTGATGAACCCCCAATAGCCAAGAGGACAAGATCTGTAGTGAAAGGCAAGCAAAAGAAAATTACTGAAGAAGAAGAAAAAGAAGAAAGAAGTGGAATCTGAGAAGGACCAGGACAAGTTTTCCATCTTTGGCAGAAGAAAATTCTGAAAGGAAAATTGCTAAAAGACCTGGTTGAGCTAGGGATAAGGAGACTGGTGGATGTTTTAGCTACACAAGGTTGGAAGGAAATGGTCCTTGAAATGGATGGGAGGCTGGCCAGGAATGAAATGATTGAATTTATGGCCAATGCACTCAAACTGGGTGACATCCTGGACATACTTACTGAAGGGCATGATGACTACGCAAAGCAAAGGTGTCCATGTCTGGATTCTCTCCCTACTGCTCTTAAAATTACTAGAAGGTTATATGACTCTAAAGATGTACCTGAAGCCAAATTTGTGCAGAAAAGTGAAATAAGGCATGAGAACAAGGTCTTTTTGTATTTGTCAACAAGTGCCTCTTTCCCAGATAGGAGATAAGGCACACTGCAAATTACATGAACCTAGTTCTTGTGGAGCGCTTGGTGAGAGGAATGTAAATCAACTGGCCTGCTTTCATTGTCAAATTGCTTGAAAGAGTCATCAATGGTTCTAAGGCTCATGCTACTTCAAATGGGTTTATACTGTCTACAGTTCTGGACAGGTTGAATGTACCTTTGAAGAAATGGGAAATAGTAGCAAGCAAGGAACATTTTGGTGTTCAGACTCTGCTGGCTTGTGACTATCTTGTCAATACCATCCCAATTGAACCTGGTTCATCTTTGAGGACACCCATCAACAGCAAGGTTAAGGCTTTGGTACAGGAATGTGGAACTAAGGATGATGAAATTGCTAGGCTTCAGGCACGTGTGGCTGAATTGGAAACTAAATGAGATGGCCGTAGAACTAAGCTAGCAAAAGAAAAGGAGAAAAGTGATGGAATGCTTCAGAATATGTTGAACCTTCTCCAATCTCAACCCTCTAGTTCCTCCAAGCCTTAGGTCTCCCAGCACTTGTCTTCTGAACCAGTCTAGTACCCCCAGTGAACCCCAATGACCCTGATTAAGGATGTTTCTGTTTTTTTTTTTGCTCATGTCTTGGAAGTTTTTCTTTCTTTTTATGGTGTGTTTGTGAAAGCATATCTCTATCAATGACAACCGTTGTTTTCTCTTGTTCAATGCTTATTCTGATCTTAATAGTTTAAGTATGTTTGTTGATTATTGATAATTGGACAATGATTTCACTTGCAGTTGCCCTAGTGGCTATGATTACTTATTAAATTCTAGTATTCACACTTTGTATGCAACTTTTCGATGATGCCAAAAGAGGGAAGAGATATTGTGCTTTAAACATTATTATTAATTAAGTGATATTTATAACCTGATTAACTAGGTCCTTGATGATAAGTAAACTTTCTAAGTAAAGTATTGATGGTTAAGTTGAGTTCTTACAGGTTCTTTGATCAGTAAAAAGCATAGAGTTTGTCATCATCAAAACGGGGAAATTTGTTGGCCCAAGAATAGGTGAAGTTGTGAAGAATGACACATGAAGTCAGTCATGGACCAGGTCCATTATGTGAAGCACGGTGTTTGTCAACCTATACATGTGAGATGCACGTGAAGGAGATAAGTTCCATTGATCAAGCAGCAATATCTCCTAAACTGATCGAAAAGGTTACATATGGGATAAGGAGATAAAGTCTCCTTATGAGAAGAAAACACAATCTAGATAAATGATAGGGGTGATTGTTCTCTTTTAAAGGTATTGCGCAAACGCAGAATTTAAACTAAAATTGAGAACAAAAGAGTGCGGCAATTTTGCAAGCAATTTATGTGAGATTTGAGTATATATTCCTGAAGCTACTTGGACAAGATAGAAGAACCAATTCCATTGTGTCTTTCTTTTATTCTTGTTCAATTGTAGTATGTGATTTAAACTTGTACCTTTTAGCTTTCATGTAGGTAATTGTAGTAGGTACTTTGAGTATTCAAGTTAGAGTTAACTTGAAGTTGTCGCAATAGTTGAGGTTGTTTGCTATAATGGGATTAGAGTTTAATCCTTAGGTTTAGGAGAGTTTAGTAAATGTTGTTTTCGCTCAGTGATTTTATGGAAGTTTGGGAAAATCATACTGAGTAGTATGTCATGTTTTTTTCACCTTTTGAGCCAGGTGTTTTCCATGTAAAAATCTATGTGTTCCTTACTTTATGTACTTATTATTCCGCAAATAGTAGAGCTAGTACACCTAGAAGAAAAAAATTGTGTACCATACAAATCACCCCCCCCCCCCTTCTTGTGTGGTATTGACTTATAAAACATCACATAGTCAATATACGGGCGGCATAATCATCGCATAATCTACTTGAAATTTACGAGGGGCGGTTCTTCTGCGCATTATGCAACCACAAAACAAGTATGTGGATCAAATTCTTGTCGCATACCGGGTAGTATGTTTCTAATTTGGGAGCCATTGTGCGGTCCCTTTTGCAGGCCATAAGTCAACTATGCGATCGCAGATCTGTTCGAGGACTCCAAATTTCTAATTTTCTTACCCAACCCCATGTCGATATATTACATGTTACTCTTCATATTAGGCCTATTTTCTGATGCATTTATATATATATATATATATATATATATATATATATATATATATATATATATATATATATATATATATACATAGAGAGAGAGAGAGAGTGAGAGTGAGAGAGAGAGAGGGTCCTAGAGGGAGAAGGGGTCCTTCATTAACATTTCTCCTAAGATCTTGCTTAACCCTTGAAGATTTGTCAAGAAAGGCACCTAGGTCTTCTTCCTAAGAGATAGGGTTCTATAACCCAAGCTCTTAATTACTAAGTATAACTAGGGTAGGCCATTACAAGGGTAATTGATGAGGATAGAAGTGAATATCGTGCATGCATGAGTTCTTGAAAATATTTAGTTAGGTCTTGAGCTAAGAATGGGATGAGGGATGGTAGGATCTTTCACAAAATTAGTTTTAAAAGCATAATGCATACTTAGTGTTCGAGAATATGCTCAAATGAGCTAGAACTATGATTACCTCTCTAATCTATAGTCCGCTTTGTTACGTTCCTAGAAGATTGACGTTGCCAAGAGTCTTGGAGTATAGTAGGACTTAAGAAAAGCTCAGTCGAGGTATGTAGGCTAAACTTTCTCTCTCAGGAGTTAATTCCATATTGTTTTGTGAGTTTAAGTGTAGTTTTTCTAGCAATATGGTATAGCCTTAAATCACATTTTTAAATGAAGTTTAGTATACTAATTAGGCGAGAATAAATCGATATGTTTAATGCTTCTAGTTGCTCTTATGTGTATTAAATTCCTTGATTGAATATGTCTATTTGTGGATAAACTGTATAGATGTATGGAAATAAATTGAATGAGAAAATATGAAACAATTATGAAATCGGTCTTTACCGAATCGTTATGAACTAACTTCAATGTGTATCTCAATTGTTGATTGACATGTCTCTCTTTGGGAAGAATCCCTTGTGTTTGATGATTCTATTACTATTGAACTCTTCTAAAAATCATATATATATATATATATATATATATATATATATATATATATATATATATATATATATATATATATATGATTTTTAGAATATTTGGTACATTCATATTGGTTGGCAATAGTTGGAAATAAAGGAGATAAAAATATGGAAAATCATATGCGGCGTTCGTTCCATGAGAAAGATGAACCTTGTGAAATCCCCAAAGGGCTAAAGAGATATTGTTATCGAGAGATTGAGAACATTAATAAAAGTTATAAAATATGAAATGTATTGAGGTAAGCATGGATACATTTATACTATATTTGTATACTTGTATTTATACTACAATTGTGTGAAATATTAAATTGAATCAAAATATGTTTGGGGGTATCATTAGCAATACCGAGGAATGGTGGGTCGTAAGGCCCACACCTGAAGCTACAAATGCCGGTGAGGGTGTGGAGTATGATTTGGGATGAAATTGAAATATTGGTGAAATTGTGACTATTCCCCCAATGTATGATGAAACTAATACCTGTGAATTGGAAAAGAAAAGGCCAACCCATATGGCATATGTGGGAAGGCGACCTAGCTGGTCGGGTGGAGATCAGACTCCATGTTTCGCACATGGTGGTATTATTCTTGTGACACCTTTTTTTGCATCATAATGTCAAACCACACTATTCCGTGGGGAGATGGCCTAGCCGATCGGGCATGATTGGACTTTGTGCTAACAAAGGTGGTGGTAATACCGATGCTAGTGATCTCCCAACCAAAAATATATATACTATTTTCTTATTTGAATATTGTTACGTTTCATTTAGTTATTTGGATATTGTTGACTAGGACTTGTTGTTTCTATGTGTTATTTCTGCTTATATGGACATTCTATTTTGAAAGAGGACTTTTAGTTTTACATACTAGTGTTATTCGACGGCACAAACGTCTCTTTTGTTGGGGACACTATATTATTATATGATACATGTTGTTCCACATCGAGCGGCATCGGCCAATGACATCAGTATTCCCTTCCCAGCAGACTTGGTGAGCCCCACTCTATCCCGAGATCATGTCATATATCTTTCGTCCATTTTCTCATCATATTTTGAGGTATAGCCGGAGCCTTATTGTCCGAATTTTCCTATTTCTCTTCTATTATCTTAGAGGTTCCGTAGACTGTTTGTGGGTGGTGGTTGATGTTGGGCTTCAGGACTAAAAATGGTAATATTGACAAGCATGATTTTTATCAAACTTGTAACTTGTAATATTTTGAAACTATGAATGGAGTCATTAATGGAAATGAAATAAAAGTTGCTAGTGGAAGATTGTTTCGTGTTTTTATTAAATGGGATAAAATTACCTCTTTATTCATGAACTAGTTTGGATAGAAAGAAATCTAGCAGGCTTGCTCGGTCAGATTTACTCGGTTGAGCTCTGGTCACGCTCCACGGCTTTAGGGTGTGACAGCAAGGCATACCACCGGACACGGATATTGATTTTGGTATTGATCTTGTGCCGAGCACTCAACCCATTTTGATTCTATCGTATTGATGGCACTAGTGGAGTTGAAGAAGCAGCTTCAAGAGCTCCTTGAGAAGGGGTTCATTTGGCCTAGTGTGTCGCCTTGGGGCGCACCGGTTCTATTTGTGAAGAAGAAGGATGGCACTATGAGGATGTGCATCGACTATAGGCAATTGAACAAAATAATAGTTAAGAACAATTAACATTTGCCTCGCCTGGATGATATATTTGACCAGCTTGAAGGAGCTAGAGTGTTCTCCAACATTGATCTCTGTTTGGGTTATCACCAGTTGAAGATTAGGGACTCGGATATTCTTAAAACAACATTCATGACCAGATATGGTCATTATGAGTTCTTGGTGATGTCTTTTGGGCTGACTAATTTCCCAGCATCATTCATGCATTTGATGAACATCGTGTTTTAGCCGTATCTCGACCCGATTTTCATAGTCTTCATTGATGATATTCTAGTATACTCATATGCAATGTTCTCCAAGTGTGAGTTTTGGCTAAGTTCAGTGGCATTCTTGTTGTACGTGGTATCAAGCGAGGGTATTCAGGTTGATCTGAAGAAGATAGAGGTAATTCAGAGTTGGGCCAGACCATCCTCAGCCACAGATATTTGCATCTTTCTTGGTTTGGCGGGTTATTATCACCGGTTTGTTCAAGGATTCTCATCTATTGCATCGCCCTCGACCAAGTTGACTTAGAAGGTTGCTTCATTTGTATGGTCAGACGGGTATGAAGAGAGCTTTTAGAAGCTCAAGACAGCCTTGACCACAACTCCAGTGTTAGTTTTTCCATTAGTTTCAGGTTCATATACCGTGTAGTATGATGCTTCGAGAGTGGGAATTGGTTGTGTATTGATGCATGAGGGTAGAGTTATTGCTTTTGCTTCTCGTCAGTTGAAGCCATATGAGAAGAACTACTCTATTCATGATCTGGAGTTGGCTGCCATAGTTCACGCGTTGAAGATTTGGAGGCATTGCTTGTATGGTGTGTCTTGTAAAGTATTTGCGGATCATTTAGCCTCTAGAACTTTTCAAATAGAAGGATCTCAATTTGAGGCAGCGGAGGTGGTAAGAGTTGCTTAAGGATTATGATATCACTATACTGTACCATCCGGGAAAGGCCAATATGGTGGCTAATGTTTTGAGCCGAAAGGCAGTGAGTATGGGGAGTTTGGCATATATTCCAGGTGGGGAGAGATACCTCTTGTAGTTGATGTTCATGCCTTGGCCAATCGGTTTGTGATGATGCTATATATATGACCATTTGTGATGATGGGTTGTTGAGGATGCATGGCTGGATTTGTGTGCCCAATGTAGATGGGCTTCGAGAGTTAATTCTGGAAGAGGCCCAGAGCTTGCGGTATTCCATTCATCCGGGTGCTGCGAAGATGTATCAGGATCTGAGACAACATTATTGGTGGAGAAGAATGAAGAAAACTATTATAGGGTTTGTAGCTCGATGTCTCAGTTGTCAACAGGTGAAATATAAGCATTAGAGACCGGGTGGCTTGCTTCAGTTTATGGATATTCCAGAGTGGAACTGGGAGAGGATCACTATGGACTTTGTAGTTGGACTCCTACGGACATTGAAGAAGTTCGATGCTATTTGAGTGATTGTGGATCGGCTGACCAAGTATGTGCACTTCATTCCTGTGTGTACTACTTATTCTTCAAAGCGGTTGGCAGGGATCTATATTTTGGGAGATTGTTCATTTGCATAGTGTACAAGTTTTCATCATTTTAGATAGGGGAACTTAGTTTACTTAGTAGTTTTGGAGTTCTGTGTAGTGAGAGTTAGGTTCTCAGGTTGAGTTGAGCATAAATTTTCATCCTCTGACGGACGAGTAGTCGGAGCGCACTATACAGATATTGGAGGACATGTTATGTGCTTGTGTCCTTGATTTTGGAGGGTCATGGTATCAGTTTCTACCGCTTGCAGTGTTTGCTTATACAACAGTTATCAGTCGAGTAGTCAGATGGCTCCATATGAGGCTCTTTGAGGCAGTGTAGATTTTCGGTTGGTTGGTTTGAGCCGAGGAGGCTAGGCTATTGGGGACAGATTTGGTGCAAGATGCTTTGGACAGGATGAAGGTGATTCAGGAGAGGCTTCATACAACGCAGTCGAGACAAAAGAGTTATGCTGACAGGAAGGTTCGAGATGCGCCCTACGTGGTTGGTGAGAAGGTTATGTTGAAGGTTTCACCCATGAAGGGTGTTATGAGATTTGGGAAGAAGGGTAAGTTGAGTCCTCGGTTCATCGGCCTTTTGAGGTACTTCGGAGGAATGGGGAGGTGGCTAATAAGCTTGCTTTTCCACCCAACTTGTTGAGTATGCATCTGGTATTTCGTGTCTCTATGCTCCGGAAGTATATTGGGGATCCTTCTCAGGTTATGGATTTCAGCACGGTTTAGTAAGATAGTAATTTGACTTATGATGTGGAGCCGGCAGCTATTTTGGAGCGTCAGGTTCGAAACCTGATATCAAAGGATATAGCTTCTGTGAACATGCATTGGAGAGGTCGGCTCGTGGAGGAGGCCACCTAGGGACCGAGTGGGAGATATAAAGTAGATATCCTCACCTTTTTTATGCTTCAGGTATGTTTCTTGACTCATTTGAGGACGAACATTTGTTTAAGTTAGGGAAGATGTGATGATTCGGCCAGTCGTCTCATGAGTTACCACTCTGTTTACCCTATTTTTTGCTTATTGCATATTTATCGGTTCTATATGTGATCGGGTTGGATGACTCAGGTTCGGAAAGGATAAGGTTTGAGACACTTGGTCTCTTTTTAGGAAGCTTAAGTTGGAAAAATCAACTAGATGTTGACTTATGTGTTAGAGGGATCGGATGTGAGTTTCTATGATTCGATTAGCTTCGGGAGGTGATTTGAGACTTAGGAGTGTGATCGGAATGAGTTTTGGAGGTTCAGAGTAGATTTTAGGCATGAATTGGCAAAGTTGATATTTAGGGTGATTTCAGTTGGTAGGCAAGATTTTGATATAGGGATCAAAAGAGAATTACGAGAGTTGCAATAGTTCCGTTGTGTCATTTGGTATGTGTGTGCAAAATTATAAGTCATTCGAACGTGGTTTGGTTGGGTTTTTTTTTATCAAAAGCAGAATTTGAAAGATTTTGCAAACTTAGGCTTGAAGCCGATGAGTTTTGGTTGATATGATATTGTTTGAGGTGTTTTGAGATTGGTATAAGTTTGAATAAGGTTTTCGGATATATTTGAGCTTTTGGTTGAGGTCCTGGGGGCCTCTGGATGATTTCGAATAGTTGACGGGGAGTTTGGGATTTTGATGAGATGCAGATCTTTTGTTGCTTCTGGTATTTCCGCACCTGCGGATTAGGGACCACAGGTGCGACGCCGCACATGTGGAGGATTGGTTGCAGAAGCGAAAGCTATTGAAGTTGGCATGAAGCAGTTAATGGAACCGCATCTGCGAAGGCGCATGTGCGGTATATTTAATCGCAGATGTGGTAAAGGGGGGGGGGGGGACATAAATGACAACTGTAGAAGCGGTTGGTCGACCACAAATGCATTACCACAAAAGCGATAAATTGACTGCAGATGCGTAAATGCCTGGGTCAGAATGTATAAGTTATTTCCTTTGCAAATTTCATAGGGTTTCACATTGTTAAAAGCGATTTCTGGAGTTTTTGACGATTTTGAAGAGAGAATTCAAGGCGACTTCAATAAGGTAAGGATTTTTGGACCTAAAACTCATCCATACGGTATTATTTCACAGATTAGAGCTATAGTTTATGGAATTAAATGGTTAAAATTGGAGAAAACTAGGGCTTCCAAACTTAGGCCTAGACTTGAGAACTTGAGGGACCATCGGTGGTCGGATTTAGGAGCTTTTAATATGTATGAACTTTGAGGAGATAAGGAATCTATTAATGTTAATTTTATCTAATTCTGAGACGTGGGACCAGGGGTCTGGTTTTGGTAATTTCGGAATTTATGCTATAAATTGATTATCTTCGCTTGGGCTTCATTCCTTTAGCATAATTTGACGTCGTGATTCTGATTTTTGATAGATTCGACGCGAGTGGAGGCTGGTTCGAAGGGCAAAGGCGTCACGGGCTAGAGAATTGACCAGATTGAGGTGAGTAATGATTGTAAATGATTTTATGAGGGTATGAAACATCGAATTGCACATCATTGTGCTATTTTGAGGTAACGCACACGCTTGATGATGAGCGTAGGGTCGTGCACTATTGAGGATTATGACTTAGTCAATCCCTAATGACTATTTTACTGCGTATTTGACTGGTCTATTTGTTAACATCATATTTTTGGTTGAACGCCATATTTGGGTCTCGTGCCAACTATTTGAATCCTTCAGGGATTTTTATTGATATTTTCTCACTGTTTTGGCTTTATACTAGAACTCAGTCATGCTATATTTTTAATGTTTTTATAACTCAGCCATGTTTACTCTATTTTTAGCACTTAAGTGATCTTTTAAATGATATATGGGCTGAGAATCATGTTTTACCATTGCCTTGTAGCTTTTGAGAATTTTGACTAAGTAAGGCCGAGGGGCTATGTTGTGAGGAAACACTGGTGTTGATTATGAGGTCGAGGGCCTGAGATATGTACATCACGAGGTGACTTGTGGATTATGAGGCTAAGGGCCTGAAATGTATACACCACGAGATGGCTTGATATTGCGCTTGGGCCGTAAGAGGCCCCTTGAAGAGTCTGAACACCCCCAGTAAACGTGGGTACCCATTGTGATATGAGATGTAATCCGAGTGGCTGGTATTATTCTGAGATATTGCCCGAGGGGTGGATTATTGACATTGTTCCCGAGGGGCAAACCTTTATGTGTTTATCTTTCTTATTTGTCGGCCGATTACCTATTTAATTATGGATAAGGTATTTCCTGAGGTTTCAAACTGAACTTAAATAATTTTTCATATCTTTACTGGTTTAACTGTTTCATTATAGCCTATAATGTACCTTACGTGTTTCCATATCTCTCACTCATTTATTTATGATTTACTTACTGGGTTAAAGTACTTACCTTACTGCATGCACCCTGTGTGCAGATTCAGGCGCATCTAAACTTGCTCCTGAGTGTTGAGCTTTCCAGCTCAGGCGGATTCGAAGATTCTCTAGGTAGTTGTCGCGTTCGCGGCCCAAAGCTTCTTCCTAATATTATTTCTCTTTGTTTTAGTTTTGTATTGAACTCTGTAGACTTTTCTTGATTGTTTCAGATTTTAGATGCTCATGACTAGTGACACCGTGGTATCGGACTGTGTGGGATTGTATTCCGCAAATTATGCTATTATCTGCTATTTTGAGATTCTATTTATTATGCTTTAGACTTATATCTTATGGTTTAACTATTAAAAATTAAAATGCGAATGCGTCGGCTGGCCTTGTCTTCACAAGAGGCGCCATCACGATGGGGTACGGGTTTAGGATCGTGACAATTTCTTAATTAATATCTGACGATTATCTATAATTATTTAGAAGGTTAAAATGTTAAGGTTATTTACATATAATTCAAATAACTCAAATATTCAACATGGTTAATGCCAAATATCAAAATAGAGTAAAACAATTCACCAGCTAAAGAATTTTTATATTTTTAGATAGCCAACTAAAATGAGTTTTGAATTAAGAATAATATTTTCAATTACTTTATTATAAATTAATTATTATGGAAAAAAAATATTTTAGAAACTGAAATTTTAAGGAAAAAATATTTTAAGCGATATCAACACACCAAATAAGAGTTCAAACAGTAGTAAAATCCCAGTTCACAATAAGTGACTAATTTACTTTTTAATTTTGGTTAAAAATAAGTATACATTTATATAATCAAGAAAGAATTCAATATATTTTTACATAATTACCCTTAAGTACATATCCCTAAAAGTTTTCTTACTCCTCATATTAAATATTTAATTAAAGGTAATTTAGTCATACTAGGTATTTGTGTATTAAATTTAATATTTTCTTAATAGGCGCTCCAAAAGCAAATTGGTCACTATTGTGGAACGGAAGGAGTAAGTCTTATCCAAAGAGTCATTTATTGTCTCAACATTTGATCAATTTGCCATAAATATGAGTTGTTATTTTGCTTCTTGACTATTTTTAGGATCCAATGAAACCAGCAAGAATGGTATCAAAAAAGAAAAATAGAAGAAATGATTAATTTTTTCATGTAGTTAATATCCTTATTGAGAAAGTGTAAATTTTATGATTATTTACATAAAATTCAAATAACTTAAATATTTGACGTGATTGTATGTGCATCCGCACGGGTACCAATACTAGTTTTAATTAAAAAAAATAACTTATTGATATTTTTCTACCAAACACATCAACTGCCTATTATCAGTTTCAGCAACTCTATCCAAATACTTAAATATTTATTTAAAAAGACAGTTTCAACACTTAAAAATATTTTTCAATACTTAGAGCTTATCAATTATTTATAATCAGCTAATCCAAATATGCTCTATACCTCAATCTCATAGCTTGGCTATATGAATTTTCTATACTTATTTTGGTCTATTTCAGCTATTTACAAGATTCATCATGATTTCAATTTATGGTAATTATCAACCTACCAGAATAAATAATCGTGAAATAGTATGGGCAATTCATTTTTTGGATTAATAATTGAAAAATAGCTAATGTTTGCAAAGTCATTAAAAATAATTATTATTTACTGAAACATAGAAAGTTCCAATATAATATGTTGGATTATGGAGTTCATGCATATAAACTTCCAGCATGTTATATTAAAACTCCAACACAAGAAAGTTCAAGCATAATATGTTGGATCATGGAGCTCCTAAATTTCTGGCATATTATTTAAGAACTCTAGCGTATTATGACATCTAACATATTATGTTGAAATCTCATATATAAGAAATTCAAACTTTAACATATTATGCTGGAAATTTTTTGGAGTTTTAAGGGTGTTTTTGTTTACATTTTATCTTTATATGAAAGTGATAAAATTTTAATTAGACTATATTTTAATTACCAGATGTAAATAGACTAGTTCTGATTTCCCCTAAATAATCTTCATATTACTAGAGTTTGGAACTAGAGAATATTTTGCAGAAATTATAGAAGTGGAATTTGAAAGTTCATAATTATTTGTCCAAAGAAAGAAGTGGTTTTAGGGAAATTCGGTCAATTATTGGTAGCTACCATTCCACCACTCATTATCAAAGAATTATGAGTTGTACTAGCACCCTTGGGCAAGTGACAATAAAGATAGACTAAGTCATAAGTCAAGAACATTAGTTCTAAGTATAAACAGTCAAACAAGTAGAATACTTATATGAAGTGTGTTTTGATTTCAGAGCCACTTTTGACTTTGGCATCCTTAGCAATACTAAATCCATGCACAAAAATATATATAAATCCAATCTACGTTGCAATTTAATAAGAAAGAGTCCAGCTTAGCTCTATCCTTAACCACAGTACCAGGAAATATGCATTGTCTTTTATAGTTTTGTACATATGCACCGACTGACAGATCCAACCATTCACCATGTTACCTTAATTTCACATTGAAACTTCACTTTCTTTCCTCTAACATCTCTGAGCCCTCCCCTCATTCAATTCCCTTATTCTTTTCATGCCCTCTCTCTCCACATTTCTTTCTTACCATTTTCTTTTTGAATTTTAACTTATACTAATAAGATGTATCAGGGCAGATTTGTAATAAGATGAAAGTTATTTTATATAAGTGATAGGTCGGAGGTTCGAGTCATGGTATCAACTTTTGCATTATATTTGCATCAAATTAAGTTGTTTATAATATTCCTCTGGAATGCGACTTTTCCTCGAATCATGTTGCATGTAGCGCTGCTATTTTTATAACTAAAAAATGGATAGTTCGATACACAAAACATCTAGTATTCACGTAGGGTCCGAGAAAGAGCGCACCTTAAGAATATGATATAAACAGGTTACCCTAATGCAAATATTAGAGGCTGCTTCCATTACACAAACCCGTAATCTACAGATCATACAGAAATAACTTTATTATTGCTTCAAGACTCCCTTTCACACTTTTTAAAACTAACAATATAAATTATTTTATACTATCAATATATTTAAATCTATTATCGCATGTAAGATACGTTATTTTTCATATTATCAGTTTCACTTTTTATATAAATTATTTATAATTATCATTTAGATAACTTGATTTTATGTTGTTTTAGTGTATAAAAATTACTATATTTACTCTTTATCCCACTCTCTGCACATTCTTTTCTACCAATACACCGTGTGGCATAGTAGGAATTCTTGTCACAAAAGTTGTACAACTAAGACTAGCTAAAGACAACACATCTGTACTCCATTAATAAATCATTTAAAGCTTCTTTTCTATGTATCATTACTCTATTGTTGGATTCTTGAAATTAGTTCATTCCACAAAACTCTCTAGCCAGTTTTAAAAAAAAAGTGCTCACTCTTTTATGAGCTGAAAAAATTGTTGGTATTTTGAGGGTTTTTATAGCTTTGATTTCTCTTTTCTGCTAAAAAGAGAAAATGAGGAACAATTCCCAGTTTCCTTTGATTCTCTTATTTCTTGGTCTGTTTTTGTTTTTGTTTATGTTATTTCCATCTTCTTCTGCTCAGTTAGTCCCAGCTGAAAATAGAATCCTTTTCCAAATTCAACAATTTCTTGAATATCCACCAGCTTTACAAAGTTGGAATAATTGGACAAATTTTTGTTACCTTCCTAAATCTCCATCTCTTGTTATTACTTGTTCTGGTAATCATATAACAGAATTAACAATTATTGGCAACAAAAAATCCCCTTCTCAATCTTTAAAATCCTCTACTCCTCAAGCTTTATCTGGTAAATTTTCCATTGATTCATTTTTCACTGTTGTTACTAAACTTTCAAGTCTAAAGAAATTGTCATTAGTTTCACTTGGATTATGGGGTCCATTACCTGCCAAAATTAGTAGATTTCACTCACTTGAGGTACTAAATATTAGTTCAAATTTCATTGTTGGTGATATTCCATCATCAATAGTAAAATTCAAGAATCTGAAATCTCTTGTTTTGGCTAGAAATTTGTTTAATGGATCTGTACCAGATTTGAAAGGGTTAGTAGAAATTCAAGAACTGGATTTGAGTGACAATCATTTAGGACCTAACTTTCCATCTATAGGAAATAACATTGTTACACTCAATTTGAGTAACAATTTTTTTAGATCAGAAATTCCTAATGGACTCAACAAGTTTACTCATTTGCAAAATCTTGATTTCTCTTCAAATAAACTTGTTGGTCCAATTCCTTCATTTCTATTTTCAATTCCAGAAATTGAGTCTATTAATGTTGCTAAAAATCAACTTAGTGGTGCACTTCCAGCAAGTGTTTCTTGTAGCAATAAGCTTAATTTTGTCGATGTTTCGAGTAATCTTTTGATAGGAAAATTGCCTGCTTGTCTTGGATCAAGTTCAAGAAACAGGACAGTGATTAATATTTGGAATTGTCTATCAAATAGTACTAAGTATCAACATCCACATATATTTTGTGAAAAACAAGCAATAGCTGTTAAGCCTATTCCAAAAACTCAAGATGAGAAGAAACAACAATCCACAATCAAACTTGGTGTTGTCATAGGATTAATTGTTGGCATTGTGGTAATAGTGAGTGCAATTGGATTGTTGGTATTTTTCATTGTCAAGAAAGTTACAAGAAATAGAGTTCAAGGGAATAAGAATGATAGCTTTGCTTTTGAGAAGAATTCAACCCTTTATAAAACTGCTGATGGAGGTAAATTTCTTTAATGAATCTTGAATTTTTATATATTAGATGGTAGTTTAATCAATATTATTATTAACTTGATTTTGATCAGGGAATGCAAGGAGGACAATGAGGTTGACATCATTAGGATTGCCACCATATCATGTTTTCACTCTTGAAGAAATGGAAGATGCAACAAACAATTTTGATCCAACTAATTTGGTTGGAGAAGGTTCCCAGTGTCAGGTAAAATTATTGATTCATTATAAAAAATGAAAAGAAAAAATAGGAAGAGATATTACTATCTCCAGTCCATATTATTTGCCGATTAGAAAAGTTGAATTTATTTCAAAATATTCAACATTTTAGAAAACAAGAAGCATCTACTGCTCAGATTAGTTGAATCTTAGTTAAGCGAGACGTTTAAGAGAGAGATGAAGTGTATTTTAGACAAATACTCTTAGAATTAAGGCTATTAAATGTCTTTATTAAGGGGTATGCAAAAACCTTTAAAAAAAAAGTGCAGCTCGACGCACTAAGCTCCCGCTATGCGCGGTGTCCGAGGAAACACCGGACCACAAAGGTCTATTATACGCAGCCTTACCTTGTGTTTCTGCAAGAGGCTATTTCTACGGCTCGAACCCGTGACTTCGTGGTCACGTGACTTCAACTTTACCAGTTATGCCAAGGCTCCTCTTCAAATGCAAAAACCTTTAAAGAAGCTGATGCACAAGTAGTCCTTTATGCGATTAGACCAGAGATAGTAATACGGATATGTTTGTGAAAAATCTTGGTAAAATACAAACTATTCTTTTAGACATGTTTTTGAGATATTGGAATTGGTGTTTTATTAATGACAGCAATATAGAGGTTGGCTTAGAGATGGAGCAGTGGTCCTAGTGAAATGTCTGAAATTGAAGCAGAAGCATTCACCTCAAATTCTGCAGCAGCACATGGAGATGATATCAAAGCTAAGACATAGGCATTTGGTTAGTGTACTTGGACATTGTGTTGTCACTTACCAAGATCACCCAAATACAGCTAGCACTGTATTTATTGTGCTTGAAAATGTTGTTAATGGATCACTAAAGGATCATCTTAGCGGTAAGCTATTGTTATCATTATTTTTATCGCATCCCTAAAACTACAATCTGAATGATAAAGGGCTGAATTTTATTTTTCGGAATTTGTTCTTTTGGTAGATTGGAGAAAGAGGGATGTATTGAAATGGCCACAAAGAATGGGAATAACAATGGGAATTGCGAAAGGAATCCAGTATTTGCACACTGGAGGAGTTGCTGGAAATGATATAAAGCTTGAGAATGTTTTGTTGGATGAGACTCTTACTGCTAGAATAAGCTGCTATAATATATCTTTGCCTTCTAACGTAATACTAGTAAATTTATAAACAACTATACAAAAATCTCGCTCAAAACGCGATATTGACCATCCAAATATTTACAGGTTGGTTCTGAAAGTCTTCTTGCTGGACCGGACCATTTAACCAGGTACACTTTCACCTCCAACTTCTCTTTTTTCCTTTGTTTTCCTGCTACCATTTCCAATTTATCTACTAATATAAACTTCATATTCAGCGCGAAAGAAGCAGAAAAGGAAGATATCTATCAATTGGGAACAATTCTACTAGAGGCTATTACTGGTAGGCCAATCAACTCTCAAAGTGAAACAGAAGACCTTAAGCTTCAGGTAACAATAACTTACCTTAATGACTTTCAAAACATAGAAGTTAGAACTATGTGAGTCTAGTCTGTTAACACAATCTGTCTAACCCGAGTGTAAGTTTTATGTACTGACAGTACAAAAATTATTTACACAGTCGGTGAAACTTAGAAGATAATTCCAAATAAATCTTGAAGCACTAATTGATAACTTAGTAAAAGTGACAGTTAACTTGCTATTACCTTCACTGATAATGTAAAATATCTTTATATTGTCGCTGTATATAACATAGGTGACCAACGGGTGGGCCGGGCCGGGTCCGGGTCCAAATTTTATGACCCGTCCGGGTCCGGGCCGGTCCGGGCCGGGTTCAATTGGGGGCGGGTTGCAATTGGGCTGGGTTGATCCGGTCCGGGCCGGGCCGGGTTTATCTTTTTTTTTTTTTTTGAATTACGGTATAAATATTAAGTTATATTAATACTTTGTAATAATTGAATGAACACAACAAAAGATGGGGAAAAAATTGCACTTATTGCAAGTGCTACTTTATTTCTTAAATTCAAAATTTCAAACTGAAAAACTAAAATGTATCATAATTAGTTTACAATTTACATCAAATGGCTTGCATTGCAATAGCAAGTTCTTCCATATTAATATGAACCTCTGGACCTTCTTCTGGAGTGTTAAATTCGGATGGGTTTCCGTGCGTTAATATATTTCCAAGTTCTTCGTCTTCCGGGCTATCAAGACGAATTCGACAATAAATTGAGCACTTGAACAGTTGAACTTCAAGAATGTTGAACACTTGAACTTCAAGAATCAAGCTTCGAATGCCGATTTCCAAATAAGAAATTACGATAAATTAAATTCGGGAAAATAAAGACAATAAAATTATGAAAGTAGAATATGAATTCTTGAAAATTGAAGAGAAGAGAGTGATTGATATTTGCTAATTTGAGAATTGAGAGAGAGATAGATAATTTTGAGTGAGGAAATGAAGAAGAGGGGAGGGTATTTATAGATTTTTAGAAGGGTTATTAATGTAATTTAATAGAAACAAAAAAAAAAACAAAAAAGGGCCAAAAATGCAAAAAGACCCGTTGGCCAACGGTTCTGGACCGTTGCCAACGGGCAAGTGGGCCCCAGCAGTTAAAAAAAATTTTTTTTTTACCGTTATAACCGGTCCGGGCCGGTCCGGGTTGGCCGGTTCGCCCGGTATTTCTCTTCCCGGGCCGGTCCGGTCCGGGTTAATTGCCCGGTAAGGCCTTACGTCCCAACCCCCTTCCCCCCCTAACCCCGCCCCCCCCCCCCCCCCCCGCGCTAAACCGGTCCGGGCCGGGCCGGTTTTGACCGGGCCGGTCCGTGCCGGTCCCGGGACAACCCGGCCCGGTTGACACCTTTAATATAACTTAAATCTGTCTGACAACCTCTTGCAGGTGGAGACTTGCTTAGCGGAATCACCATCAAAGCTACGAGATTTAACAGATCCTTGTATTCGCGGTACATTTGCATATGAATCATTGAAAACTATGGTACAGATTGCAGTAAATTGTCTTGAAAAAGAACCGAGCAGGAGGCCGTCAATTGAAGATGTTCTTTGGCATATGCAATACTCAGTCCAGGTTCAAGAAGGAGCAACTAACAGCGGAAACCTCAGCGGAAACCTCAGTGGGAAAATCAGTGGAAACCTTAGCAATAAATTTTACTGATCAGAAATATAATCTAGCATGATATTGTTTTTACCTTGTTATAGTCATTTGTAACTCCTGTATAGCGCAGTTCAATAGCTTAATAAATGTTTTTGTTATCTCCGTCAGAATAATACCCAAGTATACCATCATATATTTTTAGTTCAGAATCTATGCTGGGATCTCGGAGAAACCTGCTTGCATCTGGTGTTTACACCAACTTAATGCGTACCAAAATATGCCTTCTCATACACTAAAAAGGACAGTTCGGTATATTAAGTTCTCACGTGCAGGGTTTAAGAACAAACCACAAGGATTTATTGTATGCAGCCTTGCCTTTCATTTATGGATGATATTTTCACGATTCGAACCCATGACCTCCTAATCACATGAAAACATTTTACCCCTACCTTCTCAGTTGTTATCACTAAATCATAGTTAATTAATACATATTCCTACCTCAAATTTTCACTTAACCATAGTAAATGAATATAATTTGTTGTGAACAACCGAGTGTGTCATGGTGTTCTAGGGACATCAAGAGTAGATATGGATTCGAAGTATCCGAAAGCACTAGAGTGATCCAGCAGCAGGAAAGGGGCGTAGAAGTGCCTACTATTATGCCACATTACACTTGGTTCTACACATTTACTTCTGTAAAGAAGTCAAGATATTTCAGAGTTGTGACACGGTTAAAGTAGAATAGTAAGAAAAACCAAACTGTTGCAGTGAAAGCAAAATCTTGAACATGTTAAACTGGCTGGATCTTGTGTTTTTATTTGCATCTACTCACACACATCTTGCTTATTCACCAGCAGATGCATCATTCCGCCACCGTTTCTTGTGCAGAAAAACCAAAATAGTTATCAAAAAACTTTGGTGGTTCAAGGATGAAGCAAGAGATGACATCTCTGAGTGTAATCACGCCAATAACTTCATTATCTTCATCAGCGGTGACATATATCCTGTGAACTGACATGGAAGCAAGAATGTCTATCACATTACCAAGAGTTGAATCAAGCTTGCATGTTATCGGTGTAGCAACCTTACTAGGTTCATGGGTTGCTGAAGAAACTGTGTTCATAAAATCCTCAACAGTCAATTGCCTGCAATCAGGATGGCCATTCGAATGCCATTACACCGACAGAGAAGAAAAATGAATGAGCTATTATGATAAGGATTTAACTTATATACACTGATCAATGTATATTAACTTGTTATAACATGTAACTTGTCTTATTTTCCATGTTACTTATCTCACATTTTAAGGACGGATACCTGTACATAGTTGTTTAGGTGACCTGATAGTATATCAATAAAGAAATGGACCTTGGGCCTAACTTAACCACAAAAGCTAGCTCATGAGGTGAAGATTACCCAACACCATTATAAAGAAGACCAACGATCTCAAATCCCACTGATGTGGGACAACTCAGCATTTTTCATGATATTATGCATGGGTCAAGTATATCATGGCGGATTCTTCAGAAACTCTTATGATTAGTTCTCATCATAGTAAAATTGAGAATTGAATAATGTGAGTTTATATGGATATTACTGTCTGATTTCGTACCATAGTTATGAGAAAGCTTCACTGAAAATGGGGACTCTAGTAATCTTTGAGATGATCAGATATATCAAGAAGAACAAAGTTGACACTAAAATATACCTGAAATTGAAGAAGAGCTCTGGTTTAAGCAACAAGAATCTGATGTCTCTTATGCTTACATTGCCAACAATCTTCTTTTTCGGTCCTTGAACAACAGAAAGACCTCTAATGTTATTATCTCTCATTTTCTTGAATGCTTCCAAAATCAGTTCATCACTTCGATGCTAATAACCTGGTGCATATGTAAAAAATCACGAACTTTGCATCGTCGTTTTCTGTATTATCAGAAAGATTAATTCTATCATTAGCAATCCCCACTTCTAACCGAGAGGTTGTGAGTTCGAGTCTCCCCAAGAACAAGGTGGGAAGTTCTTGGACGGAAGTATGTCGGGGGTCTATTTGGAAACAGCCTCTCTACCCAAAGGTAGGGGTAAGGTCTGCGTACACACTACCCTCCCCAGACCCCACTAAATGGGATTATACTGAGTTGTTGTTGTTGTTTAATTCTATCATTAGCTATGAAATAGCTAACCTCATCAGGGGACATGTAAGGGAGACCAAGATCCGATATAGGAAGAGCAGAAATACTGTCAAACCAATCCCTCCCTTTGCATCCTTCAAGGTTCTGTATCACAGCCGATTCAGTTATGAAGTTCTTGAGGAATGGCTTTCCCATTTCAATCACGGGTACAGTCCGCAGTCTATACTTTGATAGCAGCAGCATGACAGTCAACATAGAACTATCTTTAGCTACTGGTACAAAAGGTGCCCTGCGGTGGGATTTTACAATGGACTCCACCTGCAAAAATAGGTGCACGAGTGGTCATAGAGTGATGCGTTAGTATGAACATGGAACTCCTTATTCCAATCCGGAAACCGAAGGATTGGGGCTGACAGCAAACACTCATCTGCATGCTACTACAACAACTATGCCTCAATCCTATGCAAGTCAGGGTCGACTATATGAGTCCATACTGACCATGTCGCTACAGTTAAGGACCAATATTACACTCGAATCAATATATTTCAGAGTCTAGAACCAACCTATCTTGACCCAAGTAAACTTAAGGCGGATTGGGCCATTGACTCGTCTATGAACATGACCCCTTTTGACCAGCCTAAATTTGACCTAATCCGCCCATTTGCGACTCCTATTTCAGACTAATGACTGCAGTCCATGACGGGTACGATTTCTTGTACTCAACTTGATTAAATATTTAATGAACTTTTGGTCTATTAAGCTATCTGACTGAAACACTAGAAGCTTAAGGGGATTCTTTTTGCAAGGACAGCTTACCGTTTTTGATATAAAGGGTTCTTCTTGAAGTATAACTTTGTGGAAATCCTCGCCCAGCTTATCCACTGCAGTTGGAGCATCCTTTCCTATTCCTCTTTCTGCAGCAACACTACCTGCCACAGCTGCACCAACTGCGGCAACAGTTAGGCCAGTGCTCCAAGAGCACCAGCAGCACTTACACCAGCTCCAACAATTGCGGCTGAATTGGCCAATAGGGCTTCTGCTTCTATCTCTGCATTCTCAAGCACCCAACGAACAATAGCGGAGTAGTCAAGTATTCCCAAGTATCTCTCTCTCCAGTCATTACTATTCTGGACAGCTGAGTTCCTCACAGGAGCTGATAGAATGTTGGATTCAGAAAGAATTTTGACAGCATTGCTAATTGAAGTGTCTGCATCTATTTCGATAACTGGAATGACGTAGCAAGAAACCTTTCAGGGCGCAAGATACGATAATCTATTATATCATTGGTATCCCCTAAGTTTCATATTATGTGAACCTGTTTGACTGAGCATTGAATTTAATAAGTAAGAACGACTTTGTAAACCCGTAGCCTTAATCATGCAATGACACGTGCGCGGAAGTTGAAGGTTAAAATCTTGCCAAACATTGAAATGTATCGTTCTTTTTTGAACAGACTAAAGAAGAAATAGGGTTACATAAAACGAAACAGAGGGAGTAACTAATTCAAAGCTGACATATATACAGGAACACCTTTGCCTCCAGGGACTTGAGGGAAGGATGAAACTGGAATTTTTTCAAATGCAGCTGTTAAGGATTCCTGCAATTTATGGGGCAGTTTCTTTCTGCTCTGGACCATCTCAAAATAAGCAACAGAGCTTTCAATCTGTGAACTCTTCTCTGTAATTTGTGCTTGTGCCATTTACTGCAGTATACTCTGAGTAGCGCGTATACAATAATTAGAGTGGCAAAATTTATATACTAATAGTCACCAGCATGTACTGCTGGATTTGTATGAACACTCAATTGATGCAACCTATTCTTAACACTTTGTGAGTCTTCAAAATTGTTTCTTTATGTGCTAAGACCATGTTTTGTCTAAGCTTAATTTGTATCATCAATCATGCCTAAGCAATTTTTCGTTGAATGCACTATTAAATGGCAGTTATCATACGAGTCAATTACTACTATATAGCTGTAAAATATCCAAAGAGTTTATTCCTACGACCAGCAATTTGTCTCCTTTAGTATTTTCTATGTAAACTTGCAACAAGTTCCTTACAATAAGCTGCAAAAATCACTATTCAGCACGTCGAACACTACTAAAATTGATGTTTATATGTTGGACTCAACCAACCCCAAAATAGAGATTTGTAGCATGTTATGATTAATGATATTATAAGCTTTGAGCCAAGCCCTTAAGTTTTCCTAAATAGCCTCATGTCATTAAGATATGTAATTAATTTTCTTAATCTTTTCGGTTACCGATATGAGATTTTGTTTGCATATCTAACAGTTTAAGATAAATCATTATACTAGCAATGACTAGCAATACAATGGCCTAACACTAAACATGATCAATTGGTTTAAAAGAACTGGAAAGAAAATGATAAAATGGACAAAACAAATGCCAAATCCAAGAATTGACCTCTCCGTTTCTGCAACACCTTTGTTGTCTGAAAGATCTGTGTGAGAACTGACACAAGTTTATGTTGTCGGTAATTACTTCCAAGTTCCAAGAAACATTGGCAGTTAATTAGCTGGTTTCTATAGCTCTGCCACGTGTGAGGTTTTACTCAACGTGGCAATGGACTTGCACTTAAGGTTTATTGGCTACTGGGTTCACTTTTTTTTCAATGAAGAAAATATTCAGTTAGTTATTTGTGCTGTAAAAAACAAGTTAATTATTTGACCAATTTATTAGTAGTGTTTAATAGGTTTCAAATAATAACTTTGTAACAAAAATTTCCTTTCTTATTGATTAGGCGGATTATTGTCTAATTTATATATAGAATTAGGGGTGTTCAAAATCGATCCGAAATCGAAAACCGATTCAAACCGAAGCTTAACGGCTTACTGGTAACGGCTTAACGGCTTAACGGACGGGGAACGGATTGAATTTTTTTTATTAACGGCTTATCGGTTTGGGGATGGATTATTCAATTTTCTTAACGGCTAATCCGTTAACCCGTTAAGAATATAAATATTATATATACATATATATATATATATATATATATATATACATATATATATATATATACATATATATATATATATATACATGTATATATATATATACATGTGTATATATATATATATATATATATATATATGTTATTTTTATTTATATATATTAAATATAAATAAACTAAAACCCTTGAAAATAATTAACAAAAGATTATTTCTACTTCTAAGCATTTTTAATCTCGGGATCTAGATGATTTGCAGGTACTCGCTCAACATAAAGGAGATGAAGGTGCTGGACAAGAAAAAAGTGAGGAGGGCAAAGCTATACTACCTCAGTGATAAAATGAATGCCCTGAAAAGACATTAACAAGCTAGCTTATATGAAGGTATACTGGAATAGGTGTTTGATCTATAATTGCCTGAAGAGATCTATCAAATTCTAGTAAACATGTATGTTAGGCCGATAAGCCGCCCAATAACCGCCCTATAAGAGCTAACCCGATACCAATCCGCCCGATATCTTATCGGGTGGCTAACGGATTAATACATTTAAAAGTTGATAACCGTTAAGCCAAACTGTTTAGAGTAAAAAGTCGCCCAAGCCGCCCGATGAACACCCCTATATAGAATACGTGAATCAATGATCGCTTCATTAAATTAAGTATTTTATATATATATTTTTTAAAATTAATCCAATATTAACTATTGACCTCTATGTTTGAGAAAACTTTAATTGTGCACTTGGTTAATATTAAATTATTTGCCCAAAAAATACCGAGTTTCCTTTCTCAAAATTGCATAGGCAAGTACCTCAAAGTTCTACTACTCTAGTATGGTTAATACATATTTCATATTCGATGGAAATTCTCTTCCTATTTAAATTTTTGCTAGCGTGCTCTTCAAGAAAATTACTTTCTCGAACATAAACCATTGCAACCTATTGAAGAAATTGTCGGAGCGGCTCAACTTGTGGCTTAAAGTTAAATTTTATGAGAGGCTTTAGCTTTAAAAAAAAAATATTCCTTTATTTAAAGTTTATTTTTCTAGCGTTACTTAGATACAAAGTTATGAAAAATCTTTTTTATAATTAATAATTCCAAAAAAGTCTTTATTAATTGACAATATAGTTAATCCATTTAACCTTTATTGGGATATTATTGTCTTAGGTAAGACAATATCAATTTTAATTTTGAAAATTTTCTTTCACTAAAACGACGGAAACAAAGTTATTAACATTATTCTACAAGTATTACAGGCATTGGAAAAATAATCAAAAAATTTTATTTGACCAAGTGTATAATTCAACTGTTATTTTCTAATTATATTTTTTAAAAAACAATATTTTTAATTCTGATAATAAATCTGAACAATCAATATCGAGTTGATCATTATGTTTTAAGGAACATTCAATATTAAGGCAATATTTTTTTCAAATTTTCATCATCTAGTGATCTTAATTTTTACCGCTAAATAGAAACCGAAAATATTTTTCTTATATTTCGAATTGTTCAAATCTATTTTAAAGTGAAAAAAAATGGCATTGCCTATTACGCATAAAGTAATCAACTCCAAAGGACTCTTCGAAAGATTTTGAGACTTTATTATCAATGTTCTCATCAAATTGTTACTTCTTATATATCATATGTTTCTTAAGAAATTTGGGTTCGGTATTCATTTTGAATGCAATTTTCTTGGCAAAAATCATAGCAATTGCAAATCATTCTTCTCTATACTTGATAAAGAAAGAAATCAAACTTTTTCATTTCACAATATTTTTTAAAATTTATACATAGCATATCAGGTGTAACAAAAAAATAGAGCCAAAAAAAATGTGAGGCCTAAAATAATTACTTTACTTGCTTTAGGGAAAGACTGCCCTGGAAATAGCAGCAAGAAAGATCGATTCCTATACTCGGGTCTTTAAATAGAAATGGCCATGGTTGATGCAGAAATTTTTTTGGTTTGAAAATTATACTGTACAAAATAAAGTAGAAGCAAATATTTTTGTATGTAAATTTATGATTTTTCTTAACATAAACAAAGATTATAGTATAGTGACAAAAATGATTCAAAATTTTTACTTTAAGTTACGGGGTCAAATCCTAGGTGCGGCACATTTGCATTTTTTTGAACCCAATTGATAGAATTTGTAGCTCCATCACTGTCCTCGACAGTCATATTCTGAGTGTTGTTAGAAGTAAAGGGCTGAGAAAAGGATGGCCTCCAAAGATATGAAGCAGCTCCAGTTTGGCTTTTGAAGTTATTGCACAATGGAGTGTAGGAATTAATGAAGGAATTAATGAGGAGTTGATGGTAGTGTGGAGAAATTTAGAGAAGTGGAAGAATATCTTTGAGAAGAGAAGAGAATGTATGAGTAGAAGATGATGTTGTTATAGGAACATTAGTGAAATCAAGAGTGATAGTAGGGTGCGTTTGGGATGTGGAAATGGAAGTTTTTGGTGCATGTGTGACTAAGTTGTTAGTATTTGAAGTGGTGAAGTTGAATCCATTAAGATTATTATTATAATGTTATGAAATAATATAAAGGCAAGAACAATAATGCAAGAACAAGAGCAATAGAGAGAAAAGAGAGAGAAGTATTCTTATTGATACTTAGAGATTGTTAGGGATGTATTACAATGGTAGAAGACCCCTTTATTTATAGGGAGAGGGATGATCTAGCTACCAATAATAGGATTCTAGAATCTCTCTAATTAATGACATTCACCTTAAATAGAAGTGTAAAATCTCTCTATTTATAACACTCCCCCTTGAATGTCTATTCAATTATGTGCCTCGTTAAAACTTTAAAACAAAACCCAATGGGAAAATTAAAGTAAGGAAAAAGAGTACACATGTTTGAATATGCGCCTATTGGTTGCCTCGTTAAAAACCTCGCAAGGAAAACCCGGTGGGTCAAAACCTTGTAAGGGAAAAAGAGTGCAACTCGCATTAACTCCCCCTGATAAGAACATCAATTTATGTCCTTAAGTCTTCGCATCCCGATCTTGTGAACTAGCTTCTTGAAGGTTGACTTTGGTAGAGATTTTGTGAACAAATCAGCCATATTGTCGCTTGAACGAATCTGTTGAACATTGATATCACTATTCTTTTGAAGATCATGTGTGAAGAATAACTTTGGTGAAATATGCTTCGTTCTATCTCCTTTTATGAATCCTCCCTTCAATTGAGCTATACATGCTGCATTGTCTTCATACAAAGTTGTGGGTAGTTTATCACACTCCAAACCACATTTGTCTTGGATATGATATATTATAGACCTCAACCACACACACTCCCGACTTGCTTCATGAATAGCAATTATCTCGGCATGATTAGATGAAGTAGCCACAATTGATTGCTTAGTCAATCGCCAAGATATGGCGGTTTCCACAGGTAAACACATAACCCGTTTGAGATCGAGCCTTGTGTGGGTCGGACAAATATCCAGCATCAGCATAACCAACAAGATCCGGGCTGCAATTCTTGCCATAAAATAACCCCATATCAGTAGTTCCCTTTAGGTACCGCAATATGTGTTTGATCCCATTCCAATGTCTCCTCGTAGGAGCCGAGCTAAATCTTGCTAAGACATTAACTGAAAAGGATATGTCAGGTCTTGTAGTATTTGCAAGATACATTAGTGCGCCAATTGCGCTAAGATATGGTACTTCAGGACCAAGTAGCTCTTCATTCCTTTCTTGTGGTCGGAATGGATCTTTGTTCACATCAAGTGATCGAACAACCATCGGTGTACTTAAAGGATGTGCTTCATCCATGTAAAACCATTTCAGTACCTTTTCTGTATAGGTAGATTGATGAACAAAAATTCCGTTTGCCAAATATTCAATTTGCAAACCAAGACATAGTTTAGTCTTTCCGAGATCTTTCATCTCGAATTCATCCTTTAGATAATCAATTGCCTTTTGGAGTTCTATAGGGGTTCCAATAAGGTTTATGTCATCGACATATACGGCAAGTACAACAAAATCCGATGTTGTTTTCTTTATAAAAACACACGGGCAAATGGCGTCATTTATATAGCCTTCTTTTAACAAGTACTCACTAAGACGATTATACCACATTCGTCCAGATTGCTTTAGACCATACAAGGATCTTTGCAATTTAATTGAGAACATTTCCCGAGATTTTGAATTATGCGTGTTTGGCATCTTGAGTCCATCGGGAATTTTCATGTATATCTCATTATCAAGTGAGCCATAAAGATAGGCAGTAACTACATCCATTAAGTGCATGTCAAGCTTTTCATGGACAGCAAAACTTATGAGATAACGAAAGGTTATCGCATCCATTACAGGCGAATATGTCTCTTCATAATCGACACCAGGCCTTTGAGAAAAACCTTGTGCAACAAGGCGTGCCTTATATCTTTGTACCTCGTGTTTCTCATTTCTTTTGCGTACAAAGACCCATTTATAGCCGACAGGTTTAACACCATTAGGTGTTTCAACTATAGGGCCAAAAACTTCACGTTTTGCCAGCGAATTCAATTCTGATTGAATTGCTTCTTGCCACTTTGGCCAATCCTGTCTTTTTCGACATTCTTCAACAGATTGAGGTTCGAGATCCTCACATTCTTGCATAATGATAGATGCGACATTATAAGCAAAGGCATTATCCACCACAATATCCACTCGATTAATATTTGCCTCAATATTAATTGGATTTAGGGATAGTTCCGTATTTTCCAGAGTCTCGGGCTCAATGGATTCTTCATGAATCTCAGAATTTGTTAAATAATGAATTTCCTCATGAGATTCTTTCGTGGTGTCATTTTGATCATTCTTTTTCCTCTTTCTAGGATTTCGATCTTTGGAACCTAATGGTCTGCCACGCTTTAGGCGTGCATTTGACTCATTGGATATGACACTAGATGATTGTCCAACAGGGACATCAATACGGATTGGAACATTTTCCGCGGGAATGTGGGATTTCGTTATCCTCTTCAAGTCCGTAAATGCGTCAGGCATTTGATTTGCTATTCTTTGCAAATGGATAATCTTTTGTACCTCTCTTTCACAAATAGAGGCATGTGGATCAAGATGAGATAATGATGCATTTTTCCACAAAATTTCCCGTTTGGTTTCACCAACTTGTCCCCCTAATTTTGGGAAAAGTGTCTAATCAAATCGACAGTCTGCAAATCGTGCAGTAAATACGTCGCCTGTCAATGTTTCGAGGTAGCGAATGATGGAGGGCGATTCAAACCCAACATATATTCCTAACCTTCTTTGCGGACCCATTTTGGTGCGGGATGGCGGTGCTATAGGCACATATACTGCGCATCCAAAAATTCTTAAATGGGATATATTGGGTTCATGACCCAAAACCAATTGCAACGGGGAATACTTGTGGTAATTCGTCGGTCTGAGACGAATTAGCATTGCTGCATGTAAGATGGCGTGACCCCATACCGAAGTGGGCAGCCTCGTTCTCATAAGTAATGGCCTTGCAATCAACTGCAGGCGTTTAATTAACGATTCTGCAAGACCGTTTTGACTGTGAACATGAGCTACAGAATGTTCAACTTTTATCCCGATTGATAAGCAATAGTCATTAAATGCTTGCGATGTAAACTCAGCAGCATTATCCAGTCTAATGGACTTGATTGGATTATCTGGAAATTGTGCTCGTAGTCGAATTATTTGTGCCATTAATTTCGCAAACGCAAGGTTGCGTGATGACAACAGGCACACATGAGACCATCTACAGGATGCGTCTATCAAGACCATGAAATACCTAAACGACCCACTAGGTGGGTGAATAGGTCCACAAATGTCCCCTTGTATACGTTCCAGAAACGTGGGTGACTCAGTCCCAACCTTTGTTGGTGATGGCCTAATAATCAACTTGCCTTGATAACACGAAGTGCAAGGATATTCATTATTCGAAAGAATTTTGAAATTCTTTAACGGATGCCCATATGAGCTTTCTATAATCCGTATCATCATGATCGATCCTGGGTGTCCCAATCGATCATGCCAAAGTACAAAGGTATTGGAATCAGTAACCCTTTGGTTTACTGCTGAATGTGCCTCAATTGCACTAATTCTTGTCCAATACAGGCCACAAGATAAAGACGGGAATTTCTCAATAACCCTCTTTTGGCCGGAGACATTCTTTGTGATGACGAGATATTCAAGATTATCTTCATCCATTGTCTCAATATGATAGCCATTCCGGCGTACATCTTTAAAACTCAACAAGTTTCTCTTAGACTTGGAGGAGAACATTGCATTCTCTATGATTAACGTCGTGCCTTTGGGCAGAGTTACAATTGCTCTTCCGGAGCCTTCAATCAGTTTACTACTTCCAGAGATTGTAGTACCGTTTGCCTTACACATATTTAGTTGAGAGAAATATTTTTTTTCTTTGAGTATTGTATGTGTAGTACATGAATCAACTAGGCAAATACTTTTACAGTTGGACGTTGATCCAAGTTCGCTTTGTGAGATATCCATATTTGTTATCCCATAGTTTGACATACAAAAGAAATACACGAACATAAGAATAAACAAGTTCAATTCGTTTGTGTCACATAATATTTTCAAAATCTGCTGCTAACAGTTGACTAACAAAATCCGATATGTTATCCATAATTGATTACTTTGCAGTTTGAAAATTTCAGTTTAAGCATTTTCTTCAAACAATCGATTGTTAAACACAAACAATCGATTGTTGAACATTGACAATCGATTGTTAAACACACACAATCGATTATTTGTTATATTTTGAAAAACTTCAGATCACACTGTTTTAAGACAATCGATTGTTAAGTATAGACAATCGATTGTTGGCTATTTTGAAAAATTCCAGAGCACACTGTTTTAAGACAATCGATTGTTAAGTATAGACAATCGATTGTTAAGTATAGACAATCGATTGTTGGCTATTTTGAAAAATTCCAGAGCACACTGTTTTAAGACAATCGATTGTTAAGTATAAACAATCGATTGTTGGCTATTTTGAAAAATTCCAGAGCACACTGTTTAAGACAATCGATTGTTAAGCATAGACAATCGATTGTGGATGATTTTTGAAAATTTCAAGATTACACTGTCTTAATGACAATCGATTGTTAGACATAGACAATCGATTGTGGATGATTTTTGAAAATTTTCAGATTACACTGTCTTAACGACAATCGATTGTTAGACATAGACAATCGATTGTGGATGATTTTTGAAAATTTCCAGATTACACTGTCTTAACGACAATCGATTGTTAGACATAGACAATCGATTGTCGATCAATTGTTTTTCAGCTTTAATGCGAAAATATTAGATAATCGACTAGTTTTTCAAGCTAGTCGATTACCCCTACTGGAAAATAAAAATATTATTGATATTTGAGCATATTGAAGACATTCTAAAGAACTACTGCTAACATTGCATCACGAACTAACTAATACGAGCTAATACCAATGACTATTAGTTTATTCACTAACTAATACAAATAAGTAGAACAAAATCAAATAACTCCATCTTCTTTTATCACGGACCCATCACCGATTAGGTGGTCTATTTTCCCCTCGGGTTGCTCAAAGAAGTCTGCCACATCCAGGTGGGTGATATCCAAGTTGTCGTCATAGACAAAATTTGCTTCAGGGCCTTTTCTCTTTCGAGATGTTTGATAAAGATCAACCAAGTGTCTTGGTATACGGCAAGTCTTTGACCAGTGCCCTTTCCCACCGCAACGATAACATATAGTTTCTGAACCATTTGCCTTAGGATCTTCATGACCCCGTTTCTGCTTTCGGCGGTTATCTCTCCTTGGGGGTTGACGGACTTCATTGGAATTTCTTCCTTGTCTACGTCCCTGGCTATGACCCCGTTTACGACCATGACCATGGCCCTTTTCATGTTTGGCATAATGAGAGTGCACCTTATCTGCTTCAGGCAGTGGTGTAGACCCAGTGGGTCGATTTTCGTGATTTCTCATGAGCAGGTCATTATTTCGCTCAGCCACTAGTAGAAGAGAAATCAGTTCAGAGTACTTTGTAAAGCCTTTCTCTCTGTACTGTTGTTGCAGTACCATATTGGAGGCATGAAACGTTGTAAACGTTTTCTCAAGCATATCATAATCGGAGATTTTATCTCCGCATAGCTTCAATTTAGAAGTAATTCTGAACATTGCATAATTATATTCAGAAATGGACTTAAAGTCCTGGAGCCTCAGGTGAGCCCAATCATATCGTGCTTGTGGCAGAGTGACCAACTTCAGGTTGTCATATCTCTCCTTTAAGCCGTTCCACAAGATGAGTGGATCATTGACGGTGAGATATTCAATCTTCAAACCTTCATCAAGGTGATGGCGCAAGAAAATCAAGGCCTTCGCATAGTCTTGGGTGGATGCTTTTTCTCTATCTTTGATGGTGTCTCCGAGACCCATAGCATCTAAGTGGATTTCAGCATCCAACACCCATGTCATATAGTTCTTGCCCGAAATTTCAAGGGCAACGAACTTTCTTTTCGTAATGTCAGACATAATCGAAAATTAAATTAGGAAGAGGGAAATACCTTAGATTTTTCGAGAATGGTTCTTGAGACGGTAGAGTCTCGTGCTGATAACGTATTATGAAATAATATAAAGACAGGAACAATAATGCAAGAACAAGAGCAATAGAGAGAATAGAGAGAGAGAAGTATTCTTATTGATACTTAGAGATTGTTAGGGATGTATTACAATGGTTGAAGACCCCTTTATTTATAGGGAGAGGGATGATCTAGCTACCAATAATAGGACTCTAGAATCTCTCTAATAAAAGACATTCACCTTAAATAGAAGTGTAAAATCTCTCTATTTATAACATATAAGTATTTGTTATCCCTTGTTGTTATGTTGAGGAAGAGGTGCAACTTAGCATAGAGGCAGCAGCAGAGGTGGTGGAAGCCATGGCAGTAGCTGAAAATGGAAGGGGGTGATTGTGTGTTCCTTCATAGGTAGTGATCAGTACGGACATGTCTTCAAAACACCTTTGAACCTGTACATGTAGGATCAGAAAATATGATTATTGCATGTTTAAGTTTTATATACTGTATGTAAAAAATATATTTACAAATTAAATCTCAATAATAAACATTAGTAGCAATTGATAACTTGATAAAGAAATACTAGCTCGACGTAATTACCTGTTTTCTTACTGGACAGGATGGGGAGACAGTGCAACGGTAGTATACCCTAGGACATGGATTCCCTTTTGCTATTTTTTGTCCATATTTTCTCCATTGACATCCATCATTCATCTGCATTTGAATTGCAAGTCCATTAACTCCACGTCTAACATATTACTGGGCACGGAGTTTGTCGGATCTATGATTCAAACTTTATGAGTTTAGGTTCGCAATTTTATCACGTCTCATCTAATCTAATGAGTTTAAAATTTATTATTTGTATATGTTTAATAATTTTTTTGAGCAAAAATACTGAATATGAGCGATAGATATATGGGTTCAGCTGAATCGGCCCACAGTTTCTACACTGGATACGCCTCTGACTGGGCACCAATATATTTTATTGCTAATTGTAATCTAGCATAGCATATCATTTCACCCATCCCACTTTAAGTGATACTACCCAGATTATTGGACAATGGAGTAACAATATGCTAATTATTTAGCATTTATATTACAAGTGTAGTGGTAGAAGATGATAGGATTATAATATCCACGTAAACATTATAGCCTTCATATCAAATTATTTGGAATAACAACATAAGCGGAAGCGTACCTGAATCCATAAGTGGAAATCCTTAGTCCTTCTTGATGATTGTCCAAATGTTTGGCTTTGAAAGCTCCTTGATCCTTCTTGAAGATTGTCCTTGAAGTATTGGCCTTCACAAGAATTTATCTAAGACCAAAAAAAATGGAGAATGGTTTTCCACTTGATATGCAAGACAACAATGGTTCTCTCTCTCAAATGGGTGGAAGAAGAAGAGAATGTCTTGCATTCTTATGGGAACCATAACCCCCACTTATAACACATGAGTTATGAAACTCAAAAGTCATAAGCATGTAACCATGATTACATATATGTAACCTTAGTTAGCCCATCATTAACTAAGGTTACCCTTTTGGGTATCTACACATTAGTCCTACACTTTATATGACAATATATTGGCCCCCTTAACAATGTCCATAAGACCACCAATTTAGGCCAAACCAAAAGATAGCACATAACATATAATTAATCCATATATTGTTCATATGTATGTAGCTATAAGTCCATATATCTAACAATCTCCCACTTGGGCGATATACTCATGCATATGTACAAACCTTAGCATTATATGTTACATTATAACCTTATGAGCTCAAAATTGCTATCATAATAAAATTGTCATGAACAATCCGGTCCATCAATCATACCAACATAGGAACTAAGAGCTCTTAGTTACTCTTTCGTAACCAGAACCAACATAGATCACGTATATCAATATAACCAACGACATGGATCAAGTATAGGTATGGAGCATGGAAATAACATAAAGTGTGGTCTGAAATAGAATGTCTATTTCCAACTGGTTCTCTTTATTGAGATCAATCATAAACTTTAAGAGTACAAAAACTTTAAAACTGAATATCTGCAGATATAACTTTAAAACTGAATTACTGAATGTAATGGACAATACATAATTGCATAATATAAACTCCCATAAAATTCATAATCCTTAACTGATTTAACAACCATACAAGCAATATACTCATGAAATACTTTTGGTGTCAATCCCTTAGTAAGCGGATCCGCAATCATGGAGTTTGTACTGATGTGCTCAATGCACAATTGTCCATTCTGTACTCTTTCTTTAACAACCCGAAATTTGACGTCCATATGTTTTGCTTTCGTCAAACTACTGTTGTTATTAGCATAAAGGACTGCCGATCTGTTGTCGCATAATAGCCTAAGTGGCTTTTTAATGCTGTCAACTATGCGCAGTTCACTAACAAAATTCCGCAGCCATAATGCCTCATTGGATGCTTCATAACATGCCATGAATTCCGCTTCCATGGTGGAAGTGGCCGTAAGAGTTTGCTTAATGCTTCTCCAAGAGACAGCACCGCCAGCAAGCATGTAAATATAGCATGATGTAGACTTCAGACTATCCTGACATCCAGCAAAATCGGAGTCGGTATACCCGATGATCTCAAGCTGGTTCGATCTCCGGTATGTAAGCATGTAATCCTTTGTTCTCTGTAAGTACCTCATGACCCTTTTGGCTGCCTTCCAATGGTCCATTCCCGGATTGCTTAGATATCTACCTAACATCCCAACAATGTATGCTATATCAGGTCGTGTACATACCTGAGCATACATCAGACTACCTACAGTCGAAGCATAAGGTGTCTTCTGCATTTCCGAAGTTTCATAATTATTATTTGGGCACTGTTTGAGACTAAACTTGTCTCCCTTAGCAACAGGGGTGTTGCCTGGTTTACAATCCTGCATGCCAAATCTTTTAAGAACCTTATCGATATAGCCCTTTTGTGACTGACCGAGAACACCTTCTGAGCGATCTTGATGTATCTGAATTCCAAATACAAAAGAGGCATCACCAAGATCTTTCATTTCAAATTTCTTTGAAAGAAATTTCTTAGTTTCATGCAATAATGTTATATCATTACAGGCAAGCAGTATGTCATCGACATATAAAATCAGAAAAATATACTTACTCCCACTGAACTTATGGTATATACAGTCATCAGCAATATTCGGTTCAAAACCAAAAGATGTAATGACTGCATGAAACTTATAATACCATTGACGGGAAGCCTGCTTGAGCCCATAGATGGATTTCTTTAATTTGCAAACCCTTTTCTTTGATTCATCCGAAATAAAGTTTTCAGGTTGCACCATATAAATTGTTTCCTCAATGTCACCATTGAGAAACGTTGTCTTAACATCCATCTGATGAAGTTCAAGATCAAAATGTGCTACTAGTGCCATTATAGTCCTGAAAGAGTCTTTCGATGAAACTAGAGAGAAAGTCTCTTTATAATCAATGCCTTCCTTTTGAGTGTAGCCTTTTGCGACAAGACGAGCTTTATACTTAATAACATTGCCCCCTGAATCCCTTTTGGTTTTAAATATCCATTTACAACCAATCGGTCTAATACCTTCGGGCAATGTAACAAGCTCCCAAACGCCGTTATCGCTCATAGACTTCATCTCATCATTCATGGCATCAATCCACTTTTGAGGGTTAGAACCCTTAATGACTTGACGGAAGTTGATTGGATCATCTTCCTCAAGTCCAATGTCACTTTCTTGTTCTTGGAGAAATACAACATAATCATCCGAAATTGCATTTCTCCTCTCTCTAGTGGATCTACTTAATGGCACTTCAGTTTCATGAGGTTGTTGAGTTTGATTTTCATTAGTAATATCAGGAACTTGAGATTTTCGAGATTGTCTTGAACTGGAGTTGTGTGATCCGTGTCAGGAATGAGAACACCCTGGCCAAGATCAACAACTTGAGGGAAAGACACATGTTCTTCCTCAAAGACAAAATCTCTAACAACTTTATCTCCCCACCCCCCAAACTCAATATCCTCAAAAAACCTAGCATTACCCGTCTCAAAAATAGTTCTAGAAGTGGGATCATAAAACTTAAACCCCCTGGATCTTTCAGAGTATCCAACAAAATAGCTACTAACCGTTTTAGCATCCAGTTTCTTTTCATTCGGCCTATAAGGCCTTGCCTCAGCTGGACAACCCCAAATGTGTAAGTGCTTAATACTGGGTTTATTTCCAGTCCAAAGTTCATATGGGGTTTTGATTGTAGCTTTAGTTGGAACTCTATTAAGAATATAAATTGCGGTTTTTAATGCTTCTCCCCAGAGTGAGTCTGGCAAAGTAGTACGACAAATCATACTTCTTACTATATCCTTAAGGGTCCGATTTCGTCTCTCAGCTACACCATTCATTGTAGGACTGCCTGGCATAGTATACTAAGGGACGACCCCACACTCATCTAGGAATTTTGCAAATGGCCCTAGACGTTGTTCACCTGAACCATCATATCTGCCATAGTATTCACCACCACGGTCAGATCTAATGGATTTAATCCTTTTGCTTAGTTGATTTTCAACTTCAGCCTTATATGATTTGAACACGTCTATGGATTGGGACTTTTAATGAATAAGATATAGGTACCCATAACGAGAGTAATCGTCTATGAATGTGATAAAGTATTGTTGACCATTCCTACAAGGAGTAGGGAATGGCCCACAAATATCCGTATGTATCAACTCTAAGACGTCCGAAGCTCTCTTAGCACCTAATCTCGTCTTGTTTGTTTGTTTACCCTTGATACACTCAACACAAATATCCGAATTTGAGGAATCAAGAGAATCAAGAATTCCATCTGACACGAGTTTCTGAATTCTTTGAATGGATATGTGACCCAAACGTTTGTGCCAGAGTGATATAGAATTCTCATTACTTAATTTTCTTTTGGTACTACTTGAACTTGTATGCAAAGTTTCATTATGTGAGGTTATTAGATCAACCAAATATAGGCTATCATATGTTGATAAAAGACCAGTACCGATAAGATTTGAATTTTGAAAGAGACTAACTTTATTGTCACCAAATGAACATGTATAACCGGATATGTCCAATTTGGGAACAGAAATTAAATTCCGTCTAAAAGATGGTACAACAAAAGTCTCATTCAAATCTAAATAAAATCCACTCTTAAACAACAGCCTAAATTTGCCAATAGCCTCAACTTGCACCTTCTTGCCGTCACCCACATAGATGTATCTTTCACCATCATTTGGTTTTCGGCAGTTCAGGCAACCATGCATAGATATACTTATGTGAGTAGTAGCAGCCGAATTACCCACCAAGTATCCTTAGGTACCGAAATTAAATTAACTTCAGAGCAAACAAGAGTAAGAGATGTACCTTTTTTCGCACGCCAAGCGTGGTACTTGGTACAATCTTTCTTCATATGATTAGTCCCCTTACAGAAAAAGCAACCTGATTCTGAAGTTTCAACCTTAGGTTCCTTATTTTGCTTTTTCTGGGGGCTTGCAACCGCAACTTCCTTACCTTTCCTCTTCTTAGTATCCTTAGAAGAGGATGCCAAATGAGCACTTTCTGTCTTATCTTGCTTTATCCTTTCCTCCTCTTGCACACAATGTGAAATGAGCTCATTAAGAGTCCATTTCTCCTTCAGGCAGTTGTAACTGACCTTAAACTAATTAAAGTGTGCAGGAAGAGATATCCAAAATAAGTACACAAGCAGTTCCTCAGGTAATTCCAGCTTGAGTGACTTAAGTTTCGAAGCAAGATGAGACATTTCCAAAATGTACTCCCTTATGTTTCCCTTGCCTTTATACCTCATGGAAACAAGTTTACTCAAAAGAGTACTTGTTTCCGCCTTTTCGTTTTGTGCAAAACGCTTTTCAAGGTTTTCAAGGAAAACTTTGGCATTACTTTCATCATTCATAGTGCCCCTGAATGATTCTGGAATTGCACGTTTCATGATCATTAGACTCATGCGATTTGAGCGTTCCCACTTCTCCATCTCCTTCTTTTCATCAGAAGAAGATGTATCCTCAAGAGAAGCAGGTTGCTCAATCCGAAGTGCAAGGTCTAGATCCATGCAACCGAGAACGATCATAATGTTCTCTTTCCATTCCTTAAAGTTTGTGCCGTTAAGCACAGGGATGCTGTTTATGTTTGCAGATATCGAAGCAGCAGAAGAGTTCACTGAAAATAGAACAAGGATAACTTAATACATGCTTACAATTACTTGAACTTTAACTTTAGTTTATAGATTCAAAATAGGCAAATCCCATTAAAAGTTGCCTAGCACAACGTTGATTTTAGTCTTTGGACAGAAAATCAACTTGTAAGTGGTACTCTTGGTGTAGTGATCAAATATTGACAATAAACTCCTGTCAATATCAAGCCTTCCTTTGGGCCGACTTAATATTCACATGGAAAACCGAATAATTGTCACATATTTATCACCACAAGCATGTTCGAATTCCTGCCAAATAACAACCTTCCTTTGGGCCGGTGTTAAACGCATGGAAGACTAACATCCACAGTCATCTTATATTTCAAGATTACTCAATCTACATAAAAGAGGTTACTTTGGCAACATAATGCTTCAATTGACTAATTTAAAATATTAGATGCTAAATCATATAGTTCCTTAAGACATATATTGAATCTTGACTGAATATATTACATGTTTGACATTTAATATCTGAATATTAATTGTTTAAATCTTATTTGGATAATAACAAAATCTGAAGCCATGATGGACTAAAAACAATTAATATTAAAATTGAATATTAATGTACAAAACATTAATAATTAAAAACTGAATATTAATTGTCATATTATAAATGTACAATTAAAATATGAAACTTAAAAGACTTAAAATGTTTCTTTTATTATAAAAAACGTTTCTTACATTATGTCCTCATTAAACAGGCAGAAAACAAAACGTTTCTGCAATTTATGGCCAGATAATCGATTATCTGAGCCTGATAATCGATTATCTGGGCCTTCTGGAATCTCAATTTTTTGCTGTAAAAACCAGATAATCGATTATTCCAGGAGAATAATCGATTATTCTACTATTCTGCTTCAAAAAATTTTGATGAACAAAATTACATAATCGATTATTCAACAGAATAATCGATTATGTGAGGCTTCTGTTTTGCAAAATTTTGGTGAACTTTTTAAAATAATCGATTATCTTCAAACAATAATCGATTATCCTACTATTCTGCCCAATGACTTAATATGATTTTCAACAAGAAACTTAAACAAGAAATCATGTTGTTCATCAACCAAAATCATGCAAATTTCAATATTTCATTTCATCTAGTGATAACAAGATATTGAAACACCAAAATTCATCAACAACATATCATTCATGAAATCATGCTATATCATGGTACTAGAATTTCATAATCAAAATTCTATCTTAATTTCAACATAAACTTTATATAACATGAATTTCATGAACTTCCAAATAATCCAAATATGAAGGAGGCTCTGATACCAATTGATAGGATTATAATATCCACTAAAATATTATAGCCTTCATATCAAATTATTTGGAATAACAACATAAGCGGAAGCGTACCACCTGAATCCATAAGTGGAAATCCTTAGTCCTTCTTGATGATTGTCCAAATGTTTGGCTTTGAAAGCTCCTTGATCCTTCTTGAAGATTGTCCTTCTTGAAGTATTGGCTTTCACAAGAATTTATCTAAGACCAAAAAAAATGGAGAATGGTTTTCCACTTGGTATGCAAGACAACAATGGTTCTCTCTCTCAAATGGGTGGAAGAAGAAGAGAATGTCTTGCATTCTTATGGGAACCATAATCCCCACTTATAACACATGAGTTATGAAACTCAAAAGTCATAAGCATGTAACCATGGTTACATATATGTAACCTTAGTTAGCCCATTATTAACTAAGGTTACCCTTTTGGGTATCTACACATTAGTCATACACTTTATATGACAATATATTGGCCCCCTTAACAATGTCCATAAGACCACCAATTTAGGCCAAACCAAAAGATAGCACATAACATATAATTAATCCATATATTGTTCATATGTATATAGATATAAGTCCATATATCTAACATTAGTATGACCTTAAAATAGTTTTTGCAGAATTAGTTTGATATCGAAAATATCACATCAAAATATAGTACAAAAATGTTTGATCGTCGTAAATTAGTACGAGTGTTAGATACAAAGTGAATACAATCTTTGTTTTCATTACATGATTAATGTGATTTTGGTTGAGTAATAAGTACTTTCTCCATTTAGTAGATAAAACCATCAATTCCTTTAACATATACTGTGAGTGTGAGGACATCGAGATGCCATTAGGTACCCACTCTAGAGGGCTGCTATTTAAAAATTAGTCAGTGTGTTCTAAATTTTAGTTTTTCAGTTTAATTTTTCGGTAAAATTATTCTGAATTGTCCTGAAGTTAAGATTTTTAGTTTAAAATTTTAGGACAAAATAGATACTGGCTAATTCTAAATAGCCTTCCTGAAAATGGCTACATGTGCACTTGCACCTATTTGCAGTATAGACAATTTCAAGGGAGCATATTGATTGATTACTTACCGTAGTAGTGTCACACACAGCTTTTATAGACACCCTAGCCTTCTTTTGAGGGTTCTGCTGCAGAAAATCTTCATCTTCATCCCCATTAATTCTTGCCATTTTTGAACTAGGGTAATTTTGTATACATGGTTCACTTATTATATGCTCCTTCTTTGATTCCTCAAAACTATTTTCTGGGCTATCATCATAATTTTTTGTAAGTTCAGTAAAATCTGGACTATATCTGCAGTTCAATCCCAGCTCAAGCCCATCAAATAATTTACTTTGCTTTTTAATATCTTTACACTCATTTTGATCATATTCCTTTTCATCTTGCTTGAACTCTCTTGAACTTCTCCCTAGGCTAAGTGAAACAAGGTCCACTTCTTCTTGCTCTATACATGTTGCAATAATATCCTTTGAATTTTGAGGTTTATGAGATATGCCTTGAAAATGCATTTGTAAGGATTGGTAATCCTGCATGATTTTAGATAGCATGGACTTTAGCCTTTCGTTTTCTTCTTTTGCTTCGTCAATCTGAGCTTTCGTTGAACTCAGCTTATCCTCCTGATAAAAACATGTACACGAGTTAGCACCAAATTAGTCATACTTGGATTCAAACTAATTTTATATATATATATATATATATATATATATATATATATATATATATATATATATTGCGTTCAAGATTTTTGTACTAAGTGTATACCTGATGGACCCTAAGAATAATTAATACAGATGAACTGTGAAATACGATGTGCTTTAGTTTTGGGGGGGGGGGGGGGGGGGGTAAAAGGACAAACATGTCATTTTGGCTCAAAATAGTACTCCACTCTTTAGTACTACTAGATCTATTATAAATTATAAATGAAACAAGTTATGACTAACTTATATATAGTTGTTTTCTTCTGGAACTGGTGACCAGTGTAGGATTGCGTATAGGTGTTCGTAACACGCAGCGGAAGACAATAACAATCTTAGGTAGATTTTTTTATTTTTAAAATTTATTTACGTGTCAAAGATTGGATCAAAGACGTACCTGGTGAAGAGATTCTCGTTTCAAAATTCTCCGATAGTGCGAAGACTCTATGCGTATCCACACCGAGACCGATCCTTGCTATCAATTTGTTGATCAATGAAACCCGCGAACAAATTGAACGAAGAATATTGTATTGAAATTTTTCTCAAAAATCTCAACTCAAATTAGAAGAACAAGAAACACTTTTCTTGCAATTGTATTTCTCTCTTGGCTTTGTATTGCACCCTTACTTTCACAAAGTAGGGTTTCTTCTCAAGAAAAATTATTATGGCACATTTTCTCCATCACCCTTTATATAGAATCACCTACAAAACCTTTTCCTATTTGGTTGAGGTAATAATTTTCCTAAGGTAAAAGTTTATTCCAAAAATAAACTAAAAAAAATTACGTTTTTTCATAAAGAAATGACTGCCGAATGGAATTTCTCATTCCAACTCCAAGTTGGATTATATGTTGATAATCCAATCAAAATTGGATTTAACTTACACGTCCTTTATGGATTTTTCAATTCCAATTCCAATTTGGTAAGAATAAGTTAATATTATATACATAAACTTTATATACCTCAATACTAATTTATTTTATATATATCACATATATATTTCAACCAAGAGATATTATTTAATTTCTATTCCAAATAGAAACTTCAATTTATTCACAATATTAATTATAATCTTTGTGCTAGCAAAGAATATAATAATATTTCATTTGGACTAATAACTAAATTTATTTGACTAATCAAATTCATTAATTTAATTATCAAATAATAAGTTAATTAATCCTTTAGCAAAGATCAGAACACTCGTTAGTGTGCGACCCCATAGGTTCAATACTAAACCGGTAGTAAATTGATCATATCAATATACTAATCAAGGGTGGCGTCTAGCAACACTCCTTAACGACCGGATAGCATGAAGTATACAATTTACTCTTAAGAACCAGTAGAAGAATAATGTAGTAATTCCTTCTGTCCTTATAGCTCTGGATCACCCTAGGATATGGTTCAACCGTCAAATCCTAATAGGCGATCAACTATGTGTCCATGTCAAATATAATCGACCATTGAATGACCTAAGAAACTCATTTCTACTTTCATTCAATTGACCTGGCCAACGTCTTAGTTTGGTCGTTTATAATTCATGACAACATGGAGCTTATACTCATTACCAAGAGTTGACAGATTCCGTCTTGATCAATCACTGATTCTACAAGTATTTAATCGTACCCAATATCCTTTCAACTATCGCCCTAGGGCCATAGGTGTCTAGTATCAAAGCACAATAAATAACTTGTCAATTACTATGACGATCTCAAGTCAAAGGAAATAGTTCATCACATTCTTCAAGAAAATATCCTATTGACAGTTTATGGTAATTCTAACCATTAGGAATTATCCAATGAGTCGGTTCAATGATCATATCTCTATATGCATCATCTATCTATGTGATTTAGTTAATGAGATCAACTAATCTTTATCCGATAAAGACGATCACATAAATATTGATCTAGCTGGATTACTAATGTCCAAATTAATAATCCTACGATCAAGAACAAATTTATATTAAATTGTAAAATACTTTGCTCTCATTATCATGATCTCTATCACAATGACAAATCTCAAAATGTAATCAAGGACCTTATCAAATTAATCAAACAATTAATGATAATGTTAAAAGAATATCAAATGCCATATATTTTATATCAAATAACGTTCACAAAACATGTTCAAGTTATCAAATATGATATTGGATCTAGGGCATATCTACTATATCCCTAACAATCTCCCACTTGCACTAGAGCCAATCGCTCTTGTACTTCATCCCCAATTTCCACTTGTGCTTGTCAAACTCCTTTGCACCAAGAGCTTTAGTGAATGGGTCTGCAGCATTTTCCTTTCCATCAACCTTTTGAATCTCGACGTCTCCACGTTCAATAATCTCTCTTATCAAGTGATACCTTCGCAGAACGTGTTTGGACTTTTGGTGTGACCTTGGTTCTTTTGCTTGAGCAATGGCTCCAGTATTGTCACACAACAATGGAACCGCACCTTCCATTGAAGGAATCACACCAAGTTCATTTAAGAACTTTTTCATCCATACAGCTTCCTTAGCAGCTTCACTAGCTGCTATATATTCTGCTTCAGTCACTGAATCAGCTATTGTAGCTTGTTTGGAACTTTTCCAACTCACTGCACCACCATTTAAGGTGAATACATAACCAGAAATAGATTTGCTATCATCCCTATCTGAAGAGAAACTTGCATCAGTATAACCTTCAAGTTTCAACTCAGAATCCCCATAGATGAGGAACTGGTCTTTAGTCCTTCTTAAGTACTTAAGAATGGTCTTCACCACCTTCCAATGTTCCTCACCAGGATTTGCCTGATATCGGCTAGTCACTCCAAGTGCATAAGCCACATCAGGACGTGTACATGTCATGGTATACATGATAGCTCCCACTGCACTAGCGTACGGGATCCTACTCATGCGTTCTCTCTCTTCAGGTGTTTTAGGACAATCCTCCCTACTGAGAGAAATTCCAGTGCCTATCGGAAGATAGCCTCTTTTGAAATTATCCATGTTATACCTCTTTAAGATAGTATCAATGTACAAACACTGGGAAAGTCCAAGCAGCTTCCTTGATCTATCTCTATAGATCTTTATTCCCAATATATAAGCTGCTTCTCCCAAGTCTTTCAAGGAAAACTGTTCAGATAGACAAATCTTGGTATTTTGCAATGCCGCTACGTCATTCCCTATGAGCAATATATCATCAACATACAACACTAAAAATACAATTGTGCTCCCACTAACCTTTTTATACACACAAGGTTCTTCGTCGCATCTAACAAAATTGAACTTTTCAATTGTTTTGTTAAATCGAATATTCCAACTTCGATAAGCTTGCTTTAAACCATAAATAGATCTTTGTAGCTTACAAATTTTATTATGATCAGACGAAGATGTGAAACCTTCAGGTTGTGTCATGTACACATCCTCTTCTAGCTCACCATTAAGGAAAGTCGTTTTCACATCCATTTTCCATATTTCAAAATCATAGTATGCTGCTATAGCAAGCAAAATCCGAACTTTGTACTGCCTCTTCATAGGTCTTAGGGTCATCATCATTATGATCAACCTCATTTGATAAATCTCCTTGTACCAATAAATTTAGTCTAGTTGGTACATGACGTTATCGTGTAGACCTTCGAAGAGGTACTTGTACAACCTGTTCACCTTGCATTGGATTTCGTTGTTGCTCAATTTTGTTTGGAACTGGTTCACTAACCTGTTCTTGAACTTCATTTAGTTCTTGAACTTCAACTGTTGAAGATGGAAATTTCCTTGGCAACTTCAAAACATCCAATAAAGGTTCTTCAACTTGGGTCTCATGATCTTCATATTGAGTTGATTCATTAGTCTCTTGATCTTCATCAAGTTCTATCTCACCGTTATGATTTCCTTCCAAAAGAAATTCTCTTTCCAAAAAGGCTGCTCCTCTTGCCACAAACACTTTATGGTCAGAAGGGTGATAGAAATAATATCCCCTTGTTTCCTTGGGACACCAAATGAATCTACACTTGTCAGATCTTGAGTCAAGTTTATCAGACTGTAGTCTCTTAACATAAGCTGGACAACCCCAAACTTTAATACGTTTAAGGTTAGGCTTACGTCCTTTCCATATCTCATATGGTGTTGTAGAGACCGACTTAGTGGGAACTTTATTAAGTAAGTATGTTGCTGCTTCCAAAGCATACCCACATAAATTTATTGGAAGATCAGTGAACCCCATCATAGATCTCACCATATCTAATAAGGTTTTATTTCTCCTTTCGGACACACCATTGTGTTGTGGTGTTCCTGGAGGTGTCCACTGTGAGAGAATCACATTATCTTTGAGATATCTGGTAAAATCTTCACTAAGATATTCTCCACCTCTATCAGACCTTAGTACTTTGATACTTTTACCAGTCTGCTTCTCAACTTCACTACGGAATCTTTTGAACATTTCAAAAGATTCAGACTTGTGTTTCATAAGATATACAAATCCATATCTTGACATATCATCAGTGAAGGTGATGAAGTAAGAATATCCACCCCTAGCTTGAATTTTCATGGGCCCACAAACATCTGTATGAATTAGTCCCAATAATTCAGAAGCTCTTTCTCCACTTCCAGTAAATGGAGATTTGGTCATTTTTCCTTTGAGACAAGATTCACAAGTTGGATATGATTCAAAATCATACTTGTTAAGGTACCCTTCCTTGTACAACTTGTTAATTCTTTTCTCTCCAATATGACCAAGCCTACAATGCCAAAGGTATGTTTGATTTACATGATCATTTCTTTTCCTCTTAAGACTTGAAACATGCATAATCGAATTAGCATTCACACTAGGTAAGACATAGACATCATGTTGGAGATAGCCATTCACATATAAATTATCACTATAATAAATAGAGCAACACCATTGCCTATATTAATGCGAAAACCACGTTTATCTAACATAGAAGCTGAAATTATGTTCGAAACAAATTTAGGAACGTAATAACAATCATCCAACATAAGTACTGTGCCCGTAGGCATAATTAAAGAAATTGATCCTACAGCTACGACCGCAACTTTTGCACCATTTCCAACATGTAGATTAATTTCTCCTTTTCTTCAATTTTCTACTTATCTGGAACCCCTGCAACATATTGCAGATGTTATAACCACTGCCAGTATCTAATACCCACAATGAAGAATTAGTAGTAGTTAAAGAAACCTTGAAAACATTTTTCATTAAAGTCTTACCTTGTTTCTTGCCCTTTAAAGTTGCAAGATACTCTTTGCAATTCCTCTTCCAATGTCCTAATTTCTTACAATGGAAATATGCAGCATCAGATTGGTCAGCTTTGCCTTCTTTGCCTTTGGGTTTGGTCACACCACCCTTAGGCGCAGTAGGCTTTTTCTTGGGTTTGCTTTTACCCTTACCCTTCTTCTTAGAAGAGTTCCCAACCAACATGATAGTTCTTTTCTTCTTCTCAGATGCAAGTTGATTCTCATAATCAATTAACATGTTAAGCATCTCATGAAGATCACAATCCATTTTATTCATATTAAAATTAATAACAAATTGTGAAAAGGATTCTGGTAGTGACTGCAAGATCAATTCTTGAGAAAGCTCTTTACCCAGTTTGCACCCCAACTTCTCAAGTTCTTCAATAAGATCAATCATATGATTGACATAGGGTCCAACTGGTGAGTTTCCAGTCAATTTGGATCCAAATAAAGCCTTAGATAGTTGGTATCTAGCTGTCCTGCTTTGTGTACCAAACATCTTCTTAAGATGTTCAATAATTGCAGTTGGATCCATATCCTGATGTTTCCTCTGCAGTTCAGAATTCATAGAAGCGAGAAAGATGCATTTGGTAGTAAGACATTCTTCCAAGTATTTCTGATAAATCTTGGTAGCGTCATCATCATTTACATCTGAGACTTCCTTGGCGGGCTTATCGATCACATCAATAAGCTTTTCATGCATGAGAACAATTCTCAAATTTCTGTACCAATCATCAAAGTTTGGTCCTACCAACTTGTTGGTCTCAAGTATTCCACGCAATGATATAGCAGACATATTGAGAAATCTAATATATAGAAAAGAAAAAGCAGTAATATAAGAACATATTTGCATATATCATAAAGACATGGACTTTTATCTAAATGATATTTCCACTAATTATTTTAAACTATTTACCCTCATTATAGTTTACGAAATCTTTATTTCTTTTAGTGGAGTAAAGGAATCCTTTAACAATATGTATGAGCCCCTTGGTAATCAAGTTGTTTCTCACTTATATTTTAAAGGTAGGTACTCTTACCAATTGTATCCCCATACAATTTCCTTAAATAGCTCTACGTCAAATAGTCCCCTGGTAGTCAGGTCGTTCCTATTGGCATAGTTGAGTTCAACCATCATGATTGCAAAGAACTTATTAAATTTTATACTTCCCCGGGTAGTCCAGGCGTTTAGTGTAAAATTAAATAATTCTTTCAATCCATACATCTAATGCAATAAATAATTTTAACATATTCTCGAACTATAAGTCTCCTGGTAGTCAAGCCGCTCCTTATAAACAAGAAGTAAGTAAAATTAATTACCTTGATGGATAGCTTTATAATAAAATATCTTATATTTTATTATTTAAGAACTCAAATTTTTTAATAAGAGAGAATTGTCACAAAAACTATTTTTAATAACACGAAGATCGAATCTTTTATAGCATGTGAATTTAGTTCAATTGTTTACATGCTTAGCCCTAAATTAATTTACATCACATGTAATAAATAATTCAAAATTATGTAATGAGCAAGCACATGACATAAAACAAAATTCAACATCCCCTAACATATTTATCTTATATATCACATAAAAAGAATTCATGCTAGAATATTATTATTAATTAACATCTCATGAACTAATAACAATTAAATTAATAATAGAATCATGTAACCTATTATAGATTCCCGTTGTATCTAATACAAAATTTCAAATTCTAGTTATGAACGATATCAATAGTCATATGAATGCATATTTTATCCACAATAAAATAATATTATCATTCAAACAATTTGACTATTGCACAAGGCACATCTATTATGGTTTGAACTCTTCAAATATAATATTAAAATATTTCGTAATAAATTTTAGACACAATAAACCACGGCTCTGATACCACTGTGAGATTGCGTATAGGTGTTCGTAACACGCAGCGGAAGACAATAACAATCCTAGGCAGATTTTTTCATGTTTAAAATTTATTTACGTGTCAAAGATCGGATCAAAGACGTACCTGGTGAAGAGATTCTCGTTTCAAAATTCTTCGATAGTGCGAAGACTCTATGCGTATCCACACCGAGACTGATCCTTGCTATCAACTTGTTGATCAATGAAACCCGCGAACAAATTGAACGAAGAATATTGTGTTGAAATTTTTCTCAAAAATCTCAACTCAAATTAGAAGAACAAGAAACACTTTTCTTGCAATTGTATTTCTCTCTTGGCTTTGTATTCCACCCTTACTTTCACAAAGTAGGGTTTCATCTCAAGAAAAATTATTATGGCACATCTTCTCCATCACCCTTTATATAGAATCACCTACAAAACCTTTTCCTATTTGGTTGAGGTAATAATTTTCCTAGGGTAAAAGTTTATTCCAAAAATAAACTAAAAAAAATTACGTTTTTTCGTAAAAAAAATGACTGCCGAATGGAATTTCTCATTCCAACTCCAAGTTGGATTATATGTTGATAATCCAATCAAAATTGTATTTAACTTACACGTCCTTTATGGATTTTTCAATTCCAATTCCAACTTGGTAAGAATAAGTTAATATTATATACATAAACTTTATATACATCAATACTAATTTATTTTATATATATCACATATATATTTCAACCAAGAGATATTATTTAATTTCTATTCCAAATAGAAACTTCAATTTATTCACAATATTAATTATAATCTTTGTGCTAGCAAAGAATATAATAATATTTCATTTGGACTAATAACTAAATTTATTTGACTAATCAAATTCTTTAATTTAATTATCAAATAATAAGTTAATTAATCCTTTAGCAAAGATCAGAACACTCGTTAGTGTGCGATCCCATAGGTTCAATACTAAACCGGTAGTAAATTGATCATATCAATATACTAATCAAGGATGGCGTCTAGCAACACTCCTTAACGACCGGATAGCATGAAGTATACAATTTACTCTCAAGAACCAGTAGAAGAATAATGTAGTAATTCCTTCTGTCCTTATAGCTCTGGATCACCCTAGGATATGGTTCAACTGTCAAATCCTAATAGGCGATCAACTATGTGTTCATGTCAAATATAATCGACCATTGAATGACCTAAGAAACTCATTTCTTCTTTCATTCAATTGCCCTGGCCAAGGTTTTAGTTTGGTCGTTTATAATTCATGACAACATGGAGCTTATACTCATTACCAAGAGTTGACAGATTCCGTCTTGATCAATCACTGATTCTACAAGTGTTTAATCGTACCCAATATCCTTTCAACTACCGCCCTGGGGCCATAGGTGTCTAGTATCAAAGCACAATAAATAACTTGTCAATTACTATGACGATCACAAGTCAAAGGAAATAGTTACATCACATTCTTCAAGAAAATATCCTATTGACAGTTTATGGTAATTCTAACCATTAGGAATTATCCAATGAGTCGGTTCAATGATCATATCTCTATATGCATCACCTATCTATGTGATTTAGTTAATGAGATCAACTAATCTTTATCCGATAAAGACGATCACATAAATATTGATCTAGCTGGATTACTAGTGTCCAAATTAATAATCCTACGATCAAGAACAAATTTATATTAAATTGTAAAAGACTTTGCTCTCATTATCATGATCTCTATCACAATGACAAATCTCAAAATTTAATCAAGGACCTTATCAAATTAATCAAACAATTAATGATAATGATAAAAGAATATCAATGCCATATATTTTATATCAAATAACGTTCACAAAACATGTTCAAGTTATCAAATATGATATTGGATCTAGGACATATCTACTATATCCCTAACAACCAGTCCAAGTTGACTAAAGTTTCTCTCAAGAATAATACAAAGTCACCACCACATGCTGTAATCTCAATATTAAATAATATAAGTCTGACCGATGACTACTGAACAATTCACTAGTTTGCACATAATTCCAGGCAAATTGCTCATCTTTTTTATTAGAAAAAAGAAAAAAGAAAGAAAAGGAACTCTCCTTTAGCTATATCTTTCTCTTTCTCGTCCCTTTTGTCTCTTTTTCATTATCCCTAAGCATTTGGATCAGCATTTATATATGTGAAATATAGAATATTCACCAAGGATTTTTAAAAGAAAATTACTTCCACTAGTTCCTGATATATTTGTATATGTAAATACAGAGGTATATTCGTGTATATATAGAGATATATAATATATTCACCAAGGATTTTTAACAGAAAATTACTTCCTCCCTATGAACGTGACTTCCTAATTAAGATGAATTGATCGAAGATCTTCAAGTATGAAATCTTAAAATAAAAAACATGCATGTCGATAATTTATACAGCTCCATTAGATTGTATCTTCAAAGAAAAATAATGAAATCCTGCAACTTATTCATATTAACAAATGATGGATAACGATCAAAAATTAAATATTATGGTGGTCCATGGCAGCAGAAGAAGAAGATTGAATATAAAAAGATGATCATATAACAAGAATCAAAAGATGATTGAAATTTATGAAACAAAAAGCTCTTAAAATTATGTGAAGAGTTTACGTTACGTAGATTGTTAGTGAAATAAATTTTTATAGTAGACAACTTGTATTTCGTCAAAATAGAGGTTTAACTATAGGTATTCTTTGTAGAGAGTTTTGGAGAAGTGAGTTTCTTGTATTGCTCACCAAAGTATATATAGAGTACAGAGAAATCAAGACCTACCAACTATAGGATTGTACAATAATGAAGGAAAATCAAAACCTACCAACTATAGGATTGTGCAATTAATGAGAGAATATTCTACCAATAATAAAAAGATACACAAAAAGTATTTACAATATTTCCTAATACGCCCCCTCAAGATGGAGGGCCGGAGGACACGCTAATCTTGGACATCAGCAGAAGAAGCCGAGGACGAGATAAGTGCTTGGTGAGAGCATCAGCAAGCTGATCAACAGAGGATACGTGAGCAACACGAAGGGACCCATTCTGGACCAATTGACGAACAAAGTGATAATCAATGGAGATGTGTTTCATGCGAGAATGAAACACAGGGTTGGCACAGAGATAAGTGGCGCCAATGTTGTCACTGTAAATGACAGGAGCAGCCGGAAGAGGGACATGAAGCTCGCGCAGCAGGGAATGAAGCCAACGTACTTCAGCGGCAGCAGAAGCAATGGCACGATACTCAGCCTCAGTAGATGATCGTGCAACGGAACGCTGCTTTTTGGAGCTCCATGAAATAGGATTTGGCCCTAGAAAAACAACATAGGCACCTGTTGAGGAGCGGTCATCACAGTTTCCACCCCAATCAGCATCAGAGAAACAATGCAGAGATATAGCAGATGAAGGACGCAGCCAGACGCCAAAGTCACGCGTCCCATTCAGATACCGGAATAGGCGCTTAACTGCACCCCAATGAGTGACAGTAGGAGCATGCATGAACTGTGAGAGTTTATTCACAGCAAAGGAGATATCAGGACGAGTGAAGGAGAGATACTGGAGGCCCCCAAGGGCCTGTCGATTGGTGGATGCGTCGGCAGGGGCCGAGCCGTCGGCCAGATAAAGGCGAGTTGACGCCGCTGTTGGCTTCTGAACAGGATTTGACTCCAGCATATTATGACGAGTCAAAAGATCAACAACATATTTACGCTGAGAAAGAAAACACCCCTTGGAGCTGCGCAGAACTTCAACACCAAGAAAGTAGCTTAGATCACCCATGTCTTTAAGAGAAAACTGAGACCCAAGAGAGTCAATCACACGGTTCAAGAAAGCAGAATCATTACCAGTCAATATGAGATCATCAACATACACCAAAAAATAGGCCGTAATACCAGAGTGCTGAAAGACGAAGAGCGAAGTGTCATAGGTAGTGTTGACGAAACCCATGGTCAGAAGGCTTTGGCGGAGCGCACTGTACCATGCCCGGGCTACCTGTTTGAGACCATAAATAGCTTTCTGTAACTTACAGACATAAGATGGATAGGCTTTGTCAACAAAGCCCGGTGGTTGTGCCATATAAACATCCTCTGTAAGCCTCCCGTGGAGAAAGACATTGTTCACATCCATTTGACGAAGAGGCCAGCCCTTGGATACAGCTATACTAAGAACCAAACGCACAGTTGCCGGCTTAACAACCGGACTGAAAGTCTCCTGAAAATCCACACCTGGACGCTGATGAAAGCCCTTTGCAACAAGCTGGGCTTTGAACTTATCCACAGTGCCGTCAGGCTTGCGTTTAATGCGATAAACCCACTTGCAACCCACAACATTCTGCGAGGAATCAGGCTGGACAAGATCCCAAGTGTCATTCCGTAGCAGAGCATCAAACTCTGATGACATAGCAGCGCGCCAGCGCTCATCAGACATAGCACTGGACAGGGTCTGAGGTTCAGTAACAGCAGTAGAGGTGACAGCAGACATACCAAACTTCTTGTTGGGCATAAAGATGTTATTTTTGCTGCGTGTCTGCATATGATGACCACCCTGAGAGGATGCAGGTGGCGGCATAATGGGTGTAGCGGCGGCAGGGGCCGCTGGCGGTGCCGGAAGGGGCGCTGGTGGCACGGGCGGTGGCGCCGGGAGTGCGTCCGGTGAAGGATCGCTGGTGGGAGCAACGGCAGGTACTGGTTGCGGCAGCGGAATGACTTCTAGGGAGACCGGAATGGGTACAGGGGGAGACTGGGGGTTAGACATTTTGGAGAACGGGAAAACATCTTCATGGAAGGTGACATGACACGAGACGAAGATTTTAGACGTTGAGGGATCAAAGCAGAGATAGGCGCTTTGAGTAGTAGAGTAGCCGAAGAGGACACAGGCACGAGATCTGGGTTCCATTTTGTGTGAGGTGTAGGGCCGAAGCCAAGGGAAGCATTGACAGCCGAAGACACGTAATTTGGCAAGGTTGGGGCGTTTCTGGAAGAGATACTCAAAGGAGGAGCGCATCGAGAGATTTGTCTTGGGAAGACGATTAATGAGGTAGACTGCTGTAGCAAAGGCATAAGGCCAGTAAATGAGAGGTATAGAGGCATGATGAAGGAGAGTGACCAGTATCGACAATATGATGGTGACGGTGTTCAGCATAGCCATTGTGCTGAGGAGTATGAGGAGGTGACGTAAGAGGAGAGATGCCATGAGAGGCAAGAAAAGAGCATAAAGCGAGAAATTCACCCCCATTGTCAGTATACAGAGTAATGATTTTAGCAGAGAAATATTTCTCTGCAATGGATTTAAAAATGGGGAAGGTTTGTGAGACATCAGATTTACGGCGTAAAAGAAAAAACCAAACATACTTAGAGAAATGATCAACAAAGATGACATAATATTTAAACCCTTCATTAGAAATAATCGGAGAGATCCATACATCAGAGAAAATAAGCTCCAGGGGAGCAGTAGAAGACAGACTTGACTCAAAAAAGGTAACTTATGACACTTATGAAATTTGCAAGATACAAAGGCAAGATCAGACACATTACTGGACGCTATACTGCTAGACGATACTAAATGACGCAGGGTTTTAGCTGACGGGTGACCAAACCAAGAATGCCACAATAACGCAGAGAGCTTTTGTGCCGTGAGGGCAGATGGGAGACTGGGAGCCGCCGGCCAGTAGTAGGTGTTTCCCCTAAGTGGGCCGCGAACGAGCGTTGCCCACGTGCGACGTTCCTTCACCTGAAAATCAGTATCAGAAAGAACAACGTTAACATTATTGTGACGACATAATTGGGCAACAGAGATCAAATTTTTACGCATATGTGGAACACAGAGAGTCCCAGGTAATAAAAGAGAGGAATGACCATTAAGTTGTCCAGTATGAGTAATTGTCAAACCTTCACCGTTACCAATAACCACATTGTCGAAGCCAGTGTAAGGACTGTGAAGAGACATGTTGGCAAGATCAGAGGTTATGTGATGAGAGGCACCAGAGTCCAGGATCCAATCGGATGCAGAGGGAATCGTCGGAGAGTGATGGGCTGTGTGAGCAGCTGGATAGGGCGGCGAAACATATGCTGGCCGCAGCAATGCTCCACCGTAAGGGGGCTGGTTGGCGCCGGACGGGATAGGATGGGCAGCGGCGTGCGGAGTGGCCAAATTCACTGCAGAGTTGGCACTTTCCATTGTACCCGCGAGACTGACCATTGCTGGAGTAACCACCGCGACCGGATACTGACCCGCGACTGATGCGGCCGCGCCCGCGGGTGACGGACTGGCTGCTGTCCGCCGACGAAGGCAGCCGAGGAGCCCAGTCGGATGTGACGGAGGTGGCCGGCACACGAGCAGCAATCTGAGCCTCCATGCTTAACAGCTTGTCATGTAATTCAGCAAAAGAGATGGGAGACTCACGGGCTTGGATGGCATGAGAGAGTTCCATATACGGGTCATCAAGACCATTTAGAACCTTTATGACAAGATCCTCATAATCAACGGTAACACCCAGGAGAGATAATTCATCCACAATCACGCGAATACCGTGCATAAAGTCAGTAATAGATTTAGAACCTTTTACCGGATTGTGGAGCTGCTGTTTGAGAGCCATGATACGACCACGAGAACCGGTGCCGTACGTGCGCGCGAGGATGTCCCGGGCCTCTTTAGAGGTTTCCGCAGCGGCAATGAAGGAGATGATCGTCGGTGTGATCGACGAGATGATGGCACTGAGAATAAGGTTGTCCTGGCGAATCCAGTAAGGATATACTGGATTGGGGGAAGTCACGTCGTTGTCGACGATAGTGGCCGGTGGGCATGGCTTTGATCCGTCCAAGAAGCCGAGGAGATCGTAACCCGTAAGGAGGGTTCGAAATTGAAATTTCCACGCCAGGTAATTAGTGTAGTCCAATTTGAGTGGGATTTGAGCCGATGCATTTATGGCAATCGGCTGGAGAGGCGCGGTTGACGTCGTGGCAGCCATGAGCGCGAGGCAAGGAGAGGAGGCACTGAACGACGTCGAGAAAAGGAGGGCTGCCGATTAGTGCAGCGGTGGCGGCGACGGGCTCTGATGAGAGGAGCTACGGCGGCGGCGGGTAGTATGTATTTAGGGTTTGATTGGCGATAAGCCACTGGCGTATGATACCATGTAGAGAGTTTTGGAGAAGTGAGTTTCTTGTACTGCTCACCAAAGTATATATAGAGTACAGAGAAATCAAAACCTACCAACTATAGGATTGTACAATTAATGAGAGAATATTCTACCAATAATAAAAAGATACACAAAAGATATTTACAATATTTCCTAATATTCTTTAGGTAACATAAGCCTATTTGGTGTCCCAGTTCCGAACCGGGACCGGACCGGGACCGCGTGCCTGGCGAGCCTATCGGTTCTGCTGAGCCGATTCCGGCGGTCCCGGTTCTACCGGTCCTAAATACCCGTGCCAGGCTGGTCCCTTACGTCGAACCGTTAGGACCGGGATTGCCAGACCCGGGATCGGCTGGCGGGCCTGGACCGGTTCTGGCAGGCCTGAGCCGGTTCTGGAGGGTCCAACGGCTATTTTTTAAAAAAGAAATTTTTCTTTTTTTTTTAAATTCAGTAACGGCTCTTTGCAAAAAGTAGCCGTTTGAAAGTTTGAAAAATAGCCATTTGGCCCCCAAACTTTATATAATTACACTTTTTCTCATTTCTCAACTATAAATACCCCCTCATTCTTTCATTTTTATTCACCAATTCATCAATATCTCTTAAGCGCTCTTTCAATCTTTCTAGTACAAGTGCTAAATTTATTGTTGAAAAATCGTGAAAAATTGTGAAGTTGTTGAATTGACGTTTTCAAGTGTTCAAGTTCAACGATTTTCAATTTTCAAGAAGTTGTTCGGCAATCCGGTGAACTCGTTTCAACTCTTACGTGCTAATAATATATTATTGTGTTTTTAGTTTGCATAATTCTAATTAGTATGGCATTTTCTTTGAAATTGTATTACGATCCAAATAAGGATCGTGAAGAATTAGCGAAAATGATTACTGTTATGTGCTTGCCTTATACTTTTGCTTCTAATCCTAATTGGATTCATTATATTAGAAGAGTCTTTAATCCTACTTATAAAGGTTGGCCTCGCGCAACAGTTAAGGCCAATATTTATAAATTCAAGCATGAATATGAACAATATTTGCGCTATTTATTTACTCATATACCTAATCGTATTTCTATTACAACTGATATTGGTAGAAGTAATAATGACTGTGATTATCTAACTGTAACAAGTCACTGGATAGATGAAGACTGGACAATGCAAAAACGCATAATTGCATATAGAACAATTAATTCACGGCACACGGGTAGGTTTATAGCGATATATGTAGATATTTTTGCTTTAGTGATAAAATAATGGCAATTTCTATGGATAATACTTCTACCAACACTAGTGCAATAGGCATGCTAACACAAACCCTTAATCCTGCATTTAGTAATATTTTCCATGTTAGATGTATTTGTCATATTTATCATTTAACTGTTGGTGATGGTATGCGAATATTAAACATAGAAATTGAAAAGGTGAGAATGGCTCTTAATTGGCTATTTTATTCAAACCGTAGAACTAGACTTAGAGAATATTTTAAAAAATGTGACGAATATGGCCTTAGAGAAAGAAAGGTTCCTAAACCTTGTCCGACTAGGTGGAATTACATGTACGAAAGTTTAGTAGTAGCGTATGAATATGGAAACCCAATTAATGCTACGTTTAATTCTCGGGTAGGTGGTGAGGATGATGATGAAATGCTAACTACCCAAGATTGGACTAATGTTAAAATTCTTTTAGATTTTTTAGAACATTTTCAAGTGGCTACAAATGCTTTTTCTGGACAATATTATCCGACTATTTCTAACTGTTTAGTTTATATTGCCGCACTAGCTCATTTGTTTGTTGAATTTAGCGAGGGTGGGGATATTTATGAACTTGCAATAAATGAAATGAAACAAAATTTTAAAAAATATTTTTTTCCAATCCCTCCTATTTTTGGTGTAGCTGCTATGTTAAATCCAACAATGAAATTAGGAGGTCCTCACTTTTGGTATTCTAATATTTATAAAGCTTTAGATCTTTCAGAAGACGAAATTGCTAAACTAGCTGATGCGAAAGCATCAATTAAAATTAATGCTCAAACTGTTTATAATGCTTATAAACAAGCGTTAGAGCATGCTAGGCCAAATATTCCAACCCCTACTTCGTCTACATCACAATCGTCTAAAGAGTTGCTGGCTTAACAGCTCTTAAATCGTGGACGGAGTTCAGGGGTTCTCAAGGTGATAATTTTGATGAAATTTCCCATCTAAATGAGCTTCAAGTTTACTTGTCACATGGACTAGCAAAAGAGAATTCAGACGGCTCTTTCGACCTTTTGGAATGGTGGAATTCAAGGGAAAAGCATTTTCCCGTTCTTGCAAGGATGACTCGGGATGTTCTGTCAATTCAAGCGTCAACTGTTGCATCGGAGAGCGCTTTCAGTCAAGCAAGACTACAAATCGGTGATCACAGAGCGTTGATGCGGGAGAGCTTGGAAAAAGCAGTGCTTTTTAGAGATTGGATCCGCGCAGAAAGAAGGAACTTTGGCATAGCAGAATCACAACCGGCAATAGATGAGGCATATGAAGAAATAATAGCAGAACTTGCTGAGAAAGCGACTTCACCCGGAAGTGATGATGAACAAGCTTCATTTCCACCACCGCCAACACAACCTCCTCCCAACCTTGACGGATTTATAAGATTTGTTAGAATACAACATAAATTATGATGTAACTTGTACATTGGCACGTCTTCTTTTAGTTTTTTTCCCTTGTAATGGTGGTATTAGTACCTTGTTGTGCTCATTCCATTTGGGGAAGGAAGACTACGAAAGATATGCCATTTTGGTCAATAAATATGCTCTTTATCATATCCTTGAATATCTTTTTTCTCAATATTTCTTTGTCTTTACTTCGATATCAATCCTTGAATATTTATATAACATACAATATATAACATACAACACAATATACTAATTACAACATTCTTTTATATACATTATATACAATATATACTACTTACTATAACACACTATATACATAATATACAATATATACTAATAACTACAACACAATATTATACATAACATACAATATATTCTAATTACTAATTTACTACAACACATTATATACATAACATATATCCATATATACATAACATACAATATATACTAATTACTACAACACAATATATACATAATATACAATATATACTAATTACTACAACACAATATATACTATACTAATAACTTAGTACACCATATAAAATATATTTTACTCTATACTAATGACTACTATACAAGATATTGACTTAATAAAAAAAAAACCCCGTCAGGCCCATTAGGCCCGTCAGACCCGGGCAACCAGGCCCAGGACCGCATGGTGCTTAGGTCCGTCACGGGCCCGTCCCAACCTGGAGGACCGCCAGACCCGCCAGGCACGCCTGGCCCGGCACGCCAGAACCGGGACCGTGAGACCCGATCATTCAGACACAAATAGGCCCAGAACCGGGCCACTTTACAGCCTTAAGGTAACTTGATAGTTTAAATAATTCTTTATACTGATATTGTATATAATTTAAACTCTAACACAAATCTTATAATTCTTACCTTGATCTTGGTAGTAGTAGAATCCACTGCGCTATCTTTCCTTTGCATGGTTTAATTTCCTTCTCTTTAAGCTACTCTTAGCATATGCAGACTTTCTTCTCTTTAGAGAACTCTTCTTATAGGACAGCCACCAAATCTTAAAAATATTTTTTTCTTAAAACAGGTAGAGACGACAAAAATAAAAGTATAAATTAGAGTTATTACATTGGCTTGTTATTCACCCCCTAAATAAAAATGTCAACTAGTCAACTAACCACGTTTTTTCAACTTTGTTTTTTTTTTTTTTATCATTTTCTATTTCATCCATGCAACTAATTCAAATGGCAGATTGATATATTCTAATTTTTATTCTAATTTCAACGCTTTGAAAAGAGACAAGAGAGAAAATTAGATTTGCCGCCATCCTGCTTGGTTTCAATACAATCATTCTTAATGGAAAGATTCGTACGCCAAATGAACGTCACTTCATTAATTTCCGTCAAAACTAATTAGCCCCTCTTCTTGACTACAATGGAGTCTCTCATATATACCACCCCTATGTGTTATGTGTTTTGTCCCATTTTTTTATTATGTTTGGTTTTCTATCTCTCGAGGAAATGATAATATTTTTATTATAATTGAATTTTTGTTCTTGTAAAAGAAATTTATAAATATTTTATATTTGGTTAGTCCCTTTGTAAGAAAATATTTGGACTTCTATAAATTAAGGATCCCTCTTTCTTATTCAGTAGCATCTACAATGTAGCCATATGGCATATGAGAATCATGTTTAAGGGGAGAACTTTACGGAACACGTGTTAGTATGTCACTTGTATTTGCTTCTATGTGAGGTTGTTCTCTCGATATTTTGTACTTTATTTCATATAGTAGATTGTTCATCTAAATCGTGGACATAGGTTAAGAACCACGTTAAATGTTTGTGTGTCTTTTAGTATATTACTCTTTTGTTGTCTGATTTATTGCCATTGAGCGTTTGCTTTGCTAGCTTCCTCATGACACTCGATTATTTTGGTCCTAACATTGTATTGGTCGGGTGGAAATAATTTTTCATGAAAACGTATCATTTCTACTAGCAAAATCATGAAATGAGAGAATAAAAATGTGACGACCGAAAGGACCATCACATATTTTCTTGCTTATTCTGTGCTTCCGATGCCTTGAAAACCTTATTTAGGATTGCCTCGATTTATGTGCGCATTTCAGACGCTTAGCCGGAAAGCTTAAAGATGAATTCTTTGAGAGAAATGCTAAATTTTGATATTAAATTGAGTAAAATTGACTTCGGTCAACATTTTGGGTAAACGGACTCGGACACGTAATTTTATGTCTGGAGGGTCCGCAGGAAATGGGACTTGGGCGTATGCCAGGAATCGAATTTTGAGGTCCCAAGACCGAGAAATAAATTTTTGTGTGAAATTATTTTCTGGAAATAATTAAGGAAATTAGAAATGAAATTTGATTAAAAGACTATGGTATCAGGCCCGTATTTTGGTTCCGGCGCCCGATGCAAGTCTTATATATGGTTTAAGCGCTTTCTGTAAAGTTTGGTTGAAAACAGATGTCCTTTGACGTGTTTCGGACTTAAAATGGAAATTTGATGTTTTACGAAAATTTGGAAGGAATCATGAGCTTTGAGGCTTGATTCGATGTATATGATGTGATACTAGCGATTTAATCGCATGGATAAGTCCGTAAGATGATTTTGAGGTGTTGTGTATGTTGTTTTGGAGCCCCGGGGGCTCGGGGGAGTTTAGAGTAGGTTCCGGGACGCCTTAGGCTTAAATGACCGGGTGTTGCAGGTTCAGGAAATATGTTGCAAACTCTGAACCCTCCAGTGCGGTCCGCATGAAAATGTGTGTGGGCGCGGAGGGGCCAGCGCGGCTGCGGTCGCCTTTGTGCGGTCCATTGTGGGTGTTGTGCAGCCACGGTCGGCTTTGCTGTCCGCACAGGGCTAAGATCCGCAGGCCTTTAGGTCTTCAGGTAGGCTAGCGTGGCCGTGATCCTTTTTGCGTGGTGCGCGCTGGGAGTCTTCAGAGGTGTAAATACATAGGAATCTCAGTTATTTTTTACTTTTCAAAAATCCAAAACATAAGGGGCGATTTCCCAAACGATTATTCTTCTTCAAAACGATTGGTAAGTAATTTCTAACCTATTTTCTTCACACCTTGGCATCTTTTAACATAATTTATACTTCAAATCAAAGATTTTAATGGAGAAATTTGGGTATGTTGGGTAGAACTTAGGTTTTTAAAAATTTAAGGATTTGGACCTCAATTTGAGGTCCGATTTTAAAATAAATAATAGATATGGATTCGTGGGGGAATGGGTAACCGAGTTTTGGTTCTAACCTCGGTTTTTGACCATGCCGGCCTGGGGTATTTTTTGAATTTTTGAGCAAAACTTTTGGAAATCCATTTTTATGCATTCAAATTGATTCACTTAGCAATTGTTGATGTATTTAAGTAATTTCTGACTATATTCGAGCGGATTGGTGGTGGAATCGAGGGTTAAAGTTATACTTGAGGCTTGAGTGAGTTCAAAACATTAAGGTAAGTGTTCGGTTTAACCCTAGCTTGAGGGATTAGGAGTTGAGTTATTTTTGCTACGTGTTTGTGTTGTGTATGACGTATGGGCATGGTAACGAGTATCCATATGTTGGTGTCGAGCATGACCGTGGGTTTTAAATTGATAGTTGTGAATTCTTAATTGATCCTATAAAAGCCTTGATTGATGATCCTTGATACTGAGTATTGGTTTTAACTGTGCCGAGTAGAAATTGAATAAAATTAGTTATGGCTGACTCTCCCTTGCTGGGACATTTGAATTATTTTTATTGCATTCCCTTGTCGGGAAGTTATTACATTGTCTTATTCCCTTTCGGGGATTATTTTGTGTATTGTGTTAGAAGTAATGGGATTGGTTGGTACGCCTACCACAAGATATTGATTGAAATGGAATCGGGTGGTACGCCTACCACAAAATATTGATGTAATGGGATCGGATGGTATGCCTACCACAAGATATTCATGAAATGGGATCGGGTGGTACGCCTACCACAAGATATTGATTGAAATAGGAGCGGGTGGTACGCCTACCACGAGATATTGATTGAAATGGGATCGTATGGTACGCCTACCAAGAGATATTGATTGAAATGGGATCGGATGGTACGCCTACCACAAGATATTGATGAAATGGTATCGGATGGTACACCTAACACAAGATATTGATGAAATGGGATCGGGTGGTACGCCTACCATAAGATATTGATGAAATGAGATTAGGTGGTACACGTACCACAAAATATTGATTGAAATAGGAACGGATGGTACGCCTACCACAAGATATTGATTAAAATGGGAGCAAGTTGTACGCCTACCACAAGTTATGATGAAATGGGATCGGGTAGTACGCCTACCACAAGATATTGATGAAATGGGATCGGGTGGTAAGCCTACCACAAGATACTGATTGAAATAGGAGCGGGTGGTACGCCTACCACAAGTTATGATAAAATGGGATCGAGTGGTACGCCTACCACGAGAAATTGAGAAATGGGATCAGGTTGCACGCCTGCAATGAGATGAGTATTTAAAGTGAAAGTTGTTTTATCTATTCTGTTTTGTGTTAGGAGCTTTATAGTTGGTTTCTTTGTCAGTTCTGAGAATGTTGTTCATTTTTGCTATCCCTAGAGCATGTTTTCCCTCCCTAGTTTTACTTGTTTATTTCATGTTGTTCCTTTCGCGATATATTATATAATTGCACTAGTTTATTTGGAGTCTGGTCTTAGCCTCGTCACTACTTCGCCAGGGGTGGCCAGACACTTACCAGCAGATGGGGTTGGTTGTACTGATGCTACACTCTGCACTTATGTGCAGATATTGGAGCAGCTTTTGAGTAGCAGCAGTAGCCTGGGAGCGAGCCTTCAGTCCAGTGAGACACCGAGATAGCCTTGCAGGCGTCCACAGGCATCGGCGTCTCCTCTATCTTTATTTCAGTCTGTATCTCATGTATTTTGAGACAAATAGTTTACACTTTCTTTCAGACGTTGTATTTAGTGAATCTTAGTAGGTCGTGGATAATGTGACACCAGATTTTGGGTAGAGGCTATGTTGAACTTCCGTATTGTTATTCGTTTTCATTAATATTAAGTCTTCCGCTTGTTTAGTTAAATCGGTTGTTTTTATCTTATTGTTGATAAATATTAAAAAGGATTATGTGGTAAAGGAGTTGTAATTAATATTTAGCTTGCGTAGCTCCCATTAGTAGGCACAACCATGATCCCCGAAGGTTGGGAAATTCGGGTCGTGACAAGTTGGTATCAGAGCACTAGGCTTCATAGGTCTCACAACTCACGGACAAACTTAGTAGAGTTTTAGAGATTGGTACGGAGACGTCTGTATTTATCCCCCATAGGCTACAGAGTTAGGAAAACTTCACATTTGTTCTTTCTTGTCGTGAGGTTCTGTTTCTCAAATACTGATTATCTATCTACTTTGTTCTTTCGAGATGGCAAGAACACACGCTTCCTCATCTTTTGATCAGCAGTCCGAGCCCCAGGCAGCTCCCACTAGGGGCAAAGGGTGAGGCCGAGGCCGTGCTAGAGGTCGAGGTTCGGGCAGAGCACAGCCCCGAGCAATAGCACCAGTGGCGGAGCCCCAGGTTAATTTCGATGAGGATGTTCTGGCCCCAGCTCCACTAGTTCCGGAGGGGCCCAGACTCATGATACTCATACTCTGGAGCAGATAGCTCCCCAGGTTTAGATTCCAGTAGTTCAGCCAGCTATGGAAGTTCAGCCGAGAATGGTTGTTCATGCCGACAATGGAGCGACTATGTCCGCAGATGCTTTGTGGAGGTTGGATAGGTTCACTAAGCTCTTCACTACTACCTTCAGCGGCTTACCCACCGATGACCCTCAAGATTATTTGGACAGCTGCCACGAGGTTCTTTGGAACATGGGTATTGTTGAGTCCAATGGAGTTGATTTTGCTGCATATCGCATATCTGGATCTGCCAAGACTTGGTGGAGGGATTTTTGTTTAGCTAGACTAGCAGGGTCTCTAGCCTTGACCTGGGAGCAGTTCATATACACATTTTCCGGAGAAGTTTCTCCCTATCACACAGCATGAGGCCTATCGAAGGCAGTTTGAGCGTCTCCATAAGGGGTCCATGTCAGTCACCCAGTACAAGACTAAGTTTATTGAGTTGGATCACCATGCCATTGTCATACTCCCCACTGAGAGGGAGAGAATGAGACGGTTTATTGATGGACTCATCCAGCCTATTTGTCCCCAGATGGCCAGAGAGGCGGGGAGTGATATCACTTTTCAGGAGGCACCCAATGTGGCCAGGAGGATTGAGATGGTATTGCCACAGGGGGTGGTCATAGAGCAAACAAGAGACCCCCAGTCGGGCCGTTCAGTGTTTCCCCATATGGAGGCAGAGATTCATACGATAGAGGTCATCTTCCTAGACCCTTCCAGTCAGCACTCCAGGTTTCTCATGGTACTTCAGGTAATCGTGTCTCTCAACAGCATTGTTCTGATCAGTAACCTTATAGTGCACCATCAGCACCTATCAGTGCACCACCGCTTCAGAGTTTCTAGAGTCGCCACTCCTAGCAGCTGAGAGCTTATTTTACTTGTGGTGACACGAGGCACATTGCTAGGTATTGTCCTCGAGCTTCGAGCAGTTCTCCACAGCAGGGTTCCCGTGCCATGGTCTAAGCACCAGATGCTCCACAGCCTACTCAGCCGGATAGAGCGGGGGTAGAGGTGCTAGAGGTGGAGGTAGAGGACATAGAGGTGGAGCTCAGGCCACCAGGGGTGGAGGCCAGCCAGCAGTCGGCCGTCCTAGAGATGTGGTTCAGGGAGGTTGGGCCCAGCCCGAGTGTTATGCTCTTCCAGCCAGACTAGAGGCTGAGTAATTAGATGCAGTCATTGCAGGTACTATTCTGGTTTGTGATAGAGATTCTCCAGTGCTGCTTGATCCAGGATCTACGTATTCATATGTGTCATCTTATCTTGCATCATACCCGGTCATGCCTAGTGATGCGTTGAAATTTCTGTTTATGTGTCTACATCGGTGGGTGATTCTATCGTGGTTGACCGGGTTCATCATTCATGTGTTGTAGTGATTGGGAGTCTTGAGACCCGTATTGATTTGCTTCTTTTAGACATGGTCGACTTTGATGTCATATTGGGGATGGGATGGTTGTCCCCATATCATGCTATCATGGATTTCCATGCCAAGACAATGACCTTAGCCTTACCAGATTTGCCCCGTCTACAGTGGAGAGGGACTCCTCGTCATTCCACTTGCAGTGTTATCTCATATGTGAAGGCTCGACGTATGGTTGAGAAGGGGTGTTTGGCTTATTTGGCTTATGTCCATGATTCCAGTGTTGAGGTCCCCTCTATTGATTCTGTTCCCATTGTTTGAGAGTTCCATGATGTGTTCCCTTCAGACCTTCCGGGTATGCCGCCCGATAAGGACATCAAATTTTGCATTGATGTGGTTCCGGTTACTCAGTCGATATCTATCCCGCCATATCGTATGGCCCCGCCAGAGTTGAAAGAGTTAAAGGATCAGTTGCATGACTTGTTGGAGAAGAGTTTCATCAGAACCAGTGTATTGCCTTGGGGTGTGCCAGTGTTATTTGTCAAAAAGAAGGATGGGTCAACAAGAATGTGTATCGATTACCAGCAATTGAATAAGGTAACGATCAAGAATAATCCGTTGTCGAGGATTGATGACTTGTTCAATCAGCTTCAGGGTGCCAGGGTATTTTCCAGGATTGACTTGCGACATGGCTACCATAAGTTGAGGATTAGGGAATTTGAAGTCCCTAAGACAGCTTTCTGCACTTGGTACGGGCATTATGAGTTCTTGGTCATGTAATTCGGGTTGACTAATACCTCAGCAGATTTCATGGGATTGATGAACCGAGTGTTCAGGCCTTATTTGGATTCATTCGTTATAGTGTTCATTGATGATATATTGATATATTCTCACAGCTAGGAGGAGCATGAGCAACACCTTAGAGTGGTCCTTCAGACTCTGAGGGGTCGTCAGTTATATGGTAAGTTCATGAAGTGTGAATTCTGGTTGAGCTCAGTTGCATTTCTAGGTCATGTTGTATCAGCGAACAGTATTCAGTTGGACCCAAAAAGATTGAGGCAATCAAGAACTCGCCTAGACTAGCATCAGCTACGGAGATTTGGAGTTTCTTGGGGTTAGCAGGCTACTATCGTCGGTTCGTGGAGGGGTTTTCATCTATTGCAGCCCCGATGACCAGGTTGACCCAGAAAGGTTCCCAGTTCAGATGGTCGGAAGAGTGTGAGGTGAGCTTCCAGAAGCTAAAGACAACTCTGACTACGGCTCTGGTGTTGGTTTTGACCAAAAGCTGAGGACCTTACACAGTCTATTGCGATGCTTCCCGTGTTGGGCTTGGTGCAGTGTTGATGCAGGATGGCAAGGTCACTGCCTATTCTTCGAGGCAGCTAAAGCTTCACGAGAAGAATTATCCGATTCACGATCTAGAGTTGGTAGGCACTGTTCACGCCTTGAAGATCTGGAGGCACTATTTGTATGGCGTGGCATGTGAGGTGTTCACCGATCACAAGAGCCTTCGATACTTGTTCAAGCAAAAGGAATTGAATCTGATGCAGATAAGGTGGTTGGAGTTGTTGAAGGATTATGATATCACCGTTTTATATCACCTGGGGAAGGCCAATGTGGTGGCCGATGCATTAAGTAGGAAGTCGGCCAGTATGGGAAGTCTTGCTTATATTCCGGTTAGCCATAGGCCACTTGCCTTGGATGTTCAGGCCTTGGACAATCGACTTGTGAGGTTGGATATTTCTGAGTCTAGCTGGGTGTTAACTTGCGCGGTTTCTTATTCTTCCTTATTGGAGCATATTTGTGATCGGTAGTTTGATGATCCTCATTTGTGTGTCCTTAGACACATGGTGCGGCGTGGAGGTGCCAAGCAGGTGACCTTAGGTGATGATGGTATTTTTAGGTTACAGGAGCGAGTTTGTGTGCCCAATGTTGATGGGATTCTAGAGTTGATTTTAGCGGAGGCCCATAGTTCCCGGTATTCTATTCATCCGGGTGCTGCGAAGATGTATCAGGATCTAAGGTAGCATTATTGGTGGTGCAGAATGAAGAAAGATATTGTAGCGTATGTGTCTCGATGTTTGAACTGTCAGCAAGTTAAGTATAAGCATCAGAGGCCTGGAGGATTGTTCCAGAGGATTGAGCTTCCCGAGTGGAAGTGGGATAGGATTACCATGGATTTTGTTACTGGACTTTTGTTGACCCGGAAGAGGTTAGACGCAGTTTGGGTCATTGTTCAGAGACTAACCAAGTCAGCGCATTTCGTTCTGTGGTAGTCACCTATTCATCCGAGAGATTAGCTGAGATTTATATCTAGGATATTGTCCGCCTTCATGGCGTGCCGATATCTATCATTTCGGACAGGGGTATGTTTACCTCACGTTTATGGAAAGCAGTTCAGCGAGAGTTGAGCACTCGGGTGGAGTTGAGTACAACATTTCATCCCCAGACGGACGATCATCCCAGGAGACTATACAGATCTTAGAGGATATGCTCCGGGCATGTGTCATCGACTTTGGACGCTCGCGGGACCGGTTTTTCCCCTAATCGGAGTTTGCCTACAACAACACCTACCAGACGAGCATCTAGATGGCCCCTTATGAGGCTTTATATCGTAGGCGGTGTCGGAAAAAGAGCTATGCAGATCGTAAGGTTTGAGATGTAGCTTTCTTTGTTGGTGAGCGGGTATTTCTCCGAGTGTCGCCTATGAAGGGCGTGATGAGATTTTGGAAAAATGGCAAGCTCAGCCCTAGGTTCATTGGTCTATTTGAGATTCTTGATTGAGTGGGAGGGGTGGCTTATAGACTTGCATTACCGCCTAGTTTATCAGCTGTGCATCCGGTATTTAATGTATCCATGCTTCGGAGGTATCAGGATGATTCAGCCCACATGGTAGATTTCAGCACTATCCAGCTGGACAAAGATCTATCCTATGAGGAGAAGTCGGTGGCTATTCTAGACCGGCAGGTTCGTCAGTTGAGATCCAAGACGTATCCTTCTGTTCATGTTTAGTGGAAAGTTCAGCCCAATGAGGCATCGACCTGGGAAGCTGAGTTTGATATGCGGAGTCGTTATCCTCATCTTTTCCCCGACTCAGGTACTTCTTTCTTTTGTCCGTTCGAGGACGAACGGTTATTTTAAAGGCGGAGAATGTGACGATTCAAAGGGCTATCACCTGTTTTCTTACTCATTCTGTGCGTTCGAGGCCTTGAAAACCTCTTTTAGGGTTGCCTCAATTTGCGTGCGCAGTTTAGGCGCGTAGCCGGAAAGCTTAAATATGAATTCTGTGAGAGAAATGCTAAATTTTGATATTGAATTGAGTAAATTTGACATTGGAAAATATTTAGGGTAAACAGAAGCAGACCAGTAATTTGACAATCCTGGATGGCCCGTAGGAAAATATGGGACTTGAGCGTATGCCCGTAATCGAATTTCATTTCTAATTTCCTTAATTATTTCCACAAAACAATTTCACACAAAAATTTATGTCTCAGGCTTGGGACCTCAAAAATGATTAAAAGACTATGGTATCGGGCCTGTATTTTGGTTTCGGTGCCTAGTACAAGTCTTATATATAATTTAAGCGTTTTCTATCAAGTTTGGTTGAAAATAGACGTCGTTTGATGTGTTACTGACTTAAAATGGAAATTTGATGTTTTATGAAAATTTGGAAGGAATCATGAGCTTTGAGGTTTGATTCGATGTATATGATGTTATATTAGCGATTTGATCACAAGGATAAGTCTGTTGGATGATTTCGAGGTGATGTGTATGTTTTGTTTGGAGCCCCAAGGGCTCGGGAGAGTTTCGAGTAGGTTTTGAGACACTTAGTCTTAAAACACCAAGTTTTGCAGGTTCAGGAAATATGTTGTAGATTGTAAACCCTCCAGCACGGTCTGCGTGAAAACACGTGCAGCCACGGAAGGGCCAGCGCGGCCTTAGTCGCCTTTGTACGGTCCGCGGTGGGTGTTGTGTGACTACGATCGGCTTTGCGCGGTCCGTGTAGGGCTAAGATCCGCATGCCTTTAGGTATTCAGATAGGCCAGCGGGGTCACGATCCTTTTTGTGCGGTCCGCGCTGGGAAACTTCAGAGGGTATAAATACACAGGAATCTCGGTTATTTTTCACTTTGCAATTTCCCAAACGGTTTTTCTTCTTCAAAACGATTGGTAAGTGATTTCTAACCTATTTTCTTCACTCTTTAGCATCTTTTAACATGATTTCAACTTCAAATCAAAGATTTTAATGGGGAAATTTAAGTATGCTAGGTAGAACCTAGGTTTTTTAAAAATTTGGGTATTTGGACCTCAATTTGAGGTTCGATTTCACAATAAATAACAGATATTGATTCGTGGGGGAATGGGTAACCAGGTTTTGGTTTGAACCTTGGGTTTTGACCACATCGGCTCAGAGGCATTTTTGGAATTTTTTGGCAAAACTTTTCGAAATCCATTTTTATGCATTCAAATTAATTCACTTAGCATTTGTTGACGTATTTAAGTAATTTCTGACTATATTCGAGCGGATTGGTGGTGGAATCAAGGTGTAAAGCTATAGTTGAGGCTTGAGTGAGTTCAAAACATCGAGGTAAGTGTTCGGCTTAACCCTAGTTTGAGGGTTTAGGAGTTGAGTCGTATTTGTTATTTATTTGTGTTGTGTACGACGTATGGGCATGGTGACGAGTATCCATATGTTGTTGTCGAGCATGACCATGGGTCTTAAATTGATAGTTTTTAATTCTTAATTGATCCTATAAAAGCATTGATTGATGATCCTTGGTACTAAGTATTGGTTTTAACTGTGCCGAGTAGAAATTAAATAGAGTTGGTTATAGCTGCCTCTCCCTTGCCGGGACATTTGAATTGTTGTTATTGTATTCCCTTGCCGGGAAGTTATTACATCGTCTTTTTCCTTTCCGGGGATTATTTTGTGTATTATGTTTGAAGTAATGGGAACGGATGGCACACCTACCACAAGCTATTGATTGAAATGTGATCCGGTGGTACGCCAACCACAAGATATTGATGAAATAGGATCGAGTGGTACGCCTACCACAAGATATTGATGAAATTGGATCGGGTGGTACGCCTACCACAAGATATTTTATTGAAATATGAGTGGGTGGTATGCCTACCACGAGATATTGATTGAAATGGGATCGGGTAGTATGCCAACCACAAGATATTGATTGAAATAGGATCAGGTGGTGCGCCCACCACAAGATATTGATGAAATGGGATCGGGTGGTAAGCCTACTACAAGATATTGATTGAAATGGGAGCGGGTGGTATGCCTAACACGAGATATTGACTGAAATGGGAGCGGGTTGTACGCGTACCATAAGTTATGATGAAATAGGATCGGGTGGTACGCCTACCACGAGAAATTGAGAAATGGATCGGGTTGCACGCCTGCAACGAGATGAGCATTTAAAGTGAAAGTTGTTTTATCTATTCTGTTTCGTGTTAGCAGCTTTATAGTTGGTTTGTTTGTGAGTTCTGAGAATGTTGTTCATTTTTGCTATCCCTAGAGCATGTTATCGCTCCCCAGTTTTACTTGTTTATTTCCTGCTTTTTCTTTCACCATATATTATGTAATTGCAAAGGTTTATCTAGAGTTTGGTCCTAGCCTCGTCACTATTTCACTGGGGTTAGGAAAAACACTTACCGGCACATAGGTTCGGTTCTACTGATGCTACACTCTGCACTTATATGCCTATATCGGAGCAGCTTTTGAGCAGCAGCAATAGCCTGGGAGCGAGCCTTCAGTCTAGTAAGACAGTGAGGTAGCCTTGCAAGCGTCCGCAGGCATCAGCGTCTCCTCTATTTTTATTTCAGTCTGTATCTCATGTATTTCGAGATAAACAGTTTACACTTTCTTTCATACGTTGTATTTAGTGAATCTTCGTAGGTCATGAGCTATGTGAAACCAGATTTTGGGTAGAGGCTATGTTGAAATTCCGTGTTGTTATTCGTTTTCATTAATATTAAGTCTTCTGTTTGTTTAGTTAAATCGATTGCGCTTTTTTCTTACTGTTGATAAATATTAAAAAGGATTATGTGGTTAAGGAGTTGTAATTAATATTTGGCTTTCCTAGCTCCCATTAGTAGGCTCCATCACGATCCCCGAAGGTTGGGAAATCCAGGTCGTGACAAGTTGGTATCAGAGCACTAGTAGAGCCTAGTTTAAGCTGTCAAACAAGTGATGATTGAATGAAAGAAAAACCACTAGTAGGGATATGGATGGAGTCTCGCTCAGTAAAGAAAATGTGAGTGGGCGGGAAATCAATAGACACAGAAAGAGAAGAGCAAAAGGAGCAGAAGGCACTCTGTTTTTTATGTGAAATCAAGGAGCAGCAGGTTAGACTTTGACACTTTCCCGAAGAGAGCTCAAAGCAAAAAGATGAAAGATGGGATGAGATGCTAGCCTTAGCGGACATTCCCCATGCTGCGGTTCCCTCCGGTCCGTTCCCGGGTTGGGTTAGGGATCCGAGCGATTGCCTTCGCGAATCCAAATACATAGGTCTCACAACTCACGGACAAGCTTGGTAGAGTCTGAGCGATCGGTACGGATACGTCTATATTTATCCCCCAGAGGCTCAGAGATAGGAAAACTTCACATTTTTTCTTTCTTGTCGTGAGGTTCTATTTCTCAAATACTGATTGTCTATCTACTCTGTTATTTTGAGATGGCAAGAACACGCGCTTCCTCATCTTCTGATCAGCAGTTCGAGCCCCAGGAAGCCCCGACTAGTGGCAGAGGGCGAGGCCGAGGCCGTGCTAGAGGCCGAGGTTGGGGCAGAGCTCAGCCCCGAGCAGCAGCACCAGTGGCGGAGCCTCAGGTTGATTTCGATGAGGAGGTTCCGGCCCCAACTCCAGCAGTTAATGAGGGGCCCAGACTCCTTATACTCGTACTCCTGAGCAGGTAGCCATCTAGGTTCAAATTCCAGTGGTTCAGCTAGATATGGTAGTTCAGCTAGGAGTGGTTTTTCAGACCAATAGTGGAGCGCCTATGTCCGCAGCTTCTTTGTGGAGGTTGGATAGGTTCACCAAGCTCTTCACTACTACCTTCAGCGGTGCACCCACCGAGGATCCTCTAGATTATTTGGATAGCTGCCACGAGGTTCTTCGGAACATGGGTATTGTTGAGTCTAATGGAGTTGATTTTGCTGCATATCGCCTATCTGAATCCGCCAAGACTTGGTGGAGGGATTTTTTTAAGCTAGACCAGCAGGGTCTCTAGCCTTCACCTAGGAGTTGTTCACACACACATTTCTAAAGAAGTTTCTCCCTATCACACAGTGTGAGGCCTATCGGAGGTAGTTCGAGCATATTCATCAGGGGTCCATGTCAGCCACCCAATGCGAGACTAGGTTTATTGAGTTGGCTCGCCATGCTATTTTTATACTCCCCACTGAGTGGGAGAGAATGAGACGGTTTATTGATCGCATTCGCTTAGTACACTAACCTAACTCACCCAAAGCACATCATGCTTCGCATTTGCGAAGGGCAAGCCCCCCTCCACTTTGCGTTCGCATCCACTACTTTGCATTCGTGAAGAGCAAAATCCTCCCAGTCCCAAATTACTCTACGCGATCGAAGAGCACGAGAGTATCTTCAAGAACGTGAAGAAGCATTGATGTTTTAAGCGTCAATGCCACACAAGCTGGGGTGATTTGTGTGGTAAGTAATTTTTGCTCTAGAAGGACATGGTTCTTCTAGGTGTTCTAACTACTACTGTTTGCAGAATAATAGGTATATAAAATAAAGAACACGGAGAGTTTTACGTGGAAAATACCTGGCTCAAAAGGTGAAAAAATCCAACCTACTACTCAGTAGGATTTTTCCAAACTTCCACTAATATCACTGAGCCACAACAGCATTTACAAAAATTCTTTTTAAACCTAAGGATTAACTCCAATCCCGTTGTAGCACACAGCCTCAACTGTTGCGACAACTTCAAGTTAGTTTATAACTTGAACACTCTAAGTACCTAAAACAATTGTTTTTATGAAAGATGAAAGGTACAACTTTAAACCACCTATTACCATTGAACTAGAATAAAAGAAAGGCATAATGGAATTGGTTCTTCTATCTCGTTCAAGTAGGTTTAGGAGTGTTCACTCACTCACATAAATTGCTTGAAAAATCGCCTTGCTCTTTTGCTCTCAATTTTAGTTTTACTTCTGTGTTTGTGCAACACCTGTAAAAGAGAACAATCACTATTATTTCATAGGTTAGTAGTCAGAGTTCGATTTGGACTCAATTGCTGCTCTTCTATTGTAGTTGAGTCCGTGAAGATATCAAACTCCAACACTATCTTTATCCGAATTGTTTCTCTTCATATAAGGAGACTTTCTCCCCTTATCCAATATGCAACCTTTTCGATCTGATCAAGAGATATTGTTGCTTAATCAATAGGACTTATCTCCTTCACATGCATCTCACATGTGTAGGTTGATCATAAATGTGCTTCACAAGATGGACCTGATCCATGACTGAGTTCTTTTGTCATTCTTCAAAACATCACATGTTCTTGGCCTAACAAATTTCCCATTTTTAATGATGACAAACTCTATGCTTTTTCCAGATTTGGAACCTATAGAACTCAGCTTAACCATCAACACTAAACTTAGAAAATTCACATATCATCAAGGACCAGGTTAATTAGGTTATAGACATCACTTATTTCATAATGTGTAAACCGCAATATCTCTTTCCCCTTTTGGCATCATCGAAAAGTTGCATACACAATGTGAATCCAGGATTTTAATAAAAACTCATGGACACTGGGGAAACTACAAGTGCAATTATGTTGCAATCATCGGTAATCAATAAACATATTTACACTATTAAGGTTAGAATAATCATTGAACAAGAGAAAACATCAGTTGTCATTGATAGAAATATATTCCCACCAACAATTCATAAAAAAGAAAGAAAAACATTCAACCATGAGCAAGAAAAATAAAAGATAGAAACATTCCTAATCTGGGTCATTTGGGGTACTAAACAAGTGCAGGAGACAGGATCTAGGAGTCCAAAGGCTTGGAGGAACTAGAGGGTTGGGATTGATTTTGGAGAAAATTCAACATGTTCTGAAGAATTCCATCATTCTTCTCATTTTCTTTGGCAAGCTCAGATCTGAGACCATCCCTCTCAGCTTCTACTTCAACCACACGTGCCTTGAGCCTTTCTATTTTAGTATTCTTGGCTATACATTCCTGAACCAGACTCCTAACCTTATTGTTGATGGGTATCCTCTAGGATGAACCAGGTTCATTTGGTATAGCATTGGTTGGATAGTCACAAGCCAGCAAAGTATTGATGCCAAAGTGTTCCTTGCTTGAGGCCATTTCCCACTTCTTTAGAGGCACATTCAACCTATCTATAACTGTGGTTAGAATAAAACCATACGGAGTAGCATGAGCCTTGGAGCCATTTATGACCCTGTCTAGCAGCTTGACAATAAAAGCAGGCCAATGATTTGCTTTCCTCTATCCAGCCACTCCATAAGAACCAGATCCATATAGTTAGCAGTGTGCTTTCTCTCCTGTCTTGGCAGTAAGCACTTGTTGACAAATTCAAGCACAACCTTGTGCTCATGCCTCTTCTCACTTTTCTGCACAGCCTTAGCTTCATTCACTTCTTCTGAATCACAAACCTCTTAGTGATTTCAAAGACAGTAGGGAGGGAGTCTAGGCAAGGCTATATTTGCCTTATATAGTCATCAAACCCTTCAGAGGGTATGTCCAGAATCTCTCTCAGCTTCTGTGCATCAAATTGCACTTGAACTCCTTTCACTAGGCTACTAATCATTCCATCTTTAACTGCAGCATTTGCTATAAATTCAATCAGGTCATTCCTGGCAAGTCTACCATCCATCTAAAGGACCATGTCCTTCCACCCCTGATCTGCTAAGGCATCCACAAACCTAATCATTCTTGGTTACATCAGGTTTTTCAACAGTCTTCCCTTTAAAAAACTTCTTCTTCCAAACATGGCAAACATGTCCTACTCCTTCTCAGATTTATTTTCTTCTTCTTCACCACTCCACTCTTCATCATCAGAAATTCTTTCTTGTTTGTTTTTCTCTGCAGATCTTGTCCCTTTGGCCAGTGAAAGTTCAACAGCCTCAGACACGAAAGAAGACTTCTCCGAGGAATCTTGGGCTTTTTAGGCTTGGGTGTAGGAACTTCCACTGTTGTACCCATTTCTTGATGGACCAGTTCCATCTCCTCTTCCTTAACAGCCTTTGAGGATTTTGCAATCTTCCCCTTTCCATTATCTGTTTTCTTTTTCTTACTTTCTTCTAAGGCTTTTTGTAGATCAACTTCACTCTGTTTTACCCTACTTCTTGTGGCTCTTCCCCTAGGCACTGAAAAGGTAGTAGGTGTTGGGGTAAGATTTTATTTTATTGGAAGGCTTGGGAACATTTGGTGCTTTTATAGTGGGAGTTCTGCGTTTCTTGGGATCATAGCTTGCCCTAACCTTTTTCTGAAGATCAGCCAAGGTCTCTTCAGTAGATGAAATAGGTTTATCTCTCTGTTTGCTCAGATGAACCAACCCTTTAGCAGCTTCTCCAGAACCACTTCCCTCTGACTCCAGGCCACTCTCTTTGTTCAATATCACAAATAGCAGGCACAACACTTTTCCCAGTTCCCCTCTTTTGACAACACGCACCCTCTCTCTCATTTTCTTTTTCTAAATTCTTTTTACCTCCACTCGTACATATTTCGGGCAACTCAACATCCCTAATGGGTCCAACCAGAACAAACCTAGTTTCTAAGTTTTCAATCATAGATGAACTTACATTAGTAGTAGATTCTTGAGTCTTCTCAGAGTAAGAAGACCCATGTCATTCCCCCTCATTCGCTGATTGATAGGATTCAGACTCGGAGCTGGATTCAAAATTTAGAGCTTGGCTTTGCTTCATTTGGCTAGCTTTTAACCTTCGTTCAAACCCTTCCTGAAAGCCCCAGATGTTACAGTCTTATGGGCAAGCATTTTCTACCTTCATAGTCTAGGTTTTGGAGATACACTGGGGGGAGTAGATGAGGATGAATTTAGGGGAGATGGTGGAGGAGGAGAGCCAGGGTCATTTTTAGGGTTAGACATGATTGTCGATTTCTTGAAAGAGTTTGGGAATTTTGGAGAAGAGAGCAATTATAAGTGAAGAACAGTATTTGACGGTTTAGGAATTATGATGAAGACTGGATAAATGGTGTGTATTTAAAGAGAATTAGACATTTAATAAGTAACGGTAGCTTTCTGCAGGGGTCAAATAGGAAACTAATCAAACCGAAATTTCAGAATTTTAATGATCAATTTGGTTTCCCTAGATATTGGGCAAAAGTTACGATTTAGAATTCTAGATGGACGGAACTGGTTCAATACAAACAGATAGAATTTTCTAGGATTTTGACAAGTATAGAACTTCTGCTCATGATTGAATTATTAATCTTTCTAATTATGCACAGTGTATAAAACATCCTAAGCTTTCATATGAACCCATACTGATGAACCATGTTCTTCATTTAGAGCTTTCTTGAATATGCCTCAAATTCCATAATAGAGAAATTTTATAAGAGATCAGTGAGTCATATAAACACTTGTCACAGGAGTATACCAATTAAAGTATGAAGTTGAGTAAGAATTAATCTAGATATTTACACAAGGTTAGAATTCCTAACTAATTTTTTTTTTAAATTATTTAAATTTTTTTATTGTGCATTCTGAGCTGGACATATTATGTGATCTTAATCATTCCTAATTCCAACATGTTCCTTTTAAAGTTTTCTCTACTCAGTGCTTTAGTGAAGATCTCAGCAATTTGCTTATCAGTAGCACATAATTCTATGGAGATCAATCATTTCTCATAGTTATCCCTTAAGAAGCGGTGCCTAAAATTTATGTGCTTAGTCCTCTTATAATGTGTAGGGTTCTTTGTCATACTTATAGCACTAGTGTTATCACAGAATATAGGAATGCAACCAACTTCAAGGCCAAAATCTACCATCTGTTGTTGCATCCATAGAAATTGAGCACAACAAGAAGCAAAAACAACATACTCCACTTCAGCAGTAGATAAGGCCACTGAATTTTGCTTTTTAGTAGCCCATGACACAAGACATGAACCAAGGAAGTGTGTCATACTTAAGCTGCTCTTCCTATCCACTAGGAAACCTGCATAATCAGCATCAGCATATCCTACTAGATTGAAACCTTTGGCATACCAAAGACACAGATCAGTGGTGCCTTTAAAATATCTTGGTATCCTCTTGACAGCAGTCAAGTGAGACTCTTTTGGATTGGCTTGAAAACGAACACAAATCCCTACACTGAAAACAATGTCAGGTCTACTATCAGTAACATACAAGAGTGAACCAATCATGCCCCTATACAACTCTTGATCAACTGATAAACCAGGTTTATCAATGTCTAATTTAGTGGCAGTTGCAATAGGTGTGTTTGTTTCTTTTGATTCTTCCATTTTAAACATTTTGATAATCTCTTTTGCATACTTTTGTTGGTGGATCACGATTCCATTAGGACTTTGTTTGATCTATAAGCCTAATAAAAAGCTAAGCTCACCCATCATACTCATTTCAAACTCACTCCTCATTAGTTTTGTGAAGTCCTTACTTAGGTTATCAGTGTTGGCCCCAAAGATTATGTCATCAACATATATTTTTACCACAAGGAGATACTTACCTTTTTCTCTTAAAAATAAGATACAGTCAATTTTACTTCTTTTGTAACCATGTTCAAGTAGAAATTTGGACGATCATTTATACCATGCTCTTGGAGCCTGCTTGAGTCCATAGAGAACCTTGTCTAACTTGTACACATGCTCAGGACATATTTTGCTCTCAAACCCTGGAGGTTGTTTCACAAACACTTCTCTTCTTTCAGGTAGACATTCAGGAAGACACTTTTGACATCCATCTGATGAAGAGTGAATTCCATGTGTGTTGCAAAGGCAATGAGGAGTCTGATTGACTCTAGTCTTGCAACCGGAGCAAAAGTCTCATCATAATCTATACCCCCCTCTTGGCTGTAACCTTGGACCACCAGTCTTGCCTTGTTTCTTGAAACTGTTCCATATTTATTAAGTTTGTTTCTAAAGACCCATTTTGTACCAATAACTAAACTATCCTTGGGCCTTGAAACTAGATGCCAAAATTGACTTCTCTCAAAATGATTGAGTTCATCTTGCATTGCATTGACCGAATCTGCATCCTGCAAAGGCTCAACAACATTTTTAGGTTCAATAAGAGATAAGAAGGCATCAAAAGCACATCGATTCTTTAATTGTGATCTAGTTTTGACTCCAGATGTTGAATCAGTGATAACGTTCTCAATAGGATAAGAACTTTGATACTTGTGAGATTTCACAAGCAACTGGTTTCTACTAGATGCTTCTCCCATGTTTTCTTGCTTAGGAACAGGGTCATGAACAGTTTATTTTAGGGGATTTATTTCAATTCCTCTTTGATTAGTTCCCCCTATCAGGTTTCCTGAATGGAAGAACCTGTTCCATCACCCGTTCTTTCTTTTGCTGCCATTTGACTTGTGTTATGGCTTCAGTCAAATCCTTTACCAATCCAATGGCTTCATTGTCATGTTCCTGTCTCTCAAAAAGAATGTTAGTTTCATCAAATACTACATTCATATTTTCTTTTACACACAATATTCTTTTATTGAACACTTTATATGCTTTTCTAATTGAAGAATATCCCAAGAATACTCCCTCATCACTTCTGGGATCAAATTTACCTAGGGAGTTTTGTCCATTATTGTGCACAAAGTACTTACATCCAGATGCCCTATGATAGGATATATTTGGTTTTCTCCCTATAAGCAACTCGTAGGGAGTCTTCTCTACAAGAGGTCTAGTCATGCATTTATTAATACTGTAGCATGCAGTGTTTACAGCCTCTGCCCAAAATCTATAGGATAGCTTACTAGAAAGAAGCATAGTACTAGCCATGTCTTCAAGAGTCCTGTTCTTTCTTTCAACTTATCCATTTTGTTGAGAAGTCCTAGGGCAAAGAAGTTATGATCTATACTATTTTCATCACAGAATTCAGCAAACTTAGCATTTTCAAATGCAGTTTCATGATCAGACCTAATGGATGCAAGTTGATTTCCTAATTGTTTCAGAGTTTTTCTAACAAAGGCAGTAAACACGTCAAATGCTTCATCTTTAGAATTAGAAATAATACCCAGGTAAATTTAGAATAATCATCAACAAGTACCACTACATATTTTTTTCCACCTCTGCTCATGGTTCTCATTGGACCACAGAGATCCATATGGACCAGTTCCAACGACTTGATTGTGCTTATCATTTTCTTGCTTTTGAAGGATGATCTTACCTGTTTCCCCCTTGCACAGGCTCACAAACTTTGTCTTCCTTGAACTTGATGTTAGGTAACACTATCATCAAGTCTTTAGAGACTAATTTGTTTAGCTGATTCAGACTGGCATGACCAAGTCTTTTGTGTCACATGAGGAGATCATTATCCAGCACATTTAGGCAGGTTAGTTCATTTTTTTAGAGAGTAGACAAATCTTCAATGTAAATATTGTTAACTCTTTTTTCCTGCAAAACAATATTGTTAGTAGTAAGATTAATCACAAAGCATTTAGCAAAGGTGAATGCTACAAGGTTACCTTTGTCACACAGTTGTGACATATAGATCAGGCAATATTTCAAGCCATCTATCAAGTAGACATTCTCAATGGAGTGAGAGTCTGTCTTACCTAATCTCACCTTTATTCCCATTTTCAAAGGAGGCATTACCTCCCTTTAAGTCCTAAAGTGAAAGGAATTGGTTCTTGCTTCCAGTCATATGTTTTGAGCAGCCACTATCCATGTACCATATTTGGCTATTTTCCTTCACTTGGACCTGCAAAAAGAAATCAAGGGTTAATCTTAGGAACCCAAACTAATTTGGGTCCCTTTCTATAGGCAAAGGGATAAATCATATTCCTTCTAGCCCACCCAGACAGCCAATTTTTTTGCTTGAACAAAAGCTTTGTTCTTTTGACTAGCCTTTTTTTTTGCATTACATTTATTTTTGTAATGGTTAGTCTTGCCACAGTGTGTGCAGATATTGTTCTCAAGAAGAGTGAGGTACTTGCTTTTAGGATCCCACTTACATGCTTGAGTCCCATAACCAAGTCCTCTTTTGTTGCTACTGTGATGTTCTTGTTGCCAGGAGAGTGCATCAGAAGGCTTGTTTTTGCAAGTTTTGTTCATGTTCTACCTTCCCTATATCTTCTTTTTATACTCTTATCAGCTCATCCTTCATGTACAGCTCATCCTTCATTTTTTCTGAGTTTTCTTCTAGGGTGAGATGTATGTGATCATCTTTCTTCTTTCCTGTTCTTAATATCAGTTTTAAGTTCTCAGACCTAAGTTCTAGGACACTAGTGTCAGTTCAAGAATCTAGTTCTTCAACTCGGTATTTTTACTTTCACGCTCATTAGCCCTAGACTCTAGATTTTTGCACTTCGCTTTTAGGATCACACATTCCCTATACAGTTCTTCCTTCTCATTGTTAATTATCTCAGACTCATCAATGAAGTCCAGTAGTAGCTCAAACAACCTTTCTTTAGACAGGAATTTAATCTTGTCTTTGAGATGACGAATACCTACCTCTTGTTCATCATCTGATTCTCCGATGGCCATAAGTGCTTGTTCATCTCCAGCTTTATCTTCTGGGTCCTCATCTGATGTTTCTCCCCAGGCAGCAACCATATCCTTTGTTACGAGTGTTCATGGTTTGGTTTGGATTGGTTTTTCCCTTAAAAAACAAACCAATTAAGTCGGTTTTTTCTTGATTCGATTTACGTCGGGTTTTGTCCATTTTTTGGTTTTTCGATTATTTGTTGGTTTTTTCTTAAATATAAGACATACGCTACCAAACACATATCCTGGCGACCACATTTTCAACGTAATACTATCAAATCAATTGCCCTTTGAGAAATATATTATTTACCAAGATATGTTGATGATAGTTGAATCAAATAGTGATCAATAATTTAAGGACTCAATTAAAAATATATTATTTTTAACACGAAATAGATTCTTATGCTTAACAAAAGAAAACTACCATTCAAACTAGAATGCAAAGGTAAAGAACTATACTAAATATACAAACAATTAACATTTACAATTAAATTTATTAAACTTTATATAAAAATATACATATATATAGGGGTAATAATAAATTTAAAATAGCTACTCCTATAATCAGTTTGGTTCGGGTTTTTTCTAATTAAAACTAAAACCCAACCAAATTTGATCGACTTTTAAAATTCAAAACCAAAACCAAACCAAATAAAAAAGTATCGGGTTTTCTGGTCGGTTTGGTTTGGTTTTCGATTTGGTTTGATTTTTCGTGTTTTTATGAACAGCCCTATGATCCTTTATTCCTTTTTGGTTGAACCTGTTCCTTCTTCCTATTCCTTCGTTTAGCCCTTTCCTTCTTCCACTCAATTTTCCATTGAGGGCAATTCTTGATCATTGATCAGTCTTACCACATTTGTAGCAACCCTCACTGGTATGTTCCTCAAGAGCCCTTGGTTTGTTGAAGGTTGTATATCTTGAATAACACTTTCCTCTCATCAGGTACTTTTTGAAGTCTCTTGTGATCATAGTTATTTCATCATCCTCCAGATCTGAACCTTCAGCAATTTTGAGATCCAGACTTCTTTCCTTCTTGGGTGCATCCATTTTCATGGTTTGCTTTCTCAGTTCATAGGCAGTAAGATTTCCAATTAGTTCATCCAGCTTGAGGATAGCAATATTACTTGATTCTTGAATAGCAGTGATTTTTCTTTCCCAAGACACTGGCAGAACTCTTGTCAAAATCTTCTCAACTTTGTCTTTTTCAAGAATAATCCTTCCAAGAGATTTAAGTTCATTTGTCAGTGTGGTGAACCTTGTCTACATCTCTTGGATGGTTTCTCCTTGCTTCATGGTGAAATTCTGATATTAAGAATACACCAGTATTCCATTGGATCTCTTCACTTGAGGTGTTCCTTCATGAGCCACTTGCAAAGTGTCCTATTTCCTTAGCAGTGGTACAGCTTTGAATTCTACTGTACTCATCTAGACCTAGTCCATACACAAGCCATTTCTTGGCCTTGGTATTCTTCTCCCATTTCTTCAGGTCTTCAATAGTGCAGTCAGCTCTTGTCTTTGGTACATTCACTCCTTCAGTATTCTTCTTTGTAGTTGCTAGAGGACCATTAGTGACTATGTCCCAAAGTTCATAGTCTTCTACTATGATGTGATCTCTCATCCTATTCTTCCACCAGGAATAGTACTGAAAAGTGGAGGCCTAGCAATGGATTGCCCTTCCCAATTCCCAGGTGGTGCACTCATTTTGATCTTTTCCTAAGGTGTTAGCCTCTTCAATGATAACTTGCTCTGATACCAATTGATGTTTTAAGTGCCAATGTCACACAAGGGGAGGGGGAAGGGAGATGATTTATGTGGTATCCAATTTTTGCTCTAGAAGAACCTATTTCTTCTAAGTGTTCTAACAACTATTGTTTGTGAAATAACAAGTACATAAAATAAAGAACACAAAAATTTTTACGTGGAAAACACTTGCCTCAAAAGGTGAAAAAATAACGACTTACTACTCAGTAGGATTTTCTCAATCTTCCACTAATATCACTAAGCCACAATAGCATTTACAAAAACTCTTTGTAAACCTAAGGATTAACTCTAGTCCTGTTGCAGCACACAACCTCAATTGTTGCGACAACTTCAAGTTAACTTATAACTTGAATACTCTAAGTACCTAATACAATTGCTTCTATGAAAGCTGAAAGGTACAACTTTAAACCACCTATTATAATTGAACTAGAATAAAAGAAAGGCACAATGGAATTGGTTCTTCTATCTCGTTCAAGTAGCTTCAGGAGTGCACACTCAAATCTCACATAAATTGCTTGCAAAATTGCCTTGCTCTTTTTCTTTCAATTTAATTTTACTTCTGCATTCGTGTAACACAAGTAAAAGAGAACAAGCACTGTTATTTATTAGGTTAGTAATCAGAGTTTGATTTGGACTCAGTTGTTGTTCTTCTATCGTAGTTGAGTCCTTGAAGATCTCAAACTCTGATATTATCTTTATCCGGATTGTGTTCTCTTCATATAAGGAGACTTTCTCCCCTTATCCAATATGTAACCTTTTCGATCAGATCGGGTGATATTGTTGCTTGATCAGTAGGACTTATCTCCTTCACGTGCATCTCACATGTGTAGGTTGATCGTGACTGTGCTTCACAAGATGGACTTGGTCCATGACTGAGTTCTTTTGTCATTCTTCAAAATTTCACCTGCTCTTGGACCAACATGCATGCACCAGAAACTAGCAGAAGTTAATCCAACATTTTCCTTAAGTTCAAAAAAACATCTGCAACTTAATTGAAACTCTCTCGAGCCATCGGGGCTCCAAACCAAACATGCACATAACTCCAAAATATTATACAAACCAGCTCACGTGATCAAGATACCAAAATAACACCTAAAACTACAAATCGAATGCCAAAATGAATGAATTTTTTAAAGAAACTTAAGAAGATGCAATTTCTCAACTCGGACGTCCGAATCATGTTAAATCAACTCTGTTTTGCACCAAATTTTACAGACGAGTCATAAATATTGAAATGAACATGTACTAAATTTCGGAATCTAAATTCGAACCTGGTAGCAACAAAGTCAAACTACGGTCAAACTTAGATATTCTTTAAATCTTTATACTTCTAATTTTTAACAAATTACGTCAAATTAAGCTGGGGATTTCCGAATTCGATTTCGGGTAGATGCTCAACTCCCAAATCACGATACGGACCCACCGGGACCGTCAAACTACTTATCCGAGTCCATTTGCTCTAAGCGTTGACCGAAGTCAACTCAAACAAGTTTTAAGGCACGATTTCACATTTTCATCAATTTTCTCATAAAAACCTTCCGGAAGAAAAAATCGCACACACAATTCGAAGAAGGCTAAATGAAGCTATTTGGGATCGAAACACAAAAGTGAAAGTTAAAACTTAAAATGACCTATCGAATCATCACTAAAATCTTTTCAAACTTGTAAAGGGCAGTTGATCATTTTCCAATACAAAAAATTGTTCGAAATTACAAGATTATAAGGGATAAGAACATAAAAGAGAAGTTATTTTCAAGTGGTCAATATTAATATTGCCGGTAAAACAAAAACTTATAGTAGTGCATTATCATCTAGAGTAGATAAACATCCTAAGACTTGAACTACAATTATTATTATAATATAGTAACTCTAGACCTATTTTATCTGTATGATGCATAATAATCTATAATATTTCCAGTTTTCAACAAACTAAAGAAAAAGATACTTATTTATACCCCTCCCCCCCCCCCCCCCCTTTCCCTGTGCCCCTAAGATATCTGAGGGGAGCATATCTTCTTCTGCTTTTGGATTAATATTTTACAGCAAGTCTAATACGGTAACTTGAAAATTAAAATAGAGTAATAACTTATTATAACATTGAGTTGATGTTGTAAATTTTCTTTATATTGTTAATGAACATAACTTAAATTCTTTTTTATCTTTTTATGAAAAGACAGATAATTTTCTTCTACATATTATTTTTATAGTCATTTAGTAGAGAGCAAGATATATATTTAACTGCTTATTGATCACCGAAAAGAAAAGTATTAAGGAAAGTAACAAAGTACCTTACCTCCATCTTATATAAAAGGGGAATCGACATACTTGTTCACATATTGATACCCAAAATAACAATTATGTATTGATATTACGACTAATTTAAATGTATTTATTTAAATGAATTTAACTTGTAAAGGCCTTCAGCTAGCTAGGTTGTAAAATAGCACGACTTCTTTGTCCAACTTGACGTATTGCCCAAAATAAAATTAGGTTCTAGTTGCCATTTATTAGAAAAGGCAGTCAATTTAATAGAGTATGTAGCACTAAACAATCATTAAAATTTGTTGATTAGCTCTGAATTTGCTAAGCTTCGTAATAAAATAAATAATTGGTCGTTTTGATACCAGAGTGGGTTAACAGATGCTGATTTAGTAAAATTTTTATCGTTTTATTTAGTACTTCCTTTGAATTAATATATTGACCTAAACATATTTATTTAAAAGCTTACAGATAAAACTTGCATTGTTTTATCAGAGTATTTTAATGTGTCGCCTACTTTTGTTGCATTAGTTTCGCAGGTTCTTTCTATATATCACCATTTATTAGCGCAGTCTAATAGGGGCGGATTTATATAAGGTAATGTATGAGGAACGTAAGAGTATAATATTTTTGCAGAATTAAGTATTTATGTACTCCTCTAGTTCAGAATAAATGACTAATTTATTTTTTTATTTTTATTCAAAATAAGTATTCAGTTATATAATCAAGAAAGAATTCAATTTGTTTTTATAAAATAATCCCTATGTATATATCCGTAAAAAGTATTTTTACTCCTCACTTTAAATATTTGATTAGGGGTAGTTTAGTTATAGTAGGTATTTTTGTATAGAATTTAGTCTTTACTTAATGGCCATGCTAAAAATAAATTGGTCACTTATTGTTAACCGGATGGAGTATGTTTTAAGCCGTGGAAATAGTTCCTTGCATAAATGCATGGTAAAATTGCGTATAATAGACCTGTATGGTCCGGTCCTCCCCGGACCCCGCACATAACAAGAGCTGTCAAGCTGTTCTTTACTCTAACATTATTTATTAGCATCCCTATTCTATAAAGATTAAACAATGCACTTGACTGAATTTATTTACCCAAAAGAATACGAATCAATTCCCACTTCATTTTTTTTTTCCTCCTTCTTCAATAGCGCACCCAAATGTTCTAAAAATCCTAGATTCTCTAATGTTCTAAATAGTAACAACACGACCAAGAGTCTTACCATTTATTTTCAAGGAAGAATTATTAATAGAGTCCCTCATTTATTTAAGATTAGACGATAAAAATCAATAAAAAGAGTGTTATGCAACATGAAAAATACTATATATGTTACATTCGATATATTAGCTTGCACACATTGCTTAATTTTCGTATAACTAAGAAGTATTTATAGCTTTTTACTTCTTGATTCTCTAAAAGAGTCTGAATATAAAACAGAAATATTTAAATACAGTTATCTAAATCTCAAAATTCTTAAAATTACTCCCCTTGACACAAAACGGATGCTATCGAATTGTTCTATGGTTAGGCAAATACTATTTCCCGACGTAGGTAAACAAGACATTGCTTTTACCATTTTTGTATGCTAAAACAAAATTTACCACGAAAATACGGAGAATAATTAACACAAATTTGTTTGAATTTAATAGAAGTAGTATATCACTCTCTATAATTCAACTAGGAAACAAATAATTGATCCATGAAGATTTTCATCAATAGTCAATTAAGGGGTCGGTGCAAATTGCAATAGCAATTGCACATTAATTAAATACCACATAAATATTTATCTTATTCGTTCTCATGGATCAAACTATATTAATAAGTTGCTTTATGTATTTAGTTACTTAGGTGGGCAACTAAACCTAAATGATTAGGTTTAATCCGTTATCTATAAAGTCTAACCTTTTCCTCGTTGAAAACATCCAAAACTTATACATATGACGATTTCGAGTGTGATGGTCAATGAGTTAGTAGATCCTACGCTGTGTTTCAACTAACTGTAGTATTCTAAGTTAGCTGTTTCTATGATTAATCTTTTAACTAAGCCACATTTTTAATAATTAAAAAAATACATCAAATAAACTAAACTATGATGCTTGACAAAAAAAAACGTATATTTTTTCACATAAAATAGAAATTAACGAACTCATAATGTAAGGTAGTTGTTGAAGGTATGAAGTTAACAAATCATTTATTTTTACTTTCATACAATGTCTAATGTGGTTAAAATAGCACGGGCTGTTAATTTTCGGACTGGTCATTCAAAAATAGCTAACGTTTGCCAAGTCATGAAAAATAGCTACTATTTTGCTATAACAGAGATCATTCCAGTATAATATATTGGAGTTCGGTGCACTTGTGTATGATCTTCCAGCATATTATGTTGTTAAATACTTTGTGGCTCTAGTATAATATACTGGAATTCCAACATATTATGTTGGAGTATTTTCAGATTTACCTTATACATGAAAATGCCTAAATTTTAATGACTTTGAAACTATGACTATTTTTGAATGGCCACTTATAAATTTGGCTATTTTTAAATTTCTCCCTCGAGTGTGTGTGTGGAACATTGGAATTTGTCTAGTTAAATAGTCTGGTTTTTTTCCTAATATGGGGAGAATTTTCCTTGTATTTGTGCAAGCAAATATTCTTGTATTCTTCCTTATATGGGTGAGCAAGGTGAGGAATAATACAAGTTTGGGCAAATTTAACTTGTATTTTGTACACTTCTCGACTTTAGAACATAGCTATAGTGGGCCGACCTCATTCTTGAGGCAAATATCAGGTCAAAAAGTTCCTTTTTTTACAAGCTTACATCTTTCCTCTTTTAAAATTCTGGGAAAAGCTTAGGTGGAATAGCATATAATTCTGAACTGACATAAAAGGAACCAAATAGGTTGGCAAAAACTAGATGATTTCACATTCAACAGAATAAACAGTGAATGGGAATTTCCACTGCAATATGGCTACATAATGAACACACCTAGACACAAAACAACTACACTAACTCAGCATTACTAAAAGAGACTTAATACAACTATCGCCGAAACTTCTGGGAAAGCACCCCCAATAAAAACCCTGGTTGAATCACTGGTGGGCGCTAATTAAAGAGGGCCATACAAAATTTTGATCCTAGGGCCAAAGAACATCCTGCTCCTCGATCATAGTACAGACAATGTACTCTATCCCGCCAGAACTATCTACTCCATTCTAAATCAGCACCTGATCTTGGATTTGCATTGTTTGAACGGGTGGCATCTTCAGGCTTGAAGGAATTCACAGCAGTGTGCCAACCTAAAAGGTATGGCACAACAAACTGCAAGAAAGTCAGCAGAAAACATATTAGTAGAGGTAACCCTGCTGGAAAGAAAGAGGAGAATAAATATCAACCAGAAAGGAGAACCGCCTTGAAATGTCAACACCGACAATGAGATGGTTTAACTTGTAGTATAACATGAGACACTTTTCAAAAAGCAAGATACAGCTTCCACCACTTGCTATTAATTCAAAATGCAAGAAAAAGTAACAGGAAAGCTTATTAACTTGGTTCCAAGGTTTTCATGCTGCACCTGAATGAACTCTGACCACTTTGCAAGGTTCAGGGGGACCTAAAGAAAAAAAGCAATTTCCCAAAATAGAATGATCCTAAGATACTCTACTTCGGAAGCCAAGTCTTAAGCTTGCACAAGTTGTCACTAGTCTTATTTCTTTCTCCTTTCTCATCCACGTTAATAGCAAACATGGGGCAATAAAATATTCACGGTGTTAGCCCTGCCATTGACTTCTGACTAGGGAATTTAACCAAAAATCAAAGGAACTGTGCATAAATAGCCAGCTATCTGCACGCATTAACTAATGGCAAACTTCGCTATTTAGCGCCACAAACTGATAAAAATCAAGAGGCATACTAACTTAACAGAATACCACTCGGGTAAGGAAACAATTAACGACTATATATCAAGAAAGAAATTGGGAGACCAGCTTCATCTTACGTTGAATGCTGAGACAAGAACTGCAAACTCTGCCTTTGTAACAGGGATGTAAATATTCTCATCCAAATTGATAAGCTTGTTCTGAACACCTGCATTCATTTAGGAAGGCAAACAAGTCATGTTACATATTTTACAAATATAACGTCCAATTTTTAGTGTAACAGAGTTTCAAGGAAGAAGGTGATTACTGAGATTAAAGAAGTGACCGGAGCCATCCGGAAGTGGCTCAACCTTCAACACCTTCCTGACTTTACCTTCATCACTGTGAAGCACACATAAGATGCCTTCTTAGAACTTAAACTAATGAGAACACATATTATCAATTAATTCCCAACACATACAATGCCTAAAAATTAAAAATATTGATCTCCAAGCCAGTATTCTAATAAATACTGTTACGTTTATGCCTACAAATACATTGGGATAAATAAATCATAACCATATCCAGGACAGTCGATATATGGTAACTGGAGTTAATTGCCGAATAGTGGTTACTATAGTGCTCACATTAGGAATCAATAACAATAGCCTTGTGAAAAGATGTAGGTGTTACCTTCTTCCTTTGTTTGGATCGTGGAAAAATTCACATGAATCTTTTGCCCCAAGGCTGATAAGAGATCCCATTTCAGTCACACACAATGAGAAGACCTGAAAACAAACAAATACTGAGAAAGGCAGTTGGAAATCAACACAAGGAGAGAAGAAATAATATCTAACTCCAGGGTAAACGGACCATGTTAGCGAAAAGTGTCACATACTTGTCCGCCACAAATCACTACTACATATTCTACTATCTGATTTTTATCGAACCTTAGCCTCGCCTCGATCCATGGGTAAGAGAAGTGCATAAAATATGAATTCTGCAGTGGAGCAAAGAGAGGAATTAAGGTAGAGACTACCTGCTTTCTACCCCAATCATATTGGCGAACACCAGCAGCAGGTGCAAACTGAAGCAGCACGAAACCCTCTCTGGACAGCTTGAAGGCCCCTGACTGCTCCATAATTTACAACAACCAAAGTAGGCATTGAACTACTACCAATTCCTCAATGACTATAGACTATTAAAGATTAAGCAGAAAAAGAGCAACCCAAACACATGGGGAAGCATACGTCTAAAGGTGAGAACTCTGGAGGCCGAGGGTCGACAGTGAGAGCTGCCTTCCCTTTGTATATTGAGTATCCAACATAAACCTTAGGCGTAGATGCCCCTAAAATACAAGAACAATTTTAATTATTTCATACCAGGACAGAAATGGCGCAAAGCATATAATTTGACCATACAAAGCAATTATTATGAACCAATATACTAAGGCGGCTCTTATTGTGTTCAAAAAACATTGACGAGAACACAATGTAGATGGAACGACAAAGCCTCTTTCTTTCTTTTTTTCCTTTTCCAGATAAAACCTTTAAAATTTAGAAGATTTTCTGACATTTTAGTTGGGAAGAAACTAAGAAGCAACTTCCTTTTTCATTTCAAGTACTTAAAAAACAAAACTTACACTATGCAAAGGCATTATAAAGAAAATGGACCTTGCGCCTAAAATCACAAACGGTTGCTCATGAAATGGGTATTGCCTAAGACCATGTAAGGAACAACACATTCCCTCAAGCAGTGTGGGACTATCTATAGCCCCACACACCCACACCTAGTTAACTGGAGCGCGGATAATGTGACAAGGGGTCCAACATTGGGTAGAGTAAGAATAGGGTTGGGTCTGGCTCTAGTACCATGTAAAGAAGATGGATTGCTTACCTCAATCTTAAAAGTTAGCTCATGAGAATTGACCAAGACCGTGTAAGGAGACAACAACCTATTCCCTCATCGACAATCTATTAGGCATATCTAGCCATTCAGAACAAGTTCAATCCGACCCACTGTTCTCCATTTGGACTACGTTTACAAATGAACAAACATCACACATACATAGACTGCACTAACAACGAACAACTGTAAATCAAGCAAAAAGCCACTATTTTTTAGTTCAACAAATGAAGCAATAAAGGAAATTAGAACAACAGAAATTCTCGATGCAGAGAAACCCATTTAGACCCCAACTACAGGCACCCAAAACCAAAACCCCCGGCCAAAGCTTGAATCTGTAGCTTAATTTTGGTTCATAAAATAGGAAAATGTTAAAATAAAAAATAAAAAAAAACACTCACCAAAACACAAAGTATAGCAACTGAAAAACACAAAAGAACATGCAAAAGCATTAACAAAGAAACCCCAATTTCAAAACTTAAACAGTCCAAAGAAGAAACCCATTTTCAAAACTTAATAGAGTGCAAAGCCATTAACAAAGAAACCCACATGCAAAATTTAACAAAGTGCAACGTCATTAGCTCAAAACAAAAACCATTTTCAAAATTTTAACAGAGTGCAAAGCCATTAACAAAGAAAACTCATTTCCGAAACTTAATAGAATTTACCCTGCTGCTGTTGTTGCTGTTGAGGTTCAAAGTATTCAGAATGGCGGCATGTTAAGGAAAGGTTTCTGGGAAAGGCTTTTGAGCTTTTTGTGTTAGAATTTAAGGGGCTAATTAGAATGGTATTGAAGGAGGAAGAGAAAGAGAGAGGTTGATAACAGGGATAAGGGGAGGAGGTTTTAGTAGGGTTTTGGAAGTTAACACTAATACCTGCAGGAGAAAGAGAAAGGTTTAACATGGCTTCTCAAAACAAAGATTTTGCCTAAGGGTGACCAAGGTTCAATGTTTACAAGGGATTTTGCTGCCCAAGAATGGAAACTGGGAATTGGAAAGACCTACTTGGAGCAGGCTTTCAGTTTACTGCTGAGGAAAGGGGGAAGTTTTGTATCACCTAGTAGTAGTGTTCAAGCTGCCAAAGTTTATTTTTTATATAGAGAAATGAAATTAACTTCCAATAATTGAAAATTGTTACGGGTAAAAACTTGCTTGCGCTCTATTTACATCAACCTATGATTAAGTTACACATGAAAATGTGTATCACTTTATTACTCCTTGATGTCCATAATAAGTGATTTTTTGTCTTTTAGCATGCCTTTTAAAAAATACTAAAAAAATAAGTAATGTAGTTGAATTATTCTTAATCGAAATTTGTATATTGTTAACTTGACAATCTGAAATACATAAATAACAAAAATTTTGAAAAATAAAGATAATCTCTTCTTGATATGTACAAAGACATTTATTTTGGACCAAACTAAGAATGTCAAAAGATCATTTATTATAGATTGAATGAAGTATATTTTAGTGATATGTATGTGTGTGTATATATATACATATAAAGAATGAGAGAACTTCATTTATCGCCCATTGGGCAAAATAAATATCATCCGGTAGCCCACTAATTGATTCATATAAACCATAGCTTAAAAATAATGACAGTTGTTAGTCGGAAACTTCATTGATCGAATTTCCTCACCGAAAAATCCTAGAACCTGATCTAAGAAGATCTAGACTTTTACCCGTTAAAACAACAGCAAAACACCGAAAAATCTTAGAACCGGCCATATCTAAGAAGATCTGAACTTTTACTTGTTGAATTAACATCAAAACAAAAGAAATAAAAATGAAGGAGGAGAGGAATGACGTATCAATAGTGTGGAACAATCGCCGTCGATGGGGATAATACCGTCACCAGCCAGTGGTCAACTCCGGCAGTGACTAGTAAAAATCAGTAGCAGCAACCTATAGGGAAGAAGAGGAAAGCGGGAGGAACAGTGTATAGCATAAGGCAACGAGAGAGACATCCTTATCTTCTTTCTCTGATTTTCTCTTATAGTTTCTGCAAATATGTAGATAATAGTTTGAAGATCTATGGCTAAATATTTAAGCTTCTCGTGACCGTGTTATCATTTTCGACGATTGTGAGGCCATGGATGCGGGTGGCTGGTTTCTCAACGATAGGAAGAACAGAGGAGATGACTATGAAAAAAGTTGAAATATCTACAAAATAGACTGTTATTATATAAAAATTATACAAAATAGACTGTCACTATACAATTTATATACAAATAGTCTGACATTATACAATTTATATACAAATAGAGTGTCACTATACAAAATATATACAAAATAAAATGTCATTATATAAAAAATATATTAAATAGACTGCCATTATACAAAATATGTACAAAAAAGACTATCACTATATAAAAATATACTAAATAGACTGCCACTATACAATTTATATACAATTAGCTCTCATTATACAAAATAGACTGTCACTATAATAAATAAACTGTTACATTCCAAAAAATATACAAAATAGACTGTTACTAAACAAAAAATATACAATATAGACTGTCACTATACAAATAGACTGTTATTGTACAAAAATTATTCAAAATAGATTGTCACTATTCAATAAATATACAAAATGGTCCGTTATTATACAAAAAAATATGATGTTATTATACAAAAATAGATATTTCGTATATGACCTGCATTACATATTTTATTTAATTATTAGCTAATACTTATCAGATCCAGAAGTACATTTAAAAAGGAAAAAAATGGTTGCTCTACCTCGCAAGGTATGGGTCAAACCTACGACTTTTAACTTAGGAAACAAACGCTTTATCCACTGAGCTATAGGCACTTGTGTTGTCGTGTTTGTTCCTTTCGGTTACTATATATAATACGTTTGGACAGAAGGGCTATTTTTTGTAAGTAGGACAAAATATGAGCTATTAAAATTTTGAGGGGTTATAGAGGATAATTTTTTCTAAAGAATAAAGACATGAGCCTTGTGCTATTAAAAAAAAGTTAAAATTTATGATCTAAAATAAGAGATAGAGATTAATATAGTTATAAATAATCTCATAAAAGATAAAAATTGTTATGAAATAATGTAAAAGACAAGAACAATAACTCAAGAACAAGAGCAAATAGAGAGAAGAGTAGAGAGAGTTCTTCTTATTGATACTTAGAGAATGTTATGAGTTATTTACAATGGTAGAAGGCACCTCTATTTATAGGGAGGAGGATGATTTATCTACCAAGAATAGAACTCTAGAATCTCTCTAATTAAAGACATTCACCTTAAATAGAAGTGTATTTATAACACTCCCCCTTGAATGTCTATTCAATGATGTGCCTCGTTAAAACCTTAAAACAAAACCCAATGGGAAAAATTAAAGTAAGGAAAAAGAGTACACATGTTTGAATATGCGCCTATTGGTTGCCTCGTTAAAAACCTCGCAAGGAAAACCCGGTGGGACAAAACTTTGTAAGGGAAAAAGAGTGCAACGCGCCTTAACTCCCCCTGATAAGAACATCAATTTATGTCCTTAAGTCTTCGCATCCCGATCTTATGAACTAGCTTCTTGAAGGTTGACTTTGGTAGAGATTTTATGAACAAATCAGCCATATTTTCGCTTGAACGAATCTGTTGAACATTGATATCACCATTCTTTTGAAGATCATGTGTGAAGAATAACTTTGGTGAAATATGCTTCGTTCTATCTCCTTTTATGAATCCTCCCTTCAATTGAGCTATACATGCTGCATTGTCTTCATACAAAGTTGTGGGTAGTTTATCACACTTCAAACCACATTTGTCTTGGATATGATGTATTATCGACCTTAACCACACACACTCCCGACTTGCTTCATGAATAGCAATTATCTCGGCATGATTAGATGAAGTAGCCACAATTGATTGCTTAGTCGATCGCCAAGATATGGCGGTTTCTCCACAGGTAAACACATAACCCGTTTGAGATCGAGCCTTGTGTGGGTCGGATAAATATCCAGCATCAGCATAACCAACAAGATCCGGGCTGCAATTCTTGCCATAAAATAAGCCCATATCGGTAGTTCCCTTTAGGTACCGCAATATGTGTTTGATCCCATTCCAATGTCTCCTCGTAGGAGCCGAGCTAAATCTTGCTAAGACATTAACTGAAAAGGATATGTCAGGTCTTGTAGTATTTGCAAGATACATTAGTGCGCCAATTGCGCTAAGATATGGTACTTCAGGACCAAGTAGCTCTTCATTCCTTTCTTGTGGTCGGAATGGATCTTTGTTCACATCAAGTGGTCGAACAACCATCGGTGTACTTAAAGGATGTGCTTCATCCATGTAAAACCGTTTCAGTACCTTTTCTGTATAGGTAGATTGATGAACAAAAATTCCGTTTGCCAAATATTCAATTTGCAAACCAAGACATAGTTTAGTCTTCCCGAGATCTTTCATCTCGAATTCATCCTTTAGATAATCAATTGCCTTTTGGAGTTCTATAGGGGTTCCAATAAGGTTTATGTCATCGACATATACGGCATGTACAACAAATTCCGATGTTGTTTTCTTTATAAAAACACACGGGCAAATGGCGTCATTTATATAGCCTTCTTTTAACAAGTACTCACTAAGACGATTATACCACATTCGTCCAGATTGCTTTAGACCATACAAGGATCTTTGTAATTTAATTGAGAACATTTCCCGAGATTTTGAGTTGTGCGCGTTTGGCACCTTGAGTCCATCGGGAATTTTCATGTATATCTCATTATCAAGTGAGCCATAAAGATAGGCAGTAACTACATCCATTAAGTGCATGTCAAGCTTTTCATGGACAGCAAAACTTATGAGATAACGAAAGGTTATCGCATCCATTACAGGCGAATATGTCTCTTCATAATCGACACCAGGCCTTTGAGAAAAACCTTGTGCAACAAGGCGTGCCTTATATCTTTGTACCTCGTTTTTCTCATTTCTTTTGCGTACAAAGACCCATTTATAGCCGATAGGCTTAACACCATTAGGTGTTTCAACTATAGGGCCAAAAACTTCACGTTTTGCCAGCGAATTCAATTCTGATTGAATTGCTTCTTGCCACTTTGGCCAATCCTGTCTTTTTCGACATTCTTCAGCAGATTGAGGTTCGAGATCCTCACATTCTTGCATAATGCTAGATGCTACATTATAAGCAAAGGCATTATCCACCACAATATCCACTCGATTAATATTTGCCTCAATATTAATTGGATTTAGGGATAGTTCCGTATTTTCCAGAGTCTCGGGCTCAATGGATTCTTCATGAATCTCAGAATTTGTTAAATCATGAGATTCTTTCGTGGTGTCATTTTGATCGTTCTTTTTCCTCTTTCTAGGATTTCGATCTTTGGAACCTAATGGTCTGCCACGCTTCAGGCGTGCATTTGACTCATTGGATATGACACTAGATGATTGTCCAACAGGGACATCAATACGGATTGGAAGATTTTCCGCGGGAATGTGGGATTTCGTTATCCTTTTCAAGTCCGTAAATGCGTCAGGCATTTGATTTGCTATTCTTTGCAAATGGATAATCTTTTGTGCCTCTCTTTCACAAATAGAGGTATGTGGATCAAGATGAGATAATGATGCATTTTTCCACAAAATTTCCCGTTTGGTTTCACCAACTTCTCCCCCTAATTTTGGAAAAGTGTCTCATCAAATCGACAGTCTGCAAATCGTGCAGTAAACAAGTCGCCTGTCAATGTTTCGAGGTAGCGAATGATGGAGGGCGATTCAAACCCAACATATATTCCTAACCTTCTTTGCGGACCCATTTTGGTGCGGGATGGCGGTGCAATAGGCACATATACTGCGCATCCAAAAATCCTTAAATGGGATATATTGGGTTCATGACCCAAAACCAATTGCAACAGGGAATACTTGTGGCAATTCGTCGGTCTGAGACGAATTAGCATTGCTGCATGTAAGATGGCGTGACCCCATACCGAAGTGGGCAGCCTCGTTCTCATAAGTAATGGCCTTGCAATCAATTGTAGGCGTTTAATTAACGATTCTGCAAGACCGTTTTGAGTGTGAACATGAGCTACAGAATGTTCAACTTTTATCCCGATTGATAAGCAATAATCATTAAATGCTTGGGATGTAAACTCAGCAGCATTATCCAGTCTTATGGACTTGATTGGATTATCTGGAAATTGTGCTCGTAGTCGAATTATTTGTGCCATCAATTTCGCAAACGCAAGGTTGCGTGATGACAACAGGCACACATGAGACCATCTACAGGATGCGTCTATCAAGACCATGAAATACCTAAACGACCCACTAGGTGGGTGAATAGGTCCACAAATGTCCCCTTGTATACGTTCCAGAAACGTGGGTGACTCAGTCCCAACCTTTGTTGGTGATGGCCTGATAATCAACTTGCCTTGATAACACGAAGTGCAAGGATATTCATTTTTCGAAAGAATTTTGAAATTCTTTAACGGATGCCCATATGAGCTTTCTATAATCCTTCTCATCATGACCGATCCTGGATGTCCCAATCGATCATGCCAAAGTACAAAGGTATTGGAATCAGTAACCCTTTGGTTTACTGTTGAATGTGCCTCAATTGCACTAATTCTTGTCCAATACAGGCAACAAGATAAAGACGGGAATTTCTCAATAACCCTCTTTTGGCCGGAGACATTCTTTGTGATGACGAGATATTCAAGATTATCTTCATCCATTGTCTCAATATGATAGCCATTCCGGCGTACATCTTTAAAACTCAACAAGTTTCTTTTAGACTTGGAGGAGAACATTGCATTCTCTATGATTAACGTCGTGCCCTTGGGCAGAGTTACAATTGCTCTCCGGAGCCTTCAATCAATTTACTACTTCCAGAGATTGTAGTAACGTTTGCCTTACACATATTTAGTTGGGAGAAATACTTCCTTTCTTTGAGTATTGTATGTGTAGTACATGAATCAATTAGGCAAATACTTTTACAGTTGGATGTTGATCCAAGTTCGCTTTGTGAGATATCCATATTTGCTATCCCATAGTTTGACATACAAAAGAGATACAAGAACATAAGAATAAACAAGTTCAATTCTTTTGTGTCACATAATATTTTCAAAATCTACTGCTAACAGTTGACTAACAAAATCAGATATGTTATCCATTACTTTGCAGTTTGAAAATTTCAGTTTAAACGTTTTCTTCAAACAATCGATTGTTACTTACAAACAATCGATTGTTGAACATTGATAATCGATTGTTATGCATAGACAATCGATTGTTAGCTATTTTGAAAAAACTTCAGATCACACTGTCTTAAGACAATCGATTGTTATGCATAGACAATCGATTGTTGGCTATTTTGAAAAATTCCAGACCTTACTGTTTCAAGACAATCGATTGTTATGCATAGACAATCGATTGTTGGCTATTTTGAAAAATTCCAGAACACACTGTTTCAAGACAATCGATTGTTAGACAAAGACAATCGATTGTGGATGATTTTTGAAAAATTCCAGATTACACTGTCTTAATGACAATCAATTGTTAGACAAAGACAATCGATTGTGGATGATTTTTGAAAAATTCCAGATTACACTGTCTTAATGACAATCGATTGTTAGTCAACGACAATCGATTGTTGATCAATTGTTTTTCAACTTTAATGCGAAAATAGTTGATAATCGACTAGTTTTTCAGGCTAGTCGATTATCCCTACTGAAAAATAAAAATTTTATTGATATTTGAGCATATTGAAGATATTCTAAAGAACTACTGCTAACATTGCATCATGAACTAACTAATACGAGCTAATACTAATGACTATTAGTTTATTCACTAACTAATACAAATAAGTAGAACAAAATCAAATAACTCCATCTTCTTTCATCACGGATCCATCGCCGATTAGGTGGTCTATTTTCCCCTCGGGTTGCTCAAAGAAGTCTGCCACATCCAGGTGGGTGATGTCCTCATTGTCGTCATAGACAAAATTTGTTTCAGGGCCTTTTCTCTTTCGAGATGCTTGATAAAGGTCAACCAAGTGTCTTGGTATACGGCAAGTCTTTGACCAGTGCCCTTTCCCACCGCAACGATAACATATCGTTTCTGAACCATTTTCCTTAGGATCTTCATGACCCCGTTTCTGCTTTCGGCGGTTATCTCTCTTCGGGGGGTGACGGACTTCATTGGAATTTCTTCCTTGTCTACGTCCCTGGCTATGACCCCGTTTACGACCATGACCATGGTCCTTTTCATGTTTGGCATAATGAGAGTGCACCTTATCTACTTCAGGCAGTGGTGTAGACCCAGTGGGTCGATTTTCATGATTTCTCATGAGCAGGTCATTATTTCGCTCAGCCACTAGTAGAAGAGAAATCAGTTCAGAGTACTTTGTAAAGCCTTTCTCTCTGTACTGTTGTTGCAGTACTATATTGGATGCATGAAACGTTGTAAACGTTTTCTCAAGCATATCATAATCGAAGATATTATCCCCGCATAGCTTCAATTTGGAAGTAATTCTGAACATAGCAGAATTATATTCAGAAACGAACTTAAAGTCCTGGAGCCTCAGATGAGCCCAATCATATCGTGCTTGTGGCAGAGTGACCAACTTCAGGTTGTCATATCTCTCCTTTAAGCCGTTCCACAAGACGAGTGGATCCTTGACGGTGAGATATTCAATCTTCAAACCTTCATCAAGGTGGTGGCGCAAGAAAATCAAGGCCTTCGCACATTCTTGGGTGGATGCTTTTTCTCTATCTTTGATGGTGTCTCCGAGACCCATAGCATCTAAGTGGATTTCAGCATCCAACACCCATGTCATATAGTTCTTGCCCGAAATTTCAAGGGCAACGAACTTTCTTTTCGTAATGTCAGACATAATCGAAAATTAAATTAGGAAGAGGGAAATACCTTAGATTTCTCGAGAATGGTTCTTGAGACGGTAGAGTCTCGTGCTGATAACGTGTTATGAAATAATGTAAAAGACAAGAACAATAACTCAAGAACAAGAGCAAATAGAGAGAAGAGTAGAGAGAGTTCTTCTTATTGATACTTAGAGAATGTTATGAGTTATTTACAATGGTAGAAGGCACCTCTATTTATAGGGAGGAGGATGATTTATCTACCAAGAATAGAACTCTAGAATCTCTCTAATTAAAGACATTCACCTTAAATAGAAGTGTATTTATAACAAAAATTAAGTTGTGAAAAGATACTATTTCTTTTGAATAGATTAAGAAAAAAAGGTTTTTGTCAATTGAGATAGAGCGGGTATAACAAACTTAAGAGGTGACAACTAACCTGAAATTAACTTCCCATAATTGGCAAAAGAAAAGTTCCAAGATCTATATTTATCCATGTGAGTATGTGACCACAAAAATACATTCAACTATATGAAAATTTAAAATTAATGCTAATATTTTATCTATAATACAAAAATGCATTCTTCTAACAAAACTACACTAAGATGATATTTTCGTCAAATGAAATATTTTTTATTTACTAATTCCTGTCTTATTTTTCGCAAACAATTTTGTAACCTTTTTGGATGGTTGTTATCCATCGTTTATAATGTATTGCATAGTATTATATTGTATCGTTTTATGAATCTAACGATTGGATAAAATATATTGTTTGGTATTTGGTTTGACTGTATCATACTGCAATGTAATTGATAAATTTACTAAAATTATCTTTAATTGTTTAAATATTAAGAAAAAAAGTACCTGTAACGTGAAAACAGTAGCAAAAACCATGAAGAAAAAAGTCAACTATAACTAAAAAAAATAAGAAACTATAACAAAGAAAGGAAATTGGCAGAACAAAGAACAAACAATTGGAGTTAAAATCACATGAGTTAAAAAAACGAAACATAAAGAAAGCAAAAAAACTGTACCTTTTATGTTGGAGTTAGAAGCAACAAAATTATGAAAAAAAAGGGATAAAAGACAAAAGTAGGTTATATGTGAAAGATTTGGAGTTAAAATATTAAAAAAGGTTAAGGGTAAAAAAAATTATAAAGTAATAAGTTAAAGTATAATTAAAAAATATATATAATAATGAATTTAATAATATAATATAATCAATTTTAATAGAACAATCAAAACAAACATTATGTATAGGTAAAATCATTTAAACAAGCTGTTAAGTGACATGACAATATAAAAATAAGTTATGTTATGAAATAGAAGATTCTTACACTTCTATTTAAGGTGAATATCTTTAATGTATTTAATTAGAGAGATTTTAGAGTCCTATTATTGGTAGCAAGATCTTCCTCCTCCCTATAAATAGAGGTGCTCTCTACCATTGTAATTCACCCCTCTCAACTCAATAAGAAGAACTCTCTCTACTCTTCTCTCTATTGCTATTGTTCTTGTTCTATTGTTCTTGTCTTTTGCTTTAGTTTATAACACGTTATCAGCACGAGACTCTACCGTCTCAAGTACCATTCTCGAAAATCCAAGGTATTTTCCCTCTTCCTAATTTAATTTTCGAGTATGTCTGACATTATGAAAAGAAAGTTCGTTGCCCTTGAAATTTCGGGCAAGAACTATATGACATGGGTGTTGGATGCTGAAATCCACCTAGATGCTATGGGTCTCGGAGACACCCTCAAAGATAAAGAAAAAGCATCCACCCAAGATTGTGCGAAGGCCTTGATTTTCTTGCGCCACCACCTTGACGAAGGTTTGAAGATTGAATATCTCACCGTCAAGGATCCACTCGTTTTGTGGAACAGCTTAAAGGAGAGATATGACAACCTGAAGTTGGTCACTCTGCCACAAGCACGATATGATTGGGCCCATCTGAGGCTACAGGACTTTAAGTCCGTTTCTGAATATAATTCTGCTATGTTCAAAATTACTTCTAAACTAAAGCTATGTGGAGATAACATCTCCGATTACGATATGCTTGAGAAAACGTTTACAACGTTTCATGCCTCCAATATGGTACTGCAGCAACAGTACCGAGAGAAAGGCTTTACGAAGTACTCTGAACTGATTTCTCTCTTACTAGTGGCTGAGCGAAATAATGATCTGCTCATGAGAAATCACGAAAATAGACCAACTGGGTCTACACCACTGCCTGAAGCAGATATGGTGCACTCGCATTATGCCAAACATAAAAGGGACCATGATCACGGTTATAAACGGGGTCAAAGCCAAGGACGTGGACAAGGAAGAAATTCCAAAGAAGTCCGTCACCCCCCAAAGAGAGATAACCACCGAAAGCAGAAACGGGATCCAGAAGATCCTAAGGCAAATAGTTCAGAAACTATATGTTATCGTTGCGGTGGAAATGGGCACTGGTCTAGGATTTGCCGTATACCAAGACACTTGGTTGACCTTTATCAAGCATCTCGAAAGAGAAAAGGCCCTGAAACAAATTTTGTCTATGACGACAATGAGGATATCACCCACCTGGATGTGGCAGACTTCTTTGAGCAACCCGATGGAAAAATAGACCACCTAATCGGCGATGGATCCGTGATGAAAGAAGATGGAGTTATTTGATTTTGTTCTACTTATTTGTATTAGTTAGTGAATAAACTAATAGTCATTAGCATTAGCTCGTATTAGTTAATTCATAAAGCAATGTTAGCAGTAGTTCTTTAGAATATCTTCAATATGATCAAATATCAATAAAACTTTTATTTTCCAGTGGGGGTAATCGACTAGCCTGAAAAACTAGTCGATTATCAACTATTTTCGCATTAAAGTTGAAAAACAATTGATCAACAATCGATTGTCTTTGGCCAACAATCGATTGTCTTGAAACAGTGTGTTCTGGAATTTTTCAAAAATAGCCAACAATCGATTGTCTTTGTCTAACAATCGATTGTCTTGAAACAGAGGTCTGGAATTTTTCAAAAATCACCCACAATCGATTGTCTATATCTAACAATCGATTGTCGTTAGGCAGTGTAATCCGGAATTTTTCAAAAATCATCCACAATCGATTGTCTATGTCTAACAATCGATTGTCTTAAGACAGTGTGATCTGAAGTTTTTCAAAAATAACAAATAATCGATTGTGTGTGTTTAACAATCGATTGTCTATGTTCCAACAATCGATTGTGTGTTTAATAATCGATTGTCTTATGAAAAACGCTGAAATTTTCAAACTGCATAGTAATTGATTATGGACAACATATCTGATTTTGTTAGTCAACTGTTAGTAGCAGATTTTGAAAATATTATGTGACACAAAAAGAATTGAACTTGCTTATTCTTATGTTCCTGTATTTCTTTTGTATGTCATACCATGGAAAGTAAATTGATCGAAGGCTCCGGAAGAGCCATTGTAACTCTGCCCAAGGGCACGACGTTAATCATAGAGAATGCTATGTTCTCCTCCAAGTCTATAAGAAACTTGTTGAGTTTTAAAGATGTACGCCGGAATGGCTACAATATTGAGACAATGGATGAAGATAATCTCGAATATCTCGTCCTCACTTCAAAGAATGTCTCCGGCCAAAAAGAGGGTTATTGAGAAATTCCCGTCTTTATCTTGTGGCCTGTATTGGACAAGAATTAGTGCAATTGAGGCACATTCAACAGTAAATCTAAAGAATACTGATTCCAATACATTTGTACTTTGGCATGATCGACTGGGTCACCCAGGATCAACCATGATGAGACGGATTATAGAAAGCTCATATGGGCATCCGTTAAAGAATTTCAAAATTCTTTCAAGTAATGAATATCCTTGCACTTCGTGTTATCAAGGCAAGCTGATTATCAGACCATCCCCAACAAAGGTTGGGACTGAGTCACCCCAGTTTCTGGAACGTATACAAGGGGACATTTGTGGACCTATTCACCCACCTAGTGGGTAGTTTAGGTATTTCATGGTCTTGATAGACGCATCCTGTAGATGGTCTAATGTGTGCTTGTTGCCACCACGCAACCTTGCGTTTGCAAAGTTAATGGATAATAGATGAGAATAATCTTGAATTCTTCATGAAAACGAGGCTGCCCATTTCGGTTTGGGTTCACGCCATTTTGCATGCAGCAATGCTACTTTGTCGGCTGCCCGCTTCGGCTTAGGGTCACGCCATTTCGCATGCAGCAATGCTAGTTCGTCTCTGACTGACGAATTATCACAAATATTCCCTATTGCAATTGGTTTTGGGTCATGAACCCAATATATCCCATTTAAGAAGCTTTGGATGCGCAGTATAGGTGCCTGTAGCACCGCCATCCCGCACCAAAATGGGTTTGCAAAGAAGGTTAGGAATATATGTTGAGTATGAATCGTCCTCCATTATTCGCTACCTCGAAACATTGACAGGAGATTTGTTCACTGCACTATTTGCAGACTGTCAATTTGATGAGACACTTTTCCCAAAATTAGGGGGAGAAGTCGGTAAAACCAAATGGGAAATTTTGTGGAAAAATGTATCATTATCTCATCTTGATCCACATACCTCTATTTGAAAGAAAGAGGTACAAAAGACTATCCATTTGCAAAGAATAGCAAATCAAATGCCTGACGCATTTACGGACTTGAAGAGGATAACGAAATCCCACATTCACGCGGAAAATGTTCCGATCCGTATTGAAGTCCCTATTGGACAAATATCTAGTGTCATATCCAATGAGTCAAATGCACGCCAGAAGCGTGGCAGACCATTAGGTTCCAAAGATCGAAATCCTAGAAAGAGGAAAAAGAACGATCCAAATGACACTATGAAAGAATCACATGAGGACGCTCATGATTTGATTAATTCCGAGATTCACGAAGAATCTATTGAGCCTGAGACTCTTGAAAATACGGAATGCAAGAATGTGAGGATCTCGAACCTTAGTCTGTGGTAGTACAAAATTAATTGAGAGCTCTCGAAGAGCCAATTATTACTATGTTGGAGAAACACAATTGAGTATTGTGCTGTAGTAAGTCTCAAAGAAACTTATTCAGTTTCCAAAGTACACGCGAAAGCGATTGATTATATTGAGACTATAAATAAAGGAAGGCTTTGATTCTCCTATTACTACAACTTGTAGCGGGGTAATTTGTATATGAAAAGCTACCCGCTTTGTTCTCCAGTTTGTACTACACAAACGAAAGAATGCCACAATAAAGTGGATATCTATTGGTATAAAACCCATGTCATAATAAACCCGAAGTTTATTGATAAGTGCACATGTCATGGTGTAAATTTGAAGTTTACCAATATTGATAATTTATTCAGTTGACATTCGTGTTAGCCATCTCATTTGAAGTATGATGTGCAAATTCACATAGGTGAATATCAAAGAACTAGAAGTTCTTGTTCTCAGTAATGAACTGACCAACTAAAGAGTTCGGGTTGAAGCCCCTAAATTCTGGAAATATCAAAGGTGAATATGGGCCCATTCACCCGCCATGTATACCACATATGATGCATCTATGGAATGGTTACATGCGCAATTGTTATTAACCCGCAGCCTGGCCGTGCTTGCGAGGTAAAACGCTCAGTAATCTAACTTCGAGCATAGTTTCCAGATTCTCTACTCAAGACAGTTAATCTTGATAAGTTGGTTTATATCAAAGTTGGTTTAGCAAGATAATTATTGAGTGCTTCCACTTAATAGCTAAACTGTTCCTTATGAGAACGAAGTTGTATATATCAGTTTGATATAAGTTGTATACAAGAGTATATTCTCCCCTCAAAAGTGGTTCAGGGTCAGGAACCAAATAATTTCATCTTATATTAAGGTGCTGTGTATATTGACATAATGCACAAAGATGATTTCCCAAAGTTGAGGAAACAAGTTAGCTTTACTAACATGAGGGGGAGACATGATAAACACTTGAGAAAAGGTTACATGGGATGAATTATCATTTGTATATGTATATCCCCGAATATCATGATATGAACCTGAAGTTCATAAAAGGGATAATTCAATTGCAACATATTGCAAAGCATGCTATACGCATTTGCTGACCCAAAGAAAGTAACTAAATGGAAGAGATACAATTCAAGAAGAATTGATTCCATATGAAAGACATGTAGTTTTGAACCTATAGTTCAAATGCTTGAAAGATAAAAGTCAAAGGTATGTATAGTCAGTTTTCGATATCTTATTTGTTTAGTATCACTAATGAAAGATTGATATGCAGCTAAAGTCTATTATGCGACTTATATGACTTAACTTGAAAGATTTAAGTTGCTTGAAGCATATGCAATCCTTGGTCCTGAAGCACCACATCCTTAGTACAATTTGTGTACATATGTATCTTGCCATAACTATAAGCATGATGGCATTGAGAATGCATCTATGGAGATATTGAAGAGCTATTCCGCAACATTATATGAAGATGTTCATATCTATCAAGAATGATGATTTCAAGGTGCGGAATATTATTCAAGTCAATATGGTTGATTTACTTATCAAACGTCTACCAAAGATCGTTTTGAAGATGATGCACAAGATTGGAATGCAAATGCTCAAGGATATAAATTGATGTACTCATTAGGGGGAGTTAATGCGCGTTGCACTCTTTTTCCCTTACAAGGTTTTGTCCCACTGGATTTTCCTTACAAGGTTTTTAACGAGGCAACCAATAGGCGCATATTCAAACATGTGTACTCTTTCCTTACTTTAATTTTTCCCATTGGGTTTTGTTTTAAGGTTTTAACGAGGCACATCATTGAATAGACATTCAAGGGGGAGTGTTATGAAATAGAAGATTCTTACACTTCTATTTAAGGTGAATGTCTTTAATGTATTTAATTAGAGAGATTTTAGAGTCCTATTATTGGTAGCAAGATCTTCCTCCTCCCTATAAATAGAGGTGCTCTCTACCATTGTAATTCACCCCTCTCAACTCAATAAGAAGAACTCTCTCTACTCTTCTCTCTATTGCTATTGTTCTTGTTCTATTGTTCTTGTCTTTTGCTTTAGTTTATAACAAGTTAAAAGTTTTTCTGGATAACCTCTTCCTCATTTGTTTATTTTGGCAACCGTAGGATTACCATGCAATGTGTAATACGAGCCGGGGTTGCTCTTATGGTAAGCAACCCCACTTCCAATCGATAGATTGTGACTTTGAGTCTTCCCAAGAGTAAGATGGGAAGTTCATGAAGGGAAGGATGCCGGGGTCTATTTGAAAACAACCTGGTAGGGGTAAGGTTTGCGTACATAATAATTTCCCCAGATCCCACTAAGTGAGATTATATTAAGTTGTTGTTGTTGTGTAATACGAGCGGTAGATGGGAAATTATATATGGAGCCCATTATCCAAATCATTTAAGACCAAAAGCAGAGGATAGAACAATGAAATCTTGCTGTCTACTTTGCATCCACATATATACCTCCTAATAAAAAATCACAACTCTCTGCTCTTTCAATTCAAGATAATCTATCATTGTTTTTCCATGAAATATAGCAAGAATGTCAACAGCATTATGTTCATCATTTCGGGTAATGCTGCCTCAATGGAGATACTGTAACTACAACTTTCACTACTTGATTTTGCCCCCTTCTAAAATAAAACTTAACTTCCTATATTTTCCAATCTTCTCTTCTTTTACTGATGATGATTCTATCAAACCCATCAAACAAAACCAGGTACTATTAATATTTTAGTCTCTTTTGTTTTTACATAGACATATAGAAACCTATGGCAGAGAAATGAGATAAGATGTGTTGTTTCTTATCCAGTATAATATACCATTAAAGTTGCAAAATTATTTTTGGTCACGTTAAAGATTATAACATTAAAGTCGCTCAATTATTTTTTGTCATGTTAAAGCAACTGAGCTTGAGCTTCACTGCATATGAAATTATAGTAACTAAACAATAGTAGTTAAAGTTTAATAAAATTTAGTAAGTTAATTGTTATTTCCCGCATTCACATAGCATCCAAGAGAAGGACCGTGTCCCAAAGGGTGTAATATAGACAGTCTACCCTAATGCAAGCATTAGTGGCTGTTTTCATGGTTCGAAGCCGTGATCTATAGATCAGACTGAGACAACTTTACCGTTGCTCCAAGGTTCCCCTTCCAAGTCGCGTTCACGTAGGGTCTGGGGAATGACCGTACCTCAAAGAGTGTAATGTAGACAGACTACTCTAATGCAAGTATTAGTGGTTGCTTCTATGGCTCAAACCCGTAATCTATAGATCACGCGGAGACAACTTTATTGTTGCTATAAGGCTACCCTTCCAAGTAAATGCACCATCAAAATGTAATTTTGACATTGTTGTTACAATTTCAAAAGTTTAATTGTGATAGTGAATAAAGTTTGATTGCTTTTTAATGCGACTGCGACTTTAACTTTATAGGGGATAAAGTTAAATGACTTTAGGTGAAATTAACCTTTTGTTTCTTGAAATACTTTATGATAAGAAGGCTTGAATTTCATGTGTTCTATTAACAGGTTATGTATGACCCTTCAGAGGAGCTCTTTGGACTTGCTGCTGATTTGCAGCCTAGGTTTTAGCTTCTTCATTTTCTTCTGTTACTATTTAATTGGTTGTATTTAAAGGCTGATTCAGAATTTAAACGTGAAGAGGTCAACCTTCAAATTCCTATCATTAATTCCATTGCACGTTTGAAATTATGGTTTTAGAATTGAATATTTGTTGAAATTTTAGTAATAGTCCATGTGCTCCACCAGGCTCGACTTGCATTATTTCATGATCTATGTTTGTTGCCGTAGTAGTGTTTCTATTTGCTGTCTGTGTGATGTTTGTAAAGTTCTCCAATCACCTTCCTTCAGCAATTTAATATAGGGTATTGAAGTTTCTTGAAACACCAATATTTTTGTTTCTCTTGCTAATAAGATGGCTAGTCTCCATTCTCATAATAAGCAGCCCCTAAATACTTGTAATTACATCTTGAGTAAGTTAACTATCTATCTGCTATCTGCATTCCTGTGACCTGTGTTTTATCATTTTCCAGGAAGGTTATTTCTAGTGCTTCGAGTCCGAGATCATGGTTTGGCCCAAATGGCCAGTATATAAGAGAATTACCTTGCCCAAGCTGCAGAGGAAGGGGCTACACTCCATGTATTGAATGTGGAATAGAGCGATCCAGTTTAGATTGTTCATTGTGTAATGGAAAGGTAACTTCTTTTCTGGATCATGTGTATTAAGCTCTAGCATTACCTGTATATAAGCTTGATATGTCAGTTGGAATATCGATGTGATGCTCATTTATACCAGAGCTATGTCCTTAATAGAAGTTTTCGTGTATGGCAGGGTATGATGACTTGTCATCAGTGCGGTGGAGATTGTGTCATTTGGGAAGAGTCTATTGATGAAAGGCCTTGGGAGAAAGCTCGATCAAGGTAAATATTTCCTGCCTCACGTTTCAATTAGATTCGATTTTGCTGAAGTCATGTGTTCTCACTGTAATATTATTACATCGAGTGCATAAGTTTGCTTTATAATCAAGTTCATCATTGTGCAACTCGGTGTATAACAACATGTTTACCTTGCCTTGAAAACCTTGAGATTAAACTGAAGAATCATGAAGAATGTAGTGAGAGAATTTAGAGAGAAGGAGGAGCGTTTGAGAACTCTCTAGAAGAGAGAGAGTTTATTAATCAAAATAATGAAACAAAATGAAGTCCGCTACAAATATCTCCCATACCTAACCTATATACACTTTACACTTGGGTCGAGTCGGGTGAACCGGCCCAAAATTAAATAATTGTTGGTTGGGCTCAAATACACGGTCCAATCTTCACAGCCCAGCATAAAACATCCCATGAGTATACAGTAAACATACAGTGTGTATACAAAGAATATACAAAGCTAGTCTATACAAGGCTATATCATGTATTTTCTCTTATCTCAACACTCCCCCCCCCCCCCCAAGTTGAAGGGGGATACCACCTGCAACTTGAGCAACAAGGGATGAAGAATAGTGCCAGGCAAAGGCTTGGTCAGAAGGTCAGCAAGCTAGCGAGTAGTAGGGACATGAAACAGTTGAATAAGGCCATTCTGGAGCTGATCGCGCACAAAATGACAATCCACTTCAATGTGTTTAGTCCGTTCATGAAAAACAGGATTCTTAGCAATGTGAATGGCTGCCTGGCTGTCACAATACACAGAAAAAGGAAGAGAGACAGAAACACCAAGATCAAGAAATAAACGAGACAACCAAGACAATTCAGCAACAACCTTACATTAGGGCCCTGTATTCAGCCTCAGCAGAAGATAAAGAAACCACTGGTTGCTTCTTAGATTTCCAACTAATCAAGGAACCACCCAGAACAATACAGAACCCAGTAACAGACCTCCTTGTATCAGGGCAGGCAGCCCAGTCACTATCAGAATAACCAACAACAGTGAAATCATTGCAATCAGAATAAAAGAGGCCCAGAGAAGGAGTGCCTTTAAGATATCTCAATACATGAAGGGCAGCAGTCATATGGGGGAGTCTGGGGCATTTGAGGAACTGACTCAGATGTTGCACAGCAAAACAGATGTCAGGCCTAGTATGTGTCAGAAATAAGAGCTTACCAACAAGACTCCTATACTGATCAGGGGAATGCAAAAGGTCACCAAAATCAGCATGTAATTTTGCATTAATGTCCAAAGGACAAACAACAGAAGAGACATTGACACAGTCAAACTGTTGCAGCAAATCAGAAACATATTTATGCTGATTAAGGATCATCCCACCAGGAACAGCTGACATCTCAATGCCTAGAAAATAATGTAAGGACCCTAGGTCCTTAATTTTGAACTGATCATCCAGAAACAGTTTCAGGTCAACAATTTCATCACAGTCATCCCCAGTAAGAATAATATCATCCATATAAACAGCAACAATCACAAGAGACCCTGGTGTACCTTTGATGAATAGAGAGTAATCATTTAAAGAATGTCTATAGCCTCTGGAATAAAAGGCAGAAGACAATTTGGCATACCACTATCTGGAAGCATGTCTGAGCCCATATAGGGATTTGTTTAATTTGCAAACAAAGGGAGTAGAGGCAGAGGAGGCAGAAACAGAGGCAGGGGCAGAAATAGTCAAACCTGGAGGGAGCTTCATATAGACCTCCTCATCCAAATCACCATGCAAGAAAGCATTATTAACATCTAGTTGAAACAAATTCCAATGATTTTTCACAGCCACAGCAATAAGACACTTAACCGTGCACATTTTAACCACAACATTAAATTGGGTTTTAATCAGAGAAAGAAATGACTTAAGCATAGAAAAAGCATTGCTTTTGGATCCCATTAAGTGTGTCCATGTTGTCCTAGAAAAATCATCAACAATTGTAAGAAAATATCTACAACCAGAAGAGGTTGGAGTATGATAAGGTCCCCAAGTGTCCACATGAATCAGTTGAAAGGGTCTAGAAGTCTTAATGGAACTATCAGGAAATGGAAGCCTAGTCTGTCTTGCCATAGGACAGACTGAACATGGAAAAGGTTGTTTGGAAGCAAATGGAAAAGACAAACCAGAAATACATCTCATATTTGCAAAAGGAGTATGAGCAAGTCATAAGTGCCAAATGTAATTCATGTCAGATGTAAGATCATTATTACAGATGGAACTATATACATGTGAAGGCAATGGAACAGCCTTGCTATCAACAAAATGTCATCATTACAAGTAGCAGACACAGAACAAACAGAAGTAGAGGAACAGTTAAAAGAGGAAGAAGGGGAAGGAGGAACCCAAGCCAGTTTATATAAGCCAGCAGCTTCTCTACCAAAATCCAGAGGCCTCCTCAGAGAAGGGTCCTGTATCATGTGCAGTAAGCATGATTGTTCAGTGAACAAAACTATACAATGCAACTGCTTCACTAACTTGTGGACAGAAATCAAGTTGTGTTTTAAAGAGGGAACCCGCAGTACATTGTGAAGAGTGATGGAAGGAGTCAGTGCAAAAGAGCCAGTGCATGTTACTTTCACTTTATAGCCATTAGGAAGAGTGACAAGATATGGCAGAGTTAAAGGTGTGATGTTAAAAAGTAACTGCTTATCATATGTCATGTGATTAGAGGCACCTGAATCTATAATCCAGGTGACAGAATCAATATTGGTAAGTAAGCAGAGTTTGGAATCAAAAATGGGGCTCTCAGTTAATATAGTACCAGCAAAGTTAGCAGCATACATGGGAGGAGGAGTCTGAGCAGTGGATTCCCCTAACTGGTTCTGTTGTAATAAATTCATCAACTGATCATAATGTTGTCTGCTCAACCCCGGTATCACAGAACTCTGACCATCTATTTTTGCAACAGATTGATGGCTTTCAGGAGGATTCCCTTGGGGAACAGACATATATCCTTCAGAATGAGGAAAATCCAGATCAGCACTAAGATGAGCAGTAGCAGGTCTCCTCCCCTTGTTAAAATTTGTACTTTGTGGATACCCATGGATCTTGAAACACTTATCAATTAAGTGTCCAGATTTTTTACAGTATCTACAGAATAAAGGTCCTTTGGCTTGATCAAAATTGACTCTCTGTCTGAAAGGAGAAGGAGGAATAAGCACTGTGGCCTTGTTAAATCCAACAGGATGCCTATTAGTATGGACATTGAAAGAGACAGAGTCTGGATTAAAGTGAGTAAGAGACTGGACTTGTCTTTGCTTCTCATCATTGAGGACCATATTATAGACATTGTCAAGGGTTGGAGAAGGCTGCATCATCAAAAGATTACTCCTTACCCCCATATATGCTTCATTCAGACCCATTAAAAACTGAAAGACCTTATTTTCATCACTTTCCTGTACTATACCATCTTTGGCAGCACAAACACATCTTTGACCATGATTAACACACATTGAATCAAGTTCATCCCACAGACCTTTTAGCTTATTAAAATACGAAGTTATATCTAAGGACCCTTGAGAGGTGTGGGACAACTCTCTTTTCAATTCAAAGATTTTGGTCCTGTTTGCAGTGCCATATCTGGCCTGAAGTTGGGACCATATACTTTGTGCAGTATCAGAATACTGCACACTTTCAGCAATTTGAGGGGAGAGGGAGGCAGTTAACCACGAAATCACCATGTTATTGCACGTATCCCATAATCTTTGTTGAGCCACATTAGTGGCTGGTCGGGAGCACGTGCCATCAACAAAACCAATCTTATTTTTAGCAGATAATGCAACAAATATTTTTCTCCTCCAACCCCCATAACCACTTCCCGAGAAGGGAATGGGAACAAGAGAGACCCCAGGGATATCAGAGGAGTATACAAAGAGAGGACTGGTAGAGTCTACCGAGGAGGAGGTAGCATTCGTATTAGAAGTCATGATTAATGTACCAGTTTGAAAAGAAAACAGTTTCGACAAGCAAAATATCACGAAACCAGATGTTCACACACAAAACCAGATACTCACATACGAAGCCAAATAATCACACACAAAGTATACAATACTCAAGAGAAGGACAGAGTTACCCTCCTTCTTCGCGACCGGAGAAGATCGGCCTTCAATCAATCAGAGAAAGCCCTAGGTACAAAACCCTAGGTGCAACCATTGCAAACCTTACTGGAAATATAGTCAGGGATGTCGGAAAGTCACCCTAAACATCTACTGAGTGAAGATCGGGCCACCGGATAGTAGTAAAACGCTAGGTTAAACCACCAGAAACCCTAGAAGCCGATAGGTCACCGAAAATCACCCAAAAATCATCGGAAAATCTCCCAGAACGTTCGAGCGGAGAAGATATACTCAGATATCACAAAAAAAGTCTCAGAAAAGCATCCGATTTATATCGGAATCGTCATCGACCAGGAGGTCTCAGAAACACCCCCAAAAAAAATCTCAAAAGAGACTTCAACCAGAACAACAAGATGCAGAAAAACATAGTCGGATCGTCGTCTAGGCTCTGATACCATGAAAACCTTGAGATTAAGCTGAAGAATCATGAAGAATATAGTGAGAGAATTTAGAGAGAAGGAGGAGCGTTTGAGAACTCTCTAGAAGAGAGAGAGTTTATTAATCAGAATAATGAAACAAAATGAAGTCCGCTACAAATATCTCCCATACCTAACCTATATACACTTTACACTTGGGTCGGGTCGGGTGAACCGGCCCAAAATTAAATAACTGTTGGTTGGGCTCAGATACACGGTCCAATCATCACAGCCCAGCATAAAACATCCCATGAGTATACAGTAATAAACATACACAAAGAATATACAAGGCTATACAAGGCTAGGCTATACAAGGCTATATCATGTATTTTCTCTTATATCAACATGCCTTACTTGGCTTAAGTATGGCATTATGTTTTATGTAGTCGAAGGAATTACTTAACCATTGTTTTATATTCTGCATCAGGCATCTTGTCTTGTAGCCTTTCTTTCTTCCTATTTATATTATACAAGCAATATTTCTTTGCAACTTCAGTTAACATTGCTCTATAATAAACCTACATGATCTTTTTCAGTTCCCCTTTAAAAGTAAAGGAAGACGATGAAGTGGACAACTTAGACATAAAGCTTGATGCGAAGAGGAAAACTAAGCGTGTCTACCAATCTCCAAATACTGAAGTCAATTTGAAGATCAGCAGATCATTAAAAGTTAGTATTCATTTTTCTGTTACCACCCTAGTTTTCTCTCGACTAGCATAATTCTTCTTCAATCAAACTAGAGTCAATTACTCAAATAGTTAATCAACTTTTCCAAATTATCTCATAAAGTCACTTTACTTTCGTTTGTAACAACAAAGTCATTGAACTATGTCTATTGCACTCAGAAGGTCACTTAACTAGATTTTCCAAATTTTGGATTGCCAAATACCTATTTTACCCTCTAAATTATAAACATTTATCTTCTTTTTGTTTTTAAACTTTTTAATATTATGATTTTTCATATTTAATTTATATTATGGACTTACCTACAGAATAAATAAATATTATTTATAAATTAAAAAAATATATAAAGTATTTAAGCATATATATTGCTGGAACAACTAAATAATGAGCATGGTAAAAAATCAGTTAGAATAATTTTTTAGTAATAGTAATTTTAATATTAACAATAAAAATTCAAAATTTTATTTACACAATTCGAAATGAAAGAAAATAAAGATTGTAATGCACATACTATAAAAATAATTATTTAAATAAAAATATTTTTATAATATACATTATATATTCTTGAAATTATGCTCAATTATATTATATATATTCCATGCACGACTTAACATAGCATATTTTACTCTATACAGATAGTCCCATGCTTTACAATGAGATAAATTTGTATCGTCAGAAAGTTGGTAAAAACATAATAATATAATTGAGCATAATTTTCAAGAATATATAACTTAAAATATAAAAATAACTTTATTTAAATAATTATTTTTATATTACATGCATGGAATATATATTTTACAACCTTTATTCCTTTCATTCTGAATTGTTTAAATAAATTTTTGAATTTTTGATGTTAATACTAAAATTATTATTACTTAGAAATTATTCTAATTAAGTTTATTTTACTATGTTCATTACTTTTTATTCCAACATTATATATGCTTAAATAATTTTTATTTTAAAATTTATAAATAAATTTATTTATTTTATAGGTAAGTCCATAATAGAAATTAAAAATGGGGAAAATCATAAATTAAAAAGTTTTAAAAATTTACAAAAAGATAAATGTTTAGAATGTAGAGGGTAAAATAGGTATTTGGCAATCCAAAATTTGAAAAATCTAGTTGAGTGACCTTCTGAGTGCAATAGGCATAGTTCAGTGACTTTGTTGTTACAAACGAAAGTAAAGTGACTTTAGAAGATAATTTGAGATAGTTGAGTGACCATTTGAGCAATGGACTCACCAAACTATTGTCACTTGGTTTCCTTATTTTGACTTTTTTATTTCACCATTATTATTGAAGGATTGCGTATGAGTGTTCGTAACACGCAGCGGAAGACAATAACAATCCTAGGTAGATTTTTGTGTTTTAAAATTTATATACGTGTCAAAGATCGGGTCTAAGACGTACCTGGTGAAGAGAGTTTCTTTTCAGAATTTCTTCGATAGTGCGAAGACTCTATGCGTATCCACACCGAGACCGATCCTTGCTATCAACTCTTTGATCAATGAAACCCGCGAACAAATTGAACGAAGAATATTGTGTTGAAATTTTTCTCAAAATCTCAACTCAAATTAGAAGAACAAGAAACACTTTTCTTGCAATTGTATTTTCTCTCTTGGCTTTGTATTGAACTCTCACTTTCACAAAGTAGGTTTTCTTCTCAAGAATAATTAAAAAAAATGAAAAAAGAACCATACAAATTTTCTCCATCACCCTTTATATAGTATCACCTACAAACCCTTTTCCTATTTGGTTGAGGTAATAATTTTCCTATGGTAAAAGTTTATTCCAAAAATAAACTTATAGAAATTTGTATGGAAAATCAAATTTTCATTTTCTTATTGCACGTGAGAAACTATGCCAAATTTTCCTTCTTTGAATTTTTATTTTTATTTTTTGGAGTAAAACTTTTATTTTATAAAAATAAACTTTGTACACTTTTTCCTTTTATTGTTAAGTACCGAAAATTTTTAGACCCCTTTATGTCTAATTCTAAATTGGATTATATTAATGTAAACTTTTATATTAATATAATATTTTCCTATTGAAAATATTAATCCCATTCCAAATAGGATAAAATTTCAATTACACATTATTAATCCAATTCAAAATTGAATTTATTAACAAGCCTTTATTAATTTTATATTTTATATACATCTATTATATAAAATAATATTAATTATATATATCACATATATTTCAACCAAGAGATATTATTTAATTTCTATTCTAAATAGAAACTTTAATTTATTCACAATATTAATTATAATCTTTGTGCTAACAAAGAATATAATAAAATATTTCATTTTGGACTAATAACTAAATATATTTGACTAATTAAATTTTTTAATTTAATTATCAAATAATAAGTTAATTAATCCTTTAGCAAAGATCAGAACACTCGTTAGTTTGCGACCCCATAGGTTCAATACTAAACCGGTAGTAAATTGATCATATCAATATACTAATCAAGGGTGGCGTCTAGCAACACTCCTTAACGACCGGATAGCATGAAGTATACAATTTACTCTCAAGAACCAGTAGAAGAATAATGTAGTAATTCCTTCTGTCCTTATAGCTCTAGATTACTCTAGGATATGGTTCAACTGTCAAATCCTAATAGGCGATCAACTATGTGTTCACGTCAAATATAATCGACCATTGAATGACCCAAGAAACTCATTTCTTCTTTCATTCAATTGCCCTGGCCAAGGTCTTAGTTTGGTCGTTTATAATTCATGGCAACATGGAGCTTAAACTCATTACCAAGAGTTGACAGATTCCGTCTTGATCAATCACTAATTCTACAAGTATTTAATCGTACCCAATATCCTTTCAACTATCGCCCTAGGGCCATATGTGTCTAGTATCAAAGCACAATAAATAACTTGTCAATTACTATGACGATCTCAAGTCAAAGGAAACGGTTACATCACATTCTTCAAGAAAATATCCTATTGACAGTTATGGTAATTCTAACCATTAGGAATTATCCAATGAGTCGGTTCAATGATCATATCTCTATATGCATCATCTATCTATGTGATTTAGTTAATGAGATCAACTAATCTTTATCCCATAAAGACGATCACATAAATATTGATCTAACCGGATTACTAATGTCCAAATTAATAATCCTACGATCAAGAACAAATTTAGATTAAATTGTAAAAGACTTTGCTCTCATTATCATGATCTCTATCACGATGACAAATCTCAAAATTTAATCAAGGACCTTATCAAAATAATCAAACAATTGATAATAATGATAAAAGAATATCAAATGCCATATATTTTATATCAAATGACATCCACAAAAAATATGTTCAAGTTATCAAATATGATATTGGATCTAGGGCATATCTACTATATCCCTAACAATTATTGCATGGACAATGTAGTAAACCTTTCATTTGGATGACTCTTTGAATACCTATGCAAAATTTCAAACATCAGGCGGATTCGTCAATTCTTGAATATAATCTTTTTTGTTTAGTTGGATGATTGCAGAGCTTAAATGCCAAGACTGGACTATTTAGTAAGAGGATGAAGATTATCCATGAGGGTCCCACGCTTCATGCACAAAGAGTAGCTGCTATTAAGGTTTGACTTGTCAACTTCTTATCTGAATGATTGACCTTTAGCTATGCAAGTTCTGCTAACTCATTATATGTCACTAGACAGAGCATGTCGGTCTGATTTTTCCTACGAAAGAAGTATGCGAGATGTTAAAAAGTCATTCAAAGTTATCAATCACGATGTAAATCTAACATAAATCGCAGATCTCCATAATGATTGGACTAGATGAGGTAGAAATGGGAGAGTATTTTCTCAACATTGCTTCAGCCAAACCGAATTTTTTTAATTTAACATGATACTCGTTATGCAGAAAGCAAAGGGGACACCTGCTGCTAGAAAACGTGCTTCCGATTTCATGAAAGATTATTTCCGCGATCCAGATAACCGTCGCAAGAGAAGTATATCCATGAAAGGTCTATAAAGTTTTGTTCTTGTTACACTTAAATTAATGGTGGTTTTGTTTTCTTCTTTGGATATATCATAGTTGTAAGTGGAAGGTACCACTGGGATAGAGAAAAAGGAAAGACAAGGAAAAATTGTTTTCTTGTTTCCCTTCATTTACTTGTCACAAAATGTAGAGTACATCATTTAGCTTTTCTGGCATAACTATTGCATATAATTCTTGATATTCTGGCGCTATATCTTATTCGTATTTTCTTTAGGGTGGTGGGGGTGTTTGGATTTGATGAAGATCACATTATTATCCTTGTCAATTATCAGAAAAGCGAATGTCTTGATACATTTTCCTGAATATCAAGTAGTGCTCTCATTACGGTCTTCTGTTTATACTGAATCCAAGATGCAGCCTGCTTTTTTTGTTTGAGAATTGTTTAATGAGAGCATGTTTCTCTTCAAGAAGAAGATAATAGCTGATTTTTCTAATTGTAGGAGTGAAATTTTACTGTAGAAATTGTGGACAGGAAGGGCATAGGAGTAACTATTGTCCAGAAATTCGAGACAATACAGATAGACGTTATAGATGTCGATTATGTGGAGCAAAGGGTCATAACAGAAGAACCTGCTTAAAGTCGAGCTTAATTGTACCGAAGAAGATGGTCAAGATTAACCATTATTGCAGCAAGTGTCGAAGAACTGGCCATAATAGAAGGACATGCAACCAAAAGAAGAATGAGACTAAAGTTGTGGCTACAATCAATAGTTCTGCTACCCGGGCAAAGAGAACTGATAGCTGCAGTGTGTGCTTAGGGAAAGGGCTCAATGCTCGGACATGTCTTCATAAAAACAACTCCAAAAGAAGATAGTTCTTTGTAAGGAAATTCCTGATGTCTGACATTGTTCCCATATATCAATTAATCCAATATTCTGTTTCTTTTCTGATAGTTCTTCGTTTTAAATATTTGTTCGATTGAAAACATTGGATCAATTCGCTACAAGGATATGGAAAATCTGTGTCTTGAATATAAAGCTGTGACAAATAACATGGTTGATTTTTGCATGAGAACACGTGCGAGTCGTATTTGATAGGTTGTGCTGCCTATATCTGTTCTTGAAATCCATATTTTCTTAAACAATGCATTGAAATCCATATTTTCTTAAACAAAGCACAAATATATCAGCATTATGCCTTTATTACTGTGTAAAAGAATAGGGGTTGATACAATAAATTTCACTCTTGGGGACACATGTAGCCTATATTGAAATTCAAACAGGGAAATTTACATTTATTAGAAATCATAAATCAAAACTTTCTCTTACAAAAATAAACTTGATCTCTCACCAAAACCCACTTTTTTCCTTTTCTCCCTCTCCTAACTGTTTTTCCCTATAGAGCAAACCATCCAGGATAAAGCAAAAACAGAAAGAACAGTAGAGAAAACTGAGAAAACATCAAGACAACAGAGAGATGTCTCAGCCATTTCTTTCTTCTCTTACGGTAAAAGAACCCCAAAAAGAATCTTCGGCTCCATGTCAACCCCAAAAAGTGAAATGTACATATGGTTTATATATTAGTATTATGTACATAAATATAGAACATTGGCTAGCATGCTTTTCCAATCTTGCACATGATTACACCAGCTTTGCGAGTGAGTCTGCCGACAAATTTAGCAGGCTCAAACTTGATGCTGGTATGTTCTGTAAATGGAGTATGCTTGATATCTGGTCCGGACTCCCTAAAGTAGGCTCCGTTCAAGAACAAATCACCCTCAGATCTCCATTGCCAGTTTCTCCACAGAGATTCTGGGGCGCCATTCCGGTTTGTCACCTTCAGTTTAGCATACTTTATGTTAGCAACTCACATGCAATAAGCCCCAAAAGGGGAATGTTGACTCTCCGTTAACTGAAAAAGTGTTTATGTTAGCCTTATGCTACATTCGAATAAATCAGGGCAACCTGATGCACTAAGATCCTATTATGCCAGGGTCTAAAGAAAGGCCAGACCACAAGGGCCTATCATATGCAACCCTACCCTGCATTTCTGCAAGAGGTTGTTTCCACGGCTCGAACCCGTGACCACCTAGTCACACATGTGATTGTACAATATAATAGAACATATCAAAATGTGATTGGACAAGAAAAGTTAGTTTGACTTATTCTCATATGCTTAAGCGCCTTGGTAAGCAGATACTATCTGGTGTATGTGCTGATTGGAGGTAGCAGATACTCGATGAAATCACCGATAGACACCACTATTGTTATTAAAAAAAGGTTATTAGAATGTTAAGCATAATACCTCTTTAGTGTTTGGATTGTTGGAAGCCTTGAAGCGGTTACCCTGGCTAATAATGGTGGGATTAGCAGTGCCACCAATTGCATACATTTCCCATTTAGCGTAGTCGTTGTTTACAACATGGAAGAATCCCCACCTGCACCTTGGCATCCTCTGGATACATCCCTTCCCAAACCGATTGAATGCAACTGTAACTTGCATGATTTTATCTTGAGGAAAGGCATCATTTGCTCCCAAAAGCATCACCTGAAATTGAATCATCATTTATTGTTATTAGGCCAAATCCATCGGCAATCCCCTATACTTGGCTGAATTTTTCGCTAGACGCTTTGTTGTTGAGATGTGCCTACTAAGAGTAGGAGAAGAGAAAAACTTACGTCGTTATGATGATTGAATTTGCAGTTAGAAATGGTGATAGCAGTGGAAGCCATGATTGCATCGATGAGGCCATCAGCACCCTTGGTTAAAGTACAATGATCGATCCAGATACGGTTGGCACCAAAGATGGAAATAGCATCACCATCACTCACTGTCCTAAGACCAATATGGTCAATAGAATCTCTGATCATACCACCTGTGGTAGAAAGGATGTGATGAACTCTAATGTTGTGGACAATCACATTGTGCACAAATTGTATGGTTAGTCCTGCTCCATATGCAACATGAACAGAAACTCCCCTGCCATCAATTGTCTTATCATTGTTGATCATCAGTTCTTGCTGCAACCTTATTATCATCGACTTCTCAAAGATAATCCACAACGGCTCTTCTTGGATGACAGCGTGGCGAAGGGTTCCTGGCCTTGGCTCTTCCACATTATCATCTGAGGGATCGGTGACAACGTAGAATTTACCGTCCTTACCACCAGTTGTGCCATGGCCAAATCCCCTAGCACAATCTGCTAATGCCTTCCTGTTATTAGCCCAGTTTTTGTCACACCTCCAACATTTGTCAATTGGATTGTAGGCCTTGCAACCATCATTGTCATCCTTATCATCTTTATCATCTTTATCTTCTTCCTTCAGATGCCTCCTTGTGCCATTAAAAATTGTTCTGCAATGTTGGACAATAACTAATGTCAATTAAGAAAAAGGGAAGATGTCCAAATTTTACCACTCTATTATACAAAATATCTTAATTTTACCCTCCATTATACTTCCAGACCTTTGTCGTTAGCAAATCATCTCATATTTGCCCTTGCTTTTAATGGAGCTCCAACATGGTCTAAGTGGATTCCATAAGTCAAAATACTTTGGGGGGGGGGGGGGGGGGTCTAAATTTACCCATGTACTTTTCATTATGGGTTAAAATTACCTTAGTTATACTTTCGTGGAGCTTCATAAAGAAAGATACTAGACGATTTGCTAACCGTAAGGATATGATAGACCCTTCCCCGGCCCTTCCATATACCCGCGCATAGCAAGAGTTTAATGCACTGTGTTGCCTTTTTAAGGGTAGGATTGACCCTAAAGTTGTGGATGGTAAAATTAACATATTTCGGATAATGAGGTGTATTTTTGACCTTTTCCCTTAAAAAAAAAAGCTTTTGATCAACCCACAAAGCAAGAGACCCTTAGACCAAGAAACCATTTGTTCAAAAAAAAAAAATACTTACTCTCCAACTTCTTTGTTGAAAATATCAGTGAGTTCTTCAGGATTTTCATTATAAGCAGCAAGAGAAGACTTGAGGGCTTCTGCAGCTTTCTTTTCCAAATAAGGGTCAAATTCAGCAATATTGGCATGCAAGTTTGGGATTAAAGAAGCAATACATAAAAGGGAATAGAGAAAAATAACTGAATTACAACTAAATGAGGCCATTATTATTTTTTGTTTTATTATGGTAGCAGAATAACTTTTTTGTTAGTTAATTTCTGCTACCACCTGCAGCTTGGGGAATCCCAAGTTTTGGTAGTAGTTGATATTTGTAATGCAGGTGAGTTCCCAAAGCTTGGGAATATAATAATAGTAAACACATATATACCACTAACATAGGAACATATTTTTAGCGGCAACAACGGATAACCAAATACTAATTTGAGGTTGACAGTTATAGTTTTCCTAACTAACTTTTGAAAGTTTTCTTTTTCTATTTTTTGTGTGGAAAACACTAGTCAAGGGATGTTGAATAAGGAAACATCAAAAGCGGATCTAGGATATTGTTGTAACTATATTTATATTTCCATTGTTGGAAATACTATGTCTATCCATGTACAAATATGGTCAAGAAGTCACAATTCAAACTAAAACTAAGTCAAATATATGAGATCTCTAAAATATTTTGAATACCTTTTTAACTGAATAATAAAAGATACTTCAAATTAAATGTATGTTTTTGGAAACTAATTAATATTAAGTGTTTTTAAATATTTTCTACTTAATAACCATATGGATATAATACTAGTTCAAATCTCATTTTTATACTTAATTAGTCCGATTTTTTTTTTCTCCTTCTAAATCACTACCACTGCTAATTTATGTCCATCTAAACATACTCATCAATAAGAGACCATGATTTTGACAGAAAGTAACTCTTGCACTTCATGATAATTTGGGCGAAGTGCAGCAATAGCCGTTTTTAAGCCGGCTATTTCAAATATATCCACAATTTATAATGTATTTAAAGATTAGTTAATTCACTCATACTTCCGGACGAAGTGTCCTGAATTTGGAAATTCAAGACTAAATGCCTTGAATTTCTGACCTACTAATTTAAAATTCAGGACATAAGATACGATCTTCTGGACATAATTTTCGAACTTTAGGACACGATGTCCTGAAGTTTGAACTTTGAGGTTTAAACTCTAGGTCACCGTGTCCTGAAGTTTAAGCAAAATTGGCTAAGATATTGTAAACTATGAATATATGCTAAACAACATGCTTAAAAGTGACTGTCATTTCCACAGATAATTTCGACTAAAGAAGGGAAAATAGAACTAAACGATGACATATGAGATGCCTGCATGCATTCAATCGTCCGCAATTTGCAGTTATAGCATTATAGCATATAGACTAAAGTCAGTTGAAATCGAATTGAAAAACGAAGTCCTCGATTTTTTACAGAGATAATACACTATTTATAATATATATATATATATATATATATATATATATATATATATTTGCAGATTAAACCCAGCGGGTTAGTTTATGCAACGTTGAATTATCCGAACTTTTGGGAGTTGACTTTACTTTTCTTTAAACATTTTAAATGTTTCCATATTTTTACGAGATAAAAATGAATTGACTCATATTTACCCATATTTTAAACGTGGAGGTTGAATACAAGTTGATCTCGTGTGAGTTTGACGGGATCAAACTATTTTGGGCTAACTTTGACACCACTAGTCTTTAGTAATCTCAAGTGAACTCAAATCTTCACAAATTACAACTCTCGTCAAAATAAGATCAGTTTCTATCATTCTATCATCTGGACAGGCAATAGCTTCAGTGACCGAACCAGAAACTCCATTATTTACATCATTACTAGACTACTATTCTGAGCAAGGCAAGCTTGTTTCAGTAAAAGAAATACAATATATCAACAGGCATATTCCAATATTGATACAAAAATAATGTTGTCCTGATGCCAATATGGCTACTAGTTGTACAGAAGTCCTTACATCTACAGTGCCTCTATCTTCTAAGAAAGCAATACAATGTAATGGTATCTATTATATACATTTTTTACCAGACTGTAGTGTCCGTGATTTCCCGAGATCTAATAATATTAGAACTATGTTTACTCCACCAACTTAAACTAACTACCCATATCAGGCTTAAGTTGCAGCAAAACTAATAAACCGCTGCAGCACAACATTTTGATGACATTAGTTCCTCCCATCTCCACTGACTTGGCAGATAAATTGGAGCAACCTTAACCTCAAACATGTCTGATCCGAATAGTTTAGTCCTTTGATACAGCGTAAGAGAGTAATTCTTCTTATGAAGATTCCCAAACCTTGTAATTGTTACCTTCAGCAGCCAACGACCATCTCTGATCCCCACTTGGAGGCTCATAGTGGCCTGGTCCTATTTTAACGGCCAGCTTATCATCAATAACTGCTGCATAAACATCCCTTTCGGCCTTTGTTATTTTCACCTGATTCAGACAGAAGGCTTAGCAAGTTGGGAATAGGATTAGTTTTGCATCCACATTACAAAAAGATATCTTGATAAGGCCCATAAGAACAGAATTTTAAAATGAGAAAGCTTGTTTCAGCGTATTTTAAGTAATTGAATTACTAACTACAAAACACCTCAGCATAAAATAAACCTAATCCCCACCTTCATAAAACGGAAATTATTGCAGCTGACTAACAAATACCAGTTCCACTATTGTTAACAATTTGAATATATGTGTTGAATTCATACAAAATACCATCCCGACATACATTTTTCAAGAAATATAATGCTTCACCTTACGACAATCTTATCACCTGATACTTTCCAAGATTGAAAAGCCAAGGTTCATGTATTGCAAGCATGTAATATTTATTTGTTAGTTCTCTCTAGAGGTTAGACAAGAGGGGTTGCTCTGATGGTAAGCAACCCCCACTTCCAACCGAGAGGTTGTGAGTTTGAGTCTCCCCAAGAGTAAGGTGGGAAGTTCTTGGAGGGAAGGATGCCGGGGATCTATTTGGAAACAGCCTCTCTACCCAAGGGTAGGGGTAAGATCTGCGTACATACTACCCTCCCCAGACCCCACTAAGTGGGATTATACTGGGTTGTTGTTGTTGCTGTTCTCTCTAGAGGTCCTTTTCACTGTATCGTCACTAAGCAAGTCTAAAAAAGAGTAGGCTTCATGTTGATTTGTCAGAACAGAAAATAAGGAAATGGAGAGGCCATACGTTAACTGAAGAAATATAGAATGTTTGTTATCCTCTTCCCCTTCCTATTCATTCAAGATCGATCAAGTATAACTTTTCAGATTAGGCAAACCTCAGAGGTCAAAAGAACTTGCATCAGTCAACATGGTTTTTGAGACTTACCATACTCCGACAGTTGATCTTATTCCGCTTTCGGAGTGACATAAGAGTTGCTATTTCAGATCGATAACCAGAGAAAATGTGATCAAAGAAGACTGATGGGGTTCCAGGGTGAGTCAGGATATAGGCATAACCTTGCATCTCCTTCCCACCAGGAAATCTCCAATGACCCTTCAAGACAAAGGCCCCAAAAAAAAAAGTTAACGATGAAAAGCAAGTCAGATCTTATGCTTACTCAGTATTATTCAACCAGCTAGCGAAACAATAAATTACTAGCCCATTGAGGAGATCATGAGCCAAGCCCTACAGATTGGACATAGAGATTCAGAATGAGAAAGAAGAATATGGAACTAAAATAAGGTTATGTTGCCCAAAAGAATAAAAGATAACAACAAATAATAACGATAAGGGCTCCATTTCGATTATTTATTGCACCGGCTCGTGAAAAATTCTAGATTTGCAACTAACAAACTCTTAGCATTGGTGAAATGTAAAGAAAAATTTTGAAGAACATCAATGGAAAGTTTGGAGTGATACTTAAATGAGACAAAATCCATTTCAAATCACTACAGTTCTTAGATTTAATATTATCCCATTAATTCATACAGGCAAAAAAAATTGAGCTCAAATGCATGGACTTTATTCATGAGTCCAAAGGGAACTTAAGAGAGATGCTCTAGTACCAAAAAAAGTACTGAAGACTTTTAAAACTTTAATTTGTTTGGGTTTTGTTAGAAATTTTGCTAAATAAGGAGATATTGATAAGCGAATTACGAAACATCAAGAGCAACAACAACAACCCAGTATAATCCCACTTAGTGGGGTCTGGGGAGGGTAGTGTGTATGCAGACCTTACCCCTACCCTTGGGTAGAGAGGCTGTTTCCAAAAAAATACCATCAAGAGCAAGAAAACAAAAGAAATCAAAGTTAACAACTAGGCTGAAATTGCTTTCATTGATTCCGAGGAGAAAACATTTTCTTAAAAGTGATCACAGCTATACACTAGTGCCCCTAGAGATTCTACAGGGGTTACATTTCATCATGACATATCTAACTCTAACTACCATTTGTAGCAGTTCCCAGGGCTCAAGAGTACATTTAGCTCACACACTTGGGTATCCAGCGACACAATGCAGGAAAAAGGTATTATATTGACTGAAAAATCAAGAAAGACATAAAATTGATTCAGGCAAGTGGATATGATTAACTAGCTGCCTTCTCATAAAATTCGTTTTATCATTGTTTAAGATCAAAAGAGGAGCCTCTTTAGTCAGCTAGAAAATACACCAGTAAGATAGATACTAAAAGCATGTTTACCTGTGTAGAACCTGTATCATGATTCTCTATAAAGGTAACAGCGCGAGATGGCCACCACCCAACAACACCAGGAGGTTTTCCCTTCTGATCTGATAATCGCCAGTATTCGCATCTCTCAATAGCCTAATTACATAGAAGTTGAAAAGAAATGCTGTTAACACCAAAACAAAGTGAATTTCAACCCACTTCTCTTTCTCTTTTATTATTATAGGTACTGCTGGCCAAGTACTTGTATCAACTGTGCCAGGAGCAAAGTTTGAGACACTTACAGAATGAAGAATTCCCTTTGTTGTCACATCAAATGCTCCTGCAGTTCCATTAGTAGCATTGATCCAGTCAACAATTCTCTGCCGATGGGCATCTTGATTGTGATCCATCTCTCCATAAGTATAACTGAGTGAATCCCAATACTCGCCCACAGCAAAGTAAGGCTCAGTTGCGTCCAAGTAATCCTTCACATAACCACCCCAGAACCCACGAACAAAATCAAGCCTCCATCCATCATAACCAATTTCCTCCCTGGCAAACCAGCGCAGTGATAGAAATTTGTTACAAGATGACCTTTGAAGTTGGAACATTCTTGAGAAAGACCTCAGAAGAAAGTAAACAGAGACAATTATATTGAATCCTATGCAGGAAAACAGCATCTTCATACAATGAGGCAGAAATACCCAAGAAACAGATGAGAAATACCACCTTCTTACACAGTTTAATAGTTGGGCAACTCCACTTGGTATTTCAGTCTTCTTCATGAGTGGGTGTAATCAAAGAGACAAAGACAGTTATCACCAAAGGAGCGGACAGGGAAAGATGACAACATCTTGTGGTCATGGATGAGATAATAATCCTGCTGCTATATGCAACTGGATAAAGTACAGAGCTACTGATACTGTTTTTCTGTTCACTAAAATGGATAGTGCAGCAAAGGAAGCTACTTTTGAATCTACAACTATCAGTCGAAGTATTTGATTTTGAACATCGTAAAGGATATTGGTTGCACCTCATTTACTTTTTTCATACTTTGAATAAAAGCATTAGTGTGGAGTAAGTAATTTAGTCCTTTGGCCAACAACAATAACAACAACAACAACCCAGTATAATCCCACTTAGTGGGGTCTGGGGAGGGTAGTGTGTACGCAGACCTTACCCCTACCCTTGGGTAGAGAGGCTGCTTCCAAATAGACCCCCGGCATCCTTCCCTCCAAGAACTTCCCACCTTGCTCTTGGGGAGACTCAAACTCACAACCTCCCGGTTGGAAGTGGGGTTGCTTACCATCAGAGCAACCCCTCTTGTCTTCCTTTGGCCAACCACAATTTCATTTAACTGCCTTCAATTATCAACTTCTTTCTTTGAGATTGTGTTAAAATTAAGAGAAAAATTGACATCTGATGTCTTCTAGAGTGATAGCAGTATATTTCAGGTCTTCTCTTTAAGCAATACTCAATTTCCATCTACCGTCTATTTCCTATTCTTTCCACAGAATTCATCAATTTTCCAAAAACGGAAGTCTTGTCTGAACCACCAGATATTTATATAATTATATTATGTTGGCTACTTTTCCTAATGTGCTTGATATAGAGACATTGCAGAATCTTTTTTGTTCTTGATAAGTAATCAAACAAATGTACAGAATCAGAGACATTGCAGAATCTCTATCTTTTAATTAAGTGCTTTGTATTTTGATAGGTAGTGTCAATAAATTTTAGTCCTGATTGACAGTATCAAATTTACTTGGACATTGCCAATGCATAATTATTGCTAAAGATGCTAGGTCACTAAAAGCCCAGGCATACAAGTAAAAGGAGGACATTCTCTTGCTTTGACCATCAAAAGGTGTTCAGATGAAAATAAAAGGGGGCAAAGAAGAACATTGGTATAGGTCAAAAGCTATGAGAACTAAACCTTAGCCAGCGTAACCATTCCTTGATATCCTTTCTCACAAATTCCTGGGAATGATCAATGTTCGGAGCAGCATGGAAGTTATCTCCGCTACTTTTGTTACCCCTTCCCTGTAGAAATAAAAGCTAGTTTAGATATCTGATTCAGCAGATCTTGTAAAAACACATCAGTAAATCATTAGGGAAAGGAAAGCAACAATGTCCTGATAGACGCAATGTCCGAATTATTCTTGGCTAAACCATAGTAGAGGAGTTGCAGAACATTTAATGGATATTCTAAAGAGTATCCTAGTCAATTTGAAAGCACGAACGAAAATCAAATGAGTATAGCAACGTGTGGCTCCTCACACACACCATCTATAGCAAAACCCATATATATCACATGATTGTCCTAGAAAAACCCATACATAAAAACATTTCGACCTTTCATTTTTTTCAACTTATACAGCACTTAGAAAAACCTTACTTGTTTTGACATATCAAATATTTTAATGTAAACTTTTTCTCTGAATTAATATTTCACAGCAATTTATTTCAAATAACAAAATAAGGATGGGTATACTGTTCATTAAGTGGTTGACAAGCACAAGTTTGCTACTTTGCACCTTCTCTGAATTTATGATTATTTATAATCTTCCGGTGAAGGACAAGCATCATCACAAAGTTTCCTTTGCTAGTACAACAAGAAGGCAAAATCTAAAGAAAAGCACACACCTGGAAATGTGGATCATCAGCAACAACTGCACGATCATCCCAATTTAAACGACCACCAAAGATATTCCATATACCATTTTGATTACGTTCACTTGCACATCTATGATTTAAGACAACATCACCGAGAACCTTGATGCCCACTTCATGGAATTTCTTTACAGTAACTTTCAATTCATCAAAACTACCATATCTGAGAAAGATACAAAAAAACAATGCAAACATTGAGATACCCTAAACAAGTCAAGAGAAAAAAGCACAAACCGAGAGAGCAATAAGTTTGCTTCATTTAAGTCTCATTTGACCTGGTAAGAACTATCTAATCATTGTTCAAAAAGAAGGATAAAATAAGATCCTAATTCTGCACTAAGGAATAGCCTAGCTGAACCAGAGAAAGACAGAAAACAGAACCAGTAAATCAAGATAACGAAACAAATGTTCTTACTGCCTTATTTGGCATGTTTAATCATAACAAACGAGTAGAAAATGAGAGATATCTCTGATCCTCTGCTGGGAAAGAGGAATGACATAGTAAGAGTAATGTGCCCCTTCTTAATTGTTGGCATATCCCCTAGTTTAAATTCAAACAAAGAGGCTGCTAGCCAAGAGAAATTGAATTCTCATCCATAAGAACCTTAACAAGAGACTGCCCTTCCTAATGTTTGGCGCATCTCCTATTTTAAATTATAATGGACAAAAATACTAGAATTTGTATGAGATACTTAGAACTTCATCTCAAAATCCAGAAGGGATATCCATGACTTACGTTGTAAATTTGACCAAATGGAAGTAAAGAGAATTTTTATCATAATACCTGGAATTTAAGTTATATAAATCCCTAGGCATGTAGCCCTCGGGTGACACCGAGTCAGTTGGTGGAGGTAACCAGATGACACTGAATCCAAGTGAAGATAACTCTGCAGCTTTTTCATGTAGCTCCACGTACCATCTTCCAGATTTATGAGATTCCCAATTAAAACCTTGACACAAAATTTCAAATCCTGAACCAGTCCCTGAAGATACTTTGACATCAGGTTGTGAAACTTCAGCTTCAGAAACAACATCTTCTGAAATTGTTGGGATTGAATTTCTGAATATACTATAAGCTTCCGCGGCAAGCTTCTCAATTTCTTGAAGAATGTTTTCTTGTGTTTCCTTGCTTTTTGTCTTCCGACTCTTCTCAGAGGAAATGTCAGTCACCAGATTCCTTATCTCCTTTATTATTTCATCTGTATACACAGAGCCTGCTTGTTTCTCCTCAGGAATGCGGTTGAGTATCTCTGAAGAATTTGACTCTTCACCTTGTTTTCTCTCCTCCAAATGTATTGTGCTAGACTGATATATGCCACTTGACAAGGGTATATAAAAGTCGTTTCCCTTACAATTCAACCATGTATTTTCATCCAGCTTCACCACAAAGACAAATCCGGAAAGCCCTCCGTCCAAAGTAAACAGTCCGGAAGAACCATTGCCTCCCTCTTTTCTCTGTCACGAGAGCATATATAATCAATGAGCAAAGAATATGGTCTTAGGAACAAAAGGTTACTAGTTCTTTCTGGTCAGTCAGACACATTTTTCAAAGAAGAGTGACTGAGACGATAATAGAGAAAAAGAGACCCACAACTGTTGCATGGCAATTTTGTTACTGAATATGGATCAAATCTAAGTAACAGTAGCACTCTGCATAAATCCGTGCCTCGAGATAAACTAGTATTTGAGAAGAATGCTAGACACATCATACAGGACCCTTCATCATGTTGGAGATTCAGGGGGAATATAAAATACTGTAGTTGTTGAAGGGGATTGCAAACTTTTAAGAGCTTGATCACAGAAGTGACCTTATTTGCCCCAGGTTAGCCCTGATCTTTTCATGCAGTCGTGTTTGGAAGTCCTCAAAATAATCAGTAATTCAGCATATTGTTCAAAACGGCTAACTTCCTTGTAGTTTCTTCTTTAATCACATTACACAAACATCAGGTATCATCTCTATTTACAGATTAGACATTCAACTTATAACAGTCTAGCAGATTCTTCAGCTCCCCAAAATTCTCTGTTCTATTTTTCACTGAATAATTGGACTTCCCTTCTAATAAAAATGAGCAAACAGATCAATAAAGAAAAGGTCAGATGTTCCTTTAATCATTAAAGAAGAAGAGAAAGGTTAATTGCTTTGATGTATACATGCTTGTACAAACCTGAACATTTTAAGCAACCTACCCTTTTCCAGCAGGCCCAGTTTCATGTCCGGAACTATTGGGCCAACTAAGTAGTGTAGCAAGGCAAAGATTCCACGTTCCGTGACAACTAAAATGTTAAGCACTATATAGCAGGTCAAATTAATAGACAAGTGACCAAATGGGAAAGAAAAAAAATGCTATACTCATCTCTCCCAAAAACCAAAAATAAATAAATAAACTTATTCTTTTAAGACTCTCCCATAATTGTGCCAACTTTTCTTACGAGATAAGTTCTTGTACAGTTTACATATTCTAAAGGTCATGTAGGAACCTATTTTACACTTTTACAATACACCGTCTACTCTATTCTAACAATAAAACCACAAAATCCAACATAGTGCACCAACATACTCCCCACCAAATACTAAATAATTCCTTTAATTAACACGCTGAGTCAATGTGTCAAACTAAGACGATTAATTTGAGATGTAGGGAGTATCTATAAAGATTCCAGGAATTAAGCACTTAGCAGAATACTTGATTGGATGTTACGATTGTCACTAATCCAAAATACCAGGTTAGAGAATCTGGCTGGTGGAATCCGATGACTTACTGGTCAGGAACAGATTCACATGGCAATTTCATATTTTGTTCCTATAAGTACATTTTTTTAAATACCAGCACTAAGATAGTGCTTACATAATTACATCAGTAGCCTAGACCAACTCCTTTAGAACGTTTCACATGGCACTTTCATTCAATAAAATGCTAATATGAAAATGCTCGTCTCTTTGCTAGACTCAATTGAACCACACAACCAAGGTAAAATTGGACCAGCAGATTAAAATCATAGAATAGATAAGGTTATTACATCCATTCATTCATTAAAGAAGAAGAGAAAGGTTAGTTTATCTGGATGAACACATGCTAGCTATTACAAAAGCACAACCTTACACATTGCACATGCCCAGAACTATTGAGCCACTATCAAGCAGAACGTGTAGGTAGGCCAACGATTTCCATTTTCTGAGGCTTCTCAAATATTAAAAGCAGTAGATCCGGCCAAGAAATAAACATATGATCAATGGAAAGAAGAAAAATAGAAGAAATTTAGTACTCCCCAATAAAAATCTAATCTTACTCCCCTTTTATAGACGGTCCCAAATTGTGTCCACTTTTCCTCTAGAAAAAGGCTTTAATACAGTTAGAGCTATCTGGACCAAGTTTTTCGCTTTTGTTAGATAATGAATGTAGACATAATCTTATGTAATATACATAGCTAGCATAATTATAGGGATTCATAACAGATTTATAGGATTTCTTTTTTGATTCTTTCCATAGTTAAAGCTCTATGTACTTGTATATATATTTGTTACTTCTTGAATACAACACAAGAGAGATTTCTCTATCGTCTCTATACTTTACATGGTATCAGAGCCGGTTTACTGCTCGTCGGAGTTGAGTCGAATCCACTGTCAGAAATTCCTTGGTCGGAAGCTAATCTGAGGTCTTTTTGACATTTCCAGTTGACTTGTGGTGGTTCTCTGATGATAGAACCACATTTTGGAAAAGAACAATCTCATACCAGATCTTATTCTCACTTTGTTTGGTCAGGTTTGAGTTTGGTTTATTGGTTATTTGATTTCTTTAATTATGTGGTATTTTTCTTGGAAGTTGCCTGTGTGAGAAGCTTGCATCCTTAATTTTGACTCACTGTGGTAATCGATTAGTGACTTGATATTGTTTGTTGGGTCTTTCCATATCAGAAACTTTGTTGGTCTCTACTTTTGTTTGAGTTAGGGACAAATTCATTTGGTTCTTTGATTTGGTTGAGTGAATTATTAAAGTTGAATCTGCTTACTTGCTCGATATTTAAGGAACTCATTATACTTCCCTTCAGATATAGAAAATTCCTGGTTACCTGTAGTCTCGGTCTGAGCAACATAAGCATTTTTGGGTGGTCGACCATGTAAAGAATAGCAAATGTCACGAGTCTGACCAAGTTTATGACAATACGAACACTTGGGTCTAGATCTTCCAAAACGACATCCTCCTCGTGTATTCTCCATAGTATGAGATGCCCGATAGTCCACTGATTGGGATATGAGGATAGACGAATCAAGTGTCTGTGATGAGCTCACTGGGTGACTTGGTGCTGCAGCAAGGCGAAGTAATCGAGAGAATAATTCATCAACTGTGGGGACAGTCGGACTAGCCAAAATCTGATCGCGTACTGAGTCGAGATCATTAGGAAGCCCAGCAAGAGTAAGAACTAGAAACAACTTTTGTCGTTGCTCTTGTTGCTTTGCAACGCTAGCAGAAACTGGCATCAACGCTCAAATTCCTCCATAACTGCCTGTACTTGTCTCAAGTAAGTAGACATATCTAATTCCTGTTTTTTTAAATTTGTCATCCGCGATATCACATCATAGAAACGGGATATCTCAATAGTGTATAAAGTACGAGCCTTTTCCCAAACCAAATAACATGTTTGGAATGGACGAAACAAGGGCATCAACTTGGAATCAATAGATCGCCACAAAATAGTGCATAATTGAGCATCGATCTTCTCCCAATATGCTTTAGCTTTTTCATCTCATTCACTAGACTCCTTGATTAGATGATCTTGAACACCTTGACCTTGACACTACAACTTGACAGACGAAGCCCAAGCTAGGTAGTTTGAACCTCCCATTAAAGGTTCTAAGGTAATCATAACACCGGAACTGCCAGAACCCGGGTTTCTAGACCCGAAAGCATCGATTCCCAAAGACATCGTTGGGTTATCACCAAATAATCAGAAAGAACCAACTGAAAACTCGCTGAAAATGATGATGGAAACTGAAAACTGGAAACTGGAAACACTGTAGCTGCCGGAAACTGAAACTTAAACTGGAAACTGAAAACTGGAAACGGGAAACACTGCAGCTGCCAGAAACTGGAAACACTGTAGCTGCCGGAAAAAAAAATACAAGGTTGTCGGAATTGAAAAATAAAAATATGGATAGGCTCGGAATTCGAGGACGATCAGACTGTCCTGAAGGAACTTTTTGAAATTCTGGCCGGAAGGTGTCTCACGCGCCGGCCCGTGGGACAGACGCACCACTGGCGGCAGAACTCCGGCGGGCGCGTGGGGGATTCTTTTCCGATATTTTTTTCTGGGGCTGGTCGGAATTCTCTTCCGAACCTTGTGGTGGTCTAGGATTTTGCACAACACCAACAAAAAGGTAATTTAGTTACGGACAGCCTCTTAAGACGCCGGAAAATTGCACAGCGACGAGGTCTTTCTTCCCGGAGGTTGCTGGAATGACGCACAGCTATAATATTCTCACTGTAGCTCTGATACCATGTGAGAAAGCACGGGAGAAAAATAATAATTGATCTTAAACATGATACAATGAGCCCTATATATACACATAACCTATCCTACTCCTAATACACATTGGATTAGGGTTATTTTACGACTATTTACATATTCCAACAGATATATATCTGGTGATCTCTACATTCTTGATGAATGAGAATTGGGAACCACAATCTATTGCATGTTCTAGTATCGTGTCTCCTTTTGAAGCACATTGTCGACTTGGACATCCCTCTTTGCCTTTGTTAAAGACCATGTGTCCTCAGTTTCAGAATATTTTATCATTAGATTGTGAGTCATGTCAATTTGCAAAACATCGTCGCACCTCGTTAATCCCAAGGGTTAATAAGCGAACTGAGTCAGCTTTTGAGTTGGTCCATTCTGATGTTTGGGGACCATGTCCGGTTGTTACTAAAACTGCGCATAAGTATTTTGTCACTTTTATAGATGATTTTTCTCGAATGACTTGGATTTACTTTATGAAGAGCCGCTCTAAAGTGTTTACTCATTTTTTTGCCTTTTGTACTGAAGTCAAAACTCAATTCAATGCTTCAGTACGTACTCTAAGGAGTGAACGCTAAAAAATACATGTCAGAGTTATTCCAGTCCTACATGAGACAACATGGTATATTACATCAATCTTCATGTGTTGATACGCCCTCTCAAAATGGAGTTGCTGAGAGGAAGAATAGGGATCTACTTGAGACAGCTAGAGCACTTTTGTTCCAGATGAAGGTTCCTAAACAGTTCTGGGCTGCTGCGGTTTCTACGGCTTGTTTTCGGATTAATCGCATGCCATCTAGTGTACTCGATGGTAATGTTCCTTATAGTATTCTTTTCCCGAATAAATCATTATTTCTGGTGGAACCTAAGGTGTTTGGAAGCACATGTTATGTTCGAGATGTTCGACCATCTCTTACCAAGTTGGATCCCAAGGCTGTGAAGTGTGTTTTCCTGGGCTATTCTCGCCTTCAAAAGGGATCGATGTTATTCTACTGAGCTTGACAAATATTTAGTGTCAACTGATATGGTATTTTCAGAGACTGACATCATTCTTCTATGCACCTCCCATTTCTACAAGTCGGGAGGAAGAAGATGAGTGGATAGTATATCAGGTTACCCGTACTTTGACAGAACAATCAGATGATACTCTTCGATCTCCCAGTTCTTCTATTGAGCACCAATCGGCTGTTATGCCTTCAGTACCTGCTCCAACAAGACCTCCAATTGTTCAAGTTTATTCGCGGAGGCAAGAGACAAATGATACATGTCCCACGCCAGTTCCTGCATCATCTGATTCTTCTTTGCCTGATCCTCGAGATAACCTTGATCTTCCTATTGCTCTTCGCAAAGGTACACGTACTTGCAAATCGACATATTCTGTTGCTAACTTTCTTTCCTATGACCACTTATCCTCTACGTCTAGATCTATGATTGCTTCTCTAGACTCCATCCCCGTACCCAAAACAGTGCAGGAGGCTTTGAATTATCCCGGATGGTCTGATGCAATGCTTGAGGAAATACATGCTTTAGAGGACAACCACACATGGGATTTGGTAGATTTACCAAAGGGAAAGAAACAAGTGGGATTCAAGTGGGTCTTTACAGTTAAAGTTAATCCAGATGGTTCTGTGGCAAGACATAAGGCCAGACTTGTGGCGAAAGGGTATGCTCAGACTTATGAGGTGGATTATTCTGACACCTTCCCCCGGTTGCCAAACTCACTTCTATCCACTTATTTATTTCTCTAGTTGCGTCCGAGAATTGGCATTTACATCAATTAGATATCAAGATTGCAATCCTTCATGGTGATCTTCAGGAGGAAGTGTATATGGAGCAACCACCCGGTTTTGTTGCTCAGGGGGAGTATGGGAAGGTCTGTCCTTTGAAGAAGTCATTGTATGGCTTGAAGTAGAGTCCACGAGCTTGGTTTGGCAAGTTCAGTGAGGTAGTTCAGGAGTTTGGGTTGAAAATAAGTAAGTGCGACCACTCAGTCTTCTATCGGAAATTAGTAGCTGGCATTATTCTCCTCGTTGTATATGTTGATGATATTGTTATCACAGGAAGTGACTATGCTGGGATTTCTTCCCTAAAGTCTTTTCTGCATACTAGATTTCATACAAAGGACTTGGGCCAGTTGAAATACTTTTTGGGAGTAGAAGTAAGTCGAAGCAAGAAGGTAATTCTTTTGTCTCAGAGAAAGTACATTCTTGACTTGCTTGCAAAAACTGGAAAGTTGGCAGCTAAACCTTGCAGTAGTCTAATGGTTCCTAACGTGCATCTTATGAAAGATGATGGTGATCCTTTTGACGATCCAAAGAGATACAGAAGGTTAGTTGGGAAAGTAAACTACCTTACTGTGACTCGTCCAGATATTGCTTTTGCGGTAAATGTTGTTAGCCAGTTCATGTTTGCACCAACAGTCAAACATTGGGCAGCTTTGGAATAGATTTTGTGTTACTTGGAAGGAGCTCCTGGACTGGCATATTATATAGCAATCACAATCATACTCGTATTGAGTGTTTTGCAGATGCTGACTGGGCTGGATCGAAAATTGATAGAAGACCTATTACAGGTTATTGTGTCTTTGTTGGAGGAAACTTGGTATCATGAAGGAGTAAGAAGCAAAGTGTTGTATCTCGATCTAGTGCATAATCAGAGTATAGAGCTATGTCACAGTCTACATGTGAGATTATGTGTATACATCTGTTGACTGAAATTGGCTTAGGGCATCCAATACCAGCAAAACTCTGGTGTGACAATCAAGTCGTCCTCCATATTGCATCAAATTCGGTGTATCATGAAAGAACTAAGCATATTGAGGTTGACTGCCATTTTATTCATGAGAAGATATAGGAGAACTTGATCTCCACTGGCTACGTGAAGACAGGAGAGCAACCGGCTAATTTGTTTATGTTGAATTATCCCACATCGGAGGGATTTGAGGTCCTTGGTCTCCTTATATGGCTTGTGCAATCCTCACCTCATAAGCTAGCTTTGGTCTCCTTATATGGCTTGTGCAATCCTCACCTCATAAGCTAGCTTTTGGGGTTGAGTTAGGCCCAATGTCCATTCTTATCAGTTTACAAAGGCGTTGAATGGAATTCGAGTTGATTACCTTTGTAACAAGTTGGGCATGATCAATATCTATGCTCCAGCTTGAGAGGGAGTGTTAGATAATGAATGTAGACATAATCTTATGTAATATACATAGCTAGCATAATTATAGCGATTCACAGCAGATTTATAGGATTTCCTTTTTGATTCATTCCATAGTTAAGGCTCTATGTACTTGTATATATACTTGTTACTTCTTGAATATAACACAAGAGAGATTTCCCTATTATCTCTATACTTTACAGCTTTAAAACACAATTTTACTCTGAAACCACAAAAGACATCACATTAGGCCCACATGTTCCCCTACCAAATACTAAGCAATTGACGTGCTCGACTCCTTTCTAAAATAATCACACCGAGCCAAACTAAGACTATTAACGTGGATGGAGGGAGTATAAATGAAGATTCCAGGCTTAAAGGACTTTGAAAAATCCAGGATTGGACATTATCATGGTCACTAATCCACAGTACCAGGTTTTGGTCACGAATCTACAATACCAGGTCAGGGAAACCTGATTGTAGAATTCAATGACTTGTTGGTAAGAAACAGATTAAATTGGATAACATTAGAGGTCAAAAGAACAGCATTTTGATTGGATAAGATTAGAAGCTTGTATTCTTGCTAGTCTCAATTGAACTACACAACTAAGGTAGAAATGGAAAGTTCGTTAATCCAAAAATAAGTACCTGCAGCAAAGTCCTCAGCGCCTTATTCTTGAACACTACTGTTTCCACTGGATATGGCGTTGTAGGGAGTTCCCATGTTTTAGCATCATCTTTGCAGACTCCCCAGTGAAGAACTACATTTCCAGGTAAGTCGGTATCTATATACAAAATATTCTTTTTAGTCTCTGGACGGTGCTCAACAGAGACGGTAACAGTGTTATCAACAAGAGTCTCCTTTACTATGGTATGCTCTTCATAGAACCCTTCAAGGCGCTTGTTTTTCACACTAGACCCATCATTGCTGCTTGCTTCCCCTTTTGAGGGAGCTGCTTCTGGCTTAAGGAGGATGTTCGACAGCTGCCCTAGTGGTCCTGCAATAAAATAAAAAGAGCTACTGAACTTTACAACTTGAATTTGGAAAGACACACAATTACTCAAACAAGACATGGACATAGAGGACAAATTGATAATTAATATTATACTATGAACTTATCCAAAAAAAACTATTGCAATATTTAAACTGAGTAAAATGGAAATTCAGAACAGTAATGCATCATATATCATAAACAGATATAATCCTTGTTTAGCCTAGGTAAATAATTTTCATTGTTACAAAGGATAGGTTTCGACATATTTGAGTTGTTTTTCCTTCGGAGGAAATCAGCTAACATGAAAGAGAGGTGATATAGATTGTGTATAAGGGCAGACGATAGAAGAATGACATATGCATACATTCCACGACAAAAAGTATCCTAAACAACCTGGCCATATGCCCGATCCCTTTTTAACTCCAACAATATTAGCGTCATCTTCAAGGTAGTCAATAAGAGGAATCTTGAAGTCCCGCCCTCTGTGTTGATACCAAACTCCAGTTTCCTCATCCTGCATCATCAAAATAAACCGGCAAAAAAGCACCATCATAACCAAAAAAGTGAACGACCAAAGCTATCAGAGGAGCGTTATACATGAAGATGGTTTTTGTTGTCGTAAGCAGCATAATACTTAAAAGAAGAAAGCCGAAACATCTAAGAGTAGAAGTCCACCTTCAACACAAAATTTATGGCTGCAATAGACCACTTAGAACTTATATCAATATTCACTTCCTGAAACTTTTCTCCTTCCAAAATTGTGGATGACCCTTTCAATGGAGTTTCAATTGCGTAATCCTGTAATTGGCAATGAAATTCACATTTAAAAAAAAATATGAGAAAGGAAATGTAGGAAAAAGATAAACGGACACCTTCATGAAAATTGAATACTAAAGTGATTACATCCACATTCAGAGAAGAAATATTAACAGAACAAGACGAGGCAAACTAGCAAGAGAAAGAGTAGCAGACACCTTTATTGCGATCGAACCTGAGGGCCGCATCTCTGGAGGAGGTTGATCCCATTCACTGCTGGATAAAAAATGCAAAATTTAGAAACAACATGTCCAGCGTCTTTAGGCATTCAACGACTGTTGAAGCACAAGTTCATGAGGTATAAATCTCCAAATCAGAACTAAAAGTCTAGATCATCCCCATCCGAAAGACCATTGGCGGAGCTAGCTTGGAGAAATGGGGTTCAATTGAATCTCCTTGATAGGAGGAAAAATTCTAGCAAAGTGGCAAAGCGGATTCAAAAATTGGTTTAGATCAACCGGTTCAATTCCCACAAGACATTTTTTAACCCCGTTATATGAAATTCTGGCTCCGACACAGCTAAAGACAAAAACTTGACATTAAAGTTAAATCCTTCCTATAAAGATATTGTAAAAAAATTCCACCTTAGTTGTTTCTACCTCCAAAGCACGAAAAAACAGCAGTACTTCCACTATCAAACCAGACTAACCTGCCAGCATCACCAGCATAATTGACCCCCCAATGAAGAATCCATTTCCCTGGCACACTACATCCCACAGAGAGGTGCCAATTCTCTTCGTCTTTCCCCTTATCTAATCTGATTGCTATCTTTCCTTCAGCCTGCAATAAGCCAATCAACACCTCAGCAGCTCTTAATCTTTCTCTACTTCAGTATTGGGAAAAACAGATGACACTTACATAAAGCACAAATATTTAACAAAGAAAAACGAGGAGAGTCAAATATATTACTCCCTCTGATTCCAATTTATGTTGATCTATTTGACTAGGCACAGAAGTTAAGAAAGAAATGAGTACCTATGGAACTTATGGTTTTAAACATACCACACTATTTGTGTAGTTATAAAAACTTGTCATTAACAATAAAAATTGGAAGTTTAAGTTGAATTGCTTCCAATTTTAAAAAGAGGTGATCTTTCTAGAACACATCAAGAAGGATAGGGTCACATAAACTGAAAATCTAAGTATGAAGGCCAAAATTTCAAAGATCAAATTATTCTCTCTCATTTCCATAAGCTTGACTATTTATCTTCTTCATATTCTCCTTCTTTTTCTTCCTCTTGAGCAAACATAAATGTGAATAGTTGCTTCTCCACTTGTCCAAATATAGGATAAAATTCAGGAAGCAACGACGGAAGAATACATCTACCAGTTATACAGAGTTTTATACAATTATTATACTTGATAATAATTCAAACAATTCTGTTCTGAATAAGTTGGACTACTCGGCGAACATAACAAAGAGGAATTTTTTTTAATTGTTAACTTAACAAAGAGGAAAGTTTTTCCAGAATTGGCGGCAAACCGCGAAAACTCAATTCAGTTAGGTCCAAGCACTCCTTAATTCCTACAAAAGTAACATCTCATTTCTATTGATCCAATGAATTTACAAGCACAAAAATTAGAGCCAAGCAAAAAATAGAGCAGGCAATATACAAATCTGCGAATCTCTAACTTAATAATACATATACACACGGAAAAAAAAAAATCTAATACGGGTATTTACCCTTTCCGGTCGTTTCACAGAGAAAGTTTCTCTTAAAACAACGTCGGACTGTTCCGATGTCTCAATGAAGGCGGCGTCGGTGGAGCTAGCTCTAAGAGCGAACGTCGTTCGGCGACGCCGGAATCTCAAAGTTACGTTACCGGAGAGCGGCTTCCGAGAGTAATCTATAGAAAACTGAGGGGTTATTTTAGGATTTAAATAAAGTTTTGGGCTTCGCCTGAGACTATGACCGACAAAAGGCTCTATAGTAACAGTCGACATTATTTTTCCGGTCGCTAGATTTCTCACCTGAAAAGCATGAGGAAAAAAGAGAGAACGAAAATGATTTGGTTTGTCAGATATATATAGTAGATAATTATTGCTTTTTCGGTTCTCTGCTGTTCAAACACTTTCTTATCATTACATAATCTTAACTCTTTTTAAAAGGATTACGAAAAGTACCCCTAAAGTAATCTGTATTAGCGATCAGGCACCTCACTTTTAAACACAAAAATGTTTCAATCAAGAAAGTTGTTAAAAAGTATTTTATATTATGCATAACAAAAAGTTATTTTAAAAGTAGTATCGATAAAGTTTCAAATGATTTTAAAGTTTATTTATTTAGTGGACACATATTTGATTAATATATACTACGATTCATATATAAAGACCTATAATTCTAGATCTCATCTGGATAAATGTGTCAATTGTTAATTGCAGAGTAGATGGCAATTGAGCTAATTAATGAGTGATTTATAGCAATAATGACAATAAAATAATGACTTGATTATTAAGATGATAAAATAATGGGGAAAATCAGGGGAAAAAGAAAAAATATTTGCTAAAGGGATTGCACTTTCCGTCCGCTGCGGACTTATTTTCTATAATACTTGCAACTTTACGTAGATTCGAAGTCTCTCTCTCTCTCTCTGAATTCGTGGTCCCAAACTGAAATAATATCTGAAATATCTCAATTCAAATGGCTTATTTGATAAAGACCTGTCATTATTTTAACTGGCTATTATTTTTTAGTTGGTTTTAATTTCTACTATAATAATTTACTGTATTTTTATATATTTCGAAAAGGAACAAATAAGCGACAAAGTGAAAAATGGTGTATCTTTTTTTTGGATCTTGCTCCGCTCCAGAGAGCTGATTAATCTTTAGGCATGAGGAGCACTAGTTGTATCATTTAACCATTTAGACTAGCTGAAAAAAGTTTTTTTACTTTTAAAAAGTACTAATATTATTTTGATTGGCTATGAATTTTTCAGAGATTATTTGTTAACTGACGGATTAATTTTACGAATGATCATATAACTATCGTATTTTTTTACTAAAATCATATAACTTTGTTTTCTCACAAAAAAGTCATATAACTATGAATTTTTTACTAAAAATCATATAATAACTGTCTTTGACGCTAAAATTATATAACTATGACTTTTTTCAGTAATGTCGTATAATTTTATCTTTTCATACAAAAATCATATAGCTATAAAATTTTTTCACCAAAATCATATAATTATGTTTTCTCAGACAAGATTTATAGTGGTCGAAAAATATAAAATTTCACTAGTACTTTTTTATTTTGTAAATTTTTATTTTCTTATTTTTGACCTAATAAATAATAATCAAATTAAAATAGAAATGACTCAACACGACCTGGACCGCCCGACCCATACTCACCATTGCTTCTTGAGTCCTACTCTTCTATTGGAAGATTCTCAAGCTTTTCCGGTGCCAAACATAATAAAAAATCTCTTGTTAAATACCTCAGTTTAGTTGTAACGCCCCATTTTACCCATTTGTCTTTAGTTAGTAATCTCTTGTTAATAGCTAAATATAGAATAAAGATCTACCTGGAAGCACCTTGGTTATTATAAATAACCATTACTTTATGGAACTTCCCCTAATCTTAAAGAGAGAGTTATTCATTGTTGAGTTGTCCCACATCGGAGGTATTTGAGGTTCTTGGTCTCCTTATATGGCTTGGGTAATCCTCACCTCATAAGCTAACTTTTGTGGTTGAGTTAGACCCAAGGTCCATTCTTATCATGGTATTAGAGTTAGACTCATCCCAATTATTGTTACCGATGTTGGGCCCCCATTTATGTTGTCCTCGCTCCAGAGGTCTGGGCGTGAGGGGGGTGTTGAGTTGTCCCACATCGAAAGAATTTGAGGTCCTTGGTCTCTTTATATGACTTGGACAATCCTCACCTCATATGCTAGCTTTTATTGTTGAGTTAGGCCCAAGATCCATTCTCATCATCCATATATATTTCACTTAGTCTTCCAGTATTGCGGCTTCCACAAAAGATTTGCTTTGTTTTGATGATCTTTCTACCATTCATGAAGCTTGTTGAGCTTGGATATTCCATATTGCCCCTTTAATGTGGCAACTATGCACCCATTCATGAACCCACAATTTATCCTTTTTTTGGCAAGTTCAGTAGTAGCTTACAAATAGCAGCCTTATTCCAGCTATGTACATTTAGTATATGTCAAAATCTATTAGGTCCTAATTTTGTTACTATATTTGGTTATTCTTTCTCATGAAGGAAATAAAAACATATTTATCATAATTGGATTTTTCTTTTCCTAGAAGGAAAATATAATTCCATATTTGACTAGTCCTTTTTCTTGTAGGAAAAAGTTTAGACTTCTATAAATTGAGGATCATCCTTCTCATTCAGTAGCATATACAATGCAGCCATATGGGGTTTGAGAGTCGTGTTTAAAGGGAAAACTTTACGGGACAAGTATTAGTGTGTCATTTGTGTTTACTTTTTCGTGAGGTTGTTCTCTCAATATTTTGTACTCTCTTTTTATATAGTGGATTGCTCATCTCCACCGTTGACGTGAGTCAGTTGACCAAAGCACGTTAATTGTTTGTGTCCCCTTTGATTTATTTCTCTTTATTGCATGATTTATCATTGTTCAATATTTGCTTTGCTAGCTTGCACATGACACCTGATTTTTTCAGTACTCCTAACACAAACCACTAGCTATTTTGGGCCAACATAGTCTATCTCGTGCAATTAGAGCTTTCACGGATATTTCAGCTGGATAGAAGTTAAGTTTTTGTGAGGTAATTTAGCATAAGGGTTTGTATTGTAGTACACTGGTTCTCGTTGTATCACAAAATGTTGTTATATTTGTTCAACTTCTACTAATTGGATTATCCAAAAACAATAGCTACATAATTTTTGTTTTTGTTCTTCCTTTCCTTCACTGAGCCGAGGGTCGATTGAAAACAATCTCTCTGCCCTTTCGGGTAGGGGTAAGACCCGTCTACATATTACCCTCCCCAGATCCTACTTTATGGGACTATACTGGGTGGTTATTGTCGTTGTTGTTGTAATAGCGACATAGTTTCTCAAAAATACTAATAAGTGAAAAGTAGTTATCGCCTTTTTTGCCAAAGAGTACGTGTTCATCCCTCATCAAAGGAAGTGACCTCCTAATAGAGAAGTCCAAAGACGATTAGATCGTTGTTGTATATGGTCTTGACTCTTGTATCGGAAGAAGATTTACCCAGGTTTTTAACAAAAATAACTGCAACTTGACTATAGTTCAGCAATAGTATGTTCATTAACATCAGGAGGGCGAATCCCCCTTGTACGAAGGGGTTCAATTGAATCTGCTTCATCGGAAAAATTAATTATTTTTACTTGTGAATTTCATATATAAAAAAAACATGAAAAGAATCTAAAGACTTGAACCCAATTGACGCAAACATACGTTGTAGAGCAACGATCAAGTGGGTTCAAAATATGTCCAGGGTTACCAGTTGGATTCTCCGCTAAAGCACTTAATTAAAGCTTCATTCTTGCTAGCTTTGTCCTCTTTTGTTAAACGTGAATTTTAAACATACATTTGAATTTATTTCCATTTCATCACTTCTGTTATAATTGTATGTGTATATTATTTTGCTTATTGTTTCCTTGCTGTTCCTTTTCTTGTCCTTGTTTTTCTACTTATGATTCTTTACTATTCTTAATAAACTTCATTTTAGTTCAAAATTGTTTAAAGCTTTCTACAAAGTGAATTTTGGTTTTCTTTTTCATAAACATTGCTAAAAGAATGAGAATGCTTTATTGAAAGTACTTGTAATCTTTTAATTTAATTTGGTTTATAGTTCATATTGAAATTATTAATTTGTGTTATACTCAAAAGTTCTATTTGGTGTACAATATCTTTTTTAAAAGAAATTATTTGGATTAATTAGTTTAGTATAAAACTCTTGTTTGTCGTGTTTTGTTTGTAACTTTGCACGTTATATTTCTTAGAGTTATAGTACGATTTTTAAGTTGGTTAAACGCTTTTTGTTTAAAATTGCTAGATTTTCTGAAATAAAATTTGTAGTAATCTTTTGTCTAACCACCTTATCGTTTACCTCAGCCATTACAATAGTCGAGAAGTTGCTTGTATCATCAGCTCTTAGTTGTGCTTGTTTAATCTATTTATTTTTCATTCACAAATAATAGTAATAAAAAAGTAGTCTTGGCGTTTAAAGATTCCATTGAACCAATACATTTCCTTTTGCTTTTAGCATTGTTATTGTTGTTATTGATTTACAACTTGAAAATACATGTATTGAAACCATTTTCAACTAGGACTAGTTACAATAACTCAAACCACGCATCTTACACAAAAATAAATTAAAAATCGACCTAGCTCCAAATACCACAACAAAGGCAGCTCCGAGGAAACAATGCCTAAACAAAAGAATTTATTTTTACCATTTGTTCAACTTTTACTAAATTTGTCCACCTGAATAAATAGTATTTAAACTTCAATAAATATTAGCATAGAGTGAATTCTGGATTTTAACTGATATATCAATGTTGTGATGATACTTGTGAAGTTAGAAAATTGCCCCAAAAAAAAGAGAGAAAAATAAAGAAGTTATCACGAAACAAGAATCAAGCGCAAGAATAAATTGTGAAGAAATGAATACAATTATGAGAGCTTTTGAACATATTGCTACTGTTGTACTTTATGGAAAAAAAGAAAGAAGTTCTTAGAATGTGAGTTAAAATTGATGATGCTTGACAAAGACAAAAAAGGTAAACTACTCTATCTTTTATATATACTAGGCCCGGATGGCCTGTGCCAGCACAGGTCAAATATTTATTGGTATGAAAATATAATTGAATACAAACATAAGATACTACATATAATTCCATTTTGTTTATCAATTCAATATATCAACTACCCTTATTAAGAGTTGAAAATACGTGATGCATACTATTTGCATGCACTTGGAACAATAGTTGATCTATAGTAATACTGTTCACATACATATTTGTGATGACTCAACCAGTCGTCTCATGCGGTATCGCTCCGTTTCCCTCATTTCTGCTTCTTTATTCTTTGTTGTCCGTGTTTTGTGATATCGGCTTGGTGGGATCGAGTTCGGAAAGGATTTGGTAAGGTATGAGACACTTAGTCTCTTTTAAGGAAGCTTAAGTTGGAAAAGTCAATCGTATGTTGACTTATGTGTTAGAGAGCTCATATGTGAGTTCCGATAATTCAGTTAGCTTCGGGAGGTGATTTGAGACTTAGGAGCGTGATCGGAATGAGTTTTGGAGGTCCGGAGTAGATTTAGGCTTGAATTGGCGAAATTGATATTTTGACGATTTTCCGGTTGGTAGGTGAGATTTTGATATAGTGGTCAAAATGGAATTCTGAGAGTTGTAGTAGCTTCGTTATATTATTTGGGATGTGCGTGCAAAACTTCAGGTCATTCAGACGTGATTTGGTTAAAATTTTTATAAAAAGCGAAATTCCGAAGATTTTAGAAACTTAGGCTTGAATCCGATGTGTTTTGGTTGACTTGATGCTGTTTGAGGTGTCTTGAAAATTGGAACAAGTTTGAATCGGGTTTTAGGATATGTTGGTGCTTTTGGTTGAGGTCCTGAGGGCCTCGGGTGAGTTTCGGAGGGTTGAACGGATCATTTTGAGTTAAGAAAGATCATGGAAAATGATTTCAGTTGTTGCATGTGATTTGGTCTTCGCGTTCGCGAAGGGCCAAAAAAGGAGGCATCACGTTTGGCCTTCGCATTCACGAAGGGTAGTCTCGGGTTCGCAAAGGGCTGGATTAGTAGGCATCGCGTTCGCGTGAGTCTTAGTCGCGTTCGCGTAGGTTGGTGAAGCTGAGGCATCGCGTTCGCGATTGGGGATGCGTTCGCGAAGAAGAATTTTCGATCATGGTAATTTTGTGCTTCACGAACGCGAGGCTTTGACCGCGTTTGCGAAGAAGGATTTTCAGGCCTGGGCAGAATGTTTAAAAGGTCGTCTTGTCCGTGATGTGGGTCTATTTTCCTCCATAGTTGGTCATTTTGGGAGATTTTTGAAAGAGATTAAAGAGGGATTCAAGGGAAAACGTTTGGAGGTAATATTCTTGGACTTAAAACTCGATTATTATGTGAATTCCACCTAGAAAATCATGAAAATTAAGCCAAAAATTTAAGAACTAGGGCTTGAAAATTTGAGACTTTTGATTGGGGATTTGAAGGACCATTTGGGGTTGGATTGAGAACTTTTGGTACGTATGAACTCGTGGGGAGATTAGGAATATATTGATGTGAAAATTTCTGAATTTTGAGACGTAGGCCGGGGTTCGGGTTTGACCGAATTCGGAATTTTGGTATTATTTTGATTGTTTCGCTTGGGCTTTGTTCTCTTAGCATATTTTGATGTCCTCGTTCTGATTTTGGATAGATTCAATGAAAGTAGAGGCCGATTTGAGGGGTAAAGGCATCGCGGAGTACTACCTGTTTGAGGTAATTAACCATTATAAATCCGAAGATGACGGTATAAAACCCGATTTTGACATGTTTTGATAAATGCAGTGACACACATACTAGGTGACGAGCGTGTGGGCATGCACTGGTGGAGATTGTGACTTGGTCCATATCGTAGCGACTTTAAGCCGTGTATTTGGTTTGGAAATATTGTATTATTCCTTATTTTAGATATTATATTGTATTATGAGTTGTATGCCATGTTTGGGGCCTCGTACCGACCGGTAGAAAACCCTTAGAGGAATTTTGATTGTTTTCCTCACTTTACTTGCTAAAGGCATATCCTCAGTCATGTTTTACCTGTTAAATGTCTAAAACTGATTTATTCTTGTTACTTTTAAAAGGGAAACTATTTGGACTGAATTCCCTACTTAAGTGTTGTGCCTGAGAGGTTGTGAGGCTAATGACTGAGAGAGGTCGATGACCTAAGTGTGAGGATATTTATATATATGTGACAACGATATATATATATATATATATATATATATATATATATATATATATATATATATATATATATATATATATATATATATATATATATATATATATATATATATATATATATATATATATATATATATATATATATATATATATATATATATATATATATATATATATATATATATATATATATATATATATATATATATATATATATATATATATATATATATATATATATATATATACCCGGTCATATTCTAATTTTATAATATTTATTTGGCTCTCTTTTCTTGAGTTTAATTTACCGAAAATTGTCATTTGGAAATTGAAATTCGAAGTTTGAAGTTCAAAGTTAATATACTTGGTTGATGTTTGTTCGTGGTAACACCGGAATTGCGTAATCAAGTGCTCAATTTATTGTCGAATTCGGTGCACTCCCTCCAACTCTTTCTCTTATTTAATATTTTAATTACATATTTAATTTTAGCTTATACTTTAATTTTTACAATATGTTTAGTGCTGATAAAAGAGCTTGTAGAAAAGTTACTGGTAGGGGTGGAAATAAAAAAGAGGTAGTCATGTAGCTTCCGGTAGTAATAATAATGACACAATAACACATGTTTCTGAATTATCGCCTAATGATAATGTAGAGATAGATTATGAACAATTACAAGAAGATTTTGGAATATAAGATAATGAAATTGGAATAGAAGATGAGATACCACCTACACCAACTAGTGGAAATGTTGGTAGTATTGGAGTTGGAGTTGCTAGTGCTACAAGGGGTAGTAGACCACCAGTGGCTCCGACTTCTAATCGTAAAAGAGGAAGTCCGGTATAAAATTTTTTTGAAATAATAGAAGGTACTAATAGAGTTAAGTGTAAACTTTGTAACGAAACTTTTAAACATTTGACAGGAGGAAATTTAGGGTGGACTGAGACACTTACAAGACATATGAGATCTGACCATCTCTAGAATGGGGCAATAATATGGATGGAAGTCAAATAACTATTAACCCTGCTACTGGAGGTCTAGTAAAATATGATAAAATGATGGATCGTGAGGAATTAGCAAAAATGATTGCTTTGGGTTGTCTACCTTTTTCTTTTGCTTCTTCATCGTATCTTATTATGTATATTTAAAGGATTTACAATCCTTTATTTAAAGATATCCCTAGAAGTACTTGTAGAGCAGATATCTTTAGACTTCATGGACAATATCAAACATACATACGTTATTTGTTTAGTCACCTTCCTTCTAAAGTATGTCTAACTTCTGATATTGGTCATGCTGTTAATGGAAATGATTATTTGACAATTACATGTCATTGGATAGATGATAATACTTGTATGCAAAAACGTATTATCACTTTTAAATAAGATGAAGATCATAGTCATACTGCTACGTTTATAAGTAGTACTATTATTGAAGTTGTTGAATTTAATAATCTAAACCAAAAAGTTTTGTGTATGTCTTTTGATAATGCTTCAAACAATAATGCCGCAGTTCAATTTTAAAATTGCATTTGCAACCAGCTCTTGATGATATTTTTCATGTTAGGTGTGCATGTCATGTTTATAATTTAATTGTTAAAAGTGGCCTTGATTTATTTTCAGTTGAAATTACTCATGTTAGAAGAGCAGTTGGTGTTATTCAGGTAAATAATATACAATCTAGAATAAAAGAATTTAATGTTAGAATATACGCTTAACGCTAGAGGGGGGTGAATAGCGTTATAATAAAAAACAGCGTAAACTTGCGGAATTTAAAAATTGCAGGAATGAAATAAGTGCGATAAGTAAATAATAAAGAACGAACGCACCGATGTTATCCTGGTTCACCACAACCCGTGGCTAGTCCAGTCCCCGAGAGACTCTCTCGAGATTTCCACTAACTTCGTTAAGCTTACGGGTGCTTAACAAACCGTTACAAACTGAGAACTTGAGTCACACAAGTCTCAACAACCTTTGCTCGAAGATACAACACTTCAAGACTTCAACCAAAGGAATCACAACGTTCCTTCTTACAATACAAGGGATTAACACTTCCCTTCAAGTGTATAAAAACACTTTGCACTCAAAACAAGACTCACCTTAAGAGTAGATATGAGTAAAATAAATACGCTCAAGAACGCAACAACTTTCGTCAAGAATTTGGCTCTCAAAAACTTATGTAATGAACAGAAAATGATGAATAAGAGAGTATGCAAGCTTTAGCAATAATATGATCAGTTGTTGTGTTTAGAAGACTGATTTAAAGATGTATTTATAGTGTCAAAAACATGCATAACCGTTGCCTAATTGCCAATCAAGAACTGCTGATTTTGTGCTACGACAATCGATTGTCTAATTGGCACAATCGATTGTTTTCCAATCGTTCCAAAAATCATTCCCAGATTTTACGCAGCATAATCGATTATCTAAGACGTATAATCGATTACTGGCAACGTTCAAAAAATCATTTCCAGATTTTACTTAAAACAATCGATTATCAGAAATATACAATCGATTACTTGGCAACGTTCAAAAAATCTTTTTCAGATTTTACTTCAAACAACCGATTATTAAAATCCTATAATCGATTATCTGACGGAGTTTGAAAATATTTTGGCAACGGTCATTTACATAATCGATTATGCTATATGGACAATCGATTATTTTTCAGTCTTGAAAAATCTAATAGACACTGCCTCAACATAATCGATTGTCATAAGGTTCACAATCGATTATTTTGTATCTTTGAAAATCTGATAGACACTGCCTCAACACAATCGATTGTCATAAGGTACACAATCGATTGTCATGCATATTTCAAAAATCTAAATCTAATAGACACCGCCTCAACACAATCGATTGTCATATGGTTCACAATCGATTATTTTGTATCTTTGAAAAATCTGATAGAGACTGCCTCAACACAATCAATTGTCATAAGGTTCACAATCGATTATTTTGTAGCTTTGAAAAATCTGATGGACACTGTCTCAACACAATCGATTGTCATAAGCTACACAATCGATTGTCATGCAGATTTCAAAAATCTGATGGACACTGCATTAACATAATCGATTATCATAAGTACATAATCGATTATCTTTGTCCCGATTTTAGAGGCATGTTTAAAAATCATTTTGCTAAAATAAATATGCATAATTTAAAATCATTTTGCTCTAAATTAAATATGCATGATTTGATAAAAATGTTTTTACGAGAGAAGCCAAGTCTTGAGTTAAATTGTCGGATCAAGATCACAATTAAAGAGCGACTCATGTATAACTTTGTTTAATCTTGATCTTTGTTCATCTTGTGCTTGAACTTCGTTACGTGACATTTGCGCGCTTGTGCTTGGACCTCGTCATATGTCAATTGCGCATCATTTGTCATTTATCAAAACCTACAAATATGAACACACGTTTAGTTTAGTGCCTTGAGAACGCGTTTCAACAATTTCCCCCTTTTTGATAATGGCAAACCTTAATCGGGATATGCATATTAGGTAATTCATAATGACGATCCAAGACAAGTATATATATATGCAATTAGTTCCCCCTCAACATATGAATTCCCCCTCAATTTGTGCCAATAAGTATTTTAAGTGCATAGCCCTTATTCTTCCCCCTTTTGACATTAGCAAAAAAATTGGTAAATAAGTAATAACATGTTTATTGATTAACAAAAAGGTGATTACATAAAAGAGATAATAAAAGATAGAACAATAAGCAAATAAAGAAATTATTCATTATCAATTCCCGCCTCGTCATCTGGTACTGCTTCATAAGGGACAAGTCCAGCATATGGATAGTGAATATGATCAAAATATCCATGGATCTCATATGTCAATCGATTGACAGAGGTGGACAGAGAAGCAAGTTGGTCGAAAATAGTTTGAAGTGTAGGAGCTTGAGGCTGACGCGTTTGAGGAGTTGGAGGAGGAGCAGGAGCCGCGTGTTCGCCGTCATGGGGAAAGGAGGATTCGGAAATTTCCCATTTCTTGGTGCCCTTTTTGAGCGGACCGATAGAGGTGTTGAACCCGGAGGCTTCAAGAAAACTCATTATAAGAAGGGCATAGGGAAGTGGTCTATCGTCCCCGATGGCATCAAGCATGTGGATTTTGATAAACTTACACCAATTGATGTGAGCCCCGGTTATAATGGCATGCATGAGTTTTGCGTCCTCTTGGGAGAGAGTGGTATGATTATGTTTGCGTGGTTTGAGGACTCGGGTTATGAAGTAGAAAATTAAACGATATTCGGGGAACATGCCCGTAATGGTAGGACGACGATTGGACGGATTAGGATCATAAGCTCCAAGTCCTATTTGATTTAGGAGAATTCGTTCATCAAATAAGGCGCCGGCTTCTCTAATGTAGAGAGAAATGTTTTCCCCACTTCGAGGAAGGTGAGCAATAGAATGTAAGTTTTCGTTGGTTAAAAGAATTTCAACTCCATTAATGTTTGACACAAGATCACCATCGTCGTCCTCATGAAGATTGGAATAGAAGGCCTGAATCAAGAGAGGATTAATGTGAGGATAGGTTAGATATAGGAAGTCAAGGAGTTGGCATTCCCTAAGCATGTTTGCAGCTGCAGTGGGGGCGCTGGATTCAAGATATTTGCTGGTGGAAAAGCGAGAAGGAAGAATTTCACGCTTTTCGAATTTTGTCATGAATCGAGTTAACTCGGGTTCAGTGTTGAACCGTAAGAGAGAGCCATCTTGGTAAGGAAAACTGGGAGGAGGAGGAGCAGATGAAGAAGATGCACCATGTCTGCCGGAACGAGGGCGTTTGGTGTGTCTGCTCGTCATTTTAAATAAGTAGTAATAGCTTTTGTAAGAAATTTGAGAGATTTTTGAAAGTTTGAGAGATAAGATTGATGCTTGAGTGAAGAAATTGAAGACATATGGTACCTATTTATAATGAGAAGGATGACATTGCATTTAAGGTAACAATCTGCAGAAATTTAAGAGGCAAAAATGGTCAGAAACGGCAAAAAAAATTTGCACTGTCCGTTACACAATCGATTATGGAATAGAAACAATCGATTGTTATGGAGTTTTTGAATTGTACTCGAAAATGACACAAAATCGATTGTGGGAATCTTGCAGGACCCAAACGATAACAAAGATTTTGAATTACTAACTGAAAATAATCGATTGTTGAATTATGGTAATCGATTGTTCTGACACAGTGTGCACAGTGATTTTCTGACTTCGGAAAATAATCGATTTTGCTTATGAGACAATCGATTGTTTTAGAAAGGCAGTAATGAATATCCGAGACGGTAATCGATTATACAGTAAAAAAAATCGATTATTTAATTAACATCAAAAACCTGCAAGGCACAAAAAAAAGTTTAAACAATATGTTGATTTTCCGTCATAATAAGCATAAGACGTAAATAATCGATTAGTGATACTTGCTAATCGATTTTCCGGCACAGTAAGCATGAGACATAAAGGAATGATAATCGATTATTGACTGTAACTATCGATTGTTCTACACCATTGCCTTATAATTCCCCCTGTCTGATTGTCACCAATTAATGAATGCTTTATATACTTATATGGAGATTGGAGAAACTGAAACTCCAAATTTATATGATTCTATGAACAAGCTAAATGAATATTTACAACAACTATATAATTATTGTGCAAATGAATGTGATAATATTGCTCGTGCTTCTGGCAATGTTAATCCCGCTATGCAATGTAGCAGTTCTGCTAATGTGGATGATGAAGGCCTTGATAGTTTTAATATTTTTTCTACATTTTCTAACACTCAAACCAGTAGCAGGAATATTGATGAACTTCAATTATGCTTGCAGAAGCAACCGGAGCCTCGCACAAAAGAATTTTCACCATTGGGATGGTGGCATGAAAATGAAAAGCAATTTCCTGTTCTTTTCGCTATGGCTCGGACGTGCTGAATGTGCCAATTTCTACTGTTGCATCGGAGAGTGCATTTAGCCAAGCAAGACAACAAATTGGAGACACCCGCCACTCATTGGGAAGCAATGCTTTGGAAGTTTTAGTTTGTTTCAGAGATTGAATTAGATAGGAACGAAGAAATCAAGGAAAAGGAAGATCTTGATAGCCCAGAAGATGAGGAACTTGGAGATATATTAACACATGGAAACCAATCCGAATTTAACATGCCAGAAGAAGGTCAATCGGTTCATATTGATTAGGATGAACTTGCTAGGGCGATGCAAAATATTTGAAATTATTACTTTACTAGTTTACTTGTTAGAAAAAATATAAACATTTCATTTTGATAGGGAGAAATTCCCTATCAAAAGGCTAGCAAACTGATGTGTAATTTGCCAAATTCAACAAATCTCTACCTTGGCAAAATTCCACGTCTTCAATTTTCTCTCAATAACAAATTTTGGTTGTGTTTTCATCTTCAATATTCGGTGTTCAACAAATTTGATCAAATCCAAACAATGTTGAAACTTGACCGCAATCACCAATTTTGTCATCATATCATCAGGATTCTCTATAGTATGAATTTTCTTCACTATGACTACACCTTCTTCTATGATTTCTCGTACGAAATGGTATCAAACATCAATGTACTTCGTCTTTGCATGATAAACTTGGTTCTTCGCTAATTGAATAGCACTTTGACTATCACAAAAAAATGTGATACTTTTTTGTCCAATGCCAAGCTCCTTTAGTAACCCCTCAAGCCAAATTGCCTCCTCCACATCCCCTGTAATAGCCATGTACTCTATCTCTATTGTGGACAAAGCAACTGTTGACTGAAAAGTAGACTTTCAACTAACTGGTGTCTTTACAAAAGTAAACATATAACCAGTAGTTAATCTTCGTTTGTCCAGATCACCCGCAAAATTCGAGCCACAATATCCAACTACAGATAGATTGTCTTCCTGCTCAAAAACTAACCCGACATCTACAGTATTATAAATATACCGTAGAATCCACTTCACAGCTTGCCAATGCTCTTTTTCTTTGTTATGTTTGGCCTTACTCTTCAACTTCGGACAGTTTGTTCTTCCAGTGACTCTTTTCTCGATAAAAGGCACATTCATCTTTGCTGGGTCTAGATCTTGACTTTTATATTCCCTTCTTTGTCCTCATTTGATTTTGAGAACGACCCCTCATAACCAGTGCTTCTCTTTCTCTACCCTTATGTTTTTCTCCCTTTCTTTGTTTATAGTTGTACAAGCCGAACAAACTTCTCTAAGAGAAATTTCGTCATTTTCACGGAGTAGAGTAGTTTCAACTCTCAAGGTGCTCGTACTTATCAGGAAGTGATCTCAATAACATCAAGACCAAGTCACCGTCATTAAAAGTTGCATCCATATTTTACAAATCTGTGACCAACTTATTGAAACTGGTGATATGTTCATTCATCAAGGTACCAGGAACATATGTGAAGCGAAACTGTCTCTTCTTCATGTACAATTATTTTGACTGTTTTTCTTCAAAAATTTATTCTCTAGTGCTTTCCATAATTTACTTTTAGAAGTTTCCTTTGTGTATGGATATTCCTGCTCTCTAGCAAGGTAGGATCGAATGGTACCACAAGCAATATGGTTGATAATTCTCTAACCTTCTTCTCCAATAACATCTGGTATATTTTCTTCTATAGCAAGATCTAGCCCTAGTTAAAAAAGTATATCTAACCTCGCCTTGTTACATCCCAAAATGTCCTGACCTGTCAAAAATTTCTACCGCAAATTTTGCATTTGACATAATTCTTGTCATAAGCGAAGATGCCAATGATGACGTATTGTTGACACTTGATGTAGACTCTTCTTGTTTATTGTCTCCAATCTTTGACACAAATATTATTTAATAGCTGACGACACAAATCAAGATTATTTTCTTTCTGTTATGAAAGATCAGACTAAGCTGCAACCACAGAGCATACTTAGACAATACCTTGGCTCTGATACCAATTGTTGTGGAAACCAAATGTATATAGTATGAATGAATCATAACTACTATATCAAAAATTTTGACAACCACCAAATAAAAAATAAGACAATAATGTAATTGAGGCATGTAATTGATTCTGTGGGCTCACATGCACACTATGGTATTGATAACATTGAGCAAAATTCTGAAAATTCCATACACATGGCCGAAAAATTTGAAAAACAAAAGCAAAAGGTGGCCGGCCAACTTGGTCTTTTGAACATTAGTGATGATAATGTCACTTTTGGTAAAGATGGCCATGTGGGCTCAACAAAAATAAATGGGTATCCAATATCCATAAATAATAATAAACTTGATGAAATAGTACTACACATGAAAGAAAACTATTATGCTTTCGGTGTCGGCTCATCTGGGCAAAAAAGTGGCGCTACTTCTGTGCAAAATTTGAATAATAACCATGTGGGTCAGCTGTGTGTAATTGAAAAATCCGAAAATCTTGAGCTAAATGGTCAAGCGTTGGCCTCATCTATTCCGGGGAGCGACAAAATAGCTGTTGTTCAAACCAGTGCAATCATTTCAGTGGAGGAAAGAAGACTATTGGATTCTATGGACAAGGTGGTGTCTCGAGCCAGTGACGAACAAGGATATGAAAGTAATGAAGAATTGAGCACATCGGAGGAAGTAGAATCCTATAGTAATACACAGCTTCACGTCAATTCTGGGCAGAAACCAATAAGTATGACCAATACAATAGATTTTTTATCCCATGATAAACAACTGTTGGATGCAATGCTAAATGCACATCCCTTTGAAATTTTGGGTCGTGATTCTTATAGCGCTAAACGTGCAAACAGGAGCAGGAATGAGGTACAACAACAAATCAAGCAAAGTGATATTAAATCACAAGATGTACCAAACTTGGATGCACAAGGTGTTTTACACATGTCAAATCATCGGACAACAGAAGATGGTGACATAATTGAAATGCTGCCACAATGCGTCGAAACAGTCCAAATTATCGCTACAAAGGAACAAAAGTCTCAAACAAAGGAAAAGAGCAGGGACGACAATGTTAGACGACCTCCGATGAGAAATGCCAAGCTTAAGCAGGCCGCCCCAACTACGTCAATCAATCTAAAAAAAATCATGATTTTTGCATACTTCTTGAAGAATTGGGACGATGGTGATAAAGAATTACAAATTGAAGAAATTGCAAGGATCGACAAAAAGGGACATCATTGTAACTTTTTCATCATTTTAATCTGCCACTTTGTTAGTATACTCATTTGTAATCTCATCAAAGAGTATGCTACAAAATCTGTGATGATCATAACATATTTGGACATGTCAAGTTCGTATTGTTGCATTCATGTTAATAAGTGAGGTTGTCAAGCCTCAATAGGATTTAGTATGGTAAGTTTAGCTTGGTATGTGTTATATGGTAACAATACCGGTGCTAATGTCCCCTTATTTGTACTTTTCCTAATTGTTGTATTTTCTTGTTTGCTATTAATAAAAACCTAGCCCTAGGCTATTGCCTAGTGGATTACTAAAAAAACAATAAAAGAAACACCAGAAATTATGAAGTTCGGCCTATTTTGCCTACTTCCTCAGACACAACCAATATTTTATTTCAATACAAAAATACAAGTGAAATAGTACTAAAGAAAGAATATACAAATGCACTTAAGATGAGAAGATAAATTAGATGTGTGTTTAAATCCTAAACATTAGATCTCATTTTATAGAAAAAAATCCCTTATCAAAAGGCTAACCCACCGATGTGGGATTTGTCAAATACAACACTAAAGACATTAATTATAAATATTATTATAATAACTTCTTTAAATATTTCTTTCAACTTTAATACTGTTATAAATACACTTCTATTTAAGGTGAATGTCTTTAATTAGAGAGATTCTAGAGTTCTATTCTTGGTAGCTAAATCATCCTCCTCCCTATAAATAGAGGTGCCCTCTACCATTGTAAATCACTCCTAACATTCTCTAAGTATCAATAAGAAGAACTCTCTCTACTCTTCTCTCTATTGCTCTTGTTCTTGCATTATTGTTCTTGTCTTTTATATTATTTCATAACACGTTATCAGCACGAGACTCTACCGTCTCAAGAACAATTCTCGAAAAATCTAAGGTATTTCCCTCTTCCTAATTTAATTTTCGATTATGTCTGACATTACGAAAAGAAAGTTCGTTGCCCTTGAAATTTCGGGCAAGAACTATATGACATGGGTGTTGGATGCTGAAATCCACTTAGATGCTATGGGTCTCGGAGACACCATCAAAGATAGAGAAAAAACATCCACCCAAGAATGTGCGAAGGCCTTGATTTTCTTGCGCCATCACCTTGATGAAGGTTTGAAGATTGAATATCTCACCGTCAAGGATCCACTCATCTTGTGGAACGGCTTAAAGGAGAGATATGACAACCTGAAGTTGGTCACTCTGCCACAAGCACGATATGATTGGGCTCATCTGAGGCTCCAGGACTTTAAGTCCGTTTTTGAATATAATTCTGCAATATTCAGAATTACTTCTAAATTGAAGCTATGCGGGGATAATATCTCCGATTATGATATGCTTGAGAAAACGTTTACAACGTTTCATGCCTCCAATATGGTACTGCAACAACAGTACAGAGAGAAAGGCTTTACAAAGTACTCTGAACTGATTTCTCTTCTACTAGTGGTTGAGCGAAATAATGACCTGCTCATGAGAAATCATGAAAATCGACCCACTGGGTCTACACCACTGCCTGAAGCAGATAAAGTGCACTCTCATTATGCCAAACATGAAAAGGACCATGGTCATGGTCGTAAACGGGGTCATAGCCAGGGATGTAGACAAGGAAGAAATTCCAATGAAGTCCGTCAACCCCCAAGGAGAGATAACCGCCGAAAGCAGAAACGGGGTCATGAAGATCCTAAGGCAAATGGTTCAGAAACTATATGTTGTCGTTGCGGTGGGAAAGGGCACTGGTCTAAGACTTGCCGTATACCAAGACACTTGGTTGACCTTTATCAAGCATCTCGAAAGAGAAAAGGCCCTGAAACAAATTTTGTCTATGACGACAACTCGGACATCACCCACCTGGATGTGGCAGACTTCTTTGAGCAACCCGAGGGGAAAATAGAACACCTAATCGGCGATGGATCCGTGATGAAAGAAGATGGAGTTATTTGATTTTATTCTACTTATTTGTATTAGTTAGTGAATAAACTAATAGTCATTAGTATTAGCTCGTATTAGTTAGTTCATGATGCAATGTTAGCAGTAGTTCTTTAGAATATCTTCAATATGCTCAAATATCAATAAAATTTTTATTTTCCAGTAGGGGTAATCGACTAGCCTGAAAAACTAGTCGATTATATACTATTTTCGCATTAAAGCTGAAAAATAATTGATCAACAATCGATTGTCTTTGTCTAACAATCGATTGTCGTTAAGACAATGTAATCTGGAATTTTTCAAAAATCATCCACAATCGATTGTCTTTGTCTAACAATCGATTGTCGTTAAGACAGTGTAATCTGGAATTTTTCAAAAATCATCCACAATCGATTGTCTATGCATAACAATCGATTGTCTTAAAACAGTGTGCTCTGGAATTTTTCGAAATAGCCAACAATCGATTGTCTATGCATAACAATCGATTGTCTTAAGACAGTATGATCTGAAGTTTTTCAAAATAGCAAATAATCGATTGTGTGTGTTTAACAATTGATTGTCAATGTTTAACAATCGATTGTTTGTGTTTAACAATCGATTGTTTGAAGAAAATGCTTAAACTGAAATTTTCAAACTGCAAACTAATCAATTATGGATAACATATCTGATTTTGTTAAGTCAACTGTTAGCAGCAGATTTTGAAAATATTATGTGACACAAACGAATTGAACTTGTTTATTCTTATGTTCGTGTATCTCTTTTGTATGTCAAACTATGGGATAGCGAATATGGATATCTCACAAAGCGAACTTGGATCAACGTCCAACTGTAAAAGTATTTGCCTAGTTGATTCATGTACTACACATACAATACTCAAAGAAAAGAAATATTTTTCTCAACTAAATATGTGTAAGGCAAACGTTACTACAATCTCTGGAAGTAGTAAATTGATTGAAGGCTCCGGAAGAGCAATTGTAACTCTGCCCAAAGGCGCCCAAAGGCACGACGTTAAACATAGAGAATGCAATGTTCTCCTCCAAGTCTAAGAGAAACTTGTTGAGTTTTAAAGATGTACGCCGGAATGGCTCTCATATTGAGACAATGGATGAAGATAATCTTGAATATCTCGTCATCACAAAGAATGTCTCCGGCCAAAAGAGGATTATTGAGAAATTCCCGTCTTTAACTTGTGGCCTGTATTGGACAAGAATTAGTGCAATTGAGGCACATTCAACAGTAAACCAAAGGGTTACTGATTCCAATACCTTTGTACTTTGGCATGATCGATTGGGACACCCAGGATCGATCATGATGAGACGGATTATAGAAAGCTCATATGGGCATCCGTTAAAGAATTTCAAAATTCTTTCAAATAATGAATATCCTTGCACTTCGTGTTATCAAGGCAAGTTGATTATCAGGCCATCACCAACAAAGGTTGGGACTGAGTCACCCACGTTTCTGGAACGTATACAAGGGGACATTTGTGGACCTATTCACCCACCTAGTGGGTCGTTTAGGTATTTCATGGTCTTGATAGACTCATCCTGTAGATGGTCTCATGTGTGCCTGTTGTCATCACGCAACCTTGCGTTTGCGAAATTAATGGCACAAATAATTCGACTACGAGCACAATTTCCAGATAATCCAATCAAGTCCATTAGACTGGATAATGCTGCTGAGTTTACATCCCAAGCATTTAATGATTATTGCTTATCAATCGGGATAAAAGTTGAACATTCTGTAGCTCATGTTCACACTCAAAACGGTCTTGCAGAATCGTTAATCAAACGCCTGCAGTTGATTGCAAGGCCATTACTTATGAGAACGAGGCTGCCCACTTCGGTATGGGGTCACGCCATCTTACATGCAGCAATGCTAATTCGTCTCAGACCGACGAATTACCACAAGTATTCCCCGTTGCAATTGGTTTTGGGTCATGAACCCAATATATCCCATTTAAGAATTTTTGGATGCGCAGTATATGTGCCTATAGCACCGCCATCCCGCACCAAAATGGGTCCGCAAAGAAGGTTAGGAATATATGTTGGGTTTGAATCGCCCTCCATCATTCGCTACCTCGAAACATTGACAGGCGACTTGTTTACTGCACGATTTGCAGACTGTCGATTTGATGAGACACTTTTCCCAAAATTAGGGGGAGAAGTTGGTGAAACCAAACGGGAAATTTTGTGGAAAAATGTATCATTATCTCATCTTGATCCACATACCTCTATTTGTGAAAGAGAGGTACAAAAGATTATCCATTTGCAAAGAATAGCAAATCAAATGCCTGACGCATTTACGGACTTGAAAAGGATAACGAAATCCCACATTCCCGCGGAAAATGTTCCAATCCGTATTGATGTCCCTGTTGGACAATCATCTAGTGTCATAACCAATGAGTCGAATGCACGCCTGAAGCGTGGCAGACCATTAGGCTCCAAAGATCGAAATCCTAGAAAGAGGAAAAAGAACGATCAAAATGACACCACGAAAGAATCTCATGATTTAACAAATTCTGAGATTCATGAAGAATCCATTGAGCCCGAGACTCTGGAAAATACGGAACTATCCCTGAATCCAATTAATATTGAGGCAAATATTAATCGAGTGGATATTGTGGTGGATAATGCCTTTGCTTATAATGTAGCATCTAGCATTATGCAAGAATGTGAGGATCTCGAACCTCAATCTATTGGAGAATGTCGAAAAAGACATGATTGGCCAAAGTGGCAAGAAGCAATTCAATCAGAATTGAATTCGCTGGCAAAACGTGAAGTTTTTGGCCCTATAGTTGAAACACCTAATGGTGTTAAGCCTGTCGGCTATAAATGGGTCTTTGTACGCAAAAGAAACGAGAAAAACGAGGTACAAAGATATAAGGCACGCCTTGTTGCACAAGGTTTTTCTCAAAGGCCTGGTGTCGATTATGAAGAGACATATTCGCCTGTAATGGATGCGATAACCTTTCGTTATCTCATAAGTTTTGCTGTCCATGAAAAGCTTGACATGCACTTAATGGATGTGGTTACTGCCTATCTTTATGGCTCACTTGATAATGAGATATACATGAAAATTCCCGATGGACTCAAGATGCCAAACGCGCATAATTCAAAATCTCGGGAAATGTTCTCAATTAAATTGCAAAGATCCTTGTATGGTCTAAAGCAATCTGGACGAATGTGGTATAATCGTCTTAGTGAGTACTTGTTAAAAGAAAGCTATATAAATGACGCCATTTGCCCGTGTGTTTTTATAAAGAAAACAACATCGGAATTTGTTGTACTTGCCGTATATGTTGATGACATAAACCTTATTGGAACCCCTATAGAACTCCAAAAGGCAATTGATTATCTAAAGGATGAATTCGAGATGAAAGATCTCGGAAAGACTAAACTATGTCTTGGTTTGCAAATTGAATATTTGGCAAACGGAATTTTTGTTCATCAATCTACCTATACAGAAAAGGTACTGAAACGGTTTTACATGGATGAAGCACATCCTTTAAGTACACCGATGGTTGTTCGATCACTTGATGTGAACAAAGATCCATTCCGACCACAAGAAAGGAATGAAGAGCTACTTGGTCCTGAAGTACCATATCTTAGCGCAATTGGCGCACTAATGTATCTTGCAAATACTACAAGGCCTGACATATTTTTTTCAGTTAATGTCTTAGCAAGATTTAGCTCGGCTCCTACGAGGAGACATTGGAATGGGATCAAACACATATTGCGGTACCTAAAGGGAACTACCGATATGGGCTTATTTTATGGCAAGAATTGCAGCCCGGATCTTGTTGGTTATGCTGATGCTGGATATTTGTCTGACCCACACAAGGCTCGATCTCAAACGGGTTATGTGTTTACCTATGGAGAAACCGCCATATCTTGGCGATCGACTAAGCAATCAATTGTGGTTACTTCATCTAATCATGCCGAGATAATTGCTATTCATGAAGCAAGTCGGGAGTGTGTGTGGTTGAGGTCGATAATACATCATATCCAAGACAAATGTGGTTTGAAGTGTGATAAACTACCCACAACTTTGTATGAAGACAATGCAGCATGTATAGCTCAATTGAAGGGAGGATTTATAAAAGGAGATAGAACGAAGCATATTTCACCAAAGTTATTCTTCACACATGATCTTCAAAAGAATGGTGATATCAATGTTCAACAGATTCGTTCAAGCGACAATATGGCTGATTTGTTCACAAAATCTCTACCAAAGTCAACCTTCAAGAAGCTAGTTCACAAGATCGGAATGCGAAGACTTAAGGACATAAATTGATGTTCTTATCAGGGGGAGTTTAATGCGCGTTGCACTCTTTTTCCCTTACAAGGTTTTGTCCCACCGGGTTTTCCTTGCGAGGTTTTTAACGAGGCAACCAATAGGCGCATATTCAAACATGTGTACTCTTTTTCCTTACTTTAATTTTTCCCATTGGGTTTTGTTTTAAGGTTTTAACGAGGCACATCATTGAATAGACATTCAAGGGGGAGTGTTATAAATACACTTCTATTTAAGGTGAATGTCTTTAATTAGAGAGATTCTAGAGTTCTATTCTTGGTAGCTAAATCATCCTCCTCCCTATAAATAGAGGTGCCCTCTACCATTGTAAATCACTCCTAACATTCTCTAAGTATCAATAAGAAGAACTCTCTCTGCTCTTCTCTCTATTGCTCTTGTTCTTGCATTATTGTTCTTGTTTTTTATATTATTTCATAACAAATACCTGTTTTTACGTTTTTGTATGTTAACATTGGATGGGTTATCCAATCCATTAAAGGATATAAAAGTCTATTAGAATTATAAGGTTATTTTAGTCTTTTGCGCTTTACTTTTTGACTTCACACTTCTATTATGACATGATATGATGATAGATATGATAAGTGAGGCATACCAATTTGAAGAAAACCTGCTTGACTTTGGTTTGGATAAGGTGAAAATGGAGATATTTATCTTACTTTCATGATACTGAAAAAAGGCATTTGTTCGAAAAACCCGACGCGCTAGTTCTACAACTTTGGGGAATACCAATTTCGTGACCAATCACTGCCCAGAAGTGGTTTCAGAAATACTTTTACTGTAGAGTATTTTCCAGAAAGGTTGATTGGTTTCTTTCTTTTGCACACAGCCTCAATAAAAAAGACAAATCATTAGCTTAATTTTGTGTAAAGCTACTTTCGTGCTAAATTGTAGTATTAAAATGACAAAAATTTATTAGAAAGAACAAATATTGGACATTTACCACCTTGGAGCAAATTATCCTGACGTTTCGATCAATCAACTGATGAGCCCAAAATTTTCCTTTTTTCAAACTTTTTTTTGCAAACAGTGTTTGATTATCAAAATCTTACAATTTTTCCAATTTCACTTGAAAATGTATTTTCAAATTTGAAGAACTGGTGAGAACCAATTTTTCAATTGAAATGGGAAGATTGCTAGTTTTTAGTTGCAAAATATGTTGAAAAGAGACATCCAAATATAGTTGTAAAAATTATAACCAAGCACAACTTCATCTTTAATTCAAATTTTAGTGAAATTCCAAATTTGAATTTTTTTGTTGGACTTCATGTCCAAACGCCTATTAAAACTCGCCAATCCCAGACTACTAAGAAAACAATTACTCTTTCCAATACAGGTTTTCATGACATATATTTTCATACGATTGTAAGGGAAAAAAGAAGACAAGAGGGGTTGCTTTGATGGTAAGTAACCCCCACTTTCAACCGAGAGGTTGTGAGTTCGAGTCTCCCCAAGAGCAAGGTGGGAAGTTCTTGGAGGGAAGAATGCCGGGTTTTTATTTGGAAACAGCCTCTCTACCCAAGGGTAAGGGTAAGTTCTGCGTGCACACTACCCTCCCCTGTTGTTGTAAGGGAAAAAAGACATAAATAATGAGACTTTTAAGAAGGAAATAACCACCAGTAAGATCAAGGTTTTCGACGCCGAAGGATATGCCTACTGCTACAGCCAACAATAACCTGCATCAATAAATCTACTACCAAGATTTGGGCAGATAACTTACACAAGCTAACAAATTGTGGGTCACAATATAACAAGAAAGACAAATTAATCAAATACACACACTTCACAAGGATGAAGATCAGGTGAAGACAAATCAATCCATCAATGAACCTTTTGGATAGGTCAAAGCAGAAAATCATACTGGTTTGCACCACCAGCTAAAGATTATTCTTTACAGCCCAGAAAATGTATAGGATATCAGTAACACTCATAATAAGATCCATTGTCCACCTAGTGAGAAGGATTATGTGCTCAAAAAAATTCTACCTAATTTATTGATTCGGACTAAGACAAAACAAACCAGCCGCATTTACTTTCCTGTATAAGGTAGGAACTAGCTCATGGCTTGAGGGCTACGGCCAATCCAACCTTGGCGCTCTTTTCAATTGCCCTGGTGTCCACTTCGCCAGAGATTGTAAAGAGGGATTTTGGACGCCACTCGTGCTGGATGAGAGCACTTGCCTTACCATAGCTGTTAACTCGAGCCTTCACTGTGGTCAGTTGGTCCAAGGAATGATGTGTTCCGATGGTCATAGTGTTCTCGTTGCTTGAGAAGCTGTGAGTCAACTCTGCACCAACAGCTGTATTGGTCAATGGATTCACGGTGTGGTAGTAGGATGCAGTGAGCGTATCACCCTTGTCATTCCTGATAATTGATTTCATCTTATCAGTCCAGAAACAATGATTGATTGACCAGAATATGGCATTGAATAAGCAAAGAGAGGAACAGTCAAGAGACATGTAAACCCCAGCTCGTGATTTTGTTACATTACAGTAGTCATTTCTTTTCAAAAGAGCAACTCATCAGTTGAGGAAATAGTTTTCAGCCTTTATAAAACGATATGAGTCCAAACCCACTGTCTTTCTTTTTGTGGCACAAAACCAGAAAACTAACAAAAAAGCAAAACTTTTTAGAAAGGCAACACAAAAGAGGGGCTTGAAGACAATTTATAGCCTGTTTGGCCAAGCTTCTCCAAGCCAAAAGAAAAAAGTGTTTTTTTTCCAAAATTTAAGTGTTTGGCCAAGCTTTTAGAGGGGAAAAAAGTGCTTTTGAGTAGAAGCAGAAGTAGTTTTGGAGAAGTAGAAAAAAGTAGCTTCTCTCCAAAAGTACTTTTTTTGAAAAGCAGTTTTGAGAAAAATACACTTAGAAGCAGTTTTTAATAACTTGGCCAAACACTAATTGCTGCTCATAAGTGTTTTTCAAATAAGTTAGCCAAACACAAACTGCTTCTCATCAAAAGTACTTTTGTAAAAACACTTCTAAAAAATAAACTGATTTTTGCAGTTTGGTCAAACAGGCTATTAATAATGAGAAACCCAACATATTTTATGTCCAAAAATACCCCACTCGAGTACTTACAATGCTAAGGACGCGATCAAATCGGAAGTGGTGAAATTCACACCAGCATTGCATTTCGTGAAATTGCCTGACAAGGTATCAAATGACAGATCAGTGCCCAAGGCAATCTTATTGTTGCCGGCAACACCAGAGAAGTTGACCAAAGGACTTGCAGCAAGTCCAATGCTAGTATTGATTCCAGCATACTCATGCAAGTACTGGAGCTCTACCTGTAAGCAGTATGATTCGTTTCGTAAAAAATAAAGCAATTCATAAAAATGTTCACACAATGAAAGAAGAACCAAATACCTTTCCAGATTTCTGATCTGGAACAACAAAGCTGAAGATCGTCTTCAGTCCAGGTGCAGGTTCATCGACGGTGATGGTAGTGTAGACCTGTGTTATTAAAATCAAATTAATGATCAAGAACACTGTAGTCCCAGCTCCAATGGAAAGAAAGTCAAACTTAGCTTTAACACCCTATTAAGGAACAACCTGGGACTTCAAAAGCCAAAAAATCAAGAAAGAGCACAAAAATCACTTTTTCCATAGGGAAGGGGGAGCATGGAGTAGCCAAGCTAGATAACAAAAAATGTAGTGCTTCTACTCAATTAAGCAATCTGATGTGACCTTGCTGTCAAACTCATCCACTTTGATTATCAAATTTGCCATCATATATCCAGCCTTTTCGAATTTAAAATATGCATAAAAATCAGTCTAAAAATAAATCAATCCACCATTACCAAAATGAACAGAGTGGGTATCCACTAGATAAAGTTTCGTAATAGACATAAAATCCATGCATATTTTTGCTAAAAATCAATAATTTCTCCTCTTATAGCTAGAGAAAAGAAAAATCTTTATCTTAAAATATCTAACAGGTAAGTAACAACTATATATCTGGTATATTCTTAAGCCTTGTCCTCCCCTTTATATATACTTACACATTTATACATAGAGAGAGAGAGGGGGGGGGGGGGGAGTGTCTCAAGTAGTTTGTCCAATCACATCACAGGAAGATCACTATAACCAAGACTATTAAAGAATATAAGCTAACATATAAGACATGATTTGTTGATTGAATCAGGGACTTCAAGAAGAGAATGGATAAAGTGCGAGCAGACAACATAACACAACACTGATGGATGCAACTTTTCAAACTGTCTGACGAAAGAGATATGCACAAAACTATGTATGATAGACATCGATACATTGGCTGTCATAAAATTTCAACTTACAGCAATAGTTGCTGGACAAAGCATTTGACAATATTTGTTGTAATTTAAAACCAGAATATGAAACAATCCCAATAAGAGCAAAGAGAAATAAACTGTAACTTTCAAGTTTCTTGAAGCATTAAATCACCCAATAATATAAAAAATAAGAGACAGAACAAAAAACCTTACAGAATTTTCCATTTTGTATGATGTTTGAAACTCTAAAGAAAATGAAGAGGAAAAAAACAAAAGGAATTGAAGCAAAACTTACATTCGAATTGGTGTCCACTTTTACATCAGTGGTGAAGTTTTTGTTCTTCAGCTGAGTGTTTACATCAGCTAAAAGAAACTCGCCTTTCTTCACACCAGATGAAGTAATGGCCTGAAAAGTGAGACAGAACAGCAAACATTTACTTACAGACCCACTGAAGCAGTATCAAGAAACAGTAATCCATTGTTAAACAAAGCAATGTAACCAATATACGCATCAGGCACCAGTAGAGAAACTATTCTAAGATATGCATAATGCAGTTTGAGATTATTAGAAGAAAATAACTCCTACAAGATAAAGATGATTATTCAAACCTAACTTTCAGCTAAAAGGATTTCATTTCAGATTATTCAATATTAATATGGTTAACAAAGTTAGTTCTAAAACTGCAATTCTGATTATTGTGTGCATTTCTTTATGTTAATACAATTATTCTTAAAAACCAAGAAAGAGAAACTACTAAAGTTTTTTCCCAATTTGAGAAAGAGGAACTGTCTACCCTCCGGGGTAGGGGTACGGTCTGCGTACACACTATCCTCCCCAGACTTCACGTGTGGAATTATACTGGATTGTTATTGAGAAAGATGAACGGGAGACAATAATACAATTATGCAATTAAATAAGAACCCATTGCTTCTCTCCGAATGAGTAATTCCAATTATTTCCTCATTAATGCCCATATAGACAAAACTCTTGGCTACATAATTGGTTAACTTTTTTTAATCTGTTCTCAAGTTCTACTCAGTCTTATTATCAAACAAAAAAACGCTAAGTGATTGATGAAGCTCAAATCGACCATATGTAGTGTGACATGTTGGTTGATGAAGCTCGAATCAACCATATGGAGACCAGAGTACAAACTACAAAGGCAAAAAACGCTAATTTCTTCTTGTATTTCTATGTCTTAGTGGGACAATATCACCTAGTATTTCAGGTGGTGGGGGATAGCAGGTACCTTGCAGACAAATCGAGGCGTGTGCAAGTTGGCCCAATTACCATCATTATACAAAGAAAAAGAAGAACTTCCCATTTTCCATTATCTACCAAGGAGGCTCACTCACAAGATTCACTTCTCAACCCACAATATAATCTTAGTTGGTCTCCAAGTCATCTTGCCCGCACCCTGACTAGGTAGATACCACCTCCCACCAACCTAAGTACCAGAGAACTTTACTCGCTAAGGCTTTGCCAAAAAAAAACAAACCACCAAGCTTTTTGTCATTTGTACCCGGTCACCCATGATTTTTACTCACTTCATCAACCTCTAAGCCACACGTCGTGTTAAAACCTCACAATAATCTTCACCAGATTTTCCACGCATATTAAGCAGGAAAAAATATCAAACAGTAGCTTTCTAACTAAACCGAATACCAAAATTCCAATTAAAAAAAAGGAACAAAATAAAATAACAAAATCAAGAATATTGGCCCATAACTATGTACCCAAATGAAAAAATACAACCAAAAACATGTAAAGTTATAGAGAAAGATAGACTAACCACTCCGTTTGAAGTGTAAGTAGTAACGGTGAACTTATGGTCACTGACATAATCCCTGTATAAAAGATCTATATAACACAAACAAATGGACATATAATACATTTCAATCTAATTTCATAATACCCATTACTAAAAGAAAAATAGAAAATAGGAATGGAAAATTGACCTCTGGCTTTCTTGCCGATGTCGGAATAAAGACCTGGACCATTCACCATTTTTGTGCTTATGTGTTCTCGCGACGAGAGAGAGGAACTTGTAGACAAAAATAAAATGCGTGGGGGGCAAATGGTGTTCTTTGAACCGTGTTTATCAAGTTGTTTTTCTGTCGGGGAAATTATTCTATACAAACTGAATGAGCCTTAGTTTATTAGCTGGTTTTTCTACACCGTCAGATCTCAATTCTCTTCATCAGGTTAGTGGTACAATCTTGTAGACCGTTGACTCTCTCGGGTAATACTCTTTATTTATTTTTCTTTTGTTATGAAATAAAGTAAAGACAAGAACAATAATGCAAGAACAATAGCAATAGAGAGAAGAGTAGAGAGAGTTCTTCTTATTGAGTTGAGAGGGGTCTCAAGGGATGATCTACAATGGTAGGGGGCACCTCTATTTATAGGGGAGAGGAAGATTTAGCTACCACTAATAGAACTCTAAAATCTCTCTAATTAAATACATTAAAGACATTCACCTTAAATAGAAGTGTAAGAATCTTCTATTTCATAACACTCCCCCTTGAATGTCTATTCAATGATGTGCCTCATAAAACCTTAAAACCAAAACCCAATGGGAAAAATTAAAGTAAGGAAAAAGAGTACACATGTTTGAATATGCGCCTATTGGTTGCCTCGTTAAAAACCTTGCAAGGAAACCCAGTGGGACAAAACCTTGTAAGGGAAAAAGAGTGCAACGCGCATTGACTCCCCCTAATGAGTACATCGATTTATATCCTTGAGCATTTGCATTCCAACCTTGTGCATCATCTTCAAAACGATCTTTGGTAGATATTTGATAAATAAATCAACCATGTTGACTTGAATAAATATTCCGCACCTTGAAATCATCACTCTTGATAGATATGAACATCTTCATATAATATCATGGAATAGCTCTTCAATATCTCCATAGATGCATTCTCAATGCCATCATGCTTATAGTTATAGCAAGATACATATGTACACAAATTGTACTTAGGATGTGGTACTTCAGGACCAAGAATTGCATATGCTTCAAGCAACTTAAATCTTTCAAGTTAAATCATATAAGTCGCATAATAGACTTTAGCTGCATATCAAGTTTTCATGTCATGCTAAGCAAATAAGATATCAAAAATTGACTATACATACCTTTGCCTTTATACTTTCAAGCATATGAACTATAGGTTCAAAGCTACATGTCTTTCATATGGAATCAATTCTTCTTGAATTGTATCTCTTCCATTTAGTTACTTTCTTTGGGTCAGCAAATGCGTATAGCATGCTTTGCAATATGTTGCAATTGAATTATCCCTTTTATGAACTTCAGGTTCATATCATGATATTCGGGGATATACATATACAAATGAGAATTCATCCCATGTAACATTTTCTCAAGTGTTTATCATGTCTCCTCCTCATGTTAGTAAAGCTAACATGTTTCCTCAACTTTGGGAAATCATCTTTGTGCATTATGTCAATATACACAGCACCTTAATATAAGATGAAATTATTTGGTTCCTGACCCTGAACCACTTGTGAGGGGAGAATATACTCTCGTATACAACTTATATCAAACTGATATATATATAACTTAGTTCTCATAAGAAACAGTTTAGCTATTAAGTGGAAGCACTCAATAATTATCTTGCTAAACCAACTTTAATATAAACCAACTTATCAAGATGAACTGTCTTGAGTAGAGAATCTGGAAACTATGCTCGAAGTTAGATTACTGAGCGATTTACCTCGCAAGCACTGCCAGGCTGCGGGTTAATAACAATGGCGCATGTAACCATATCATAGATGCATCATATGTGGTATACATGGCAGGTGAATGGGCCCATACTCACCTTTCATATTTCCAGAATTTATGGGCTTCAACCCGAACTCTTTAGTTGGTCCGTTCATTAATGAGAACAAGTGATACAAGAGTATTCGTAAAGAACTTTCTAGTTCTTTAATATTCACCTATGTGAATTTGCACATCATACTTAAAATGAGATGGCTAACATGAATGCCAACTGAATAAATTATCAATATTGGTAAACTTCAAATTTACACCATGACATGTGCACTTATCAATAAACTTCGGGTTTATTATGACATGGGTTTTATACCAATAGATATCCACTTTATTGTGGCATTCTTTCGTTTGTGTAGTACAAACTGGAGAACAAAGCGGGTAGCTTTTCATATACAAATTACCCTGCTACAAGTTGTAGTAATAGGAGAATCAAAGCCTTCCTTTATTATAGTCTCAATATAATCAATCGCTTTCGCGTGTACTTTGGAAACTGAATAAGTTTCTTTGAGACTTACTACAGCACAATACTCAATTGTGTTTCTCCAACATAGTAATAATTGGCTCTTCGAGAGCTCTCAATTAATTTTGTACTACCACAGACTGAGGTTCGAGATCCTCACATTCTTGCATTCCGTATTTTCAAGAGTCTCAGGCTCAATAGATTCTTCGTGAATCTCGGAATTAATCAAATCATGAGCGTCCTAATGTGATTCTTTCATAGTGTCATTTAGATCGTTCTTTTTCCTCTTTCTAGGATTTCGATCTTTGGAACCTAATTGTCTGCCACGCTTCTGGCGTTCATTTGACTCATTGGATATGACACTAGATATTTGTCCAATAGGGACTTCAATACGGATCGGAACATTTTCCGCGTGAATGTGGGATTTCGTTATCCTCTTCAAGTCCGTAAATGCGTCAGGCATTTGATTTGCTATTCTTTGCAAATGGATAGTCTTTTGTACCTCTTTCTTTCAAATAGAGGTATGTGGATCAAGATGAGATAATGATACATTTTTCCACAAAATTTCCCATTTGGTTTCACCGACTTCTCCCCCTAATTTTGGGAAAAGTGTCTCATCAAATTGACAGTCTGCAAATAGTGCAGTGAACAAATCTCCTGTCAATGTTTCGAGGTAGCGAATAATGGAGGACGATTCATACTCAACATATATTCCTAACCTTCTTTGCAAACCCATTTTGGTGCGGGATGGCGGTGCTACAGGCACCTATACTGCGCATCCAAAGCTTCTTAAATGGGATATATTGGGTTCATGACCCAAAACCAATTGCAATGGGGAATATTTGTGTCAATTCGTCAGTCAGAGACGAACTAGCATTGTTGCATGCAACATGGCGTGACCCCAAACCGAAATGGGCAGCCTCGTTTTCATGAAGAATTCAAGATTATTCTCATCTATTATCCATTAACTTTGCAAACGCAAGGTTGCGTGATGGCAACAAGCACACATTAGACCATCTACAGGATGCGTCTATCAAGACCATGAAATACCTAAACTACCCACTAGGTGGGTGAATAGGTCCACAAATGTCCCCTGGTATACGTTCCAGAAACTGGGGTGACTCAGTCCCAACCTTTGTTGGGGATGGTCTGATAATCAGCTTGCCTTGATAACACGAAGTGCAAGGATATTCATTACTTGAAAGAATTTTGAAATTCTTTAACGGATGCCCATATGAGCTTTCTATAATCCGTCTCATCATGGTTGATCCCGGGTGACCCAGTCGATCATGCCAAAGTACAAATGTATTGGACTCAGTATTCTTTAGATTTACTGTTGAATGTGCCTCAATTGCACTAATTCTTGTCCAATACAGGCCACAAGATAAAGACGGGAATTTCTCAATAACCCTCTTTTGGCCGGAGACATTCTTTGAAGTGAGGACGAGATATTCGAGATTATCTTCATCCATTGTCTCAATATTGTAGCCATTCCGGCGTACATCTTTAAAACTCAACAAGTTTCTCATAGACTTGGAGGAGAACATAGCATTCTCTATGATTAACGTCGTGCCCTTGGGCAGAGTTACAATGGCTCTTCCGGAGCCTTCGATCAATTTACTTTCCATGGTATGACATACAAAAGAAATACAGGAACATAAGAATAAGCAAGTTCAATTCTTTTTGTGTCACATAATATTTTCAAAATCTGCTACTAACAGTTGACTAACAAAAACAAATATGTTGTCCATAATCAATTACTTTGCAGTTTGAAAATTTCAGCGTTTTTCATAAGACAATCGATTATTAAACACACACAATCGATTGTTGGAACATAGACAATCGATTGTTAAACACACACAATCGATTATTTGTTATTTTTGAAAAACTTCAGATCACACTGTTTAAGACAATCGATTGTTAAACATAGACAATCGATTGTGGATGATTTTTGAAAAATTCCAGATTACACTGCCTAACGACAATCGATTGTTAGATATAGACAATCGATTGTGGGTGATTTTTGAAAAATTCCAGACCTCACTGTTTCAAGACAATCGATTGTTAGACAAAGACAATCGATTGTTGGCTATTTTTGAAAAATTGCAGAACACTGTTTCAAGACAATCGATTGTTAGCCAAAGACAATCGATTGTTGATCAATTGTTTTTCAACTTTAATGCGAAAATAGTTGATAATCGACTAGTTTTTCAGGCTAGTCGATTACCCCCACTGGAAAATAAAGTTTTATTGATATTTGATCATATTGAAGATATTCTAAAGAACTACTGCTAACATTGCTTTATGAACTAACTAATACGAGCTAATGCTAATGACTATTAGTTTATTCACTAACTAATACAAATAAGTAGAACAAAATCAAATAACTCCATCTTCTTTCATCACGGATCCATCGCCGATTAGGTGGTCTATTTTTCCATCGGGTTGCTCAAAGAAGTCTGCCACATCCAGGTGGGTGATATCCTCATTGTCGTCATAGACAAAATTTGTTTCAGGGCCTTTTCTCTTTCGAGATGCTTGATAAAGGTCAACCAAGTGTCTTGGTGTACGGCAAATCCTAGACCAGTGCCCATTTCCACCGCAACGATAACATATAGTTTCTGAACTATTTGCCTTAGGATCTTCTGGACCCCGTTTCTGCTTTCGGTGGTTATCTCTCTTTCGGGGGTGACGGACTTCTTTGGAATTTCTTCCTTGTCCACGTCCTTGGCTTTGACCCCGTTTATGACCGTGATCATGGTCCCTTTTATGTTTGGCATAATGCGAGTGCACCATATCTGCTTCAGGCAGTGGTGTAGACCCAGTTGGTCTATTTTCGTGATTTCTCATGAGCAGATCATTATTTCGCTCAGCCACTAGTAAGAGAGAAATCAGTTCAGAGTACTTCGTAAAGCCTTTCTCTCGGTACTGTTGCTGCAGTACCATATTGGAGGCATGAAACGTTGTAAACGTTTTCTCAAGCATATCGTAATCGGAGATGTTATCTCCACATAGCTTCAGTTTAGAAGTAATTCTGAACATAGCAGAATTATATTCAGAAACGGACTTAAAGTCCTGTAGCCTCAGATGGGCCCAATCATATCGTGCTTGTGGCAGAGTGACCAACTTCAGGTTGTCATATCTCTCCTTTAAGCTGTTCCACAAAACGAGTGGATCCTTGACGGTGAGATATTCAATCTTCAAACCTTCGTCAAGGTGGTGGCGCAAGAAAATCAAGGCCTTCGCACAATCTTGGGTGGATGCTTTTTCTTTATCTTTGAGGGTGTCTCCGAGACCCATAGCATCTAGGTGGATTTCAGCATCCAACACCCATGTCATATAGTTCTTGCCCGAAATTTCAAGGGCAACGAACTTTCTTTTCATAATGTCAGACATACTCCAAAATTAAATTAGGAAGAGGGAAAATACCTTGGATTTTCGAGAATGGTACTTGAGACGGTAGAGTCTCGTGCTGATAACGTTTTATAAACTAAAGCAAAAGACAAGAACAATAGAACAAGAACAATAGCAATAGAGAGAAGAGTAGAGAGAGTTCTTCTTATTATGTTGAGAGGGGTCTCAAGGGATGATCTACAATGGTAGGGGGCACCTCTATTTATAGGGGAGAGGAAGATTTAGCTACCACTAATAGAACTCTAAAATCTCTCTAATTAAATACATTAAAGACATTCACCTTAAATAGAAGTGTAAGAATTTTCTATTTCATAACATCTTTTTTAATTTGAACTATTTTCATTATTTTAGTGGTGCAATCATGTGCATTCACATAATGAAGAGTTATTGAACAAGGCGGTAACTCCATTCAACAGAAATCGTGCTAAATATTTTTGGGATTTTATTGACCTAGATTTTAAAGGGTTCAAATTTACGTGAACAAATCCTAAAAAGAAATATAACTTTATTATGGAGAAATTAGACAAAATTTATGCTAATAGTGAGTGAGCTAGTTGTTTCCCTAATGCTAATGTATCACACCTTCCAAAAATCCAAACCACAATCCTCTATTACTTGAAAAAAATCTCTAAATCTAACATTGCTCTTCAAAAACCTTTTAGGTTAGAAATTTTTTGGTGTAGGCACCCTAATTTTAATAATTTAGTAACTAATTCATGGAAAGGTCCTAACTACCGAGAAACTTCAAATTCCTTTCTAAATTAAGTAAGAGTTTGGAAAAATAAGATTTTTGGAGATACTTTTAGAAAGAAAAAATTAATTTTGGCTAGACTTAAAGGAATTCAAGATTCCAAATATTACCCCCATAGTGTCTTCCTATAAAACTTAGAAAATTCCTTGCAAACTGAATATAATAATATTCTAAAGATAAAAGACGACTATTAGAAACTTAGAGCAAGAATCTCCAAGGTTCAAGACGGAGATGCAAATATTAAGTCTTTCTATATTATGGCCACTAACAAAAAAAAACAAGATCACTCACTTTAAAAATGTCGTGGGAAATTGGATCAATGAACCAGTGGATATCATAAACCACACATATCAATACTTTCTTAATGTATTCACGACTTCCCACCGAAGCACCAACTAGCTATATATTTGCAATAATCCCTCTAGCTTTAGTAAGGTTAATCTTACGCCTCTAGATAAACCTCTAATGCCTTATAAAATTATTAATTTGTGTTCTCCTTCAAACCCTTCAAGACTCATGGACCAAATGGAATTCATCCATTCTTCTATCAAAAATTTTGGAAAACAGTTGGCCCATCAGTTATGAAAAGAAGCATATATGATCCTCAACAGCCTTCACGCTTCTGTGGACGGAGACACGTTTCTACGGGTCCGCTTCTGTGGACTCCTTCCGCTTTTGCGATCACATCCAATCGACCCACTTTAGTTTAGCTCCGACGGAGCTTCCATCGCATTTACGGAAGCGCAGATTCGAAACAAATCTCGCACCTGCGACCATTTCTTTGCATGTGCGATGGCACCAGAATTGAAGCCACCAACAGTTCCCAAGTCCAAAACTAAGTCTGATTCGCACCTGAGAACCCCTGGGACCCGATCCACCTACACCAACGCATCCAGGACATGATATGAACTAAGTCGAGCCCTTAAACCTCGTCAAACGACATCGAAACTACGATTTGCATCCCAAAATCCAATATAATTAACTTATGAACTTCAAACTTCACAATTAGTTCTGAACACGCCAAATCATACACTTAGACTACTCGGAATGACACTGAAATTTACATACAAGTCATAAATCACCATACGGACCTCCATAACACCAAAGTCTACTTAAAACCAAATTTAAAGACTAGAAAACCTTCAATGAACCAACTTTCCACATTAAGCGCCGAAACGCTCCCAGATTATCCGAAACCGGATTCGAACAAACGCCAAAGTCCAAAATCATCATATGAAACTATTGGAACCTTCAAATCCGGTATTGAGGTTGTTTGGTCAAACTGTTGACTCAAGTCAAACTTGCCCACCTAGGCCACTATTAAGGAACTAAGTGATCCGATTTCAACCAGTACCCTTTCAAACCCGAACCCCGGGGCAGAGCACTCGTATAATGCCTCCGGGCTTATGTGTGAGTCTTAATTCTGTGATACTTATGTCTCGGCCATCGGGGCTTACGCTCTGGACATGCCCAACGTCTAGCGTACTGGGCTCGCCTAGTAGAACTTTATGCAATTGTATGTAACTAACCTTGTAAATCCTCAAATTTTTTTCAATAAATTATTGACTATTCAAAATTATTTTTTCTTAATCATAAATCATTAAGTTGAGAGTATTTTATGTCATAATTAAAATAAAAATCATTGCACGTTATCCACAAAGACTGCTCCGATAGTTAATTTTAAATAAATCTTTCACTTAAAAAATATTTATTTATTAACTTTTGTTTGTCTTTACTATATAATAGCCCATAAATTTTTTAATAATTATTTTTTTCACGTTTAAGATACAAATACTTTTTAATTTAATAGCTCAATATTAGCTAGTAAATATTTACAAATAATTAGTTATCATAATACTGTATGGTAAATTATGTGTCACTTTATTAACTTGTTCAAACTTAAAAATAAATGATGCTAGAGAATCATATTTAAATTGTGAATTATGCTTTTATATAAAGTCTTTTTCAAATAGAAAGCACATTAAATAAAAGGAGTATTTTAAGAAAAATATCAAATTATAATATCAAAATTCTTTCAAGAATCATTACTCCTTAAGAGATACATAAAAGATTTTGTATCAAAATAATTACATTTGATGTTTGAATTGTAATAACGTTGCAGCTAATCTGCGACATATAACATACTTTTCATATTATTCATAGTGAATTATAAATTATAAATATTTTAAATAAATTATTTATTATAATTTTATGATTTTAATGTATTTTTTATAATTTTTTTATTTTATACTATCTTAAAATTTTAAAAATTAATAAAGATTTAAAAATTTATGAAACTTACGCTCCATATTTCATGATTTATACATTACCTCATCAAAGGTAGAACGCCTCGACTTATGCCTTCACCTTTTTAAACGTTAAAACCAACAAATCCACAAGTCATATAATAATAAAGGCACATACACGGAGTCTTTCGTTAGGGGAACGGGGATAACTCTTTTGATGAAAAGAGTGATTAAGAAAAAAGTACAACATTTTTCCTAAGTTATTTTTTCAACTCACCTCTCCTCCCACCTCCACCCCCACCCCAACCCCCACCCCCTACTTCCCCCCCAACTCCAAGACACACCCCGCCGACAAAAGAAAAAAGAAGACTTTCTTGGATAAACATCGTACAAGGTTCTTTTTATACATGTATGAAAATATTTTGAGTCAGAATATTTTATTTTGTGTTAATCCAAGACACGTGGAGGTGGGTCCCAGCAGTTTCCTTATATAACTGGGAAACTACATTGCGTGCTGACACAAACGTTACTCAACAGAACACTGTAGAAAACAACACAATTTTTGGAACTTTGTTTCAATTTGTAAACAAATTGTTTGATCAAAGATGTCATCAATGATCAGATTCCCTTCTTCAATGTTTTCTCTCTATTCATCTTCTTCCCTTAGGTCATCACTTCTCCCCTCCAATTCTTCTGTTTTCCGTTTTGAGAATTCCAAGAATTCCTCATCTTTGAATGCTGTTTGCCCTTTTTGGAAATCTAATTTTGCCATGGAAAGCCGGAGTTTCTCAATCCAATCTGCTTCTAAAACCCAAGATGGAGCTGCAGCCCAAGATTCTTTTTTTCAGGTAATCATTTCCCTATATATCATCCCTTGTCTTGTGTTTAATTATTGATTAGCTGTTGTTAGTTTTAGTAAACTTCCCATTACTATACGGGAGTAATGCTGTATTCTGAGCCGAGCCCGAGCTTAACCGGTCGGGCTTACCCGCCTGGGCTTTGGCTGGCGGGGCTCTGGCGGTACCGGGCCAAACGGTCCCAAATGATGGAACCGGCCCATCGTGGGCCCAAGCCCACATGGTCCCGTGCTAAATGGGCCCGGCCCACAGGCCTAAGTGGTCCGGTTTATTTTTTAATTTTTTTTTATCTAAGATATTTTCTTATAAATTTTATATATATATAATATTGCCTTATATAATTCATTGTAAATATATTATAGAATTGTAAGTTAAATCTTCTAAAGAGTCAAATTTAAACACCAAAAAAATTATAAAGAGATGCTCAAGGGAATGCCTTATAATTTTTATTATTATGACATTAACAAAAATGACAATAGCTTTTTTAGTCTTCCTCCCCAAATGGAATGAGCAGAATAAGGTGCTAATACCACCATTAAAGGAAAAAAAACTAATGAAGATGTGCCAAAATACAAGTTACATATTAGTTTATGTATTATCTCTAAAAAATTTCATAAATCCTTCAAGTTTCAGAGGAATTTTCGTTGGTGGTGGCGGAAAAGAAGCTTGTTCATCACCGCTTCCGGGCGAAGCAGCATCCTCCGCAAGTTCCGCTATCATTTCTTCATAAGCTTCGTCTATCTCCGGTTGTGATTCAGCAAGTCCAAAATTTCTTCGTTCCAAACGGATCCAATCTCTGAAGAGTACTGATTTTTCCAAGTTCTCTCTCATAGACGCTCTATGATCACCTATTTGAAATTTCGCTTGCCTGAAAGCGCTTTCTGATGCCACTATTGAAGCTTGAACACATAAAATATCTCAAGCCATCCTTGAAAGAACCGAAAAGTGTTTTTCTTTAGCTTTCCACTATTCCAAAAGATCAAAGGTGCCGTATGGATTCTTCTTTTCAAGGCCCTGCGCCAAATAAACTTGAAGCTCATTTAGATATGAAGTATCATCAATACTATCACCTTGAGAACCCCTGAAATCTGTCCAAGCACTAAGTGTTTTTGGCCCGCATTTCTTTTAGATGATTGCGAACTAGACGAAGTAGGAGTTGAAACATTTGGTCTAGCATGATCTAAGGCTTGTTGATAAGCATTATAAATTGTTTGAGCATTTATTTTAGTTAAGGCTTTTGCATCTGCAAGTGTTGCTAATTTCTCATCTGAAAGATCGAAAGCCCTATAAATATTTTAATACCAAAAGTGAGGACCTCCTAATTTCATGGTAAGATTTAACATGGCAGCAACACCATAAATAGGGGGATAGGGAAAAAATATTTTTTAAACTTTTCTTTCCTTGCATTTATAGCAAGTTGATAAATTATCCCCCTTTGAAAATTAAACAAATAAATTACATAATGCTGCAATACAAACTAAATAGTTTGAAATGATAGGATAATATTGCCCAGACAATTCATTTGTAGCAATATGAAATTGTTCTAAAAATCTATAAGAATTTTAACATTAGTCCAATATTGATTTGTAAGGATTTTATCATCATCCTTATCACTAACACGAGCATTAAACGTTGCATTTATTGGATATCTATATTCATATGCAACAACTAAACTTTCGTATATACAATTCTATCTAGTTGGACAAGCTTTAGGAACATTTCTTTATCTAAGGCCAAATTCATCACATTTTTTAAAATATTCTCTAAGTCTACTTCTACGGTTTCAATAAAAAAGCAAATTAAGAGCCATTTTAACCTTTTCAATTTTCAAATTTAAAATTTGCATACCATCGCCAACGATTAAATGGTATATATGTTAAATACATCTAACATGGAAACAATTACTAAATGCAGGATCTAGTGTAGTTGTAAGTAAGCCTATAGCATTAGTGTTACTAAAAGCATTATCCATAAAAATTGACATTATTTTATCTCTAATGCAAATATATCTGCAAATATCTGCAATTGTGTTAGCAGTAAAATTACTTGTGTGACGTGAATTAATTATTCTATATGCAATAATACGGTTTTGCATTTTCCATTCTTCATCATATCAATGAGTGGTAACAGTTACATAATCACAGTCATTACCACTTCTACCAATATCAGTAGTAATAGCAATGTGACAATCTATATGAGTAAATAAATAGCGCAAATATTGTTTATATTCATGTTTATATTTATAAATATCGTTTTCTACGGTTGCGCGAGGCCATCCTTTATAAGTAGGATTAAAAACTCTTCTAATATAATGTACAAAATGAGGTTTAGAAGGAAAACTATTGGGTAAGCACATAACAATAACCATTTTTGCCTATTCTTCACGATCTTTATTTGGATCGTAATATAAAATGACATCGGCAACAGTGTTAATTTCCGGTTGAACTAGACTTGACCCTGTACTAGGGTTAACCGAGTATTTACGCTTGTCCCCTCTTTCGCAGCTTTCATTTGAAGATATCTAGCTTTATCTATAGGGTATTTCTTTATGTGTCTAGTCAAATTACCCGTACCGTTATGGTCTCCAGTAAATTTATGAGCCAACAAGAACCCACATGTTTTACACTTAGCCTTATTTTGTTCTATTAGTTGAGTAAAAAAGCTCCAAACAAGTGATGTTTCGGGGCATTTAGAACGTTGTCTATTAAAAGTAGGGGTTACTACAGGAGGATCAGGCGGGACATCAGTTAGGTTATTAATATTAGTAATAGGTGTATCATCTAAATCCGGTTGCTTTTCATCTAAATCATCATTTTGCTCATCATTTTCAAAGATAGTTTGATTAGGATAAAGAGCATTCATAACTTCTTCTTTAATTGTTGACCTGGTGCAATATCATGGCAAAATTGACTATCGAAAAATTAAAAACAGGGGTTATAACTATCAAGAATAACAGGGGGAGGAGGACAGGTTATAGGTCTGGGTCGGGGAGCCGAGGGAAGAGTAGTATCTTGGCGACTAGATTCACCAATTTTAGATTTTCCCTTACCATCAAATATTTTTTTCAAAGAAAATGTCATTAATTATAAACTAAAACAAACAAAATTATAATATTAAAACTTAAGAATTGGAACAAGTTACCGAATTGACGAACAACTTCTTGAAAATTGAATATCGTTGAAGACTTATACTTCAATTCACCAACTTCATAATTTTTCACGAAATTGCAATAATAAAGTAAGCAATTATAGAAGAAAATTATATAGAGATTGAGAGAGATCGATGAATTTGTGAGCAAAAATGAAAGAATGAGGGGGTATTTATAGTTGAGAATAGGGAAAAGTACAATTGTAAAAAGTTTGGGGTTAAAACAAAGTTTGAGGGACAAATGACTATTTTTGAAAGTGCCAAATGGCTAAAAATGCAGGCCAACTGCTACATTTTAATATTCTGACCGCTGGCCCTTTTTAAGAAAAAATAAATTAAAATACCCGTTTGGCCCAGTTGAACCGGAACAGGCCTACCAGCCGATCCCGGGCTCGTGGGCTTTTTCTTAAAAACCGGCCCACTGTGGGCTTTTAGACACTAAAGACCGGCTCGTTTGGCACGTGGTGTGGGGAGTTATGAACTGTTTGTTCAATTGTGTGTTTCTTACGGACAAAAAGGAAATAAAGATTGTGGTGTATTTTGTTTGGACAGTTTTATATGTTATCTCTTAAAAAGAACAACTATTTAAATTATTATAGGTATGTAACACGTTGGCTCTTACTAGCCGACGGTCTATCAAAAACAGACGATAGATTCTCTACCTTCACAAGGTAGGGGTAAGGTCTGGGATACACACTAGCCTCTCCAGGCCCTTTTTGTGGGATGACACGGGGTTTGTTTGTTGTTGTTGTAACATGTCGCTTGAGAAGAAATTACAATGTAGAAACATGATCAATTAAGGATTCTTTATAGCCGGGTCTAACTTGTTTAGGGCTGAAGTAGTAGTTGTTGTTTGTATGTAACACTCTGCTCTTGCACAGAGGCGGAGCCAGAATTTGAAACTTTTTGGATTCTAGTCCTTTAAGTTATTTTACATAATCAATAGGTTTTTAAGATAAATACAAAAGTTTAAATTAAAGTTACCGGGTTCAGCCGAACCCGTATCGCGTATTCTAGCTCCACCCCTTCTCTCGTGTACGGACCTAATTTTCTACTTTCTTGGAAAAGATTTTAGAAGTAGTGGGAGCAAGACTTGAATCTATGTTTGTTAGTATAATACTATTTCGGACTGTGTATACCACTTCATATTTTAAGAATATACATTGTATATATTTGTCTTTTTGTTTAAGTTTGCAACGTTATAATGCAAATTTAGTTTTTTTTGGTGGTATTGATTGACTAAATTTCTTGGACTTGCTATTCAAATGAGTATTCAGGGAAGTGAATCATTCTTTAGGAGTGTATTGGCGAGCATGGAAGCGGTATATCTGAATAAAAATCCTACTGCTAAGGCGATTTTGGAGCTAGTTCGTTCTGCTGATGGTGATCGAATTTGCTATGATCACTTTGCATTTAGGACATTTGGGGTATGATAATTCTTCTTCAATTCTAGGACTGAAATGGAGTTCTGGTAAATGTTTATGTAGCATACTCATTTATTTATTTATTTATTTATTTATTTATTTATTTATTTATTTATTGCTGCAGCTTAATGGCCATGGCATTGATTCCATGTCAAAGTTCTTCTTGGATTTTGGTTACGACCAACGAGAAGAGTTGAGATTCCCTGCTAAGAAGTTGAAAGCTTTCTGGTTTTCTCCTCCTAATGTTCAAACTTCCAATCGGGGCAGTGGGGTTGATGGGCCATTGCCAAGAATATTTATATCGGAACTTCTTGTTGATCAGCTGAGTCCAGAAGCTCAGGTTTTCATTAGCTTGTTCCTTTACATAATTTTTTGTATGCTTAACAGAACAAAATTTTGGTCTTATCGATGAATTTCACATTTCAAAAGGTGCTTCACTTCTAAATAATCTCATGGCTGGTCAAATTTCAAAGTACATGATTCTTCTTCTTTGCTTGCAGGATATAATTAAAAAATACACTGACATCTCTCGGTGCGGAAAAGAGTATGCAGCACTTGCGAGTGCATTTGGGGTTTTGACATGGGAAAGACCCTCATACTCCGAATTTCAACAACTGGCTAGGTACTGGAAATTGTCCTCTATGTTTTAATTTCATATTGAATTCTACATGTACAGTGCAAGCTCCTGGATCAGATTGAAAAGTGACTTCTCAATAAGTTGTAGCTTACTAGTGTCATTCAAAGGGCAGTAATGATATTATACGTCTCTAATAAAATAAGTATCTCTTTATGTTTTTACAAATTACAATCTATCCACTATTTAGATGTTTATTTTCATGAGCAGTATTCTTAATTTAATTATTTTGGTATTTCCGTGATGTTGTTGAATTACCAGGGAGAGTGAGTACGCTGCCTGGACCCTTGTCAATGGATATGCATTGAATCATGTCACCATATCTACCCATCGGTTGACATCAAATCTGAGAAGCATCGGAAATCTGAATCAATTCATTGAGAAAACTGGTTTCAACTTGAACTCTGAAGGGGGTGTTCTAAAGGGTTAGTACAAAGTAACATTGACGTAAACCTGCAATTAGTAATATTGCCTGCTTAATTTGTAGCTGCATCATGTCATATATAACGTTACTCAAGTACACGCTGTTTATTTGCTTGCTCTTTTACTTGATCTGTTCTCAGTAATAAGTTCAGCATTTACCAGTGCAGCAACAGCTAAAACCAAGATTTCCTTCTAAAAAAAAAAACAGCTAAAACCAAGATCATGTAAACTCTTTTAAGTAACACATGTTAGTAGCGAGACGTAAAGGTTTTTGCCTGGCTGCAACTCCCAGCTTACTGATTTCCTTCTCTCAAAATGGGCACCTGATGCTTTGGCTTTTAAAGATGGTTGTTTAAAATATTGAATAGCTAGTGTATCTTGAAGATATGAGAATACTGCGCAAAATAATTGTTGAAGTGTGTGACCATCTCATCTAAAAGCTTAAGCTTTTAGAGAGAACACACTTTTATTTACTTAATTATGTCTTCAACACGCCCCTTCACGAACGGGCTTGATTCTTTTTTATGAGCCAATCACGTGAAAATTCCTTTTGATATTGGGTGGCGGTGAAACTCGAACCGAGGACCGAGGCCTGCTATGATACCATGTTGTAGTGTGTGACAATCTCATCTAAAAGCTTAAACTTTTAGAGATAGTACACTTTATTTTATCTTCAACAGTAATGGTTGGCTGCGTCATAAGGAGGCCTTTAAATCTCTTTCTGCTGATTATAGTGCTTGCTAATTAACATGTTATGCTGCAATCTCAAGACTTGTTGGAAACTAGATTATTATGTTAGTCAATAGGAGCTTTAAAAGACAAAAACCTGTGCATCTCTTAGGTACTTGAATGAATTACAGGTTGAAAAGCTTCTCGATGCTGGGTTCTGTTAATACTTTTTGCGTCAGAGAGTTATTGCTCGTCATATTTTTTAATATATAGCACATGTAGAGTTCTGCGATTATTCATTTTTGTGAGAAGAATTTGTTGATTCTGAAATCTCGTTCTTTTAAATGAAGAACTATTCTTTTTTAAATGGTCCTGAGTATTACAAAAAAGTTTTGACATATTCTCTTTCTCACCAGTGAGCCCTGATGGTCTTCTGTTGCAAAGTTCGACCGTAGCAGATTCTACCTCTTTCCAATTTTCAGACGGCATTACAGAAGCAGTCCCATGTTCATACATCGAATTTGCTGAGCGACTTGTACATCCCCAATATAAGGATTTACCAGCAGAAGAGGTTAGTTCTCAGTATCCCTCAGTTTTCTTGCATATTTCTCTATAGTAAAAGCAATAAATCAATAACTTGAAGTTGGTACTTCTAACACCTGTTTATAAAATATATATGAGAAGTAAAATATGTGCCAACCGCAGTTTCATGAGTGCACAGTCATTCTATGCAACACATTGAATGTAGCCTATTTCCTCTTAAGTTGCAAAATTGTTATTTATGTCTGTTCCAATACTTATATGGCAATGTAATTGAATAAAAGGCTACTTATTATTCAATCTTAAAAGTGGAAAACCTTGTCTGTTGAGTTGAAACATCAAACTCTATAATTGAATTCTATCGCATGCCTTATTGTAATCCCGATTATTACTAATGCTACTTCTGCTGGAATTGCTAATGCACTAATGCTCTACTGTTTTTGTTATTGTTTTTGTTTTTGTTTTTGTCTCTGTTTTTGTTTTATTACTGTTTTTCCTCTAATCTTATGAGCCGAAGGTCGATTGGAAACAGCCTCCCTGCCCTTTTGGGTAGGGGTAAGGCTCGTCTACATATTACCCTCCCCAGACCTCACCTGGTGGGAGTATACTGGGTAGTTGTTGTTGTTGTTGTTGTTGTTGTTGCCTTATTGTAATCTCCTAATTTAAAGTGTTCTCGAGGTTTTGGTTCTATGATTGGAGCTAAACTAAATTATTGGCGCTGCCTGTCGGATAGTGTCATTTGTGCTGGTTTCAGCCATATGGGAATATTAAGATTTTATGCCGCCTACTTTCAGCCATTTGGTAACTTTAAGATGTAGCTTCAATGTAAACTACTAAAACTAGTCTTCTGCATTTTGATGAAGGGTCTCCTTTTTACTCTTGAATGTTAATGCCGCATTAATGTGATGAACTATATTTTGATACTTGCTTAGGTTGAGGAGTTTCATAGACGGGACGGGTTTGAGGTTGGAAATGCTGACAAGATATTCGAAAGTACATCGAAGGATCAGTTAACCCGTCGTGCTGCATGAGGAAGAGTGCTAAGCAGTTGAACATTTTGACTGTATGAGCTAATTCTCGGCATGTTCAGCTGGAAGATTAATCCAAGATTAACTGCTGGAAGATGATATTGTAGCTCTGAAGTGTGTAATCTGATCTTCTGTATCTATTTAAAAGAATAAAGTTGCTGCACAGTAAAAGTGCAATACATGATTTTCAGCCATCTCCATTTTTACCATCTCACATTTCCTTTGACATACTCCTTAAATCCATCTTATGCTTTTTCCTTGACAAATTCTTGAAAGACAACACAAAATTAAGGTTTTTACAAACTTGAATCAGCGACCAAGGTTTTTATCTTGGTTTTTGACTACTCTACAGCAGCAATAGCAAATCCAATACTTTCTCACAAATGGGGGTTTGGGGACTCTAGAAGGGCAGAGAGGTTGTTTTCGATAGATTGTCGGCTAGAGAAAATTTACAAGCAGGGTCCAAAGAGGATAATGTGTACTCATACCTTATAGGGAGGCTGGTTTTATACAACTCTCTTATTAGAGAAACAAGTGTAAAGTTCTCCACCCTTAGATCCAAAAGCATATGCTTCAGAAGTCACTATCAAAATTGAATCTTTTCAAAAGGAATCAGATACATGAGCCTGGATGCCGGATGGTTTGTGGAAGTGAACACTACAACACCATGAGAGAAAAAAGGCTAGTAGTTTGGTAATTTAATCCATGAATTATGTGTGCTTATCTTGGCAGAATCAACATTGTAGTCCTATCTTTATGTTTGCTTTTCTTTCTTATTTATTTTTAAAAGTGGTATTGAAGTTAATTTTTGCGCACCTCAATCAATCATTTTATTGGGCATGTGTTACCTCCCACCGACATAAGTATTGTACAACAACAACAACCATCCAGATTAATCCCACTTAATGGGATCTGGGGAGAGTAGTGTATACGCAGACCTTATCCCTACCCTTGGGTAGAGAGACTGTTTCCAAATAGACCTCCGACATACTTCCCTCCAAAAACTTCTCACCTTGCTCTTGGGGAGACTCGAACTCACAACCTCTCGGTTGGAAGTGGAGGTTGCTTACAATCAGAGCAACCCTCTTGTCCAAATTTAGACATATGAGCAAATATGATAGCGGAAACCACTATATTGGATGACATACTCCACGATTAACAATATTCTGCTTTTTATTATTTCCTTTTTCCTTTACCTTTTTTCAAGGACATTAGTGCATTTTGGGACAATCAGATTTCCACCAATGATGTGGGGTGGGAGAGAGAGAGAGAGAGAGATGGACACAAATATTTACTCCATGGACTTGAGCTCTGCTTACAATACATTTTTTTCAAGTGGGAGTTCAGCATTTTCAAAGATCACAACTTAAATAAATTGTGTACTAGTTCCCTTTTGCCAGTCATCCAATGACAAATAGGGGGGTGGACAAAATATATTCATAGCTAGAGGAGAAAAGAAAAGGAATGGTAGAAACAGATAATTGCTAATCCAATACTAAGTTTTGCCATTTGGTTTTGGTGAATTCTGAGGAAACTGATGATGGTATGGAGAAGCATGAGAACCATTTGGAATTGAAAGACTTCTAGGATGTTGTTGTCCATTCCTCGAGAACGATCCTTGTGTTCTAACGCCGTTTCTGGTACTTGGACTTGATCCAACTCGGTCTGCTTGCATTGTCTGGAAATAGTAGGATGAGCTGGCCATGTCTTTCAGATTTGGCAACGGCTTCAAAGCTTCAACTACTTCACTCATCATAGGCCGAGCTTTGGGATCACGGCTAAGGCAGCGAGCGGCCAACTGCGCAGCTTTCTGAGCACCTTTTATAGAAAAATGGCCTTCAAGTCTAGGATCTACCAATCTGTAAAACCTTCTTCTTTCACCTAGATGAGGCCGCGCCCACTCAACAAGGTTGTGTTCCCCATTTGGCCGGTTCTTGTCCATCGATCTCCTACCTGTTATCATTTCAAGTAGAACTACACCAAAACTGTAGACGTCACTCTTTGACGTAAGATGTCCTGAGACAAATGAGTGGGATAAATTATAATCAGTAAACAAATATCAAACAAACGGAAAATTCTTCATCTGTGATTCAGGTCATTGAGCTGTACAGAGAGGTATTCAAAAGCAAGAAGAACCAGTAAAAAATAATTGTTGTTTCGAGCAGAACAGCATCCAACTAGTTTGACTTGAGGTGATACATGAAAATTGATGAAGTTGAGTCAACCATATGGGTAATTATTGGGTGAAATATGAGAGCAACCAAGATGTCAATCGTACCTGTCATCACATACTCAGGAGCTGCATACCCATATGTTCCCATGACACGAGTGGAAACATGTGTCTTGTCACCCTCAGGACCATCTTTCGCGAGGCCAAAATCAGAAAGTTTGGCATTGTACTCCTGAGAGAGAGAGAGAGGGAGAGAGAGTCTATAATTAGAAAAGTTACAGGGGAAACCTCTTTTCTTTTTTCAATATATTCAAAGTTCAAACATACCGCATCTAGCAGAATGTTGGATGTTTTGAAATCACGGTATATTACTGGTCTTTCTGCTTCCTCATGAAGAAAAGCAAGACCTTTTGCAGCACCCAGAGCTATTTTCATGCGGATAGACCAAGGAAGAGGCATGGATCCTGCACATATATTCTTTATTAGCAGAGAATATGATGAACATAAAGATTTTCTGCAGAACGTACAACATATTAACATAAAGATTTGCACTAAAATTTCACAAGACTAGTGCGCACTATCACTACACTTCAGACTGCAAAAAAGTAAATTATAAAAGCCTGAATCTTTTGGTTATTTCAACAAAGCATGCTTCAAACAACAACCAGGAAATAAGTATGATATCATTTATCTTCCCATGAACTCCCTCCCCCACCCACGCACCCCCAACCCCCAAAACAATCCCACCCCAACAATTTCACTTCTTTCAGTCCAGCCCAAATAAATTGATGGCTACTAATGGCTGAACCACCCTCCATCGATCAAAAGCTCCTGCATTGCATCTCAAAGAGCAAGGTATTCAGATTCCTAATATCTGACAATAATCAAGACTTTTAGCAAGTTCATAGGAAGTTGAATACCAAGTCAAATGCTAAATCTTGTGTAGCTACTAATGTTACATTAAGAAAGAGAACCCAAGTTCAGATACCCAGTTTTAGTTGTCTGGCACGTAGCAAAACATTACCGATGCCATCTCCACTTAGTTTTCCTAGCGTGTTGGGCTAGGCCAAGCTTATTGATCAAAATGTTAGACTCTGTTATCTTTTCTTTCTTCAATTGATATGTTTCCCCTTGGGATCATTAATTTCTTGAATTGAACATCACCCATCACAAAAAATTTTCTCAAAGTACAAGACCTCATTTTTTTCCTTGATCCCAGTTGGTAAATATCACCTCCTTCCTCTTTTCTTCCTATCTGTAGCTGGAGTTGCCTTGCCCCTTTTCTCCCTCCCTCCCTCCCCTGCTCATCCACATCATAGGTCACGGCCTCCACCATCAACCACAACGTCTAAAGCTCAAATCCTATCTTTTAAATTAGTTTGTCAACTTACTTGTGGGCATTAACAAGAATCAACAGCAACAAAGTGTAATTCTTAGTAAATGATTGTTCTACCATTTTATAGGACCAAACACTTTTTAAAAAACAAGAAAAACCTTCAATCAAACTTCTATGTCTTACCAAATCAACCAAGACATTTTTTTCTTCCTGTCTTGAAAGTTGAAACAGTGCAATTTAAGCCTATCAAAATGTGATCTAGGACTACCAGAACTAATAAGTTTCTAGAATCAAATAACAAAAGCAGACTATAAAGTTTCCTCAAATCATTTCCTGGTCATATAGGTCCTTGAGCTCCCCATGCCTTTATTTGGGAGTTGGGACCAAAATGTGCAAGAAAATATGACTACCAAACAAATTCAATCGTCACTTTTATAGACAATCCAGCATCAGTTCGATCTCGGAATAGAAAACATGTAATGATCTGAATCCGACATCAATAGTCGCATTGCTAATGTGGAAACCCCATATACCATTTGGATTTCAAAATTTACAAGGCTTTATTGCATTATATCTTAAGAAATTTTCTATTAGAAAGAAATAATTTGCCACATCCTATATTCATGGATAGCTCCAGAGCTTAAAGAGAATTCAAGTTTTATTCCGAAGTAGAGACCTTTGGAATTAAAGCAATTCTCACAAACAATGCCAACATTATGCACGGTAATAGTTGGTGTTTTCGCATATCCTTCCAAGATTAACTAGTGCATTCACAAGAATTATTCAGTAATATGTATTACGGACAACACATCTTTCAAGTAGTAATATGGAAACACATCTTTTAAGAAGATTCATTTTCCTGCATATTAATCCCTATCAAACATTTTTAAGAACACAAATATTAAGCTTAGTCACGTACTCCTGAACAGATGGTTTTCCAAACTTCCTCGAGGCATAAATTCGTAAACTAATAGCCTCTGATCATCTTCAATACAATAACCGATCAGTTTGACCAAATTAGGATGAACGAGATCACCAAGGAAATTTACTTCAGCCTGCAAATGCAATAACACTTAATACAAAACCAAAATTGAAACTAAGAAAAAGACAAATACAGAACTAAGGATTTTATAAATAAATGAAGAGAGCAGCAAACCAGCCATTCTTTGTGACCCTGAAGTCCATCATGATTTAGTGTTTTCACAGCAACAGTAAGCCCTGTCCCTGGTTTAACTGGTGCTGTCCCATTCTCTTCAATCCACCCCTTGAAGACGCAACCAAAACCCCCTTCACCAAGAAGGGATTCTGGTCTAAAGTTTCTTGTTGCCATCTTCAGATCGTTAAATGCAAACTTTCGAAGCCGAGAAGAAACTTTAAGTTCCTCTTCAAGTTTGGAGGTGGATGAATTACTTTCAGCATTACTAGTAGTTGTAGATGAAATAATTGGAGCAACAGGTTGATCTCTGCTTGTGTCATTCGTAGATTTACTCTCTGCAAACAACTGCCGAATTTAGTATATAGGCAGATTTATTCTTTTAAATAGAAAGATAAGAAGTTAAAGCGTGTCAATGTTTGCCTACAATAAAGGGTTTAAACAATAATAAGAGCTACAAATGTACAAGTAGTCCAACAAAAAATAGTTTCACAAGGTTATCAGTTATTTATTGATCCGTTATCATAATGTCAAGAGATCTCTGACTTCAACTGCATACTGATAATTCATGTGATAAGAAAATGGACATTAGACCTTAACACACCGCAAAAGCTAGCTCATAAGGTGAGTATTATCCAAAACCATAAGTTTTTTTGTCGAAGACCTAAAAAGAGATAACAACTCATTCCCTCAAAAAACCCACCCTTATGCCAAGAACTGAACATTTGAAGCACGGACATAACATGGACGCACGATATTGGAAAACAAAACAATAGTAATGAGTGGTATTAATGTAATGAAAAGAAAATGGATACTGAACACCTAACTCAACCCAAAAAAAAAATTAGCTGATAAGGTGAAATTATAAGAAGACAACAGTTCATTCCCTCAACCAATGCGGAATACTCTGACACAACAAAACAATTTTTTTCCGTAGATGCTAGGAGTGCTCTAATTTGCATTATTGAAACAAGCTACATAAACAGAGAAGAATACCCAACCACATGACAAGTATAAGCGGCATATTACAACAGCATTTTAATGCAAATATGAAAATTATCACCCTAACAACAAATGTACCTTTGCAACGAAAGCTTTAACAGAAGTTCCTGTGTTTACTCTAGGAAGGCTTCGAGCAATTTTCCAAATTCGGCAGTCATTCTTTAGATTGGCTCCACTATAACCCTTTCGAGTTAACATCATCAACTACTACCAACAAACAACAAACCTACGTGGGATTTGGGGAGGGTAGTGCGTACGCACAAGAAGGCAGAGAGGTTGTTTCCGTTGGACCCTCGGCTAACATCATCAACTATTACCAGTACAAGAAATATGGGCAAGCCAACTTTCCACCTCTATTAATTTACCAACTAGTGATTGCATAACAATTGACCAACTTCAAGGCATTTCACTAGATAAAAGCATGAGACTAACACTTCAATAACCAAAAGGCATGCTCTTGGTTCTGAGACAACTTTCTTCAAAGAATCCAACGAAAAAGAAGGGCAATTACAATTTCAAATCATAAAAAATTTCATGCAACTTTCTACGGAGTGAGTAAAAGTGTTACCACAGTTGGTGCTGCTGATGCCACTGATGGAGCTATCAACTTTAGATCTTGAAGAAATACAGCTACCAATAAACCACAACTTAGTCCAACATCCAGTAGTTTCCTCTTCAGCAACTTCTTTATTATTATTCTTCCCCTTTGATTTCTTTATATCCCAAGACTCTCCTTTTACACCATCATCACTACCTAATCCCATATTTTTCAATCCCTAAAATCAAACTCAGATATCATCAAAACCAAACCAAGACACCAACTTTCAACCCCACCTCCCTCATCCAACCCCCATCAGCCTAAAAAAATGTCAACTTTTCTCTAACCTATACCCTAAAATCACCAAAAATCCCTAAAATAGAACAAATAGCTAAAAACCCAGTTCCCTAAATCACCCATAAAGGTAAATACACAAGCCCAGAAGACAAAAAAAATCCAAAAATCCCTACTTTTTCAGACCCAAATTTCCAAGAACCTCAGGAAGAAAGAAAAGTAAAAAATAGATGAAATAGCTCAAACCCCGCTGAAAATCAAGTAAACATGAGATTAAAAATCTATAAAAGAGCTAACTTTGATTCAAATCACATGCCCTTATTCTTGACCTTTACAAAGCAGAGAAGTTATAGCACCAAATACTCTGCAAAGTAAAGCTGGAATCAGATAATAATCCCACTTCAAAAAAAGTGCAAACCCCAAAAATGTCTGCTCCCTTAAAGATATTGAAATCTCAACAAAAGACTCAAATATGCTGAGTGCTGACCAGTTCTTGGCTTCTCAATAGGAAAAAGTAAAAAGGAAAAAAGAAATGATATTTTATATTTCACCACAGTATATTTTATATCTAATGTGGAATATATGTTTTAGTGTGGTAGTATTATAATAGGAGTATATAATAAAGTGTTAATAGCGCTTTTGGTCCTTCAATTATTAAATAAATTTTGATTTTAATCGTTATGCATGTATAAATAAATACATTTAACTTTTAATAGAACAAGTGATTATTTGTTGTTCTCCCACTATCGTTTCTCATTATATTATTGTTGTTATTGCTTGTTGTTACTATTTTATTTTATTTTTTTTGAATTTACTATTTTATTTTATCTTTTTTAAATTTACTATTTTATTTTATCTTTTCTGAATTCCATGGTCAATCAAAAATAATTTTTTTATATTTTCAAAGTAAAAATAAGATCTGTGTATACACTATCCTCTCGATATAATTCCATCTTCTTCTTTTTTTGGTTAAACGAGCATTTTTAGTCTCTTTATTCATTATATTTATAAACTTATTTAATTATATTATGGTAAAAAGTAAAGTATTTATACAAGCTTAATCAACTATTCTATCAATTAATTGTCCATGTGTTATATTAAGCTTGTATAAATACTTTATTTTTTACGATAACATAAATTTTACAAATAATTCAAATATAATATATTTCGTATGTAAAAAGATAAAAAAATGTACAATCCTAATAGTACAAGGACTAAAATCAAAAATTACTGTCAAAATTACTACAGTAGTAACTAAGGAATCAAAGGTGATATTATCCATAATAAAAGATGATTAATAATTAATAATTCAAAAATTGTTAAGAATACAATTCTAATTAGATTGAATGTCTATCTTGTAGAAAATTTTACTTTGAGCCTAAGTCATTTTTTCTCGTATAAATAGAGGGGTATTACCATATTGTAAATCACCCCAAAAATACAATAAGAATTTTCTCTCTCTTTCTCTGCAATATTGCTCTTGTTCTTTTATTGTTTCATAACACGTTATAAGCACGCGACTCTACCATCTCAAAAAGCTATTTGAGAAGATTTAGATGCAATGGGTTTTGGAGAACACGAGCCCATCAACAAGCAGAAAACGCCAATGCAACGACGAACCCGAACCCGAGCCCAAACCCGAATTAGAGCTTAACGACGCACATTTTCTTACAATGGAGGAAAATTTCAACTTCATTTATACACTAGTATCTCTTCGCATGATGTGTGCTCAGTTTCCCCACATTGAAAAGGTTTCAATTCAGCCTTTTATTTTGCGGTCACAGATATACAACAGCGTAAAGGACCGGACACAAGTGGACAGAGACTTGGAGTCACTTAGGAGGGAAAGAGTTATACGTACTTTTAAATTAAGTACTGGACGGGACGATCATGCTATAATGTTTTTTGGATGACTAGTTTAGTCGGATTGAGGACAAGAGGGGCTTGCTTTGCTCTGATGGTAAGCAACCCCCACTTCCAACCGAGAGGTTGTGAGTTCGAGTCTCCCCAAGAGCAAAGGTGAGAAGTTCTTGGAGGGAAGGATGCCGGGAGTCTATTTGGAAACAGTCTCTGTTGTATTTTTTTTAGTTTAGTCGGATTGAGCGTGTCAGTAAAAGATTGGAAGCACAGAAGGAGGACATTTCTGTTTTGAATGGTTCAAGGAGCATGTAATTCATTCAAAGCTAGATCCCAGTATCTAACATGAAGAACTTGGCAAGGCCTTGACAGTTGCAATAAAGACATGAATTACCTTGCAATGTTGCATTCTTTCAATAGATGTTAATGCAGTTTTTCCTAGACGTTCACTTCTGTCATTGGGAGGCAAGGTGAAGGAGGAACACATCTCCCTCTTAATAAATGCTGGACTACTGACGCGGCAACTTATTGATCCAAACATGTACTGGTTTGCTATTCCAAATATTGGATCAGTTCTTAAGGGCGTATCGCAAGGAATGAAGGAGCTTATGTCTTTTCTCAACCGTAGAAAGTATAAAGAGATGGCAATGGCTTCTCTCGAAAGAAGCGTCTTCGACTCTCTCCTCTTGATATGAGATTTCATCTCCGAGATTTGCTAGGTCACGAACCTCATGCTATTCCTAGCCTTTACAAAGTTTTGATCTTTTCTTATTTTTTCTCAATCTCTGCGAGTTGGCTAAAATAGTCAAAGTTTTGATCCTTCAACGTCTTTTGCAAAATTGCTCAAAAATTGGCTCCATCTCCCTATGATTCCTACATCAAGTAACAAATCTTCGAAAGATCTGTCACCTAGTTTTACTCTCCAATACAACTTCGATGACGGCTTCTTCTATTTAAGGTAAGTATTTTATTTTATTTTCAAATTCTTGATATTTTATAATTTGATTTTAAATATATAAGCAAAGACAAATGTTTGATTATAACTCTAATGGAGTTTGTAAGAAATTACACCACATGAACTGGTAAAATTTCTATGCCTTGCCATGATCAAAATCATGTATGATTGTGGGCAAAGAATTAAAAACCCGTTCCATTGAATTTGCTCCATTCTCATTCCCTTTAGAGAATGTGATAGCAGTATGTAATAAGTATGAAAGAAGACAAAATTATTACTACGAATGTATCAATGGATGTGAACGTGATAATAGACGAAATTATAATCGTCATTATTGTGATATTGAGGATAATAAGGATTCTCAAAATAATCATTCACTCTGTGAAAGTAATATATGTCATCGATTTGACATGAGATTTTATATAGCACATATAGATAATTATGGTCCATTCAAGATGGGAATGTGACAACATCTAATTTATAAAGACATATTCATTCTTGGAAGAATATGAACGTGCCAGTGGTAGTGAATATACCACACTCGCCTCTAGAAGGAGGTTTGAGATGATATAAGAAAATAATGTCATTATTATGGCATGAATGGTCATTGATCACGTACCTATTGTACGCTAAAATATTTTGGTAATGCGATTATTAAAGTACAATAATAATACAAGAAACATATCTTGCATATAATTTTGACCATGACCATAATGGTACAACTTTCTCTTTAAAAAAAATATTCACTATATGGATATTGATTAATATGTGATAGTACCAAATTAATTGAGAACTCTGTAAGAGCCAATTATATTATTTTGGGGAAACACAATTGATTACCAATAAGGTATTGTGTTGTAGTAAGTCTCAAAGAAACTTATTCAGTTTCCAAAGTATATGCGAAAGCGGTTGATCGTATTGAGACTATAAATAAAGGAAAGATTTGATATTTTCTAGTACTACAACTTGTAGCGGAATAATATGTATGCGAAAAGCTACCCGCTTTATTCTCCAGTTTGTACTACACAAATAAAAGAATACCACAATAAAGTTGAACTTCATTGGCATAAAACCCATATCATAATAAACTTGGAGTTTATTGATATTCAATTAGCATTCGGGTTAGCCATATCAATTTAAGTATGATGTGCAACAATAAAAGAGAATTCACATGGGTAAATATTAAAGAATTAGAAAGTTCTTTACGAATTCTCTTGTATTGCTTGTTCTCATTAATTAATTGACCAACTAAAGTTGGGATTGAATCCCATAAATTCTGGAAATATCAAAGGTGAATATGGGTCTATTCACCTGCCATGTATACCACATAAGATGCATCTATGAGATGGTTACATGTGCGATTATTATTAACCTGCAACCTGGCCGGTGATTGCGAGGTAACTTACTCAGTAATTTAATTTCGAGCATAATTTCCAAATTTTCTATTCAAGAAGTTCATCTTGATAAGTTGGTTTACATCAGAGTTGGTTTAGCAAAATAATTTATTGAGTGCATCCACTTAATAGCTAAACTATTGCTTATGAGAGCAAAGTATCTATATCAGTTTGATATACGTTATATACGAGAGTATATTATATTCTCACCTCACAAGTGGTTCAGGATCAGGAACCAAATAATTCCATCTTATTATTATTGATGTGTGGTGTATATTGATTAACACCATAACGCACAAAGATGGATTTTCTAAGTTGAGGAAGCAAGTTAGTTTTTCTAACATGTGGGGGAGACAAGATACAACAGTTGAGAAAAAAGCTACATGGAATGAATTATTATTTATATATATAGATCCTCGAATAGGATAATATGAACTTGAAGTTCATAAAAAGATGATTCATTTGCAACATATTGTAAAGCATGCCATACGCATTTGCTGACCCAAAGAAAGTAACTATATTCTCATTGCAAATGCTCATATTAAGTCCTAGAAGGCCAAGGTCTATGGTAAGCTTAAAGCGTATAGACAAATTGGTTTCAAATAAAATTCTTGATAAAGAAGAGAAAATGATCAAAGTGATCATAATAAAGGAGGCAAGTGATCTAGAAGGTCACATGACATAACACTTCATAAAATCTCATGAGAGATTCAGGTACCTGAATATATGAATGAAGAGATCTCTATGTTATGTCTTTATGAAAATTTATTGGAACCGATATAAAATGTTCGCCGACGACATCTATGATAGCGATAAATATCGATGAGGATCTTAAGTTTGTCGAATACAGACAAAAGTATTGGCCAAATGGAAGAGATACAATTCAAGTAGAATTGATTCCATATGAAAGACATGTAGTGTTGGACATGTAGTTCAAATACTTGAAAGTATAAAGTTAATGGTATGTGCAATCAATTTTCGATATCTTATATGTCTATGCAAGACATAAAAAAAACTTGATATGCACTAAAGCCTCTTTAGATGGCTTATATGGCTTAACTTATATGACAATCCTTGAAGGACTTAAACCGCTTTAAGCATATATAATTTTTTATCTTGAAGTACCACATAGGTCAATTTCAACGGTAGGGGGACCTCTGTTTTGCTAATCTATTGCAGGTTTTTTGCTTAATTTAGGAGATCGACTGTGCTGCTTCTTCTATTAACAAATTGACGATCGGTAGACTGCACTCATAAATTTTCTTTCTATGTTTTAGTTTGAACAGAAAATAACAGCACAAACTGCATTTTTATTAGCGACTTCCTAATAGCCAAGCAAAAAATCTTTTGGACCATTCTTCTGAAAGACTTATCCTTCTTTTAAGTTTAAGAACTCAAAAAATCTGAACTCACAAGTTTAAACTTCTGCTCTCTTCCGCAAGAAAAACAATCTCTTGGTCTCTATTGATTCTCTGCTTGATCGGACGGTCAGAAACCAACGCTGCCTCTAATATGATCTTTCTTCATCTTTTAGCTTCGAAAACTCTCCGATCTGCTTCATCCAAGCTCAGATCTATTTCTCTGAAACAGAGAGGGAGCAGGTTCTTCAACACTTTGACAAATCTGAGCTTCCAAATTTCGATTTTTCTTACTCCCCACTCAAAAGGTTTTGGTTATTTTGACCTGAAATAGGTGAAGTTCAGTTTATAATCCAACTTTGAAGAACATATTGCAGATTCAACAATCAATTTTTTTTTTGAATTCTTTCTTTTCGCCGGTGATTTTTCCGGCGACCCCATCTCTTCTCTTTTCTTCATATTCTCTCTTCTGCTTTTTGTGGGTGTGTGTGGGTGTGTTCTATTTTCTTGGACAGGTGCCTTATTTTTCCGGCGAAGATTTCTGGCAAGCTACAATACTTCCGGCGACTCCCGTTCAGACTTTTGGCAGGACGCAACAGAACTACACGTTACGATAAGCTTCAGGAATACTTACCCCAGGTACTAGTCACGGCAGCGAGGCCAGTTCGCGGCGTTTGGGAGTGAAGAGCTAAGCAACACCGTCCGAGACGTGCAAGAGTCGGTAGCAATTGACCTTGGGCGCATCAAAGCCTACTTTCAGGTTTTTCCACCGGGAGTTGGTACCTCCCGCTCTCTTGTTTACTTTGTACACCTTTTTACGAATTTTACCTAGCATTCCGTGTGAGGTTTACTCTGGTGCTATCTAGTTTGCCTCTTTTTGCGTATTTCGCTATAGTGCGTGTGTGCGTCTCTATTCTCCATAGTCGGTTGGAGGGATAGTGGCCGCGGCGAGGGATGATAGTGTAAGGTCATGTCCTCAGGGGGTGGGGGTCGGGGAGAGGGTGGGGGTGAGTAGGGGGCAGGGAGTGGTCCTGCGGGTAGGGCGGGTAGGGCGGGAGGTATGGGTGGGAAGAGGGTAGCGGACGCTCATAGATTAAGGATTGGGTCGTGGAACATAGGCACTCTGACAGGTAAGTCCATTGAATGATAGGTTAATATATATTAAGCTGGTTATTGGTAGTTGCGTCCTCAACGTCGTCACCCTTACGCGCCGCAAGCGGGCTTAGACGAGGAGGCTAAGAGGTGCTTTTGGGAGGGCTTGGATGATCTGGTGAGCAGTATTCCCTAATCTGAGAAGTTAGTTATTAGAGGGGACTTTAATGGTCATATTGGGGCTGATGTTGGTGGTTATGGTGAGGTGCACGGTGGCTTTGGCTTTGGGGTTAGGAACGGAGGAGGCACGTCTCTGCTTGATTTCGCCAGGGCTTCCGAGCTTCTGATTGCAAACTCGATATTTCAGAAGAGGGAGGAGCATTTGGTCACCTTCAAGAGTTCGGCGGCGAGGACTCAGATTGATTACCTCCTCCTCAAAAGGAGTGATAGGGGTATGTGCAAGGACTGCAAGGTTATTCGGGGAGAGTCCCTTTCGACTCTTCATAGACTCCTAGTGATGGATGTCGGTCTCTGGGTGAAGAGGAAGATGAGGGGTGCTCGGGAACAACCTCGGATTAGATGGGGGTGTTTTGACTAAGGAGAAAGCACAGGAGTTGGAGAGGAGGTTAGCTGAGGGCGGAGCTTGGAGAAGTTCTGGGGAAGCGGACGCTATGTGGTCAGAGACGGCGAACTTGGTTAGGGAGGTTGCACGGGACGTGCTCTGGGTAGCCAAGGGCTATTCAGACAGACATCAGGGTGACTGGTGGTGGAACGATGTAGTCGAAGGAAAAGTGGAGGTGAAGAAGGCGGCATTTGCTAAGTTGGCAGGGAGCACAAGCGAGGAAGAACGCAGAGCGAACAGGGAGATCTACAAGGTGGCGAGGAAAGAAGCAAAGCTGGCGGTTACGGAAGCTAAAAACGCGGCGTTTGGTCGCATGTACAAGGAACTAGGGGAGAGAGGTGGGGACAGGAAGTTATTCCGGTTAGCTAAAGCAAGGGAAAGGAAGGCTCGTGATCTTGACCAAGTCAGGTGCATCAAGGGCGAGGATGTTAGAGTTCTGATGGGGGAGTCTCAAGTCAAGCAGAGGTGGCAGGCGTACTTTCGAGACTTACTTAACGAGGATGTGGATCGCAACATAGAGCTAGGGGAGTTGGGGCATTCAGAGCAACATAGAGACCTTGGGTACTGCAGGCGCATTAGGGCGGAGGAGGTCATGGGGGCTTTGTGTATGATGAGTAGGGGTCAAGCGACCGGACCTGACGAGATCCCGGCGGAGTTCTGGAAGTGCATGGGTAGGTCAGGAGTGGAATGGATCTCCAGGTTGTTCAATGCGATCTTCAGGACCAAAAGGATGCCGGATGAGTGGAGGTGGAGTACAATGGTGCCCTTGTACAAGAACAAAGGGGACATCCAGTGCTGCAACAACTATAGGGGTATCAAATTAATAAGTCACACCATGAAGGTCTGGGAGCGGGTGATCGAGGCGAAGGAGAGGGAGATGACATCTATATCTACGAACCAGTTCAGTTTCATGCCGGGTCGCTCCACTACAGAAGCTATCCACCTTGTCAGGAGGTTGGTGGAGCAGTTCAGGGATAAGAAAAAGGACCTGCACATGGTGCTTATCGACTTGGAGAAGGCGTATGACAAGGTCCCAAGGGAGGTGCTATGGAGGTGCTTGGAGGCGAAGAGCGTGCCGGAAGCCTACATCAGAGTAATCAAGGACATGTACGATGGAGCTAAGACTAGGGTTAGGACGGTGTGTGACGACTCAGACCATTTTTCAGTGGTTATGGGGCTCCATCAAGGATCTGCGCTTAGCCCTCTCTTGTTTGCCTTGGTGATGGATGCTCTAACCCGACATATTCAAGGGAATGTGCCTTGGTGTATGCTATTTGCTGATGATATAGTCTTGATAGACGAGACGAGGGTCGGTGTTATTGAGAGGTTAGAGGTATAGAGACAGACTCTCGAGTCTAAGGGTTTCAAAATAAGCAAATCTAAGACCAGAATACCTGGAGTGCAAGTTTAGCGCCGAGCCGAGCGAAGTAGGCAGGGACGTGATGATTGGATCTCAGGTCATCGCCAAGAGGGACAATGTCAGATATCTTGGGTCGGTGATTCAGGGGGACGGAGAGATTGACGGGGACGTCACTCATCGTATAGGAGCAGGGTGGTCAAAGTGGAGGCTTGCATCAGGAGTCCTGTGTGACAAGAAAGTTCCACAGAAACTCAAGGGGAAATTTTATAGAGCTGTGGTTAGACCTGCAATGTTGCATGAGGCGGAGTGCTGGCCAGTGAAGAACTCTCATGTTCAGAGAATGAAGGTTGCGGAGATGAGAATGCTCAGGTGGATGTGCGGGCTCACCAGGTTAGATAAGATTAAGAATGAAGTTATTTGAAAGAAGGTGGGAGTGGCCCCGGTGGATGAGAAGAAGCGAGAAACGAGGATGCGATGGTTTGGGCATGTGCGGAGGAGAAGTCCCGATGCCCCGGTGAGGAGTTGTGAACGGCTGGTGATGGTCAGCGTTCGGCGAGGCAGAGGGAGGCCTAAGAGGTATTGGGGGGAGGTGATTAGGCATGACATGGCTAGAATGCGGGTTTCCAAGGACATGGCCCTTGATAGGAAAGTCTGGAGGTCTAGTATCATGGTTGTAGGATAGGGGCCCTAGGGTTTTTCGTACTACTCACCCGGGGTTGGGTGAGGCTCGGTTGGGCTATCCATTGATGATTTTTGTTTTGGATTGTGACTCCCTTGTTAGATAATACGCTTAACGCTAGAGGGGGGGGGGGGGTGAATAGCGTTATAATAAAATTTAGCGTAAACTTGTGGAATTTAAAATTTGCAGGAAATAAATAAGTGCGTTAAGTAAACAAAAAGGAAAGAACGCACCGATGTATTCTGGTTCACCACAACAAGTGGCTAGTCCAGTCCCCGAGAGACTCTCTCGAGATTTTCCACTAACTTGTCAAGCTTACGGGTGGTCAACAAACCTTTTCAACTTAAGGACACAAGCCTTAACACCTTTGCTCGGAGATACAACACTCCAAGACTTCACTGTTAAGCTTACGGGTGCCTAACCAACCTTTACAACTTAAGGACACAAGCCTTAACACTTTTGCTTGGAGATACAACACTCCAAGACTTCACTATCGGGTGCCTAACCAACCTTTACAATCTGAGGACACAAGCCTCAACAATCTTGCTCGGAGATACAACACTCCAAGACTTCGACCAAGGAAACACAAGTTCCTTACAACAAGAGAATCACAATTCTCTTCAAGTGTACAAAACACTAAACACTCAAACAATACACTCCTTAATGAGTAGATATGAGTAAAAGAAGTAAGCTCAAGATCACAACAACTATGGACAAGACTTTGACTCTCAAAAGCTTTATGAAATGAATATAAAATGTTAAACAATAGTATGCAAGCTTATAGCAATAGAATGATCAGTTGTTGTATGTTGTTGTGTTTAAAACACTGAAATGAAGCTGTATTTATAGTTGAAAAACTTGGCATTACCGTTGCCTAATTGCCAATTAAGAGTTGCTGATTTTACTGTGTGACAATCAATTGTCAAGAAGCTACAATCGATTGTTTGCCAATCGTTCCAGAAATCAATCCCAGATTTTACGCTTAACAATCGATTATCCAAGATCAACAATCGATTATTGGCAACGTTCAAAAAAATCATTTCCAGATTTTACGTAAAACAATCGATTATTCAGCAACGTTCAAAAAATCTTTTCCAGATTTTAATTTCAACAATCGATTGTATAAAATCAACAATCGATTACTCAGCAACGTTCAAAAAATCTTTTCCAGATTTTAATTTCAACAATCGATTGTACAAAATCAACAATCGATTACCTGACGGTATTTGAAAATATTACGACAACGGTCAGCTTCACAATCGATTGTGCAATGTTAACAATCGATTATTTATCAGACTTTGAAAAACATTTTAGACTGCCTCTTGACAATCGATTGTTATATACTCACAATCGATTATTTAATAATATTGAAAAAGTCCGGAAGACACTGCCTCAACACAATCGATTGTCATATGTTCACAATCGATTATTTTGTGACTTTTAAAAATCTGATGGACACTGTCTCTTCACAATCGATTGTCATTAGCTTCACAATCGATTATTCTGAGTTTTGAAAAACTTTGTACACTGCCTCATCACAATCGATTGTCATAAGGTTCACAATCGATTGTCATGCAGGTTTGAAAAACCTGATGCTCACTGCCTTAACACAATCGATTATCATTAGTTCACAATCGATTGTCATGCAGTCTTGGCTTAACATAATCGATTATCATAAGTACATAATCGATTATCTTAGTCCAGATTTTAGAGACATGTTTAAAAATCATTTTGACTGAAGTAAATATGCATGATTTAAAATCATTTAGCATTAAATTAAATATGCATGATTTTGTAAAAGTAATTTTACGAGAGAAGCCATGTCATGAGTCAAGTTGTCGGATCAAGATCACAATTAAGAGCGACTCATTTAAACTATAAAACTTTGTCTTGTGCTTGAATCTCGTTATCCACCAATTGTGCGCTTGTACTTGAACTTCATCATATATCAATTTGCGCTTGTTTGTCATTCATCAAAACCTACACATAAGAACACACGTTTTAGTATAAAGCCTTGAGAACGTGTTTCCAACAATTTCCCCCTTTTTGATAATGGCAAACTTTAAGCGGGATATGCAACTTAAACAATTTATAATGACGATTCAAGACAAGTAAAGATATGCAATAAGTATGCGATTTGTTCCCCCTCAATATATGAATTCCCCCTCAATTTAAGCTTATAAATATTGAGAGTGCATACGCGTTATCTTCCCCCTTTTGCCATTAGCAAAAAATAATATAAGAAGATGCCAAAGATGTAAATAAAACTTGTTTATTTATTGGAAAGAAAAAAACAATTACATAAGGAGGGGAAAATAAAACATATCACAATAGAACAAAAAAAAAACAAAGAAATCATTCATCATCATTTCCCGCCTTATCGTCCGGCACTGCTTCAAAGGGAACAAGACCGGCATATGGATAATGAACATGGTCAAAATATCCATGGATCTCATTTGTCAATTGACCAACAGAGGTGGTCAAGGAAGCAATTTGGTCGGAAATGGATTGGAGAGTGGGCTCTTGAGGCGGACGAGTTCGACGGGTTGGAGGAGGAGCAGGCGCTGCATGATCACCGTCATGATAAAAGGAGGATTCTGAAATTTCCCACTTCTTGGTACTCTTTTTGAGAGGACCGTTGGAAGTGATGAATCCGGAGGCTTCAAGAAAATTCATGATGAGGAGAGCATAAGGAAGAGGCTTATCATCTCCGATAGCGTCACGCATGTGAATCTTGACGAACCGACACCAATTGATGTTAGCTCCGGTTATTATGGCATGCATGAGCTTGGTGTCCTCTTGGGAAATGGTAGTATGGTTATGCTTACGAGGCTTGAGGACTCGGGTGATGAAATAGAAAATCAATCGATAATTGGGATCCATTCCCGTAATTGTAGGACGACCGGAAGAAAGATTTGGATCATAAAAAGTAAGTCCGGTTTGATGTAGGAGGACTGTTTCATCAAAAAGGGCTCCGGCCTCTCCGATGTACCAAAAAATGTCTTCACCACTATGAGGAAGACGGGCAATGCTATGAAGGTTTTCATCGGAAAGAAGAATTTGAACACCATTTATATTTGTCACAAGCTCACCGTCATCATCCTCATGAAGGTTGGAGTAAAATGCTTGAATCAATGTAGTATTGATGTAAGGATGGGTAAGAAGTAAGAAGTCAAGAAGTTGACAGTTTTTGAGCATATTTGCAGCAGGGCCATAAGATTCAAGATACTTGTTGGTTGAAAAGCGGTGAGGAAGAATGTCGCGCTTTTCAAATTTTGTTTAAAATCAAGTAAGCTCGATGTCGGAATTAAAGTATAGAACGGAACCATCTTGATAAGGATAGTTTGGAGCAGTAGAGGAGGATGCACCATGCCTAGCAGAACGGGAATGTTTGGAGTAACGGCCCGACATTTTCACTGAGTATTGCTGGAATTTGCAAGAGACTTGAAAGAATTTTGATAGTTTGAGAGCTAAAGTTGATGCTTGAGTGAATAAAAATGAACATATATGGAGCCTATTTATAGAGGGGAGAAAGGCATTTCACTAATGGAAGAAATCTGCAGAAAATTAAAAGCTGAAACAGTCAAAAACGGTAAAAATAAATCTTACTGACCGTTAGACAATCGATTGTTGGAATGAGATAATCGATTGTCATTAAGATTTGACTGAATCTTGGAACTGACACAAATCGATTGCAGAACCAAACGGTAAAAAGAATTTTGAATTACTGACATGAAATAATCGATTGTCAAAATATGGTAATCGATTGTTATGTTACAGTGAGCACAGAAATTTTCTGATTTTGAGAATAATCGATTATATTTTGAAACAATCGATTGTTTTGGAAAAGCATTGCTGAATGGCTGAGACGGAAATCGATTTTGCAGTTAAAGAATCAATTATTTAACAAAACTGCATAATAAACACAAACCATAAACAATCGATTAGTGATACTTGCTAATCGATTTTCTGCACAGTGAAATAATCGATTATTAGCTGTAACAATCGATTGTTCTATGCCGTTTCTTTATAATTCCCCCTACCTTTAGGGCGATACCTGCAAAATAGAATTAAACGTCTCCGACGCTCAAGTCAGTAATTAAAATATAAATGCAACCTAAAATGTATGCATTTAGATTAACGTTTACCCGCATTCAATACTTCATTTGGACATGATTTATATTTGGCACTTTATTAAACGCTAAATATTTTATCAAGTCTACCTGTGTAGTTCTTGGTATTGCTCGTCTTACCTTTCACATTTCTGTCAAGATGGTCATCTAAATTCATTGAAGTGACCATTGGTTTGGTGTTGCTCTTTTCGAATTGATTTGGCAACTCCTTGCGACATTTAGATAGACAAATGAAAGTTTCCTCTTTCATTTGCTTAAGTTGCAGCTCCAAGAAGAAATTAAGCTTGTCTATCAATGATATCTCAAATGCGATTTACAGATTCCTTGCATGACACTTATTAGTTGCTCCAAAGTAATACAAATATTTTCTACGATATCATTTTCCACAAGATTTGGAATGCAAGATATTTGTGGCATGAGAGTTTAAAGAAAATAACATTGCCAATATAGAGAGTTGTTTTGAAATTCTGTCATCAAGAAGATAGTAAACTTCATGCAATCTATTTCCCCTTAATCAGAAATTTATCAAGACATACCAACAAGACATAGATATACCAATTGTTATAAAACAATGATAAACCCATTTGTTGGATGACATAACAAGTGTACCAAAAGTTATTTTAGTAACAGTGATACAAATTGTTATTTTTAGTAAAGCATATTACAAACGAGTATTGACTGTTAACAGATCAACCATACATCGAATTTTGAAGAACATACCAACCATTATCCAGACCAAAGGATGTGTTCATCAAGAGACGATTTTTAACAGAAGGATTTTTGTCAATTGTTAGAAACATGAGACATCTCAATTATTTTTCAAAGCTGATGATAGCATTCATCAAAAACGTGAGTGAAGACTTTTTGAAGAATATGCTAATAGATAATACATACCACACAATATACTAACAGTTATTTAAACCACAGATAGCAATTATCAAATCATGAATGAAATGATTTTATCAAGCTAACTGTTAATACATATCAACAGCTTTGATCTTTTAAAAGCAGATAACTAACAAGTAAACTAATTGACACCAATTGTCATTTAACAACACGTTTTCAACATATGAATCAACAAAGCTAATTGATATTGATTGTTGACAAGGATATCTCAATTGTTAACGCACATCAACTATTACGACTAAGCTTATCAAAGATTCAACAATAAGGGAACCAAATTAACAACAAATAAGTCAATATTGGTTGCTAGCACATATCAACAATTCGGTTTTTGTCAAAAATGATAACTAACTGAAATTTCCTCTTGATGCAATGAGGTGTCGTGCTTGGTGCATCTACTACAATACTGTAGCCTTTCAAGCACACCTGCAAAAACAGATTAATGATCTTTTGGTACCCATGCCATTTTGGGTCCTTGGGGGTTAGGCATATCATAATGATGCGATTGAGTGATATGTCTATGTCGTGTAAAACATGCAGGAGCAATATGACCAATACGTCTACAATAATGACAAGTCACGTTGGGGTTATGCATCCTTCTAGGTTCATAGTAACTTGACGGACGAAAATGGTTTACTCTATTTTCAGCATTATGACTATTGCACGCTTTATGAACATCATTTCTCCTACTATGAGCAGCATTTCTAGAATAATTATTTCTACGTTGGAAATCATTTCTAGGTGCTCTAAAGGGTTCAAAATTCCTTCTAGTATTTGGCCTATAATATGCATCATTTCTAGGGTAGTTATTTCTAGGTGGTAAGTCATTGCTAGATCTTCTAAAAAGTTCAACATTTAGTCTAGCATGCATATTGGTTCTAGGGTTGCTATTTCTAGGATAAGCATTTTTATTATTAGTCCTAGGTTGAGCCTTAGGTTGTTGGGGTTTAGCTTCAACCTTTTCTTTAGGCTCATTCGTAAATCCTATGCCATGCTTGGTTGACTTCAAATTATCAAGAACATCATTCAAATTTTTGTGCGAAGAGTTAAACTTATCTAATGTGCCTTTAAGCCTTTCTACTTCATTTTTGAGATGCAAGCAATAAGTACACTTTCTAATAGAGCTTTCGGGCTTATCGGCGCTTCTTTTTCCGAAAAACTTGTTTTTCCTCTTTCAACTTCTCATTTTCTAAAACCAGTTTTTCAAAATCTTTTTCTTTTAGAGAGAGTTGTTTTTGAAAATCTTTTTCTTGCAACGACAGAGTTTCTGCAAATCTTTAATAGTCTTGGAAGCATCAACAAACTCACTATGTAATTTTATTATTAGCATTTTGCATTTCTTCAAGCGAGTGAGAGTTGGACGTACTTACCTCTTCTTCTTCGTTTGCCATGAGACATTGGCCAGTTGATTTATCATATGAGCTATCCGCTTTTTGAGGCATGCTTTCATACATTTCCTCCAGCTTATCCCACATCTCTTTGGCGGTTTTGTAGTGGGAAATTTTCTGATAGTCTTCCTGATTCAAGGCGCTATACAACATATTTATTGCATTAGTGTTGTATTTACTTACCTTGGCTTTCCCAACTTTTGTTGTCATTTGATCACCATGCTTGATGATTTGCCATAGATAAAAGTTGTTGGCTGTGATGAAAATTCTCACCCGATCTTTCCAATATGAGTAATTTTTTCCATCAAATATTGGGGGCAACATGTTAAAATCACCTTCACCTATTCCTGCAAAAGAGTCACGAGTAGAAGGCATGGATGGTTCTCTCAAACTGTTAAGTCTTCAGAGAGTTGGGCGCTGATACCAATTGTTAGATAATACGCTTAACGCTAGAGGGGGGGCGGGTGAATAGCGTTATAATAAAATTTAGCGTAAACTTGTGGAATTTGAAATTTGCAGGAAATAAATAAGTGCGTTAAGTAAACAAAAAGGAAAGAACGCACCGATGTATTCTGGTTCACCACAACAAGTGGCTAGTCCAGTCCCCGAGAGACTCTCTCGAGATTTTCCACTAACTTGTCAAGCTTACGGGTGGTCAACAAACCTTTACAACTTAAGGACACAAGCCTTAACACCTTTGCTCGGAGATACAACACTCCAAGACTTCACTGTTAAGCTTACGGGTGCCTAACCAACCTTTACAACTTAAGGACACAAGCCTTAACACTTTTGCTCGGAGATACAACACTCCAAGACTTCACTGTTAAGCTTACGGGTGCCTAACCAACCTTTACAATCTGAGGACACAAGCCTCAACAATCTTGCTCGGAGATACAACACTCCAAGACTTCGACCAAGGAAACACAAGTTCCTTACAACAAGAGAATCACAATTCTCTTCAAGTGTACAAAACACTAAACACTTAAACAATACACTCCTTAATGAGTAGATATGAGTAAAAGAAGTAAGCTCAAGATCACAACAACTATGGACAAGACTTTGGCTCTCAAAAGCTTTATGAAATGAATATAAAGTGATAAACAATAGTATGCAAGCTTATAGCAATAGAATGATCAGTTGTTGTATGTTGTTGTGTTTAAAACACTGAAATGAAGCTGCATTTATAGTTGAAAAACTTGGCATTACCGTTGCCTAATTGCCAATTAAGAGTTGCTGATTTTACTGAGTGACAATCGATTGTCAAGAAGCTACAATCGATTGTTTGCCAATCGTTCCAGAAATCAATCCCAGATTTTACGCTTAACAATCGATTATCCAAGATCAACAATCGATTATCGGCAACGTTCAAAAAAATCATTTCCAGATTTTACGTAAAACAATCGATTATACAGAATCAATAATCCATTATTCAGCAACGTTCAAAAAATCTTTTCCAGATTTTAATTTCAACAATCGATTGTATAAAATCAACAATCGATTACTCAGCAACGTTCAAAAAAATTTTTCCAGATTTTAATTTCAACAAATCGATTGTACAAAATCAACAATCGATTACCTGGCGGTATTTGAAAATATTACGACAACGGTCAGCTTCACAATCGATTGTGCAATGTTAACAATCGATTATTTATCATACTTTGAAAAACATTTTAGACTGCCTCTTGACAATCGATTGTTATATACTCACAATCGATTATTTAATAATATTGAAAAAGTCCGGAAGACACTGCCTCAACACAATCAATTGTCATATGTTCACAATCGATTATTTTGTGACTTTTAAAAATCTGATGGACACTGTCTCTTCACAATCGATTGTCATTAGCTTCACAGTCGATTATTCTGAGTTTTGAAAAACTTTGATGTACACTGCCTCATCACAATCGATTGTCATAAGGTTCACAATCGATTGTCATGCAGGTTTGAAAAACCTGATGCTCACTGCCTTAACACAATCGATTATCATTAGTTCACAATCGATTGTCATGCAGTCTTGGCTTAACATAATCGATTATCATAAGTACATAATCGATTATCTTAGTCCAGATTTTAGAGGCATGTTTTAAAATCATTTTGACTGAAGTAAATATGCATGATTTTGTAAAAGTAATTTTACGAGAGAAGCCATGTCATGAGTCAAGTTGTCGGATCAAGATCACAATTAAGAGCGACTCATTTAAACTATAAAACTTTGTCTTGTGCTTGAATCTCGTTATCCACCAATTGTGCGCTTGTACTTGAACTTCGTCATATATCAATTTGCGCTTGTTTGTCATTCATCAAAACCTACACATAAGAACACACGTTTTAGTATAAAGCCTTGAGAACGTGTTTCCAACATCACTTATGGTAGTTATTAAGTAGTATTGTATGATATTATTTTATGCTATTTTATTTATGGTTCTTATGTTTAGATAATTATTTACGCTATTTCTGCTGGACTTACTAGTGCTCTTTTGTTTTTATTTTTATTTTTGTTTTTCCTTTCCTTCACTGAGCCGAGGGTCGATTGGAAACAACCTATCTGCCCTTTCGGGTAGGGGTAAGGCTCGTCTACATATTGCCCTCCCCAGACCCTACTTTGCGGGATTATACTGGGTAGTTGTTGTTGTTGCTGTTGTTGAAGTACCACATGCTAAGTGCAATTTGTGCACATTTGTATCTTGCTATAACTATAAGCATGATAATATGATAGTGAGGATTTTCAAGGTGCAATATATTCATTGGAGTTAATATGGCTGATTTATTCACCAAAACTCTACCGACGTCAACCTTCAAGAAGCTAATGCACAAGATTGTTATGTGAAGGCTCAAGGATGTGAATTGATGCTCTCATCAGGGGGAGTTAATGCGCGTTGCACTCTTTTTTCCTTATAAGATTTTGTCCCACTAGGTTTTCCTTGCAAGGTTTTTAACAAGGCAACCAAAAGGCGTATTATTAGATATGTGTACTCTTTTTCCTTCTCTAGAATTTTTTCTCCCATTGAGTTTTATTTTAGTTAAGGTTTTAATGAGGCACATTACTTATTGAATAGACATTCAAGGGGGAGTGTTAAGAATAGAATTCTAATTAGAGTGAATATTTATCTTATAGAGAATTTTGCTTTGAGGTTAAGTTATTTTTCCTCCTATAAATAAAGTGGTATTACCCCATTGTAAATTATCTAAAAAATTTAATAAAAATTTTCTCTCTTTATCTTTGTAATATTGCTCTGGTTCTTTTATTGTTTCATAATAATGAAATTTTAAAGTGATAAGGGAAATAAACCTATGAATTATCGGCGCTCTTACCTTTTTCTTGCAATGGAATCGAAGACCGAGAAAAGCATATTAGGGGGCTGCCCCGGGAAATGTGGTCAGGGAGCTTGAGCTACCCGAAATGCCCATGTGGAAGTTGACGGTATTTAAGGTATATTTAGAATGAGATAAAATGTTCCTTATTAAAAATTTAAAATATTTACCATGAAAAGCATTTTATCTTAAAAAATATTGTTTGACTATTTTTTAGTACTTAGTAAGACTTAAAATGTGTAACATATAATAATTTTATCAGATGACAACTAATTTGATTCGATTCATGCACCATATTAAATTAATTTATTTGATACAAATGAATATATTTTCTCCATAATACAAATGGGTGTGAAGCTTAGATTAGCTAAGAAACTAGAAATGCCAAATTGTCATCCTTAGCTTAGAACATTTAATTAGTTGGTAGATAAAATTCTTTTACTAATCGAAAAAATTAGTTATAATCGAGTAATAAATTTTATGGAATGTAAACCACATATAATATACATATTTTTTGATCATAGGATGTAATGCCTTATTTGTTTGTATTCAATGAAGGTCTGAATTTTAATTATTTAGATCACAGATATTAAGTGTATTTGTTTTTAAAGTCTGAATCTTAATTATTCATATCTTAATCATTAAGTATGTTTATTTTTTTTACTTCACAATCACTTAATGGGCCTGAATAGGTCTGTATGATTAAGATTTACAATATAGACTTAATTTTATTAAGATGTTATCAGATATTCATTATTAACTGCCGCCACTGCCTTCCATTATCAACTACCACATGCTGCCACCACCGCCGCCACGCACCCATTATCCCCAATCATAGCCGCCACCATTATCGACCATCACCACCCATTATCTCCACCACTCCGACCACCATATATCATTCTCAACCACAAATTAACATTCATCCACCTCAACTACCACAACTGACCACCCATCACCATCAACAACCACAACCGGTACTATCCATCATTATTATTAGAATATATTATTTGTATCTTTTTATTTTTGGTAGAATATTCTTTCATTATTGTACAGTCCTATAGTTGGTAGGATTTGATTTCTTCTATTATTGTACAATCCTATAGTTGGTAGGATTTGATACCTCTTGTACTCTATATATACTTTTGTGAGCAATACAAGAAAATCAATTCTCCCAAAACTCTCTACATGGTATCATACGCCAGTGGCTTATCGCCAAAGAAACCCTAATTCTTACCTACCCGCGCCGCCGCCGCAGACCTTCTCGGTCCACCGCCTCTCTCCGGCGTCTTGCCGCGACACCGCTGCACTAACCGGCAGCCCTCCCTCTCTCGGCGTCGATCAGCGCCTCCTCTGCCTCGCGCTTCATGGCCGCTACGACATCCAACAATGCATCGGCTCAGATCCCACTTAAATTGAATTTCACTAATTACCTGGCGTGGAAATTCCAATTCCGAACCCTTCTTACTGGTTACGACCTCCTCGGCTTCTTGGACGGATCGAAGCTGTGTCCACCAGCCAGTATCGTCAACAAGGAGGTAACTTCCCCCAATCCAGCATATCCTTCCTGGATTCGCCGGGACAATCTTATCCTCAGTGCCATCATCTCGTCGATCACACCGACGATCATCTCCTTTATTGCCACCGCGGAAACCTCTAAAGAGGCCTGGGACATCCTCGCGCGCACATGCGGAACTGCTTCTCGTGGTCGTATCATGGCTCTCAAACAGCAGCTCCATAATCCGGTAAAAGGTTCTAAATCTGTTACTGATTTTATGCACGGTATTCGCGTAATTGTGGATGAATTATCTCTCCTGAGTGTTACTGTTGATTCTGAGGATCTTTTCATTAAGGTTCTAAATGGCCTTGATGATCCGTATATGGAGCTCTCTCATGCTATCCAAGCCCGTGAATCTCCAATCTCTTTTGCTGAATTACATGACAAGCTGTTAAGCATAGAGGCTCAGATTACTGCCCGTGTGCCGGCCACCTCCGCCGCATCTGATTTGGCTCTGTCGGCTGCCTTCGTCGCCGGACAGCAGTCCGGCCGTAACCGCTTCGGTGGCCGCGGGCGCGGCCGTGGTAGTCGTGGTTTATCCTCCGGCCGCGGTGCTTACTCCAACAATGGCCAATCTCGCGGGTACAATGGGAAGTGCCAGCTCTGCAGTGAATTTGGCCACTCCGCGCGCCGCTGTCCGTCCTATCGTATTTCCGGCGCAAATCAACCCCCTCACGATGAACCACTGCCGCGACCAGCATACGGTGCGTCATCTTATCCGGCTGCTCACACAGCCCATCAGTCTCCATCTGATTGGATCCTGGATTCTGTTGCCACTCATCACATAACCAATGATCTTGCCAACATGTATCTTCACAATCTTTACACTGGGTTTCGATGATGTGGTTATTGGTAACGGTGAAGGTTTAAAAATTACACATACTGGTGAACTTTTCAGTTATTCATCTCTTTTATTGCCTGGAGCTCTCTGTGTTCCACATATTCGTAAAAATTTGATCTCTGTTGCTCAATTATGTCGTCACAATAATGTTAATGTTGTTTTTTCTGATACTGATTTTCAGGTGAAGGATCGTCGCACGTGGGAAACACTCGTCAGCGGCCCACGTAGGAACGACGTCTACTACTGGCCGGCGGCTTCCCATCTCTCGTCCGCCCTCACGGCACAAAAGCTCACTGCGGCATTATGGCATTCTCGGTTTGGTCATCCGTCAGCTAAAATCCTACGTCATTTAGTGTCTTCTAGCAGTATAGCGTCCAGTAGTGTATCTGATTTTGCTTGTGTCTCTTGCAAGCTTCATAAGTGTCATAAGTTACCTTTCTCTGAGTCAAGTTTATCTTCTACTACTGCGCTGAAGCTTATTTTTTCTGATGTATGGACCTCCCCAATTATTTCTAATGAAGGATTTAAATATTATGTCATTTTTGTTGATCATTTTTCTAAGTACGTTTGGTTTTTCCTTTTACGCCGTAAATCTGATGTCATACAAACCTTCCCCACTTTTAAGTCCATTGTCGAAAAATACTTCTCTACTAAAATCATTACTCTGTATACTGATAATGGGGGTGAATTCCTAGCCTTACGCTCTTTTCTTGCCTCCCATGGCATCTCACATCTCACTTCACCTCCTCATACACCTCAACACAATGGCTATGCGGAACGTCGTCACCGTCATATTGTCGATACTGTTCTCACTCTCCTTCATTATGCCTCTGTCCCTCTCATTTACTGGCCTTATGCCTTTGCCACAACAGTCTATCTCATTAGTCATCTTCCCAAGACAAATCTCTCGATGATCTCCTCCTTTGAGTCCCTCTTCCATAGGCGCCCCAACCTTGCCAAACTGCGTGTCTTTGGCTGTCAATGCTTCCCTTGGCTTCGGCCCTACACCTCGCACAAAATGGAACCCCGATCTCGTGCCTGTGTCCTCTTCGGCTACTCATCTACTCAAAGCACATATCTATGCTTTGATCCCTCAACGTCTAAAATCTTCGTCTCGCGTCATGTCACCTTCCATGAAGATATCTTCCCGTTCTCCAAATTGTCTAACCCCGAGTCTCCACCCGTACCCATTCTGCTCACCCTAGAAGTCCTTCTGCAGCGTCCTCCAGTACCTGTCGCCGCTCCCACTAGCGATCCTTCACCGGACGCACCGCCGGCGCCAGCGCCCGAGCCACCAGCGCCTCTTACGGCACCGCCAGCAGCCCCCGCTGCCGCTACACCCACTATGCCGCCACCTTCATCCTCTCAGGGTGGTCATCACATGCAAACTCGCAGCAAAAATAACATATTTACGCCCAACAAGAAGTTTGGTATGTCTGCTGTAACCTCTCCAGCTGTTACAGAACCTCAGAATTTGTCTAGTGCTATGTCTGATGAGCGCGGGCGCGCTGCTATGTCATTGGAGTTTGATGCTCTGCTACGGAATGGCACCTGGGATCTTGTTCCACCTGATTCTTCACAGAATGTTGTGGGCTGCAAGTGGGTTTATCGTATCAAACAAAAGCCTGACGGTACTTTGGATAAGTTCAAAGCCCGACTTGTTGCGAAAGGCTTTCATCAGCGACCAGGTGTAGACTTCCAGGAGACTTTCAGTCCGGTTATTAAGCCGGCAACTATGCGTTTGGTTCTCAGTCTGGCTGTATCCAAGGGCTGGCCTCTTCGTCAAATGAATGTGAACAATGCCTTTCTCCACGGGAGGCTTACAGAGGATGTCTACATGGCACAACCACTGGGTTTTGTTGACAAAGCCTATCCATCTTATGTCTGTAAGTTACAGAAAGCTATTTATGGTCTCAAACAGGCACCCTGGGCATGGTACAGTGAGCTCCGCCAATGCCTTTTGGCCATGGGTTTCGTCAACACTACCTATGACACTTTGCTCTTCGTCTTTCAGCATTCTGGTATTACAGCCTATTTTTTGGTATATGTTGATGATCTCATATTGACTGGTAATGACTCTGCCTTCTTGAACCGTGTGATTGACTCTCTTGGGACTAAATTTTCTCTTAAAGACATGGGTGATCTAAGCTACTTTCTTGGTGTTGAGGTTCTGCGCAGCTCCAAGGGGTGTTTTCTTTCTCATCGTAAGTATGTTGTTGATATTTTGACTCGTCATAATATGCTGGAATCCAACCCTGTTCAGACGCCAACAACGGCGTCGACCCGCCTTCATGTGGCTTACGGCTCGGCTCCTGCCGACGCATCTGCCTATCGACAGGCCCTTAGGGGCCTCCAGTATCACTCCTTCACTCGTCCTGATATCTCCTTTGCTGTAAATAAACTCTCACAGTTCATGCACGCTCCTACTGTCACTCATTGGGGTGCAGTTAAGCGCCTCTTCCGGTATCTGAATGGGACGCGTGACTTTGGAGTCTGGCTGCGTCCTTCATCTGCTATACCTTTGCATTGTTTCTCTGATGCTGATTGGGGTGGAAACTGTGATGACCGCTCCTCAACTGGTGCCTATGTTGTCTTTCTGGGGCCTAATCCTATTTTCTGGAGCTCCAAAAAGCAGCATGCCGTTGCACGATCTTCTATTGAGGCTGAATGTCGTGCCATTGCTTATGCTGCCACTGAAGTCCGTTGGCTTCATTCACTGCTGCGCGAGCTTCATGTCCCTCTTCCGGCTGCTCCTGTCATTTACAGCGACAACATGGCGCCACTTACCTCTGTGCCAACCCTGTGTTTCATTCGCGCATGAAACACATTTCCATTGGTTATCACTTTATTCGTCAATTGGTTCAGAATGGGTCTCTTCGTGTTGCTCACGTATCCTCTGCTGATCAGCTTGCTGATGCTCTCACCAAGCACTTATCTCGTCCTCTGCTTCTTCTGCTGATGGACCAAGATTGGCGTGTCCTCCGGCCCTCCATCTTGAGGGGGCGTATTAGAATATATTGTGTGTATCTTTTTATTTTTGGTAGAATATTCTTTCATTATTGTACAGTCCTATTGTTGGTAGGATTTGATTTCTTCCATTATTGTACAATCCTATAGTTGGTGGGATTTGATACCTCTTGCAATCTATATATACTTTTGTGAGCAATACAAGAAAATCAATTCTCCAAAACTCTCTACAATTATAACCTACCACCACTCACCCACCACTTTCCTTAGTCACAACTACTACCACCACCCGCCATTATTAACTATCACCACCCACCATCCTCAATCATAATCACCACCACTACCAATCACTACTAGCTACTAGCATGAACCACCACCATCAACCAAAACTACCACCAACCACCACCTCTAGTCGGCATTCACCTATTAGCCATCACCACCAACAACTATCATATTTCAAAATTGTATGTTTTATTGATAGAATATTATATCAGTTAGTCTTCATTTGAATTTTATGATTGCTATTCTTCAAATAAAGATAAATTTTATTACATCCAAATGTTAAAAATCAAATAGTCTTAATTATTTTTATTGAGATCTTAATACACATTTTAATGTATATTTAGATATGTATTCAAATACAAATGTCTTAATCTTAATATACGTCTTGATACTTAGATGTGTATTTAATCTTAAAAAAAATAAAACCTGAATATTTTCTACTAACAAAGTATCATTATATTTCTACAATAATGATTAAGCAATAGTGTAAATTAAGAATTGCGATATTTGCACAATTAAAAAACTTGTGTTCGTAAGTGAAAACTTGATTTCCCAGCTTTAATAACAAATATTTTATGTTAAACGTTGGAAATGATTTTTGATCAAGCAAACATACTTTTTTTAACATCATTCGTAGCTAAGATATTTCGGGTTCGCAAGATGTTAACCGACAATTGTGTTTGTGAGGTAGTGTTATCATCGTTACACAACAAACAAATTAAAGTACTGGAGATTCGTGGTTTAATATTAGACAAGATTACATAATATCGTACACTATAAGTTGACCTTGTATGATTTTATTTTTTTTAAACTAAATTCTTTATATTAATCACCAAAAGTATTTAACAAAACAAAGCAAAGCTAACACACCTTACTGATCTTTGCTTACTCCTTCTACTAATCTTCCTAGAAACATAAACTATACATATATTGTTTGTTTCTAGGAGTAACTCTAGCACTAACTACATATGCTATATCTTTTGTAATTTGCTCCTTATTTATGCTCTTCTTCTCAAAGAGTCTTCTGTTTCTTTCAAGGCATGTATGGTACACAACTTCTGCATACATCATTTTGAATATCATTACATAAGTGGATTTTCCTTTTGCTTGCCTTATGATCCATTGAAGAAACTGTTGTCGGTTACCATTTCCCAATTTCTGCCTTCCAAGCCATCTGCATATTTTGTTCCACACTTGAGTTGCATAATCACACTCGCAGAATAGGTGATCTCTTGTTTCCTTTTCTTGTTTACATATCACATACTCAGGTTCTACATTGATCTTCCAGTTAACTAATCTGTCACAAGTCATTAGCATGTCCTAGATCATCAGCCACATGATGAATTGTGCTTTTGGCCTTGCTGCATTTTGAAATACCAATGTCTTCCATTCCATTATTCTGTAAATCTCACAGTAGGTGTAGGTATATTTGTTTGATCATACTCTTCTTCCAATTCTGTGAAAGCTGCACCTCTTTAATTATACTGTATGACTCAATCACTTTCCTCACCATCCAGCATGCTTGTGGAGGAATTGCCATTGTCTTCAGCTGCTGCTTCTTGACATAATAACTATGTATTCATTTGATCCATAGCTTGTCCTGTTTGTGTGCTAAATCCCAGCTTGTCTTTGCAATAGCTTCCTTGTTCCACAACTTCAAATTGGTTATGTTGAGTCCACCACCTGCCTTTGGTAAGCATACTTTATCCCATGCTATCAAAGCCCTTTTTGTAATCTCATTTGCCCCAGACCAAACATATGATCTACATAGTCCCTCTACTACTTTAATCACTTTGGCGGGAAGGATAAATATCTGTGCCCAAAATGCTTGCACCCCAAATAGAACACTCTGGACTAGCTGTATTCTGCCTGCATATGAAAGGGTTTTTGCTGTGCAAGAGGTAATTCTTCTAGTAATTTTCTCAATTAGAGGTTTCCATTGCATTAGGCTCAGCTTCTTTGTATATAAAGGAACTCCTAGATATTTGAATGGGAGTTCTCCACTTGTGAAACCTAGGCACTGCAGAATATGCTGTCTGTTTGTATCCTGAACTCTTCCAAAATATGCTTCACTCTTGCTTAGATTTTCTTGCAATCCAGATGCTTCAGTGAATTGTTTGAACTTCTTTTTGCATAGATTGGCCAGATTTCAAATCACCTCTAGCAAACAATAGAAGATCATCTGCAAAACTTAGGTGAGTTATCCCCAATTTAGCACACTTAGGGTGGAACTTGAACTCTTTCTTCTTTTTCAAACTAGCTAGGTTCCTACTTAGATACTCCATAGCAATATCAAACAGGAAAGATGACATGAAATCACCTTACCTTAGCTCTTTTGCATCATCGAAAGGTCTTGTAGATTCACCATTAACTATAATAAAATAGTTAACTGTATGAACACATTCCATAACCCATCCTTTGAATAATTGTTGAAATCCTAGCTTCTCCATTACTTGTTTCATGAAGCTCCACTCCACAGAGTCATATGCTTTTTGAAGTCCATCTTGATCATAACTCTAGGAGACAGATTCTTCCTGGTATATGCCTTCACTAGCTCATGGGCTAATATTATGTTGTCAGCAATCTTCCTCCCCGGTATAAATCCTGCTTGTGCTTCATTTATTACTGTACCTATCACTTTCTGAATCCTGACAGCCAGAATCTTTGAGATCAGCTTAAAAAAGACATTACAGCATGCAATTGGGCTGAATTCTCTTACAATTTTAGGCTTAGATATCTTGGGCACTAGTGTCATAGCTGTACAATTTATTGCTCTATACTTCCCCCACTTAAAGAACTCCATTACAGCTTCTATGACTTCATATTTGATAATATGCCAAGCTTTCTTGAAGAAGAAAGCATTTGTAGCCATCTACTCCAGGTGCTTTTTCATCACCAATAGAGCATAGGCCATTATATGTTTCTTCACTACTCACATCTCTACATAGTTCTATTCTTTGTTGTTTACTGAGTTTGGCTCCTTTGGTCATAATCTCCTTGTCTATACCAGGTAGCATATTAGTTGCACTTCCCATCAAAGACTTGTAGAAATTCACAATCTCCTTTTGAATGCTCTTTGCATAAGTTAATTTGCTACCATTTAAAGCTTGTAATTCAGTAATTTGTTTTCCTTGACTCTTTTCTGTCATCACAACATGAAAATATTTGGTGTTGAGTCTCCCAATTGTATCCACTTTGCCCTTGCTTTGTGTCTTAGAGCCCCTTCTTCTATCATACTCCATTTCTCAAGATTCATCATCAGTTCCTTCTCTTTCAATAGCATTTCTGTATTGTTGTTTGAATTTATAACTTGCTGAACTTTATCAAGCTCAATTCTCCTCAACTCTATCTTCCTTTTAATGAATTTGAATTGCTCTACATTAAGTTTTTCAATACTCCTTTGAATGCCTTCAGCTTCATCCATACATCTATACATGCTATTTTTTCAATAGACCTTGTACTATTTTAGTCCAGTTACAAGTATGTAAATGTATAATGAAATATAAATAAGATTTTTTTCCCATCACCTTTAATTATAACAATCTAATTTATTCCTACCTACCCTATTGTAGCTCTCTCCTCATTTTTTACCCATATATATTTAATCTAATTAATGTAAAAAATCATATGCAAACAAAATTGGAAAGAAAAATTAGTTCCACATTCAGTTAATACTCATTTGTGCCTTCTGCCATAAAAATGCTTCTCTGTTTTTTTATAAAAAAAATTATATATCTTCAAGATTACATATGCCTACCACAACTACAAAACATAAAAACAGACGCGAGAAACCTAAAATCTCATCTACTTTAATGCTAATCTTGTTAAATTTCTATTATAATTTTGTGAGAATTTTGGAGTGGGTATTGTTTGAACTTATTAGAACAGTCTAAGTAAATTGTATACAAAGTTTGAAGTTATTTGCTGGAGATTTGGACTAGTTTTATACAAAAATTACAAGTGAAATTCGTACAAAAATTTTATCAGCGATGCTTATACACTTTTATACAAAGAGGTACAATATGTATATAGTTGTATAAAAGTGTATAAAGATATATAATCACAGAGTAAAAATATTCTTGATATGTATATAGGTGTATAAGAAGAAGAAGAAGAAGAATAAGAAGAAGAAGAAGAAGAAGCGAGAAATTTACCAAATACCTCTAATAATATATCAACCTTGGATATAATAGTGTATAAGTTGTGTTTATACACTATATATACTATTTATACAATATTATACAAATGACTCATATCAATGGAGTTTTACGTGTTTTTCTTCTTCCTTGGGCATCATTTGGAAAAAATTAATTATCCTATTCTGGGCATAGAAAAAGAATAAAGAAATAAGGTGTGGGCTAACTGGTAAAAATTAATTTTTAAATTATGTACAACCTAGGTTATACTGGGCAAGAGCTTCAAACATGAGCCATTTTCTGATAGATTGTTGGGCCAAGTGACAAGGTATGTAATTCTCCCTTAACATTAAGAGGTTTTGATGTATATTAGGATTTGCTCTAAAAAAATATATTAGTAGGAAGTACTTTTTTCTTTTAATGGACTTTATATAACACGAATTGAAATAAGCTAAAGCCAAATACAAATATAAAAAGGGTAGGAAATCGAAAAAAATAATTGGAAATAAAGATGATATGTGGTAATTTAAGCTAGCATTTGGCCATAGATTCCAAATTTATTTTGAAAAATCTGATTTGGTTGAAGTTTGGTTTGAAGATGAAAATGTGAATACGTTTTCAAATCATATTTGCCAACTTTATTTTGGAAAAACATGTATATAATTTGGGAGAAATTAAAAATAACCAGCTTCACAACTGGTCATTCAAAAATAGCCCAATTTCAAAAGTAATCGAATTTTAGCCACTTTTCATGTAAAGATAAATATGAGCGAAAATACTTTTCAAAGCCCGAAAAATACTCCAGTATATTATGCTGGAGTTCCAGCATAAGTATACTTGAATTCCAGCATATTATACTAGAGTTTCAATATAAGTATGCTGGAATCCAGCATAATATGATGGAGTTCCAGCATAACTACACTAGAACTCCAACATAATATATTGGAGTTCCAGCAAGTATAACGTCCAATATAATATAATGAAGTTTGGAGCAACGATGCTCCAGTCTCCAGTATATTATACTGGAGCCAGCAAAGTATATCGGTCTAGCATAATATGCTGAAGTTCATACACATGTGCACCGAACTCCAGTATATTATGCTGGACCGGTATCTATTGCAGTAAAATAAAAGCTATTTTTTATAAATACTATCTATTTTTGAATGCCTAGTTCGAAAACTGATTATATCGTTATTTTTACATATAATTTTCAAGTTTTGGGAGTTTGCTCCAAAATCATCAATTGGGGTGATTTTGGGGTTTGAGATTTTGCACAATATTGACAAAATTTATGGCCAAACATGAGTTCTGAAAATAAATTACTAATTTATTTTGACAAAATTCATGACTAAACGAGGCTCTATAATCACCCAAATTGATAATTTTGAGCTAAAATTCTAAAACTTAGAAATTATACATATATTTTTCTAAAATAAAATTAAAATATATATTTTAAAAATATATATCTAAATATATTTTTATTTTCAAACTATATTTAACCCAAATCTGTTAAGAATAGAATTCTAATTAGAGTGAATGTCTATCTTGTAGAGAGTTTTACTTTGAGGCTAAGTTATTTTTCCTCCTATAAATAGAGGGATCTTACCCCATTGTATACTACCCCAAAATTCAATAAGAATTTCCTCTCTCTTTCTCTGCAATATTGCTCTTGTTCTTTTATTGTTTTATAACACGTTATCAGCACGAGACTCTACCGTCTCAAGAAGCTCTTTGAGAAGATTAAGCTGAAAAAAAAGAAAGAGGAGGAGGTGGCAACTATTCGAGTTCATGGTTACTTGATTTTGGTGAGTTGAGTTCGAATAATTCTTTTTCATCATATACTAAAGATAAATCTTTCATATTTTGGTTCTTCATCCACTTCTAATTGACTTCGTACTCTTTAGGCTTATTTATTGGGATTTTGTGATTTCGTCCTTATATATTTGGCCACTCCTGCCACTGTTTGTCGGAGATTCCATAGGTGGTGACTTTCGCCTATTATTCTAGTTTTTTTTTCAAGAAACAAAACTTACGAGCAGAGTTTTCAACCCTCTTTACACTATTGACTTGAATTGAGGGATTTAGAGCCCCTTTGAACCTGCTCTATTATGTTGGAATACATTACTCGAGTGAGTAGCTCGTATGAGTTTGGCTCGATTGATCCCGTATCTAAGAGTCCGAAGCTATTATGTTACATCAAGAGCATTTGTAGAAGCCCATTTGTGTTTGATTACACTACTCATTGACTCCTCTTTATGCCTTAAAGATAGTGTGTCTTCCCCTTATAATTTTGCCATAACTATGTTGTTCGGTGTGCAATTTGTGATTGTCAGTGTATGCTATATGACATGGTTATGGTATTGAATGACTACCTGTCTCCCAGAAAACAATGTTCATAAATTACTTTCTTATGTTTCAACAAAACCATGCTTAGCGTAAAGTTTTAGAAATGCTTTAAAGTCTCTGTTTGATAAGCTTGTTGCGCTTGAGATCCTTTATTTAGGAATTTCTTTGCCTAACTACTGAATCCTACATTTGAGGATCCTGTTTAAAGGTCTCTATTTTTCGCTTTGGCTGTCGATAAAAGGAAATATATGTTAACTCTGTTAAAGAATTTTTATATTATTTAGTGTGATGTGTCATGAAAAACTTTAAAATTATGCTTGAACCATATTTGCACAAGTATAACACTTTAGTCACATGCTCTTGGTCCTTGTCCAGACCCACTTTCATGGTAATAAATCATGTTTCACATTTATATGGCTACATGATCTGGTAGCACGTCTTAGATTTGTTTCTGCTCTTATGTGTACTTCTATTCTCTAACCTATTTGTTTGAAAATATGTACTTAATTTGTAAAGAGTTCAAAGTGAAAAATGATGTATGTATTCCTTGATCTGTCACCTTTAAACATGCTCTGTTTTGACTCAGGGGGTTTAGAAGTCTTCATAAATAATTTGAAAGATTCTAGTAGAAAGAAGAAAAATGTTTTTTTTTTGTCTTTAACTGTAATATGATTAAGAAGATTGTGATATTCATAGAAGCTGGCTTAGCTAGAAAATGAGTTCTTGACAGAATTGAATGTTGCAAAAGTTTGTTGTTCAATATAGCCTTTTTCATGTTGCAAAAAAATATTTGTTTATTGATTCATGTACCACACATACGATATTCAAAGAGAAGAAATATTTCTCTCATTTAAGTATGTGTAAGGCAGATGTTACTATAATTTCTGGTAGTAGTAAATTGATTGAAGGCTCCGGAAGAGCAACTATAACTCTGCCTAAAGGAACAATATTTATCATAGAGAATGCAATGTTCTCTTCCAAGTCCAAGAGGAACTTGTTGAGTTTTGAAGATATCCGTCAAAATGGATATCATATTGAGACAATAGATGAGAATAATCTTGAATACCTCATCATTACAAAGAATGTCTCTGGCCAAAAGAGGGTTATTGAGAAGTTCCCATCTTTATCTTGTGGCATGTATTGGACAAAAATTAGTGCAATTGAGGCACATTCCACAGTAAACCAAAAGGTTACTGATTCCAATACTTTTGTACTTTGGCACGATCGATTGGGACATCCTGGATCAATTATGATGAGACGGATTATAGAAAACTCATATGGGCATCCATTAAAGAATTTAAAGATTCTTTTAAATAATGAATTTTCTTGTACTTCTTGTTATCAAAGCAAGTTAATTATTAGACCATCACCAACAAAGGTTGGAGCTGAGTCACCTACGTTTTTGGAACGTATACAAGGGGATATTTGTGGACCTATTCACCCACCTAGTGGGTCCTTTAGATATTTTATGGTCTTAATAGACGCATCCTCTAGATGGTCTCATGTGTGCCTATTGTCATCACGCAACCTTGCGTTTGCAAAATTAATGGCACAAATAATTCGATTACGAGCACAATTTCCTGATAATCCAATTAAGTCTATTAGACTAGATAATGCTGCTGAGTTTTCATCCCAAGCATTTAATGATTATTGCTTATCAATTGGGATAAAAGTGGAACATCCTGTAGCTCATGTTCACACTCAAAATGGTCTTGCAGAATCTTTAATTAAACGTCTGCAGTTGATTGCAAGACCATTACTCATGAAAACGAGGCTGCCCACTTCGGTTTGGGGTCACGCCATTTTGCATGCAGCAATGCTAGTTCGTCTCAGACCGACAAATTATCACAAATATTCCCCGTTGCAATTAGTTTTGGGTCATGAACCTAATATATCCCATTTAAGAATTTTTGAATGCCAGTATATGTGCCTGTAGCACCGCCATACCGCACCAAAAAGGGTCCGCAAAGAAGGTTAGGAATATATGTTGGGTTTGAATCGCCCTCCATTATTCGCTACCTCGAAACATTGACAGGGGATTTGTTCACTGCACGATTTGCAGACTGTCGATTCGATGAGACACTTTTCCCAAAATTAGGGGGGAGAAGTTGGTGAAACCAAACGGAAAATTTGTGGAAAAATCCATCATTATCTCATCTTGATCAACATACCTCTATTTGTGAAAAAGAGGTGCAAAAGATTATCCATTTATAGATAAATAGCAAATAAATGCGGACGCATTTACGAATTCTCTTATATTGCTTGTTCTCATTAATTAAGAGACCAACTAATGTTGGGATTGAATCCCATAAATTCTGAAAATATCAAAGGTGAATATGGGCCCATTCACCTGCCATGTATACCACAGATGCATCTATGAGATGGTTACATGCGCGATTATTATTAACCCGCAACCTGGCCGGTGTTTGCGAGGTAACTTGCTCAATAATGTAGAGCATAATTTCCAGATTTTTTTATTCAAGATAGTTCTTCTTGATAAGTTGGTTTACATCACAGCTGGTTTAGCAAGATAATTTATTGAGTGTCTCCACTTAATAGCTAAACTATTTCTTATGAGAACATAGTTATCTATATCCGTTTGATATATGTTATATACGAAAGTATATTACATTCTCCCTTCACAAGTGGTTCAGGGTCAGGAACCAAATAACTCCATCTTATTATTATTGATGTGCGGTGTATATTTTCATTAACACCATAATGCACAAAGATGGATTCTCAAAGTTGAGGAAACAAGTTAGTTTTTCTAACATGAGGGGGAGGCATGATAAACATTTGAGAAAACGTTATGTAGAATGAATTATCATTTGTATATCTAGATCCTCGAATAGGATAATATGAACTTGAAGTTCATAAAAAAGATAATTCAGTTGCAACATATTGCAAAGCATGCCATACGCATTTGTTGACCCAAATAAAGTAACTATATTCTCATTGCAAATGCTCATATTAAGTCCTAGAAGGACAAAATCTATGGTATGCTTAAAGCGTATAGACAAATCGGTTTCAAATAGAACTTCTTGATAAAGAAGATGAGCAAATGATCAAAGTGATCATAATAAATGAGGCAAGTGATCTAGAAGGTCACGTGACATAACACTTCATAAAATCTCATGAGAGATTCAGGTACCTGAATATATGAATGAAAAGATCTATATGTTATGTCTTTATGAAAATTTATTGGAACTGATATAACATGTTTGTCGACGACATCTATCATAGCGCTAAGTTTAGATGATGATCTTAAGTCTATCGAATATAGACACAAAAGTATTAGCCAAATGGAAGAGATACAATTCAAGTAGAATTGATTCCATATTAAAGACATGTAGTTTTGGACATGTAGTTCAAATACTTGAAAGTATAAAGTAAATTGTATGTGCAATCAGTTTTCAATATCTTATTTGTCTGGCATGACATGAAAAACTTGATATGCATCTAAAGTCTATTATATGGCTTATGTGACTTAACTTATATGTCAATCCATGAAGGATTTAAGTTGCTTGAAGCATATACAATTCTTGATCTTGAAGTACTGTTTCCTTAGTGCAATTTGTGCACAAATATATCTTGCTATAACTATAAGCATGATAATATGATAGCAAGAGTTTTTCACCTCTATGAGAAGATATAGAACTGACGAATCCAACAAGATCATACGAAGACGATACATCTATTAGGGATGATGATTTCAAAGTGAAACAAATTCATTCAAGTTAATATGGCTGATTTATTTATCAAATCTCTACCAAAGAACTTTTGAAGATGTTGCACAAGATTGAAATGCAAAGGCTCAAAGATGTGAATTGATGCTCTCATCAGGGGGAGTTAATGCGCGTTGCACTCTTTTTCCCTTACAAGGTTTTGTCCCACTAGGTTTTCCTTGCAAGGTTTTTAACGAGGCAACTAATAGGCGCATTTCTAAACATGTGTACTCTTTTTCCTTTTCTAGAAATTTTTTTCCCATTGGGTTTTCTTTTAGTTAAGGTTTTAATGAGGAACATTACTTATTGAATAGACATTCAAGGGGGAGTGTTAAAAATAGAATTCTAATTAGAGTGAATGTCTATCTTGTAGAGAGTTTTACTTTGAGGCTAAGTTATTTTTCCTCCTATAAATAAAATGATCTTACCCCATTGTATATTACCCCAAAATTTAATAAGAATTTCCTCTCTCTTTCTCTACAATATTGCTCTTGTTCTTTTATTGTTTTATAACAAAATCAAATTTTTTAAAATAAATTTAAGATCTGTTGCCGTGCGCTAGCTAAGTATTTAGCATCCAAAAAGAGAAAGGTATCAGTTGATGTAGTGGGAAGTGGAAAAGTTGGGCAACTATAGGGCAGGAGAGAGAATGTGATGGTGTGGGATCCACTTGTTGACGTGTCAACCTACGAGTTGGCAGCTCATTTCACGCGCTTTAGTGGTGATATTACCGGTGCATTTTTTTTTTTTTTTTATTATTATTATTATTATTATTATTATTATTATTATTATTATTATTATTATTATTATTATTATTATTATTACTATTATTACTATTATTATTATTATTATTATATTTAGTTTTTTTCGTGATAACTTCTTTTTTCCTTTCCTCTGATTTGATCTTTGGAGGATTTTTACGTACATTCCCTGAAGACTTTTTTTAGTATTACTTATTTTTAATTTTTAAACCCTTGCAAAAAGATTATTTGCGATATTGTTCGTACATCCTCACCCTCCCAATATTTCTTGGTAGGGATGTTTATAAAATTCCGAAAAATCAAACCAAATCGAAAATCAAATCAAACCAACTAAAAAACGAATATTTTTGGTTTGGTTTGGTTTTGATTTTGAATTTTAAAAACCAATCAAATTTAGTTTTGTTTTGGTTTTAATCAGAAAATAACCGAAAAAATTCGAACCAAACCGACTATAGGAGTAGCTATTTCAAATTTATTGTTACACATATATATATATACGTATATTTTTATACAAAGTTTCAAAAATTTAAGGGTAAATGTTAATAGTTTGTACTTTAGTATAGTTCTTTATAATTATATTGTAATTTGATTGGTAATTTTCTTTTGTTAAGTGTAAGAATCCGTTTTGTGTTAAAAATATATTTTTTTAATTGATTCCTTAAATTATTCATCACTATTTGATTCAATTATTATCAATATATTTTGGTAAATAATAGATTTCTCAAAGGACAATTGAGTTGATAGTGTTACGTTGAAAATGTGGTCACCGGAATATATGTTTGGTAGTGTGTGTCCTATATTTAGGAAAAACCCAACAGATAACTGAAAATACAGAAAAACCCGCATAAATTGAATCGAGAAAAAATCGACTTAACTGGTTTGGTTTGGTTCTAATATTAAAAAGATTGACTTACTTGATTTGATTTTCTTATAAAAAAACCGATCCAAACCGAACTATGAACGCCCCTATTTCTTGGTTTATTAGCAAGATTATTATATTAGATCAAATAATATACTAGCAAGTCTTTAGTTGGACTATCTCAACTTATTAATTGATATTTTGATTAAATCGATTTTTTATCACACTTCGTGTTCGCTTGTTGACAAGAAAAAAAACTAATTTATGATCTAATGACGAGTTAGTCCTATACTCCTATTACTTAAACAATGAAACTAATTATGTTAACCAATTCTTTTAGCTCATAAGGTTGTTCTCGTTATAATAAGGCATTCTATTATTTATCGTCAAATATCACTTAAAATAAGAGAAGGAAAAACGGAAAGTAGGTTATTATTATAAGGAAAAATGATATTATATAGCTGTTATAAAAATAATAGCAAAAAAAAAAAAAAAATTTATATATACACACAAACACAGAGCATGTTATATACAAATATTATACAAATTTATACACTTTTTTTGCTATTATATATAAATAATTTCTGGCACGGACTAAAAGTGATAATACCTCTTATCACAAGCATTGACACCTGAAATGATAAACTCGACGGTTAAAATTTTATTGTGAAATAAATATTTTAAAACTAAAGAATTTTTAAATACAGAAAGACTAAAAGTTAAAAGGGTGCCATATAAAGTGGAAGATTGAGTTGGTAAGATTAGTAACCTAACAAATAAGATAAGTAATATGTTACAACATATATTAACTTAAATGATGGTGTAAAAAATTTATTCTCTAGTCGTGTTTATATAAGTTAAATTCTGTTATAAATAGAACTCTATTTAAGGTGAATGTCTATATTTAGAGAGATTCTAGGGTTTACTACTTGGTGGCTAAGTCACCACCTCCCTATAAATATAGGGGTTCTATTCCATTGTAAACCATCCCAAAGTATCAATAAGAATACTCCTCTCTCTACTTTTCTCTCTATTGTTCTTGTTCTTGTATTATTGTTCTTGTTCTTATATTATTTCATAACACGTTATCAGCACGAGACTCTACCGTCTCAAGAATCGTTCTCAAGAAAAACTAAGGTATTTCTCTCTTCCTAATTTGATTCTCGATTATGTCTGACATTATGAAAAGACAGTTCGTTGCCCTTGAAATTTCGGGCAAGAACTATATGACATGGGTGTTGGATGCTGAAATCCACTTAGATGCTATGGGTCTTGGAGACACCATTAAAGATAGAGATAAAGCATCCACCCAAGATTGTGCTAAGGCCTTGATTTTCTTGCGCCATCACCTTGATGAAGGTTTGAAGATTGAATATCTCACCGTCAAGGATCCACTCATCTTGTGGAAAGGCTTAAAGGAGAGATATGACAACCTGAAGTTGGTCACTCTGCCACAAGCACGATATGATTGGGCTCATCTGAGGATCCAAGACTTTAAGTCTGTTTCTGAATATAATTCTGCAATGTTCAGAATTACTTCTAAATTGAAGCTATGTGGAGATAAAATCTCCGATTATGATATGCTTGAGAAAACGTTTACAACATTTCATGCCTCCAATATGGTACTGCAACAACAGTACAGAGAGAAAGGCTTCACAAAGTACTCTGAACTGATTTCTCTTCTACTTGTGGCTGAGCGAAATAATGACCTGCTCATGAGAAATCACGAAAGTCGACCCACTGGGTCTACACCACTGCCTGTAGCAGATAAGGTGTTTTCTCATTATGCCAATCATGAAAAGGGCCATGGATCTAACCATGGTCATGGTCGTAATCGGGGTCATAGCCGTGGACGTAGACAAGGAAGAAATATCCATGATGTCCGTCACCCCCCGAGGAGAAATAACCGCCGAAAGCAGAAACGGGATTATGAGGATCCTAAGGCAAAAAGTTCAGAAACTATATGTTATCGTTGCGGTGGAAAAGGGCACTGGTCAAAAGCTTGCCGTGTACCAAGACATTTGGTTGATCTTTATCAAGCTTCTCTAAAGAATAAAGGCCCTGAAACAAATTTTGTCTCTGACGATAATTTTGACATCACCCACCTGGATGTGGCAGACTTCTTTGAGCAACCCGATGGGAAAATAGACCACCTAATCGGTGATGGATCTGTGATGAAAGAAGATGGAGTTGTTTGATTTTATTTCACTTATTTGTAATAGTTAGTGAATAAACTAATAGTCATTAGTATCAGCTCGTATTAGTTAGTTTATGATATAATGTTAGTATTAGTTCTTTAGAATGTTTCAATATGCTCAGATTTCAATAATATTTTTATTTTCCAGTAGCTGGTAATCGACTAACCTAACAGTTAGTCGATTATCTAATATTTCGCATTAAAACTGCAAAACAATCGATTGTCAAGGTTCAACAATCGATTGTCAATGTTCAACAATCGATTGTCTATGTTTAACAATCGATTGTCTTAAAACAGTGTGATCTGGAATTTTTTTCAAAATAGCAAATAATCGATTGTCTATGTTTAACAATCGATTGTCGTAAGGCAGTGTGATCTGAAGTTTTTCGAAATAGTCAACAATCGATTGTCTATGTTTAACAATCGATTGTCTTAAAACAGTGTGATCTGGAATTTTTCAAAAATAGTCAACAATCGATTGTCTTAAAACAGTGTGATCTGGAATTTTTCAAAAATAGTCAACAATCGATTGTCTATGTTTAACAATCGATTGTCTTAAGACAGTGTGATCTGAATTTTTTTTCAAAATAGCAAATAATCGATTGTGTGTGTTTAACAATCGATTGTCAATGTTCAACAATCGATTGTGTGTGTTTAACAATCGATTGTTTTAAGAAAATGCTTAAACTGAAATTTTCAAACTGCATAGTAATCGATTATGGAAAACATATAATCGACTATCTGATTTAGTTACTCAACTGACCTCAGCAGATTTTGAAAATATTGTTTAAATGTGAAACAAAAAGTTGTTTATTCTCATGTTCGTATATTTTCTTTTGTATGCCAAACCATGGGAAGTAAATTGATTGAAGGCTCCGGAAGAGCAACTGTAACTCTGCCCAAAGGCACGACGTTTATCTTAGAGAATGCAATATTCTCCTCCAAGTCTAAGAAGAACTTGTTGAGTTTTAATGATATCAATCAAAATGTTCTCCTCCAAGTCTTAAAGGAACTTGTTGAGTTTTAAAGATATCATTCAAAATGGATATCAGATTGAGACAATACATGAGTATAATCTTGAATACCTCATTTACTCATGAAAACGAGGCTGCCCACTTCGGCTTGGGGTCACGCCATTTTGCATGCAGCAATGCTAGTTCGTCTCTGACTGACGAATTGACACAAATATTCCCCGTTGCAATTGGTTTTGGGTCATGAACCTAATATATCCCATTTAAGAATCTTTGGATGCGCAATATATGTGCCTATAGCACCGCCATCCCGCGCCAAAATGGGTCCGCAAAGAAGGTTAGGAATATATGTTGAGTTTGAATCGTCCTCCATTATTCGCTACCTCGAAACATTGACAGGGGATTTGTACACTGCACGATTTGCAGACTGTCAATTTGATGAGACACTTTTCCCAAAATTAGGGGGAGAAGTTGGTGAAACCAAACGGGAAATTTTGTGGAAAAATGCATCATTATCTCATCTTGATCCACATACCTCTATTTGTGAAAAAGAGGCGCAAAATATTATCCATTTGCAAAGAATAGCAAATCGAATGCCAGACGCATTTACAGATTTGAAAAGGATAACAAAATCACATATCCCCGCAGTGAATGTGACAACATCTGACTCACGAATACATATTCATTATCGGAAGAATATGAACATGAAGTTGGTATTGAATATACCACCCTCACCCCTAGAAGAAGGTTTGAGATGATACCACACTCACCCCTAGAAGGAGGTTTGAGATGATATATGGTACGAATGATCGTTGGTCACATACCTATTGTACGCTAAAGTATTTTGGAAATATGACTATTAAAGGACAACGATAATGCAAGAAACATATCTTGCATATAATTTTGACCATGACCATAATGGTATAACTTTCTCTTTAAAAGAGATATTCACCACATGGATGTTGATGAATCTGTGGTAGTACAAAATTAATTGAGAGCTCTAGAAGAGCCAATTACTATGTTGGAGAAACACAATTGAGTATTGTGCTGTAGTAAGTCTCAAAGAAACTTATTCAGTTTCCAAAGTACACGCGAAAGCGATTGATTATATTGAGATTATAAATGAAGGAAAGATTTGATATCTCCTATTACTACAACTTGTAGCGGGATAATTTGTATATGAAAAGCTACCCGCTTCATTCTCCAGTTTGTACTACACAAACAAAAGAATGCCACAATAAAGTGGATATCTATTGGTATAAAAACCCATATCATAATAAACCTGAAGTTTATTGATAAAAGCACATGTCATGGTGTAAATTTGAAGTTTACCAATATTGATAACTTATTCAGTTGGCATTCGGGTTAGCCATCTCATTTTAAGTATGATGTGCAATAATAGAGAATTCACATGGGTGAATATTAAAGAACTAGAAAGTTCTTTACGAATTCTCTTGTATCACTTGTTCTCATTAATGAACTGACCAACTAAAGAGTTCGGGTTGAAGCCCATAAATTCTGGAAATATCAAAGGTGAATATGGGCCCATTCACCTGCCATGTATACCACATATGATGCATCTATGATATGGTTACATGCGCAATTGTTATTAACCCGCAGCCTGGCCGGTGCTTGCGAGGTAAATTGCTCAGTAATCTAACTTCGAGCATAATTTCCAGATTTCTACTCAAGATAGTTCATCTTGATAAGTTGGTTTATATCAAAGTTGGTTTAGCAAGATAATTATTGAGTGCCTCCACTTAATAGCTAAACTGTTTCCTATGAGAACAAAGTTATATATATCAGTTTGATATACGTTGTATACGAGAGTATATTCTCCCCTCACAAGTGGTTCAGGGTCAGGAACCAAATAATTTCATCTTATTATTAATGTGCTGTGTATATTAACATGATAATGCACAAAGATGATTTTCCAAAGTTGAGGAAACAAGTTAGCTTTTCTAACATGAGGGGGAGACATGATAAACACTTGAGAAAAGGTTACATGGGATGAATTATCATTTGTATATGTAAACCCCCGAATATCATGAACCTGAAGTTCATAAAATGGATAATTCAATTGCAACATATTGCAAAGCATGCTATACGCATTTGCTGACCCAAAGAAAGTAACTATATTCTCACTACAAATACTCATATTAAGTCCCAGAAGGACAAAGTCTTTGATACGCTTAAAGCGTATAGATAAATACTTGATTCCATATGAAAGACATGTAGATTTGGACATATAGTTCAAATACTTGAAAGTATAAAGTCAAAGGTATGTATAATCAGTTTTCGATATCTTATTTGTTTAGCATGACATGAAAACTTGATATGCATCTAAAGTCTATTATGTGATTTATATCACTTAACTTGAAAGATTTAAGTTGCTTAAAGCATACACAATTCTTGGTCCTGAAGTACCACATCCTAAGTACAATTTGTGTACATATGTATCTTGCTATAACTATAAGCATGATGGCATTGAGAATACATCTATGGAGATATTAAAGAGTTATTCCACGACATTATATGAAGATGTTCATATCTATCAAGAATGATGATTTCAAGGTGCGGAATATTTATTCAAGTCAATATGGTTGATTTATTTATCAAACATCTACCAAAGATTGTTTTGAAGATGGTGCACAAGATTGGAATGCAAATGCTCAAGGATATAAATTGATGTTCTTATCAGGTGGAGTTAATGCGCGTCACACTCTTTTTTCCTTACAAGGTTTTGTCCCAACTGGGTTTTTCTTGCGAGATTTTTAACGAGGCAACCAATAGGCGCATATTCAAACATGTGTACTCTTTTTCCTTCTCTTTAATTTTTCCCATTGGGTTTTGGTTTTAAGGTTTTAACGAGGCACATTATTGAATAGACATTCAAGGGGGAGTGTTATAAATAGAACTCTATTTAAGGTGAATGTCTATATTTAGAGCGATTCTAGGGTTTACTACTTGGTGGCTAAGTCACCACCTCCCTATAAATATAGGGGTTCTATTCCATTGTAAACCATCCCAAAGTATCAATAAGAATACTCCTCTCTCTACTTTTCTCTCTATTGTTCTTGTTCTTGTATTATTGTTCTTGTTCTTATATTATTTCATAACAAATTCCAAGTTTCATGATATATTCTTACCTAAGTAAATTTTAATTCCAAATACATACTTCTTGTCAGGCAATCTTCAAATGCACTCCTCTACTAATGAAGTTCTCCTCTTTTATTCGTGAATAATTTATTGAAAATATAATTCATACCGACAATTAGGCTATATTCAAAATAAGCGGCTAGCTGTGTAAAGAAAGGGCTTAAGGTCGAAAAAATATTAAGTAATACGTTGTACAGAGGTAACCAAATACCGAAGGTAACGTAACGTGTCGTTTAAAATCTCCTAACTCATTATTTTTCACAAAAATTATTTATATTCAGTAACAAAAAAAAATATAAAATTTATATAACTTGTATGTATAATATATATATATATATATATATATATATATATATATATATATATATATATATATATATATATATATATATATATATATATATATATATATATATATATATATATATATATATATATATAATTTGAGAGTGGCTATACAGTGTCATTTCAACATTATTACATAATTGGTAGAATAGTCTAGGAGACACTTATACTTGTTCCGATTTGTCATCTCGGTCCCTACACTCCATAAAGTTTAATCTAGACACTTCAACTTAATCAAAATAAGACTTTTAAACACCTCCGGAATTGTGTGATGCTCACTTGCTTGACGTGGATGACAAATCAACATCCACATCAGATTCTTACCAAAAATAATATTATTTAACAAAATTTTAAATTCATAAACAAAAAATAAAATTAAAAAAAAAGCAAAAAATTAAAATTGAAATTAAAGAAAACCCCTCCTCACTTCTTCATACTCACCCACTCTATCTTTTTAAAACAATAACCACCTGCCATGATTGCTCCACCGTGAGTACCACTATTTCCTTCACTCATATATTAAAGAAAGTTATCTAGCCATGAAAATTACAAGAGCAGAGAATTAAGTCTATTGAATTTTAACTTATTCCTCTACCCCAATTTGGAAGGACTATAAAAAAAAAAAATTAAAAGTTAAAACCATCGAGAAAATGAAGGAGTCATAGAAAAGGGGAAGATGACATGATGGAAGAAGAAATACATACCAAGGAGAAAATTTAATGGAATAAGGGACGAAGAAAGACAAAGAAAAAGGGACTCATTTTTTCCACCTCAGCCATATCAATAAAGCTCGATCAATAGTAAGAAGGATTTAAAAGTCTTGTTTTAATTAAGTTGAGGTGTCTGGGTGAAACTGTATGGAGTATAGGGATCAGGATGACAAACCAAAACAAGTACAAGTATCTCCTAGACTATCCTGTCTTATATGATTCCGCATTAATTAGTTAAAACATTGAAATATTAGTACAATAAAATTATTAAGGGCCGGCTTGAATAGTCCATTATTTTATATTTGAAGCTGAAATACTGAAATTGCTCTTGTGAGCTTTATGTTTACATCTCTGGTAACTCGAACCAAAAATATTAAATTTTCACTTAAAGTGTGTTAACTTTCAATATTTACAACAAAAAATATTACTCATAAAAGATTTCAAGTTCAAACAAAACTTGATCAACATCTAACACTCAAATAGTAATTCAAATAACTCAAGAAATACATCTAAATGCCTACCAAATAACTCACTTGTCAACTAATTCAAACCATTAGCAAAGTATGGTCAAGGTTCTAGAATATAAAATCAAATAAATGTGATAAGTATGAGTGCCGCATGAGGCTCAAGTGTGTCTACAATAAGGATAAGTTAAGAAAAGATGTAGAAAAAAAAAGGTTATCCTAAAGTATGAGAAATTGAGAAGCAAATTAAATAAAAACACAATGACCTTTTTAATGTATGACACATATAGCCACTTTAAATTAGTTGCTATTGTCATTTTAATGGTGCGGCTATTTTGTCAACTCTTATGTTCCCATTATTTTGTCTTAGTTTCAAACAGTAATCTTCCACAAATACCTAACATCATTGACAATTTATTAATTGTAAGATGACTTAGCCTTCTAGCTGTCAACAATTTAGTGCAAATTTTTATGGATATGCAACAAGGCTTAGCCCTTCCATGCAAATACTGTGGATTATGATTATGTTTTAGACTTCAAATTTAGTTTTTTTTTAGATTTCAGCTGTGTTGAGATATTATTTATAGCTATACCTCGGACTTATTATGACATATTGACATTCTTTTCGTTGTTTTATAGTTTATTAGAAATGTTTCGCTTGATGGTAGTAATTCATTGGGTGTGAAATATGACTCGTGATTTTGATTCGTGATAGTGCTATACATAAATCTATTTTTTAGCGTTACCATGTAAGACTTCTCGTTCATGCAATGTTTTAAGAGATAAGGGCACAAGTATTGCATTTTACTAACTATAACAGTGTGAGTTTGTTGTTGCAATTGTAAAACAATTGGTCATTACCTTTGAGATCTAAACCTCAAAAGGTTAAAATGTGAAACAATTATAAAATAACTTAAAAAGAATTCAACAGAAAAATGCAAGAGAAGTAAGTTTGTGTCCAAACATAATTAGTAACACTATATACAATATGTGTGCTCCACTAGAAACCACATGTTACAGCGTAAGAACAGAGATACATGATGTTAGAACTTAAAGAGGGTTATTATATTCGAAACATGGTCAGAATATAATTTTATATGGACAATAAATCCAAAAGAAACCTTAATTTTCTAATTTGCAAATTCAAAGGTTAATGTTTCTGTCACGAACGTAAAATATAGCTCGCTCTTTCATATGTAAAAGGTCAACAGCCATATTAAAAAAATCACCTGACCATAACCAGCTCGACATGACTTAAGCAGGTCATGACCTTATCTACCACTGTAAGTTCAAGTCTAAGCATTTCAATATATGATTCATACCTTTTGCCACTTTCAAATTATCAAGATAGCACATTGATCACACTGCGACATTTCTTTCAGGCATATAAAATTACTACATTAATCATGTAAAAGAATAATTAAAGCAAGAATTCAAACTTTAGCCTTACTGCATTTACACAAGCACTAATGAAGTTCAATTTCTAAGAGACTGAGTTTTAGCCATAGATACCTCAATAAAGCTTTCCTTAGTTCTTACAAAATTTCAGAACTCTTAGCACTTCGATCTATTGTACAAGAATTATAAATTGAACCAAGAATTAGGGACAAGACTAGGATTCTAGCTCGTTTGAGCATATTATCAAGCACTAGGGGTGCATTGGGATCTTAGGTCCCTTTTGTGAGAGATTTCTATCATTTTATATTCCAATTGATTTCGTTTTAGTTCACAACCTCCCAATATTCTATAATCTTATATACATGTAAGAAATCCATCCTTATACCCATAAACTACCTCACTAATGACCATTTATGGCTATGTTTAAAATTTAAGAGTTGAAGTGATGAAGTCTTACCTCTTAGGATGAAGATTTTGGTGCCTCACTTGATTATCTTCAATGTTTAACAAGGATTTGTGGAGCAACTTTTGATGAAAAGAACTTCCCCTCTCTTGGACCCTCTTTCTCATTCTAAAAGTACCACAAAAATAGGCTCATAATGAGCTATTGCACAAGATATAACGACAGAGGGTCAGGTTTTAACAATTAGAAAATAGGAGCCCGACTCAAATCTGCGATTGCAAAAGCTGATATGCGGTCCGCAGAATGGACCGCAAAATATTCCCCAAAACCTGAAGACACTGTTTTGGTATGCGATAGAAATTCGGTGCGCATACCCATTATGCGGTTGCATAATGCACGCAGAACCGCCCCTTACAAAATCCCAAGGAAATTATGCGATGACTATGCGGTCAGCATATCGATCATGCAATCACATAATTGACCGCATCCCTAATACATATTCCTAAATTTGGCACTACAAGCTTTTGAGTTTTGAGTACAAGTTTTTACGGGGCCTTATAATTAATCATATTTATTGCTTGTCATTATTCCCTTATTCATTCATATCAATATCATTAACCATTCCCTTGGTATTTAATAGCCTTGAATGTTGTTTTACGTTATTGACATCTGTTAATCTCAGATCTAGGATTTATTATATTGAACTAGAATTTGCCCATTATCATCTTATTTAATTAGTTTAGCAAAAAGTTCTACCACTTTTTGGTCAAATAATTTGGCGTCGTCTGTGAGGACTTTCTAGTAAAAATTTTAGTTTCTTCTAGATCTAAAAAAATGCACAAAACTTTACAAAATCCTGTGTTTCCTTGTTTGCACAAATCTGACATGGCAGGCAATGGAGAGGAAAAGAGAAAGGCAATAGCCGACCTTATTGCCAATCTTCCCGACACCATAAACGACGTGGACGAATCAGAGGGCGAAGACATAACACCAAACACCTCTCCGAGGTGAAACAGTTCGCTTCCACCTCTCGACATCGTCATGACCTCGCATGGCAAGGGTGCATTTACATCGACGACATAAGAGGCACCACTAGCAGGGAAAAAGTTACTTGAGACATGGTAGATAAATACGCTAACCGACTTCCTCGACAAGCCCGCTCGGAGGTCGAATAGAGAATAAACAAGAGCTGGTGTTGCATCACCAGCTGGCGAACAACATGATCCCCCTTCTCCACAATTGGTATCACTCTCAACGTTAGTGATATAGGTAATACCTCACAATCATACCAAAGACCTTCAAAATGCCTCCGCACTTGAAAATATATGACGACACAATGGGCCCGGAGGATCATGTGACACACTATGTCACTGCTGTAAAAGGCAATGACCTCGTAAAAGAACAAGTATCATCCATATTGCTGAAGAAATTTAGAGAAACCCTAACCGGATGAGCTATGACTTGGTACTCACAGTTACCTGCCCATTCCATAAAATGTTCGAGAAAATGGCAAACAGTTTGTCACCGCCCATGTCGGGTCCAAAAAAGCAGAGACGAGGATGAATGAAATATTCTCCATTAAGAAATTGCCTAGAGAAGGGCTTAGGGACTTCCTTGCCCGGTTCAGCCATGTAAGAATCAACCTTTCAAATGAATCTGAAGGAATGGCGGTAGCCGCTTTCCAGAACTGGCTAAGAAAAATGGGTCACAGACAACCAAAAAGTTGCTGAGCTAACTCATGAAATACCCTTCAACCACTTGAGACGAGATACATAACGCCTATTGTGCCGAGGTAAGAACCAACGAGGATGATCTCAATGGACCTACCCAAAGTCTAAAATCGGTCCAAATAGAGTCTAGGAAAGACTGGAGAAACGATAGCATGATGGATCTAGCAGGATCCTGGCCTAATTGAGAAACTCATTAGCCTTATATTAGAGGCACCCTCATGCCACCTCAACGCCACGATGAAGTTCCATCCAAGCCACGAATGAGAATTCACCGAAATGAGAGAGGTATGCCCCCTTTATTATCAGCTCACAATTTTCACGTTTCCCCTCAGAAATAGTCTAAGCACTAGATAAGCTCGGCCCAAAAGTGAAATGGCCACATAAGATGAGATCCAACCGGAGCACCAGAAAGTCAAATGCCCTCTATGAATTCCACCAGGAATGGGTTCATAAAACCAAGGGCTGCATCGCCCTAAGACAGGAGGTCGTGAACATGCTTCACCTAGGGCACTTGAAAGAGTTGCTGAGCGATCGTGGGAGGGCCAACTGCGCACGAGCGCGAGAACAAAGCCAGAGACCACCCAAACCACCTTCCCCAATTTAGACCATTCAAATGATCATCGGAGGAGGCGACGGTGCATTTATCAACAACGTTAAGTTCACCACCACCCACAAACTTACACTCCATCACCCTGAACGGTATGACAAACTTGAATAAAGTATTATTTTGGATAAGTCAGATACCCACGGTTTGGTATTTCTTTACTATGATGCTCTTGTCATTACTTTACATGTCTTTGATAATGATGTAAAACATATTATGGTCGATGATGGAAATGACACGTGCACTATCCATCCTCGAGTTCTCACCCAAAGCTCGAGGACAAGAAAGTGCCACGTTATATCATGCCGACACTCTTTAACAATGTAGTTGAGCAGACATCTGAGAATCCACACTGCCCGTCCTGGCTGGCGTCATCACTTTAGAGACCATGTTCCACATCATAGGCCAGGATACGACGTACAATGCCATCATAGCCAATCGTGGATACACGTAATGAAAGATTTCCCCTCCAACCTATACCAAGTCATTAAATTTCCCACCCCCTAGGCAGCATTCTGCATCCGAGGAGATCAATGTACGGACCGAGAATGCTATTGCATCGCACAAGACTACACATACACCTCATAATTAAAAGGAAATTCTGAGGAGGCATAGCAATTAACAGAGTTGGGGTCAGATAATGATGAAAGGAAAGATGTCATCAGAGACCCTGAAATCATAGAAGCCACAAGGTCAACCGTAGAGGACCTTGACCCCGTCCAACTATACGACGCCGACCATAGCAAGAAAGGTTTCATCGGCCATAAGCTCCAAGATCCAGGTACATTTTTCCAATTCTAAACAAATAGCGTAGACATGTTTGCTTTTTCCTATGTAGACATGCCGGGTATCGCGAAGGAGAAGCAACTCATAAATTGAATGTCGACTAGTTTCACCCCCCGTTCGCGAAGAGGTCAAAATATTATTAGTGAACAGTTCTATCAAAGATTCGAAGTACCCTAGTGGGTCGCCAATGTTGTCATGGTGTAAAAGGGGAAAGTGCCGGATGTGCGTAGACTTCACATATCTGAATAATGCCTGCCCAAAAGACTCGTTCCTACTGCCCCATATCGACTAACTCATCGACGCTATAGCCGGGCACGAACTGCTGAGCTTATTGGACGCCTAATTGAGCTACAACCAAATCCTCATGGAGTAGAAGGACTAGGAAAAAACCACCTTCATCATCCAGCAGGGGACATACTGCTATATGGTGATGTTGTTCGGGTTGAAAATGTAGGGTCAAACTACCAGAGGCTAGTTACAAAATTGTTCAAACGTTAACTCGGCAAGACCATAGAAATATGTGTAGACGACATGTTGGTCAAGTCAAAAAGGAAGGAAGACCATATCGACTACTTGAGGGAAGCTCTCGACATACTTAGAAAGTATGACATGAAATTAAACCCCGAAAAAATGTGTTTTTGTCGTAACCTCTGGAAAATTCCTCGGCTTCTTGGTATCACAACAAGGAATAGAGGTCAATCCCGACCAAATCAAGAACATAGAAGGAATCCCAGGAAGTCTAACCAACAGAAACAAGTACAAACTCTGACCAGCCGGATAGTCGCCCAGTCAAGATTCATCTCATGATCCTCTGACAGTTGCCACAAATTTTTTGGCGTACTTAAAAAGATAATGGACTCCAATGGAATTCCTTAATTGTCACTCCCCAAGATTAGAAGCACGAACGGCCATCAGCTGAGTGAATCCGACCGAGTAAGCATGTTAGACACTTTCTACCCAACTCACTTATGATCAAGAGAATGCATGTTTTCATTAATTAGGCAATAGGAGATCACGCAAGCACATTACTAAGCTATTTCATTAGTTACATCGCTGTTAAGTTTCAAAATACATACACCTTACGATTTAGTGGAACAAGAGTCCAAAACACAACATAATCCATTGATCTTCCCAATACCCATATATAATTCACATAATATCTACGGAGCCTCTAAGTATATACAAAAGAGAGTGCTACAAAGTGCCGGCAAAAAGGCCCCACATATACCTCAAAACATGATCACTGCTTGCTTGGAATCACCAACATCTATTTAAAGATGTAGCGCCCCCGAAAAAAGGACGTTAGTACTGTCGAATAGTACTAGTATGTAAAGCTAAACACCGATCTTAATAGAATAAACAACGAAACAAGGGGAACCAATCATGATGTACGAAAAGAGCTTCATACAATAGTAAAACATAAAGTAAAGATCACATAAGTTCTCCATTAAATTTCCATCTTATTAGGTTGGTAATCTTACTGCCATGTACCATAATCCACAGTACCACCATGTTCCTACACGAAGTCCGATCTCGACCCGATTGGCTAGGTCATCTCATTTGACACATTAACCATATCCATAATATCATTCAATTATTTCCAGCACAGTTACCACAATATGTGTGGCATGGAGTCTGACCACGACCCAATTGGCAAGGCTATCTCACTCGAGCTATCATCCTTTCAATCAATCATTTCACTTCATATTTCTTTCCCATCTTTCAGTACATTGGTACAAGTGGTCTTATTCACTAAGTCGTTCTTGGCACTTGGCCATAGATTACAATTCATGTTTCCATTTTTACACATTCAATGTTATTATCATATCAATAGCAACAAGGTCTTTCATTCACGACTTGGTTACGCAAGAGAGAAATTTAGGTTCTAGAGCACATAAAAGTTTTTCCACACAATTTGGCATAATAATCTTAATTAGAATTCGACTAGAAGTCTAAGCATTTGTTGCACATATTCCATATCTTTAACACATTACCAGATGATGAGGTAACATGATGAAAGCACAGGTACACATATTGCACATAATTCCTTCCACGCAAGCACATTTGGAATAGCAAGTTATATACGATCGATTTGGGACTAACTCCAGTTTCATGAATATCGGGGGGGGGGGGGGGAGGGGGGAGTTAAATTCTAAGAAGAGGTTTTTTTAGCCATACATATCTAAGTAGAGCTTTTATTAAGTTCTACAATAAATTATGGAACTGTTAGCACCTTCAATCTATTTTAGGAATGTCACAAGTTGATTCAAGAATTAGAAGGATCATCAAGATTCTAGCTCATTTGAGCACATTATCAATTGTGAAAGATTCTATCAACCCATACCCCATCCTTTACCATTTTTAACTCACCTTCTTTTTATATTCTTTCACCACCCATGCATGCAAAACAAACAACCCCCAAGCCCATGAAGCATATTGCCAATTGCCCATTTTAGTAGAAATATAGAAATTAAGAGCTAGGGAATAAATTCTTACCCTTAAGGTGAAGAATTAGGGAACTTTACTTGACAATCTTCAAGGTTTTGTGCAAGAATTGAGGAATAATTAGATGGAGATCACCCTCTCACTCTAGGACTCTTTATCTCACTCTAAGGAATCAGACATATGCTCAAAATGAACCATAATATTTGTTTTAACAACATGCAATCAGGTTTAAAATTTAAATATTTGGGGCCCCGACACGGATCTGCGAACGGCTATGCGATCTGCAGAATGGCCGCGGAGTGCGACCCTCAGGCACTAAAATTTTCTACCTCGCTCTGCGGTTACAATCGGCCCGCATACCTGTCTTGTAGTCGTATAACGCGCCGCAGAACCTCCCTTCGCAAAAGTTAAAAAATGGTTATGCGGCCAAAGTTTAGCCCGCGTAATAGTTATGCGGTCTCATATTTGGCCATGAAAACAGACCTCAAAATTGGCCAAAAAGACCACCTCACTCTGCAGCCAAAATGCAGTCTGCAAAGTGAATATGCATCCGCATAATGGGCCATGGAAATGCACACTTCTGCAAAATATTTTCCTTTATCACTGTATCATATTGATCAATGCAAAAGTCTAATCAAACAAATTTAGCGCTGAGTGGAAAAGATTTGTGGTACTATTATAACACATAAATCTAACTTGGCACCACGGGATTTTGGGTTTTAGGAAGAATTGTATGGGGCCTTACATCTTCTCCCGTTAAGATCATTCATCCTCGAATGAGTATCAAGGTTCACTTAGCAACACCTTATGCAACTCAATTTCCGACCATACACCAGCAGCCCCAAATTTGGCAAACTCCCTAAATTTCCAAAAAACTTGCCAGATTTTCCTTTGTAACTAGGCCTATCCACGTGTCAAAGAGCCCCAAAAACACATCTCAGGAGTATATACACATCTCAACAACATAACAATACTCATAACAATGTCGTCTGTGGCCTCATAAGAATCATATAACCCAAAAGAACACCTTTATATTAATTGAACAAGTGATATAATAACTAATTGGCAACAAGTTCATATAAATAAAGGACTACACAACTATTCTAACAAATGAGGTTATTTCTTTTTCATTGTTTTTCGGCTTGCCAGGTGGCCTCTTCAACCTGTTGATTTCACCATAACACTTTCACGGAGGCAATTTCCTTATTCCTCAACTCTTGGACTTGCCTATCAAGAATGGAAATTGGAACTTCTTTATATGGCAGCTCTTCATTGGATCCAGTAGTCTCAACTGGAATAATAAGCAAAGGATCCTCGATAACTTTCTTTGGTATAAACACATGAAATACCGGGTGTACCAATGACATCTCAGGTGGTATCTCAAGCTTGTACGCTACCTGAATAATCCTCTGAATGGTTCTGTACGACTCGACATACCTCAGACTCATTTTCCCTTTCTTTACAAACCACATAATACCCTTCATGGGAGAAACCTTCAAGAATACCCAATCATCCTCCTTGAACTATAAGTATCTTAGACGAACATCCAAATAGGACTTTTAGCGACTTTGGGGAGTCATTAACTGCCCCTTAATGATCTTATACTTCTCCATGGCCTGATGCACGAGGTCTGGTCCTATCAATTCAGCTTTTCCAACTTCAAACCACCCAATAGAAGATCTACACCTCCTCCCATATAATGCCTCAAATGGTGCCATCTGAATACTAGCATGGAAGATGTTATTATAAGCAAACTCTATGAGTGACAAGTGATCATCCCAACTACCTTTGAAATCAAGAACACAAGCTCGCAACATGTCCTCGAGCATCTGAATAGTCCGCTCTACTTGCCGATCGATCTGTGGATGGAAGGTTGTTCTAAGATTCACATGCGTACCCAAACCTTACTGACATTTTTTCCAAATATTAGCAGTGAACTGATCTCCTCCATCAGAAATGATGGAAACTGGAGTGCCATGAAGCCTGGCTATATCCTTGATATACAATTTAGCATACTATTCCGTTGTATCGGTAGATTTGATTGGAAAGAAGTGTGCTGACTTCGTGAGTAGTACAAATAACCCAAATTGAGTCAAACTTGTGCGGAGTGCATGGCAACCCTAACACAAAGTCCATGTTGATCATATCCCATTTCCACATTGGAATTTCTATGCTTTGTGCTAACCCACCATGACGTTGATGTTCGGCGTTCATTTGCCGATAATTCGGAAACCTTGACGCAAAGTACGCCATATTCCTTTTCATGTCATTCCACTAATATATTTCCTTAAGGTCATAATGCATTTTTGTAGAATCTAGGTGCACGGAATACCTGGAAGTGTGAGCTTCCGCCACGATTCTTTCCTTAATACCATCAATATCTGGAACATACAGCCGCCAACGACCTTTGATATGCCTCCAAGTGAGCCAAACTTCCCATAGATTTATGGCTGAGAGGATCTGCCATAACATTCGCCTTTCCCGGATGATATAAAATACCGATGTCGTAGTCTTTGAGCAACTCAACCCATCTCCTCTGCCTCAAATTCTATTCTTTCTGCTTGAAAATATATTGAAGGCTCTTGTGGTCCGTAAATACATCCACATGGACCCCATACAAGTAATGACGCCAAATTCTTAATGCAAAAACCAGTGCCTCAAGCACTAAGTCATGTGTCAGATAGTTGTTTTATGATTATTCGGTTGTCTGGAAGCATAAGCTATAACCTTGCTATGTTGCATCAGCACACACCCAAGCCCGATCCTTGAAGAACCATAACATACCCACAAACCCATTTGTACCCTCTGGTAGAGTCAATGCCGCCCATCCCATACTCAATCTTGACTTTAATTCCTGGAAGCTCCTTTCATAAACATTGGACTATTGGAACTTAACTACTTTCTGCGAGTCAACGGAGAGGCAAAAGTAGAGAACCCCTCCACAATTTTCCTGTAATACTCGGCTAAGCCTAAGAAACTGCGCATCTTCATTAGAGTTGTGGGTCTACACCAATTCTTCACCATCGCAGTGTTTGACATGACCCAATAATGTAACATATTCAAGCCAAAATTCACATTTCGAGAACTTCGCATACAATTGGTGCTGACAAAGAGTCTACAAATCTGACCTGAGATGATCAGCATGGTCCTCTCAGCTTGGTGAATAGACAAGAATATCATCAATGAAAACGATCACAAAGGATTCAAGAAAAGGCTTGAAAACTCGATTAATAAGAACCATGAAAGCTGTTGAGGCATTTGTTATCCCAAAAGACATTACCAGAAACTTACAATGCTCATATCGGGCCGTAAAGGTTATTTTCGGAATCTTAGAGAAGTACTTAGAACCTTGTAATTGATCAAACAAATCATCTATCCTTGATAGTGGGTAGTTATTTTTGATAGTGACTTTGTTGAGCTGCCGATAATTAATACACATCCGTAGTGATCCGTTTTTCTTTCTAACAAAGAGAACCGATGCGTTCCAAAATGACACACTTGGTCGGATGAAACCCTTTTCTAGCAAATCCTTTAATTTTTCCTTTAACTCTTTTAATTCTACTGGTGCCATTCTGTAAGGTGGAATAGATATAGGCTGCGTGACTGGCATCATATAAATCCCAAAATCAATCTCCTTGTCTGGTAGAATCCCACGGAACTTATCTGGAAAGACATCCGAAAATTCATTCACAATTGGTATAAACTAATGTGTGGGTTCCTCGACATCGGTATCCGTGCTCCGAACCAAATGGTAGATACACCCCTTGTCAATCATCTTTGCGGCTTTCAAGTAGGAAATAAACCCACCTTTTGGCACCATATTATCCCCCTTCCATTCGACAACTGGTTCATTTGGAAATTCAAGACTTATAGTTGTAGTTCGGCAATTGAGCTTGGTGAAACATGATAAAGCCAATCCATCCCCATAATTACATCAAAGTCTACCATCCCTAATTCAATGAGATCGGCCATGGTATTTTTACCATGTACCATAACAACACAATCTCTATAGTCCAACGCAACCATAATAGACCCATCAACTAGAGTATATACAATGAACGACTCATGAAGTTGTTCCGGTTCTATTACGAATTCCATAGAAACATAAGGAGTAACATAGGACAAAGTGGAATCGAGATCAATAAGGCATAAACATCATGATATTGGACAGTAAATATACATGTGACAACATCTAGAAAAGCCTCTGCACTCTAGCGACCACTCATAGCATTGAAACGGTTGGATCCTCGGGAACCCTGAGCACCACCCCTAGCTGCACCACGCCCTGTGGTGCTGGAGAGCCTCAAGCTAGAGGGGGTGCCGAACACGTAGAAGCTATAGAACTGGATGGCTGTGTTGTGCCCCTGCCAACACCCTGGCGAGATACTAGACACTCCCTCTGAATATGTCCTATTAATCGCACCCATAACATAGTGGAAGGTCCATCTAGCATATACCTAAATGCATCCTCCCACACTTGGGGCATGAGGGCCTCCACTGCTGCTGGAATCTCCCTCCTGATCAACCCTGCTGGTGGGGTCCCCTACTGCCTTGATTGGTCCTGAGTCGACTCTCCTACTATTGATTGTGCCCTGGTGGTGTTTCAATGCCTGAAGACTGAGCACATGACTGAAACAGCTCTGATGATCCTCCCCTAAAGACCGATCTTCCACTTCCAAATGAATCTTTGGGATGGACCAGGGATCGGCCTTGCTGCTACCCTCTCTCTCCACCATGTTCTTCAACTTACAGGTCTCTTTAGCTTGAGAAAATGCTACCATCTTTCCACAGTTCATATCAAAATTTAAAGCAGTTGTGGCAGCCTCATTGATAACCAAAGGGCTAAGCCCCGCACAAACTGGCATACTCTGGCCTCCATAGTGGGCATCATGTGAATGACATATTTTGACAGGTGCGCGAACTCTTTGTGATACTCCCACACACTCATACTACCCTGTTTAAGGTTCTCAAACTCTGCGGCATGGGATGCCTTAGTTTCGACAGTCAAGAAATAGTCTGTGAAAGCATCCGCAAACTCACTCCACCTCGTCGGAGGACTCCCCTCATCACAAGAATCCTGCCACATATCAAACCATAAACATGCCACCCCTTTCATACGATAGGCAGCCAACTCTACTCCCTCCGTATCAGTAGCGTGCATAACTCGGAGAGTCTTATGCATTTCTTCAACAAGGCCTTTACTATACCTCAAAACAAGATAAGAAGGTGAACAAAAGATTAAAAAAAAGTACAGGATCTCGAAATGATGAGGGGCTAACCAAATTAGCTGGAAAGAGCGTACACCACTAGTTGCGATCGGCATTGCCTGTTATGAAACCACTTACGTCGATTTAAGTAAGTAGCGCCCCTGGCAAAAGGGATGTTAGTATTGTCGAATAGTACTAGTATGTAAATCTAAACACCAATCTTAATATAATGAACAATGAAACAAGGGAAAGCAGTCATGATGTATCACAAGAGCTTCAAACAATACTAAAATCAAGTAAGAATCACATAAGTTCTCGGTTCAATTTCCATATTATTAGGTTGGTAATATTAGTGCCATGTGCCGCAATCCATAATACTACTGTGTTCCTACACGGAGTCTGATCTCGACCGATCGGCTAAGTCATCTCATTTGAGACATCAACTATATCCACAATATCAATCAATCATTTCCAGCACAGTTACCACCATATGTGCAGTATGGCATATTATCACGGCATGATCGACTAGTCCATACCACTCGAGACATTATCTTTTTAATCAATCATTTCACTTCATATTTGTTTCCCATCTTTCAATACATTGGCATATGTGGCCTCATTCACTAAGTTGTTCTAGGAACTTGGCCGTATTTTGCGATTCATGTTTCCCTTTTTACACATTCAATGTTATTATCATATCAATAGTAACAAGGTCTTTAATTCATGACTTAGTTGCGCACGGGAGCAATTAGGTTCTAGAGCACATAGAGGCTTTTTCACATAATTTGACACAATAGTATTTATTAGAATTCGACTAGAAGTCTAAGATTTTTTTGCACATATTTCATATCCTTAACACATTACCAAATGATGAGATAACATGATGAAAGCACAGGAACACATATTGCACATATTTCCTTCCACGCAAGCACATTTGAAATAGCAAGTTCTATACAATCGATTTGTGACTAACACTGATTTCATGAATACCAGGGGGAGTTCAATTCTAAAAAGAGGGGTTTTTAGCCATACATATCTCAATAGAGCTTTCCTTAAGTTCAACAATAAATTACGAAACTCTTAGCACTTTCAATCTATTTTAGAAATGTCACAAGTTGGTTCAAAGTTAGAAGGATGATCAAGATTCTATCTCATTTGAGCACATTATCAAGCATTAGGTGTGCATTATGTTTTAAGACCTTTTTGTGAAAGATTCTATCAACCCACACCACATTCTTTACCATTTTTAACTCATATTCTTCCTACATTCTTTCACCACCCATGCATGCAAAATAAACAACCCTCAAGCCCATGAAACATCTTGCCTATTGCCCATTTTAGTAGAAATTTTGAAATTAATAGAGCTAGGGCATAAATTCTTACCTTTAAGGTGAAGACTTAGGGAACTTTACTTGACAATCTTCAAGGTTTTGTGCAAGAATTGAGGAATAATTAGATGGAGATCACTCTATCACTCTAGGACTCTTTCTCTCACTCTAAGGCATCAGAAATATGCTCAAAATGAACCATAACATATGTTTAACAACATGGGATCATGTTTAAAATTTAGAAATTTGGAGCTCCGACATGGATCTACAGTCGCATATGCGACCGCGTAACAGCTATGCGCTCCGCGAAATGGACATGGAGTGTGGCCCTCAGGGACTAAAATTGTCTACATCGATCTATGGCTACATGAGGTCCGCATACATGTTTTATAGTCACATAATGCACTGCAGAGCCTCCCTTCGCAAAAGTTATAGAATGGTTATGCGGCCAAAGTGCAGCCCGCGTAATGGTTATGCGATTGCATAATTTACCGCAAAACAAACTTCAAAATTGGCCAAAAAGACTGCCTCACTCTACGGCCAAAATACAGCATGCAGAATGATTATGCGACCGTATAATGGTCTGCAAAAATGCACACTTCTATAAAACATTTTTCTTTAACTTTGTAGCATACTGATCAATCCAAAAAGTCCGAACTAACAAATTTACCGCTGAGTGGAAAATATTTATGGTATTATTATAACAAATAAATCTTACTTCGCACCATAAAATTTCGGGTTCTAGGAAGGATTTTACGGGGACTTACAGAGTGCATCAACAACTTAAAAGAACTAAAGGCATACCTGTCTTCGCTACCATTGCTTGCTAAGGAAGAACATGGAGAGTGCCTCCTCGTCTACTTGGCCTTGTCCGATGTCGTAGTAAGTGCAGTCCTGGTACGAGAAAATAAAGGTACCCAGTCTCCAGTATATTACATTAGTAAAATTTTTATTGACCCTGAAACGAGGTATCCCCACCTCGAGAAGCTTGTCCTGGACTTAGTCGTAGCCTTACAAAAGCTTAGACCCTATTTCCAGTGCCACCCCATCTCGGCGGTCACGATATTCCCTCTAAGGAATATCCTGCACAAACCTAAACTATTAGGCAGATTGGCCAATTGGGCCATAGAGCTAAGTGATCACGATATAACCTATCAGCGGGAAACGTTTGATAAAATTGCAAGTACTTACCGACTTCGTCGCTGAGTTCATATTCGACTTCAGTACAAAGATAATTTCCAAAGTCAAAAGGAAAACTACCAGTACATCCTCCAAAAATACACGACCAATGGATTCCTTGCATTGATGGTGCTTCTAATCATCAAGATCTGGACTAGGACTCGTGCTCGAGGTCCCAATAGGAAAAGAAGTTCACTAGTCCATAGGATGCCCTAATATGACTAACAATGAGGCTGAGTATGAGGCCGTGATTCCAGGGTTAAAGTTGGCACTCAAGTATGGAGCACAGAGAGTAGTCATGCGATGTGACTTGCAACTCATATTCAACCAAGTTATAGGGACTTTCCAAATTAAAGAGCAACAGCTACAGAAATATACAAACTATTGTCCCGGCCATCAAGGTTGGAATGGGACAAGGGGGATGTAAGAAAAATAATTACGTCCGAACTCCAGTTTCGAGTTGCCTACATATCTTGGGTTTCACGAGAATCGGGCCATATGTAGTTCAAGACTTATGGTATCATGGAGTAAGACTCATTGTCGATCCAGATCCTAAAATATTACCCCACTTTCGAATAATAGAGACGCAGTGTACCATGATTGAAAGAAAATTTTTGATATAAGAATTTGATTAAGAATTTTGAGAGTCATGCCGAGCGGAGTTCGAAGTAGATCCTTGAACTGTGTTGGAGAGTTTGGTATTCCTCCTCAACAAAGTGCCCAGTTCACTGCTAAGATAATGTTCCACGTTACGCTATATTTCTTGCAAAGCTTAACGATGCTAAAAAAATCTGTTGTAAATAAGATGCAATATACCATAAAAGTAATCTTATAAAAATAATATTTAGGCTTCAATTCATAAGAAATGTGAATTTATTGTGCAAGCATATACAAAGTATAATTTTATGGTGACATATTTCATGGTCGGCAATGGCACATGAAAATTTAATAAATACATTTGGCAATGATTTATGAAATATATGTTTCAGCAATGCTTATGCAAGCGAGACCACTCGGGTTTTGAGGAAGGAATAACCTCAATATCCTAATTGAGGGCGGATGGACCCTATGTATCCTATTTGAGGGCGGATAGATCTGATATATCCTATTTGAGGGTGGATAGACCCGATATATCATATTTGAGGGCGGATAGACCCGATATATCTTATTTGAGAGTGGAAGGATCTGATATATCCTATTTGAGGGGGGATAAACCCGACATGTCCTATTTGAAGGTGGACAAGTCTCGCATATGGTGCTTGATTTTCAATTACAAAGATTGATGCCGTGCGAGGAGCTATGGTGCCCATTGTAGTGGTGAAATCTTGGTGGAATAAAATATTCAAGGAGCGGTGCCAATAATTTGGGAATTTACATGCTAATATTTATTATTAGTAAATTCTTGCACTCAAAGAAAACTATGAGTTTCAAAATATAATTTGCGATAATTCGGCTTGATCGCCATGTTGCACTATATTTCCTGCAAGGAAAATTCGTCAGTGCTGTAAAGTATTCTTATGAAAATGACACCTTTTGGGCATTTAGTTATGCAATGCACCCGAGTCGGCCAAAATAATTTGATAAAAATATAGCTTTATGCTAATAATAATTTTCAACAATAACATGCAGTTTATAAATGTGCTTTGCAATAATTTATGATAATGATGCATTTTAGTAATGATATTAAAAACATGACCATCTTGGTCGAAATAAATTAATGGATAACATGTGAATATATGCTAAAGTGTCATGTTGTTCAGGTGGACAACCTTAATATCCTATTATCAGGTGGACAGCCTTGTGCCCAATTAATCTGGCGGACAACCTAATGTTTTTTAATCACGTGGACTACCTCATATCCTATTATCAAGCACACTACCTTATGCCCTATTAATCAGGCGGACTACCTTATGTCCTATTATTAGGCGGACGACCTCATGTCCTATTAATCAAGCAGAGACCTCATGTCTAGTTAATCATGCGGAGTACCTCATGTCCAGTTAATCAGGTGGACTACCTCATGTCCTATTATCAGGCGGACGACCTCATGTCTTATTAATTAGGTGGACTACCTCGTGTCCTATTATCAGACGGACTACCTTATGTCCTATTAATCAGGCGGACAATCTCATGTCCTATTATTAGGCGGACAACCTCGTGTCCTATTTATCAGGTGGACGACCTTTTTGTTCTATTATTAGGTGGACAAACCTAGATGCATAGATCATGATTTGCAATTTCAAATATTGCTAGGGTGCAGAAGCTTGGTGCGATGCTTGATTTGTAGTTTTGGAATTCGTAATGAGGTGTAAAGATCTTGGTATAATTTCTTCGAAGTAACACACATTGATGGTGCAATGCAGAGAGCTTGGTGCGACGCTTTTGCAATAGTGAATGGTACGGCCTAGAGCACTTGATGCAATTCCTTTGTAGTATAGAAATTCCCGATGCAATGCTAACGGTAGTTGGAGATTTAAAATGACGTTTTGTTATTAATAAATTCCTGCACCAAAAGAAAAGTTATAAGTTTCAAAGTTTGATTTGCGTTTGCTTGGCTTCATCCTTTGCTTTGCCTGAACTTCACGACTTTTGACTTGATGCTGAGCTATTCGATAGCATATAATGTTCGAGAATAACTAAAATATGCCCCTGCATTACTCAAAGCAAATTTGTTAGTACAAAATAAAGCGGTTGCCTTGCATTGAACTTCAAAGTTTGGCTTTAAATCTGCAACTTGTTGCCATGACATTCTAGAATTGGCTGTTTTTCTTATAATAAATATATAGCTCAAGATTTCATTTTCTGCTTTGTCGAATGACGAAGATCCTTCTGCAAAATCTGCCCCAACTTTGCTTTTTAGGATATGTAGGATTTTTACTATTATGAGACCGAACCCATAGGACTGCCTACGTATCCCCTCTTAAATGGGAATTAGGTCAACACGTAGTTCATTTACAAAAGTAAGGCATGGTTACAAAATATAGCAACTCATAGAGTGATAAAAACAAAAATATAATGCCAACAACACATAGAAAAGTAGTCTTTCCCTTCGTTCAGACGACGTTTCTTCTTCGGATGCCCAACCACGCTTGGTGTATTGTTGGTGCTACTGCTAGTTGCATTTGAGATGTTTGTTCCAACTAGTAGGTGCACTTGCAATTTCTTTGCATCAATCATATTTTGAATCTTATTCTTTAATGTTAGGCATTCTTTTGTATCATGACCTTGAGCGTTTGAATAGGCACAATACTTGGAAGGATCAAATAATGGATATCAAGGGTCAAATATCCTTCCTTTGCTTGGTTGAATAATTCCCGAGACATTCAATCGAGCGAATATGCTAGAGATTGATTCAGTCAAAAGCGTAAAGTTGCGGGGCTTCGTTTTCTTTAATTGGCTAGAAGTGACTTGTGCTTGACGATATTGACTTTGAATGTTTTGTTGGGGAGGAGGCTGGAATGCATGTTACAGGTATTAGAGATGGCATGATTTCGCAAAAGCTGGTGATCATGATGCCATTGCGGTGGATGCATAGTCATGGAAACTGAGGCATTTTCTTTCTCTTTACCTTTATAAGTTTCAGGCATCTCTAGTTGTAAAGCATGATTGATAGCACGCATGTTAACATTTCCTTCTTTGATTTTGCTTTCTAGGAATTCCCCGACTCTAATCAAGGCTGAGAAATTACGTACGTTCGCAGTAGCCAGCTTTTCATAATATATGCCATTTTGAAACGTCAATGAAGATTGAGATCAACTCTTTCTCGGATAGCTGAGGGTGCACCTTCAGAGCTTCAACTCTCCACCGGATTGCATAATTCTGAAATGATTCATGTGGTATTTTCTTTATTTTTTATAGGCTATACATGTCTAGATCGACCCCCAGGTTGAACTCATATTGCCTTAAAAAATCGTGTGCCATATCATCCCACATGCGCCATTTGCTAAAATCTTATTTTGTGTACCAAACAAGTGCAAGTTATGATAATATTTGGATAAATAACTTCATTCAAATGGCCTCATTGTGCTTGATACCAAGTAATATGCTACAATAGTCCTTTAAATGAGCAACGGGATTGCCCTTCCTGTTGAAAGTATTAAACTTCGCCACCAGATAACCCGGTGGGAGTTCTACATCAGGATGCAAGAATAAGTCTTCATGTCTTATACTTTGATAATTTCTTGATTACAATTCTTCTCCAATGGATTTCTTCAAATCACAGAGTTCTTTTTCCATATTTTCACAGCAAATCTGCTGGGTTAATTTTCCAAGTCTCTTATACAGGCATATTGCTAGTCGTTTATGCTTGTCCTCCTCAAATGGAGTTGTGGTTATAGAAAGTTGTGTATTAGGGATCATCATGACTTGATTAGGATTGCAGGTTATTGGCATTTGTTGAGAGATCGTATAAGTAGGAGTTGGGCAAGGAGATATGATTAAGCAAATATTTTGGGTGGAGCTGGAGGTTGTATTTGGAAGAAGGCTGAAAGTGCTTCCCAAATTGACCAACACTTTCCTTTGCACCACATTTGCCTTAGTAACATCAGTCAGTGCTTGCAATAGTCCCATACCAGTACTGAATTCTTCAAAATGGTCTGTCATTATAGTCCTTCCTTTATGCAGATTCGCAACCAAAATAATGTTCAATGCTATGACATATTAAAAGAAAAAATAAAACTTTATAAACAAAAATAAAGTATTATCTTATTCAAGTTAAATGCATAAAAATAATAGTGTATGATTATATTGATTAATTTATACTATGGTTAAGTAGAATCCTTAAACTAGTAACGATGGCCTATGTTGCAAAATGGATAGACAAGAGTAAATTGTTATCTACAGAGCTCTAACGCTCGAGACTTGTTGATATGGAAGCAATTGATTTGAAATTTTATGAAAGGATGACTCATGTCGAACATCAAAGCTTTAGCTCTAGCATAGTCCATTTACTTGCATGACTTGAAATTTTCCAAAAATTGCTCCAATCTTTAGGAAGGTTCTGATGAATACTCCATATCATGATGTCCTTTTTGAGCAGACTCAACCTGCGTGCCATGAATCTGGCCCGATTTCTTTATGAAGGAAAATGAAAATTTTGCTACGTAGAGCCTTATATAGACTGCCTATGTATCCTACTACGGGAATCAGGTCAAACGTAGTTCCAAGATACATAAAGGATAATTTTACTAAAAATATGACCGAACCCAATTTGGGTTGCCTACGTATCCCACCAAGGGAATCAGGTCCGCCGTAGTTCAGTTACATACAAATATAGATCGAAAGCTTTAAAATAAAAGGGTCGAACCCGATATCATATTTTATACGACAAGAACCAAGCCGGTTATAGTTCGTTACAAAAGATGTATATAAAAGATGATCAATAAGCATACAAAATAACATAATTTCAAATGACATTTCTACTTCAAAAACTAAATCTTAGTTCATGATTCCCAACTATTCTTCTTCTAAGAGGCACTTCCACATGCTTAATTCTTTTGCATTGCTTGGTTATAGGGAAGGGCCGAATTAACACATTGCGGATAAGCTACTTGGGTGAAATTCTGTATAGGTATGACATTTGGAGATTGGTACCACATAGATTGATGGGGAGGCACCGGTCTCTGAACGACCCTACCATTATCCAACAACTTCTGGATTTCCTCTTTCAAACAATGACATTCATCTTTTGTATGCCCTAGCATGCCCAAGTGAATTGCGCAACACTTGGTTGGATTGAAATGATGGGGAGGGGTTGTGGCAGGTTTTGGTTGCAGGATACCAAATGATCTCAAACTTTCAAAAATGATAGATAGTGGTTCACTCAAAAGGGTAAAGTTTTGAGACTTCCTTATTTTGGCTGTGAATGTAGATGATTTAATGCTTCATCAATCACTCATTTCCCTTTATTCTTGAGGTTTATCTCACCCGTCTTGTGAAACTTCAAATTTGATTCTACCGCCTTTCCTTGAGGTTCGTTTTTATTTAAAGCTCTAAGGAGACTCTATGGATTTTCTCTCCAACAAGCTGCACCTACTAGTAGTATTGGTGAATGACATATATTGATTGACAAAGTCCTTTACCAAGTCATTCCAACTGAACTATTTCCAAGTGCCTTGCTTTGTGTACCACATTAATGCTGGCCTTGTAAGTGTCCTAACAAAGAGCCTCAGCTTAAATTCATTTCCTTTTCCTATGCATGCTAGCCAATCATGATATACCTTCAAATGGCTTTGAGGACAACCTATCCAGTTGTACATTGGAACGTCAACGAGATTAGCAATATCCCCATTTTCAATTTCTGCCATAACTAAATCTGACTTGGGTTGCAAGACATGATTTTTTCCCAAAGGAACATGGTTACTCTCTACATTGAGATGTTTTCACCACTTTCTCTATCCTTAATTATCTTGGCCAAAATTCCTTTTCTAGCAAGAAAGAATGCATATTTGGAAAAGACTGGGCATTACACTCACAAATGGGAGGTGGAGCTGTGCGAATTAGAGAGTAGCCTTTTTCACTGGACGAGTTCTTAAGATCGGATATCATTTCCTTAATTCCACCAATCTCTTGCTCCATTTGTGCCACCTTTACTTCAAGCTTAACAGTCTCATCCTGGTATGATTCTGCTTTATCACTAGCAACTTCATTTTCAACTAAGTCAATTACTACGATTTGGTCAGTCATATCGTCCTTGAAGTTTTCCATGCTTTGATGTTCAACTTAAGTCAACCTTTAAAGGAAAGACAAAATATAAATGGTAAGCACTAAAGTTGAGAGTAGAACTCTTGAGAATGCATTCCTGAGAAATCGATAGATCGAGTCTTATAATAGGACTATGTAAAAAGAAGCCAAAAATGGGTAATTTTTATCTTGAAAATAATTTATTGGTATTTGTATATAGGCAAGCTCGACATTTGGATAATTAATAAAGATGGTAGTCACTTGGACATGAAATGGTTAAAAAGTATTTAATTAGCATTGGCAACTCATAAAGTTATCGAGGCCTGAGAATACGGTGTCAACCATTTCGAGAGTTATGGGATGGTACCTTGACTCATGCACCAAAATTTAGAATTAACGGGTGCGCGAAGATTAATCTCGACGATCCGAAATAATACGATATAGACACTTGAATTGAATAGGTAAAAATATTGAAAATAATTTGACAATGCAAATTGGCCAATTGTGACCTTCTATTGCTCGGTAGATTGCGCAAGTTTGGATATCTACTAATTTGGAAAATGTGTATTGGCACGAAGGTTGAAGTTCTAAGAGATATGAAATTATGAGACAAATATTGGAGATACAAGATTTCGTCGGAATTGAAAATATTAAGAAAGAATGTTAGGCACGAGTGGCAATATTTGAAAAATATGTAACTATAATTTAAAGAAAAGAATGTGAATAATCTTAACTCACGAAATTAGATGGAAAAAAATATATTACCTAATTATGAAAGGTTATGCCAATTTAAATGAAATCTTACTATAAACTGTGTTGGTTAAAGAGAATTCTTGAGGTTAGTTGAATGCACGAATATCGAGGGATATCATGATGAATCGAGCTTGTTAGAGGGTTTGCGGGCAAAAGGCCCTACTTCAAAATGAAAGGATATCCTAATTGGACTCTAAGAATTAGAATGGACCTAAGAAATATTTGGGTCTAAGAAAATACTTAAGCGGTGCTCTAGAGTCATTAAAGAGTGCTAAGTGCGGAACGATTGGTGATTATTATTATTATTAATTCGAAAGATGATATAAAAATAAGTAACAAAAATATATGAACATATAAAGTAAATATAATAATATTAGCAAGTTGGATAGTCTATTCTTTTTTTCCTTATGAAAAACAACAAATGATATTAGTAAAAATAATAAAGTGAAGCAAGCAATATAGCAAGTAAGCAAACAAGTATGTTATAAATTTCAAAGTATAACAAATAATTGTGCGTCCTAATATGTAAGGGACCTCTTTGTGTTAGAGGTAGACCTAACGTGTATCTAAAAGATAAATATGCCATTATGTGTCATCCCATTGATGTAAATTAATTAAATATTTCTATTTTTTGAAAAACGATAAACAGTAAAGTATAACTGCTTAAACCTCTTCTTTTTGGTCAAAAGGAAGTATATTTTCATTGAAAGATTAAAATAAAGTACAATAAAATATATTTTGTCATATCTAAACTTTCCGTTGTGTCGCTTGATTATGTCATTTGAAAAGTTTTATACATATCATAGAAAACAAATCATGCTCATTTACTTAGGATTTAATATAATTTAGAGCAAATGGTTCACATAATTGGCATGTTCACCCATCAAATAGTGCACATAAATATGACAAATGTAACTTGAAGTGAAAACCTACTTGGACATTTAGGTAAAGTTAACTAATAGATTTAATGCACCTCGGGTATTAAGCCACCTAAGGTTAAAATGATGCATGCTCTTAAATGGTTTTGGTTTATCTCCATCTTAGGTTGACTAAGAGTGGGTTTTCTAGATTAATCTGCTTTCAAGTGAAAAACTTTAGAGTGAAAAGCACATGATTGTCGACTGCATCGCTGATCGACATACGTACAAACTTTACCCTAAAGGGTGTTTTTAGTAGTGCACTATCGCAAACCACGTTATTATTAAGTATGTGCTTTTTGTGAATTTTCCAGACGTTGAGGAAGTGAAATGGGAACAACAATATATATAAAGCAAAAATAATAGATGAACAATTAATAAAATATAGTTTATCATATAACGACAATTCAAATAAGCATCATAATAATTAAAAACACACACTTTGATTTTTATTAACCTAAGTTTTTATGGTTTAGAACCTATTATCCCAGCAGCATCGCCATGCTATTATATCCCATCTAACACGGATCAAATTAGAGTATACCATATTGATAATTCTGAGGTTTATTTGATTAAAGAGAGTCGCCACCTAATTATTTAATGGTGAATTAGGACATCAATTTTAGCTAAATATTATTGAAAACTAACTCTGTTTTCATTGTCTGGTTAAGTTAAGATTATGGATAAAGGTTCTAGTTAATCCTATAGGGAAGATTGTTAAAGCACTCTATATGATCCGTTATTAACGATTAATCGGTCAAACTTAAGTTAATTATAATCTAATTTTATTTATAAGTACAAAATTTTATATTTTTATACATAATTAGAAAATAACACGTGACTATACTTTCCACATATAAACTGAATGAATAAAAAACTTGAGTTCGAAATATGTTCCCAAAAGAAGGCACTCCAAAGACTAATTTTAAGAAAACCTAAATTAAACGTGAATGTTGCAAAAGGAAGTAAAGTTCTTAGGGCCAAAAGCTGTCGAAAGTAATTTCTGTAAAATTGAGTTTGGCAATTATTCTAATAAACCGATCATTGTCAGATTGAACCTAAACCAAATTCTTGAGTTCAAATCTCTTAAGACTAACGTAAAACAAAATCGGTGATTTGTTAACGAAAGGCCACTAAACAAAATAAGATTTAGTTATCAAATAAACCCAAACATGCGAATAAACGAACAATCACTATAAGGAGCTAAATAAAATAAATAATAAAAAAGAAACAAAAAAAAAAAAACAAAAACGTCATAAGCAACAACAACAACAACAACAACAACTACCCAGTATAGTCCCACAAAGTGGGGTCTGGGGAGGGTAATATGTAGACAAGCCTTACCCTTACCCGAAAGGGCAGAGAGACTGTTTCCAATAGACCCTCGGCTCAGTGAAGGAATGTTTCCAATAGACCCTCGGCTCAGTGAAGGAAAGGGAGAAACAAAAATAAAAATAAAAGAGCATTAGTAAGTCCAGCAGAAATAGCGTAAATAATTATCTAAACATAAGAAACATAAATAAAATAGCGTGCAATAGTATCATACAGTAACTACCATAAGGGAGACACAATTCAAAACACAAATCATTTATGGATAGCGCTGCCAAGCCTCACCCAACCCCGGGTGAGGAGTACGGAAAACTCTAGGGACCCCTATCCTACAACCCTGATACTAGACCTCCAGGCTTTCCTATCAAGGGCCATGTCCTCGGAAACCCGCATACTAGCCATGTCATTCCTAATCACCTCTTCCCAATACCTCTTAGGCCTTCCTCTGCCTCGCCGAACGCCGACCATCGTCAGCCGTTCAGAACTCCTCACCGGGACATCAGGACTTCTACTCCGCACATGCCCGAACCACCTCAGCCTCGCTTCTCGCATGTTCTCATCCACTGGGGCCACCCCCACCTTCTCTCGAATAACTTCATTCTTAATCTTATCTAACCTAGTAAGCCCGCACATCCACCTGAGCATCCTCATCTCCGCAACCTTCATTCTCTGAACATGAGAGTTCTTTACTGGCCAACACTCCGCCCCATACAACATTGCAGGTCTAACCACAGCTCTATAAAATTTCCCCTTGAGTTTCTGTGGGACTTTCTTGTCACACAGGACTCCTGATGCAAGCCTCCACTTTGACCACCCCGCTCCTATACGATACGTGACGTCCCCGTCAATCTCTCGTCCCCCTGAATCACCGACCCAAGATATCTGACATTGTCCCTCTTGGCGATGACCTGAGATCCAATCATCACGTCCCTGCCTATTTCGCTCGGCTTGCCACTAAACTTGCACTCCAGGTATTCTGTCTTAGATCTGCTAATTTTGAAACCCTTAGACTCGAGAGCCTGTCTCCGTACCTCTAACCTCTCAATAACACCGACCCTCGTCTCGTCTATCAAGACTATGTCATCAGCAAATAGCATACACAAAGGCACATTCCCTTGAATATGTCGGGTCAGAGCATCCATCACCAAGGCCAACAAGAGAGTGCTAAGCGCCGATCCTTGACGGAGCCCCATAACCACTGGAAAATGGTCTGAGTCGCCACCCACCGTCCTAACCCTAGTCTTAGCTCCATCATACATGTCCTTGATTACTCTGATGTAGGCTTCCGGCACGCTCTTCGCCTCCAAGTACCTCCATAGCACCTCCGTTGGGACCTTGTCATACGCCTTCTCCAAGTCAATAAGCACCATGTGCAGGTCCTTCTTCTTATCCCTGAACTGCTCCACCAGCCTCCTGACAAGGTGGATAGCTTCTGTAGTGGAGCGACCCGGCATGAAACCGAACTGGTTCGCAGATATAGATGTCATCTCCCTCACCCTCGCTTCGATCACCCGCTCCCAGACCTTCATGGTATGACTTATTAATTTGATAGCCCTATAGTTGTTGCAGCAGTGGATGTCCCCTTTGTTCTTGTACAAGGGCACCACTGTACTCCACCTCCACTCATCCGGCATCCTTTTGGTCCTGAAGATCGCATTGAACAACCTGGAGAGCCACTCCACTCCTGACCTATCCATGCACTTGCAGAACTCCATCGGGATCTCGTCAGGCCCGGTCGCTCGACCCCTGCTCATCTTACGCAAAGCCCCCATGACTTCCTCCGCCCTAATGCGCCTGCAGTACCCAAGGTCTCTATGTTGCTCTGAATGCCCCAACTCCCCTAGCTCTATGTTACGATCCCCCTCCTCGTTAAGTAAGTCTCAAAAGTACGCTTGCCACCTCTACTTGACTTAAGACTCCCCCATCAGAACTCTACCATCCTCGCCCTTGATGCACCTAACTTGGTCAAGATCACGCGCCTTCCTTTCCCTTGCTTTAGCTAACCGGAATAACTTCCTGTCCCCGCCTCTCTCCCCTAGTTCCTTGTACATGCGACCAAACGCCGCATTTTTAGCTTCCGTAACCGCCAGCTTTGCTTCTTTCCTCGCCACCTTGTAGATTTCCCTGTTCGCTCTGCGTTCTTCCTCGTTTGTGCTCCCTGCCAACTTAGCAAACGCCGCCTTCTTTGCCTCTACTTTTCCTTCGACTACATCGTTCCACCACCAGTCACCCTGATGTCTGCCTGAATAGCCCTTGGCTATCCCGAGCACGTCCCGTGCTACCTCCCTAACCAAGTTTTCCGTCTCTGCCCACATAGCGTCCGCTTCCCCAAAACTTCTCCAAGCTCCGCCTTCAGCTAACCTCCTCTCCAACTCCTGTGCTTTCTCCTTAGTCAAAACACCACGTGGTTGTCCCCGAGCACCCCTCCTCTTCCTCTTCACCCAGAGACCGACATCCATCACTAGGAGTCTATGAAGAGTCGAAAGGGACTCTCTCGAAATAACCTTGCAGTCCTTGCACATACCCTTATCGCTCCTTCTGAGGAGGAGGTAATCAATCTGAGTCCTTGCCGCCGAACTCTTGAAGGTGACCAAATGCTCCTCCCTCTTCTGAAATGTCGAGTTCGCAATCAGAATCTCGGAAGCCCTGGCGAAATCAAGCAGTGACGTGCCTCCTCCGTTCCTAACCCCAAAGCCAAAGCCACCGTTCACCTCACCATAACCACCAACATCAGCCCCAATATGACCATTAAAGTCCTCCAATAACTAACTTCTCAGATTGGGGAATGCTACTCACCAAATCATCCAAGCCCTCCCAAAAGGGCCTCTTAGCCTCCTCGTCTAAGTCCGCTTGTGGCGCGTAAACGCTGATGACGTTGAGGACGCAACCCCCAATAACCAACTTAATAGACCTTAACCTATCATTTACTCGCCTAACCTCGACCACAGACTCCCTTAGATCCCTCCCACCAAGATTCCCACTCCATTCTTACCTCTCACGACCCCATAATACCACAGCTTAGACCCGTCTACATTCCTCTCCTTCGACCCTTTCCACCTAGTCTCCTGGACACAGGCTATGTTTACCCTCCTCTTCTGAAGAACCTTAGCCAACTCAATGAACTTACCCGTCAGAGTGCCTATATTCCACGACCCAATCCTTAATCTATGAGTGTCCGCTACCCTCTTCGCACCCTTACCTCCCGCCCTACCCGCAGGACCACTCCATGCCCCCCTACTCGCCCCCACCCCCCGAGGACATGACCTTACACTATCATCCCCCGCCGCGGCCACTATCCCTCCAACCGACTATGGGGAATAGTGACGCACACACGCACTATAGCGAAATACGCAAAAAGAGGCAAACTAGATAGCACCAGAGTAAACCTCACACGGAATGCTAGGTACAATACGTAAAAAGGTGTACAAAGTAAACAAGAGAGCGGGAGGTACCAACTCCCGGTGGAAAAACCTGAAAGTAGGCTTTGATGTGCCCAAGGTCAACTGCTACCGACTCTTGCACGTCTCGGCCGGTGTTGCTTAGCTCTTCACTCCCAAACGCCGCGAACTGGCCTCGCCACCGCGACTAGTACCTGGGTAAGTTTTCCTGCAGATTATCGGAATGTGTAGTTCTGTTGCGTCCTGCCAAAAGTCCGAATGGGAGTCGCCGGAAGTACTGTAGCTTGCTGGTAATCCTCGCCGGAAAAATAAGGTACATGTCCAAGAAAACAGAACACACCCACAAAAAGTAGAAGAGAGAATATGAAGAAAAGAGCAGGGGTCGCCGGAAAAATCGCCGGCGAAAAGCAATAATTCAAAAAAATAAATAATAATAAAATTTAAAAAAATAAAATAAAAAATTGGAGAATAGGGGAAGTCGCTGGAGATGGGCGTCTCCGGCAGTAGCAGCGTCGCCGGCAGGGGGGGAGGGAGGGGCCGACGCTGGGGTTAGTGAGGGTAGGGGAGCTGACCCTTTAATGCTAGTGTAGAGAGAGAGGAGAGAGAGAAAGAAAACTGACCGTTTCCGAAGTCGCCGGAGGAGGAGGGTGACGCCGGAAATAGGGGTGTTCATCGGGCGGATTGGGCGGCTTTTACTCTTAACGGTTTGGCTTAACGGTTATCAACTTTTAAATGTATTAATCTGTTAGCCACCCGATAAGATATCGGGCAGATTGGTATCAAGTTAGCTCTTATAGGGCGGTTAATGGGCGGTTTATCGGCCTAACATACATGTTCACTAAATATCTCTTATTCTCCTCGTCTTAGAAATAATGAATTGCCATAAAAAATAATATTTTAGAGGCAATATGATGTAGCTAATGAAACAATCACCATCAGCATGTAGATTATAAAATAGATAAATTCACTACTAGTTCAGTATCGAGAAAAATAAAACAGAACTTATCTTCTGTTAGAGGCCACACTACATGTGTACTCATAAGCTTCGGATATAACCAAAAAAATCTGTCGCGCAAATTTCCATTCAGCTCCCACAATGAACTTTTAAAAACTGAAGTGCTCTGGTAAATTCTACTCTTTACACTCCTCTTCTATAAATGACTATCGTTCTCCATTTTCCACAAGCAATCATCCAAAATGCACAAATTTATTTCATGGGGTGTCGTTCCTCTAGTCATAACCAGCCTTTCAATTCTTCTTTTTCCATGACACATATAGAACCATATATGTATTAGACAACTCAATTCTATCACTAAATTATATATATATATATATATATATATATATATATATATATATATATATATATATATATATATATATATATATATATATATATATATATATATATATATACGGATTAGCCGTTAAGAAAATTGAATAATCCATCGCCAAACCGATAAGCCGTTAATAAAAAAAATTCAATCCGTTCCCCATCCATTAAGCCGTTAAGCCGTTACCAATAAGCCGTTAAGCTTCGATTTGGATCGGTTTTCGGTTTCGGATCGGTTTTGAACACCCCTAGCAGGAAAGGGGGGGTCAGTCGCCGGAAAGAGGGTGAGGGTGAGGGAAAGGGTTCTGACCGTTGGGGGATGGGAGGGGAGCGTATAGAGAGGGGAAAGAGAGGAGAGAGAAACAGTATTCAAAAACGTAATAAGCGTTTCCAACTATTTCGCTTGCTTTCTAGCGCTATTCGATATATTTATAGAAATAGGGGATGCAATGATTCCATGCTCGGATAGTGCTGCGAGACTCCATTTTTGCTCCAAATATATATGCAAAGAAACAGAGAAATAAAGAATTAGAAAAGATCGTCTACTTCAACAGAGAAGTAAAACAGACAAAGTAGGAAGACAACGAAATTTATAAACTCTATACTAAACAGATTTTCTTGAGTATCAGAAAGACCAACTTACTTTAATAGAAACAAGTTCTCTGGTAGTGTCTAAACCAAAATACAGATTTGTATCTCTTTTTTTAGTAACATCTTAAAGTATATGGTTGTAAACCCTCTTAAAGGTCATAGCTTAAATTAGCAAAGCTGCCGACGCTTATAAAGTACATATGGGTACGCACCAATACTTGGTAATAGCTGGAGCTAAAGGCTATTTCATTATAAGATATTTTAAAATTATTTTGACATAGTTTTTGAGAAAATATGAGCTCAAACTTAACATTCATAGAGGGTCAAACAAACGCATATCATCATAAGCTAACGGAGAGGGAAGATATATTTTTATAGCCAAGATTTCTAAGATCGCACATGAACAAAGCTTCAGCAATGACAATACTCTTAATGTAATTACCTAAAACATGATTTCTAATAGTGTCATTATTAGACAGTTAGTAGCACCTCAGATTAGGATTAACAATTATTTTACTTGAAACCTAAACACATTCTTACTCAATGCATTATATACTAATTCATATCTTTCACTTGAACAGAATTCTAAAACTTACTAAGAACGAAGAAATAAGCAAAGATTGACACTTTTGGCTATCACATAGAAGATAGGTTTGACTCCATACGAGTATTAGAATATATTGTGTGTATCTTTTTATTATTGGTAGAATATTCTTTCATTATTGTACAGTCCTATAGTTGGTAGGATTTGATTTTTTTCGTTATTGTGCAGTCCTATAGTTGGTAGGATTTGATACCTCTCTGTACTCTATATATACTTTCATGAGCAATACGAGAAAATTAATTCTCCCAAAACTCTCTACATGGTATCATACGCCAGTGGCTTATCGCCAAAGAAACCCTAAATCTTCCCTCGAGCGCTGCCGACGTTCTCGGTCCGCCACCTCTCTCCGGCATCTTACCGCACCGCCGCCGCACTAATCGGAAGCCCTCTCTCTCGACGTCGTTCAACGCCTCCTCTCATTTGCCTCGCGCTTCATGGCCGCTACGACTTCAAACGATCTTCTCCAGCCGATTGCCATCAATGCATCGGCTCAGATCCCACTCAAATTGGATTCCACTAATTACCTGCCGTGGAAATTCCAATTCCGAAACCTTCTTGCGGGTTACGACCTCCTCGGCTTCTTGGACGGATCGAAACCATGCCCACAAGCCACTATCGTCGACAAGGAGGTAACTTCCCCCAATCCAACATATCCTTACTGGATTCGCCAGGACAATCTTATTCTCAGTGCCATTATCTCGTCGATCACACCGACGATCATCTCCATTATTGCCGTTGCGGAAACCTCTAAAGAGGCCTGGGACATCCTCGCGCGCACATACGACACTGCTTCTCGTGGTCGTATCATGGCTCTCAAACAGCAGCTCCATAATCCGGTAAAAGGTTCTAAATCTGTTAATGATTTTATGCACGGTATTCGCGTGATTGTGGATGAATTATCTCTCCTGGGTGTTACTGTTGATTCTGAGGATCTTGTCATTAAGGTTCTCAATGGTCTTGATGATCCATATATGGAGCTCTCTCATGCTATCCAGGCCCGTGAATCTCCCATCTCTTTTGCTGAATTACATAACAAGCTGTTAAGCATGGAGGCTCAGATTACTGCTCGTGCGCCGGACACCTCCGCCGCATCTGAGTTGGCTTCGTCGGCTGCCTTCGTCGCCGGACAGCACTCCGACGGTAACCGTTTCGGTGGCCGCGGGCACGGCCGTGGCAGCCGTGGTTCATCCTCCGGCTGCGGTGGTTACTCCAACAATGGCCAATCTCGCGGGTACAATGGGAAGTGCCAGCTCTGTAGTGAATTTGGCCACTCCGCGCGCCGCTGTTCGTCCTATCCTATTTCCGGCGCCAATCAGCCCCCTTACGGTGGACCACTGTCGCGGCCAGCATACGCTCTGCCATCTTATCCGGCTGCTCGCACAGCCCATCACTCTCCGACAATTCCATCTATATCTGATTGGATCCTGGACTCTGGTGCCTCTCATCACATAACAAATGATCTTGCCAACATGTCTCTTCACAGTCCTTACACTGGTTTCGATGATGTGGTTATTGGTAACGGGTGAAGGTTTAAAAATTACACATACTGGACAACTTTTCAGTTATTCCTCTCTTTTATTACCTGGGGCTCTATGTGTTCCACATATTCGTAAAAATTTGATTTCTGTTGCTCAATCATGTCGTCACAATAATGCTAATGTTGTTTTTTCTGATACTGATTTTCAGGTGAAGGATCGTCGCACGTGGGCAACACTCGTCATTGTAGCATTCTCGATTTGGTCATCCGTCAGCTAAAATACCGCGTCATTTAGTGTCTTCTAGCAGTATAGCGTCCAGTAGTGTGTCTGATTTTGCCTGTGTCTCATGCAAGCTTCATAAGTGTCATAAGTTACCTTTTTCTGAGTCAAGTTTATCTTCTACTGCTCCGCTGGAGCTTATTTTTTCTGATGTTTGGACCTCTCCAATTATCTCTAATGAAGGATTTAAATATTATGTCATTTTTGTTGATCATTTTTCTAAGTACATTTGGTTTTTTCCTTTACGTCGTAAATCTGATGTCTTACAAACCTTCCCCACTTTTAAGTCCATTGTAGAAAAATATTTCTCTGCTAGAATCATTACTCTATATACTGATAATGGGGGTGAATTCCTAGCTTTACGCTCTTTTCTTGCCTCCCATGGCATCTCACATCTCACTTCACCTCTCATACACCTCAACACAATGGCTATGCTGAACGCCGTCACCGTCATATTGTGGATACTGGTCTCACTCTCCTTCATTATGCCTCTGTACCTCTCATTTACTGGCCTTATGCCTTTGCCACAGCAGTCTATCTCATTAATCGTCTTCCCAAGACAAATCTCTCGATGCTCTCCTCCTTTGAGTCTCTCTTCCATAGGCGCCCCAACCTTGCCAAACTGCGTGTCTTCGGCTGTCTATGCTTCCCTCGGGTTCGGCCCTACGCCTCACACAAAATGGAACCCAGATCTCGTGTCTGTTTCCTCTTCGGCTACTCATCTACTCAAAGCGCATATCTATGCTTTGATCCCTCAACGTCTAAAATCTTCGTCTCGCGTCATGTCACCTTCCATGAAGATATCTTCCCGTTCTCCAAATTGTCTAACCCCGAGTCTCCACCCGTACCCATTCCGGTCACCCTAGAAGTCCTTCCGTTGCCTCCGCCAGTACCTGGCGCCACTCCCACCAGCGATCCTTCACCGAACGCACCGCCGGCGCCAACGCCCGAGCCACCAGCGCCTCTTACGGCATCGCCAGTGACCCCCGCCGCCGCTACACCCACTATGCCGCCACCTTCATTCTCTCAGGGTGGTCATCACATGCAAACTCGCAGCAAAAATAACATCTATACGCCCAACAAGAAGTTTGGTATGTCTGCTGTAACCTCTCCAGCTGTTACAGAACCTCAGACTTTGTCTAGCGCTATGTCTGATGAGCGCTGGCGCTGCTATGTCATTGGAGTTTGATGCTCTGCTACGGAATGGCACCTGGGATCTTGTTCCACCTGATTCTTCACAGAATGTTGTGGGCTGCAAGTGGGTTTATCGTATCAAATGAAAGCCTGACGGTACTGTGGATAAGTTCAAAGCCCGACTTGTTGCGAAAGGCTTTCATCAGCGACCAGGTGTCGACTTCCAGGAGACTTTCAGTCCAGTTATTAAGTCGGCAACTGTGCGTTTGGTTCTCAGTCTAGCTGTATCCAAGGGCTGGCCTCTTCGTCAAATGGATGTGAACAATGCCTTTCTCCACGGGAGGCTTACAAAGGATGTCTATATGGCACAACCACCGGGTTTTGTTGATAAAGCCTATCCATCTTATGTCTGTAAGTTACAGAAAGCTATTTATGGTCTCAAAAAGGCACCCCGGGCATGGTACAATGAGCTCCGCCAATGCCTTTTGGCCATGGGTTTCGTCAACACTACCTCTGACACTTCGCTCTTAGTCTTTCAGTATTCTGGTATTATAACCTATTTTTTGGTATATGTTGATGATCTCATATTGACTGGTAATGACTCTGCTTTCTTGAACCGTATGATTCACTCTCTTGGGACTAAATTTTCTCTTAAAGACATGGGTGATCTAAGCTACTTTCTTGGTGTTGAGGTTATGCGCAGCTCCAAGGGGTATTTTTTTTCTCAGCGTAAATATGTTGTTGATCTTTTGACTCGTCATAATATGCTGGAATCCAACCCTGTTCAGACGCTAACAGCGGCGTCCACCCGCCTTCATCTGGCCGACGGCTCGGCTCCTGCCGACGCATCCGCCTATCGACAGGCCCTTGGGGGCCTCCAGTATCACTCCTTCACTCGTCTTGATATCTCCTTTGCTGTAAATAAACTCTCACAGTTCATGCACGCTCCTACTGTCACTCATTGGGGTGCAGTTAAGCGCCTCTTCCGGTATCTGAATGGGACGCGTGACTTTGGAGTCTGGCTGCGTCCTTCATCTGCTATACCTTTGCATTGTTTCTCTGATGCTGATTGGGGTGGAAACTGTGATGACCGCTCCTCAACTGGCGCCTATGTTGTCTTTCTGGGGCCTAATCCTATTTGCTGGAGCTCCAAAAAGCAGCATGCCGTTGCACGATCTTCTATTGAGGCTGAATATCGTGCCATTGCTTATGCTGCCACTGAAGTCCGTTGGCTTCATTCACTGCTGCGCGAGCTTCATGTCCCTCTTCCGGCTGCTCCTGTCATTTACAGCGACAACATGGCGCCACTTACCTCTGTGCCAACCCTGTGTTTCATTCGCGCATGAAACACATTTCCATTGGTTATCACTTTATTCGTCAATTGGTTCAGAATGGATCTATTCGTGTTGCTCACGTATCCTCTGCTGATCAGCTTGCTGATGCTCTCACCAAGCACTTATCTCGTCCTCGGCTTCTTCTGCTGATGTCTAAGATTGGCGTGTCCTCCGGTCCTCCATCTTGAGGGGGCGTATTAGAATATATTGTGTGTATCTTTTTATTATTGGTATAATATTCTTTTATTATTGTACAATCCTATAGTTGGTAGGATTTGATTTCTTTCATTATTGTACAGTCCTATAGTTGGTAGGATTTGATACCTCTCTGTACTCTATATATACTTTCGTGAGCAATATGAGAAAATTGATTCTCCCAAAATTCTCTACAACGAGTTCATGTGATTAGAGTAAAGCATTTTTTATTTAAATTATACTACATAAAGAATTTCCCTATTCAGCACCCATGCTTAGCGGAGAACTACAATATGTTTTATGTGATTTATTAACAAAAAAATAGAACATATTAGTCTTAAGGCATGGCTTATACTCAAATATCATCAATCGCTCCTTCACTATCCAAAACAGTAGCTAATACCACAGTTTCACCATGAGAATTCAATGAGAAAAATCTGAACATACAAGTCCTAGAACATGATTCTATCCTTATCAAATTGTCACTAACACACTTCAACACGACAAAATAAAGAAAGCCTAACACATGATTTTCTAAGTGTATTTAAACGAAGAAAATAAATCGAGATGAGTCAGATTTACCTGTTGTTGGGCAGTGAGACTGGGGACGTCGATGTCGAATCTACTCTTTTGTCATGAACAGATTCGAACTAGAACTGGGCGAACTCACAACTCTCTGCTTTGCTTAAAGTCAACAAAGACAGAGATGTTTTGAAAGAGAATAACAATGGCTAATTAGCTGTGTTTGATTCTAGATCGTGTTTGAGAGAGTTCTCGGATAGGAAATTTTTGATTAGAGACTGAAACGTTTCTGTTGTTCAAGTTTTGCAAACGAGACTAAGGCTTTTCATAGTTAGTAAAGTTTGAGGGGTCGAGTGGCCGCTGAACCTTAAGGTTAAAGGAGGGGGTTCAAGCTTGATTTAAAATCTCTTCAAAAGCGGGTATTTATTGGCTAATTTTTAGGATTCTTGATTTGAACGAGATTTCGAAATTGAGTGAAAAGTTATTGAACATTTGAAATTTTGAACATTAATGTTGAAGAAAATGAAATGAGGTGCAAAACTTTTTGTTCAAAATGGTAATGGAAAGTTCTGCCACGACTGAGCAAGGATGGAATTTTGTGAAGAGGAGGAAAGGGAGAGGAAGAAGTTTCTGTGTTGGGTTAGGAAAGAGAACATGGCAAATTGGATTTAATTGATAGGAATAAATATTGTCCATTGGATTAAAATAACGGATGGTTCAGATTAGACTTAGGATAAAATACGATAAAAAAATACATAGAATTCTCTAGAAGATGTGGGATCAGAGTGTGAAGGGTGTGTTAGGCGTGTGCTTGGCGTGTGTTTCAGATCGTTGGCGCCTATGTGGCGCTGACATATGGCTTATGTGGAGCTGACGTGGAAAAGAAGTAGAGTAGGTGGGCTGGTGGGTATGGGCCTCCGATTTGGGCTATGAAAAAGGCTGAATCTCTTTCATCTTTATCTTGTATTTGGGCTTCTTAAATCTTTTCCATAAGATCATTGTAGCGAAGGAACCTATTCTGAATATCCACAATAACCCTATGTTAGACCACAAGGGCATAGGTCTTCATATGATCGAGATAGAGAATGACTGGGACCCCAATGGATCAATCGGTTTAATCACAGAAAGCGACGACCCAAAGAAGCCAGTAGTCGACCTTAATCCGATTGTGGTCTAGACTCAGCCTTCTGGGGATGCCGAGGTAAACATGTCCATGCCACTCGAGTTTGAAGCACCATCCTTTGCAAAAACGCCAGCACCGATTGAGGTTGAGTTTATGTCACCAGCAAACACACCAACACCATTTGAAGTTGCAGTTTTACAGCCTATGAGGCCTGCTCCGTTCGGAGTAAAGATAGCCACTCCCATTCCAGTGGCAATGTAGCAATAACACCATTTCACACAAATGCCATAGCTTGGGACTACATAGCCGAAGCCATAAGAAAGGGAAGGTCAAGTGCGGGGAAGCCGTTGCGGCATAGGGTATGACAAGAATCAGCAGGGTTTATACCCCAGAGCATTTAGCTGAGTCAAGTAAGCAGGCCTCAAATCGGCCGACCATCACTGAAGCTGGGGGTATGAGTATACCTGGAAAGAATTAGATACTCAAAACCTCCAAGGAACCTGGCTTGGTTGTACGATGACCATCACCTTCGGATTGAGGTATGCGTATACCTGGAAAGAATTAAACAACGGGTAGCCACCATGGCGCGCTCCTTACTATCCTTTAGAGAAACCAATACCCCGTTTGGAGCAAACTTTCTAGCCGACCGAGGTTGTCAACGGGTCAGAAGCAACGGAAGCACTGACAGCAATGAGGAATTTGTTCCTAGAAGGCGATAACATGGATTGTTGTGTCATTTTCGAGGAGGAGGGGGAGGAAGGCCCTTCCATACAGACTGTGAGCAGAGGGAAATGCCTTAATAACTGGACTATCAGAATCACCAGAGCTCGGCGAGCCTCGAGCTAGCAAGGCTAAACAAGCATCATGTAATACTTTACTTTACTAGTTCACTTTCCTTTTGTATTTTTCAACTTTTGCAAGAAAAAGCTCCAATGTTCAAAAAAACATTATGGAATTTATCAAAAGCATTTCGGTTTCTTATAAATCTTACTCTTATTATTTTTTCTCATCACTTTACTTATACAGCATTACTATTACTTATCTTGATGAATCAATGACAGTGACATGCAAGAGACAATGCAACAAATAGACATAGATTCAGAGGAAGATAATATACCAAAAGAGATTGTTAAAGAAGTTGAGAATTTTGAGAACAGATGTAGGTCCAACTTGGACGAGACTGAGATTGTTAACCTGGGAGATGCATAAAACATCTGAGAAACACGAATCAACGTTCACTTGTCACCATTAGAAAAGGAAGAATACATAGAATTTCTAAGACAATAAGAGGACATATTCGCTTGGTTGTACAACGGCATGACTGGTTTAAGTAAGTCTATTATGGCACAGAAACTGTCGACCAATCCGACATGTCCTTCGATAAATAGAAGCTCAGAAAATTCAAGCCAGATATGAGTTTGAAAATCAAGGAAGAAGTCACTAAGTAGGTCAAAGCTAAAGTTCTCAGGGTAGTTGAATATCCGACATGGTTAGCCAACATTGTGCCAGTGCCAAAGAAAGACGGTAAGGTTAGAGTCTGTGTCGACTACCAGGATCTCAACCGGGCCAGTCCAAAGGATGACTACCCCTTGCCAAACATACACATCCTGATTGACAATTGTGCCAAACACGAGTTGCAATCATTTGTAGATTGTTTTGCGGGGTATCATCAGATCTGGATGGATGGAGAAGATGCTGAGAAAATGGATTTCATTAAGCTGTAGGGGATGTACTGTTACAAGATGATGCCATTCGGGTTAAAGAATGCAGGGGCCGCCTACATGAGGGTCATGACTACCATTTTCCATGATATGATACACAAGGAGATCTAAGTACATGTGGATGATGTAATCGTCAAGTCCAAGAAAGTCACTGATCACATAGAAGATATGAGGAATTTTTTCAACAGACTGAGACGATACAACCTGAAACTAAATCCCGCAAAGCGTGCATTTGGGGTTCCAGCTGAAAAGTTGCTTGGGTTTATTGTGAGTCGTCCGGGAATAGAACTGGATCCATCAAAGATCAAAGCCATTCAGGAATTACCATCGCCGAAGAACAAGAAATACGCAATAAATTTCCTAGGGAGACTTAACTACATCAGCCAGTTCATAGCACAATCTACAGTTATCTGTGAGCTGATCTTCAAGATGTAAAAAAGGATGCCGCCACCAAGTGGAATGCCAGAAAGATTTCGACAGAATCAAGGAATACTTGTCAACACCGCCAATCTTAGTCTCGCTTGAGCCAGATAGACCTTTGCTACTCTACACTGCAGTATTAGATGGTGCCTTCGGTTGCGTCTTGGGGCAGCATGATAAGTCATGAAAGAAAGAAAAGGCCATTTACTACCTCAACAAGAAGTTCACTCCGTACGAGGCCCAGTATTCTCTGTTAAAATGCACCTGTTGTGCTCGAACTTTGGTGGCCTAGAAGTTGAGGCACTACTTCTGTGCCTATACTACATATCTCATATCAAGGATGAATCCTTTAAAGTACATCTTTTAGAAGCCCATGCCCATTGGCAAGCTAGCCAAGTGGCAAATCCTGTTGAGTGAATTCGACATTGTCTATGTGACTCAGAAATGCATTGGTAGATCACCTTGTTGAAAGTGCTATGGATGGAGAAACGAACCCCAGAAAATGTATTTTCTAGATGAAGAGGTATCATTCGAGGAGAAGATATTGCAGAATCCTATGATGGATGGAGAATGTTTTTTAACGGAGCGGCAAATTTCAAAGGAGTCGGCATAGGAGCGTCCTAGTATCAGAAATCGGTCAGCATTATTCGGTGTCCACCAAACTTAGGTTTCCTTGAACCAACAATATGGCCGAGTACGAAGCCTCCATCTTAAGGCTCAAGATGGCTATTGACATAAACATCCAAGAGTTGCTAATAATTGGAGACTCGGATTTGCTTATACATCAGGTACGAGGAGAATGGGCGACCAAGAATTCCAAGATACTCTCTTATCTGCACCATGTACAGGAGTTGAGAAAGAGGTTTACAAGGACATATCTCCAGCATGTTCCCAAAATCCAGAATGAGTTTGCCGATGCATTGGCTACCCAATCGTCCATGATAGAGCATCCAGATACAAACTTCATTGATCCCATTCTTGTGAAAATCCATAATCAGCCAGCTTACTGTGCTCATGTCGAAGAAGAATCAGATGGAAAGCCTTAGTTTAATGACATCAAGGAATATTTGGCAAAATGAGAGTACCCATAGCTTGCAAATGCTACTCAAAAGTGCACCCTTCGAAGATTGTCCAACAATTTCTTTATGGTGGAGGAATCCTATATAGGTGGACTCCTGATTTGGGTTTGTTAAGGTGTGTCGACGCTAAAGAAGCATCTAAACTGCTAAAAGAAATCCACACTTAGACCTACGGTCCACATATGAACGATTTTGTCCTATCAAAGAAGATCCTTTGTGCTGGTTACTTATGGATGACCATGGAAATAGAATGTATCCAGTATGTCCAAAAATGCCACCGCTGTAAGATACATGCGGACATGATAAGGTACACCTCCAATTGAGCATAATGCCACGAGCTCACTATGGTCGTTCGCCGCGTGGGGAATGGATGTTATTGGACCAATCAAACCTACCGCTTCCAACAGACACATGTTCATCCTAGTAGCAGTTGACTATTTTATCAAATAAGTCGAAGCAACATCTTACAAAGCAGTGACTAAGAAAGTAGTGGCAGACTTTGTCTGTGATGATAATGGTTCCAACCTCAACAGTGACTTGATGAAGGCCATGTGTGAAACCTTTAAGATTAAACACAATAATTCTATAGCCTACTGGCCTTAGATGAATTGAGCCGTAGAAGCCGCAAACAAAGACATCAAGAAGATACTAAGGGAAAGATGATAGAGAAGCATAAGCAATGGCACGAAAAGCTATCATTCTCTCTATTGGGGTATCGCATCTTAGTCTGCACATCGACTGGGGAAACTTCCTACATGTTGTTATATGGTATAGAAGCAATATTCCTGCCGAAGTAGAAATTCCTTTCTTGAGAATCATACAAGAAGTCGAGCTCGACAACGCAGAGTGCGTAAAGAGTCGCTACGAGAAGGTAGCTATTATAGATGGAAAGAGATTGAACGCAATTTTCCACGGTCAATTTCATTAGAACAGAATGTCCAGAGCCTTCAACAAGAGAGTCAAACCAAGACATTTCACTCCGATGCAACTGGTTTTGAAAAAAAATTTCCCGCATCAAGATAAAGCTAAAGGGAAATTCTCTCCCAATTGATAGGGTCCATATATGGTTCATCAGGTTTTGACAGGATGAGCTCTCATACTTGCAGAAATAGATGGAGAAGTTTGGCCAAAGCCGATCAATTCAGCGGCCAAGCAATACTATGTGCAATATTTATTCTTTCATATATGATATAATTTGAACTACGTCTGACATGATTCCTATTTAAGAGGGGATACGTAGGCGGCCTTATGGGTTCGGTCACAATTCAATAAAATCTCAATTTGCCTCGCAATTGGAAACTGGGGCAGAATTTTGAAGAGGACCCTTAAAATTCCAAAGTAATTCCAGCCGATTATCACGAGCAACCATCAAGAGAGGTAACCCAGTAAACTGGGGCAGAATTTTGAGGAGGACCCTCAAAATTTCGAAGCAAGAGAGATTGAAATGTCCTGAACCACGTCACAGTCATTGGTTCATCCCAAAATTATTTCTTAAATATATACTCATATCATATTTTCTTTACAAACTCATGCATGTCTTCTCTGTTTAGCAGCGGTACCCCAATGATACACACAGTATCACTGAAGTAGAGCCAAGAAAGCCATCGAGGATACGAACTAACCTTTCCCCTTTACAAAACTCACGACTTTTCTGTGGATGCATGCACCCCAGTCGCAAAATCATACATTATACACTCATACTGTTAAGGAATAAAAATCTCAGAACTGTCACACCTATTCACAGTTGCTACCCGCTCACAACATTCCCAACATTCACAATATCACAGTCAGCTATCAGCTATAAACTAAGAAATTTTATTACTTTTCATCTTTTACCTCTTGCATAAGGCTATCGTTCTGCCTTTCGAGACTAAGTACTGTCTTCATCTGCTTTCTTGCATTGCATAGGGCTACCATTCTACCTTTTGAGGTTAAGCTTTGTCTCCATCTGCATTTCTTGCATTGCATAAGGCTACCATTCTGCGTTCCGAGACTAAACATTGTCTCTATCTGCATTCTTGCATTGTATAAGGCTACCATTCTGCCTTCTGCGACTAAACATTGTCTCCATCTGCATTCTTGCATTGCATAAGGCTACCATTCTGCCTTCCGAGACTAAGAACTATCTCCATCTGCATTCTTGCATTGCGTAAGGCTACCATTTTGCCTTCCGAGGCTAAGCACTGTCTCCATCTGCATTCTTGCATTGTATAAGGCTACCATTCTGCCTTCCGAAACTAAGCATTGTCTCCATCTGCATTTTTGCATTGCATAAGGCTACCATTTTGCCTTTCGAGACTAAGAATTATCTCCATGTGCATGGCTGAAATATCGCCACTTTATTTCTATCTTGCATCGGCTGAAATATTGCCACCTTTATTTACATCTTGCACTGGCTGAAAGATTGTCATTTACATCTTGCATGGCTGAAATATCGCCATTTTTACTTCCTGCACTGCTGAAATATTTCCACTTTATTTACTTCTTACATTGATTGAAAGATCGCCATTTCATTTACTTATTGCATCGGCTGAAATATTGCCACCTTATGCATCTCATGGGCTGAAAGATCGCCAAACTGTCCAAAGGCGTCATTGTTCAGAGGCATCATCTTCATAACCCGAGAACGCCATGCCATGGCCTGATGACCCTTTTAATATCCTGCATATCATTATTCAAAGGCATCATAGTTTGGAGGCATCATTATCATAGCTCGAGAGCATCATTTTATAGCATGCGAATCCTTTATTATTTGCTTCATGGCGTAGGACATCATAGTCTAAAGACGTCATCCTAACCGTGCAAAGACCATATTTATGGTCCAACGGGAATTTGCATCACGTTTAATTTCTCTGTACAATACATGCTTGTATTGCTTACTTGCAGGTAGACCGGGTAGCAATGGCCGTCTCAGCAGGGGTGATCCCGTTCCAGTTCCCATAGCCCTATTAGACTTAACCATCTATCCCGACCTAAATATTGTGTCCGTTCTTGAAAGATCTCCATCGGCATATTCCGCCGATGGACTCTAAACTACATATGGCATGATTCGTGTAACTAGGGATATGTAGACAGCTCAAGAACTAGAGCATGGTCAAATTCTTCAAACCATCTCGTTCGGTCAAATTTGCCATCATATCTTTACCCGACAACTCTTTCATCTTTCCCGGGTAAAGAGGGGCAGCTATTGATACCTAATTGTTTTATGTATATTTTTTATGCAAAATGCTTTCAAATAGTATATTTATGCATATATAAGTGTATTCGAATGTTTTAGTATTTTTTCTAATTTTTAAAAGATTTTTAAATTAATTTATTGCCCATTGTTAGCAATACAAAAACCAATAATCATTCCTCAAAGTATCATTTTGGTGATTAATTTATTTTATTCTCATATTTATCCCAAAATATAGTTAAGATATACATATTTTTACAAATTTATTTAGTATTTTAAAGCTAAATTGCATATAATTGCAATATTAGCCTATTTTAAGATTTAATTGCGCTTATACTTACAAATTTTATTCCAGTATTTTTATTCTGATATTTACATATTATTAATTGATTTAGAACCTTTATTTATTTTCAGGAATTATTTTATTATTTTTATAAAATAAAAAGGGAAAACGTGGTTATTTAAAATCTAGCCCTGTTTCATTTCAATTCTAGCCTAAATCGACCCCCCCCACTTAACTCCAATTTCAATTTCAAATTACCCGGTCCTATTTCTAAATTACCCGACCCCTGACCCATTCATTTTTACCCGTCCGGCTACTCTTTGATCCATGTTGTTGATCAAAATGATCAACGACCACGATTCCACCTTTCCTTTTTTAATTTCCCAAATCCCCCAACCCTAAAACCATTTTTCATTCACCAGCCACCTTTTGAATCCCTTCACCCCTCGAATTCTCCCGAACCTTCTCTAAACCCTAATCACTTCCACCATGAAACTCATCAGAATCCATGGCTTCTCAGGCCATAAGAGTCTAATACTCACCTCGCCTTGCTCTTACACACCTGATACTGAAGATTCGAGGCCAAACCTCAAAGTTTTGCGCTCAAACCTTTGCTAATTCAAGGTTATCTGGTCATCGCCTGCCTTACTCCGGCATACCATGGTTGTTTGACCCTGGTTTCTGACCTCTCCGACTCGGATCTATGACCTTTCAAAGCCTTTCTCATCTCTAGGGTTCTTCTGAAACCCTAACTCTACGAGGTTTTCTCCGATTTCTTTAGATTCGTCGTGTATCTGTGCTCTTCTTGAGTTTTTCAAACGATTTCCCTAACTTTTCTTTCAAAAAGTTACTTTCAAAAACCCTTCTTTTTCGATATAGGTTTTTCTGAAAATGGTTCAAGTGTTTTTATGATCTTTCTTTGGCTATTCGTATGTTTGCCTCTACTGTGTTCTTGTATCATCTCTTGTATGCTTCTCTTACTGGGGTCTCGTACTTCTCTAATGTATTTTTCTTTCACCATGTTCCTATATGTTTATCTTACTGTGTTTTCCTATATGCTTTTTTGCTATACTTTTCCGATGTTCTTGTGTTCTTCTACTGTATTTTCCTACTAAGTTCTTAAGTTTCTTTGTTTGCCTTCTATTGAGCCCTGTTTAAGTTTCTTATAGAAAACCTCTTAAGCGTGCTTCTTCTATTGTTCTTATTAGTATTTGTTCTACTGTGATTGCATGTTACCTTGCTATCACATTTTCTCATGAGTTCTATTGCTGAAGAAGCATGTTCTTTCCTGAAACATCTAAACATGATTTCGATTCAATTGCCTGCCCTCTCATCTTTGATTTATAGTTTTCTTGAATTAGGGTATTATTTTAGGACCCTTAACTCCGTCAGACTGACTTTGAGTCTCTGAGCTGAGTTTGGATATTTTGTTTTCATAAAATGCTGAACTTTTTTCAAAGCTCTTCTACACGGGATTTTTTTACTAATTTACACGATATTATTCTTTCATGCTCACATGCTCCTTATATATGATGAATTTTCCTCTAAATAGTTTTCAAATTTCAAATTAGTGTAAACTTCCTTCTGAATATAGCTTGATTGATTTCTTTCCATATTTTACTGATTTCCTATGTGATTCAACTTAGGAAAAACTCTTCTTCATCTTTTATGACTTGGTTCATTCATACCAAATTTCAGACCTTGTGATTTACTGGCTGTTAATTGATTTTCTTTCCTTAAATTGTACAACCATGTATTTCAAAAACCTTGTCCTTAAATAACCTCTATGTATTTTCCCTCAATTGCATGCTTTACACAAAGGGTTTATTAATTTTTTTCCTTAATTGGCTTATACCCATTTGAACCCGAATCCCTTAATTAAAGGGAGCTTTGTGTAATTGATTGACAATCAGTTCTTTAAATATTTTCTTATCTTATTTCTGCCTGCTTTCTGCACTATAAATATATGACTCTTTTTTCACAAACAGAGGATTAACGATCACACACTTCAGACTTCATAATTTCACAATCTCTTCTGAACTCACATTTATAGTGTTCTGTCTTCCTGTTTTCACTTTGGCTTTTACAAGATTACTGCTTTGTCTACTTATTTCTTTGAAACTGGTATGTCCTAATTTAAGTTTCAGCATCACCTAATATATTTACTTACAGTCTTTGTATCCATACCTACTTTATTGTTTGCTATTGATTTCGACATTCAACTTAGTATTCTTGTGTTCTCTTCTTGTTTCTGTTGTGAACCTTGGCTCCCTATCCCATTACCCTTATGTGTTTGTGAGTGGTGACTTAGGGCATGTCAATATGAGTTGTTGTCCATGAACTGAATTTTGAACCAATGGGGTCTTAACCTCTAAACAGGCTGGAGGGTGTGCCAGCATATCCCATTGCTGAGTATGCCCATTAGCCTGCTCTTTTTTGTGATATTGCTAACTCCCCATTCCCTATATCCCTATGTGTACTGTTTCCCTTCCCCTTTTTCCTCTTTCAAAATTCTGTACTTGCACTCTCTCTCTTAGTTCCTAAGTTCTGCCCCCCTCTTGTGAGCCTTCCCTTGGAACTTTGAGTTTCCTTTAAACTTGGATACCAGAGGGCTGGCCCTTCCACATTGCACCATGGCTTAATATCGTAATGCATTGGGTGTAAGCATTTCCCGGAGTTCTTATGAAACTATTAGGGAACTTTGACATGCCCAGATGAGAGAAAAGCTTTGAAACATGATCTTTGGAGTTGGTTTACTTCATAAATCAGATAGAAAGTCTGAGTCATGCCCTCCTTGGTTGTTATTTTTAATTTTTGATGTATTCTCTTTTCTTGGACTATAATAACTTGTAATAAAACTTTTGGGGATGGCTAGTGAAAAGGGAGGGATAACTATGAATGTAAAGGGGTAGATAACTTGCCTATAGGAATCTCTAATTTCAGCATTTCCTCATATAGCTACCCTGCCTATAAGACTTCTGCATTTTCCATATAGCTACCATGCCTATAAGATTTCTGTATTTTTCTTGTTGTTACCATGCCTGTAAGATTTCTGCATTTTTCATATAGCTACCATGCCTATAAGTATTTTCACATTCTCATCAGTTACCATGTGTATAAGAATCTTAGCATTCTCATTTAGAGGCTATGACTATAGGAACTTCATTATTCTCATTTAGATGCCATGACTATAGGGATCTTCCACCTTCATGTAAATATTATGTCTATAGCTTCTGCACACCCACATAAAAAATATGTCTGTAAGTCCTTTCTGACTCTTGCATACCCACTTTTCACTAGGCAAGCTTGTCTATAGGTCCTAATAACAAAAAAAAAAACAGGTATCACGCAACACTTAGATATCATATTGTGAAATTTCTGTAATCTTCTATGTCCGTAACGATGTTTTAAGTTGACAAACACATAGAAAGTATGCCTATAGGGGTTCTAATAAAATCTGAATCGCCTCACACATTGGTAAGTTTGAATTGTCAGTAGTAATGCATTACCAATTACAAAACTTGTGCTCTTCTGCTAAAACCCGCTTTAAACTAGAAACTTTCTTTTTCCTAAACTAGTATGCAATCAATTTTCTTCTTTGTTTATGAAATCAGTAGATATCATGCCTATAGGTTTTCGTCTAACACTTAGGCAAGTCATAAGATAAACTTATAAACTGAATCAGATTTTATTCACTATAACGAGCAGGCAGGCCTGACTGAGGCTTCTTATCTAAATAATATAGTAAATAATTCTCCCTCAAACCTTTAAGTTCTTCCAAGTTCAGTGCTAAATCAGACCTTAAACAGTACATGCAGGTCATGCTAACTATTTGCTTTTCTTTGGCTAAAGGAGGTCTATTTGAGCCTTTCGTTTGTTTAAACTTGTTATATGTGTTCTTGCTTGTCGCCTTAGCATTTTTACCTTTGAAACCACATATGAGCCTAACCTCCTCTCTCTCTTTTAGTATTTGTAGTCCCAAACACCTGGGGGATTGATAGGAACGGGAGGGATAATAGCATGCAATAAGTAAACGAGATCATTTCGCGCTTTAACACCTTAAACGGAGTGGAAAACGGTAGATATGGATATGATGACAGGTGCATTAATACCACGTGTAGCCCTTCTATGAGGAGTGATTACAAGATATTGACGTGATCCATATTTTTTATAAACATAGGACCCCCTTCATTTAAAACCATTTCTCCTAAGAAAAAAATCAACTCTCTGTAGTTCTTGCTGATTTTGTTTATTTGTGATCATTACATGAAAATCCCTCTTATTGGAATCCTATTTGCCTATGTGTTATTTGTACCTTAAGTCACAACAATAGCTTGGTCGGAAACCACACTAGTGGATTCTGAGGGGCGCCTAACACCTTCCCCTCAGGATAATTTCAAGCCCTTACCCAATCTCTGGTTATCCAAATTGAATCCTCCTTAGTGTCCTAATGCACTTATATCATTAGGTGGCGACTCTTCAATTCTCTTAAAACCCAATTCCCAAAAGAGAACGAGTTGTCCTTCCAAATATCTAAAACCCAATTTCGCGAGAAAAAAGGGGGCGCGAAAATCATCTTATTTAATTAGTTTAACAAAAGACTTAACACTTTTTGGTAAACAGGGTGGGGCTTTACGTCCCCTAAATTTACAAGGCTTTACGTGTCTTAGTAGAAAGCTTGTAGTTCAATAGTAGATTGTAAAAGAAAAAATGCTTAACTACCATTTCTTTTGTTTGGGCGGGGGAGGGAGGGGGCAGAGGAAGTTCAACATCATGTTTTTGTACGTAGAAGTATGCCATAAGTAAATTGATGGAAGTTCGGGAATGAGAGATTATATCCCGTATATTCGTATGTTAAAGTTATGTCGTAAATTAACTGATGTAAGTTCGGGAATGAGATTATTTTGAGATTATAAGCTTTATGCTATTTCAAACAAATGATGAGTAAATTAATGAAGGTGAGAGGGTAAGCAAATCGAAGAAAATAAATTTCATCGAAGTTTGACATTTGGGATAAAATTTGGCCCGAGATAAAATATCTGATATTTATGGACTAATACCATACAAGGTACCACATGACCATAATAGTAAGGTATATGAAGTATGTTAAAATGAGTAGTATTATAAGTAATTTGAGATAATTTTTAATTATGTAAATAATTAAATAATTATTAATTTTTAGTGGGTGATTACCATGTGATTAAGGTGTTTGGTGGATGAGATTACGAGAAACACCATCCCCAGCGTGGCAGCCCAAGTAGTCTTGATCAAGACCCATGTAATGACTCTTAAATTCATATAAAAGGTGGCAAAATTTGGAGAAATCGCTGGCCAACTAAGCCACAAAGCGGGGCCCACTTCCAAAAGTTAATAACTTTTCAATTCATTTTTGAATATCTACAATGACAAAGAAATCTTCAGCAACTCATTCAAAATGTTAGCAACGTGATTTTGCTACAAAAATTATACAAGACTTCATAATGTTATAGCAACATAATTTTACGATTCTAAGGATGTACGGTACAATCTTTCTTAAAGAATATCATATTGATTTTCTCTTATTTCGATCGGCCGTTATATGTTTTGTCACAATCAACGTATGTTGAAGAGATTGTCAAGAGAATCAGTTCAAGTATATTGAGACTATCTCTTATTTCTTTTTGGCATGATCTATACGACACAAATGAAACGAGCAAATGCACAATTTCTATAAATTATTCTATTCATAAAAGTATTAGAGGTGCCTATGTTCTTGAATTCCCATATATTTTATTATTACATCTTCTCTTCATGGGTCTTAGAAAAATACTTAAGTTGGAAAAAGTTTACTTGATGATATTACTCAAAGGCATAATGGTCTTATGACATTCCTAGAGATTTTATTGACATACTTCTCATGCATTGCATTTATTTATACATGTACATTGACCCATGACCAGATAATATTATATACGCATTATATATATATATGTATATGGGATATGGAAAAAGGTTACGACGTTATAGACGCACCACCACATGATCAACTAGTATATGTTGATGATTTTACCTACAATAGCCGAGATGATATGGTGGGATACCCTCAGAGGCTTGATGATGTTATGAGCACATGTACTGTCACGGGCTACTTTCCATACACGACCCATGACCCCTTGGTCGCGCCCATTGGCGGCCTAGCAAGCCTCACAATGCTTAACACCATGGTCGACTTCGAGGTCTTGGCTATGCCAAGTGACAAGCGCGCATGCGTCTCTGTCGCCCCACCGATGCATCTCGCTAGCGCCCAACGGTTGGCCAATAACAATAGCGCCACGCGCACTAACAATGTTGCGTGCATAGATCCTGATGCCTTGCCAGCGTCCAGCAGCAGGCCCATTCCGGTAGCACCTCGCGCTAGACCCTGATGCCAAGCTCCAGCTCCCAGCCTCAGGCAAACACAACAAGTGTCGCACGCTCCCACAACACCGCGCGCATACCCTGGCCCGCAAGACAAAGTTGCTGCATCAGACTTGTTTCTACATTGCAATAAACTAAGTCTTTTTTCATTGTAATTCTAGGTTAGTTTTACTTCATTTTCATTCAGTGTGCTTTTACAGCTTTCTTAGAGCCAGTCATGTAATTTTGGTTTTTATTTTTTTAGTATTATTAGGGGGACTAAGCAATCAAATATTTTCAAGCAAGCATTTTCTGTACCGGTGTCTCTCCCCCTTGATACCGCATCTTTTGTAATCAGATTTCAATCATCAATAAAATCATCATCATCATTCAAAACTCAATTCTCTCTCAGCTTCCGCGATTACTCGTGACTTTGGTTTTCTCGCACCGCACTTCGAATCTGGTCTAGTGTGCGGCAGGAACCTCATTGGCGGACAACAACTGTACCGACATCGGTTGCTTAGCCTTACGTTGCCCTTCCAAGGAATCTCAGGAAGGCTCCCCGTAACAGTACCTATGCACGACATGACATTCATACGCATATGCATGACACTAAGTATTTCATGATTTACAGAGTTATTCGGACTTACAAGTTGGGTCATTTACTCCATATTTCTTCCATGCCTTTTATATCGTACTGACGTCCTTTTGTTCGGGACGCTGTATTCATGCCTGCAGGTATAGACAATCAGTTTGATGATCCCTCATAGTAGACGAGATTAGCGTTCAGAAATGATCGGTAAGACTCCACCTCATTCAGAGTGTAGCCAAGTCTATGAGTCATCGTGTCAGAATGTTTCTATAGGCTTATGGGTAGGCCAGTACCCTATTCCATTTGATGGAAAATACTCTTAGAAATTTTGTAGATAAAGGTTCATTTGTCAATATGTCAGAGGTCATAACGGCCCATATGTATTTATATTTTAAGAAAGATGGTTCATTGATACAGTATTTTTCCACTTATAGTTATACATTACGAGTTGTGACCATGTTGGCTCAGTTACGAATGATAGTACGATAAGAAAGATATGTTAGGTCGATTAACTAAATAATATAGTGCCCGTCATCTTCCGTTTGGGTCGTGACAAGGGGTGTCACCATGAAATGCTTAAATTATTCAACAGTCCAAGAACTACATTACTTCCTCTTCAAGGATATTCTTTTTTTGAAGGTAAGTGTAGTTCTATTACTAGTAATAATAATAATAATAATAATAATAATAATAATAGTAATAATAATAATAATAATAATAATAATAATAATAATAATAATAATAATAATAATAATAATAATAATAGTATTAATCCCATGATATTATCGTAAGGGACATATCCCATAGGGCCATCATGGTTGCATACTTGTCCTATGCCACCCAGGGCATTGTCGTTTCCAAGTGATGCCAAAATATTACATGCCACCAAAATACATTACCTAACATTATTCTAACCCTCCTTGTCCTTGAAGTACACATTTTCCACAAAATTAGGAGGTTCTTTATGAAAACTAGTTATATTATAAGTAGGTTGCAATAGAGTTTGCTTGGCCAAGAGTTGTGCCACCTCGTTTCCTTCACAAAAATTATGCTTCATTCTGATCTCCACCTCTCCATTATCTTCTCCATTAAGTACCTGCATTCATCAAGCAAACTCTTGTAAGTAGGGTAGTCTTCTTTAGAAGACGTATTACCTCTGTAGCGTCTGTCTCTATTTCACATGGTGTGAAATTTTCCTGCATGGTTGTGTGCAAAGCTTTCCGAAAAGCTAGTAGCTCTGAGTGTATTGGTGAGATACTTTCATACTTTGTGTTGAACCCCAGTACCCAATCTCCAATATTATTTCGTATTACACCACTAATGCCACCCTGCATATTTTCTTCATTGAAAGCACCATCAATGTTAATTTTGTACCAATTCCCAGGTGGTGAGTGCCATTTTACCTTAACTTTGACAGAGGAGTTAATATTGGATTTCGTAGTGGCTAATAACTGGTATTCCAATGCTAGTTTATAAAACTTTCTAGTGTTAACTTTGTTTGCAGTGTTGCTGGTATTATTATCATTCCTAGTATTCCATATAGACCATAAAGCAAATAGAAAGGCGACTTTCCCGCTAGTATGGTTGTATTGAGCTTTAGGGGATTTGTCCCTTAGGAAATCTATCCGGTGTTCTTGTGGGGGGTTCAAGGGAACTCCTATAGCTGCCCAAAATATTTTTGTCACTTTGCGTTCCCAAAATATGTGTAGAAGGGATTCATTAGTTTTACAAATAGGGAAATTTGTATCAATGTTGACACCTATTTTTCTTAAGTATTCTCTAGTAGGTAGCCTGGAATGACAACATTTCCATATAAAAAATTTAATTTTCCTAGGGCACTCTAATTTTCGTATCCAATAGCCCGTGTAGTTGTTATCGTCACAATATAATTATCAATCAGTTTATAACAAGAGGAGGTTGTGAATGTACCACTAGTGTTTATAGACCAAACAATTGTGATGTTCTGATTGTTGGCTGTGGTTAGAGTGTGGATGCTATTAAAGATATTGATTGGGAGATTGAAAGAAATTTGAGGCATATCCCATGTATTTTGATTCTTTATATCTTTTAGAGTAAGCTCACTTTCCTTTTTATTGAGAGGGCCTATAACATTCTTCCTTAGTGATCCAAACTTGGGGATCCAGTTTGTGTCCCAAATGGACATGTTGGGATTTTTATCTACTGGCCATCTAGTTCCATCTCTACAATAGCTCCAACCTTTTAAGAGGCCTTTTCCAATTGTGAGAGGCCTTATTTGTCGGTTTTTTTATATTACAACTGTTAATAACACGTACCCAAGTAGAAGAGTGGTTATTTAGGAGTCTCCACGCTAGGCTTGTTAGTAGGTATAGGTTCTTATTCTTAACTTTTCTGATACCCAATCCCCCTATCTCCTTAGGCTTGGTAACCTTATCCCAATTTATTAAGTGAATATTCTTTTTTTTCAGTAGTACCCCATAGGAAATCCCTTTGGATTCTGTCAATTTTTTGGAGGGTTCTACTAGGAAGCATTAATAACTACATTTAGTGGTTAGGGATTGTGTTAAGAGTGGATCTAATAAGGGTACACCTTCCTGCTATATTATGCCAATTGGCATTCCAGACATTTAGCCTAGCCCTCATTTTCTCTATTAGAGGTAAATAGTCCTTATGCTTAGGAGGGGTGCCACTCATTGGGAAACTTAGGTAGCTGCCAAAGTCTTTACTGACTTTGATCTCTACTAAGGAAGTGATCCAGTTATGCATGTCCTTTATGCAGTTCTTAGAAAGGAGTATTTAGACTTTTCTTTATTGATGTTTAGGCCAGATAAATGGCACAACATATCCAGGTTCTTTTTCATGGTAGTAATTGTTTTCTTATTGGCTCTACCCATTAATGTTAGATCATCAGCAAAAAGTAAATGGGAGGGAGGGGGACTTTGCCTATTTAATAGAATTGGGTCCCATCGAAGAGTATCAACTTGGTGTTCAATATTTTTGGATAGCATATCCATATATAAAATAAAAATGTAGGGTGACACTGGGTCTCCTTGCCTGATACCATTTGAAGGGCAGAAATCCTTAGTCTTGTTGCCATTAACAAGGATTGAGATAGACGTAGAAGAGATATAAATTAGAATAAGAGAGGAGATATTTGGAGGGAAACCGAGGAACCTTAGAGCTTGATAAACAAATGACCATTCCAATTTATCGAAAGCCTTTTCTAGGTCGAGCTATAGGTAGAGGTGTGCATTCGATTTATCGATTCGATTTTGACCCTTATCGAATTATTTATCGATTATCGATTTGAACATATGCTTATCGCTATCGTTTCAATAAAGTTTCGATTTATCGATTTTTGGGGCTTATCGATTACACCAATAAGAAAATTTTCGGGATTCCATAAAAAGTATATCGATACAAACACGCCTAACTAATATGGACAAAAAGAAGCTAAAATAAGAAGAGCGTCATTTATAACATAAATATTGTATCAACAAGCACATGAAACGAAATTAAAGTAAGGGATCAAATGTATGCCACCAACACTGCAACGGTATAAAAAAAATAAAATATATCATCACGACTAATTTTATTTTCCATTAATTTGAAATGTATTCCCTTTAGCTTTAAATATGATCATTCCTTAAATGTGGTAGAGGAAATAATAGCACTAGGGACTTAGGGTAAAGGAAATGGTATTATAAAATAAGCATAAAATTTTTTTAAAAATTTATAAAAAATTTAAAAAATAGTGTATGTTATCAGTTTATCAATAAACCGATAAACCAAAAAGGACAGAATCGAAATCGAAATCGAAATCGATAACTCGATAAAGAAAATTTTGAAATCGAAATCGATAAATCGATAAACCGACATCGATAACAAATAGTCGATTCGATTTATTGATAAACTGATTCGAATGCACAGCCCTAGCTATAGGATCCAGTTTCCTTTCCTTGTTTGTTTATTAAAACGTTTGAGGACCTCCTGAATAATGATAGCATTATCACTAGGTCATCTATGCTTCACAAAGCTAGTTTGGTGTTCACTAACCATTCTACTCAATAAAGCCTTAAGACTATTAGCAATTATTTTGGTAATTACTTTATAGAGGGTGTTATAAAGACTTATAGATCTAAAGTTTTGCAGTTTGTTAGCATTGTTGAATTTTGGTATTAAACAAACATAAGTCTTGTTAAGATCACTTGGGATTTTTCTCTAGCTAAAAAATCCATTGACATAGTTTAATAACTTTATGACCTAAAGTAGGCTAGAATGTTTGGAAAAAAATGGGTGTAGCCCGTCAGGGCCAAGCGCCTTGGTGGGGTTGAAAGAGAATATAGCTCTTCTCACCTCATAATTCTGAGGGGTTTTGTCATGGAATGCTACTTCTAATTTACTTAAATTAGAAGTAGCATCATTTAACTGCTTCCAACTAGTGATTTCATGGGAAGTAATACAGATGTTTTGGAAATAATTGGTCACATGATCCATGATTAGTCTTTTGATTTTCAATCCAGCAACCATTGTTATCTTTAAAGAAAATAATGTTGTTCTTTCTTCTCCTGTTTGTGGCTTGTGTATGAAAATATTTCGTATTAGCATCTCTTTCATTTAGCCAATTTACCCTAGAACGAAGCTTCCTATAATCCTCCTCTATTTTAAGAATAGACTCGTAATCATTTATGAGAGTAATTTCTAGGTCCCTAAGAAATTGAGGATATTGGTATTTAGGAGAATTTTGTATTCCTGTTATACGTTTTAAAAGGTTTCTTTTTTTTTTTTTTTTCAAAAATATTCCCAAATGTCTTCTTTTTCCATTCCAAGACATTTTCTTTGAAGTGCACTGTACCTTCTAAAATATCCTTATTAGCCCAACTTTCTACAACTAACCTAGGGAAATCAGGATGAGAGCACCAAGAGGTTTCCATTTCTAAAAGGTCTAGAGTTTATTTTGTTAGTATTATTATTAATATTAACAAGAATAGGATTATGGTCAAAGTGTAATTTAGGAAGATGAGTGACAGTAACTTTATTGAACTCTTGTAACCAATTGTGATTAGCATAAACCCTATCTAGTCTTTCCTTTATCAGTCCCCTATTTTTTCTACGGTGATTAGACCATGTGTATTTACAACCCTTGTAACCAAGGTCCATTAGGTGACAGTGATCAATGCATTCCATTAGAGAAGTAGCTCTTTTTCGATTGATAGGTCTCCCTCCAAATTTGTGCGTAGAGTTTGTAATTTCATTAAAGTCCTCCCATAATAACAATCTATTATCAATATTATTACTAGCATACACAGTAGAAAAAAGCCAGGTTAAGTTTTTAGACTTTACCTCTATCATCGCATGGATGGATTGGCCATTTCTTGTAAAGTTGTACACCTTCACTATAGCCATGTTCCATAGGAGGACCATTCCACCAGAATTTCCCTCGGCTGGGAACCCTCCCATATCATTAAAATTGTAACCCTCCAAGATAGAAATATGGCTATCCATCACTACCACAGGTGTGGTAAGACGATTGAAATTTCTTGTAATCATAAGTATCAAATTCGAGCTCTTAAAATAGAAATCATTTAATAGAGAACGCTTTAAGCCTTGATGAAGTCACCGGATACTTGTGAAAAGGAAAAAAAAAAGCTTATCAGGACAAGCTGGTTGTGTAAAAAGGCAAGAGCAGTAACACCAGATACACTTGACATAGATCAAAGAACAAATTAAAGAAAATGGATTGAACACCCAAAACACAGAGCAAGAATTTTCCATCCTGATCTATTATGGTATTGTTTCTTTCGAATATATCAATTATACACAAACATGATACTCTTCCTTTTGCTTTTCACTTTTCCGCTAGTGGGTGTTTCGAATTGAACATAACACCATCTACAAATAAGGTATAGACAATCTCTCTACGCAAAATCCATTCTCCTTTAGTTCGTAAATCACATGCCATTTCTAAAGACTAGCATATGAAACCAGATACAAAATAAACTACACAAAATCATCAATCACACAAGGGATTCCTCAAATTTACATCTCAACCGCGTATCATCTATGTATGATACTAGCACTTTGAGTATCTTTCTGTCCACTTACGATTTCGCATCCAAAACCTGAATAGTCCACCTCATACAATCCCAGTGGAAATGCTTGAAGTTGCATTAATCTTCAACGAATGCTCGGGAATATACGTCACACCTGCCAATGCAGAGTATTTGTTTCAGTAAATTCATCCTCTTACATTGACTTCGACTTGCTATGTACTCAAATGATCACCACAAAGAAAATCAAAAAGCAATATCCACAAGAATCAAACGGAAAAGGCAGATAGTAGCACATACAAAAGAACATTTTTCACAATGCATTGAAAAACTATAGACGACACGTACACAAGAGGAAGGGTTCACTCATACTTTTATCATAAATTTTCTCAATTAGTTCATAAAAGATAACACAAAATGGACTAATTATATCAAGGGCTTAGTCTTATTTCTGCACTATACCCGACAAGGAAGATGCAAGAAGAAGAAGAATTAAGGCACAGATAAGGCAGCTCAAAAATGCTTATACACCGCATGGAGAGCACAATCAATTTCATTGGACAGGTGAAAAATAAAATCAGAAGAAAATGGTCGCAGATTCAATAACTTGGACATGCTCAATGAAGCATAGTTCCATTTCATGCTAGAAGCTTGTAGAGATTTGGAGAATAGAGTGTGTCCTCAAATTGAAACACCCTAAGATTGAGAAAACTAAGAAACATAAATAAAGAGGGATAGGATTAAGGGTATTCATTCTTCCTTCATTTCTTTCTTTATCAAAAAATCTGGTCATTAATTTGGATGTTAAAGCGGGGTAAACTTACATATTTACAGAAGCTTAATATTCCCCACACGAAATTGGGGCAATACCGTAGCTCGATAAGTTTTAATATTAATCAAAACAAGTACGGTCCTTTTCCATATGATACACATATTAAGAGTACTATTGTCAGGTCATCCAATCCATTGTTTTCCTTCTCCAAGACCAAAATATGGGAAAGAACTTCTCCTCTCCTTTCTTCTCCTTTTGACTGACCTCATCTCTGTTCTTTCAATCCAAATAAACCCCAAAACAAAATTGTCAAGACATGTGTAACTCATACCCTGCACTAATTTTTGAGTAATAAATCAAGCAAGAGGGGGAGAAAGGAACCAAAGAAAATAAGATACTAATCAGACGTCCTGGTATTTCTCATATTCAGGTGAAAAGGTTAACCAAAAGCTCATCCATTTCCAAACTTATGCAAAAAGTTCCTTGTGTTTTAATAAGATGGACCTGTGAATTCATAATTCACAAGGTATTGAGGAGGTTAGGTATTACAACCCCCCTCTCCACCCTTCACACATTTTTTTTTTAGGGAAACTTGTATATGGGCAGGTTGATGCCAGATTCCTGCAACCTCAAAGGATATTTAAATAGAAGGTGGGAAACATATGTGAAACTTTTAGCTGTGCTAATACATATATCGGCAGGGGCTGATGCCAAATCCCACCACTTCAATGCGGCTATTTAAATTTAAAAAGGGAGGGAAATAAATTTAACAATTTGAGCGTGGTAATACCTTTCTCCTTAACATCAATCTGTAAAGAATCAAGTGTGATTATACCATCCGTCAGGGGGAGTAATCCAAGTTTGATGGTTGCTGTAGATTGAGAGGGCACACATCTGAAGCCGCCAAGAAGAGGTATAAGCTTAAACTCCGAATGAGAAATAAAGAAAATTAACAGATAAATGCTTACCCTAAGGGAACTCTGCTCTGCAACCATAAATGTGTACAACCTAGATTGCTATTTGGAAGCACATCAGGTATGGGAGTGGCCCTCTCACTAAATGAAACTGATTGAGAAAGACTTTTCCCTTCCGGTACTTGATTAGCTGATACCAAGCTATTGCTCTGAGCAGCAGTTATTTGCTTATCGATACTCACTCTCTCTGTGAAATCAGAAGAACCAATGAAGGGACTCATTGGTGATGTTGGTGAAGTGCTCAATGACACCACAGAAGGTGGGGAAGTAAGGGAAGCTGGAGCAAGCACTGTCATTGTTAGATCTTGTGAAGTCAGGTTTGATGCCTGAAGAGTTAAGACCTGACAAATCAAACAATTTAAGAGAAACCTTCATCTTGACAAGTAAAAATACATGTATTCTCATATCATGTTCAAACCTGTACTGGAAGCTGAGCACCTCCTTCAAAAGATCCAAGAGTTTGTTTTGTCATTTCAGATGCAACAGAGATCATAAGGTCCCTAGAAATTCGTGGTCTCCAGCTTGTTGACTGCTTGAAGAATAACTTTGATTCTACAAGTATCCACAGAAGATCCGACAACTTAATAAGATTAAAAACCCATAATATTTTTCACATACATGCACCTAAAAAGAGTTCCTTTTTTTGGATAAATACCTAAAAACAGTTCCTACCTGTGTAGTTGCATCGACATGATACCAGCACTGCATATTGATCAGTAGGTGACCCCATATTTCTTTCCTCAATATTGGAGAAATGGTGCCATGTTGATGCTGCGCTTCTAGAATGTACCCGTGAAGATCGAAAAGTTTTTCCACTATGGCCGTTGGAACTCTTCAAGATGGGATTGACTGGTTTGAGAATAAAAGAGTGTTCTTCACCTCTCCTGCAAAGGGCATATTGCAGCTATTCTCTTTAGACTTTCAATCCAGCAGTTATAACAATTCCAACAATAAGTAAGGCCAATACTGGAGTAGAAGCTAGCAATAAAAAATAATAGCCTTACTCTAGAAACACCTAACTGAGGACTAGTGGACTTAGTTTGGACATACTTGGAGAAAAGTAGTAAGATATTTAAAATTTCCTCCAATGTCGATATTCAGCTTGATCACTGCTAATTGGCGCAAAAACAGTAGGTTTAAATAATTCTAATCCTGACGTAATATTTGTTGATTTCTTAATAAGACCTGCCTTAATGGAAGGAATACTTCTTGTTTCTGTTGGTGGTCAATATATGAACCAATCCCCCAGTAAAAAACAAGAATAAACACTAAACAGATGTAGATTAGGAAAAGTTAAATCGCTAAATAAAAACTAACATACACCAGGGCCAAGAAGTGATGTTTGTTGTGAGTCAGCAAACTAGCACTATTCATAGTGGTTAGAATTAGATAAAGAATATAAAACTTTATCAGAAAAGGACAAAGGAGATAAACTGCAGAAAACCTGAGGGCCAAATTTGGCAAACTATAGTCATCCCCAGCTTCAATACATGCAATTGGTAATGATAAAGGAGGACCACTTTTTGAAGCTTCTTCAAAAATGATTGTTACAGCATCTATGTAGACAACAATGTCAGGTGCATTTGCTGGACAAACATTCTGCAAAAGAATACTAGTTTCATATTAATCGTCTACACATGCCCAAGCCATAAGGTGCATTAAATTTCTAGCTACATTGATATATCCGGTAAATAACATAAACGATGAAGGAGTTGATGAAGTTACTCAGGCTAACGAATAAAACCCACCTTGATCTGGACACAAAGGAGATCATCTGTGTTGCAGTCAGCAGCAAAAGAAGTAATTTCTACTGGTTGAATTATTTCAATTTTCCTCCTCCATCTCCTTCCAGGAAGGAAAATACCTTCTAAACCACAACGAACAGAAAATCTTTCTGGCTCTAGAGATACACCTCTAAAAGATAAAAGCCCTTCACTCCCAGTCTTATCACTCTTCACTGACCTTTGAAATGAAAAACGTTCCCAATCTTCTGGATTAAAACTCGGTCCAACAGTGGAGGTTGTAACAGACGGAGGTGGTGCACTATTTGGTGGAAGTGAAGACATGGAGTAACTTCTAAAGTTACCGAAAGAAAAGAGCTGTGATCCAGAAGATCCAGATAAGGCGGGCTTTGTGGATGTACTACGAATGCTCGCACTAGAACTTAACTGAGGCGGGGATAAAGGTCGCGCTGAAGGGGGAATAGAATTATCTATAGGAAGTAGCCATCTCAACAGTTCACCACAGGGATCCTGCTTTGCATAAGTCAAATTCTCCTCATTCAAAGACGACAAACTTCTCTCCTGATACTTCTCAAATTGAAGAATTTCCAGCACCGGATCTCTAACAAACCCATTACCGACATTTACTTGTAAAAGTACCTGCATCCTTCCAGAAAACAAAATTGAATCCACATCAGATGTTCTCCAGGAAAAAAGACATACCAATTAAGTATACAATCCCAAGTATAAGCACAGAAAGAGCAGGAAAAGAGAAATGTTTTCATACTTTGATTTAAACTTCCACACCACTAAAACAAACTTGTCTAAGATCTGTAGTAATAATTGTTTCCAGTGGAAATTGAACAAGGAGAAAATATAACAAGGGATGAGATCTGTAGAATCCACTTTCTCATCCTGCACTACATTGAACAGTAAAACCATTCTTCTATAAGTAACACTGGACTCCATCTTGGCCTGGAGAGAAGACATTCACAATTTCCTAGAATTTAGAACTTCCATCACCCTCTTAGAAACCCAAATTTTGACAGTCATCCCATTCAACACCAAAACAACCTTCTCCTGGACCCTGATATTGCTCTCTCAAGAACCGCACTCTAAAAAATCTATTGTTACCCCTACCAGAACTCCTTTCCAAACAACCTCCGTCCCTGTGGACAAGCTTATGTAGGAAATCAGACCCCCATCTCCACATCTAAAATGTTGTTTTGACTGGACAACAGATTTTTGGAGCTTTTGAAAACACAAGCTGAATATGATTTCTTTCAACTAGGGGTGGATCTAGCATGTAATATATGGACTCTACATGTTAAAAAATCCACTAAATAAGTACAAAATAACAGATTTTGAACCCAGTAAATTAAATGGGCGGTGGTAGAATCAGAGACTTGAACCCATAATGTTCAAATTTTGGATCTGCCTTTGCTTTCAAACACATAAATCCTCTTTGTCAGAGTTGACATTTCTTACAGTCAAGAAATTGTTTCTTGTAAAGCTGCCAACCATGTGCTAAGTGACAGGAAACAGTTTCATGCAGGCATAAGTTAAATATAAAAGCAGAAACATGACAGCAGATACCAAAGCCAACACTATGAAAGAAACAGAATGCCTTCATACAAGCTGATTAAAAGGTTATGTCATGTGGTTCTGGAGACATTTCGCTAGAGATTAAGTATAAATGCAGAGACTACAAATTTTTGCTGAACATACCACTATATCTCCATTTGGAAGGGCACAACACTTGACAGCATTTCTTGCCACTCCACCAGAGGTTCTGGCATCGAAGTTTCCCTTATCAGTGCAAGTACTCAAAGAAAGCTTCTTTTTAAGTCTCTTTACCGTTTCTGAGCCATCTGCTCCATTCATATCAGAAACTTCCTCCACAGCTTTTCTTTTTGACCACAGAGGCTCATCAGACTCGGCAATTCGAGCAAAAAAGTGAGAATTGTTAAACCTTTGTACTAGTGATTCAGTTTGTCTTTTGTAATCCTCCAATCTCAACAGAGATTCACCAGCAGAAACCTCCTTTTCGGGATCAATCTTTGCATTACCATTCTCACTCACACTACCATCATCCACTGCTCCTCCAGGGGAAACAGATCCCGAAGTACTTCCTGTGTTACCATTTTGTTTCTGGTTGCTTTGTCCAATACCATTTTTATTCATGACGGCCGCAACTTTAAAAGGTGTAATAATTTCTGTATCCTGCTTATAGGCTGAGAGACATGCAAGTATATGGACCTGTTCACCTAAATTGATGAAAATTTTAGAAATAAATAAAAGAGGAAGTCTGAAAGAAAGTGGACGATGATACAAAAACAGAGGAAGAGGAGGAGACAAGAAAAGGAGATTAACAGTAGTAGCTACCAGGTATAACAAAGAAGCGGTCCAGTGAGCATATGGATGATATCTCTGATGCCTCACTCCAGTTAACAGGAAGCCTATCTGGAAAGGCATGTCAAGACTTGGTAAATAGTTCATTAGATATGAGTTCTGAATTACTGGACAAAAATTTTGAACATCGAACACTATCTTTTGAAGCCAAAAAAAAAACAGATCAGATGGAAAAATCATGCACAACACTTAGATTTCATCCAAGACAAAACAAAGTATTACATAAATGTATGAAAGAATTATAAATATATTGCTTTCAGAAGATGAAGAAAACAAGATCATTCTTTGAAAAAAGAAATAAATTCAGGACTATTTGAATCCTTCTGTACACCCAAGTTTGAATAGTCCCAGTGCTTACAGAAGAAGCAGAGATGAAATAGAAGACAACAGAAGTACTCTTCTCGATGCAACTTTTCAATGTTTTTCCTGAATATTGCAGATAAAAATTTTTAAAGTTAAGATCCTAGACCAATAGTTTGATCCAGCTAAACGCCATTGCCAAATGCCAAGCACTGCTAGGAATAAATCAGAAGTCCCTATTACAAAAAGTTCGATACATGAAAAATTTACAGAATACTTGCAGCAGATTATGATCCAAAACTATATATAATAATGTTGGGTACTAGAATAAGAGAAAGTACCCTACCCTGCATTCTAATCAAAACTGAAGTGATGATCCACAATAAAAGTTATAAATGATACCCTTCAATTTTAAACAAGGAGGGAAAAAGATGCTAACATTTCTAACCACTAGATTTGAGCTTCATGGATTCGGGATTCTGGTACAGATACCACAAATGCTAATAACTGTGTTTGAAGTTTAATAAATGTCCATAATCAGTGGATATCTTGACACATATGTAGGGTGTAGGCCAAAGCTACTGGGTTTGGCTAAACACATAGCAACTGTGGATCCCCCTGTTTCCAAGCACTTGATTCAGACACCCAGGAGCAACTTACTGAATGTAACCAACAGCATATAGCCCAAAAGGACACTAGGCAGGCCATCAATAGGTATAAAACCATCTGACTCCCTCTCAGAAAAGCTCCCAACCTTTGGAGTTTGGAGAAGATAAGAGTTGTATTCACCAATTGTCCACAGAGATGAGAATATTTGTACAAGTGCTTTCCCTCCTTCAAAAGAATGGACAATCTTCCATAATAACTATGGTAATCTAAAGTTTAAAATCGCTAGTGAGCCCAGTAAACTCCTAAGAAAATTCATTCCCACAACTTGGGGTTGAAGGACATAATGAAATTAGGTGTAAAGCTAAACATAATGAAATTAGGTGTAAAGCTACTATCCCAATCTGTGCTGGACACTTTTAGGCAATAAAATTTCTGACTTTGAATACAAATGACTCCAGAGTGTCTTGCAACTCATTCATACAATGAGTAATAGGAGTCCACACAGTTAAGGAAATAGAAATTACCTAGAGTTGTCGAACAAACTCTCACTCCGTGGGAAAGCAATTCAGATTACTCTCCATTTCTAACAACTAATGCATATGGCCATATGCTACGTATCAATACAGGCCAAGACATGTGACACATCACATCATATCGGTAATGAGAATACAGATACAGATGCGAAACATCAAGAGCAAGGCGCAAAACAAAATAGGTTCGACTTAGAGCAAATGAGAAAAGAAGGACGATGTTACCCTTTGGAATAGTTATCCATCCTTCGTCATCTTTAACATCAATGTGGTTGGAAACAAATCGAGAGTTGGTCTTCTCATTTGCGTCCAGAAGATCTTCATCCACATTCCCATATTCATCACCCTCACCATCGCGTTTCTCACCCTCTGGAAAAGGATCTTCAGCAATAAGACCCTCTAAAGTAGTACTTGGTTTGGAAGCATGGTTTGGCTCCGATTGAACTTCACGAGCAGGTGAGTGCTCGGAAGCTGCAGTCTGATTAGACCTCAGCATCAGGAAGTTCATGATTTCCCCTGTGACTCCCTACCAAAAATAAAATCTTAGCTTTCATTATCCAAACTTAATCCTAGAAACAACTCCTATAAATATACATCCGTGTGCAAGTGTGTGCGTGTGTTAATTTTCTATGCACACGACATAATGTGTACAGCCAAAGGGTGTGATGGGATGGATATGATCCCTCCATCAGTCTCCGGTTCAAACCTTACGAATGGAGAAAATCCTAGTAGGGCTTCCTCCTTTAATGGCCCTACGTGGCGTGAACCTGGATTAGCGGACCAGTCAGTGGCGGAGCCACAGACTGAAGGGCGATCAGTTGCACACCCTCGTTGGACGTTCTACATTGTATATGGAGAAGTATACCGCATATAGGTCAAAAATCACTTTCTATACATATATACTAAATTTTGAACACACTTAGCTGATATTCCTGGCTTCATCACTGAACCAGTGGGTTGTGATTGTGAATACCGGTTTATACCAAAATAATAGAGTTCCAGTCAGAGGCCGTGGATGGATGCATGCTGGATCTACCTAGGCTGAAAACATTGCCTTTTCTACTCAATTATGATCATTTACTAGTAACCAACTCATTAAACTGTAATAATTTGAAAATATAACTGTACTATTTGTGTTTCTGCTTCGACGAAACCACTACATTTATTCAATTACTAAACACGACAAACATAAGTTACTAGAAAATGAGTACAATAACTGCAATAATTAGATAAACAGAAACTGTGAAGCTATAGGGATCCAACAGATACAGAATAGGGCTTTGTGAGGTATTGGATCATTACTTAATAGAATGAGAAATGAAAATCGGAAAGTGAAGTGTAACCTGATCGGAGAAGTCGCTGGAGAGGAGAGCCGAGAGGTTGCGATCGGGAACACGGTGGTGGACCGGTGGTGAGTCCGCGGAACTCGGACCGGGTTTAGTATGTGCTGGGCGATAGGCTTTGGATCTGTGTCAGATTCGATTTTTTAAGTACTCACTTAGTTCAGTTTTTGAGTTTCAATTGTATTAACAATGACAATACCCAACGTGACTAGTTGCATTTTGAGGGAGATGTTATTTTACTAGTACCGCTGTTCTCTTTTCTTTTAACTTTAAACTATTTTCATATAATAAAGTTAAAAACTCTAAAGAAATATGGATCTATATAAGATCTGAATGCATCTATAAAATGTTGATTGATTCACTAACAACTGATCTCTTGCGTTCTGAGTACAAATTTAAACAACAATAGTAACAACGTCATTCACGTTATTGAAAGAAACAATAAAGCACCGGTAAAATATAGAATTATTTTTGATGAAATTGAAACTTAATTTGTTACAATCATATAATTATACAGTTTTGTGGCTCTATACAACGGAAGAAATTTAAAAATAGACAAATTTATAAGTGATCTTTTAAAAATAGCTCAGTTTCAAAAGTGATTGAAATTTAATTACTTTTTTATGTAAAAATAAATCTGAACGAAAATACTGTTCAAAATTCGGAAAAATACTCCAGCATAATATAGTGGAGTTTGGAGCTCCGATGTTGCAGCCTCTAGTATATTATACGGAAACCAGCAAAATATATTGGTTCAGCATAATATGCTGGAAGTTCATACACAGGAGCACCGAACTCAAATATATTATGCTGGAGCGATCTCTATTGCAGAAAAATAGTAAATATTTTTTATTGACTTGATAAATACTAACTATTTATAAATGACTAATTCGGAAACCGGCTACACCATACTATTTTTACCTATAAAACGCATATTCGAGTCTCTTGCCAAAATTGGGGCCAGAAGTAAAACTCGTGAACAAATGGCCATTTTCACAATTTGGACCCCCCAAGATAAACAAAGGCAAAAAACATAAGTATGGCAGAATTTCAGGAAATATTTCACTTGGATAGCAGCTGAATGTATTTTACACATAAAGTCACTAAATATTTATATTTCTAGCAGGAAATCTTTAAAAGGTACCCCTAAAATCATGCATTAAAATCTTTGGTTTTCTTTATAGTTTCAGTTCACTTGGATTTTGCTCCACAATTAATATGATTCCTAAGTTAGCATCCAACAATTGGATTAGACGTAACGATAGTAATTTCTCTCATTCTATATATTGCATATATTATACGAGAAGCAAACAAAGCAAAAAGAAGACGATTAAATATTTAATTTTTTTGTTCTGTAATGGATAACATAACCACTATTTTTGGTTCAACATAGCGGGAAATGGTATATGCAACACAGGTTTAAAAATCTCAGCGTTGTAGATTGTTGATCAATATGGATTGGGATTTGAAATCTTTTCGTTTGGAAATATTAAATATCCTTGGAGGTGATGCAAACAGTGATACGGAGGATATTAAATTTTTTGTGAAAGAGAATTTTTCACTAATGAAAATATACGGCAACAGGAATTTGAGCTTGTACATGGAGTTAAAAAGAAAAAAATTATCATTCACTGATTATCCTTTATGTATAAGCAAGAAGGAATTGGTTAGTGATGGTACATGCTCGAATTCATTTGTAAAGGAATCGAATTTCAATATTTTCCAGAATTTGCCAATGATTGATAATTTGAAAACCACTAAATTGTTTAGTTCTAAAAATAAGGAGGACTATGATGTTATGCAGATTGATGAATATGGTATTATTGACAACAATAAACATAAGAGGTTATTGAAGGCCAGTTATACTAAAACAAGGATGTACTACAAAATGCTATTAAACATCTTGCAATCTGAGAGAAATTTCAGTTCAAGATTAAGCGTTCAAATAAGACCAGGTAACTATGAAGTTAACGTTAAAAGGATGCAGAAGAACTAAAAATATGTAACATATTATATGAAATAAACTTAAATTATATATATATATATATATATATATATATATATATATTCCAGCTTGTATCATTGAGAGACTAATTGTAACGTTTGTCTTTTTGGTTTGTATATGCACGAATTATACTTGGAATAATGGTTGTTGTATGCCTATATCAGTAGGTTCCAAACTGGTTTTTAGCTAAGTTACATTGTTATTTTATTATTTAATTGAAATCATAACAGTAATTCTAGTATAATTATATTGCAAGTATTATATTTTATGTATGGATGATCAATGCTCATAAAATCTTAAGTCATCAAGCCTAAATACCTCGAATATATTTAAAGTGAGAAAATTTGAAAAAAAATCACACATGTAAAAGTAGTCCCAGACTATTTTCACAACGGCAGGTTACCTTAAATCTCATTGGAAGTTTGATAATGAACAAGTTAGATAATCCTAATTAGCTAGAGTATGCTTCGGCATAAATACAACGTGACATCAAAAGGGAATATGGAGTTGATTTGAACTATATGAAAGCATGGAGGTCGAGGGAGAAAACTTTCGAGCTACTAAGAGGTAAACCAATCGATTCGTACAATAAGGTGCCAAGGTTTTTGTTTATGTTAATGCATACAAATCCTGGATCTGTGACAAGGTTGAAAAAGTCAGATGCGGTTGCTTCTTATATGTATATATGGCACTCTACTCATTGATTAAAGGGTAGGAGTATTGCATTCCTAATGTAGTTGTTGATGCCAGCTTTTTAAAATTAACACACAGAGGGACCTTAGTAACAGCTTGCACACAAGATACGGCGGCAGGTCAGTTGAAGTATACATTCATTGAAAAATAATGTGATAAATAAAAATCACATATAGTGTCTTTTATTTATTGTATAAATCTTGTATTATTAATCATATCTTACACTCTTGCATAAAATCCACTTTTTCATTTAATATGTTGTATAATATAAGCTTAACTAAAGTTATTTTTTGTGATGTTCAATCAGGTAAAATATTTTCGCTCGCATATGCTATGGTTAATTAGGAGAATGATGTATCGTGGGAGTGGTTCTTCCCAAATTTTTGATAAACATACAGTTTAAAAGAAGGAATGTGCTTTGTATCTGACAGGCATGAAAGCATTTTGAAGGCAACTTCAGTTGTGTATTCAGAAGTGCCTCATTGTGTATGCATATTCCATCTATAGAATAATATAAAGTTGAGGTTCAAGAAAAGCCAGAAGAAAATAAGGCCCATATTTTTTGCTATAGCTATAGCATACACAATTGAGGAATTCAACCTATACATGGCAGAAATATGTAACATTGATGCGAAAGAGAAACAATACTTGTTCAATATTGGATATAATAAGTGATTCGCAGTGCATTCAACAGTTAACTTAATGGTGATGACCTCAAATATTTTAAAATCTATGAATTCTCCAAATAAGACAGCTAGGAATTTACCTATGTACAATCTACTTGACTACTTGATGAAGTTGGTTGTGTCTTAGAATAACACAAATAGAAATGGAGTAATGGCAACTGGTACAACATGTAGTATAAAATATGAAATATTGGTGAGGAATAAAATCATTGCATCAAGAAGGATGACGGTAAGTTAAGTTTTAATATAATTTCAAATTATGCTAATTATAATGAATTCACACAGGGTAGAAAATTTAGAATACATAAATATATTATATAGTATTTTGATGTTGGCGTTCCTACATAAGTACAGTGTTTTATTTTGTGAATAAAATTACAAAATCAAGATATATGATTTAATGTTGTGTATAAAGCTACAGATTTTATGTTCTTTTTTTTATGTTGGTGTTATTACATAAAGACTAGATTCTATTATACGATGTATAAGGTTAATACTTTACTTTTTGTATAATCTGATATATTGTAGGTTATACTATTAAATGAACACTTGTTCACAATCATTGATGATGGTAGGCAATTTGTGGTGTGCATGCGGGAAAGACAATGTAATTGCAGAAGGTTACAAATGGATGTAATACTTGTAAGCATGCACTGACAATTGTGACTAACTAACACATGGATAAATATCAATATTGCTCGGGATATTGTATCAAGGAATACATGTTAAATACCTATAAGGTTCCAGTTTATCCAATTCCTGATGAAAGTCAAAGGAAAATTTCTGGAGATGTCGTTAAACCACAAAAAGTAAGAGTTAAACCTGGAAGGCCAAAGAAGATGAGAATGAAGGGCGCCGGTGAATTTCAGGCAAAAAAATATAAAATTACATGTAGTTTGTGTGGACAACAAGGTCACACTAAAAAATCCTGTAGGAATTCTCCAAAGAATGTTTAGCTCTTATGCTAGTTTGCTAGTGGTATTATTTAGTTTGACAATTACGATCATATCCATTTTTTTATCGTTAAACAATAGTTTAATAAAAATATATTTTGTTTTAAGGCTAATCTATTGGATGCATCTTAATATCGGTATCTCAGTATTTGGTTAGTACTTAGTACATCCTTTGCTTCGTATTGCAACAAGCAAACCACAGTCACTACATTTAAAAACAAAAAAATGAAAACCATATATTTTAAAGAAGAATTAAGTTATACAACAACCGGTAAAAAACACTGTAACGATTCGTATAAACCTTACGTCTCTTGCTGCATTGGAAACTACGGCAATGTCAAAGGAATCATACTATGTCTAATCTTTATATGGACCTTGATTCAAGCAGTGTCATTCCTTTTGTCATAAAAACCAAGAGCACACAGAAAGTATGGGAGTGTAACAACATAATGCATCAATTAATCTTTGGACCTTGGATTTATAAGTGGTACCTTGCTTTAAATCATAAAGGTAAATGCATTTACCTTTGAAAGATAGTATTGCTAATACCCAGTGCCAATTGTCCATAGAAGAAGGAATAAGAAATAATACGTGGTTAACAGTATGTCACTGACGATTACAAAGAATTAGATTACCAAGAATGTATTGGGCGTCATCATAATCAGGATTCTACACGACGATATCTCTATTATATCCAATGAATTTCCTATGAAGAGCCTTAATCTTCAACTCAAATAAATAATTCGTAGTGGCAAACTTCAGTATAACATTCGGATCGTATTTTCCCTTCTTCCTCAAATAGTAAAATAAGATATTCACATGCTGTCAAAGAATAAAAATATGATTATTTTACTCATTAAATCTCTTAACAAAAGTCAGTGCACAATATATTCTAAAAAGTTTTACACTAAAAATCAAATATATCATATAGCTTACGCCATATACTTGAGTTGTGTATTAAAATATGATATGTTGTTCCTTTACTATTGTCTATAAACTCACAACCAAAGATATAGGATATTTATAAATAAATATTCAATGTATAAATGTCTAACGTACCGTATCATTTAAATGTTGACCTTCGTATGCAAGCTGGTGGAACCACTCCTCCTAATGGATATGCATAACACTAAATTCAAATGGCGGCTGTAATACATTATCCAATTTGGCATAAATACAACCCCCGAAAAATACTGAATTTATCATAAAAAAATTAGTCTATAAAAAGTCATATTTATGCTAAATATAGTGGTACTTACTTTCTTTTTCTCCTCAAGACTATAGTAATCCATGTCTTGAACTCACTTGTGATCTTGTTGTAATCATCATCAGTTGCAAAGCATACGAAAGGGTGTCCTCCCGTCATAATGGTGTTCGTTGAACGTCCTCCAATTGAACTATTGTTTGAACCAATAAAATTCAATAACGATGACTTATTGACTGATTCAAGGCGCTCATGTCTTATAAAACATTCAGATATAGGTTCCAATACTACCGAATTTGTATATTTCACAATTTGTGACTCCGGGACGTCAATGTACAAGTCCTCCATAGAATCTTTGGGTGAATATCCAGCACCAACATAATCATATTGATTAGTAATAATCGCATTCTAGAAATATCACTATACAACATGTATAATATTATGATATGTTTACTAATATGTTATAATAAACATCCAAAGTTACCAGATGCTTCAGGATTTGTATATTTAATAATCTGGGACGTCGGGACGTCAATGTAAAAGTACTTCATGTGATCCTTAGCTGAAGCACCAGCCCTAACATCACCATCTTGTTCGACTTTGGGTAGATAATAAACATACACACATCGAGGTCATGTAAAATTTCTATAATTAATTCTACAGATCATAAAGTAGTGAAAAATAATAACATGTATGTTCATGAGACAACTAAGGCATATAAAATTATCCTAAATATATGCAATATTTTGTAAAAATATCATGTGCATAGCTGTGACATACTTACCTAAATGCTTAAATATTTAAAATTGTCTATTGATGTTTATGTGTTTGTGAGTGCAGAAATAAAAATAATATTTTGAATGCTTGCATGTTTGTGATCGGTCTGTTTATAAAACAAATAAAATATACAGTATATATTCACAGGTTATTGTAGTAGTTGTTGTTGTATTATAAAAATATCGTACTTAAATTTATACAAGAAATATATATGTCATACCTTAAATAATAACATGAATATGTTTTCCTTTACGACATATATGGTATAACCCATATTCAAAAATTAAATTGGGTATAATATGAATACTGTTATAAATAGAAGATTCTTACACTTCTATTTAAGGTGAATGTCTTTAATGTATTTAATTAGAGAGATTTTAGAGTTCTATTAGTGGTAGCTAAATCTTCCTCTCCCCTATAAATAGAGGTGCCCCCTACCATTGTAAATCATCCCTTGAGACCCCTCTCAACTCAATAAGAAGAACTCTCTCTACTCTTCTCTCTATTGCTATTGTTCTTGCATTATTGTTCTTGTCTTTACTTTAGTTTATAACACGTTATCAGCACGAGCCTCTAACCAATTGAAATTTTCAATTGTCTTAACTTTTGTTTGTGTAGGGTTTTGCTTCAAAGAAAGAATGAAGAAAGAAAGAAAAAGAAAAAAAAAAAGGGGAGGAACGAAATTAGGCAGAAAGCAAACGAAAGTTTGAATTGAAAAAAGACAAACGAAAACAAGGAAAAGAAACGAAAAAGTTGAAAAGAAAAAGGAAAGAAAGAAAGGAAAGGAAGAAAGGAAGAAAATATTGAAAATATATTTGGTATACCTTAAAGGTAAGTAATTTACTTTTCCTTTTCAAATTTTTGGAATTCTATAAATTTTATATACAAAGTTTGATTATAACTCTAATGGAGTTTGTGAGAAATTATAACCACACGAAGTGGTAAAATCTCTATGTCCTTCCATGATTAAATTCATGTATGATTGTGGACGTGACAAAGAATTCCGTCCCATTGAATTTGCTCCATTCCCTTTAGAGAATGTGGAAGCAGTATATGATAAGTCTGAAAGAAGACTAATTACCATGAAGGTATCAATGAATGTGGACGTGACAAAGAATTCCGTCCAATTGAATTCGCTCCATTCCATTTAGAGAATGTGGTAGCAGCTTGTGTAAAGCACATGATTTTGATCCATTCCCTGAAGTGAATGTGATAATTGTAATAGAGCCCGTAAGCATGAACACGCTCTTGATGCAATTGTGTCATATGTATGACAATATGAAAAGAAAGTTCGTTGCCCTTGAAATTTCGGGCAAGAACTATATGACATGGGTGTTGGATGTTGAAATCCACTTGGATGCTATGGGTCTCGGAGACGCCATTAAAGATAGAAATAGTGCATCCACCCAAAACTATGCTAAGGCCTTGATTTTCTTGCGCCATCACCTTAATGAAGGTTTGAAACTGTACGAAGGCCTTGATTTACTTGCGCCATCACCTTGATGAAAGTTTTAAGATTGAATATCTCAACATCAAGGATTCACCCATCTTGTGGAAAGGCTTAAAGAAGAGAGATGACAACATGAAGTTGGTCACTCTGCCACAAGCACGATACGATAAGAATCCAAAAGCAAATAGTTTATAAACTATATATTATCGTTGCGGTGAAAACGGGCACTGGTCTAAGTCTTGCCGTATACCATAAAATTTGGTTGACCTTTATCAAGCATCTCGAAAGAGAAAACGCCCTGAAACAAATTTTGTCTCTGACGACAACTTTGACTTCACCCACCTGGATGTGGCAGACTTCTTTGAGCAACCCGAGGGAAAGATAGACCACCTAATCGGTGATGGGTCCGTGATGAAAGAAGATGGAGCTATTTGATTTTATTCCACTTATTTGTATTAGTCAATGAATAAATCAATAGTCATTAGTATTAGCTCGTATTAGCTAGTTCATGATATGATATTTGTATTAGTTCTTTAGAACGTCTCAATATGCTCAAATATCAATAATATTTTTACTTTCCAGTAGAGGTAATCAACTAGCCTGAAAAACTAGTCGGTTATCTCACGTCTCGCATAAAACTGCAAAACAATCGATTGTCAATGATCAACAATCGATTGTCTTTAAAACAATGGTCTGGAATTTTTCAAAAGTGATCAACAATCGATTGTCTATATTTGACAATCGATTGTCTTATACAGTAAGGTCGAATTTTTCAAAAATGACCAACAATCGATTGTCTATATCTAACAATCGATTGTCTTATACAGTGTGATCCGAAGTTTTTCAAAAATAACAAATAATCGATTGTGTGTGTTTAACAATCGATTGTCTATGTTCAAACAATCGACTGTGTGTGTTTAATAATCGATTGTCTTATGAAAAACGCTGAAATTTTCAAACTGCAAAGTAATTGATTATGGACAACATATCTGATTTTGTTAGTCAACTGTTAGTAGCAGATCTTGAAAATATTATGTGACACAAAAGAATTGAACTTGTTTATTCTTATGTTCATGTATTCCTTTTGTATGTCATACCATGGGAAGTAAATTGATTGAAAGGCTCCGGAAGAGCAAATGTAACTCTGCCCAAAGGCATGACGTTTATCTTAGAGAATGCAATATTCTCCTCCAAGTCTAAGAAGAAACTTGTTGAGTTTTAAAGATGTACGCCGGAATGGCTACAATATTGAGACAATGGATGAAGATAATCTTGAATATCTCGTCCTCACTTTAAAGAATGTCTCCGGCCAAAAGAGGGTTATTGAGAAATTCCCGTCTTTATCTTGTGGCCTGTATTGGACAAGAATTAGTGCAATTGAGGCATATTCAACAGTAAATCTAAAGAATACTAAGTCCAATACATTTGTACTTTGGCATGATCGACTGGGTCACCCAGGATCAACCATGATGAGACGGATTATAGAAAGCTCATATGGGCATCCGTTAAAGAATTTCAAAATCCTTCAAGTAATGAATATCCTTGCACTTCGTGTTATCAAGGCAAGCTGATTATCAAACCATCCCCCACAAAGGTTGGGACCGAGTCACCCCCGTTTCTGGAACGTATACAAGGGGACATTTGTGGACCTATTCACCCACCTAGTGGGTCATTTAGGTATTTCATGGTCTTGATAGACGCATCCTGTAGATGGTCTAATGTGTGCTTGTTGTCATCACGCAACCTTGCGTTTGCGAAGTTAATGGAAAATAGATGAGAATAATCTTGAATTCTTCATGAAACGAGGCTGCCCATTTCGGTTTGGGTTCACGCCATTTTGCATGCAACAATGCTACTTTGTCGGCTGCCCGCTTCGGCTTAGGGTCACGCCATTTTGCATGCAGCAATGCTAGTTCGTCTCTGACTGACGAATTATCACAAATATTCCCTATTGCAATTGGTTTTGGGTCATGAACCCAATATATCCCATTAAAGAAGCTTTGGATGCGCAGTATATGTGCCTGTAGCACCGCCATCCCGCACCAAAATGGGTTTGCAAAGGAGGTTAGGAATATATGTTGAGTTTGAATCATCCTCCATTATTCGCTACCTCGAAACATTGACAGGAGATTTGTTCACTGCACTATTTGCAGACTGTCAATTTGATGAGACACTTTTCCCAAAATTAGGGGGAGAAGTCGGTGAAACCAAATGGGAAATTTTGTGGAAAAATGCATCATTATCTCATCTTGATCCACATACCTCTATTTGAAAGAAAGAGGTATAAAAGATTATCCATTTGCAAAGAATAGCAAATCAAATGCCTGACGCATTTACGGACTTGAAGAGGATAACAAAATCCCACATTCCTGCGGAAAATGTTCCGATCCGTATTGAAATCCCTATTGGACAATCATCTAGTGTCATATCCAATGAGTCAAATGCACGCCTGAAGCGTGGCAGACCATTAGGTTCCAAAGATCGAAATCCTAGAAAAAGGAAAAAGAACGATCTAAATGACACTATGAAAGAATCACATGAGGACGCTCATGATTTGATTAATTCCGAGATTCACGAAGAATCTATTAAGCTTGAGAGCTCTCGAAGAGCCAATTATTACTATGTTGGAGAAACACAATTGAGTATTGTGCTGTAGTAAGTCTCAAAGAAACTTATTCAATTTCCAAAGTACACGCGAAAGCGATTGATTATATTGAGACTATAAATAAAGGAAGGCTTTGATTCTCCTATTACTACAACTTGTAGCGGGGTAATTTGTATATGAAAAGCTACCCGCTTTGTTCTCCAGTTTGTACTACACAAACGAAAGAATGCCACAATAAAGTGGATATCTATTGGTATAAAACCCATGTCATAATAAACCCGAAGTTTATTGATAAGTGCACATGTCATGGTGTAAATTTGAAGTTTACCAATATTGATAATTTATTCAGTTGACATTCGTGTTAGCCATCTCATTTGAAGTATGATGTGCAAATTCACATAGGTGAATATCAAAGAACTAGAAGTTCTTGTTCTCATTAATGAACTGACCAACTAAAGAGTTCGGGTTGAAGCCCCTTGATTCTGGAAATATCAAAGGTGAATATGGGCCCATTCACCTGCCATGTATACCAAATATGATGCATCTATGGAATGGTTACATGCGCAATTGTTATTGACCCGCAGCCTGGCCGGTGCTTGCGGGGTAAATCGCTCAGTAATCTAACTTCGAGCATAGTTTCCAGATTCTCTACTCAAGACAGTTCATCTTGATAAGTTGGTTTATATCAAAGTTGGTTTAGCAAGATAATTATTGAGTGCTTCCACTTAATAGCTAAACTGTTCCTTATGAGAACGAAGTTGTATGTATCAGTTTGATATAAGTTGTATACAAGAGTATATTCTCCCCTCAAAAGTGGTTCAGGGTCAGGAACCAAATAATTTCATCTTATATTAAGGTGCTGTGTATATTGACATAATGCACAAAGATAATTTCCCAAAGTTGAGGAAACATGTTAGCTTTACTAACATGAGGGGGAGACATGATAAACACTTGAGAAAATGTTACATGGGATGAATTCTCATTTGTATATGTATATCCCCGAATATCATGATATGAACCTGAAGTTCATAAAAGGGATAATTCAAATTGCAACATATTGCAAAGCATGCTTTACGCATTTACTGACCCAAAGAAAGTAACTAAATGGAAGAGATACAATTCAAGAAGAATTGATTCCATATGAAAGACATGTAGCTTTGAACCTATAGTTCATATGCTTGAAAGTATAAAGGCAAAGGTATGTATAGTCAATTTTCGATATCTTATTTGTTTAGCATGACATGAAAACTTGATATGCAGCTAAAGTCTATTATGCGACTTATATGACTTAACTTGAAAGATTTAAGTTGCTTGAAGCATATGCAATTCTTGGTCCTGAAGTACCGCATCCTAAGTACAATTTGTGTACATATGAATCTTGCCATAACTATAAGCATGATGGATTTGAGAATGCATCTATGGAGATATTGAAGAGCTATTCCACGACATTATATGAAGATGTTTATATCTATCAAGAATGATGATTTCAAGGTGCGGAATATTTATTCAAGTCAATATGGTTGATTTATTTATCAAGCATCTACCAAAGATCGTTTTGAAGATGATGCACAAGATTGGAATGCAAATGCTCAAGGATATAAATCGATGTACTCATTAGGGGGAGTCAATGCGCGTTGCACTCTTTTTTCCTTACAAGGTTTTGTCCCACTGGGTTTTCCTTGCAAGGTTTTTAACGAGGCAACCAATAGGCGCATATTCAAACATGTGTACTCTTTTTCCTTACTTTAATTTTTTCCCATTGGGTTTTGGTTTTAAGGTTTTATGAGGCACATCATTGAATAGACATTCAAGGGGGAGTGTTATAAATAGAAGATTCTTACACTTCTATTTAAGGTGAATGTCTTTAATGTATTTAATTAGAGAGATGTTAGAGTTCTATTAGTGGTAGCTAAATCTTCCTCTCCCCTATAAATAGAGGTGCCCCCTACCATTGTAAATCATCCCTTGAGACCCCTCTCAACTCAATAAGAAGAACTCTCTCTACTCTTCTCTCTATTGCTATTGTTCTTGCATTATTGTTCTTGTCTTTACTTTAGTTTATAACAAATACTATATACAAATTTGTAAATAAAAAATTTACGCCAAAAGAGAACAAGTATGATTACAAGTAAAATACATATCGAGATCTTCATTCATTCTCCCATTGTTTTCAAAGTGATTACTATCATTGATGCCACGAGCCTTTGCGATTTTATCACGACCACCAAATATGCCTTGATGGTGAACTCCTCCTCCAAGCTATTCAAACATTAATTAAGTAACTTTTAAAACATATATGATTGAAAATTTAAGAAACTGCTGTCATATATAAACTCCAAAATAATAATTAAATGTTATGATAAATACCTCATCAGTAGTGAGACTATCCACTTTCTTTGACAATAAATTAATATTGTTAACTAATTTGGAATTAGATTCCACAATGAATACATTTATCTTCTCGAATTCATCTTTGATCTAGTGAAAAAAAGGATATTAAAAGCATTGCTAAATATAATATTTTAAAAGCCAAAATAATAAGATACACATGCCATTTGAAAATCTTCCTTCAAAACCTTTTGATTGTACGTTTGATCTCACCTATCAAGTCCATATTAGCAGGTTCAGGATCAGAATTTGACTTCATGTATGTCTTGGATGGCATCAAAAAAGGAGATTGGAAGTCATCATTGCCAAGTTTACATACAATATCATCCTGAACTGTTATATTCTCTTCTATTTCAACATAAAAAAAGCTAGCACATCCATACTTGATTTCTCAAGTAGTGTTGTTAAAATATTTCTCACCTTCAACTATATAGTAAAATACATCAATATTGTAAAGTATAATACAAATTCTTATTAACAGGTACAACAAAGTATAATTAAAAGTAACATGTATATCACACAATAACTTTGATGACTTTCCTGAAGTAGAAAACTCTTTCATCATTTTCGGGCAAAAAGGGACAACTGTTTCCTTATATATTGTAAAAATATTCATGCATACTTTTAAAATATTATGCATACATTTACAAACATACACAAATATTTTTATATTTTTTTTATAATTTTTAAAGATCTTAAATAAATTTATTTCTGCATTTTTAATTATATAAATATTTAAAATTATTCCTCGTATTACCTTAAGATGATTTAATTATCTAAATTTATCATTTATGCTTATATAAGTATTCAAATATTTTAATTATATTTTTTTTTTACAATTACATTTAATTTTAAGACTATAAGTGCATATTTTGCAATAATGGCCAACACATATGCATAATTACTTTATCTATATGAAAAAAGATTTTTATATTTTTTATGATATTAAACATTATTTTAAATTACCTTCATGCATAAAAAATATTTCTATCATTTAATTGGCTATTTCTATTAATTATTTTATAATTAATTGAATATTTAACAAATAGCACTTTAATTAGGTCTAAATTCGGACCCTCCCCCTACCCCCCTCCAGACTAATTTAAATTAACCTAAGCCAAATAAATATTGGGGATATTAATAAAATGGAAGGGACTTTTATATATTTTGTGGGGAGATCGGGTAGAAATCCTACTCTGAGGACTGATATGATTATCTACTTGGATTAGAAACCATGCTTATAGGTTGTATGCATTATAAGACACGCTTATATGTTCATCATGTTATTCGCTCTAAATTTTTATTATGCATGTTCATATCTAGCTAAAAACTCTGTCTCTAGGTTGTTGTTAATTCAGCCTTAACAATCATGTTCATAAATCCTTTTATATGCATTAGAAACCATGTTCTAAGATTTTTATTTCACTCCCCTTGATATCATGCCCGCAATCAAATCGTATAAAAAAATTAGTTTCTTCAGTAGCAATCCTGCATATAGAAAATAAGTATAAAAGCAATCCCAATGCCGAGACATCAGGCTTGTATATAAAATTAGTTCTTTAACATTAGTGATTATTTTAAACACCTAAACATCATGCCTATAGGACCTAATAAACCAAATTTCCTACGTAAAATCATTTAGTGGTTTATTGCAGTTCTGATTAACGATTAGATATCATGTTCATATGAAATCTCTGATCCACGCCTACGTAAGCCTGTAGGGCGACTAAAATCTTGAAATAATAAAACTATGCTTTGTTTAACTATTTGTGAATTGGCCAGACCCAGCTAGTCCTAAAATCAATAGGTAAACTGATTAATTACCTTTTGCTTCGCTTTAATAAAAACGTTGCATATGTTCTAGTTTATGCTCACCTATATATCCTGCTATAGGACTTTTAAAGTGTTTGAAATATTCTTGTTTGAGACGTGCAATTGCCTGCTTATTTGTGGAGGTAAATGCGAGCCTTTAACTGTTTTATCTGACAGTCCTATTTATTTTTGCTTGTCGCTTAGATTTTCTCCTTTTAAGCACTATAAAAGGGTCTAGATCCACATATCCAGGACTATAAGTAAGGGATAGGTAATGCACGTATAGAATACGTGTAATTAGAATACCTTATATAACCGCTAAGGGGAGGGTAATGGGGTAGTAAAGGATATGATGACCTTTGCGCTAATGCTATGTGTAGCACCCCAACTTCGGGACAATTACCAAGTATAGCACAGAAGTGATCCTATAGGCTAAAAAACTTAGGACCTTTTTACCACTTGTTTTAAATGTAATACCTATTTGTCTAAATTGCTTTGTTGCTTATAAGATTATTTCACCTGATCCGAGTTTGGTTGGGATCCACCATTGTGGACCTCAAGGAGTGTCTAACACCTTCTCTTCAAGGTTATTTTGAGCTCTACCCAATCTCTAGTAATGCAAATCAGTTTGTGAGTTATTTGCTTTAAGTGCCCTAACGCACCTTAAATCTGTTAGGTGGAAAACTCTTCAAACTCCATACACAATTCTCAAAAGAAAATGAGTTGTTACCAAAGATGTTGAAACCCCGATTCCGCGAAGGAAAAATAGGGCGCGACGTCATGGTGACTCTACTGGGGATATTTAGGCTCTTACCATAACGAACTTGTTTTTGTGAATTAGTCAGCATGCTTTATTCTGTTAATATATGTGCACCCTTTGCCCTCCCTCCCCCCTATTTGGATTTAATTGCATATTTCTCTAACATTCATGATTTTCTTTATTTCCTGAAATTGAATTGTCTCATTATTTTCTTTCTTAACTGTCTTTCAATTATTTAAATACAACATTTATCATTTTTACCGTGCAAATATGTGACAAAATGCTATTTATTGTTGCATAAATCATGCTCAACATTATATTTCTCTTGTGTGTAATCAACTCTATGTCAATGCTTGATGAGTGTTTGCGTTCTTCCTATATATATCAAATCTGGAGGAGGAAAGAGCCTAACTATATTTGTTTTGCAGAAAATAAGCCACGAAGTCCCCATGTTCGGCATGGTTGGTAACATACCATCCCTATTGATTGATTGATGGGGGGATCTTCCATCAAGTGGCCAAAATTATGTGAAAAGAGCCTTAGGAAATTTGCTTCTTTGTTAGACCTCCAGCCAAACAAAATGTTAGTTGAAGCTGCTACAATGCTCTGGAACAAAGAAAGGGCTGTGTTCCCCTATCGGAGACATAGAAATGACCCCTCTTTTGGAAGAAATAGAGGGATTCATTGGGTTGCCTTGGGATAGACCTAGTTTATTAGTACTTGAAAATTACATCACTAGGGGATTTCTTAATGATGGGGTTAAGAAGAATGATGAATTGGAGTGCCTAAAAAACTCATACATACCCTTCAACTTCCTCTATGAACGACACAGTCACACCAGGTCCTACCGTATTTTCGATGATGAATTCCACATCACCTTCTTGGATGGATCACTACAAGGTCTTTGTGTTGATTATGTTTTTCTTGGGTATGCTAGTCTTCGCGATCCAAGGGGATAGAATCCACACTAGAGTAGCCATGGTAATCAAAGCCTTGATGGAAGGGATCGAAGGTCATGCATATACTATTGTCCATATGATCATAACAGACATATAACAGGACTTGGAGCATTGTCAAAAGGGGTACAGATACTTCAAGCGTTGCAATTTGCTGTTGTGGGTTTCGTTGTTAGAACATCTCCAAAGAGGTGAATACTGCCAATAGTTTCTATGAAGAATGTAGAGTGATCACATAGCCTTCCATCATCCCAAGAAAATGACCTGTATCCCAAACATGTTTGCTCAACCAAAAGATGTTGTAGAATGGGTGCAGTTTTTCAATAATTTGACCAAGGACCAGGTTTAATGGATGTTCGAATGGTTCCCGCCGACGAGTTCATAATTAGATCCAGGGATGTTCCACACTTGGTACTGATCGAGTTAGGGGGCATATGTCCTTATGCTCCCCTCAGGTTATAAGACAGGCAGGAAGCAGGTTGTACCACGGGTTATAACAACGAGCCACTTCATAGTCTATTTTCACGGTGATGACATTCCGTACAAAAATAAAGCACATCACATGTGGCACTTGAAGATTATCATGGAAAAGGATTCCGTCGATCCATATCGATATGATGCTGGTCATGTGTACTTCTACCCCTCATGGTTGGATGATAACATATCAGGAATATTCGAGCCAAGGGTCGGTCCAGGACACAGAGTTATAGATAAAGTTGCCGAGGCACAAGTGAAGTATACCAAATTGCGCAAGAGAGTTTGCAAATTTGAGGCCGAGCATATAGAGCAACATAAGGCCGATATGGAAATGATCAATGAGTGTAAAGAGAGGGCTGTTAAATCCAATGAAAGGATGGAATATCTAGAGCACAGTATGATGGAATTGGAAGAAAAAATGAGGAAGAGAGTCACCGGTTTCTAGAATGGTGAGGGAAACGAATGAGGACATTTGGCAAGGGCATTCTTATTGGTGAACCTGTGCAAACTGGGGGATCTGATCGACAAGAGAGTCCAGCCTGGAGAAGGTCCTTCTAGGACCAAGTAGATTAGGTTTACTTGCTTTTCAAATGTAACAAGGCTAAGCGCCATTCGTGACTTATCTTATTTAATGTCGTTTTGGGATCATCTTTTTTAATAGTAATGAAATGAGGATATTATTGGAAATAAACTTCTCTAAATCTATTTGTCGCTAGGCTTACCTCGGGCACAATGAGGTTCCCAAATTAGGACGCGAATTTACATTCCCGCAATATGTGTTTAAATACCCGTACACATTTCAGAATCCTTATTAGTTTGTTTACCTTTTATTTTTCTTTACGTTAATTATTATTCCCATCCCCTAGGGTTGGTTCATACATACTGGCATCATCAACATATCACACCAGATCTAGAGGCCCTTCACCTCCTCCTCCTCCAAGTAATACGAAAAGCAGAGGAAGACGCTTTGGCTGGTCTAAAGAACCTGTTCCTAGAAGAAGAGGATATGGATTGCAGTGCGGTAATTGAGGAGGAAGAGGAAGAAGGCCTCACCATTCAACTGTGGAGAATGGAGTTGTTCTCAGGAATTGGACTGCCACACCATCCCGAGCCCGCCAAGTCCCTCGGTAGCTTGGCATTTAGGCTAGTTTATTTCCATAGCCATGCTAGGCATTTCAGATGTTTTCAGTAATTTGATTTTAAAAAGGCATTTTGTTTCAAAATAATTGCTCGATTCATCGAGCCATACTTGTTTTGGATATTTTCAAAATTTAATCAATGCATTTCTATTTATTATTCATTTTTATCTTTCACATTTTTTTCTACAGTGTTATTATTACTTTTTTGATGAACCGATGACTGTTATATGTAATAGGATAACACAAAATAAGGATAGCGAATCAGAAGAAGAGGACGAAATACCTGATTTAATTGTCAGGGAGGTTGAGAACTTTGAGAATAAACCTAAGTCTAACCCGAACAAGACCGAAGCAATAAATTTAGGAGACATCGAAACCATCAAGGAAACTTGCGTAAGAATTCACTTATCACCATTAGAGAAGGAAAAGTATATTCGTTTCCTGAAGGAATATGAGGACATCTTTGCATGGTCATATAATGACATGACCATTCTCAGCACATCTATAGTAGCTTAGAAGTTGCCTACCAATCCAATGTGTTCACCAGTAAAGCAAAAACTCTAAAAGTTCAAATCAGACTTTAGCCTAAATTTAGAAAAGGAGATCACTTAAGTAGATCAAATCCAAAGTCCTCAGGGTAGTTGAGTACCCAACCTGGTTAGCCAACATTGTACCGATTCTGAAGAAAGATGGGAAAGTCAAGGTATGTGTTGACAATCGGGATCTAAACAGAGCAAGTCCCAAGGATGAATTTCCACTGCCAAATATACGCATCCTAATCGATAATTGCACCACGCATGAACTCCAATCCTATGTAGATTTATTCGCGGGTTATCACCAAATTTGGATGAATGAAGAAGACACAGGGAAAACAACTTTCATTACACCATGGGGAGTGTACTGCTACAACATGATGCCATTCGGTCTAAGAAATGCTGGGGCTACTTATATGAGAGCCATGAAAACCATCTTTTATGATAGATACACAAGGAAATAGAGGTGTATGTTGACGTCGTCATCATCAAACCCAAGAGAGACGCAGATCACACAACAGACTTGAGAGAGTTCTTTGACAGGTTAAGGAGGTACAATCTAAAACTGAACCCCGTAAAATGTGCATTCGGGTTGTACCCTTCCAAAGTTATGGCTATTCAAGAGTTACCACCACCAAAGAGCAAGAAGGACATGATGAGCTTACTAGGACGTCTCAACTACATCAGCCGTTTCATAGCATAGTCCAAGTTATGTGTGTACCCACCTTCAAAATATTGAGGAAGCATGTAGAAATGAGTTGGACTGAAGATTGTCATAAGGCTTTTGACAAAATCAAGGAGTACCACACTGCCAGAACCTAGGAGAACTTTGCTACTATATCTATCTGTATTAGATGGAGCTTTAGGATGTGTTTTGGGAAAACATAATGGAACATGAAGAAAAGAGCAAGCCTTATACTACTTGAGTAAAAAGTTCACACCTTATGAAGCACGATACTCCTTACTGGAACGCACTTACTGTGCTTTGACCTAGACAACTCAGAAATTGAGGCATTACTTCTGTGCCTATACCACATACCTCATATCCATCATGGACCCTCTGAAGTACATCTTTCAGAAGCCCATGCCAATCGGGAAGTTAGCCAAGTGGCAGATACTGTTAAATGAGTTTGATATCGTCTATGTAACTCAGAAGGCGGTAAAAGTACAAGCATTGGCAGACCATCTTGCTAAAAATCCCGTGAGAGGAGAATACGAACCCTTGAAAATGTATTTTCCTGATGAAGAAGTGTCATTCAGAGGAGAGGACATTGTTGAAGCTTACGACTGTTGGAGAATGTTCTTCGGTGGAGCTGCAAACTTAAAAGGAATGAGCATCAGAGTAGTTTTGGTATTAGAATTAGGTCAACATTACCTTGTATCCACGAAACTTAGGTTTCCATGTACCAATAACATGGGGCTCAATCTGGCCATTGATATGGATATACAAGAGTTGCTGGTGATTGGTGATTCGAATCTTCTGGTACACCAGGTTCAAGGAGAATGGGCTATGAAGAACACCAAGATATTTCCATACTTGTATCATGTGCAGGAGTTAATGAAGAGATTCACCAAGATAGAATTCAAACATATGCCCAAAATTCAAAATGAGTTCATAGACGTACTGGCCACCTTATCATCAATGATACAACATTCAGACAAAAATTTCATCGATCCCATCATGGTGAAAATCGATAACCATTTTGGCTTACTGTGCTTATGTTGAAGAAGAAACAAATGAAAAACCTTGATTCCACGACATCAATGAATATTTGGCGAGAGGAGAATATCCAGAGCAGGCAAACCATACTCAAAAATGCACGTTGTGAAGGCTATCCAATCACTTCTTCCAAAGCAGAGGGACCCTGTATTGAAGATCTCCTGATATGGGGTTGTTAAGGTATGTTGACGCAAAGGAAGCTTACAGATTGATCGAGGAGATACATGCCGGAACTTGTGGACCACATAGGAACGGTTTTGTCCTAGCCAAGAAGATATTCAAAGCTAGATTCTTTTGGATGACCATGGAAATGGATTGCATCCAGTATGTCTAAAAATGCCACCAATGAAAAGTATATGCAGACATAATAAAGGTACCACCAAATGAACTCAGCTAAACAAGTGCACCTTTGCATTTTGCTGCCTAGGAAATGGACATCATTGGTCAAATCAGTCCACCGCTTCTAACGAGCATCAGTTCATTTTAGTGGCCATCGTTTACTTCACAAAATGGGTAAAGGCTGCATCTTACAAAGTTGTAACCAAGAAAGTCATCGCAGATTTTGTTAAGGATCGTACTTTTGTCGATTGGGGGTTCCCAAGTCCATCATCACTGGTAATTGTTGAAACACGTTCTCAAGGCACTAAACTAAAACGTGTGTTCATATTTGTAGGTTTTGATAAATGACAAACGACGCGCAATTGACATATGACGAGGTCCAAGCACAAGCGCGCAATTGACACATAACGAGGTTCAAGCACAAGACGAACAAAGATCATGATCAAGCAAAGAAATAAAGTTATACATGAGTCGTTCTTTAATTGTGATCTTGATCCGACAATTAACTCAAGACTTGGCTTCTCTCGTAAAATCATTTTTATCAAATCATGCATATTTAATTTAAAGCAAAATGATTTTCAAACATTTTATTTTAGCCAAAATGATTTTTAAACATGCCTCTCAAATCTGGACAAAGATAATCGATTATGTACTTTATGATAATCGATTATGTTAAGACAATGTACACCAGATTTACAAAGCTGAACAATAATCGATTATGTACCTTATGATAATCGATTATGTTAAGGCAGTGTACATTAGATTTTTCAAAGCTACAAGATAATCGATTATGTACCTTATGATAATCGATTATGTTGAGGCAGTGTCCATCAGATTTTCCAAAGCTATAAAATAATCGATTATGCACATTATGATAATCGATTATGTTGAGGCAGTGTCTATCAAATTTTACAAGACTGTAAAATAATCGATTATGTACTTTATGATAATCGATTATGTTAAGACAGTGTTGTCCGAAGTTTTCAAAATATAAAAGATAATCGATTATCCTTATAGCATAATCGATTATGCAAATGACCGTTGCCAAAGTATTTTTAAACTCTGAAAGATAATCGATTATACACAATCTGATAATCGATTATGCTAAGTAAAATCTGCATATGATTTTTTGAACGTTGTCAGGTAATCGATTATACACAATCTGATAATCGATTATGTTAAGTAAAATCTGAATATGATTTTTTGAACGTTGTCAGGTAATCGATTATACGATTTGGATAATCGATTATTCTGCTTAAAATCTGGGATTGATTTTTGAACGATTGGAAAATAATCGATTATGCAAATCAGATAATCGATTATCTTAGCACAAAATCAGCAATTCTTGATTGGCAATTAGGCAACGGTTGTGGGGGGTTTTGAACACTATAAATACAACTCAAAATCAGTCTTCTAAGTACAACAACTGATTATATTCTTGCTAAAGCTTGCATACTCTCATATTCATCATTTTCTATTCATTTGATAAGTTTTTGAGAGCCAAACTCTTGACGAAAGTTGTTGCGTTCTTGAGCATATTTATTTTACTCATATCTACTCTTAAAGAGAGTCTTGTCTTGAGTGCTAAGTGTTTGTATACACTTGAAGGGAAGTGTTAATCCCTTGTAGTTGTAAGAAGGAACGTTATCATTCCTTCGGTTGAAGTCTTGAAGTGTGGTATCTTCGAGCAAAGGTTGTTGAGGCTTGTGTGACTCAAGTTCTCAGTTTGTAAGGGTTTGTTAAGCACCCGTAAGCTTAACGAAGTTAGTGGAATCTCGAGAGAGTCTCTCGGGGACTGGACTAGCCACTGGTTGTGGTGAACCAGGATAATTTCGGTGCGTTCGTTCCTTATTATTTACTTACCGCACTTATTTCAATCCTGCAATTTTTAATTCCGCAAGTTTATATTGTTTTTTATTATAACGCTATTTACCCCCTCCCCCCTCTAGCGTTAAGCGTATATTCTAACAATTGGTATCAGAGCCCAACTCTCTGAAAGACTTAACCGTTTGAGAGAAACAATCCACGGCTTCTACTCATGACTTTAATGCAGGAATAGGTGAAGGACAATGCTCCACCAGACCACCACTGTTCGACGGCACAAACTATACGTACTGGAAGGAGAGGATGAGAATATTCATCCAGTCAAATAATTTTCATCTATGGAAGGTTATAACAAAGGGAGAACAAATTCCAACCAAAAAGGTTGAAAATGAATGGGTTCCAAAATCCGAAGATGAATACGATGCGGATGGTATCCGAAAAGTGCAGAACAACGCTAGAGCCATCAACTTATTATATTGTGCTGTAAATGCTGATGATTACAGAAAAATATCATGTTGCACAACGGCTAAGCAAATGTGGGATAAGCTGGAAATCACGTACGAAGGTACGGACCAGGTAAGAGAAGCTAAAATTGATTTTCTAACCCATGCATATGAACTGTTTCACATGAAGGAAGGCGAGAGGATCGATGACATGTTCGAACGATTTTCAAAAATCGTCAATGACCTACATGCTCTTAAGAAGACCTTCACGGATAAGGAACTTGTCCGAAAAATTCTCCGAAGTCTCACTCCGGAATGGCGCTCCAAGGCCGACGCGATTCAACAGTCTATCGGCGTTACAAACGTCACCATCCACGCACTAAGAGGTAATCTTAAAACCTATGAATCTACTATACTTAGCCCTCCGTTTAATGATCAAAGGAAACAAAGAATCGCCCTCAAGGCAAGCACGGCTCAACCTCAAAATGATGAGGACTCAAACAACGGAGATAACGAGTTCGGACTCGTTATTAAGAGGTTTCAAAAGTTCATGCGAAAAGAGTATGAACGAAAAGGCAAACAACAAGGAGATCAAGCAAAGTGCTATGGATGCGGAGAAATTGGGCACATTAAATCAAATTGCCCAAATGTCAAAAAGGAGAAGAAACCCTTCAAGAAACAACGAGCATACATATCTTGGGGAGGTGACTCCGGAGACGAATCAAGCGACGTTGAAGAAGATGAAGCCGCAAATCTGTCTCATGGCACACAAAGACAATCAAGAAGAGGTATGTCAAATTTCTTTAAAAAATTTCTTTTCTCTTGAGGAAATGCAAAATGCTTTTGATGAATTGTATAGTGAATTCATTAGAGCTTCTGAAACTGTTAGAGACGTAAAGAAAAATTCTTCTTTGAAAGAAAAATATTTTGAAAAACAACTCTCTTTGAAAGAAAAAATTTGGAAAAATTGATTTTGGAAAATGAGTAGTTGAAAGAAGAAAACAAATTTTTCGGCAAGAGAAGCGCCGACAAACCCGAGAGTTCTAGTAAAAATTGTATTTCTTGCATGCATCTAAAAGATGAAGTAGAAAGACTTAAGGGAACCCTAGATAAGTTCAATTCTTCTCATAAAAATTTGAATGATGTTCTTGTCAATTTGAAATCGACCAAACATGGCATAGGCTTCAAAAACGAGCCTAAAGAAAAAGTTGAAGCCATCCCCCAACAACCCAAGGCTCAACCTAGGATAAATAAAATAAACATTCATCCTAGAAATAACCATCCTAGAATCAACATGCATCCTAGACCAAACACTGGAAGAAACTTTGAACATTTTAGAACGCCTAGAAATGGCCTTCAACAATCGCAACCTAGACATACTCGACCTAGAAACAATTATTATAGAAATGTTGCATATCCTAGAACAAACAGTAGGAGAAATGATTTTCAAGGATTGCGCAATAGCCATATTGTGAAAAATAGAGCAAACGATTTTCGTACCTCCAACTACTACCAACCTAGAAGAATGCATAATCCTAATGTCATTTATCACTATTGTAGTCGAATAGGACATATTCCTCCTGCTTGTTTTACTAGTCACAGACACTTAACTGCATGTCAAGAACAACAGCATTTTACACCTAACTCTCAAGGACCCAAAACAACTTGGGTACCAAAAACTCATTGATTTGTCTTGTAGGTACGTTTGAAGGATCAAGTGTACTTTGGTACCTTGATAGTGGATGCTCCAAACACATGACCGGAGACGCATCCAAGTTCCTTCAACTAGAACACAAGGAAGGAGGAAACGTTATTTTTGGAGATAACAACAAGGGAAAAATTATCGGCATTGGCTCGGTCGGTAAGAGTGAATCTTCTTCCATTAAGCATATATTGCTAGTTAAAGGTCTAAAACATAATCTCTTGAGCATAAGTCAATTATGTGACAAGGAAAATCTTGTTTTGTTTGATTCGAAGAATGCTTAGTTTTTCGTCGTAGTGATTTTAAAATTATTCTTCGTGGTTTTAGAATTGATAACATCTATATGGTTGATCTTGAAAACTCTTCATCAGAGTATGTGAATTGTCTTATGAGTAAAGAAGATGATATGTGGTTATGGCATCGTAGAGTAGCTCATATCAACATGCATCTTTTAAACAAATTGGTTTCACAAAATTTAGTTATTGGTCTTCGAAATTTGAAATTTGAAAATGACACTATTTGTGATTCTTGTCAAAAAGGGAAGCAAACAAAAGCATCTTTTAAATCTAAGAATATTGTTTCAACTACAAGACCTTTGCAACTTCTTCACATGGATCTCTTTGGACCATCTCGCATTGAAAGTCTTGGTAGAAATCGTTATGCTTTTGTTATTGTTGATGATTATTCTAGATTTACATGGACACTATTTCTTGCTCACAAAAGTGAGGCTTTTCAAAATTTTAAATGTTTTCTTAAACGTGTTCAAAATGAAAAGAACACAACCGTCACTTCCATAAGAAGTGATCATGGGGGAGAGTTCGATCACAATCTCTTCACGGACTTTTGTGACGAACTCGGTATTGAGCACACCTTCTCTGCTCCACGTACACCACAAAAAAATGGAGTGGTGGAACGGAAAAATAGGTGTCTCGAAGAGATGGCTAGAACCATGCTCGATGAGGCTAAGATTCCCAAACAATTTTGGGCTGATGCCGTGAGTACCGCATGCTACGTTTTAAACAGAGTAGTCATAAGGCCAATACTCATGAAAACTCCCTTTGAACTCTATAAGGGAAGGAAACCTAATCTCTCACATCTTAGAGTATTCGGTTGTAAATGCTTTATTCATAACAACGGAAAAGATAATTTGGGAAAATTTGATGCCAAATCGGATGAAGGAATTTTTCTTGGTTATTCATCACGTAGCAAAGCATATAGAGTATTCAATAATAGAACCGAAACTGTTGAGGAATCCCCTTATATTGTGTTTTCCGAAAATAATGCTCGCTTGGCGAGAAAGGATTCTGGTTTTGATCTTGCAGGTATTTTAAACAAAATAAGTCCTCAAGACAAAGTACAAGAGGAAAATCCAAAGGAAATTCAAGATGAAATCTTGAAACAGTTATCGGAGGAAGCGCCACCACTGGAGAAAGAAACGAAACTGCCCAACGCGTGGAGGACAATCAAAGACCATCCTCTCGACAAGGTAATTGGCGACATTGAACAAAAGGTAAGTACTCGAAACAATCTTAAGAACACATTAGGACATGCTGCTTTCGTTTCTCAAATTGAACCCTCAACCATTTCCGAAGCAATTGGGGATGAGCATTGGACCTTGGCAATGCAAGAGGAGCTTATCCAATTCAAACGAAATGACGTTTGGGAATTGGTGCCAAGACCCGACAATCATACCATAATTGGTACGAAATGGGTTTTTCGAAATAAATTAGATGAAAATGGTGTAATCTCTAGAAACAAAGCTAGGCTTGTAGCAAAAGGTTTCAATCAAGAAGAAGGAATTGACTATGAAGAAACGTATGCACCCGTAGCAAGGTTAGAAGCTATTCGTTTATTACTTGCTTTTGCCTCTTCTATGAATTTCAATTTATATCAAATGGATGTAAAGAGTGCTTTTCTAAATGGTTTTATTCAAGAAGAAGTTTATGTTGAACAACCCCCGGGCTTTGAAGATTTTAAATCTCCCGATCATGTTTTCAAACTTAAGAAAGCCCTTTATGGTCATAAACAAGCTCCCCGAGCTTGGTATGAACGATTGAGCAAATTTCTTTTGGAAAATGAGTTCATTAGGAGGAAGTTGACACCACACTATTTATTAGCATAAAAAAAATAATATTTTATTAGTTCAAATCTATGTGGATGATATTATTTTTGGTGCTACTAACAATGCTTTGTGCAAGGAATTTTCTGATTTAATGACAAGCGAATTTGAGATGTCTATGATGGGTGAGCTAACCTTCTTCTTGGGGTTGCAAGTGAAACAAATGAAAGAAGGAACTTTCATTTGTCAAGCTAAATATTGCAAAGAGTTGCTAAAACGATTTGAAATGAGCAACGCCAAAGCAATGTCCACTCCAATGAGCACATCCGATCATCTTGACAAAGATGAGAAAGGTAAGGAAGTCGACACCAAGAAGTATCGAGGTATGATCGGATCCCTTCTTTATCTTACTGCTAGTAGACCGGACATAATGTTTAGCGTATGTTTATGCGCTCGATATCAATCATGTCCGAAGGAGTCGCACCTAACTGCGGTTAAGCGGATAATGAAGTATCTTGTTGGTACTATAAATGTGGGACTATGGTATCCAAAAGGTTCTTCATGCCAACTTGTTGGCTATTCCGACTCCGATTTTGCGGGTTGCAAATTGGACCGCAAGAGCACTAGTGGCACTTGCCATTTGCTCGGTAGCTCTCTTGTCTCTTGGTTTAGTAAGAAACAGGTAAGTGTTGCGTTGTCCACAACCGAGGCTGAATATGTAGCCGCGGGGAGCTGTTGTGCTTAAATCCTTTGGATGAAACAACAACTCTCGGACTATGGACTAAGTATCGATCATATCCCTCTTATATGTGATAATACTAGCGCCATAAGCTTGACGAAGAACCCCTTCTTCATTCAAGAACAAAACACATTAAAATTAGGCACCACTTTATAAGAGATCACGTTCTCAAAGGTGATGTCGAAATTGAGTTTGTTGAAACCAAATCTCAATTGGGCGACATTTTCACAAAGCCTTTAGAGAAAGAGTCCTTTTTCCGAATTCGTAGTGAACTCAGGATTCTTGACTCCACGTTGATCTAAGTCATGCATTGCATTTTTTTGTTTTTCATTACTAACTTGAGCGTCGGAGGCGCCTAATTCCGTTTTGCAGGCATCGCCCCAAAGACAGGGGGAATTATAAAGCACTGGTGCAGAAAAATCGATCTCTTTTAAGAATAATCGATTTCTCTTAAGTACATAATCGATTATCAAGTATCAATAATCGATTATGTTGAGATTATATTGTCCCTTTTATAATTGCGATTTTTGGTTAATCAATAAACAAGTTATTTACTAATGTTTTTTTTGCTAATGTCAAAAGGGGGAAGAATAAGGGCTATGCACTTAATATTTATTGGCATAAATTGAGGGGGAATTCATATGTTGAGGGGGAACTAATTGCATATCTATATACTTGTCTTGGATCGTCATTATGAATTATCTAATATGCATATCCCGATATTGGTTTGCCATTATCAAAAAGGGGGAAATTGTTGAAACACGTTCTCAAGGCACTAAACTAAAACGTGTGTTCATATTTGTAGGTTTTGATAAATGACAAACGACTCACAATTGACATATGACGAGGTCCAAGCACAAGCGCGCAATTGACACATATCGAGGTTCAAGCACAAGACGAACAAAGATCATTATCAAGCAAAGAAATAAAGTTATACATGAGTCGTTCTTTAATTGTGATCTTGATCCGACTATTAACTCAAGACTTGGCTTCTCTCGTAAAATCATTTTTATCAAATCATGCATATTTAATTTAAAGCAAAATGATTTTCAAACATTTTATTTTAGCCAAATAGATTTTTAAACATGCCTCTCAAATCTGGACAAAGATAATCGATTATGTACTTTATGATAATCGATTATGTTAAGACAATGTACACAAGATTTACAAAGCTGAACAATAATCGATTATGCACCTTATGATAATCGATTATGTTAAGGCAGTGTACATTATATTTTTCAAAGCTACAAGATAATCGATTATGTACCTTATGATAATCGATTATGTTGAGGCAGTGTCCATCAGATTTTCCAAAGCTATAAAATAATCGATTATGCACATTAAAATAATCGATTATGTTGAGGCAGTGTCTATCAAATTTTACAAGACTGTAAAATAATCGATTATGTACTTTATGATAATCGATTATGTTAAGACAGTGTTGTCCGAAGTTTTCAAAATATAAAAGATAATCGATTATCCTTATAGCATAATCGATTATGCAAATGACCGTTGCCAAAGTATTTTTAAACTCTGAAAGGTAATCGATTATACACAATCTGATAATCGATTATGCTAAGTAAAATCTACATATGATTTTTTGAACGTTGTCAGGTAATCGATTATACACAATCTGATAATCGATTATGTTAAGTAAAATCTGAATATAATTTTTTGAACGTTGTCAGGTAATTGATTATACGATTTGGATAATCGATTATTCTGCTTAAAATCTGGGATTGATTTTTGAATGATTGGAAATAATCGATTATGCAAATCAGATAATCGATTATCTTAGCACAAAATCAGCAATTCTTGATTGGCAATTAGGCAACGGTTGTGGGGGGTTTTGAACACTATAAATACAACTCAAAATCAGTCTTCTAAGTACAACAACTGATTATATTCTTGCTAAAGCTTGCATACTCTCATATTCATCATTTTCTATTCATTTGATAAGTTTTTGAGAGCCAAAAGTTGTTGCGTTCTTGAGCGTATTTATTTTACTCATATCTACTCTTAAAGAGAGTCTTGTCTTGAGTGCTAAGTGTTTGTATACACTTGAAGGGAAGTGTTAATCCCTTGTGGTTGTAAGAAGGAACGTTATCATTCCTTCGGTTGGAGTCTTGAAGTGTGGTATCTTCGAGCAAAGGTTGTTGAGGCTTGTGTGACTCAAGTTCTCAGTTTGTAACGGTTTGTTAAGCACCCGTAAGCTTAACGAAGTTAGTGGAATCTCGAGAGAGTCTCTCGGGGACTGGACTAGCCACAGGTTGTGGTGAACCAGGATAATTTCGGTGCGTTCATTCCTTATTATTACTTACCGCACTTATTTCAATCCTGCAATTTTTAATTCCGCAAGTTTATATTGTTTTTTATTATAATGCTATTCACCCCCCCCTCTAGCGTTAAGCGTATATTCTAACAGTAATGCCGCAAATCTCAATAGTAATTTGATGAAAACCATGTGTGAGACTTTCAAAATCATGCACAAGAACTCTACATCATACATGTCTTAAATGATTTGAGCTGTGGAAGTTTCCAACTAGAACATCATGAAGATACTAAGGAAGATGGTAGAAAATCATAAACAATGGCACGAGAATTTACCATTTGCCCTATTGGGATACCACACTACCGTTCACAGATCAATTGGGCAACCACCTATTTATTGGTTTATGGTACCAAAGCTGTCATTTTAGCCGAGGTAGAAATTCCCTCTTTAAGGATCATACAAGAAGCCGAACTCAGCGTTGCAGAATGGATAAGGAGTCGCTATGAGCATCTAGCCCTCATATACATGAAAATAATGAACGTAGTATGTCACGGTCAACTTTATCAGAATAGAATGTCCAGAGCTTTCAACAAAAGGGTCAAACCAAGGCAATTCGCACCGGGACAGTTGGTGCTGAAAACGATCTTCCCACATCAAGATGAAGCCAAAGGAAAATCCTCTCCTAACTGGAAATTTCCTTACATGGTTCACTAGGTGATAACAAGAGGAGCACTCATACTTGCAGAAATGGACAGAGAAGTCTGTCCAAAACCAATCAATAAAGACATAATCAATAAATACTATGTTTAGATTGTTGACATTCCTTCATATGATGTAACTGAACTATGCTTGACCTGCCCATTTAAGAGGGGATACATAGGTAACCCTATGGGTTCGGTCAGAGCTCAATAAAATCTTCATGCCCCCTAGCACCAGAAACTGGGGCAGAATTTTGAGAAGGACCCTCAAAATTTAGAGCTAGTCCAACCAACGACATCATATTCCAGATAGAAATTGGTTAAGAAACTGGGACAGAAATTTGAGAAGGATTCTTAAAATTCCAGAGAAGGTCAGCAAGTTTTATCGCTTGCAAAACGACCGAAGGATCATTTACCAAACTAGGATAGAATTTTGAGGAGGACCCTCAAGATTTTAATACAAGAAAGCTACAATGTCTCTGAAATGCATTACAGTCGTTAGTTAATCTAAAATTACTTAATATTTCACAATGTTTTCTAAAATAACTCTATTTTTATCAATAAGTGTATATTTTTGAAAACTTTATTTCCGTGATAGCCAACGGTTACCCAGGGTGACTCAAACGGGTCCTCCAGAATGGAGCGAAGCACAACTAGCAGATAAAGGCATGAACCAACCTCCCCTTTACAAAACTGACGACTTTTCTTTGGATGCATGCACAATGGACATAACAGGAGCATTCAAAAATATATACATGCAACAAAATCACTATCTATCGAGCCACCAGACATAAAATATATCTCCAGCTAAGACACATTCTACCTATATTTGCTACTCGTCCACTACATAAGTCTAAGCATTACTTTCTCCTTGCATAAGACTAAGCTCTGTCTCAAATCTTGCATGAGGCTAATCCTTGCCTCCCTTCTTGCATAGGGCTAAGCATTGCCTTCTCTTTGCATGAGACTAAGCCCTGTCTCAAAACTTGCATGAGGCTAAGCTCTGACTCCCTTCTTGCATAAGGCTAAGCATTTCCTTCTCTTTGCACGAGACTAAACCTTGTCTCAAATCTTGCATGAGGCTGAGCCCTACCTCACTTCCAGCATAAGGCTAAGCATTTCCTTCTCCTTGCATGAGACTAAGCCCTGTATCATATCTTGCATGAGGCTAAGCCTTGCCTCCCTTCTTACATAAGGCTAAGCAATCCCTTCTCATCGCATGAGACTAATACATGTATCAAATCTTGCATGAGGCTAAGCCCTGCCTCCCTTCTTGCATAAGGCTAAGCAATCCCTTCTCATCGCATGAGACTAATACATGTATCAAATCGTGCATGACGATATGCCCTGCATCTCCTTTCTTGCATAAGGCTAAGAACTGCCTTCTCTGTTCATGAAACTAAGCTTGTCTCAAATCTTGCGTGAGGCTAAGCCCTGCCTCTCTTCTTGCATAAGGCTAAGCACTGACTTCTTTTCGCATGAGACTAAGCCCTATCTCAAATCTTGCATGAGGCTAAGCCTTGCCTTCCTTCTTGCATAAGGCTAAGAACTGCCTTCTTTTCGCATGAGACTAATCCCTATCTCAAATCTTGCATGAGGCTAAGCTTTGCCTCCCTTCATACATACGGCGAAGAACTTCCTTCTCTTTGGATGAGACTAAGCCATGTCTCAATTCTAGCATGAGGTTAAGCCCTGCCTCTGTATTTTCATAAGGCTAAGCACTACCTTCTCCTAGAGACTAAGCATTGTGCCTCCCAACATAAATGTTACTCTATCCTAAACTTGGCACTATCTTCTTTCTCGGGCTAAGCTCTATACCCAAACTCTACATGAGACTAAGCTTTGTATTGTTACCACTTTCGTTATCATATCTCTGCCTTAATGGGATGACATATAGCCACCTGTCCAAAGGAGTCATAGTCCGAAGGCATCATCCTCATAGCTTGAAGATACCATGCCATGGCTTGATAATCTCTCAATACTTGCACATTATTATTCAAAGGCGTCATGGTTCAGAGGCACCATCCTCATTGTCGAAGAACCTCATTTCATGGCCTGTGAATCTCCCATCTCATAATTCATGGCCCGGATGTCATGGTCTAAGGACATCATCATCACTAACCAAAGACAACCTTCATGGTCCAAAGGGAATTTGCATCATGTTTAAATTCTCGCAGTAATCTGTACATTTGCATGTATTGTATTTAAGTTTTGTAGGTGATCCCGGAGGTAAACCCTTCTTCAAAGAGGAGCAACCCTCACCCCGGTTTCCATTCATACCTTTCGATTACCATTCGTGCCTTACCATTATTTCAAACGTGATCGACCCTCATCAATTACACACCTTTTCTCTGACCATTCAAATATCTATCCCGTGATATATTCGTCATACTTCAGACTCATAATCATAACTCTATCCAATATTACCCTTCACAAAATTACCTTTGCCGAAACTGGCTACCATTCCTATAACAACTCTATCGGCTTCATTTACCGTTGGGTCCAGAACTACACATGGCCTAATACCTGTAAACCCAGGGATATGTAGGTAATTCAAAGGCTAGGGTTCAACATCTATTTTTCAAAACACCCCTTTCGGCAAAAATCGGTCATCATTTCTTTACCCGAAAACTCTTTCATCCTTCCTAGACAAAGAGGGGCAGCTGTTGATACCCAATTTTTCCTCATATATTTTAAAAATATGCATTCATACTTTAAAAATATTGTGCATATATTTACAAACATGCATTAATGGTTTTACAATTCTTCTATTATTTTTAAAGATCTTAAATCAATTTATTTCTATATTTTTTAATTATATAAATATTCAAAATTATCTCTCATATTACCTTATGATGATTTAATCATCCAAATTCATAAATTTATTCTAATATAGTGTTCAAATATTTTATTTGCATTTCTGCACAATTACATTTGTATTTTTAAGGCTATAAGTGCATATTTTACAATAATAATCCATACATATGCATAACTACTTTATCTACACAAAATATATTTTTTATATTTTTGTAATATTAAGTAAATATTTTAAATCCCTTCATGCATAAAAATTATTTTATCATTTAATTAGCTATTTTTCATAAATTATTTTATTAATTAAATAGGTATTTAACAAATAATCATTTAATTAGGTCTAAATTCGGACACCCCCTCCAGCCCAATTTAAATTAACCTAAGCCCAAACCACCCCAGTCCAAAATCAAATGACCTCTACCCGACCCAAATCCCTTCTAATGGTGGTTTGATGATCTCTGAGATCAATGGTCCATAATCACCTATTCCCTTTTTATCCCAAACGATACCTCTAAACCTAGTCATTCTCCATAAATCACTACCCCCGAATCCCCATCTTCTATCTTCTCTCTGAGACCACCAAACCCTAGATGCGCTTTCACCCCTAAACCTCCCAAACCCCTTCGATGCCTAACCAAATATGGGAATATTTGGGGTTTTTCTACCCTATCTAACCTATTATTTCTACTGGTTGTTTGATTCTTGTTGTTTTCTGAGGAGACCTCTAAGAGGTTCGACTCAGAGTCGACCTAGGCCTTTTGTTTCCTTATGAACACCGCCTTGTGTTTATCAACATTTGTGGGTATCGGTTGTTTTCTGGATATGATTATATTTTCCTTTACCCTGCCCATTTTCTCAAAACCCTTATCTTTTCAACGTGAATATGTTCAGATCTTTTGTAGATCTGGAGTGATTTGGAGTTGATCCAGTAGTTTTTTTTTAAAAAGTCTCTTGCTCTGTTTATTGTTAATCAATTTTAGTTCCCCCCATTTTAGGGTTTTGCTTCCTTATTATCTGATTGTTTAGATCTTTTTGGAGCTGAAAAGATTTTGAGTTCCTATAGCATTTTTCGTTAAAGATTTTCTGTTTTCTCTATTGTTAATCGATCCTAATGTTCTCTAAGAACTATGGTTTCACTTTGTTTGTTTTTGTGAAACTTTTCTAAAACATTCCTATGTGTTTGATTCTTTTTTTCTATTGATTCTTGCATGACTATATTCCAGTTTTTAGTTTGTCTGTTACTTGCTAGATTTTAGTGTTCTGACTCTAATTTGCTATTAGACATGCCACTTACCTTATTTAGACCTCAATTCTGAGTTATTTTGGATACAATCCATAGATTTTTGCCCATTGATTGGCCCTGTCATGCCTAATTGATTGACTGATAGTTTTCTTTGCCTTATTAGCAAACCTTTAAACGGCTTTACCTTATTTACTCTACTCTACTTAATGATATATAAGCCCCACTCTATTTCTTTAACAAAAACACACAAAAACATAGAAAGGCACACAAATTTCTTGCTCTCACCCTCCATCACAATCTTCTCCTCTTTGTTTGTTGCAATGTCCAGCCAACTGTAAGCCAGGGCTAGACCTTTGGACCTTGTTTGCTTTATTATTCTGTTTCCATCTCTGAACTGGTATGCCTCCACTACTGCTATTCAATTAAACCTATGTTCTTCCTTATAATCAACATGACTTTTCTTCTGTTATACTATACCTATGTGTTTCCCTAATAAGCTTGTTTACTGCTATTTAATTAAACTATGTGTCTTGTTATCGACATATCTACTTTACCTCATTAGATCCTTGTTCTTTATGTTTATTGTTCCTAATCTACATGTTTACTACAATTCTATTAAACTTATGTGTTTTCTTGTAATAAGCCTGTCTACTTTTGTTTAACCTACGTGTCATGTTATCAGCATGTCTATTTTATATCATTAGATCCCTATGCTTTATGTTTGTTGTTCCTAATCAACATGTTTACTACTATTCAATTAAATCTAGGTGTTTACTTGTAATTAGGATGTCTACTTCTATTTAAACCTATGTGTTTCCTTGTAATCAACCTGTCTACTTATGTTTAATCAAACCTATGTGTTTCCTACTTTTAGCATGTTTACATGTTTGCTTATATGTAAATTAGATCCATGTCTACTTGATTCTCAATTGGCATGTTTCATGACCTATTTTAAGTTTTCACCCTCTAACAGACTAATAATTTTCATGCTCCCAATCCCTGCTAACCCCTTGTATATGACTGTCTAACTGGTAATCTGACCCCATCATGCCATTTTATTGTTTAATACCCGTCTATATAACCACCAAGTAATAACTAATAATATTTGAAACTTTGCTTGAAGTGACCTTGTTTGTATTTACTGTTGCGCTGCGGGAATTTTTTCTAAGTGTTAAATGACTGTTTTCTCCTTACCTCCTGAAAATCTAAAACTATTTTCTTAAAACTATCTCCTATTTTCAACTCCTACTCTCAGAACATCTAGGATCCTACCCCTTTAATGTGAGCATTGCCTAGGAGTCCATGAGACTCCTCTGAACTTTGACATACTGGGATGGCTCTCCAAAACTGGTTCACAAAAGGCTTCCTTTTAAATTTCTTTTCTGGTCTAAGAATTGCCCAGGGTCCCTGAGGCCCTTGGGAACTTTGACATACCAGGACACCATTGGGTTCACTATAAGAATGTTGGCATGTTCATACTTGGTTGAAGACTGGTTTTTCCAGGTTTACTTTGTGGGCCTATCTAGGCTCCCTATAGTCTAGCAGTCTCATTTCTGTAATTCATTCATCTTTGATATGTAATAACAATTATTGTAAAACAAATATTGGGGATATTAGTAAAATGGGAGGGACTTTTATATATGTTTTGTGGGGAGATCGGGTAGAAACCTTTCTCTTAGGACTGTTATGACTATCTACTTTGTTGGAAACACGTTCTCAATGCAATATACTAAAACGTGTGTTATTTTGTATAGGTTTTGATGAATGACAAACGAAGCAAAAATTGATATATGACAAAGTTCAAGAAACAAGCGCACAATTGATATACAACGAGATTCAAGCTCAAGACAAAGTTTTATAGTTTAATTGAGTCATTCTTAATTGTGATCTTGATCCTACAACTTGACTCGTAACATGGCTTCTCTCATAAAACTATTTTCCAAAATCATGCATATTTAATTTAATGTCAAATGATTTTAAATCATGCATATTTACAGTAGTCAAAATAATTTTTAGACATGCCTTAAAAATCTGGACTAAGATAATCGATTATGTACTTATGATAATCGATTGTTTTAAGCCAAGACTGCATGACAATCGATTGTGAACTAATGACAATCGATTGTGAGTAAGACAATGAGCATCAGGTTTTTCAAACCTGCATGACAATCGATTGTGAACTATGACAATCGATTGTGACTGAGGCAGTGTCCATCAAAGTTTTTCAAAACTCAGAATAATCGATTATGAACTAATGGTAATCGATTATGTTGAGACAGTGTCTTCTAGTGATTTTCAAATTTATTAAATAATCGATTGTTACATTGGACAATCGATTGTCAAAGAGACAGTGTCTAAAATGTTTTTCAAAAACTGATAAGTAATCGATTGTTGACTTTGTGCAATCGATTGTGAAGCTGACCGTTGTCGTAAAGTTTTCAAATATCGTTAGGTAATCGATTATTGATTCTGTATAATCGATTGTTTTGATTAAAATCCGGAAAAGATTTTTTGATCGTTATTGGGTAATCGATTATTGATTTTGTATAATCGATTGTTTTGATTAAAATCCGGAAAAGATTTTTTGAACGTTGCTGAGTAATCGATTGTTGATTCTGGACAATCGATTGTTTATGGTAAAATCTGGAAAGGATTTTTTGAACGTTGCCAGTAATTGATTATGGATTGTAAGTAATCGATTATAAAGCGTAAAATCTGGGATTGAATTTTGGTCTGACTGGCAGACAATCGATTGTTGGAGTTTGACAATCGATTGTCAGTGAGTAAAATCAGCAACTCTTAATTGGCAATTAGGCAACGGTAATGCCAAGTTTTTCAACTATAAATACAGCTTCATTTCAGTGTTTTAAACACAACAACATACTACAACTGATCATTACATTGCTATATGCTTGCATACTTTTGTTTATCATTTTATATTCAATTTCATAAAGCTTTTGAGAGCCATATTCTTGTCCAAAGTTGTTGTGATCTAGAGCTTATTTCTTTTACTCATACCTACTCATAAAGGAGTATATTGTTTGAGTGTTTTAGTGTTTGTACACTTGGAAGAGAATTGTGATTCTCTTGTTGTAAGGAACTTGTGTTTCCTTGGTTGAAGTCTTGGAGTGTTGTAACTCCGAGCAAAGGTGTTGAGGCTTGCGTCCTCAAGTTGTAAAGTTTTGTCAAGCACCCGGAAGCTTGACAAGTTAGTGGAAAATCTCGAGAGAGTCTCTCGGGGACTGGACTAGCCACACGTTGTGGTAAACCAGGATATATCTGTGTGTAAGTTATTATTTATCGCACTTATTTACTTCCTGCAAATTTTAATTTCCGCAAGTTTACGCTAAATTTTATTATAACGCTATTCACCCCCCTCTAGCGTTAAGCGTATTTTCTAACAATTGGTATCAGAGCCATACTCTTTGAAGACTTAACAGTTTGAGAGAACCATCCATGGCTTCTACTCATGACTCTTTTGCAAGAATTGATGAAGGACAATGCTCCACACGACCACCTCTATTCAATGGTACAAATTACACGTACTGGAAGGAGAGGATGATGATCTTCGTTCAATCCAACAGTTTTCACCTTTGGAAGGTGTTTACAAAGGGAAATCAAATTCCAACCAAGAAGGTGGAAAATGAATGGGTTCCCAAGTCCGAGGATGAGTATGACGCGGATGACATCCGAAAGGTCCAAAATAATGCTAAAGCAATAAACTTATTATATTGTGCTGTTAATGCTGACGATTACAGGAAAATATCGTGTTGCAGAACAGCAAAGGAGATGTGGGACAAGCTAGAAGTTACATACGAAGGAACGGATCAGGTAAGGGAAGCAAAAGTTGATTTCCTAACCCATGCTTATGAATTATTTCACATGAAGGAAGGAGAAAAGGTGGACGAAATGTTTGAACGATTTTCAATAATCGTAAATGATCTACATGCCCTCAAAAAGACATTCACGGATAGAGAACTTGTACGGAAGATCCTTAGAAGTCTCACTCTGGCATGGTGATCAAAGGCCAACGCAATCCAAGAATCCATCGGCGTCTCAAATGTCACAATTGACGCATTAAGAGGTAATCTCAAGACCTATGAATCTACTATTCTTAACCCTCTTGTTGATGATCAAAGGAGGCAAAGAATAGCTCTAAAGGCGAGCACAAGTCAACCGCAAATTGATGAGGAAGGAGACAGCGAGTTTGGACTCGTTATCAAAAGATTTCAAAAGTTCATGCGCAAGGAGTATGAACGCAAAGGGAAAAAGCAAGGAGAAATAAAATGCTACGAATGCGGAGAAACCGGTCACATTAAGTCAAATTGCCCAAACCTCAAAAAGGAAAAGAAACCTTTTAAAAAGCAACGCGCATATATTTCTTGGGGAGGTGACTCCGAAGATGAGTCAAGCGAAGGAGAAGAAGACGAAGCAGCAAATCTTTGCCTCATGGCACAAGAAGATAACAAAGACGAGGTATGTCAAATTTCGTCTCAAAACTTCTTTACTCTTGATGAAATGCGAACTGCTTTTGATGAATTATATACTGAATTTATTAAAGCTTCAAAAACAGTGAAATGCGTAAAAGAAAATGCTTCTCTAAAAGAAAAAGATTTTCAAAAACAGCTTTCTTTAAAAGAAAAGGACTTAGAAAAACTGGTTTTAGAAAATGAGAAGCTGAAAGAGGAAAACAAGTTTTTTGGAAAAAGAAGTTCCGATAAGCCCGAAAGCTCTACTAGAAATTGCACTTCTTGTTTGCATCTTAAGAATGAAGTAAGTAGGCTTAAAGGCACATTAGATAAGTTTAATTCTTCGCACAAAAACTTGAATGATGTTCTTGTTAACTTGAAATCAACCAATCATGGAATAGGCTTTAAGAATGAAGAAAAGGTTGAAGCTAAACCCCAACAACCTAAAGATCAACCTAGGATTAACAATAGAAATGCTTATCCTAGAAACAACAACTCTAGAGCCAATATGCACGCTAGACAAAATGCTGAGCATTTTAGAAGACCTAGGAATGACTTACCACCTAGAAATAGTCACCCTAGAAATGATGCATATTTTAGGCCAAATTTTGAACCCCTTAGAAGACCTAGCAATGGCCCTCAACCGAGAAACAATCACTCTAGAAATGCTGCCCATCCTAGAGCTCATAGTAGGAGAAATAACTCTCATGAAATGCGAAATAGTCATAGTGTTCAAAATAGAGTAAGAAATTTTCATCCGTCTAGTTACTATGAACCTAGAAGGATGCATAACCCAAATGTGACTTGTCATTATTGTAGACGTATTGGTCATATTGCTCCTGCATGCTTTACACGTCATAGACATATTACTCAATCGCATCATTATAATATGCCTAACCCCCAAGGACCCAAGATGGCATGGGTACCTAAAGAACATTAATTTGTTTTGTAGGTGTGCTTAAAGGGATCAAGTGTACTATGGTACCTTGATAGTGGATGCTCCAAGCATATGACGGGAGATGAATCCAAATTCCTTCAATTAGAGCACAAAGAAGGAGGAAGTGTTATCTTCGGTGATAACAATAAAGGAAAGATCATCGGCATCGGCTCGGTCGGTAAGGATGAAAAATCCTCTATTAAGCATATATTACTTGTTAAAGGATTAAAGCATAATCTCTTGAGCATAAGCCAATTGTGTGACAAGGGAAATCTTGCTTTATTTGATTCGGATGAATGCTTAGTGTTCAGATGTAGTGATTTCAAAATTATCCTCCGTGGTTTTAGAGTGGATAATATTTATATGGTTGATCTTGCTAAATTCTCACCCGATTATGTTGATTGTCTAATGAGTAAAGAGGATGATACTTGGCTATGGCATCGTAGAGTAGCATATATCAATATGCATCTTTTGAACAAATTGATTTCTCAAAACTTAGTTGTTGGTCTTCCCAATTTAAAATTTGAAAATGACTCTATTTGTGACTCGTGTCAAAAGGGGAAGCAAACAAAAGCATCTTTCAAATCTAAAAACATTGTTTCAACTTCTAGACCATTGCAATTGCTTCATATGGATTTATTTGGTCCTTCTCGCATTGAAAGTCTAGGAAGAAATAGATATGCTTTTGTGATTGTTGATGATTACTCGAGATTTACTTGGACTTTATTTCTTGCCAATAAAAGTGATGCTTTTCAAAATTTTAAATATTTTCTTAAGCGTGTTCAAAATGAGAAAGAAACAACCGTCACTTCAATTAGAAGTGATCATGGGGGAGAGTTTGATCACAATCTCTTTGCGGACTTTTGTGACGAACTCGGAATCGAGCATACCTTTTCCGCTCCACGTACACCACAACAAAATGGGGTGGTGGAAAGGAAAAATAGGTGTCTCGAAGAGATGGCTAGAACCATGCTCGACGAAGCTAAGATACCCAAACATTTTTGGGCGGACGCCGTGAGTACCGCTTGCTATGTTCTAAATAGAGTAGTAATTCGGCCGATACTCATGAAAACCCCCTATGAACTTTATAAGGGTAGAAAACCAAATATTTCCCATTTTAGAGTTTTTGGTTGCAAATGTTTTGTTCATAACAATGGCAAAGACGAATTGGGTAAATTTGATGCTAAGTCGGATGAAGGTATTTTCATTGGATATTCCTCACGTAGTAAAGCATATAGGGTCTTTAATAAAAGAACCCAAATTGTGGAGGAATCCCGTCATGTTGTATTTTCCGAAAATAATGCTCGCTTGGCGAGAAAGGATTCCGGTTTTGATCTTGCAGGTATCTTAGATAGCTTGAAAGACAAAATACAAGAGGAACCACCCAAGGAAAATAAAGATGAAACTGAGGAACAACCAACGGAAGAAGTGCTACAATTGGAAAAAGAAACAAAAGTGCCAAATGAGTGGAGGACGATCAAAGATCACCCTCTTGAACAGGTAATTGGAGACGTCGGAGGAAAGGTAAGTACCCGAAACTCTCTTAAGAACACTTTAGGACACACTTCTTAAGAGCTCACGTTCTCACTTGGCAACACTAGTTTAAGTTATTACTTCTTTACAAATTACCGACTTGAGCGTCGGAGACGTTTAATTCTATTTTGCAGGTATCGCCCTAAAAGATAGGGGGAATTATAAAGTTTTGGCACAGAACAATCGATTGTTCCAAGCAAATAATCGATTATTTTACTGTGCTGAAAATCGATTAGCAGTATCACTAATCGATTGTTTATGGTTTATGTTCATTATGCAGTTTTGTTTAATAATTGATTCCTTAAATTGCATAATCGATTTCTGTCTCAGCCATTCAGCAATGCTTTTCCAAAACAATCGATTATTCCACATTTGACAATCGATTATTTCATGTCAGAAATTTAAACTCTTGTTACCGTTTGGCTCCTCAATCGATTTGTGTCAGTTCCAAGTCAGGTCAATAACTCTTCAACAATCGATTATTGCATCTCAACAATCGATTGTCTAACGGTCAGTGAATTTATTTTACCGTTTCTGACTGATTTGGCTTTAAATTCTCAGCAGATTTCTTCCATAAATGATAAGACACTCTCCCCTCTATAAATAGGCTTCATATATGTTCATATTCATTCACTCAAGCATCAATTTTAGCTTTCAAAATATCAAATTCTCTCTAATCCTTTGCAAAATCCAGCAGCTTTCATTAAAAATGTCGGGCCGTCACTCAAAACGTTCCCGTTCTGCTAGGCACGGCGCATCCGCCTCTGCTGCCCCTCCTCGTCCGAACTATTCCTATCAAGATGGTTCCGTTCTATTTTTTAATTCCGACATCGAGCTTACTCAATTCTTAACCAAATTTGAAAAAACGCGACATTCTTCCACCTCGCTTTTCAACCCACAAGTATCTTGAATCATTTGGGCCTGCTGCAAATATGCTCAAAAATTCTCAACTTCTTGACTTTTTACTCCTTACCCATCCTTACATCAATACTACATTGGTTCAAGCATTTTATTCCAACCTCCATGAGGATGATGATGGTGAGCTTGTCACCAACATTAATGGTGTTCAAATTCTTCTTTCCGATGAAAATCTTCATACCATTGCCCGTCTTCCTCATAATGGTGAAGACATTTTTCGGTACACCGGAGAGGCCGGAGCCCTTTTTGATGAAACAGCCCTCTTACACCAAATCGGTCTTACTTCTTATGATCCAAATCTCTCCTCCCGTCGTCCTACAATTACGGGAATGGATCCAAATTACCGGTTAATTTTCTGTTTCGTCACCCGAGTCCTCAAGCCTCGTAAGCACAACCATACCACCATTTCCCAAGAGGACACCAAGCTCATGCATGCCATAGTTACCGGAGCTAACATCAATTGGTGTCGGCTTATCAAAATTCACATGCGTGACGCTATCGGAGATGATAGGCCTCTTCCTTATGCTCTCCTCATCATGAACTTTCTTGAAGCCACCGGATTCGTCACTGGAAATGGTCCTCTAAAAAAGAGTACCAAAAAGTGGGAAATTTCGGAATCCTCCTTTCATCATGACGGTGATCATGTAGCGCCTGCTCCTCCTCCAACCCGTCGTGCTCCTCCGCCTCAAGAGCCTTCCCTCCAATTCATTTCCGACCAAATTGCTTCATTGACCTCTTCTTTCGGTCAATTAACTCACGAGATCCATGGATATTTTGACCACGTTCATTATCCATATGCGGGTCTTGTTCCATATGAAGCAGCGCCGATGATGAGGCGGAAGATGATGAATGAATAATTGTTTTTTTTAAGTTTGTTTTTATATGTTGTATTGTCTTCCCTGTTGCTGTAATTTTTTTTAATAAATAAACAAGGTTTATTTCATCTTTGGCATCTTATTATTATTTTTGCTAATGGCAAAAGGGGGAAGATAACGGGTATGATGCACTCTCAAATTATAAGCTTAAATTGAGGGGGAATTCTCAAATTGAGGGGGAACAAATTACATACTTGTTGCATGTATATACTTGTCTTGAATCGTCAATATAAATTGCTTGTCTTGCATATCCCGCTTAATGTTTGCCATTATCAAAAAGGGGGAAATTGTTGGAAACACGTTCTCAATGCAATATACTAAAACGTGTGTTCTTTTGTATAGGTTTTGATGAATGACAAACGAAGCGAAAATTGATATATGACGAAGTTCAAGAAACAAGCGCACAATTGATATACAACGAGATTCAAGCTCAAGACAAAGTTTTATAGTTTAATTGAGTAATTCTTAATTGTGATCTTGATCCTACAACTTGACTCGTAACATGGCTTCTCTCATAAAACTATTTTCCAAAATCATGCATATTTAATTTAATGTCAAATGATTTTAAATCATGCATATTTACAGTAGTCAAAATAATTTTTAGACATGCCTTAAAAATCTGGACTAAGATAATCGATTATGTACTTATGATAATCGATTGTTTTAAGCCAAGACTGCATGACAATCGATTGTGAACTAATGACAATCGATTGTGAGTAAGACAGTGAGCATCAGGTTTTTCAAACCTGCATGACAATCGATTGTGAACTAATGACAATCGGTTGTGACTGAGGCAATGTCCATCAAAGTTTTTCAAAACTCAGAATAATCGATTATGAACTAATGGTAATCGATTATGTTGAGACAGTGTCTTCTAGTGATTTTCAAATTTATTAAATAATCGATTGTTACATTGGACAATCGATTGTCAAAGAGACAGTGTCTAAAATGTTTTTCAAAAACTGATAAGTAATCGATTGTTGACTTTGTGCAATCGATTGTGAAGCTGACCGTTGTCGTAAAGTTTTCAAATACCGTCAGGTAATCGATTATTGATTCTGTATAATCGATTGTTTTGATTAAAATCCAGAAAAGATTTTTTGAACGTTATTGGGTAATCGATTATTGATTTTGTATAATCGATTGTTTTGATTAAAATCCGGAAAAGATTTTTTGAACGTTGCTGAGTAATCGATTGTTGATTCTGGACAATCGATTGTTTGTGGTAAAATCTGGAAAGGATTTTTTGAACGTTGCCAGTAATCGATTATGATTGTAAGTAATCGATTATCAAGCGTAAAATCTGGGATTGAATTTTGGTCTGACTGGCAGAGAATCGATTGTTGGAGTTTGACAATCGATTGTCAGTGAGTAAAATCAGCAACTCTTAATTGGCAATTAGGCAACGGTATTGCCAAGTTTTTCAACTATCAATACAGCTTCATTTCAGTGTTTTAAACACAACAACATACTACAATTGATCATTACATTGCTATAAGCTTGCATACTTTTGTTTATCATTTTATATTCAATTTCATAAAGCTTTTGAGAGCCATATTCTTGTCCAAAGTTGTTGTGATCTAGAGCTTATTTCTTTTACTCATACCTACTCATAAAGGAGTATATTGTTTGAGTGTTTTAGTGTTTGTACACTTGGAAGAGAATTGTGATTCTCTTGTTGTAAGGAACTTGTGTTTCCTTGGTTGAAGTCTTGGAGTGTTGTAACTCCGAGCAAAGGTGTTGAGGCTTGCGTCCTCAAGTTGTAAAGTTTTGTCAAGCACCCGGAAGCTTGACAAGTTAGTGGAAAATCTCGAGAGAGTCTCTCAGGGACTGGACTAGCCACACGGTGTGGTAAACCAGGATATATCTGTGTGTAAGTTATTATTTATCGCACTTATTTACTTCCTGCAAATTTTAATTTCCGCAAGTTTACACTAAATTTTATTATAACGCTATTCACCCCCCCTCTAGCGTTAAGCGTATTTTCTAACATACTTATATTAGAAACCATGCATATAGGTTGTTGAATGCATTAAAAGACATGCTCATAGGTTCATCATGTTATTCGCTCTAAATTTTTATTTATGCATGTTCACATCTGCCCTAGAAACCCTGTCTCTAGGTTGTTGTTAATTTTGCCTTAACAAGCATGTTCATAAATTCTTTTATGTGCATTAGAAACCATGTTCTAGGATTTTTATTGCACTCCCCTTGATATCATACCTGCAATCAAATCATATAAAAAAAATTAGTTTCTTCAGTAACAATCATGCCTATAGGAAATTAGTATAAAAGCCATCCCAACACCTAGACATCACATTAGTATATAAGATTAGTTCCGTAACGTTAGTGATTAAGTTAAGCACATAGATAGCATGCCTATACGACCTAATGAACCAAATTGCCTGCTTAAAATGATTTACTGGTTTATTGCATTTCTTATTAACGATTAGATAGCATGTTCATATGACTTCTCTGATCCACGCCTTGGTAAGCTTGTAGAGGAACTAAAATCTTGAAATTATAAAATTGTGATTTGTTTAGCTGTTTGTGAGTTTCCCATACTTAGCTAGTCCTAAAATCAATAGGCAAACTGATTAAGTACACTCTGCCTTGCTTTAATAATAACATTGCATATATTCTGCTTTGTGCTCACCTATATATCCTGCAATAGAACTTTTAAAGTATCTGAAATACTGTTGTTTGAGACATGTAATTGCCTGCTTATTTGTGGAGGTAAATGCGAGCCTTTAACTGTTTTTATCTGACAGTCCAATTTCTTTTGCTTGTCGCTTAGATTTTCTCCTTTTAATCACTATATGAGGGTCTATATCCACTTTAACTAGAAGTCCTAAACATCTCCAGGACAATAAGTAAGGGATGGGTAATGCACGTATAGAGTACGTGTAATTAGAATACCTTATATAACCACTAAGGGGAGGGTAATGGGGTAGTAAAGGATAGGATGACCTGTGTGCTAATGCTAAGTGAAGCACCCTAACTTCGGGACGATTACCAAGTATTGCACATAAGTGATCCTATAGGCTAAAAAACTTAGGACCCTTTTACCATTTGTTTTAAATGTAATACCTATTTGTCTAAATTGATTTGTTTGCTTATAAGAGAAATTTACGTATTTCGAGTTTGGGTGGGACCCACCATGGTAGACCTTGAGGGGTGCCTAACACCTTCCCTTCAAGGTTATTTTCAGCCATTACCCGATCTTTGGTAATGCAAATTAATTTATGAGTTATTTGCTTTAGGTGCCCTACCACACCTTAAATTCAGGTGACGACTCTTCAAATTCCATACCAAATTCCCAAAAGAAAATCCCAAGAATGTCAAAACCCTCGATTTCGCGTAGGAAAAAGAGGGTGCGACAGTCGTATGTGGCATGATTTCATGAATGAACACATATTGAAAGAAGGTCACAAGAATGATCCAGTTTGTCCCAGTGATTATGAAATGGTCTGGATCTAAATTTATTATAATCGATGAGTATGCTGATGATTTAAATATAATTGGAACTCCTGGGGAGCTTTTGAAAGCAATAGACTGATTGAAGAAGGGATTTAAAATGAAATATCTTGGAAAGACAAGATTTTTTCTTGGTCTACAAATTGAGTATATGAAAGATTGAATAGTTGTCCATCAAACAACATACACTGAAACGATCTTAAAGTGATTTTATATGGATAAAGCACATCCGTTAGTACCCCGATGATTGTGTAATCACTTGATATAAAGAAAGATCCATTACGACCTCATAAAATGATGAAAAACTTATTCGGTGCCGAAATACCATATCTTAGTGAAATTAGAGCATTTATGTATCGTGCCAATATTTTTCGACCATATCTAGCTTTCTCAGTAAGCTTGTTGGCAAGATTTAGTTCTTTCCCAGCACAGAGACACTAGAATAATATTAAGCATATATTCACATACCTCTAATGGACCACTTATATAGGTTTATTTTAGTCAAACAAATCCACGTCATTATTGATCGGTTATGCAGATGCAAGATATTTTTCTGATCCATATAAAGGTCGATCTTAAATAGGCTATTTACTCATATGTGAAGGTGCAGCCATATCATGGAATTTAATGTAACAAACTATGGTTGTTACTTCTTCAAATCATACAGAAACAATAACCATCCACGAAGCGAGCTGAGAATGAGTTTGGTTGATATTGATAACTCAACACATTCATGAAACATTGGTCTTTTTTCGAGAGTGACTATTCCAATAACATTATATGAAGATAATGTTGCATGCATAGCTCAACTGAAAGGAGGATACATAAAAAATAAAGAATAAAACACATTTCATCGAAATTCTTTTCACTCACGATCTTCAAAAAATGGTGAATTGTAATGACCCGACCAGCTGTTTTGAGCTGTAGCGCATCATTAGTTAGTTTGAGGCCATGAGTAGCTTCACTTTGGGCATTATGACTTGCACACATGGTCAGGATTAAATTTCGAAAAGTTCAGAGTTGAGCTGGAAAGAGAATTTTTATTTTAGAAGCTTTAAGTTGAATGAATTGACTAAGATTAGATTTTTAAGTATACGACCTAGAAATCAAGATTTGATGGTTCCAACAGGTATATATGATGATTTCAGACTTTGGCATATACCCGGATTGAGTTTTGGGTGAACCGGGAGTATTTTGGCGCCTATTGTAGGAGTTATCATTTTTGGAGGAATTTCATAAATTTGGGTTGAAGTGTATTTCAATTCTATTAATGCATGTTTGGGACTACAAGTCTGGGAATAGCTCCGCATGGTGATTCTATTATTGGGAGCGCGATTGAAGGTGAATTTTGAGGTCCTTAGTCATTTTGGAGTCATTTAGCTAAAGATAGAAATTTGAAGGTTTTGAGGAGTTTGACCGAAACTGAACTTTTTGATATCGGGGTCAGAATCTAATTCTAAAAGACGGAGTCTGTCCGTAATGTCAAATATAACTTTTGCGCAAAACTTGAGATCAATCAGACGTAATTTGATAGGTTTAGGCATCGAAAGTAGAAGTTTGAAATTCTAAAGTTCATTAAGCTCGAATTAGAGTGTGATTCGCAATTTCGACATTTTTGATGTGACTTGAGGAACCGATCAGGCCCGCATTATGTTTTGGGACTAGTTGGTAGGATGATTGGGGTCCTAGAGGCCTCAGGTGGACTCTGGATGGTTAACAGATCAAATTTAAAAATTGAAGAAGAATTGAAACAGTTGGTATCTGGTGTAACCGCACCTACAAGGTTTTAGCCGTAAGTGCGGAGCTGTAAAAGCGGCCTTGGTGTCGCAGAATAGGAAATGGCTGGCTTGGCTAAGGGCGTAGGTGCCACGCTGCTTCCGCAGAAGAAGTCCTTGCTTCGAAGAAGAGGTCGAGGGCGAGTTAGTTGAGATCGCACCTGCGATGGAAATTTCCACATATGTGGAGCCACGATTTTGGTCATGAAATAAAGATGAAATTACATATTTGAGTTTGTCGGTAAACTTTATCTTCGAAAAAATTTTAGAATCCATGCACGTGAGCCCGAGGGTGTTTTTGTCAACTTCTCGATTAGGGTTAGGAATTTTTAGGAATTGGATTATCATGAGTAATTGAGCATATATTTATGGACTTGCATAACTATTGGCTAGTTTTGGAGTGTTATGCATCGATTTGAGTCTTCGAAAGGGCATGGAATACCAGTTATGGAACTTTAGAGCTAGGAGAGTCTCCTTTCTAACCTTTTAAGAGGAAATTTGCCAATAGGTGAATTAACTTGATATGTGCTTCTATTTATGGGGGATACGTGCGCAAGAAGTGACGAGAGTTCATACATAGCTACTATTGTGCTTATGTCCGGGTAACCTAGGACCCAAAAGCATGCTATACTTGAAATATTTGTAATATGTTGACAATTTAAATTTCTTAAATCATATTGAATTAGTAAGTGAATTTCTAAAAATAGTTAAATTTCGTTTTCTTAAGAGTTAAAAGAGAAATGAATTTTTGTCACGTCCCCAGCTTGCACTCCGTGAACATGTCGTGACTGCACCTAGTCCCTACAACTAGGTAAGCCTAACAATGCGGAAAAACAAATAATTTGCGAAACGTATATCTCAAAACCAAGATTTAACAAAATGAAAAGTGGAATGTAAAATGCCACTCGGCACATACAACACAATAGCTCGACTACTACAATACTATCCCAAAACCCGGAAACGCACGGGATCACAAGCTAACATAATGTAATACATTGCTCTAACTCCAGAATGTCTAACATAACAGTAAGAAAGAAAAGCTAACTGCTAATTCTAAAATAAGATAGAGACTCCTAGTCTGCGGACGCGACAGATGTACCTCAAAGTCTATGCTAGATCTCTCCACCTCGAGAATAATATGCCTGGGTGGAGGTACCTCGACCTGCACATAAAAAACATGTGCAGAAGGGGCATGAGTACACCACGGCGGTACTCAGTAAGTACCAAGCCTAACCTCGGTCGGGTAGTGACGAGGAAAGTTAGGTCCCTACTGAGAATAAACATAATAATAAGTCTTGCAACGTATGACATAAACAAAAATAAGAAGTAAAACTATGAGGTAAGACAGGTTATACAAGGCAACAAATAACACATAAAGAATAAGGTAACACGGAGTAAACAGCTCAATATCAGTACCAACAACGAGGATCTCCCAGGATACCATCCTGTAGTCTATTCCATCAACTGTCCAAGGATCTCCTGGGATACTGTCCCGTAGTCCATCATATGTGTATATCTGAAGGATCTCCCAGGATACCGTCCAATAGTCCAACTATCAATGCGCGAGGATCTAACAGAATCCGATCTGTAGTCCCAAAGTAAATGTGCATGGGGAATCTACTGAGAATCTAACCCGTAGTCCCAAAGTAAATTTGCAGGGGGGTCTACCGGGAATCTAACTCGTAGTCCCGAAGTAAACAAACAAGGGGGGGGGGAGCTACCGGAATCTCACATCCGTAGTCCCAATGTAAATACGCAGTTACAACAAGAAGATATTCAGGGATAGAATGCAAAAAAGGACCAGGCAACAAGTAGTTTTAGCCTAACATACCTCACGTAGTACAATTAAACCAACTTAAGCAAATAGGCAATTTAGGTCAACTAAGCATGCTTTTCCTAAACTAACACAGGCTATAATTGAATGTAGAATATGGAAAGTAAGAAAGAAACTCAGGCTAAATATTCGAAGTAAAACCGGATTTTCAAAAATTAGCTCAAGTACATGCTCCTCACCTCACGTACAAGGTATTCAATTACCAAATATCATATCCTAAGGGGAAGGTCCCCCACACAAGGTTAGTCAATCCACTTACCTCGAATCGGCTCAAAGTCAACTAGAAATCACGCCTTTACCACAAGTATCTGACTCCAAATGACCCAAATCTATTCAATCAATTACATATCATAAATAACAACTCAGAGAGCTGATTCTACGATTAAATTCAAAGCTAAGACGTGAAATTAGGTAAATAACCATAATGCCCCTCAGGACAGTGTCTCAGAACCAGATGAAGCTTATATTTTTGGAAACCTCATACTCTCAGGAGTCTATATATAACAAGAAAATAAAAATCGTAGTTCAAATGACCCCTCAAATCCTAGATTAAAATTCAAAATCCCAAGCCCTAGTTCTTCCATTTTTGTCCAAGTTTCCATGAATTTCTAGGTAAATTTTACCATAGAATCACGTTAGGTTCGAAAATCTTACTTCTAATCGATTCTCCTTGATTCCCTCTTGAATCTCCCTCAAAGAAGCTATCAAATGCTTAGCTATGATGGAAAATATGGCTCAAATTGCGGATGAAATGTTTTATAACTCACTGCCCAGGTAATTTGTTCAATGCGATCGCAGGAAGTCGACTGTGATCGCGAAGAGTAAAACTTAAAGGATCCAGAAAATAGCCTATGTGAATGCAGCCAAGCCATGCGATTACAAAAGAGAAAGAAACAGACTTATGCGATCGCGAACAATGCCACGTGACTGCAAAGAGGAAATTGCAACGAAGTACCAGCTCCTAATTTCTACTGTGCGAACGTGGGAGAAAAATTGCAAATGCGAAGAAGGTAGAGGCTGACAATCTGCGATTGCGAACCAATTAATGCGATCGCGTAGAACAAAATCATCGTCCTACAAAATTACACTGCGATCATGGAGGGAAAGCTGCGATCACAGAGAGGGAAAAACCTGCAGTAGAACTGAAGAAATATCTGCAACTCTTTACCACACAAAAATTCCCCATTGAGCATCCAAAACATACCCGAGGCCCCCGGGACATCAACAAAACCTATGGAAATATCCCATAACATCATTCAAACTTGTTCCAATCCTTAAACCACCTAAAATAACGTCGAAAACTGAAATTAATCAAGGATAAAGACAAAGAACTTCAAATTCCTTCAAATATGCTCTCGATAAAAAACCTAACAAAACCACGTCCGACTAACCTAAAATTTTACACACACGTCCCAAATGATATAGTTGAGCTATTGTAACTTCTAGAATTCCATTCCAACCCTCAGATAAAAATCTCACTATCGAACCAAAAACTTTAGAAATTCAACTTCGGAATTTTATGCTACGGGCCTCCAAAACACATTCCCAATATGCTCCCGAACCCGAAATCACTTGACGGAGCTAACGAAACCATAGAATTCCATTCCGAGGCCATCTTCACATTGTTCCAACTATGTCTAATTTTCTAACACTTAAACTCTCATTTAAGGACTAAGTGCCCCAAAACTCAAAACCAAACGTCCCAGCAAATCAAATTAGAAAAAATAAACCTGGAGAAAGCAGTTAATAGGGGATCATGGCATTAATTCTTAAGATGATCGGCCGGGTCGTCACACTTTTCCTTGGATAAATGTTTCCTAATGAACTCTTAATCGACTATTTGAATGTATGTATCTATGAGTACCTACATCGCATGTATGATTCGCGAGTAGGGTAGCTTATTATTTATATTTGACCGCGTCGCACGTATGATTCGCGAGCAGGGTAATAGATGCATCTATGGTTCGCGCCATTCGACCCTCTAGCAATGCACAATTTAAATATTGTTGGATCGGGTCCAACGTCCTCGGCATAATTTGCGCATGCCTATATTGCTTGCCTTGATATTTATAAATGATCATATTGCTTCTCCATATTGAGAATAAATGTATAAATGATGAAAATAATTTTTTTGAAATTTCCTATGAATAAAAGAATTGTTGCTTGCTTCATTCCACTGAGTTACAACCATATTTATAAAAATCCTTGATTTACTATATTATTGCTATATTATAATTGGACTACTAGTATGTGTCAAAGTCGACCTCTCGTCTCTACTTCTTTGAGATTAGACCGGATACTTACTAAGTACACGTTGTCTTCGTACTCATGCTACACTTTCTATACATTTTTGTTTCCCAGGCACATGTACATTTAGTTGTCTGGTTTGGCGTAGCGGCATGGTTGATACAGGGACTTAGGTGAGCTGCACTCCTCGAGATGATCCATAATCAGCAAAGTCTCCTTCAGAGTATTGTATTATATTTTCTTTCTACTATCTAACTTGTTTTCTGGACAGTTATTATATTACATTATATCCTAAAAATTGTTCATGCACTTGTGATGCTGGGTTTTGGGATGTTTGTGGGATTATTGGGTAATTTAAGATTGTTAAAGGTACCACTATTCAATTAGTGAAATTTATTATTTATTGTCTAATGAATAAAAGAAATGATTTCAGAAATATTTAAAATGAGAAATTGCTAGTTATTTGGTATTGGCTTGCATGATAGTGGTGTCCGGTGCCATCACGACCCTTAGTGGATTTTGGGTCGTGACAACATGGTATCAGAGCAATAGGTTCCCTTAGGTCTCGTAAGTCATGAGAAAGTCTAGTAGAGTCTCGCGGATCAGTATAGAGACGTCTGTACTTATCTTCGAGAGGCTACAATGCTATTAGGAGCACTTCCCTTATTGATTTCCTCATCGCACGATTTGATTCCCTTTTAGGCTTATGCTTTAATTTCATTTTCATTCAATCTTATGTGACACGAAGTGTTGGTCATGAATCGATGAGCGAGTAATTGTAATGGTCTTATGAACGTGGTGCAGGATGTTTCTCTCGGTATGGTTGTTTGAGCTATTATCCTCACCTTGTGAAAGGATATTCTATCGTTTCAGCTCAGTAACTGTACTTTTAAGAGCTCTGAGGTTAGGACCAAGTTGCCATGATACTTATGAACAGTTGTCACATAGTATTGATGTGATGGTAGGATACTTGCCTACGTGTTGGGGTAGTAAATGAATTGAAGGGAGGTTTACTCAGTGCACGATTCAGAGATTCGATATTTTATTTCTGGCGGAGGAAGAGCAATCGAACTAAGAATGTTCAGATTTGGGTTGATGGAGTAACGAGGCTTGGTATTTGCAAGCATGGTGGAATTTTCATTTGTGATGAGGTGCCGTTTTCCTTGTTAAATGTACTAAGTTTGCCGATGTTATGATCTTCTAAAATTGGCCTTTAGGCAGGATATTGTGAGATAGTAATAGAGATGCGGTTGTCAGAGATCATGGGGTGTGATGGTTTAGGATTGAATCAATGTTTCTAATATTGAATGCACAGGAAAGATGATCTTTGGAAGGGTTATGAATTAATAGCGGTCTATTGGTTCAAGTTCTACCGATATTGGTTTTAATCTAAGGCATCAACTAAGTAGCAAAGGATGAGGAAGGATGTGGGGGAAGTGTCATGTGGTGGTTAAATTTCTAGAAGGCCAGGTGCAAGAAGCGAAAGTCGAGTAGTTGCTTAAAGAATAGGGGTTTGGTCAAAGTGGGAGAGTGGCAGAGTAGCGTATGGGTCCTATGGTAGGATGATTACACACCCGAAGAACGAGCCTAGAGTGAATTGTGATTCAGGGTAGACGCTAATTGGGTCTATGGGTTTAATTTGAAATTGGCTAGTATATGGCCGGTGATTTGATACAACAGAAAGGATTTGCTTGATATGAAGAATGATACAACATGACTTTGAAATGGAATATATCGTCATGTACATAGTGGATGTTCATAAGAAGAGGACGGACTAGTGCAGCTAGCGAATGAGTATGGACTCAGGTTGGGTTGTAGATTTTGTAGTAATTGTGCAGTGCATTGTCATTGGGAGATGTCAGCATGTAATTTCCATAGTGGGTTATCTCCCGTGAATAAGTCAGCGGTCACGTGGTTGGAGAAGCTTCTGTGAAGGATTTTACTGGCTATCAAGTAAAAAGTCGAATATGTGAATGTTGCTAGAGATTCAAAGTGTTCATGAAATGTTAACAGAAGGATTTTGAGGAATCTGACGGGTTGGTTATGTAAGATCATGTCAACAATAAAGAAAGAATCTTGGTGGGTTGCAGAGTTGTGTAATAGTAGCTTAAAGCTAAGTGGAAGGGTCCCACCACCTACGATTGAGTTGCATGGTTATCTACTTGTGAGGTTTGGGTTATCGGCATATTAGTGAGTTATCACAACTAAAGGAAAAGAACATAAGTGGAAATTTAAGCTAAGGAATTGATAAAGGTGTGCTATAGTTGGCTTTAGTGACTTATGTTTAGGCTTTGGGAAGACTCAGGATTTATACTTTGTAGAGAGATGGTTTAGAAGGGAAGTGATTTAGTCAGGTGCTTCATTGATATAGGTGTTCATGTGCCAATGGAGTCTTGGAGTTGATTATATTCGGGACCAAGCCAGAGTGGGTGAATCTCAACAATGTTTCTAGTGAATTCAAAGGTTAAAAGTGCAGTGCCTAAGGATTCAATCCCGCAATGGTTAAGAATCAAGATTTTGTAGCAGATTATGAGAAGAGGTTCAAAATGATCTATGATGTTTTCGATTTGCAGTGTAGAATCGGGAGGAAAAAAGGAAAATGACTTCGGATTTATAGAGGGATTATCAGAATGGGTGCATCAGCGGAAGATGCTAATGTGCGTGCAAGGATGATTAATAGGTTTGGAGACAATGTGGTCTTATGGAATAGGGTCACTTAAGATAAATGCAAATTTATATTGTGGATGTAAGAATAGAGCTAATATTATCTCCAAGGCAAGTTAAGGATGAATTAGAAGAAGTTAGATTCGTTAACCATGGTTGAATTGGCATAGTGGTGGCGTTACGTGCGAGGCTCGTTGGCTGCCGTAACTGATTTTATTTGGAAGTATTCAAGTATTATGGCATGTTATGTGTAGGCAGATCCCGGAAGGGTTATGGTGGTTTAGACCACTACTTGAGGATTTGAATGTTCTATGGTTATGAGAGTTCACTCACGTGTTTCTATGGTTCTCTTGGAATGAGTTAAGTACAAAGTTTCCATGTGATGAAGTGTTTACCATATTAGTGGTTCAAGAGTTATGATGAAACTCTTGTACTATCGCATGTTGGCATGCTAGGTGGAGCGAGTGGCATGAAAAATTAAAAGTGAGGAACCGAGGTTGTGGTTCGATATTGGCAAGGATGTCACGAGCTTGGAGGAGCAGGAAAGGGATTTGAATGTTTAGAGTAAGATGGTATTGTCTTCAGCGTCACCTGAGATTGGTGTTTTGTGAAAGAGGCTTTGCAACCTGGTTATGGATTCTTGTTATGCTTCACAACATTGGTGTGGCCGGTGGTATGGAAGTGCAGACTTGTTACCTGGTGCATGAGATCGTGGAAGCGTATCTCACTGGAAGACTGTATAAGTGTGACATGCAGTCGCTTGATTGATTAAAAATTTAAACCAAGTATGAAGATTTTGGTAATATCATTAATTTAAGAATTTATGCCTGGAGGGCACTCGGTTTATTGGGCTATGAACGGTGGAGGTTGCTCCGGTTTCGATAGTTGTTCTTGTATATTAGGATGAAAAGAAGGTTATTATGGACCTATGAAGGTTATTAGCCTAGTGCGATGTCGCACATCCCTTTTTCCCCCTTTCCATCGTGGAAAGGAGTCCGGGTTTCGACATTCATGGTGGTGTGATAACTTACTTCCTTTTGGAAATTGGGTATTTAAAGAGTTGCAACCTAACGATATTAAGGTGCGTTAGGGCACCTATAAGGTTCAACTACAACTATGTTTGGTAACTAGAGATAGGGTAAATGCTTGAAATTATCCTGAGGGGAAGGTGTTAGGTACCCCTCAGGATCCACTAGTGTGGTTCCCGGCCAGATAATTTTTGTGAATTTATGCAATTACAAATAAACAAATAAGGCTCAATTAATAGGGATTTTGAATTTAAATACACAAGTGTTTGAAAAACAATAAAATTAAGGTTTTGAAAAGAGTTATAATCTAAGCATGCTTGTGAATGTAAAAAAGGTCCTAGGTTTGTATGTAATATGGATCATATCAATGTAATACCCGATATGACACTCCTCAGAAGAGGGGATACATGCGGTATTAGTGCACTGGTCATCATATCCATATCTACCTTTCCCACCCCGTAAAGGTATTAAGTGAGGATTGTTCTCGACCTCTATCGCTTGTTGTTACCCATCCCATTCCTATTAGTCCCGGAGGAGTTTAGGACTACTATTCCAATAAGAGGAAGGACTTAGGTTGACTCCAAGGTTTAAAGGTAAAAAAGCTAAAGGCGACATATAAAAACACGTAGGACTGCATTTAAAAAGGAGACATGCAAGCAATTAGAAGGCTCATGTATACCTCCGCAAATAATGCAAATAAATAGCACGACTTGAACAAAGTTAAGGTTTGAATTTTATAATCCTAAAATAGGGAGTTTGAGTCAGAACCAGATTCATTATGTAACTAAGAAAAGAAGTCCGAATCAGGATTGTCTGTTGGTTTTAGCAGTTGATAGTTATATAAAGGTAGTTCTAGTTTTATTTAAGTAATTTCCTAAGGCTTTCCTAGGCGTAAGCAGTATTCAGTAGTTATTCAGGATTATTAAGGCAGTTTGAAGATTATTGTTACCTAAAATATGTTGTTCTATGTGTTCAATACATAGAATTGCAAAGACTAAGTAAAATTATTTTATTCTCTTTTTATGCACCCGTAGTTAGTCTAAGCATTAAGTGAATGTGAATAAAATCCTAAAGACATGGTATCTAATATATAGGAATGCAGAATGACATATATGCGGAATCCTAAGCATGATTTCTATAGGCACCAATATTACAACGTTTAGACATGATTACCAGAATATGCAGAGATGATATGCTTGTTAGTGTGGTTTATCCTAAAAAATATCTCTAAATGTGCATGGAAGTAGGAACATGATTGCCAAAAACATCGATTATTAACACACTAACGCGAGATTTGCTAAGTGATATGATAGTGAAATGGACATGCTGAAAATAGTAAGTGTAAATCCTTAGGAACATGATCTATAATGCATGAAATGAGTCCTAAGCATAGATTCTATTATGCAAGTAGGAATGCAAACCTAATAATATGCTTTCGACCCCTTTTGATAGTATGCATATTTCCCATCCTTTTTCACTAGTAAAACCCATACTTGTTTACAAATTATTATAGACCAAATGATTGAATTACAAAAGAAATGCAAAACTAAGAAGTTACAACCACAGGAAGCCTGATCTTGACTTCCTTCTGAGTTATGCAATGAACTACCTCAATGACAATATTATTCCAAAGCCTTTCTCATATCTGCGTGTGTCAGAGTTCCCTAAGGACCTCAAGGGATACTGGGTAGTTCTCACGCCCAGATTTGTATAACCGAACATAATGAGTGAGGTGTGGAAGGGCCATCTCTTTGTGTTCCAAGTTAAGGGGGAGCTCAAGGGTCCCAAGGTAAGGCTCACACAAAAGGGGCAAAACCTAAATTCTAAGAGTATAGGTGAGAGTGCTTGAGATAGTTTGAAAAAGAAAGAGTTTATTTAAAAACTGGGTTGAAAGTAATCAGTAGTAGAGGTGATTGAAAGTAGTAATAAACAAAACTCAAACTCCCAGGATGGGATCACCCACAAAATCAATAGTCATACAACGAGGCCAAGGGATTTGGGACAAACTGACTGTAAACACATAACCCCATTAAGGCTCATAGGACTAGTCGGATATGCACATCAATAGCTGGTACTGGCATGATCACAGGCTAGTAAAAAAAAACATAAGCACATTGAAGAGATAGGGACTTGGGATGGAAAGTACACAATAAGTGACTGACAGAGTATGCCTTGAAAAATACATAGAGGAGTACATTAATCTAAAGGGTAAGGGGAGACATTATAACATGCTGGTAATATAATTTGATTGCGGAACTACAAGCAGAAGTAGACAAGAATGAGAGAAACTGAAACAGTTAAAGAACCATGTTGTATTTGAGGCTTTAAAATTAACTAGGACATACCAGTATAGAAAGCAAGGTGCAGAAAGGTAAAGCAAGTAGGATTCCACAGTATAGCCTTGGCTTTCAGCCGGCTAGACAAAGCAGTAGCACAAGTAATAGTAGAGAACGAGAGAGTTTTGAGTGTGTGAGTGTGTTGTTTTAATTCAATTGTCCGTGTGTTTAGAGAAGAGAGGGTAGGCATTTATAACTTTGAAAATGAACAGAAAATAAGGTAACAAGTTAAGTTTTAACACAAATATCAAATTAATCACAATTAGAATCAATTAACATATGTACTTTCCTTTAATCAAGAAATTACTGTTCAAACGGATACTGAAAGGAATAATTATGGAAAGAAAACCAATTTGAGAAAAAATTGATTCCTGACCATATAGAGGATATTAAAAGTATAGAGTAAATAATTGAATCTAAGTATAAAAATATACTTAATTTTGGGAAAGGGTTTAGTAGGGGTAAAACATCAAAGTAAAGGAAGGGAATCAATCAATTTAGATAAAACGAGTGAAACCAGGGGTTTATAAGAAAATATGTCGTCACTTGAGGAAATCAATATCAGCCAAGAAAGAATCATGATTCTGCACTTTGCCATATAAATAGAGAAGAATGAACATGCAAAACCAACCATATTGACAAAAGAAACAACTAGATACACACAGTCATGCAGTAGTAACAGGAGTAGGTTGGGCTCAACAGTAAAAGAACCTAGTTCTAGAAGCATGGTAGTCAACAAGTTAAGTAGTCACATAGAATCTAAAGCGAAGAAACCATAGTAACAGGTAAAGGAGATCAACATACAAAAATAAGAAAAATGTTTAAACTCATAGTAATCAGTGAAGAAAAAATTTATAAGGAATTAGGGTTTTGATAGAGCTGAATTTAAAAGGTAAGAAACTTAGAATCAGTCAAGTTAAACAAAGAGATATTTAGAAACACAAACATAAACAGGTTTAAAACCCAGAAAGATAACTAGGGTATGAACTAGGTGGAAGAAAACCATGAACAAATTGTTTAGACATGGTAGAATTATAAAATAATATTGAAAATTGGAGAAGAGATCTTTTATTACAAGAGGTTAAGAAAAACCCTAATGGTTTAAAAATGAAATACCGCTTTGAAAAATCAAAAAATCTTTAAGGAAAACATTTTAGAGGTTCATAACATACACGGATCTAAGACAAATCTGAAAGAAAAATCGAAAATCCTTTAAAGATAGGGTTTCAGAGAACCTAGAAAAATGAGAAAGACTTTGAAAAGTTATAAATATAGCCAGACTAGTCAAGGATCTAACTCGAACAGCCATGGATGGCCGGAAAGAGACCATAGATAGAAGTTGAGCCAAGACTAGACTAGATCTCTTTGAGATCTGTCCATGAAATCGCGGAAACAAACAACCAGGAGCCATAGGAGACTGGTACACCTCTCAAACAACCATGGTAGTCCATGGATTAGGTGAGAATTGAACGGGATTAGGGTGGATTTGGGTGGGCCGGCTAGGGTTAACCTTAGGATTTAGAGAGAGTTTGAGAGGAGAAGGGATTCAAGGGCGGCGGGTTGGTAGAAATGATTTAGGTTTAGGGGTCGTTTGGGTTTATTTTAGGTAGGTGAAACAGTGGCCGTTGATCTGAACGATCAATGGCCTAAATTAAAAAGAGGTTGGTGGGGATCTAGGTTTGGGTAGGATTTAATTGGGCAAGCGTCGGGTTTAAATTAAAATTGGACTAGGGAATTGGGGTTCAATTTAGGTTAAAATTGATATACAAATGGGGTGTTATTTAAATAGCTAATTTTCCTTTTTTCTAAATTATAAAAAAATAGTACATGGCTATTGAAGATTAATTTAAAAAGTTAAAATGATTTATAATATATAATTAAATATATATAGGACCCCATTTTATAAATATAAAACCTAATTAAACCTTGAAAGGGTAAATCTTGCAATTATATGCAATTTAGCTTTAAAAAATACTAAATAAAATTGTAAAAATACCTCAGCCATAATTTGGTATAAATATGAAAATTCACTGTATGAATTACCAAAAAAATAATTTTAGAAATAATTTTTGGGGATTATATGGATGAAAAAGTAAAATAAATCAATTTTAAAACCTTAAAAATTATGGAAAAAATAATAAAACACTTGGAAATGCTTATATATGCTATTTTAAAAGTATTTTGCATATTGAAAATATATAAGAAAAAATTGGGTATCAACAGCTGCCCCTCAACCATGCAGTGCAGTATGTGGCGATCTTTCAGCTGTGCAGATGCAGTATGAGGCGATCTTTCAGCTACGAAGTGCAGTATGAGGCGATCTTTCCGCCATGTAGTATAGTATGTGGCAATATTTCAACCATGCAGATGTAGTATGAGGCGATATTTCAGCCATGCAGTGTAGTATGTAGCAATCTTTCACCTGTGCAAATGTAGTATGAGGCAATCTTTCAGCCATGCAGATGCAGATGGAGATAGTGTTTAGTCTTGGATGATACAATGGTAGTCTTATACAAAGATAAAAATGCATATGGAGGTAGCATTCAACCTCGGAAGACAGAATGGTAGCCATATGCAAAGATGCAAATGCAGATGGAGGTAGCGTTTAACCTCGAAAGGCAGAATAGTAGCCTTATGCAAAGATGCGAATGTAGGTGGAAGTGGTATTTAACCTCGGAAGGCAGAATAGTAGCCATATGAAAGTTGGAAGGCAAAATGGTAGCCTTATGCAATGCAGATGCAATAGAGGTAGAGTTTAACCTCGGAAGTCAGAATAGTAGCCTTATGCAAGAAATAAAATAACAAACGACAGTAGAGTTTTCTTAGCTAGTAGTAGATTGTGGCGTTGTGATTACTGGGAGCAGTGTGACATGCAGAACATTATGGGTGCGCACTGATAGCAAATGTTGGCAAGTGTAAGGGTTCAGAGAGTCGTATTCTTGAACAATGTTTGTTACATGAGCGTGTAGTATGTTTTAATGATTTCGCAATCCTTGTGCCTGCATCCAATGAAAAAATGTGAGTTTTGTAAAGGGGAAAGGTTAGTTTGTATCCCGATGGCTTTTCTTGACTTTTTCTACTTTGATTTGGTGATACCATTTGTATCATTGGGGTAGTATTGCTAAACGAAGTAGTTTCAATAATAAACACGCATGATTTTGTAAAAATATGACATAAATGTATAATTAAAATAGTTTTTGGATGAACCGATGACAGTGACGTAGTTCGAGATATTGCAACCTCTCTTGCTAGTTTGATGGGGTGACGTTTCTAATTGTTGCTCGTGCGACAATCGACTGACATTATTGCGGAATTTTGAGGGTCCTCCTCAAAATTCTGCCCTAGTTTCTAGTTTCGGGGGGAATTAAAAATTTTATTGAATTGTGATCGAACCCATATGGTTGCCTACGTATCGCCTTTTAAATGGGAATCAGGTCAGGCTATAGTTCAATTTACATCATATAAGGAAAGCATAAAGTTTACATATAGTAAAGCTTGACTGCATCTGAATTAATCAGCTTTGGCCAGACTTCTCCGTCTATTTCTGCAAGTATGAGGGCTCCTCCGGTCAAAACCCAGTGAACCATCTATAGACCCTGCCAGTTGGGAGAGAAATTCCCTTTGGCTACATCCTGATGCGGAAAAACTTTCTTTAACACCGACTGCCCTGGTGTGATTTATCTTGGCTTGACTCTTTTGTCGAAAGCTTTGGACATTCTATTCTGATAGAGTTGACCAAAGCATATTGCGTTCATCCTCTTTCCCTTTGTGAGCATGTGATTTTTGCCTCTCTAGAAACGTTCCTATAAATTCGTAAACTAGGATTTTCTTTTATTATTTGAATAGTTTGGAATTACTTATGTGATTTTGTGTTTATTTGCATTTAGGAATTAATTATATGATTTGTGTTTATTTGCACTTTTCCTTATTAATTGTGTAATTTTGTGTTTATTTGCGTCTTTCTATAATTATTTGAATTTTTAGGAATTTAATTGCATGTTGAGTGCATTTTAATTCACAAAAATACAAATAATAATAATAGCATTTTATTTAATTAGCCCAATTTTGGATTTTTAAATCTGGTTTTTGTTAATTTAATGAAGGAATTAAAACAAACAAGGTTTGGAAAGGTGGCCTCGTTCTGAAAAAGGCCAATTTAGGCCATTTTTGCAAGTGAAACTGGCCCAAAACCCTGCCCATGCCCAGTCCAAACCCCATGTGCCCAAAACGACGTTGTTTGATGTCGTTTGATCCGGGCCGTCCAAATCCCTGATCAACCGGCTCAAATTGAGCCTTATAATTTAAATATAAATTTCCAAACCCCTATGATAGCTTCAGAGACAAAAATCCATCCTCCTCGTACAATTCGATCGCCGGCGTAACGCCGCCTCCAACCCACCACACCACCACCGTCCGTCGCCGGCCGGAAATCTTCGCCGTCGCGGCAAGTCTCCAAACTGTACCAAATTAACACCACATATGCATGTCAACCCCCTCTATCCAAATATCTAACTCTTGGCCCTCCAATCATCTCCAAACTTCTCGATATTCGAAGAAATGATCGCCGGCTCCGCCATGTCTGGCGGCGTTGCTTCCAAACCTCCCCAATATCATACACAAGGGTCTCTTCTCCTTATCCTTCCCAAATCCAAGACCAATTTCTCTCAAAACCAACCAGAATAACGTGAATTATAGATCTAAGGTCTCGATCAAAATGGGTAAAATTTTCAAGGTGCCAGTGTTCGAATAGGGGTTCCAAATAAGGTTATATACTTGTTCTTGGCAAGAACAAACATGCATCATTATTTGGAGACTCGATTCGAGGTCCGTCCAAATGATAGCCTAAACCGTAAGTTTCTAAATCTTTTTTTTCTTTCTCTTTGCATGAGTAAATATGTTTCAACGCATGCTTTTCTGTTCTAGTATTTCTTTTATTTTGATGTAAGTTAGGGTTCTTCGATTTAGACTTCTGTTTATTGAACATTGCAGTCATATGGTTTAGTTCGTATTCGATTGTGTGTTTGTTTTGATTAAATGATCTATGATTATTGTTGTTACTTTGTTTTTGTTTCAATTCTGTTAGGTTTGCTGTTAATTGATAATTTCCATATTAGTTATGGCCTTAGTGCATAGTGTTAATTAGAGTTAAAGGCCAGTTTTGATTTGTTAGATTGTATGTTTGACCCGGTTAATTGGGCTGGGGGTTAGTTTGACTAGGTTTGTGATTCATGAATTGAATTTTGGTAGTGGTAGCCTTCCATGGTTCTTCTTCTCAAGTTGAGTATTGGATTTTAATTCTACTTTGACTTCTTAGGATTGATTGATTTTGAATTGGTTATTATTGTTAAGATTATAAGAATCACTGATTAATGTCATTTGGATTGGTTTAAGGGGTTAGTTCTGATACCAACTAAGTAACGTAAGGGTAGTATAGGATTTATCCTACTTAATTCTGATAATTTTAGGATAAATAGGGGTAATATAGAGTTTTCAATTTGGTTTTGATAATATTAGGAAAACAATAAGGGTAGTATAGGTAGTCTATAAAGGGTAGAAGCCTTTAGACTTTTCTAGAAGTGGTCTTTAATACAAAATCAGTAGTTCTATTGCAATAACTTGGGAAACAAGTCAAAAAATGATGGTCCAAATAGGTAAAATCTGAGAATTGAAAGAGGGACCTTAGGTTAAAACAAAATAATAGTGGTGCCCTATCCTTTGGCTATAAAAGGGACTAAAAATCACCCAATAAAGGGGTTAAACAATCTAGAAAGTATCTCTATAATTTTCCCAGAATTTTGAAGCACAAAATCTCTCAAGTATCTCCTGATAACCCCCAGCAGTCTTAAATTTACTGTTCCATTGAATTTACTGTGGAAAAAATACTCTTAAATTCAGCAGTCAAGCAAGGATCATAGGAAGATGACTTGGTTTGGTTGTTATTCAGTGTATTTCGAGTAGATTTGGGTAATATTGTATGGTGTAAAGGTCACTTGAGTCCCTGTTTGAATTCCTAGGTTCATTGGATAGATTTGAACAAGTATTGTTATTTGATTTTTGAGTTTAAGACCTTCCTGTAATTTGCTGAAGTTTCTGGGATATTAACTACTTCTAAGATGTGCATTCCTATTGAATACACTGTTATTGAGTGTTGCTGACTCTCAGTTCTGCTCTTGTGCACAAATTCCAGGTATTTTTCAATCTCTAATGATGTATCAAGCTTGGATTTAACGGACATTCAAGTGGAAGCAGTTTACTGTCTTGTTTTAGTAGTTTTATTATTGTACTAGTTTTATTATTATTGTGTGATTATGCTTGAAATAGATGGTTTGTAATAATAGGACACTATATTTTATGTTTGTTAATTGAGGATCACTGTTTCACATGCTCATTTTAAAATGAATTTCGATGGTCTGTAATAATAGGACATTAGATCTTAGTTGTTGGTTTGAGATTGACTACTATGTGTTACTGTAAAAATATGTTCCCACGAATATGCATGCTAAAAGAGGTTCTCATTTACACTTTCGTTAGTTTATAGTTATGTGGTTAACGTAATTAGTTCAGGTAAATCTCTGGGTTTAAATATTGGGGGCTAAGCTGGTCGTTTATATTTGGTCTTCCTCGAAGGCCTGGAACTGAGATTAGGCCCACCTTGGAGCCCAACAGTTCATTTGGACAATTGGCATTTATTACAAGTCCGGGTAACCTTTACTTGGGAAGTATGGCGTCTTTGACTCATGGCAGACCAGATTTTGAAGTATAATCACACCCAATTAGAAATTGCAGAATTGTAATCTAGGAATAATGGACGAATATGATAATGGACCCCTAGAATCTCACTTTAGAATTGGCCTTTCAAAATAAAAAGAAGGGTCGCACCAACCAGAATCTAAAAATTACGCAACCCTCGCTAATGGTTTATGTTGAGAAAATTCGGGATGTATCGTTTTGCAAATTTCACGGCCTTGCCACAAAGATAATAACGCGCTAGTCTCTTCAGGACACGTCTTTAATAATTTTATCTCCTTAAACGCGGGTGCGCATTTATGTGACCCAAATTCGAATCCCAACAAATTTAGGATGTGTTAAAAGTCATGGGTGCATTTATGTGACATGGTTTGCGGCACGTTCTGATGGCGTTGCAATTTTCCTTAAAAAACAACAATAATGAAAGTGAAAAAACTCCCTTATCTACGCCCTTCGCAGGGTTGTAGTAGCAAAAGGAGGGGTGACAGCTCTGGCAACTCTGCTGGGGAAGAATCGAACCCAGAATCTCTTATTCAGGGTTCAAGAATTCGAGCTTAGAGGAATTGTTGTATGTGGCTTTGTTTATTATCTGGTTTTACATGTTGGCTTAATGTGCAAAATGATGTTTTTACCGCTTTGATATTATCTGAACTGTACATATTACTTCCTATGAAATCCTTCTCTTCTCATCTACGGGGATGTGCTTACTGGTTGATACTCCCTATTCTGTTAGTGTCATACCCTGAAATAAGAAAGAGGTCAGACAAGTTACTAAGTCGGATGACCTTTTGGTTCCCGGTACGTAGCCCCCTCCTCGACTCGAGTTGTCCGCTCGGGTACACAGTCTAGACCCTATACCAAGGTTTTTAACTTAGAATAACTTGAGCTCATGTCGTATCCCTAGTAGGAACGCTTATTTGCATCATGCATTTGACTTAGGGGAGTCAACATAGGGGTTGGGTCCATCTAGGACATGTAACCCGAAATGAAAAGACCATCCTGATGCATGTTATGTGTTACTTGTGCATTTACCTACTTGAGATTTGCATGTTGACTGGTTTGCGAATAAGGAAAGACAATTGAGAGAATAAGTAGCATTAGGGTCGGTTAAGATTAGTCATTTTGCCTAGTGAAACCAATGCTCAAATAGCGCCGAAATGCTGCCGGATTTTTTTGAGAAAAAAAACAACAAAAAGAAAAGGCAAAACCAAAAACAAACGAATATAAAAGAAAAGGGGTTTTTTAAAGTTATGGTTTTAATAAATTGTTTTGCCCGAACTACGCCGGTTTGATTCTCGTCGGGAACGAGATACGTAAGCAACCCCCATAGGGTCCAACCTCCCTTTGCCAAAAATAACCAAAACAAGGAAAACAAATGTCTGATTTTATTTAATTTCCCAAAATAAATAGGGCGATGCCGTTACTGCCAAGAATAGCCAAACGTTACCGAAAGGGACGTCAGAAGGTTGACTTCACACAAATAGCCACCTATGATTCTTATTTTGGCCGGTGAACGAGCACAGCCTTAAAATCTTCCTTCAGAAGTGATGGAAGGCTATATTCACAAAGTTGCGTCCTGATTTTAGAAAAATAAATTTCATAAAAGAAAATGCCGGTTTTAATATTTTGTGGATTCAAGTAGAACAAATTTTGAGATACTATTTCGCCCTAATAAATGTGCAGAATGAGCACGGATCAATATTTGCCGATAGCATTCATGAACAAAATTCCCTTAGAGCTACACATGTGGTGGAATGACCTGGGGGAAGCGGGGCAAAATAGGGTCAACATGCATTTGGGAGGACGTACTAGGATGTTGAAAATTAACCCGAGGGGAGATATCACAAAGGCATTGATCACATTCTGGGACTCTGCTCATAATGTCTCCCATTTCTCAGATTATGAACTACACCTGCATTGGAGGAGATAACTGGGTATATTAGGACCCCTACGATTCCTTGAGACACCAATACCTAATTGCGCCAAGAGCCCTCGCCGAGCACAAGTTCCTGGACTTCTTAGAAATCAGTAGGAAGGTTCACAATCCAGACCTGTCAGCTGGCTTTTGTACACCGCAATTTATATATAAGAGGTATGGGCATATAAGGGGATTCAATAACCCGGAAAACTATATTTGTAGCAAATGAAACCAACTCAAATAGGAGGAGCATCGATGTTTTGCATTCATGGTATTCTTCTCGGGTCTTTTGGTGTTTCCGCGGAAAGATGGGAATATTGACATACGGATAGCAGAGGTCTTCAGCACTTTAATAACTCAGACCAAGAGTACCCTCGCTCCTATGATCTTATTCGAGATCTTTTGTGCTCTCACCGCCTGTAAACCAGGAGGAGACTTCTTTGAAGGATGTAACCTATTGTTACAAATATGGATGATCGAGCATTTATGCCACCAGCCTCGGTTCATGAATTATGGGTCACCAACAAAGAGCTGTATAAAAGAATTCCACAACAGGGTTGATGGGTTTAGGTTACCTAAGGGTGTCACATAATGGGTGTCACGTATCCGGGTAGTCACTGCAAATCAAATAGAATGGACATTCGGGTTGCTCCCCGTGGATGAAATTGTGTATGTGCCAGCCACCGGGCCCCACTTTTTTCTAATGGGTCTCCGAAGTATCCAACCCTATACACCATACAGAGTGCTAAGGCAACTAGGTAGATGCCAAATGATTCCCAGGGACGAGGATATTGGCCGCCATGCAGCTGAGATTAGCCCCAATGGTCAATTCCCTTAAGCCGTCGTGCGTCAAATCTGGAGCGAATGTCAATATTTGACAGCGGATACCTGAGTACACGACATATCTAAAGTCAATTTTGCACCAGGGTACATTGCTTGGTATAGAAAAGAAATAGAGCCCGGAAGGCCAACTAAAAGACCGCATCTCTAAGAATTTGTTGAAATATCGCACGAACAAGGGATTGGCTAGCCAAGGAAAATGAGTACAAAGCCACCATAGGAAGATTAGAAAAGCAAGTCAAAGAGCTTCAATTAGAAAATGGTTTGCAAGCCGCAATAGATGAGAGAGAAAAGAAAAGATTAACCAAAGAAAATGAGGCGTTGCGAGCCCAAATCCAAAAAATGAAAGCAGCCGCAGAAAATTTCCCCAGGAGCACGAAGGATGAAAAACTCATAGACAACTTAAGGCGAAAAGTAACCGAATATGGGTTTGACTTGAACAAGGTGGAAGGTGAGCTATCCAGGGTCCGAAAACAATTAGCTAAAAGTTCGGAGGAACGAGGCCGCATCATTAAGAAATTAAAGGAAAAGCATGACGATGAGGTTGCTGGGTTAAAACGGAGGGTCATCATGGCTTAGAACAGAGTGGCCAAGCAAGTTGGGGACCTCAAAGCTGATAGAGAGAATTGTTATGCAGCGACAGCAAGGTTGGAGATGGGTTTGAGGCAGTTCCAGTAGCTGCACCAGGTAGCCGAGCGAACTCTGGAGGCAAGGGCTGAGCAAATTGGGCGTTTGTTGCAAGAAAAGGGTGTTATTAGGGAAAGAGTACGGGCAATCGCAGACTACATCACCACAAAGTGCAACCATTGTGAGGATATGACAAGATCCATGTTCTTTTCCACCGCCATGACCTTTGTCCGGCAAGTGATGGAAGACCTCCACCACGTCCAAGGGAGTTTAGCACACAAGCCAGCACCAAGGCTGAATGGTGCCCCGGGAGGCCTAGGAGCACTTAAAGAATTAATGTATTCATAAAGATTGCATTGCCTTTTGTCAAAATATATTTTATAGTTTATTAGTTTAACTAAGAGTCTGTATTCTCTTTATGCATGGTTAGTTGTTTTTCGAGTCTGTAGCTCGTTTTATCAAAGTTTGTTAGTTTCTTGTTTAATCTGTCACCTTTCGAGTTCGTGTAATTGAAGTCTGGTGATATGAAAATGGAGCTTTCCCAAATATTTTATGCTACACTTTATACTCGCAAGAACTACACTCGGTCTAATTCATGCGGGGACATAATACGTAGGCAATCTACATAGGATCCGACCATAATTGAATAGAATAAAATAGAAAGTGAATGAAATAGGAAAGAGGGAGAGAATAAGGCTAAAATAAAAGGGAACTTCGCAAATAAAAGCCGGGATGATGCAAGCAACCAATGCATGTAGGGGCCGACTATCATTTATGTGCATTCATGCCCAATATGTATGTTGTTCCAGTTTCAAATTAGGCAGGTGATTAGTACTCGCGGCGTTCTGGAAACCCACTCCTATAACACGCGATCAAAAAGCAAGCAAGTTATGGCCAATCAGGATGCCGATGTTAGCATTATTGGCCCCTCAAAGGAAGTAGAGGAATTAGACGTTAAAGCTATGAAGGAGGAAATGTATAAGATTAAGCACCAAATGGCTGAGATGTAGCAGGCATGGGCAAGAGGACAGCCGCCCCCGACCTATCTTGCTAATCCAACCTTCATCCGGCCACTGGACCAACCACCTGATCAGTCTGCCACGGATCCACCCTCAAGTTTTCCTATCTATTCACAACTTCAGGGTACTACCTCTCAACCAGCACCAGCTCCACAACACAAAGTCACTCCTCACCCTCTCCCGCCAATCGCTCATATCTATGTGGCACCTCCACCGCCCACACTTCATAGGTCATCAAGTGAACCCCTGCTACAAGCTTATGACCCTCACTAATATCCACCAGAACCTACTTACAAAGCCCAGGAACCTTACTCCTACGCTCCCTGCCCCAAAGTCCCGACGGGAGTTGAAAAACCGATCAAAAATCCTGAGCAGGAAGAGATGCTTAGAAAGGTCCGAAGTCTGGAACAATCATTCAGGGACATGCGAGAATTAGGTGGCTAGGTGAGTGTGTCGTTCAAGGATCTTTGTCTATTCCCAAATGCGCAGTTGCCTCCAGGTTTCAAGATCCCTAAATTTGACTTATATGATGGTCACGGCGATCCAGTCGTACATTTAAGGGGGTTTTGCAGCAAAATGAGAGGAGAATGAGGGAAAGATGAATTGCTAATGGCATACTTTAGCTAGATTTTAAGTGGGTCAGTGCTGGAGTGGTATACTCGGCAGGATCCCAATCAATGGTATACCTGGGACGACTTGGCACAAGCTTTTACCTGCCACTTCCAATATAATCTCGAGATTGTCTCGGATCGGCTATCTCTGACAAAGCTGGAGAAAAAACACAATGAGAGTTTCAGGGAGTACGGTCCAGTGGAGGGAGCAAGCAGCTAGAGTTGATCCTCCCAGGAAGGAGAGTGAGATTGTTGAATATTTTCTACAGGATTTGGAACCTACCTACTTTGGGCATTTGGTATCAGTAGTGGGAAAGTCTTTCAACAAAGTGGTCAAGATGGGATGTATGGTCGAGGAAGGCCTCAAATCCAATAAAGTCATGAGCTACTCTGAAATTAAGGCAACTCCTCAGGCCATCCAGGGTGGAGCTAGGGGAACCTTCGGGAAAAAGAAGAAGGAGGAAGTAGCGATAGTGGAGTAAGGAACCTAGTTCAGACCTCCGGCCCCATCTCATTATTCCCAACCCCGACCTCACCACCAAGAATACCCACATCCTCCACATAGCCCACCGCAACATTACTATCCACCACCAGAACCTCGCTTCTTAGTCCATCATGCGCAAGCATACACCAAACCTCCTGCTCACGCACAATGGCATGCGCCACCCCTTCAAAATACTTACCCAACTCCACAAAATCATTATCCACCTCCAAGAGCTTACCAACAACCCTCGAGGCCCGCCTTTTGAGCCAATCCAGTCCTGAGAAATGAGAGGGTACAGAAAAAGAAGACTTTCACTCCGTTGGGATAATCCTACACTAGCTTATTCCACAGGCTGCGTCAATTGGATATGTTGAGACCAATTGAAGCGAAACTGCCAAATCCTCCCCCAAAGAATTTAGATTATTCAGTCAGTTGTACTACTGTTCCGGTGCACCCGGGCATGACACCGAAAAGTGTTGGAATTTAAAGAACATTATACATGACCTTATTGACTCTCACATGATTGAGGTGCAGACCATAGAGGTGCCCAATATTAACCAAAACCCACTGTCGGCCCATCCGGAAACTAACATGATTGAAATTGTGGAAAGAAGGGGAGAGTCCAGAAGGCCTTCACAAACGGTAATGATAATCAAAGTCAGTGAGTGTAAACCAACTGAGGTTGCAAAAAAGTGAGAAGCTAGTAACCGGGGCAAAATAAAAAGGCGACAAACTTATCATATTTTAAGGAGCTTAGCATGTGCAGTTGCGCCAAAGCAGGAACATGCAAAAGTAACAGTACACGGGGCAGCCAGAGAACCTGTCGTGGTTGTGCAAGGTGTATGCATAAACCAGTTATTGTAAAGCCAGTGATCCAGGCACCAATCATCAACAACAAATCTGTTCCTTGGAGATATGAGCAAGAAATAGTGATGTACAAGGGGAAAGAAGTTAGAGAGGAAGTGTGTGAGGCACGAGGTTTAACTCGTTCAGGAAGGTACTTTGCCCCAGAAGAATTGAGGAAGGGCAAAATTTCTAAAGATAACCCAGAACCAGTGAAGAAAGCTGTGTCAGAAGAAGAGGCGAAGGAATTTTTGAAGAAGATGAAAATGCAGGACTACTCCATCATAGAGCAGTTGAGGAAGACACCAGCTCAGATTTCTTTGTTGTCCTTACTAATCCACTAAGATGAACATCGCCGGGCACTGTGAAGATTTTGAATGAGGCCCATGTCCCATACAATATAACGATTAACCATTTGGAAAAGATTAAAAAACAAGATATTCGAGGTAAACCGGGTCACATTCTCTGACGATGAATTGCCCTTGGAGGGCACTGAGCACAACCGGGCTCTTTATCTGACCGTGAAATGTGAAGATGATGTGGTCACCCGAGTTTTGGTCGACAACGGGTCCAATGCAAACATTTGTCCACTATCTATATTGACCAAGTTGAAGGTGGAAAATGAAAGAGTCCGCAAGGATAGCATTTGTGTTAGAGGCTTCGACGGCGGAGGTAAAGACACTGTAGGGATATAGTGCTCGGAGTGACTATCCCGTTGAGTTCACTATGGAATTCCAAGTGCTAGATGTATTAGTCTCTTATAACCTATTGTTGGGTAGGCCCAGGATTCACACAGCCAAAACAGTACCATCTATGCTACATCAGATGGTCAAATTTGAATGGGACATGCAAAAGATTGTCGTGCATGGAGAAGACAATCAGTGTACTTCAGGTGACGCGATCGTACCTTTCATTGAATCCGAAGACAGCAAAAGGCCATGCGTCTACCAGGTGTTTGATACGGTGCCAGTACAGAAAATCCCAAAATGTGAGGTTGTCGCAACCCCAAAGATAACAACCGAGTCTATCATGGTGGCTTCAGAAATGTTGAAAAATGGTTTTATGCCGGGAAAAGGGTTTGGTGCTTCTCCGCAAGGCATTGTGCAACCAGAGTCCCTTCCCAAAAATCTGGACACTTTTGGCCTAGGGTTCAAGCCTATTGCCACAGACATAAGGCGAGCCAGGAAGCTGAGACAGAAGGCCTGGATTCTCCCAAAACCCATCCCAAGGTTGTCCAAATCATTTGTCAAATCTAGTGCTAGCAATGGGCCCAGACCAAAGGTTTCCGGCCCGCTGATCGACGCAGACAGAGATCTTGATAAAGGATTGGAAAGACTGTTCAAAGAGGTGAATATGGTCGAGGCAGGAGAAGGATCAAGCAGGGCGGATGTGCACTTTGTGGGAGTAGGCGCAAAAGTCAATAAATGGGAAGCCACTCATCTTCCCACTCGGAGGTAGTCGTGGTAGTCGGCTTTGATTTTCCTTTTAGTCTAGTTTGGATTAGCATTAGAATTGTCAATTCAGTTGTTATTTCCATCCGTTTGGATGTGTAAACTCTGTTATCTTTGATCCTAATGAAATGCAATTTCCCTTTCAGCCATGCTGATAGTTTCCATTTCTCTTTACTTTTCTTTCTTTTCTCATTGTACAATTATTTTTATGCTGGTTCCAGTGATCTGACATGCATAAGGACTCCTCGGCCCGGTCTTCAAAACATGTCTAGTTCAGAAATAATAATTCAGGAAATAGAACATGAGGACGAACCAGGGTATGATGAGGACGGGGAATGGGACGAGATTAATAAAGAGTTGACCCAATTCAAACAGAAACCCAAACCAAACCTGAATAATACCGAGACAATCAATCTAGGAGGTCCAAATAATGTTAGAGAAATGAAAATAAGTATCTATCTGAAGCCACAACTTAGGGAAGAAATAATTGAATTGTTTCTTGAGTACAAAGATGTCTTTGCATGGTCCTACGACGACATGCCTGGATTGAGCACTGACTTAGTGGTTCACAAGTTACCTACTGACCCATCCTGCCCGCCTGTTAAGAGAAATTTGAGGAAATTCAAAACTGATGTGAGTGTGAAAATTAAAAAGGAAATGACCAAGCAGTTTGAGGCAAAAGTCATCCGAGTCACACGATACCCCACTTGGTTAGCTAATGTTATGCATGTGCCAAAGAAGGACGGTAAAACCAGGGTGTGTGTTGATTATCATGACCTCAACAAAGCAAATCCAAAAGAAAATTTCCCCCTGCCGAACATCCACATACTGATTGACAATTATGCAAAACATGAGATCAGATCATTCGTAGATTGTTACGCAGGATACCACCAGATATTGATGGATGAAGAAGATGCACAGAAAACAACATTCATCACCCTGCGGGGGACATACTGTTATAGAGTCATGCCTTTTGGTTTGAAAAACGCCAGGGCAACATACATGAGGGCCATGACAATAATGCCAGCGCCTCTTCTGCTAGTGTCGCGGTGAATTTGCATTTGGCATTTTGAAATGATGCTGAGGTAGGCATTCCAACAAAAATGATGATAATGCCGAGGAAAATAATGCCTTTAAAGGTGATAATTTTGAAGACCTCGATGATATTACTTATTTGAAAGTTGGAGACTTCTTTGGGGATCAATACTGAAGTTTGTTCATTTTACTGGAGAATACAATTATATTGTTGCTTTTATTTCTATGTTTTAATTATCTTGTTCTTTATGATGTTGTTTTAATTTTCAAGTACATGTTATCTTATATTGTTGTTAGTTTCTTTTTCATATTTATTATAACGTACTTTTGGTTTATGAAGAAAATAAAATTTCTCAATTTTCAGTTGGATCCAAGATGATTAATGAAGATATATGCCTTCTGGATAGTGCTACAACTCAAACTATACTAAGAGAAAATAAATATTTTATTTATTTAGTTATAAAAAAAGCATATGTGAATACAATATCAGTTAGTACAAAATTAATTAAGGATCCTGAAAAAGTGTCTTCATTACTAACTGATGGAACAATATTGGCTATAAATAATGCCTTATATTATAGTAAGTCTCAAAGAAACTTGTTGATGTGAAAAGCTATTTGCCAAAATAGCTACCATGTTGAGACTGTCAATCAATGAAAGGTTAAGTACCTTTCTATTACTACAATAAAAGTAGGGAAAATATGTATACACGAAAAGTTACCTGCATTTTTCTCTGGTTTGTACCACACAAGTATTAGTTTGGTTGAATCACATGTCGTAGTAAATAAGAAGTTTACTAGTTCTAATGGTTTTATCAGTTAGCATGACCAGCTGGGCCATCCTGGTTCTAATATGATGTACAAAATAATTAAGAAGATTCTTCAATCTAAAAAACTCCCTTGTATTGGTTGTTCTAAAAAAATTGGTTATTAGATCACCAACATTTAATGTTGGGATTGAATCCCCTACATTTCTTGAACGTTTACATAGTGATATATGTGTGCCCATACACCCTCCATGTGGACCATTCAAGTATTATATAGTTTTGATAGATTTATCTACAAGATAGTCACATGTATGCTTATTATCAACTCGTAATATGAAATTTACGAGATTGCTGGCTCAAACAATAAGGTTAAGAGCATCATTTCCAAATTATGCAATTAAGATAATTCGTCTTGATAATGCTGGTGAATTTATATCCCAGTCTTTTGTTGACTATTGTAAATCAACTGGGATGACAATTGAGCATCTGGTTGCTCATGCTAATACTCAAAATAGTCTAACGAAATCATTGATCAAATATCTCCCATTGATTGCTAGACAAATGCTTATGAGGAAAACTTTCTATATCACTATGGGGTCATACAATTTTCATGCAGTAGCACTTGAACGAATAAGGCTCACAAGTTACCATAAAGTCATCCCAATACAATTAGCTTTAGCTAAGAACCAAATATATTCTATCTTAGAATATTTTATTGTGTGGTATATGTTCCAAGTGTCCACTACAACATACAAAGATGAGTCCCCAAATAAGGTTAGGGATATATATATATTAGGTATGAATCTCCTTCTATTATAGAATATTTGGTACTATGACTGGAGATTTATTTACAATAAGATTTATTGATTACTATTTTGACGAATCAACATACCCAACATTAGTAGAGAGAAAACAAGCAATTGAAAAAGGAGATATATTGGAATGCATCATTACTATCTCATTTACATCCTCGAACAAATTACTATAAACAAGAGGTTCAAAAGATAATGTATTTGTATAATATTATAAATCAGCTGCCAGATGCATTCACTTATCTACCAAGGGCGACTAAGTCCAACTGCTAATGCTCCGATTCGAGTTGATGTCCCAATAAGACAATCAGTTAATGCAAATCAGTTAAAACTATACTTGAAATGTAGTAGACCAACTGATTCTAAAGATAAAAATCTTCAAAAAATAAAGAAGCAAATAACCAAGGTGATCATAATACATAGGTGGTGGCTCATCATAACAAATGATAAGACCTCAGGGGAAGTCCAGGTACCTGAAAATAATAAAAAGAAAGAGATCGCAATATGTTATATCTCTATTGGAAAAAGGTGGAACCAAGATGATACTATTGTTGATAATATTTTTTCCTATAATGTTGCTGTAAAATAATATAACAAGATGAGCATCTCGGACTAAAATCTGTAGATGAATGTAGACAGAGAATGATTGGCTAAAATGAAAAGAAGCTATCCAGTCAGACTTAACTTCACTTGAAAAATGTAAAGTCTTCGGACCTATAATTCGAATACCTAAAAGTATAAAGTCAGTAGGCATAAATAGATTTTTGTGCAAAAATAAAATGACAAAATAAAGTCGTTAGATATAAAGTGTGACTTGTGGCACAAGAGTTTTAGCAAATAGCTAGCATTAATTAAATGGAGACATATTCTCCTATGGTGGATGTTATCACCTTCAGGTATCTCATAAATATGGAAGTGCATGAAAAACTTGATATACCTCTAATGACAAGATGTCACAACATGTTTGTATGAATCATTAAACAATGAAATTTTTACGAAAATATCCGAGGGATTTAAAATTGCCTGAAACATATAAAAATTTTCATGAAACTTACTCAATAAAACTTTAGAAATCCTTATACGAATTGAAACAATCAGGTCGTATGTGGTACAATTGCCTAAATGAATATATATTGAAAGAAGGGTACAAGATTGATCCAATTTGTCCCTGTGACTTTAAAAAGGCCCGAATCTAAATTTGTTATAATCGATGTGTATGTTGATGATCTAAATATCACTAGAACTCTTTGGGAGCTTTTGAAAGCAGTAGACTGCTTGAAGAAAGAATTTAAAATGAAAGATCTTGAAAAGTCAAGAGTTTGTCTTGGTCTACAAATTGAGAAAATAAACGGTGGAATAGTTGTCCATCAAACAACATACACCGAAAAAATCTTAAAGCGATTCTATATGGATAAAGCACATCCATTGAATACCCCGATGATTGTGTGATCACTTGCTCTAAAGAAAGATCCATTCCGACCTTATAAAAATAATGAAGAGCTTCTTGGTGCCAAAATACCATATCTTAGTGCAATTGGTCCATTAATATATCTTCCCAATAATTTTCGACCATATATAGCTTTCTTAGTAAGCCTGTTGGCAAAATTTAGGTCTTTCCCGCCATAGAGACACTGGAATGGTATTAAGCATATATTCATATACCTATGAGGACAATTAATATGAATTTTATGTATTCAAACGAATCCAAGTCATCATTGATCGGTTATGCAGATGCAATATATTTGTCTGATTCATATAAAGGTCGGTCTCAAACATGCTATTTATTTATATGTGGAGGTGCAACCACATTATGGCGTTCAATCGAACAAACTATGGTTGCTACTTCTTCAAATCATGTAGAGATAATAGTCATTCACTAAGCGAGCTGAGAATGTGTTTGGTTGAGATCGATAATTCAACACATTTAGGAAACATGTGTGTTGGCCCAAGAACAGGTAAAGTTTTGAAGAATGAAAAATGAACTCAGTCATGGACAAGGTCTATCTTGTGAAGCACAATCATGATCAACCTATACATGTGAGGTGCACGTGAATGAGATAAGTCATACTGATCAAGCAATAATATCTCCTGATCTGATCGAAAAGGTTACATATTAGATAAGAAGAGAAAGTCTCCTTATATGAATAGAAGCCAATTCGGGATAAAGATAGTGTTAGAGTTTTATATCATTAGAAACTCTTCTGCGATAGAAGAACAGAAATTGAGTCTCAATCAAACTCTTATTTCTAACCTATTAAATCACTGTGATTGTTCTCTTTTACAGGTGTTGCACAAACGCAGAAGTAAAACTAAATTGAGAACAAAAGAGTAAGGCGATTTTGCAAGAAATTTATGTGAGATTTGAGTGCGCACTCCTGAAGCTACTTGAACGAGATAGAAGAATCAATACCATTGTGTCTTTCTTTTATTCTAGTTCAATTGTAGTAGGTAATTTATAATTGTATCTTTTAGCTTTCATAGAAGCATTTGTATTAGATACTTATAGTTTTATAGTTAGAGTTAAGTTGAAGTTATCGCAACAGTTGAGGATGTGTGCCACAACGGGATTAGAGGTAATCCATAAGTTTACAAAGAATTTTTGTAAATGCTGTTTTGGCTCAGTGATTTTAGTGGAAGTTTGGAAAAATCCTACTGAGTAGTAGGCCGTGGTTTATTTACCTTTTGAGCCATGTATTTTTCACGTAAAAATCTCTGTGTTCTTTATTTATGTACTTATTATTCCGCAAAAAGTAGTAGTTAGAACACCTAGAAGAACTAGGTTCTTCTAGAGGGAAAATTGGGTACCAAACAAAATATCCCCCCCCCCCCTGTGTGGCATTGATGCTTAAAACATCAATTTGGTCTTTCTTCAAAAATTAATATTCCAACAACATTGTATGAAGATAATATTGCATGCATAGCTCAACTGAAATGAGGATATATCAAAAGAGAAAGAATAAAACACATTTCACCGAAATTCTTTTCACTCATGATTTTAAAAAAAATAGTGAAATAGATGTTCAACAAGTTCGTTCAAGTGATAATTTGGCGGATCTGTTCACTAAGGCATTACCAACCTCAACATTTGAGAAGCTGATATACAAAATTGGAACGCGTTGTCTTCGAGACTTTAAGTGATATTTTTATCGGAGAAGTAAATGAGCTTTGCACTCATTGTTCCTTAAGCAAGATTTCGTCCCACTAGATCAACAAGCAATGCATATAACAAATAACTACATGGTTTTTTTTTTTACTTGAAATTTTTATTTTTTAAAATGAACATCTAAAGGAAAGTGTTGAAAATAATAGATATGATTACCTATGCTGAACCCCATTACATTTGTTGTGTTGTAGCAATTCCTCCCACTATTTTACACTAGTAATTCTTAACCTTTCACGCCTATATAAAAAATTTATAACATATGGGTAAAAATACACGATCAAAGAAGAAAAACTTCTCCTTCTTGCTATCTCTGTTTCTTGTTTAAGTTCTACCAAATTACTTTTATTTTATAACAATCTACACCTTCTTGCTATCTCCATTTCTTGTTTAAGTTCTACCAAATTACTTTTATTTTATAACAATCTACACCTTTTTTTTCCTCTGCATAACTATTTTGGGTATGAAGGCTGAAGCAGTTTATATCGTATAAAAAACAAACAGGATTGGAGTATCAAATTAGTAAAGTATCACTTCTTTTTCAGTTAGTTATATTCTTATGAGATATTTGGTGCAGCTCAATTGTGTTCTAAACAAGTAATTAATGAGATAGTGTTATGAAATAATATAAAAGACAAGAACAATAATGCAAGAACAAGAGCAATAGAGAGAAGAGTAGAGAGAGTTCTTCTTATTGATACTTAGAGAATGTTAGGAGTGGTTTACAATGGTAGAAGACCCCTTTATTTATAGGGAGAGGGATGATTTATCTACCAAGAATAGAACTCTAGAATCTCTCTAATTATAGACATTCACCTTAAATAGGAGATTTTATAACACTCCCCCTTGAATGTCTATTCAACAATGTGCCTCGTTAAAACCTTAAAACCAAAACCCAATGGGAAAAATTAAAGAAAGGAAAAAGAGTACACATGTTTGAATATGCGCCTATTGGTTGCCTTGTTAAAAACCTCGCAAGGAAAACCCAGTGGGACAAAACCTTGTAAGGGAAAAAGAGTGCAACGCGCATTAACTCCCCCTAATGAGTACATCAATTTATATCCTTGAGCATTTGCATTCCAATCTTGTGCATCATCTTCAAAACGATCTTTGATAGAGATTTGATAAATAAATCAACCATATTGACTTGAATAAATATTCCGCACCTTGAAATCATCATTCTTGATAGATATGAACATCTTCATATAATGTCGTGGAATAACTCTTCAATATCTCCATAGATGCATTCTTAATGCCATCATGCTTATAGTTATAGCAAGATACATATGTACACAAATTGTACTAAGGATGTGGTACTTCAGGACCAAGAATTGCATATGCTTCAAGCAACTTAAATCTTTCAAGTTAAGTCATATAAGCCATATAATAGACTTTAGATGCATATCAAGTTTTCCATGTCATGCTAGATAAATAAGATATCGAAAACTGATTATACATACCTTTGACTTTATACTTTCAAGCATTTGAACTATAGGTTCAAAACTACATGTCTTTCATATGGAATCAATTCTTCTTGAATTGAATCTCTTCCATTTAGTTACTTTCTTTGGGTCAGCAAATGCGTATAGCATGCTTTGCAATATGTTGCAATTGAATTATCCCTTTTATGAACTTCAGGTTCATATCATGATATTCGGGGATATACATATACAAATGATAATTCATCCCATGTAACCTTTTCTCAAGTGTTTATCATGTCTCCCCCTCATGTTAGAAAAGCTAACTTGTTTCCTCAACTTTGAGAAATCATCTTTGTGCATTATCATGTCAATATACACGGCACATTAATAATAAGATGAAATTATTTGGTTCCTGACCCTGAACCACTTGTGAGGGGAGAATATACTCTCGTATACAACGTATATCAAACTGATATATATAACTTTGTTCTCATAAGAAACAGTTTAGCTATTAAGTGGAAGCACTCAATAATTATCTTGCTAAACCAACTTTGATATAAACCAACTTATCAAGATGAACTATCTTGAGTAGAAAATCTGGAAATTATGCTCGAAGTTAGATTACTGAGCAATTTACCTCGCAAGCACCGGCCAGGCTGCGGGTTAATAACAATTGCGCATGTAACCATATCATAGATGCATCATATGTGGTATACATGGCAGGTGAATGGGCCCATATTCACCTTTGATATTTCCAGAATTTATGGGCTTCAACCCGAACTCTTTAGTTGGTCAGTTCATTAATGAGAACAAGTGATACAAGAGAATTCGTAAAGAACTTTCTAGTTCTTTGATATTCACCTGTGTGAATTTGCACATCATACTTAAAATGAGATGGCTAACACGAATGCCAACTGAATAAATTATCAATATTGGTAAACTTCAAATTTACACCATGACATGTGCACTTATCAATAAACTTCAGGTTTATTATGACATGGGTTTTTATACCAATAGATATCCACTTTATTGTGGCATTCTTTCTTTTGTGTAGTACAAACTGGAGAACAAAGCGGGTAGCTTTTCATATGTAAATTACCCCGCTACAAGTTGTAGTAATAGGAGATATCAAAGCCTTCCTTTATTTATAGTCTCAATATAATCAATCGCTTTCGCGTGTACTTTGGAAACTGAATAAGTTTCTTTGAGACTTACTACAGCACAATACTCAATTGTGTTTCTCCAACATAGTAATAATTGGCTCTTCTAGAGCTCTCAATTAATTTTGTACTACCACATATTCATCAACATCCATGTGGTGAATATCTTTCTTAAAGAGAAAGTTATACCATTATGGTCATGTCAAACTTATATGCAAGATATGTTTCTTGCATTATCGTTGTCCTTTAATAGTCATATTTCCAAAATACTTTGGCGTACAATAGGTACGTGACCAACGATTATTCATGCCATATATCATCTCAAACCTCCTTCTAGGGGTGAGTGTGGTATCATCTCAAACCTCCATCTAGGGGTGAGTGTGGTATATTTAATACCAATTTCATCTTCATATTCTTCCAATAATGAATATGTATTCGTGAATCAGATGTTGTCACATTCACTTCGAGGATATGTGATTTTGTTATCCTTTTCAAATCTATAAATGCGTCAGGCATTTGATTTGCTATTCTTTGCAAATGGATAATCTTTTGTGCCTCTTTCTCACAAATAGAGGTATGTGGATCAAGATGAGATAATGATGCATTTTTCCACAAAATTTCCTGTTTGGTTTCACCAACTTCTCCCCCTAATTTTGGGAAAAGTGTCTCATCAAATTGACAGTCTGCAAATCGTGCAGTGAACAAATCTCCTGTCAATGTTTCGAGGTAGCGAATAATGGAGGGCGATTCAACCTCAACATATGTTCCTAACCTTCTTTGCAGACCCATTTTGGTGCGGGATGGCGGTGCTATAGGCACATATACTGCGCATCCAAAGATTCTTAAATGGGATATATTGGGTCCATGACCCAAAACCAATTGCAACGGGGAATATTTGTGTCAATTCGTCAGTCAGAGACGAACTAGCATTGCTGTATGCAAAATGGCGTGAACCCAAACCAAAGTGGGCAGCCGACGAACTAGCATTGCTGCATGCAAAATGGCGTGAACCCAAACCGAAATGGGCAGCCTCGTTTTCATGAAGAATTCAAGATTATTCTCATCTATTTTCTCAATATGATATCTTTAAAACTCAACAAGTTCTTCTTAGACTTGGAGGAGAATATTGCATTCTCTAAGATAAACGTCATGCCTTTGGGCAGAGTTACAGTTGCTCTTCCGGAGCCTTCAATCAATTTACTTCCCATGGTTTGACATATAAAAGAAATACACGAACATATGAATAAATAAGTTCAATTCGTTTGTGTCACATAATATTTTCAAAATCTGCAGCTAACAGTTGACTAACAAAATCAAATATGTTATCCATTACTTTGCAGTTTGAAAATTTCAGTTTAAACGTTTTCTTCAAACAATCGATTGTTACTTACAAACAATCGATTGTTGAACATTGACAATCGATTGTTAAACACACACAATCGATTATTTGCTATTTTTGAAAAACTTCAGATCACACTGTCTTAAGACAATCGATTGTTATGCATAGACAATCGATTGTTGGCTATTTTTGAAAAATTCCAGACCTCACTGTTTCAAGACAATCGATTGTTAGACAAAGACAATCGATTGTGGATGATTTTTGAAAAATTCCAGATTACACTGTCTTAATGACAATCGATTGTTAGTCAACGACAATCGATTGTTGATCAATTGTTTTTCAACTTTAATGCGAAAATAGTTGATAATCGACTAGTTTTTCAGGCTAGTCGATTACCCCCACTGGAAAATAAAAGTTTTATTGATATTTGAACATATTGAAGATATTCTAAAGAACTACCGCTAACATTGCTTTATGAACTAACTAATACGAGCTAATACTAATGGCTATTAGTTTATTCATTCACTAATACAAACAAGTAAAATAAAATCAAATAGCTCAATCGTCTTTCATCACGGATCCATCACCGATTAGGTGGTCTATCTTCCCCTCGGGTTGCTCAAAGAAGTCTGCCACATCCAAGTGGGTGATGTCAAAGTTGTCGTCAGAGACAAAATTCGTTTCAGGGCGTTTACTCTTTCGAGATGCTTGATAAAGGTCAACCAAATGTCATGGTATACGGCAAGCCTTTGACCAGTGCCCGTTTCCACCGCAACGATAATATATAGTTTATAAACTATTTGCTTTTGGGTTCTTATCTTATCGTGCTTGTGGCAGAGTGACCAACTTCAGGTTGTCATATCTCTTCTTTAAGCCGTTCCACAAGACGAGTGGATCCTTGACGGTGAGATATTCAATCTTCAAACCTTCATCAAGGTGGTGGCGCAAGAAAATCAAGGCCTTCGCACATTCTTGGGTGGATGCTTTTTCTCTATCTTTGATGGTGTCTCCGAGACCCATAGCATCTAAGTGGATTTCAGCATCCAACACCCAAGTCATATAGTTCTTGCCCGAAATTTCAAGGGCAACGAACTTTCTTTTCGTAATGTCAGACATAATCGAAAATTAAATTAGGAAGAGGGAAATACCTTAGATTTCTCGAGAATGGTTCTTGAGACGGTAGAGTCTCGTGCTGATAACGTGTTATGAAATAATATAAAAGACAAGAACAATAATGCAAGAACAAGAGCAATAGAGAGAAGAGTAGAGAGAGTTCTTCTTATTGATACTTAGAGAATGTTAGGAGTGGTTTACAATGATAGAAGACCCCTTTATTTATAGGGAGGGGGATGATTTATCTACCAAAAATAGAACTCTAAAATCTCTCTAATTATAGACATTCACCTTAAATAGGAAATTTCATAACAGATAGTAAATATTTAAAAGGTGTTGTTTCTTTAGTCAAAGTGCTAGTGGTCATTAATTTGAATAAAATCTGTCACAGATTTAAACATCATTTCCATTCTTTTTTCTTATTTTCTAAAGCAAGTTGTGCCGTGTCCTAGTTATACTTCCACCAAATACAACTAGCTACAAAACCGACAAAATTAGCTTATATTATTATTATTATTATTATTTGGTTCCTTTGGTAACATTCTTATCCACCCAAAAAGGTCACATCCAAAACAGTCATCACCATGTCACAAAACTAGCTGTTTTTAAACTCCTGATGCTAATTGCAGTTAATTTTATAAATTTGTAATAAGTATGGATATATATCATATGATAAGTGATAAATAATTTGTTATGATATCGATAGTGCAAATTTGTTTAAATAATTAATACATATAACTTAAATCTTTTACTAAAAGAATCGCTTTTGGCGTGGCAATATAATAAAGACATTAAAGCAAAACGCATTCTCCACATAAATTATGTCCTGAATAAAAAATATTATCAAAGCTTCCGGGATATCAAATATTTTTTAATATAAAGTATACAATTTTTATTCTCTATAATAATAAAATAAAGACCATGTTCCGCATTTATTATTTGTTTATTCTTTGAAATACAATATCTTGATAATGGAAAACGATCCTTTTGAAGTTTTGAACAAGTTTAAATTCGACTATATATTTGATTGGGTGGAAACATAGAATATAATTTATAATGCGTCTTTTCACTTGAATGAAAAACACATTCTTGTTTGACGAGTTTTTAACTTATTTTAGTGAATTTAATTAATTATCATGAAACATTTTGTTAAAAAAACAATAAGCTTTAACTTCTAGACTAGATTCCGCATATATGAATCTTGTTATAGCAATATTTATAAGATGAAATAATTCACATTGATTTATGTTTATTCAATATTTACAGCAGAAAATGAATATTCATTAGACTTATACTTGGACCACTTCTTGGGCAGATGAACCAAAAGAGAATCCAAGTTAGATATACGTGTAAATGCGGCTATAAGCCACCGTTCATTTTGCATTATTGCACAAATAAACTCCCGTCTCATATTAATAGTCATAATTATTAAAATAATTATCTCAAATTATTATTTTAGAAGTTCGCCTTTGCTCCTTCTTTTCGAAGCGCACTAACAAAAAATTTGAGATAATTTTTAATTGTTGTGGAAGTTAGCGTCTTAAAGAAAGTAAATGCTTGATACTTCTGTTTTTATAATTAGATAAGGCACTAAAAGCATACCTTATCTCACGGGCATGAGTATGCCGCTTTCATACTCGAACTCTCCTACTGTGTTTTGTGTGTGCTTTCAAGCAATAATTTTTCTTTTTTATCCTTAATAATAATTATTTTTGAAGATGAAAATAACACATAAATAAAATATATTTAATAAAGAAATATTATATTTTAAAATATAAATAAAAATAGAATAATCCAATCTTTTTTTTAATTAATATTTTTCAAGGAGCCTATAAAAGAAAAATACAATATGAAACAGAGGAAATAGTACTTAAAATAAATTTATTTGGAAGGGTCACTGATCCTGAATGACCTTTCCTTATTTTCTTTATTTCCTTTTATCTTTCATGATTTTTTCTTGTCAAAATCCTTCATGTCACTAACCTAATTTATTGATTAAGATATTTATTGCGTGTTTCATTTTGAATTATAAATTCTAAATTCCTGTAATTGTGTACTATTTCCTTGATCAAAGGTAGGAATATATGTCCATATCGATAAAAGTAAATTATGTTCGTTCAAGAGAGTAAAACTGTTTTGTTTTCTTACATGGTTATCTCGTTCAGATAAATTTTGCATTTCTCTTTTGTTGATAAAATAAAGTTTAACAATTGAAACACTAAAATTAGTTCTCTCACATTTATTCCAAAATAGATACTCCGAAACTAACCTAAATAATTCAAACGCAATTTAATATTTCTTTTCCCAATAAAATATTAAATTTAACTTTTTTAATAATTCAAACGCAATTTAAGTTTTTTTCTTTTCCCAATAAAAGAGTGTCACAAAAGGGGTTTGGGGTGGGGGGTGGGGGGTTTGGGGGCTGGTGTTTGTTGATCACGTGGGTGGATAAGTCCGATTCTATCACACCTAGACAAGTTTGGACTGTTGTATTGGCTCAGCATAATACAACTTTCTTCTTTTGTTGTTTTTTTGTTTATATTTTGTTTATTAAAATTTGTGGCCTATATTAAATTTATTTACTTGTGTTCATTTCACACTCTTAGTCTGTACTCCTCTTAAGTCTTATGACATCTGTCTTTAAATGATTCAGTAGTCTGCCAAAAGAACAACACGAAAGATAGAGAAGAAAAACAGGGAGTGTCACCTATATCTATATGCATTATTATAGGGAATATTTCATGAAAATTAAATTTCCATTTTTCAAAAAAGAATTTAGAAAACAAAAACAGTCAAAACTCAAAAACAAAAACCCAAATGTTCTAAATGTCATTTTCTGGTAAACAAGTTCAGAAACATGTTAATTCTTTTCCAAAAGATTATATCAAAATTAATTGAATTTTGTTAGAGGGCATTTAAAACTGAAATTTGCGACAACAACTACCCAGTATAGTACCACAAAGTGGGGTTTGGGGAGGGTAATATGTAGACGAGCCTTTCCCCTACCCAAAAGGGCAGAAAGGCTGTTTCCAATCGACCCTCGGCTCAGTGACGAAATTTGCGACAAATGATGTAATTACATTGATACTATTGGTAAAAGCAAAATCGCATTCTGTAACGATATTCAGTGTACTTTTCTTTGCTGGTAAATGGTAATGAAGCCTTGTTGTGTACTTTTGTTTGGTGTTTCCTTATTCTTGTCGAAGTTAAAAATGGAAGAGGCACAACTCAATCAAATAGGAACAATCATTATTGACAAATTACAGTACAAAGTGTAGTTACTACAATTGTCAAAGCTAGCATAAATTTACTCTCAACTCTTAAAAAAAGATAATTTCCTAAAAGGGCACTATTTGTTTTCCTTTCCCTGTTGGCATATGGAAGGAAAAAATAATTGTAATAGCCACATAGTGAGTAGAAATGACACTAGATACTCATTTTTGACTGTGTTGTTTAAAATATATTCACAGCTTATTATACATTTAAAGATTAAATAATTTTGTTAAACTTAAAAATATGATGTTCTGAATTTTAAATTTCAAAGTTCAAGTTTCAATACATCGTGTCTATTTGCAACAAATTATATATGATACAAAAATAAATTGTAACCACAATATAAATATGAAGAAACATAATTTTATTGATAAAATGATGCAGGTACAATTCTGTTTGTTCCCTTGATTCTTCTTTCCTGATATCTCTGTGATTCGAGGGCTAGAACATCGTGTTTTTCGAACGTAGGATGATGCAGACTTTCATAGATTTATTTGATATCCATGAAGTATGTTGTGGATCTTCTTGAAGTATTTGATTATCAAAAATTATCTGGCCATTTCTTGTTCTCCTTGTGAATATCCCATGAGGGTACGAGATTTTCGAGATGATCTCCATTTTTGAGATTTTTTTAAAAGAATTATGTATCCCTTTTTATATGAGTGACCTAGGATTTAGGTAGAATAGCCTCCAAGCAACACTGACAGACTCCTAGAATTTCAAGAGGTCTTGTAGTATCTTGAATTTATGATTTAGCTCGATTCATTAAATTTCAATGTCTGCAGTGTCCTAAAGTTTAAAACTTATGTCCAAAGATTCAAAATTTAGGTCCTAAATTTTAAATTAACAATTCAAAATTCAAGACATTTAATCCTGAATTTCAAATTAGAAGTTTAAAAATTTAGGTATTAATTTTAAATTAGCAACAACTCGAAATTCTAGACACTTAAACCAGAATTTCAAACTAGAAGCTTAAAAATTTAGGATACTAATTTTAAATTAGCAACTAAAAATTTAGGATACTTAGCGTCTTTGGACATAAAAAAATTTCACTTTTTTTTTTTTTCAAAATGAGTGTTTGGTAAGAAAAATTCTAATTTTCACTTGAAAATGACTTTTGATATTTTTCGAAAATTTTAAAAATTCAAAAAAGTTATTTTTCAAAGTTTTCGCTCAAATCACTCATCAAACTTCAACACAACCCGAATAATATTCACGTTCAAACACAACTCTAATTTTCAAAGATCATTTTCACTCGAACTTTTCTTTTCACTTTTTTTTGCTGAAATTTTACAATTCTTATGTCCAAATGCCCACTCGATCCTAAAGTTAAGACGAATTAGTAATGTTTAAATATATTTTAAACAGCAGAATTAAAAATGACTACTAATACACTTTGCCCAATAAAATAATTAGAGATAAGTCTTAACATTTCTAAACCACAATTGAAAGTACAAAATAGTAACCATATACTCTAAAAATCTGCTACATGAACGACTAGGGACTAGCTCAAGACTTGTTTGCTTCTCTCTCTTTCCAATCATATAGTATTCAATTTCTTCATACTACCATAATTTAGTCACCAAAAACGATTGATGGGCATATCTCAATTCTTCTTGTTCGTTCAATACCTTGATATTTTCCTACTCAATTGATTTGGCTCGATTATCTGCTTCTTAAATAGCCTTCACTCTAATGTATGTTCTTTAATATTGTGACACAAAATATCCTTTTGTTGTACTTTTCTAAATACATATTTTTATTATATTATGTGTGGTTTATTGAATTCTATGTGCTGTTTCTATGGTATTCTTGTTTATTGATGATTTTTTTTCTTTTTGTTGTTGAAGCTGAAGTTAACAATTGCAAGGGCATAGTATTATAAGCTGAAAGTTGTTGCCACATGGGATTGGGGTTAATAATTTTAGGTGATAAAGTTACAGTCTTTGAGCCAAAACAAGTAGAATCAGTATGGAATCACAACTGGGTTTAATTGAACAATCATTTAATGTTAGATATTCAGATGGGGTTAAAGAAGCACTTGATGAATTGCCTGATAGTTTTACGATTACTGATCCCTCTATTTATGGTCACCCTATTGTTTATGCTTCAAGGGGTTTCTTGAAAATGTTTGGTTATAACAAGAATGAGGTGATTGGGAGGAATGGAAGGGTATTTCAGGGTCCTAAGACTAATCGAAGAGCGGTTATGGAGATTCGAGAGGCGATTCGAGAGGAGAAGGCTATAGAAATCAGTTTATTGAATTATAGGAAGGATGGAACACCCTTTTGGATGTTGTTTCATATGTGTCCTGTTTATAATGAGAAAGATGGTAGGGTGGTTCATTTCTTGGGAGTTCAAGTGCCTATTTTGAGGAGGAGAAAGTCGTCGGGTGGTGGAATTGGGAAGAATGGATTATGCAATGATGGAGGTGGTAATAATTGCCGGGAGTCTGCCTTTAGGGGTTGTAGGAGGGAAGTTTGCTCAAATTTGGTTATGGAAATGGATAGAGCGTTATCGCTTGATTCGGTTTCAGGGTTGGATTGTACAGGTATGTGTATATTCATTATGCTTCAATTCTCAATTCTCCATTGACATTGTAGTGGATTCACTTTTTAATCTTCACAGTTGCTATACGATTGAGGAATTTGTTGCACTAATCTCCAATCATCTGAGTATTGTAGGCTTTATCTAATGGTCTTAGCTTTTTATTTTATTTTAAATGTTTTCCCTAATGCCCTTGCTCCCCTCAATGTTCCAAATGGGAGAAAGCAAGCCAGAAGGGGAAGAGGAGGGGGGGGGGGGGGGGGATAAAACCTAGAATTTACAACCTATCTCAGACTTAGTTATCTCTGCTTTGTTTTTCTGAAGCCTAAACTCATGATTTGCGTCAAACTTCTGAAGTTGCTTTCGTTAGATTGTTCAGGTTTCTATTATGCTTTGAGATGCAAACAGTTTTAGTGCAAATTAGCTGTCCTAGTCTGTCTATAGAAAACCTAACTTTTTCTCCAACTACTTTGTAGTGCACAAGGGAAATGCTTCACTTTGTTTCCAATTTTTGAGCGTTTGGATTATTTCCAGTTCATTTTCATTCTTAAATCCTAGGGTAGAGTTTCGTAGTCTTGTTGCTTGAGGTACAATCCATAGATTTCTTTTCACAAGGCTTATTTATCACAGAAGTAGATGTTGAAGGGCCCTGTGAAGCAAGTGATCAAGAGAAGAGAAAAGCCAGTGTTGCGGTTAACAACATAATATCCGTGCTGGCAAACTACAATGAGTTAACAGGCAGACTGGTCGGTGACAAGAGATGCTGTCAATCTGGAACGAGTCTGCTCAGTGCTTCTTTAAATATATCTTTTGGTAGAATAAAACAAAGCTTTGTATTGTGAGTTTTTTTGAAATTCCTAAATTTCCTGTTTTGTTGACCGATATGATCTGCTCCTGAGTAGAGTTAACACTTTCTTTCTCCATTTGGAATGTCTTTCTGAAATGTGCAGGACCGATGCGCACTTACCTGACATGCCAATTGTCTATGCAAGTGATGCCTTCCTAAGATTAACAGGTGCTGAAGCTGTAGCTAATTTACATTATTGTAATCTTTTTGTTCATTTAACGGGGTTGTTCTCACTTTTAATGGATTGGGGCGGGAATAGAGAAATCTACTTGTGTTCATAAGAATGCGCATGAGGGCTCACTCTAACCAATGTTGCTAACAGGAACCATTCTTTTCTTCAATAGGCTTCTTGAGGCATGAAGTATTGGGCCGCAATTGTAGGTTTTTAAGTGGGGAAGATACAGACAGAAGTACACAATTTCAGGTAATATTTTTTCTGCTGATCTGCTCTCAATTGCTTTGGGATAAAGGCCTAGTGCCCTTCGTAAAATTAAGATTTTCTTAACTGGGGCCAGGGCTGAGGGAAGGTATGGGCTTGAGCAGATGATCTAAATCCTTTTCCGCCCTTTTTTTCTTCTCTTTGCAGATAAGACATTGCATCCAAAATGAACAACCATGTACTGTACATATCTTAAATTACAGGTTGGTTTCGATCTTTGCATGATATTCAGATACGGATTGTTTCCTTGTTCTTTAGGCTCAATCTCTTGGTGGCTGCGTATTTGCTTTCAGAAAAGACCGAACCTCATTTTGGAATTTTCTTCACATTTCACCAGTCCGGAATGCTTCAGGCAAGGTAATATTTTAAACTAATAGATACGTATTTACCATCCCATAAAAATCTTAGAAATGCCTGCTGAGAGAACAAGGCATCTTTTAAAATGTAACTTCTCTAATTTTTTGTTTAAATTGCATGGCCATTGGACAGCGAAGTAATATATTCCATTTCTTTTGAATGAACTCTTTTATAAATTCACTTTAGTAGAGAATGCGGTTTACATACAAGTGTTTCTAATTAATATCTTATTTTCCTTTTTTGTGTCGCATTAAAACAAAAGAAAGTATCGAAATTTTGTAGTTTAAACTGGTTGAGTTGATTTATCCTTACTAAACAAGCTCACAACAAATTTTTATAGTCCACGATTAAGTTGGCTGAAGGGCTGAGACAAGCTGTTTTTGCCTTAGGTAGTTGAGTTTGTTCATATTCCCAATTCAACTGCAGGTTCACTGGTGTCGTAAATTAATGACATCACCTCTCCCTTTGTCATGTTTATGATGCTCTTATGATTGCCTCAGCCTATCAATGTGTTACATAGTCTATTAACGTACATATCGTCATATATTCCCCAATGTAGACACTTTCTCCACAGGTTCTTTTAGGTGAATGTCATGTCCAAATGGAATGAATACATCTCCTTAGGCATGTTTGTTAGTCCTTTCAGTTTAACCAATTATAGAGTTATCATTTAGGAACTCGTTAGTTACCTTATCATACATTATGTTTGTATGGGATATCCGTTTGAAGGTTTCACAAGAGATGCTCCATTCAAGATTCGAAAAGTGAATTAGTTCTCAGGGTTCAAGAGTAGCAGATGGTTTAAAATTCGTCTTTACTTCATGTTGGACAAGTAGATCTGAGATTGTCTTCCTGAATAATCAGTGATTGAAAAGATTTGAGTTTTTGTTCCACAGATGTAACTAATAGTGATGCACACAGTAAAAAATGAACTATCTGCAATATTCTAAGAAAGAGAATGAGAAAGCTGGTGTAGTTTTTATTATGTGCTCTTTATCAAGTTTCGTGTATATACTTGTACACACTTAATTTGGAGATAATGCTATTGTGAGTTATGTAGTTTTGGTGCAAGAGGCTGCGCCAAGAGACACAGAAATTGGAAGAGACTAGTAGGGATAAATTGGAAGTAAAAAGCGAATTAAGTTTTTTGCTCTGTTTGGCTTGAAACCAAGCTGATAGGTATGTTGGACAAAAGTCAATTAATATAACTTAACCTAATGAATCTCGGTCTGAATCCATTTCTAAGTATTGGATTGAGACGGGTCTAGATGGAGTGACATGGATAATAAAGATTCACATACTGACCCCTACTAGCTTGCAATTGAGGTTGTTGGAGCTCAGTGAACAATTCACATTAGACATTTAAAGATTGATTATTTCTGCATTGTTTGTCATTCTCTGTTAAAAGTGAAGCTTGGAGTAGAATTCTTGATTCCAAAAACAATCCATTTGCTGCACATATAATCAGAAAAAATGCAGCCTAAATTACAAAAATATGCGTATAGCTTTGGCCGCGTTCACCTACTTGCTGCTTCTTGTTGAAAACTAACCATTTGTTATTCTGTCCATTTGGCTGCATAGGTTGCATACTTTGTTGGCATTCAGATAGAAGATACAAGCGAGGCTCGGGGAAAACAAGGGCTAAATCCAGAGATGAGACAGCGCAGTGTTGTAGCTGCTGTAAAGGTTGCTGTAAGAGGCTTGTCAATGGGTGCAACCACCTCCTAGTTCTTGAACAAATTTTTTTTTTCCTTTTTGTGCTAATAAAGACTGATTCTGCTAAAAAATGTATTGTTTCATAGCACATTAGCATCAGTTAAAAAAAGAAAACATAAATAGTATGTTATGAAAATTTGATATTTTCTTTATCATATATCCAGATTCCTGAATATTGATTGAATCCAATAGTTTATACATTGCAATTCACAGACCATACATCTATTACTATCTGGATAAGAGTACCTAAAGATAAAAAAAAAAAAATGCCCTCCAGGTATAACAACTACCGGATAATAGTAACCTTCAATCACTACTAGAAAATGGCTATTTTTCGACTGCTTCAGAAAATTTTGATTTTCGACTACATTCGGACTGAATAATGCCATCGCGGAATAGGTGGTTTGAAATATTTGCTGACTATCACAGTGGGAAAGTCAAAATAAAAAAACAACTAATAAATGTAGTCAACTGTCCGACTGACACGGTCGCAACAAATTAAATTAAAATTAAAATTTAATATATAAACGTTTCCACTACTTCGGTAGCAAATATTATAAATAATTATAATTTTATTTAAACTTTTTCACCATAGTGGTAGTAAATATTACAAAGTATTTTAATGTTATCTAAGTTTCCCACAACTGTAGTTGCAAAATTTAATTTAGTATTATTATTTATTTATATATATTTTCCACTATTGCGATCGCAAAATTAATTTAAATTATTTATTTATTTTCCACTTCGTAGATGTTCTTAAATCTGGCAAAATATTTATTTGTTCTGATAGATTTCAACGATTTTAAAGCCACACCACCTGCCAATCAAAAATACAACAACTAAATAATTAATCCACCATTCCAACCAATCAATTCACTATTAAAACCAATTAATCCACCATTTCAACTAATCAAAACCCACAAAAAGCAAACAATTAAAGAAAATCCCTATTCATCAATCCCTATTTAACCCTATTCATTGTTCATCAACAATTACTATAATTTCATGTATATAACTAATCTGTGAACCAAATGACCACTTAGAGTATTTAATTTAATGGTTTGTTACAAAAATTAATCCACCATAATACTCTGATCCTAGTTTAATATCTGTTTACTATTTTCTTCTACATTTCGAAAGAATAACAACAACCAACCTCTAAAAAAATTGTGGAATTTTCACCAAATTTAAATTAGGTCACTTAAAATGGAAAGAAGTAGTAGCAGTAATATTTTCTGAAGATAGATTTGAATTATATTTCCCAAACTCCTTTTCTCAGTACCCATGAATAATTGTCTGTAATGGTCCATTGTTATTCAAAAGTAAAAATGCATTACAATATTAACATTTTCTTCAACTCATCCTTTTTAATAAATAAATAATACAACAAACTTTAATTTTCTATCTCAATAAATAATCGTGCAAGATCACAATAGTTGTTGGACACTTTTCATCTAGGGTTTTGTATACGGTCAAAATCGGGCTATCCCCTTATATAATTAATTAAAATTAGAATATGATAGGTTAATATTCGACTTCGGATTATACCGAACCAAAATAAGTGGTTATATCATTAAGTTCGACCTCGGAAAGACAAGATCGAGAAAAATTTGCCATGCCAAATAACATAAGGACGAAATATCTGTGATCGGGTGCAGATCATGGGAATCTCGACACATATCAAGATGGGCCGGTTAATTAGCTCATGGGATTTCTTATCTCATAGAGAACTGTAGCAAGAGTAGGACTCCACTACTATATAAAGGGTGTCTGATCATTTATAAAAGACATCATTTTTACGCAACATAAAGTATTATACTGTCATTTTCTAGCTTTTATTATTTTGTTACTCTATTACTCTGTTCATACTTTAGTTAGAACATCTTTGGTTCAAGAGAGGTCGAACTCGAGGGCCAAGGCAATTCGATTAGTGTGGTTTGCATTTATTCTTGGGACTTTTACATGCTTATACACTATAAAAACTTTATTACCCTCCCTACTTAAGTTTTAATTTAATTACCTTCTATATACAAATTTTTCAATTATATACGCTTTAGGAATTAAATGAGTATCCTTTTATATTAGTAATCAATTATTTCTCATCCTTATTGTCTCCCCTTCATGCTCTCTCTCTGTCTCTCTCACTCTCTCTCTCTCTCTCTCTCTCTCTCTCTCTCTCTCTCTCTCTCTCTCTCTCTCTCTCTCTCTCTTTCAATCCCTAATTTCAGTAATGTAAATCAAAGAAAAAGAGAACAACAATTCCACCATTGTCAACCATTAAAAAGCTTTGGAGTTTTTTATTCGAATTTGAGTTTTCAAAACATATATTTTTTTCAATTAGGTGTTGTTGCAAACCATTGGGAATTTTCTCTACGTCTCTCTCTATCTTTCCATACCTAATTCCAGTAATATAAAGCAAAGGAAAAGAGAGCAGTAATTCCTCTATTGACAACCATTAAAAAGCTTTGAAGCTTTGAATTTGAATTTGAGTTTTCAAAAGCATGATTTGTTTGGATTGAGTGTTGTTGCAAACAATTGGGAATATGGTTTGGAGTTTATATCTCAATTTTTAAGGTATCTTGGTGAAGATTAGACTTGATTTTGGCTGAAATTTTAGATTAAAACTCAAAGAAGAAGAAGAAGACGACATGGCATATATTATACTTACGAAATTATAGTAAAATTGTAAAAAAAATTGTATTTTATTGTTTATATTTTTTAATTATTTAAAAATTATATGAAAAGATGAATTATATTAAAATTGTATTTAAGCTATATGATATTGTAGTTGTATATAACTGAGTAGTTGTATGAAATTTATTTTATTATATATAAATCATATACAAAATATACAAAAGACATTATATAAAATTTGTGTAAAAATTGTATTTACATGGTTTGATATTGTAGTTGTATATAACTTGGTAAAAATAATGTATGAAAGTTGTAGATAAGTGGTAGACAAGTTGTATAATATATAATTGGTTGTATGAAATTTATTTTTACTATGTATAAATCATATATAAAATATACAAAAGACATAGTGTATAAAAATTATATTTAAGTTGTATGATACTATAGTTGTATATAACTGAATAGAAATAATGTATGAAAGTTTAGATAAGTTGTAGATAAGTTGCTTGAATTTTTTTTATTTTTTTTGTGGAGTTTTATAATTATTATGTCCAAGCGCCCACTATATATTTAGAAAGAATTACAGCCCTTGTCACTTGGCCTAACAGCCCAACCGAAAATGTCTCATATTTGAAGCGCTTACCCTATTTAGCCCATGTTGTACATACCTTGAAAGAAACTTTTCAATTTTTAGTCCATTACTAAAGACACACTTTTAGGGTTTTTATTATTTTCTTCTTTTTTCATTCCAAGCACACCAAATCCTCTTTCACCGCATCTCGCTTCTTTCTTTTCATCCTCTCTTAACCTAGCCCCCGCTATTCCCCCTCTCCTAGCCCATACGCAGTTATGCCATCAATGGCTCGAAGAAGGCTCGGGCTCCTACTCCGTCATCTATGGTGCCAAGAAGAAAAATATTGAAGATTTTTAAAATTAGGTCTTGACTGTTTACAGTTTGAAACCTTAATTTCCAATGTCTGGTCGAGCTTCAAGGAGAAAAGATCGCAAGCTAAATCAATATTCAACACAATGAAGCAGAAAGCTCCAGACTTGCTTATTCTTAAGCTTGTTGACCTGCTTGGCTCATCGCAAGTTATTGATTCCCGTGATTTGTGTGTTGTCCTCCTTGAAGTCTCGAATATGAAATTAAGTGTATTGTATCTGTGCGTCGAATTCCGAATCATTGGCGCAAAATTGCTAATTTATAGACGAGTTGAATCATCCAATACCTTCTACTACAACTCGAGCTTTGGATAAAAATCATAACTATTTAGCAGTTTGTATAAACACTGTATAATAGTATACAATTGTGTATATTAGTATGTATATTTGTGTATAATATTGTGTGTGTGTGTGTATATATATATATATATTCAGTTTATAAGGATCTATATACATTGTTAGTGTGTAAGAGGCCTCTACGGATTTGATACTTCCTTATCTTCTTTTTCGTGTATGTGCTGTATAAAAAAGATTTGTACGCGTTGGAGGGATTCTACAATTTATTTACCCAGTTTGTTACTTTTCTTTTATTTTGTTAGATTGCTTTAGAAATTGCACATAATAGTGTATCAAAACAACTGGTTGTATAAAGAGGGAACAATAACAGTAATTGATTGTGCGAAATAGACTGTTTTTCGGGAATTAGCCTATTATTTTTGGGCTATAAATTTGCAAAGTGATATCTAAGTTATTATATTGCAAATCAGGTGTGTGAGTTGTTTTTATGTAAAATTATCCCCATATTTTACTCTACTTCCTCTGATTTAGATATTTGTCACTTTTAGCTTAATCCGCGCAGTTCCTGACCAGCATTTTCAATTGTATTCATTCACCTTTTTATATGAGAAAAAAATATGTTTGATATTACTCTAAGTTGATTTTTGAATTCCAATTTTAATATTTTTAAAAAGCAAAGAACTAATGACGAAGCTATGTTATATATATGCAGTTCAGTTGTCTGTCTCAATACATATGTTTGCTAGGAGACATTCAAAATGGAGAGTTGGGACACAACCATCTCTCTGTGGTATTTGTTTCCAATGTAAATGGTTTCATACTATTCCCAAAGAAATTTAATTCAGCTCAAGCAATCATATGGGAGGAAGAATTGAGGAATTGGATATTTTAAATCCCTAAATATAAGTTTAATGCGGAGAAAAGAGGATAGAGAGGAGAGAAAAAAATAAAAAGAATGTAACTAAATCTCTTGATTGAAGGCACAAATAATAGATTGAGAGATAGATTGAATATATTTGTAACTAAAATATGTTTAGGTCGGATAAATATTAAAATATAAATATTTTTTGTAATAATATTTTAAATAGTGTATAGAAATAAAAATTATCAATGTTAATATTGATCCATTTTTTTAAAATTTGTATCATATCATGTATCAAGTTAAACAAATTTATGCAAGAAGATCGAGCTGCGGTATTTCTGCCTAATCCATAGACCATGTTAAAGATAACAGCTTAAGCCCATTTTTCGGAAATACTAGACAGGACTAACGTTTTCTGTGACCATGTTGAAATAGGACATCCATAAAAAGAGTGTTGTGTTAAAAAGAAAAGGTTTAATTTTTATATACCGATATGGAAAAATAATTTATACCATTAGATCACCTCAAAATTTTGTGTAACTGTCCATAATAGATGAAACCAATAACAACAAAATCCAATGTAATTCAGATGGAAAGATAGTGTATACGAAGACAACCAATAACAACAAAACCTAATGTAATTCAGATGATGGAAAGATAGTGTATATGAAGACTTACCCCTATCTTAAGAAGGTAAAGATATTGTTTTTGATAAAGAAAGATGAAAAAAGAAGCAGCAACATTAGCACTAGCAAGAAATTGAAGCAAAAGCAACAACAAATAGTAATAGATGATCTAAAAGTAAGAATGACTAACACTAATACGTATAGCAAGGAAAACTCGTGACTATCCACTAACCTTTTTACTCTAATTCGCGACCTCTTACTATATTTCTTATCAAGAGCCATGTCCTTGGTAAGTTAAACCGTATAACATGAATTTATATTGAATGATTTGTGTGAAAACATTTATACTATTGTTCATTTATAAATTCATGAACATAACCGCATATGTAAAGTGCATTCTTCAGATCACAAATCGGAATGGTTTTCGATGGCTGCTATAAACTTGCATTTAATTCGAGCTTCTAAGAACCCATGTTGCCCAACAAAATATTAAAGTTGTTAGTGGACCCTTACCGTATACTACCAATTAATTAGTACTAGTTGGCTGTGAATATTAATAGTGCCTTTCTGGACTTTTTAAAGCTACTTAAAATTGTTTAAATAACGACAACAGCCGGTCAGTTAAAGAAGGAAAAATTATATACATAAGTTATTGTCATCAAAGGATTAGCACACTTAAGTTATTGTTGGCAACGTTTCATGACTCTTGTGGAAAATCACCTAAAAGCAAGCTATAGACGTGTGGTTAAGCTATCGTTCTTAATTGTGTGAGCATGTGAACAAAAGATCCATATGGTTGCTTTCATGATTAATGATTTGTGGTGCAAATTCAAATGAAAAAAGAAGAAGAAGAAGAAAATGAAGTTGATACAGACACTCTAAAAGTTCAAATTCAATCAATTTGCATCATACTACTATTATTTTCTCTTCCTCCCGGTCCTATGCAAACTTCTACTTTAAAGAAGTTGATAAAAGTAAATTAGGGTTTCTATTTAAGGAAACTGAAACAATCTAAAGAAAGAAAGGACCAAAATGCTTTTTCTTTAAATAAATGTTAATTATAAATAAATAGGAGTAATAATTGTTGGTGGAAGTCAAATGATTATGGACCAATACAAGAATTTCCTCTCCGCCTATCCATATATTTAGCAACTGACTAATTTCACTCAATCCGTGCATGCATTCCCCTTACTCTCCACTATCTTCATCCTTCTCTTCTACTTTTTTACGCCAATATTTTACTTTCACACTAATTAATTTCATTCATTTAAGAACTCTTTACCTATCAAACTACTGGTATTCCTTTTTTAACTTATCCATTTCCCATTTTTTTATCATCTCAATCAAGAAAACATAAGAAAACTTATCAATGGAATTCAAGAATCTATCTTTTTATTTCCTTTTTGTTCTCTTCCTTCTTTTCTCAACTTTCCCTCTCTCATTTTCATCTACATCTTCATCCCCTAAACAAAATGGTGGCCACCGACAGAGTTCATCACTGCCTAATAGTATTATTCAATCAACATTTTCCACGTCCTTTGACTTCAAATTCTCAGGTCAAGCAGGTCCATTGGATAAAAAAAACTCAGATCATAGAAATGGTAAATGGATTCTTTTACAAAAATCCATTGGTGTCTCTGCCATGCACATGCAACTTCTCCATAATAACAAGGTTGTCATCTTCGACCGTACAGATTTTGGTGCTTCTAACCTTTCCCTTCCTCAAGGCCAATGCAGGTACATTGAATTATGTGATAATTTCATCTCATATGTAGGCGTTTGGATATACATATAGTAATTCACAAATAACCATATATTTTTCGCAAAATCAATCTATGTTTTAATGTTTGATCAGTATATCAATTTCAACTTGAAATGAAGAATTTTAAGTTGAGAAAACTAATTTGAGAATTAGTTCAAGTGAAATAATAGGTTTCCTATTTTTTATCGCAAAACTTCACTCCTAAGTAAGTAAAATTTAAGTTCAAACACATTTTAAAGTCCAGATACATTCACTATAACTTTAAATACTCATTTTCTTTAGTTTCAACAAAATATTGAGGAAATAATAATAAGTTGTTAGAGAAATATATTATTAATTGTACTTAATTATACTTTCAACAGGTATAATGACGAAGCCATCAGAGTAGATTGCACAGCTCATTCTATCTTGTACGATGTTGCCACCAACACTTATCGTCCTCTCATGGTTCACACCGACGTTTGGTGTTCCTCTGGTGCCGTTAACCCTAACGGAACCCTTATCCAAACCGGCGGATACCATGCCGGTGAACGTAAAATACGGTTGTTTTCACCATGTAACAACGATGACCATTGTGATTGGACGGAACTTCCACAGAATCTCACCGTTAAAAGATGGTACGCTTCAGATCATATACTTCCAGATGGACGTGTAATAATTGTTGGAGGAAGAAGAGCTTTTAGCTATGAGTTTTTCCCCCAAAACTCACAAAATAATGGGATTTTTTATCTTCCTTTTTTGAAGGAAACAACTGATCCTAAAGAGGAAAACAATCTTTATCCATTTTTGTACCTCTTACCAGACGGAAATATTTACATTTTCGCTAATCAACGTTCAGTTGTGTTAGATTATGTAAACAATAACATTATTAGAGAATTTCCACTAATTCCCGGCGAAAAAAGGACTTATCCCGCAACTGGTTCATCGGTAATGCTACCGATGAAATTAGTCGCTAGTGCTTCGTCGCCGTTGGTGGAGGTGATTGTATGTGGTGGCGCTAACGGTGGCGCGTTTACACAAGCTGAGAAGAGTGTTTTTTTGCCTGCTTCACGTACATGTGGACGTATGAGGATTACGGATCCGGATCCTGTATGGGTCATGGAGGATATGCCAATGGGTCGGGTCATGTCCGATATGTTGTTGTTGCCTACAGGAGATGTAATCATACTAAATGGAGCTTCAAAAGGGACAGCCGGGTGGGAAAGTGCAATTGACCCGGTGTTGAACCCGGTTCTTTACAAGCCAAATGAACCCGACCCGAGTAAGAGATTTACGGTACTCGAACCAAGTAACATCCCAAGAATGTACCACTCAGCAGCTACGTTATTGCCAGATGGCAGAATATTAGTGGGTGGAAGTAATCCACATATAAGGTACAACTTTACAGGCGTACAGTACCCCACAGAGTTAAGCTTAGAAGCATTTAGGCCACCATACTTGGCCCCAGATCACTCACGACTCCGACCATCAATCTTGACCGTTGAAGGACCTGTATCGTACGGTCAGAAATTCTCCATCACATTTACACTTGGTTTTTACCATCCTGCGAAGGAGCTCATGGTAAGCATGATTGCACCCTCATTTACTACACACTCGTTCGCGATGAATCAACGGTTATTAATATTGGACGTTGTGCAAGTTCAACGGCTGTCGTTGTTTGCACAAAAGATTACAGTGTGTGCACCTCCATCGCGTAATATTGCACCTCCAGGTTATTATATGGTGTTTGTAGTACACAGTGGTGTTCCTGGACACTCCTCTTGGATCAGGATGCAGTAATTTTGATTTTTTTTAGTTGGAATTGTCAAGAGGGAATTTAATAGGTAATTTACTTGTTCAGTGTAGGTAGTTGGAATGGAAGTTTTGGTGCAGTGGAGAAAAGGTCACCCTTTTTTTTCCCCTATTTTTTCCAAATAGGGAAAAAAAAGGATTGGTGTAGCTTGTAGTCGGTTAAATTTTTATTTAGTGGATATTATTTTTGGCATACTTGCCTAGCTTTTACCCTAGTGGCCCAGGTGAGCAGTGAGGGAAGCTCCTTTTTACCATATTGTTCTATTAAAATGTAAAGTTTTTAAAATATGGTATTCTTTTGTTTATGTGCATAAGTTTTGTCAAAATTGGTAATGTTAAGAGAAAATATGGAAACGTGAAGAGAAACAAGATCAATTGCACTAAGGTGTGAAATTTCCCTAAATTTTTATTGTTGTTATTAGGTTTTCTATTTGGTATCTAATATATGCTTCTGGACCCATACTAATGGTGACTTGCGCCGTATAAACGCCCACTAAAGAGGAAAATTCTCATACCATGTGTTTTCTCATTCTCATAACTCAAATCTAAAATTGTACTTACCTGCACATGGCAAGGGAGTCTTACTACATACTATCATTCTCAGATCCCACCTGTTAAAATATGCTAGGTATATTATTGTTGTTCGTAGCTCGAACCCAAAATTATTATTTTAAAATAGGTATACTATATCCTACCACAATCTTTGTAATGTCATATCATAGTAAATGCAATAATATTCCACTTCCTTTGAATTAAAAATGATTCTGTATTACTGGAAAAAGGGATGCGGAGAAGATGACAAGAACAGAAGGGTTGAGAGTGAAACATAACAGGCTGGTGAAAAGAGAGGGTGAAATAAATGAGAAGTTGTAAAGCAGGTGGGGAAGAGACCCTTGTATTAGAAACACAAATGGGAGGGGGGAGTCCCCCATCTTTGTTTGTTTGTTTGTATTGGATAGTACAATGTCAGAAGCATGCCATAAATACACCATTGTGATTGTGGGCACAAGTGATGAAAAAAAGAATGAAAAGCCTATACCCTCGACAAGAAGAAAAATAATGAAGCAAATAATTATGTGAACGCAACAAAAAGGCAATGGAAATGCGGGGTATCGATCCCCGTACCTCTCGCATGCTAAGCGAGCGCTCTACCATCTGAGCTACATCCCCATTATGTAAGAGAAACGTAACAAAGTTGTATAACAATCTTTATTCTATTATCTTTTACTGATTTATTTAGTAGTGTTTGGACATAAGAATTTTAAAATTTCCGAAAAAAGTGAAAATGATATTTGAAAATTACAGTTGTGTCTTTGCATGAATATCATTTTGAGTTATTTGCGAGTGATCTGAGTGAAAATTTTAAAAAATAACTTTTAGATTTTCAAATTTTCAAAAACTTTCAAATTTTATCTTTAAGTGTAAATTGAAAATTTCATGATTGAATATTGATTTAAAAAAAGTGAAAATTTTTCGAAAAAAGAATCTCATAACCAAACGGGCTCTTATTCTCAACTCAATAAATTTTGAAGTCAAAATGAGGGAGTTGTGGCTGAGATGGTTTGGACATGTTAGGAAAAAAAGCATTTATGCATATGTCAGGAGGTGTGAGAGGTTGTCATGGAGAGTTTGAGAAGGGGTCGAGGTAAGCCTAAGAAGTACTGGGAAGAAGTGATTAGGTAGGGCATGATATTGCTTCAGCTCACTGAAGACATGATCCTTGATAGGAGGTTGTGGAGATCGATGATTAAGGTATAGAAGGTTAATAGGTAGTTTATACTGTTCACCGATAGACTTAGTAGCGTGCATGTCCCTTCATATTCTTAAATTTTTATTACGATATGTGATTTTATTCACCTCAGATATTGTATTCCCTGTTGCTATTATTTGATGCTATTTATCCTTTCTCTCCTTTTTTTTTTCTTCCATCTTTCTTACTTCCTTGCTTCCCTCTTCTTCTTCTTCTTCTTGCCCTTTTTGAGCCGAGAGTCTATTGGAAATAAACCCCATATTTTAGGATTAAATTAATTTTTTTTATTATTATTGTTATTATTGTAGTAATAAATTTAAAAGCATTGCCTACTGTCAGAAAGTTGAATATGAATATATTTACATAAATGATTGAAAAATCAACTGTACAATCATTACGCGAATCAAAATAGAATCCATACTTAAAGGTCGAGGCAAAATGAGTTGCTTATATATGTATATTCTAGGGAAAAAAGCACATTTTGAATATAGAGTGTGTTGGTATAGTGTGTTTGGTACGCAAATTAAGGAAAATAACTTCTTAAGAATATTTATGAATTTAGATATAATAAATATGAAGTCATAAACTTTTAAATCAACAACCTTTCGTACCCACAAATTTCATAAACTTTCGAACCGCTAAACTTTCAAATCACAGAATTTCGAACCCTTAAACTTTATAATTTCTAAATCCGTAAACTTCCAAACACATAAGTCTCCAAACTCATAATTTTAGAACTTGTAAAATTTTGAACTTTTAAACCGATAAATAAAAAATTAAAACTGAAAAATATATTTTACAAAATATTTAAGTCAACCAAATATAAAAAAAATTAAAAATATTTTCCTTCGTATCAAACATATTCATAATCTTCTTTACCGTAAGAAGTTTGGTTAATCTTTTCTTGAAGTTGAAATAAGGTTCATATTCTTTACTCCCAAAATATTTGTCTTTTTCTTCCACTAAGTCAAAGAAAATTCGAAAATGCATTCTCGTCTTCATTTTTCACTTGAGACGAAAATTGAAACTGATAATTTGTTTGGTGTTAAGAATAGAATTTTATTTGGAGTGAATGTCTATCTTGTAGAAAATTTTACTTTGAGGCTAAGTCATTTTTCCTCCTATAAATAGAGGGGTCTTACCCCATTATAAATCACCCCAAAATTCAATAAGAATTTTCTCTCTCTCTTTCTCTGTAATATTGCTCTTGTTCTTTTATTGTTTTATAACACGTTATCAGCACGAGACTCTAACAATTTGGGTAGAAGCTTTGGGATTGAGCATAATAATTGTAAGTTGTTCCATGAATTTCTTTCATGACTAAATTCTGGATTTAAGGTAAGTAATTTACTTTTCTATTTCAAATTCTTGAAATTCTACGGTTTTATTTCATATAAAAATAAAGACAACAAAGTTTGATTATAAGTCTAATGGAGTTTGTAAGAAATTATAACCACGTGAAGTGGTAAAATTTCTATGCCTTGCCATGATTAAATTCATGTATGATTGTGGTTAAAGAATTGAAAACCCGTCCAATTGAATTTGCTCCATCTCATTCCCTTAAGAGAATGTGATCGCAGTATGTGATAAGTCTGAAAGAAGACAAAATTATTACCATGAAGGTATCAATGGATGTGAACGTGGCAATAGACGAAATTATAATCGTCATCATTGTGATAATGAGAATAATAAGGATTCTCAAAATAATCCTTCACTTTGCAAAAGTAATATCTCTCATCGATTTGACATGAGATTTTATATAGCACATATAGATGATTATGGTCCATTCATGGTGTGAGTGTGACAACATCTAATTTATGAATATATATTCATTCTTGGAAGAATATGAACGTGCTAGTGGTAGTGAATATACCACACTCACCTCTAGATGGAGGTTTGAGATGAAATAAGAAAATAATATCATTATTATGACATGAATGGTCATTGATCACGTACCTATTGTACGCCAAAATATTTTGACAATGTGATTATTAAAGGACAACAATAATGCCAGAATCATATCTTGCATATAATTTTGGCCATGACCATAATGGTATAACTTTCTCTTTAAAAGAGATATTCACTATATGGATATTGATGAATATGTGGTAGTACCAAATTAATTGAAAACTCTACAAGAGCCAGTTATGCTATTTTGGAGAAATACAATTAATTACCAATAAGGTATTGTGTTGTAGTAAGTCTCAAAGAAACTTATTCAGTTTCCAAAGTATACGCGAAAGCGATTGATTATATTGAGACTATAAATAAAGGAAAGATTTGATATCTTCTATTATTACAACTTGTAGCGGGATATATGTATGTTAAAAGCTATTGCTTTGTTCTTCAGTTTGTACCACACAAACAAAAGAATGCTACAATACGTGGATGTTTATTGATATAAAAACCCATGTCATAATATGAACTTGAACTTCACAAAAAAATAATTGGTTTGCAATATATTGCAAAGCATGCCATACGCATTTGCTGACCCAAAGAAAGTAACTATATTCTCATTGCAAATGCTCATATTAAGTCATAGAAGGACAAAATCTATGGTACGCTTAAAGCGTATAGACAAATCAGTTTCAAATAGAACTTCTTGATAAAGAAGATGAGCAAATGATCAAAGTAATCATAATAAATGAGGCAAGTGATCTAGAAGGTCACGTAAACACTTCATAAAATCTCATGAGAGATTCAGGTACCTGAATATATGAATGAAAATATCTATACGTTATGTCTTTATGAAAATTTATTGGAAATGATATAACATGTTTGTCGACGACATCTATCATAGCGTAAGTTTAGATAAGGATCTTAAGTCTATCAAATATAGACAAAAAAGTATTGGCCAAATGGAAGAGATACAATTCAAGTAGAATTGATTCCATATGAAAGACATGTAGTTTTGGACATGTAGTTCAAATACTTGGAAGTATAAAGTCAATGGTTTGTGCAATCAGTTTTCGATATCTTATATGTCTATCAAATCTCTACCAACGATCTCTTGAAGATGGTGCACAAGATTGGAATATGAATGCTCAAGGATGTGAATTGATGCTCTCTTCAAGTGGAGTTAATGCGCATTGCACTATTTTTCCCTTAAAAGGTTTTGTCCCACTGGGTTTTCCTTGCAAGGTTTTTAACGGGGCAACCAATAGGAGCATTTCTAAATATGTGTACTCTTTTTCCTTTTCTAGAATTTTTTCCCACTGGGTTTTATTTTAGTTAAGGTTTTAACGAGTCACACTATTTATTGAGTAGACATTCAAGAGAGAGTGTTAAGAATATATTTCTATTTGGAGTGAATGTCTATCTTGTAGAGAGTTTTACTTTGAGACAAAGTCATTTTTTCTCCTATAAATAAAGGGGTCTTACCCTATTGTAAATCACCCCGAAATTCAATAAGAATTTTCTCTCTCCCTTTCTCTGCAATATTGCTCTTGTTCTTTTATTGTTTTATAACATTTGGATAATATTTAATTTTTTAGGGGTAAAATCATTTATGTTCCTCAACTTTGCTTTAAAAATCAAACTTTCCTCTTAACATTAAATAATAATATTTCTTTTCGCTTTTAAATCCATTAACTTTCTTTAATACCTATTTACCCTTACATATCAACCTTTGTCTCCTCCTCTTCTTCTTTTTTTTTTTTTTAACTTTTTTATAATCATGAAAATTTTCTTCCGTATATTAAAATTATATAACAAAAGTACCCGTGGAAAAGAAGAAAATTTATTTCTAAGACGAAAAAAGAAGAGTGACTAATATTAAATTAAGTAATATATATATATATATATATATATATATATATATATACATATATAGATCTTTATACACATATATATATATATATATATATATATATATAGTGAAATAAACGAGTAGAATAAAAATAATTTAACTCTATTTATAGCAATCAAAGCACTAATAAATATTTATAAAATAAAAATAAAAGGGAGTAAAAACTTTATAAACATATTTGAATGTAAGTAATAAACTATAAAATTTAAAAAAACATATAGATAAAAAGATTTTTTTACTTATAATATTAATGAACTTAAGTAAATCTACACTAAGATAGAAAATTATTTAAACTAGAGGGAAAACGTCTAGGTTAAGAAATAAAATATTATTCTATATAATTGAAGAAGGTATTGTATAGATGGAGAACTAAAAATGTAAGGGCAAAATTAATCATGTGAGGAGGAGAAGCACAGACGTTCCCGGTGAGGATGCGTGGGAGGTTGACATTGGAGGGCCTACGGAGACGTAGAAGTAGGCCAAAAAAGAGGTGGAGAGAGGTAATTAGGCAAGACATGACGTAGCTTCAGCTGACATAGGACATGACCCTATATAGGAAAGTATGGAGGTCGAGGATTACCGTAGTAGAATAGGTAGTCTAGAGTGTTCATAATAGTAGTGGTACACAGTCTCGCTTTCTGTTGGTAGTTAGTTTTTATTATTTTCTTTCATTGTTGATCACCTTACTATCTTGTTGTTTGTATTCTTCTTTTATATGACTTTTTGGTACTGTCCCTTGTTGTCTATATTTTCATTAATATAGTGCTTGTGCTATCCTAAGCCGAGGGTCTATTGGAAACAATCATTCTATCCTTACAAGATATGAGTAAGGTCTGCGTACACATTATCCTTCCCAAACTCCACGATATGGGATAATGCTGGGTATGTTGTTATTATTGTTATTGTCATAAGGGTAAAATTAATATTGCATAAAATAAGTGGGACATTATAACTATTGTTTAAAGTTAAGGATATAGTTTGATTTTTATAGCAAAGTTGAAGGGCGTAAATGATTTTCACCCAAATTTTCAGAAAAATAAATTAATACTTTTCATGATAAAGAGAAAGCATTGTGTTAAACTTGTAGGCAATGTATTTTTGAGCAGAATGAAGAAGCTCTCATTGTTTTTTTTTTCAAAAGAGAAAAAGAAAAGGAAGCTCTCGTTCTGCAGAACAATTATGCTGGTGTTATAAATATATTATATTATGGATATTTATTTGATACAGCTTTTTGAAGAAGTTTATTTATATAGGACTACGCCGTAAATATATTTATCTATTTAATAATATATTAGAAATAAGTCTCCTGAAGAATCTTATCACTTCGGTACCCGGTTATAGATAAATATTACATTCGGTAGAAGATTAATCATACCGAGTACAATAAGCTTATCTTTTCGATACTTCGTTATGGATAAATATTACCCACAGTAAAAGATTATCTATGCCAGGTATAATAAGCTTATCTTTTCAGTACTCCGTTATCGATAAACATTACTCTCAGTAGAAAATTATCTATATCGGATATAGTAGCAGCTTACACAACAGCTTGCAGTAGCATCTTACATAGCAATTTCCTTTCTTCTATAAATAAAAGAGATTTCAGTTCATTATGTACATCCGTTTGAATTCGAATAATATAGCAGTTTTTATCTATACTTTTATAACACGTTATTCGCACAAGTCTGCCATCTCGAGCAAAATACAATGGAAGTATCTGAGGTACGAACTTTCTTTCTCTAAATAATGTCAAATCTTTCTAAACTTGAATTTATAGCCCTAGATATATCGGGCAAAAGCTACATGTCTTGGGTGTTCGATGCTGAAATTCATCTTGATGTGATGGGTTTGGCAGTCACCATCAAAGACAAAAATCGGCACCGAGCAAAGACTGTACCAAAGCAATGATATTCCTATGTCATCACCTTGATGAGGTCTGAAAATGGAATATCTTACTGTTAAAGATCCAGTCATACTGTGGAATAATTTGAAAGATAGATATGACCACCTAAAGATGGTCCTTCTTCCACGGACACGATATGATTGGACTCATCTAAGGCTACAAGATTTTAAATCTATCAGTGAGTATACTTCTGCTATGTTACTAATTATTTTCCAATTAAATTATATAGTGATATTATTACTGATCATAATATATTGGAGAAAACTTTCACAACTTTTCATGCCTCGAATATGCTCCTGCAGCAGCAATATCGAGAGATAGGATTTAAAAATTATTTTGAACTTATCTCACATCTTCTTGTAGCCGAGCAATATAATGGGATATTAATGAAAAATCTTGAAAGTCGACCGACTGGTTCTTGTCGATTTCCTGAATTAAATGAGACAAACTTCCATCAAGCTAAACATGGAAGAAGTCATGGCCCCAATCATGGTCATGACCGTGGTCGGAGAAAAAACTCTAATCATGGTAATAATAATTCACCAAAGAACCCTCCTCACCACCAGCAGTAGAAAATGAAGGAACAAAAGCATAAAGAGGTGCAAGCACTAAATGCGGAAAATGCTTGCTACATATGCGGAGGAAAAGGGCACTGGTCATGTACTTGTCGTACGCCAAAGCAGCTGGTTGAGCTTTATCAAGCTTCCCTGAAGAAGACAGAGAAAATTTTGAAGCAAATTTATTTCTGAATATAATTTAGACTTCATGCATTTGGATGTAGCTGATTACTTTGCACTCCCAAAAGGAGAAATAAGTAATGTAATCCGTAATGAATCTGTAGAAATGTAGATATTTTAATTTTTGTTGTTTGTAATAAATAGTATGATTATGTAATAGTTGTACATTATTCTTTGATAATGATATTTTCTATAATATATTTTATTTATGTCATTTTGAAAAATATATATAATTCTCAAATTATGTTTGAATCAAAGACAAATCATGAAGATATTTATGTTATTGATGTGGAACAAATCATGCCATATTCAATGATCGGAAATTTTTTTCTTATTTGCATAAGGAAAAAGCAAATGTTTCAACAATTTTGGATAATATTAGTTTGATTGAAGGTTCCGAAAGAGCCATTCTATTTCTGTCTAAGGGAATAAAATTTATTATAGACAATGCATTGTTCTCCTCCAAGTCCCGAAGAAACTTATTGTTTTATCGATACCAGCAAAAATGGGTATCATGTTGAGACAATAGATAAAAAAAACATGAAATATCTTCGTATTACTAAGAATATTTCTGGCCAAAAATGCATTGTAGAAAAGTTACCAATTTTATCTTCTGGCTTATACTATTCAAAAATTAGTACAGATGAAGCACACTCTATTGTAAACCAGAAGTTTACGGATTCAAATACACTTGTACTTTGGAATGGCCTTTGGACCATCCTGGATCAATAATGATGAGACGAATTACTGAAAATTCGAGTGGGCATCCATTAAAGAACTTGAAGATTCTTACAAATGACGATTTTTCTTGTGATGCTTATTATCAAGGCAAAATGATCACTAGACCATCACCGATGAAGGTTGGCATTGAATCCCCTGCCTTTTAGAGCGTATACATAGGGATATATGTGGTCCTATTTACCCACCAAGTGGATTGTTTAGATATTTTATGGTCCTAATAGATGCATCTTCGAGATGGTCTCATGTGTGCCTACTATCATCTCGCAACCAGGCGTTTGCAAAAGTATTAGCCCAAATAATTCGATTAAGGGCACAATTCCCAGATTATCATATAAAGGCTATTCGACTTGATAATGCTGGATAATTCTCATCTCAAGCTTTTGATGATTATTGTCTATCAGTTGGGATAAAAATTGAACATCATGTAGCATATGTTCATATTCAAAATGGCCTTGCAGAGTCATTTATTAAACGCCTATAATTAATAGCAATACCACTACTTATGAAAATAAAATTTCCCGCTATTTGGGGTCATGCTTTCTTACATGCATCATCACTTATCTGTCTAAGACCGATACATGATAATAAATATTCTCCATCACAATTATTTTTTGGTCATGAACCAAATATTGCCCATCCGTAATTTTTCAGATGTGTTGTATATTGCTAGTAGTACCACCACAACACAGTAAGATGGTACCACAGAAAAGGATATGAATATATGTTGGCTTTGAATCACCATCTATTCGCTATCTTGAACCATTGACAAGAGATTTATTTACTACTCGATTTGCAGATTATTGGTTTGATGAAACAAATTTCCCACAATTAGGGGGGGGGGGGGAGGGGAGAAAAGAAAATCAAAAGAGAAATTGTGTGGAAAGTTTCATCATTATCTCATTTGATCCACATACCCTTTATTGATACGTAATTTTTTTTTTCAAACTATTTTCAAACTAGCATATATTCCTTCAAAAACTCTTTTTATAATAAATAATATTTATTCATAATTTTTCGTATTTTTATCAAATTATTTCCTATTTATATAATAATTTATGTTCCATAATCATTCATAATTATGCATAAATGATGTCAAAATAATTTCAAAATGATTATTACTTGATATATCCTATTAGAATTTGATCATTTTTCAAATTAGCCAATATTGACATTATTTAGCTAATTTTAACAATTTTTGCAATAACAACATAAATATACATTTATATCGTTTTAAAATCCACAACGAACCATTTTATATTTTTATACTAGTTAACCATTTCAATTTCATATATTTGGTCTTAATTTCATTTATTAGCTATTTTAAATAATTAATTATTTTATTTAAAATGGATATTTAACATTTGGCCTATTTCCTATTTAAAACCTAGCCAATTTTAACCCTAACCCATCAGATTTTATTAAACCCAATTAACCCAAAATCCAACCAAATCTGTCCCATCCCAACCCCCACTCAATCTGAGCCATTGATCAAACAAGATCAACGGCCCAGATAATTCTTACCATAATTAAACCCTCCCAACAACCCCCATGACCCCTCACTTTTGAGACCGGTCTCTCTCTCTCTCTATCCGTCTCTTCCTCTCTTCATCCTCTCTAGAACCTTTTTGTTCTTCTTCTCTGATGGCCTTCACCATCTCTCCGGCCACCTCCAGCCTCTCCCCTTTCGACCACTAGCCACCTTGAAGCCTTATCTCATCGATTACCTTCGCCCTTGAGACCCCACGAGTCTTCGCCATGCTAGATGGTCACTGAAGCTTTGCCAGGGGTTGTTTCCGGTCTTTCTCCGATGGGTTTTGGCTTGATGGTTCTATAAACACCATTGTTCCTAAGTTTAACAGCCAAGTTCTCTTACTTCTCTCTCTGGTTTTCTTATGAAACCCTAATGTCGACCCAAACCTCTTAAATCTATGTATTTTAATGATTTTTAACTCATACCTTTATGTTTTGAACTATTCTCTACTCGATCTTTACGATTTTTCAAGTTTACACATTTTTATTCCCTTTTTGAAACTAGCGTTTCTTAACCCCTTTTCGAAAATACTTTATTTTCTGATCTATGATTCTCAGTACCATTTCTAAACTATTTTGCTTAAGTCTCATTATTCTGATGAAACCCTAGCTTTAGGGTTTATATTTCTATTATTTTGTCGTGTTTGCTTGTCTGTGTGTTCTTCTAGATTCTTCTCTGAGTTATGTGCTCTTTGCTTTAATTTTGTTGCTATCAGTTCCTTACTGTTCTACGTTCTCTGTTTAGGGTTTCTCTGATATTGTTCAATATGGGCTATGTATCATTTAATAAACTTGACTATTCGTCCTATTGATTGTTTACATAGTGATTTTATACTGATTCTTACAAGTTCTCTTTAAGACTGTGATACTTGCTTTAAAATTTGTGATTTTGTGTATTTTCCTTATAATTTGGTATTGATTTCGAATTTCTTCCTTAATTTGTGTGATACCTTCCTCAATTAGTACTGATCACCTAGGTTGTCAATCTCGTCCATTATTTTGTGACTATTTTCCAGAATTAAAGTAGTATTCTGCCCTATATATGTGCACAAATATGTCGTTGATTTGTCTGACATATTATCCTAATTAAGTATCATGTATTTAGTCTTTATTGTATACCTTATGCTATTCTGTTTTCTTATGTGATTATACTATGCCTTATGATTTCTTTCCTTTTATATAATTGCTTATTTCCATTTGAATTTGATTCCTTAATTAAAAGTATGCGGATTTGATTATGATTGATACCCAGTTTCATAATTATTGTTGAATTATTGTTCTTACCTTGTTTGTTTACTAGTCTTCAGCACTATAAGTATTCCCCATTCTCTTTTGCATTACACACATACATGGCATATCACAAACACACACAACAATAAACATTGATCTCTCTTGTGCTATTTCTCTCTTTTTCTGTCTTGCTCTACTGGTGTTCTCTGCTCTTGACTATTATTAGCCGGCTGAAAAGCGAAGGCTAATATTGTACTCATATTTGGCTCTTGTATTATGTTGTGCTCTGTTATTGCTGGTATGTCCTGATTAATTATAAAGTTCCAAACCAATGTGGTTGTTACTACTTCAGTATGTTATATTCTTAATTGTTTTCTACCTATGATTCTACTATGCAACATGTAATTGACTCCCTGTTTTCATGTTGATAATCGCCATGCTTATCTCTTTACACATATATGATTAAGTCAATACTTGTTATGAGCCTTTCCTATTTTTGTGTACATCTGTTAGGCTATTTCTTTTCCTTGTTCAAGTATCATGTGTCCCCGAACTCCCTACACCCTTTATATGTTATTACTACTTATGACTTGCATGCTTATGACTATTGTTTGCTCCTAATCTTATATGTTATGACTATATTCTGTTACTGCCTACTATTGTGTCTAAATTCGACCATTTCAAGGTCCCTTAAATCTCTTTGACTTTTTGTACTCATGCTTAGTGAGTTTGCATAAGTCTCTTATTTCTTGGTGTTATTATGTGATCTATTTGTCCCCTTTGCCCATTATCCTTGTGTGTAACTCTATACTATTGAACCTTTGATCAGTGCTCCGGTTTGATTCAACTTAATCTTTCGAAAACAACTCTCCAACTTTTGTAAACTCTTTAAACTACAAACTTTTCTCTTCTTCCTGCACTTGACACTACTCTTAGAAATTAGGTCCTACCCCTTTCGTGTAAGCATTTCCTTGAGTACCCCTAGAGTACTCATTGAACTTTGACACACAAGAATAGTAATTCCACACTGCACACGTCCAACATTTTGGCAATTTGCTTGGGTGTTGATATTGGTTAGGAACCCAATGAGGGCCCTAGGGAGCTTTGCCTCGCCCAGGCCATATTAAGCCTGTGAAACGCGAAAGGAGTGAGGTTGGAAAAATGTGCCTGATTGAAGGCTCCCTATAGAATAGCTTCTTATTTTCATTTTTTTCATTATTGTAATTCAGCTATCATTGGTTTGTAATAATTTGTAAACGAATGGTTGGGGTTGGATAGTGAATACAAGGGGTGGGGGGTGGGGGGGGGCAATTATGTATGCCTAGTTTGAGTAATTGGTAGAAAATATGTTTATAGGACTTTATTTACTTATCTACGCAATAGATAACATGTATAGTACATGCATCTCATACATTAGAAATCATGCTCTAGGTTCTTTACTTTCAACCTGTTATTATACTCATTTCGTAACCATGATCATTTAATAACAAGCAAATAAACAGTTATAAGGCTATTGCTGCATTCTCATAATCATTAGCATTCAGAAATTATGTTTTAGGTACTCCTATGTGCATTAGATATCCTGTTGTTTAGGGTTTTATGCTTGTCATTGTTGCAATTGTTAAACGCCTGATTAGCATGCTTAATCTAATAATCCCACAAAATATGGTTAAACTGTTCGGAACGTCTTTGTAAGTGTATCCCTCTTAAAACTGAAAAATCAAAATATGCATGTTCGCCCTTTAAGATAAGTAGGCAATGTATACGACGCCTAGGAAAACTTTAGGCCTAATGCGTATAAAAATCAAGTAATCATATTTTACCGGTTTAGGACTAATCAGCCTCTTTTAATATTTTGAACTCTGTTGCTCCCATTCTTGTTTTGCCTCTCTGAAGTTCACTCTGCTTCTATTAATACTCCCTCTCTATCTTAAAACAATCTTGAAATTGGGCATCTATTTACTCTCATTGATTTTTTGATTCTTGTTCTATTATGTTTTCAAACTACTGGGTTACCACTCTATGACAAGAATCGTGCTATTTTAAATACTTGTCCTACATCTCGTTAAGCTACTGTATCTTCAAGTCACTTGTCTTCGAATCACTACATTATTTTCAAAACCATGCTTTAACGATTTTTATCTATATTTTACTAAACTCTAAGCTGATGTATACTTCTAAATCTTATTGTTGTATTTAAACTGTTGTATTTCTGAAATCAATCACTCTTCAAATCACTTAGTCTTAATTGAACCTTCTGTTTTCACTGCTAATTTTCCAAAATATACCTCTTGAAACCTACTATTTTAACTTCAACATTCCTATTTTAAACTCCCATCTTTGAGACCTTACATGTGTTTGAGACGTACTAATTACGTGTTCACTTGTGGAGGGATCTGTGAGCCTTTATTTGTCTTTATGTGTCCCCTTATGTGGCATCCTATTTGTTATGTATGTCACTTACAACTTAATCCTTTAAACCTAAGGGTTCAGCCTAGTCCTTACCTTGTAGGAATAGTAGTCCTAAATACCCTCCAGGACTTATAGGACGAGACGGGAAATAGCATGCAATAAGAATATGTGACCAACCCACGCATTTTTAAATAACCTTTTACAGGGTGGGAAGGGTAGAATATGGATATGATGACCGGTGCAATAATACCTTACGTAGCCCCTCTTTGGTGGAGCGATTACTGGGTATTGCATTTACATAATCCATATTAATCATAAAACTAAGATCCCCCTCCCTTTTATTTGTTTTCATCTATTTCATGTAGAATTGTTTAAATCTTTCATAAAAATTCTGACCTCTTACCTTTTCTCAAGTTTCGACCTATTTGTAATGTCGTATGTGAAGCCCTTCTATTTGAGCCCTTAATTGCTTACTTGATTATGTGAATTCACAATTATAACATGTCCGGGAACCACACTAGTGGATCTTTAGGGGTGCCCAACACCTTCCCCTCGAGATAATTTTAGCCTTTACCCAAACTCTGGTTCTTCAAACTCAAACCATTCTTAGAGTCCTAATACACTTTAATCATTAGGTGGCAACTCTTCAATTCCAAAAACCCAATTTCCAAAAGGGAATGAGTTGTCCTCCCAAATGTCGTAAACCCGATTTCTTGAGAAAAAGGGAGCGTCGACAACATGGCGACTCTGCTGTGGATTTTCTTTAGGCTTTTACCATTTCATGTTACTTGTGACTTTACTGCTTCTTATTTTCCTTTATTTGATGTCTTTATCTCTTTTCTAACTGACTTGGCTTTTTGTTTCTTTTTCTTTAATACTTTCTTTTACCGCTTTCCTCTAATGCTATTGTAATTATGAGCAATTATTGTAATCATTACTTTATGAACATGCAAATACGTAACAACTTCTTTCATTCTTGTAATTGCATCCTCAACATCATATTCCACTCGCACCAAACAAAATACCATAGCAACGCTTATAATAAGTGGTTGCGTCCTTCCAATATTATCACCCCCTAAATTGGCAAAGGCGTATTTGCGGTAAAACCAGTCGATCAGTGGTGCAGTCGACGGTTCCGTGCCTTTCCCTCTTGAGTTATTCGCTCAAAGGTACCGGTCTAATACCCGATAGAAACCTTACTCTATTTAACTATGTATGCATCATGGTCAAACCTAGCCGAGTCAGTTATGGTGTCCACATAATGACTCTTTAAGATAGCCTTGTCTAAAATCCCATGGCTTTCCTTGAAACACAAACGGACACCACCATATTCTGTGCATTTATTTTGAGAACTAAATATTGTTTATGCTAATTACTGGTTTAAATAGTCAAGTCCAGCGGAATAAGGGTCTAAAACATTGTTTTGTAGAAAATGAGGCATGAAGTCCCCAGATTCAGCTTGGTAACCAACATTCACCCAAGGTTGCTAAGCTAGCGGGAAGACCTTCACTCTAGTGATCAGACTCTCATCCGCAAATATTAGGGAAATTTTCCTTCTCTTTTGGAAATCCAACCTGACAACAAAATTATAGAAGTTGCAACTTTATTTTCGGATAGCAAAAGATCTGTGTTCCACTTTGGGGACCTTGAAATGACACCTTTGCTCGAAGAAATAGGAGGGTTATCTGGTATTTCTTGGGAGACTCTGGGTTTTCTTATGCTAGAAAATCGCAAGGGTAGGGGTTTTCTCAAAATGATGGGACTAAAGAAGAACACATACTTGACCTTCTTGAAGGATTCCTGCATTCCTTTTGGCTTTCTGTGCGAGAGGTATGGCCATTGCAAGTCTTACCGCACTTACCCAGACAAATTTTCCCTCACCTCATTAGGGCATATCCATCGAAATGTCTTCGTCTTAATGTTATGCTTTTTGGGGATGGTTGTATTTCCTATGAAGAAGGCTAGGATCCATACCAGAATGCCCATGGTTACCAAGACTTTGATGGAAGGAATTGGCAGGCAGGCTTTTAGCATAATGCCTATGATCGTTGCTGAGATATATCGATCCCTGAAAAACCGTCAACGAAGAGCCAATCACTTTGATAGTTGTAACTTACTACTCCAACTCTGGCTCATAGAGCACCTCCAAAAGGGAGAATATGGGCAAGAGATTCTGCGCAGAGACTCGGATGATCATAGCGCCTTCAATCAGCCAAGGCGAATGAACTATATGCCTAACATGTTTGCTCAACCGGAAGACGCTAAAGGGTGGGTAAAGTTGTTTGAAAATCTGAAATAGGACCAAGTGCAGTGGATGTTCGAATGGTTCCTTATTGAAGAGTTCATCGTCCGATCTCGGGATGCACCATTTCTTATACTCATCGGTCTGAGAGGAAATTATCCTTATGTTCCTCTTCGGGTCATGGGGCAAGTAGGAAGAAAGCAGGTTATACCAAGGGTCGAGAAGATGAGTCACTTCAGGGCCAACTTTCAAGATGATGATAGCCCTCACAAGTGCCAAGCTCATCGCATGTGGCACTGCAAAATTATCTTGGGGAAAGATTCTATTGAGCTGGATAGGTATCGCGCTGGTTGTTCGCCATACTACTAAGGTTGGCTGGAGGATAATAACAATGGTTTGGGCCAGCCCGGGTTTGTTCCAGGTCATATGATCATCGACTAAAAGGCCGAGGTATATGTTATGTGCAACCAATTGTGCAAGAGGATTCGAGAGTGCAAAAGCAAACATCGGGAAATTCAAGAAGCACATCAGAAGTTGATTGAAGAATGGAAAGATATGGCTGTCAGCGCCAATAAGTGACTAGGGTATTTGGAGCGGGGTTTAGTAGAGTTAGAAAGGAAGTTCATCCAGAGGATTGAAAATTGCCAAAATACTAAAGGAAACGAAGGAGGACACTTGGCTAGAGCTTATTTGCTGCTGGGACTATGTGAGCTAGTGAAGCTATCGATAGAGCTAAAGATGCCTAGTGTGGGGAAGGTCTTTCTGGGACCAAGTAGTTAGGATTCTTTTCTTTTGCTTTAAAAATGTAATAAGTCCATTGGACATTAGTGACATTTTTACTTTCCGTTATTTTAGTATCGTTTTGGGATTCGTCTTATTTTTATTAATAAAATGAGGCATTTAGCATTATAAGTTCTCTAAATCAGCTTGTCTTTAGGCCTACCGCGGGCAAAACGAGGCTCCCAAATTAGAACACAATTTATATTCTTTCACTACGTGTTTAAATATTTCGACGTTTTCTTCTCATAACCCTCACTAACTTGTTACCTTTTTGTTTTATCCCCGTCCCCAAAAGGTTAGTTCGTGCACTCTGGCATCATCATCTTACTCCACAAGATCTAAAGGCCCTCCACCACCTCCTCCGAGCCCTATAAAAATGAGATCAAAGAAAAAATGGAATATTTGAGAAACATAAGAAAGGAAAATTCAACCGAAAGGGTATAGGTTCCTCAGGGTATTCAGGTTTCCAATAAAAGTGTCGCGAGCTCAAGTAGAAGTAATTGAAGTTTCAGGAAGAATTGGACCAAGTTTGGAACTTGGTGAACTTATCATTTTCCCTCACTACCCCATATGTTAACTTTCACAATGCTCAAAATCCCACACCTTCACAAAACATCCCGAAACCAAAAACAACCCGCTCCCCATCAATATGCAACACATGCCACATTTTAAACAACACCCCACATCTCATCCCTGAACCACTAAGCTCCACAAAGGATCATCTCCACAACACTCCCATCTACGTGAAAACCATTCCACACTATACTTAACCAATTTCAAGCACACCTGAGTCTGATGACAAAAACTCTCTTATCAGGAACCTGGCCTCAAAACTCAAGAAGCTGACTAGCAGAGTCCAAGGTGTTGAAGGAAACAAAGGTATCGAGGGGTTGAATTATGAGGACCTTTGCATTCAGCCAGATGTCGAACTTCCTGAGGGGTACAAACCTCCCAAGTTCAAAATGTTTGATGGCACAGGGGATCCCAGAGTCCATTTGAGGACGTAATGCGACAAGCTGGTTGGAGTTGGAAGGGATGAAAAGATTCGCATGAAGCGCTTTATGAGAAGTCTGAAAGGGGATACTCTATCTTGGTACATTAGCCAAGAACCTAAAAAGTTGACAAACTGGGTAGGTATGGCGTCCGATTTCATGGACAAGTTTAGATTTAATTGGGAGAATGCGCCAGATGTATTCTACATCCAGAACTTAAAGAAGAAACCTACAGAGATATTCCGCGAGTATGCTACTCGTTTGAGATCAGGGGCTACTACGGTCAGGCCGGCCTTAGAAGAAGAACAGATGAATAGGTTTTTTGTCCGAGCTCAGGACCCACAATATTATGAGAGGTTGATGTTGATTGAGGGCCAAAAATTTTCCGACATAATCAAGCTAGGAGAAAGGATCGAGGAAGGTATTAAAACGGTATAGTCACCAACCTTGAAGCATTACAGGCCACCAACAAGGCTTTACAGTCTAGTGGCACGTCCAAGAAAAGGGATGTGAGTGCCGTGATAGTTGCACATAGAACGAAATCCCAATAAAATACCAAACCTACCCATTACCCCCACTCACATATCAACCTACTCCAAACTACCAAGTACCTCCGCCCTCCTACCAAGCTCCACACCCGCTTATCAATCATCTCCACCCCCACATACCATCTAACTTCACCCACATAATATCAACCTGCACCTATCTACCAAGCCTATAAACTCAACTCTCTCACTATCAATCACCTCCCACTCACCAAAACATCCCTAGATCTTGACCTAACTTCGACCGTAGACCTTTTAAACAATGCACCGCCATCGCTGAACCAATCGACCAGCTGTATGAAAGGCTCAAAGTTGTTGATTATGTCACCCCTATCCCTGCCAGCTCCCAAAAGTCCCTCCCAACGGGTCAACCCAAACAAAACCTTTACATACCATTCCGGCATGAAAGGGCATACCATTGGTGAGTGCCTCTATTTGAAGGACAAGATCAAAGCTTTGATCGATAACAAGATTATTGTGGCTAAGGAGCCTTCTCCGAACATTCGCAATAACCCCCTGCCTGATCAGAAAGGTGGAGGCATTCGCATGATAGAGATAGAAGACAATTGGGACCCCGAAGGATCAATCAAATTGATTATTGAATGTGACGAGCAAAAGAAACCAACGGTCACACTTAATCCAATTGTCGTTTAGACCCAACCTTCTCGAGTGAATATGTCCATACCACTTGAGTTCGAAAAACCTTCTTCTGCAAAAGGATCAGGACCGACTGAGGTCGATTTTGGATCCCCAAAGGCACCCATTCTTGTAGCAATGTTAGCCATAACACTGTTCCATACGAAGGCTATCCATTGGAATTACACAGCTGAGGCTAGAAGGAAAGGGAAAACCAAATCTGGAGAAGCAATTGCAGAACATGGTTTGTACTCCAGAACACTAGCTGAGTCCAGTAAGCAAGACTCCAAAGGACCAACCATAACTGAAACTGGGCCTGATGACATCTGGAGGAAGATACAAGCAAAGGAGTACTCAGTGATCGATCAGTTGAACAAGATGCCTGCCTAGATCTCCATCTTAGCTCTACTGCAAAGCTTTGACGCACATAAGAATGCCTTATTAAAAGTGTTGAGCGAGGCATATGTGCCCAAAAACATAACTGGAGGAGAAATGGCAAACATGGTAGTGCAGGTATTGGAGAGTCAGAAAATCACTTCCCACGAAAGATGAGCTGCCACCAGAAAGGATAAGTCACAACAAAGCGTTGCATATTACTGTGCAATGCGGAGATTATTTCATCACCAGGATTCTGATTGACGAAGGGTCTAGCCTCAATATTTTTCCATTGGTGACTCTCAAAACATTAAGAAAGAGCCTACACGAGATCAAGAATGGGGCCACCAACGTCAAAGTTTTAGATGGTTTCCAAAGGTTCACTATTGGGGAAATCAGTTTGTGTCTGCAGATAGGGCCTACTTGGTTTGGCGTTGATTTTCAAGTGATAGACGTCCCAGCATCTTACAACTTGCTAGTGGAACGGCCCTGAATTCATGTTGTTGGAGCTGTAGCATCAACCTTCCACCATGCGGTGAAATTTGAGTGGAATCACCAAGAGGTGATTTTTCACAAGGATAGCAGCATTCCTATATGCAGTCACCAGACCATCCTGGTGATTGGAGGAAGAAGGAAGATAGGCAGAGAAACCCACCACCACATTGAGTGAGTCAACGCCGTGGATAAGGATAAATGGTTGGATAACAAAATTGAAAGCATTTTGAACTGGTGTGGATACGAGCCTAGCAAGGGACTCGGTAAGAATATCCAAGGGATTGCTAATCCCATCAAGCTGAATAAACATGGTACCACTTTTGGTTTGGGATACGAATACACCTGGAAAGATTTCAATGAATGGTCGCCACTATGGCATGGTCCCTACTATCCACTGGATCATTTGATACCTCGCATGGAGCAGATATTCCAGTCGGCCAATGTCATATACGGGTCGGAAGAAGAGGAAGCATTGACAGCGATGAGGAATTTGTTTCTGGAAGATTATAATATGGATTGTTGTGTCATTTTCGAGGAGGAAGGGGAGGAAAGCCCTTCTATACAAGTTGTGAGCCGAGGAGCACGCCTCAATAATTGGTCCATCAGAACCACCAGGGCCCGAAAAGCTTTTGGGGTAGCAAGGCTGAACAAAGCACCATGCATTACCTTTTACATTTTCTCTAATTGATTTTCTATCTGTATTTTCTTTAATTTCGAAAAAGAGTTCCAACGTTCAAAACAATTATTAAATTTATCAAACCATTTCAGTTTCTTATAAATCTCGCTCTTATTATTTTTTTTCTATCATTTTTTTATTTACCCAGCATTACTATTACTTATCTCAATGAACCGACGATTGTGACTCGCAACGAGACAACGCAACAAACGGACAAAGGCTCATAAGAGGATGATATACCAGAAGAGTTCGTCAAAGAGGTCGAGGATTTTGAGAATAGGCCTAAGTCTAATTTGGATGAGACTGAGGTCATCAACTTGGGGAGATACAGAGAATGCTAAGGAAACGCGCATCAGTATTCATTTGTCACCATCGGAAAAGAAAAATATACATGGAATTTCTAAAGGAATATGAGGACATATTCGCCTGGTCGTATGATGATATGAGTGGTCTCAATACATCTATTGTAGCTGACAAACTGCCAACCGATCTGACATGTCCACCGGTAAAGCAGAAGCTCTGAAAGTTTAAACCCGACATGAGTTTGAAAATCAAGAAAGAAGTCACTAAACAAGGCAAAGCCAAGGTCCTTAGGGTAGTAGAGTATCCACCATGGTTAGCCAACATCGTGTCAGTACCAAAGAAGGACGGGAAGGTTAGGGTCTATGATGACTATGGGGATCTCAACCCGGCCAGTCTGAAAGACGAATTCCGCTGCCAAACATACACATCCTAATTGATAACTACGCTAAGTATGAACTGCAACCATCTATTGATTGTTTGCTGGGTATCATCTGATATGGATCGATGAGGAAGACGCTAAAAAAATGAATTTCATTTCGACGTAGGGGATGTATTGTTACAAGATGATACCGTTTGGGTTAAAGAATGTCGGGGCCACCTACATGAATGACATGACCGTTATTTTCCATGACATGATACACAAAGAGATAGAGGTGTATGTAGATGACGCCATCATCAAATCCAAGAAAGCCACTGACCACATGGAAGATGTGAGGAAATTCTTCAACAGAGTGAGAAGGTACAACCTGAAGCTGAACCCCACGAAATGTGCATTCGTGGTTCCTGCTGGGAAGCTACTTGGATTCATTGTAAGTTGACGAGGAATAGAACTTGATCCATCAAAGGTTAAGTCCATCCAAGAATTGCCACCGCCAAAGAACAAGAAGGACGTGATGAGTTTCCTGGGGAGACTCAACTATATCAGCTGGTTCATAGCTCAGTCCACTGTCATTTGTGAGCCAATCTTTAAGATGTTGAAGAAGGACGCAACCACAAAATGGATTGATGATTGTTAGAAAGCCTTCGACGAAATCAAGGAATACATGTCCATGCCGCCAGTTCTGGATCCGCCCGAACCAGGAAGACCTCTATTGCTCTACCTTGCAGTATTGGATGGAGCATTCCATTGTGTTCTGGGACAACATGATGAAATAGGGAAGAAGAAGTAGGCCATCTACTATCTCAGCAAGAATTTCACCTCATACGAGGCCTGGTTTCCCTATTAGAATGCACATGTTGTGCTCTAACTTGGTAGCTTAGAAGTTGAGGCATTATTTATGTGCCTATACTACATATCTCATATCAAGAATGGATCTGCTAAAGTAAATCTTCCAGAAGCCCATACCCACCGGCAAGCTATCCAAGTTGCAAATCCTGTAAGTGAATTCGACATTGTTTACATAACTCAAAATGCAATCAAAGGACAAGCCTTGGCAGATCATCTCACCGAGAATCCCGTGGATGGAGAATACGAGCCCCTAAAAACATATTTTCCTGACGAGGAGGTATCTTTTATAGGAGAGAATATTGAAGAGTCCTATGATGGTTGGAGGTTGTTTTTCAATGGAGAAGCAAACTTCAAAGGAGTTGGCATAGGAGAAATCTTAGCATCAGACACCGGCCAGCATTATCCGGTATCCGCCAAGCTCAGGTTCCCATGCATTAATAATATGGCCAAATACGAAGCTTGCATCTTAGGTCTCAAGCTGGCTATTAATATGAAAATTCAGGAGTTGCCAGTGATCAGGGATTCAGACTTGCTCATATATCAAGTTCGAGGAGAATGGGCAACCAAAAACTCCAAGACGGTCTCTTATCTGGATCATGTAAGGGAGTTGAGGAAGAGATTCACAAAGACAGAGTTCCAGCATGTTCCCAAGGTCCAGAATGAGTTTGTCTATGCATTGGCTACCCGATCATCTATGATACAACATCCAGATATGAATTTTATTGATCCTATCCCGGTAAAGATCTATAATCAACCGAACTATTGTGCCCATGTCGAGGAAGAAGCAGACGGAAAATCGTGGTTCTATGACATCAAGGAGTATTTGACAAAAAGGGAATATCCAAAACTTGCAAATGCTACTCAGAAGCGCACACCTCGGAGATTATCTAATAACTTCTTTCACAGTGGAGGAATCTTGTACAGGAAGACTCCAGATTTGGGATTACTAAGGTGTGTTGAAACAAAGGAGACGTCCAGGTTATTAGAAGAAGTGCATGCAGGGACCTGCGGTCTGCATATGAATGGCTTTGTCTTAGCCAAGAAAATACTCCGAGCTGGATATTTTTGGATGACTATGGAAGCGGACTACATCTTTTATATTCGAAGTTGCCATCGTTGTCCGATACACGCCGACATGATAAAGGTGTCTCCAAATGAGCTTACTTCAACAAGCTCGCCATGTCCATTCATAGCTTGGGGAATGGATGTTATCGGACCTATTGAGCCTGCCGCATCAAACGGGCACAGGTTCACTCTAGTGGCAATTGATTATTTCACCAAATGGGTTGAAGCAGTGTCATATAAGGCAGCTGACTAAGAATGTCATGGCAGCCTTTGTTCGCGACCATATCGTTTGTCGGTTCGGCATCCCAGAGTCAATCATTACTGACAACGGTTCCAATCTCAATAGTAACTTGATAAAAGCAATGTGAGAAACATTCAAGATCAAACATAAGAATTCTACAACCTACAGACCTCAGATGAATAGAGTTGTAGAAGCGGCCAACAAGAATATCAAGAAGATACTGAGAAAAATGATAGAGAAGCATAAACAGTGGCACGAAAAGTTATCATTTGCTTTATTAGGATACCGTACCACAGTTCGCACATCAACCGGGGCAAATCCCTATATGTTGGTTTATGGTATCGAAGCGGTCATTCCCACCGAGGTAGAAATTCCTTCCTTGAGAATCATACAAGAAGCAGAACTCGATAATGCAGAATGGGTAAAAAGTTTCTACGAGCAACTAGGTCTTATAGATGGGAAGAGAATGAATACAGTTTGCCATGGTCAATTGTATCAGAACAGAATGTCTAGAGCCTTCAACAAAAGAGTCAAGCCAAGATAGTACACCAGGGCAGCTGGTGTTAATGAAGATTTTTCCGCATCAAGATGAAGCCAAAGGGAAATTCTCTCCCAACTGGTAAGGTCCGTACATGGTTCATCGGGTTCTAACCGGAGGAGCCCTCATACTTTTAGAAATGGATGGAGAAGTTTGGTCGAAGCCGATCAATTCAGATGCAGTAAAGCGATACTATGTGTTATCAGTTATGATCCCTTTTTTGATGTAATTTGGACTACGTCTGACCTGATTTTCGTTTAAGAGGTGATACGTAGGTAGCTTTATGTGTTCGGTCACAATTCAACAAAATTTTCATTCCCCTCCCCCCCGGCAATTGGAAACTAGGAAGAATTTTGAGGAGGACCCTCAAAATTCTGAAGTAAATTAGCCGATCATCGCAAGCAGTCGTCAGAAGTATCAACCCAGTAAACTGGGGTAGAATTTTGAGGAGGACCCTCAAACTTCCACAGTAGGAAAGGTTGCAATGTCCTGAAGCACGTCACAGTCGTTGGTTCATCTAAAAATTATTTCTTAAATATATAAATATGTCATATCTTTAAAAAAACTCATGCAATATTATTATCGGAATTGCTTTGTTTAGCAACGCTACCCCAGCCCGCAGTTGTGAGCACGTGATTTTTGCCTCGATTGAATTATTCCTATAGAATCCATTTAAATAAGGATTTTTCTTTTATTATTTAAATTTTTAAGAATTAATTGCGTGATTTTTTGTTTATTTGCATTTTTCCTTTCATTACTCGAATTTTTAAGAATTAATTGCATGATTTTGTGTTTATTTACATGTTGTGCATTTTTAATTAATATAATTCATAAAAAATAAAAAAATAGCATGGTTGCATTTAGGACTTAATTTTTATATTTTTCTTTGGGTTATTAGTTAATTAATATAGAAAATAATAAAAAAATTGGTTATTCTTACATTTGTTTAATTTCCTTTTTAAGTTAGAATTTAGGTTATTTTATATTGTTAATTAATTTTTTTTGTGGAAGTTAAATATGTTTTAGTTTATTTTTATTTTTATTATTACAATTTGAAAAGTAAATAAAAATATAAAAAGAGAAAAATGCATAAATTGGGTCTCTTAGTTAAAGACCCATGATTTGGGCCAAAATTTTGGAGCCCAAACCACCAGATGCATCAATTAAACCCAAAACCAAGATCCCCTACCCGGTCCAAGAATTCTAATGTCCAAAACGGTGTCGTTTTCCTTAAATGAAATCTGAGACACGGATTGATCTTGATCAAAAGGTCTAGACATGGGGGGTGTTACACTATATAAGTAATTTATATCACCCCTCCCCCCGGGCCAAACTAATATCATACCTTGTCCCCGATTAACCCTAATCTAATCGGTGTAACACCACCGTCTCCTTACCGTCTCTTAACTGTCCCCGGGCGGCCGGAAATCGCCATGCCGGCGGTGTAACTCCAAATCCACCCAAATTAGCACCACATACTCCTCGTCTTCTCCTCTTCCCAATCCCCACCAACCAACCCTCAAAACCCAGCCAAACTCTTCGAATATCCGTTTAAAGGAGCGGCTGCTCCACTGTCCACGGCCGTGCCAACTCCAATGGATACCAAAAACACACCCCATACTCCCTGTCGCCTCCTCTACCCAAAACTGAACCCTATTTCCTTTGAACAACACTCAAACTTCTCGAATTTTAAATCTAAGATCGACCAAGTTCTAAGAATACTGTCAAACCCCGATTTGAGTTCCCAAACAAAGTTGCATGTTTGTTATTACCAAGAACAAACATGTAATTCTATTTGGGGATTCAATTCGAATCCAACCAAGTTTGTTGAAGACCAAATCAGTAAGTTTTGTTTTCTTTCATTTTACTTCTTTTGCTGACAATTTTGTTTTGCATTAGTTTTGATTATTTGTTTTAATTGGAAATATTGATCATAATTAGTTCTAAACTATAGGAGTACTCATTCTCTCTAGTTAATGTGATTAAGTTTGATTTTGGTTTTTGATTACCCTTTATTTCGATTACATATTTATTTTTTCTGATGATTCCATGAATTTAGTTTCCGATCATGTTTTTGGAATTATTCATCTTTTTTAGTTAGCTTGATTAAGTCAACTCCTCATTTCTGTTCTTTTGCATTAGCTTCAATTTTTTAGCTTAGTTTTAGTTTGGTTGAATTCCCCTATCAAGTCTTAATTCCTGTTCTATGACTTGTCACTAGTTATTGTTTAGTGTTAATTTAGCTTGATTAGAATTAGTTTTCAGTCTGATCGTTTCAAATAATAGGATTGCATATTCAAGCCATATCTTTGCATTTCCTTTTTTGATTGTATGAGTTTTAGCCCTTTTGTTTGAAATTGGTTGATTTGCAGTTGTCAGTAGATTGTGGTTTGGTTATAGCCGGTTAAACATCTAGTCTTATAATCAATCAACTATGGTTGGTTTTTACAATGGTAAGAGGGACTGGGGTTTTGTGTTAGTAATTCAAGGATTTTTTGAAGGGTAACATAGGGTTTTGGTTTAGTTAATGTAGGTCTGGTAATTTCAGAATACATTATGGACAATATAGGTATCTGTAAATAGAAAACAATCTAGAAGCCCTTAGACTCTTCTAGAATAGGGCCTTAGTCTAAAATTCAGTAGTTTTAATGTAATGACTTGGCTAAAATGTCAAGAATCTAGGGACTAAGTGAGTAAAATTTGAAAATTAAAAGAGGGACTAGTGGTTAAAATAAAACAAAGGGGTTGCCCTAGGCTTTGGCTATAAATAGGGCACCCTAGTTAAAAAAAAAGTTGAAGATAGTCTGAAAGCTCTAAAAATTCCCGGAAAATTTGAAGCCTAAAAAAATCTCAAAAATTCCTGAAAAAGCTTCCAGAAATTAAAGTTTATTAAAGTCCTGAAATCCTCTGAAATTCAGTGGTTCTACTGTTCCATTAGATCCTCTATCCTCAGAATAATTCTAACTCTCAGCTGTCCGGTAGAAATTTAGCTATATAAGATAGAAAAATGACCTGAAATATGCATATTTGAAGAGTTAAGTTTCCAATATTTGTCCCGTGTTCAATTTAATCTTGTTAGGGTTTAATTCAAGCTATTTTGAGTTGGGTTTCTGATTTTGTTTGGTGTGAAAATCCTCCTGAGTTATTCGATGCTATCCCTGGGATCATAACAAGCTTGAGTTATTGATTTATGAGCTGATTTCTTGCTGAATTTGCTAACCCTGCCTCCCCCTTTCATTTTGCCTTGATTCCAGATATTTTTCAAATCCCTAGTGGCCCAAAGTTAAGGAAATGTGTAATGGAAGCTTCCACCTAAAATGAAAAGTCTTCAAATTCTGAATTCTTGTGTGTTCATGTGTTTTGTTATGTAAAATTGGTCATATCAACGTCTTGTTCAACCTATTTGTATATGTTATGTTAGACTATATAGTGGCAACAGTAAAGTTTTGATTAATTGGAATTTCTGATAGATTGTATAGTGGGACATTTGGACTAATAGTTTGAATTTGTGTGATATTCAGTAGTAAGATTAGCCAGTACTATAGTCGATCCAAGTATTCCAGTCATGCTTGGTTGGAAGAGTGAATTTGAAATGAAATTTTTGACTAAAATAGCATGAGCTTTTTATTCAATGGAAAATTAGTATCTCTTGTAAATGTTTAATTGCATATTATGCGAACTTATTCACTTTATGTTTATGAAAAGAAGGATTCAAAGTAGTAAATTTCATTTTGAAATAATTCGATGCTTCAGTTCATGTTGCATTATACGTTAATATGGAAATTACTGTTAAATAATCATCTAAATGTCCAGACATGTTGTATATTAGTACCACACTCGTTAATAGGCCGAAGTTTATTTGATCGTGGCCTGCCGTGAGCCGAGGCAACTCACTCTTTGTGTAAATAAAGTTTTTGGGCTTGTGATTAAGCTGAGATTCTGAGGAATATTTGAACAAATTGAAATATTGCATAGTAGATTTATTGAGGTTCATCTTAGGTAAAAATGGATTTATAAGTTTAGACCCTCCAAAAAATGTATCATCAATTCATTAGGCCCAAGTAGAGGCAAATCCAATAGAAAAATGATAGTTTGTTCTAGGATTTGCCTTAAAAATAACAAAATGAGGTGCGCTGCGTCAAACGGAACCTATAAATTGCGTGGCCGTTTTTATGTTCATACTAAAATATTTATTAATTTGGGATATGCCGTTTAACGAACTTCACGGCTTCCCGCAAAGATAATAGCACGTTAGTCGCTTGTAGGCACGTCTTTAATAATTTTATCTTCCTAAGTACGAGTGCACATTTATGTGACCCGAATCTAAATCTCAATGAAGTTGAAATATGTCAAAAACTGCATGCGCATTTATGTGACGTGGTTCGCGACATATTTTAACGACATTGCAAATTTCCTTAAAAAATATTTATAGTGGTAAAAAATAATTTAAAATTGCACCATAGGATGAACATGTACAAAAATCAGAATTTTAGCCAATTATAATGGTTTAAGTGACCATTCTAGAACCACGGGATCTAGGGTGCCTAACACCTTCCTTCGGGTCAATAGAATTCCTAACTTAGAATTTCTGGTTGGCGGACTCCATTTGGGCAGTCAAAAATTTCCTCGATTTGGGATTTTAAATAAACAGGTGACTTGGGACACCAAAATCCAAACCTATCCCAAGTGGTGACTCTAAATAAATAAATAATCCCATTTCGAATAATATCACTTTAATTGGAAAAAAAACCCTTGTACATTTTTATCCTTCAGGGTATCCGTGTAAAAAGGAGGTGTGACAGCTGTGGCGACTCTGCTGGGGAATGAACCCAAAATCTCTGGTTCAAGGTTCAAGAATTCGAGCTTAGAATAGCTGTTGTGTTTGGCTTTTTGGATTTTATTATATGTTCCATGCTAATGTGCTAAATGCTTTACCGCTTTGATATTGGATGAATTGTATATAAACTGCTCTGAAACCCTTCTCTCTTTATCTTCGGGGATATGCTCGTTGGTCGAGACTCCCCATTATGTTGGGGTCATACCTTGAAATAAGAAAAGAGGCTCGGACAAGTTACTAAGCCGGATGATCTTGCAGGTCCCCGGTACGTAGCCCCTTCCTTGACTCGAGTTGTCCCCTCGGGTACATAATCTAGAATGAATACCCAAGTTCTGAACTTAGTATAACAAAGCCTCATGCCGGAACCCTAATAGGAACGTTTGTTTGCATCACGTGCATTTGACTTAGGGGACTCAAAACAGGGGTTGGGTCCGTCTAGGACAGGTGACCCGAAATCAAAAGACCATCCTGATGCATATTACGTGCTACTTGCGTATTTATTTGCTTTGAATTTGCATGTTTACCGGCTTGTGAATAAGGAGAGAAAATTGAGAAAACAACTGTATTAGGGCTGACTGAGAGTAACCATTTGTCTTGCAAAACCAGTGCTCAAATAGCGTCGAAATGCTGCCGGATTTTTGAAAAATAGAAGAGAAAAGAAAAGAAACAAGAACAGAAAAACAAAATGCAAAAACAGGAGACCTATGCAACAAATACGTAGGCGACCCCCATTGGGTCCAACCTCCCTTTTGCAAAAATAGCCAAAACAAAGAAAAACAAATGTTATTATTAATTTTGTTGTTTTAAATAAATGAGGTGATGCCGTTGTTGTCGAGAATAGCCGAATGTTCCCAAAAGGGACGTCGGAAGGCTGATTTTGCACAAACAACTGCCTTTGGGTCTTTGCTTTATTTTCGGCCGGTTAGTAGGCACTACCTTAAAATCTTCCTCCGGAAGTGCTGAAAGGTCGTATTCGCAAAGCTGGGCTTTGGTTTTAGAAAATAAATTTCATAAAAGAAAGGGGTCAATTTTTGATTTTTAAGTCAAAACAAGAATAAATTCATAAGTCACTAATTCGCTTTAATAAATGTGCAGGATGAGCACAATCCAAAAGGAACCTTTTTCGTTCGTAATAAGAATCCCTTTGGAGTTGCGGCTGTGGTGGAGTGATTTAGGTATAGAAGGGCAAGATGAGGTGAAGAAATATTTAGGGGGCCTTCCGGGCTTATTGGAGATTGTACCCTGAGGAGATATCATAAGAGCGGTGGTCACGTGCTGGGACCCAACACACAATATGTTCCACTTCTCAAATTTTGAACTTACCCCAACTTTAGAAGAAATAGCTGAGTACATTGGAAATGCTGAGCTTCCTTTGTGACACAAGTATTTGATCGCTCCAAGAATTGTAGCGGTGCATAAATTCTTGGATACTTTGAAAATAAGCAGAGTGGTACACGACTCAAACTTGGTGGCAGGGTTTTGCACCTTTTCATTCCTGTATACCAGATATGGTCACATAGGGGTGTTCAACAATCCATAGAACAAAATTTGCAGCAAAGGAAACCATGCCAAATGGGAAGAACACATACATTTCGCTTTTATAGTGGCCTTCTTAGGGCTTCTAGTGTTTCCAAGGAAAGACAGGAACATCGACATAAAAATAGCAGGGGTTTTCAGCACTCTACGCACCCAAGCCAAGTGCACACTTGCACCAATTATAGTAGCTGAGATCTTTTGCGCTCTTACAACTTGCAAGGCCGGGAAAGATTTTTTTGAGGGATGCAATCTGTTATTGCAAATGTGGATGAGCGAGCATCTATACTACCGTACCCCAATTTATGAGCTATGGGTCCACAGAGAAAACTTGCATAGAAGAGTTTTACACAAGAATTGAAGGGCTTAGTTTGCCCGAAGGAGTGGCAAGATGGATATCTTACTTTCAATCCCTCACTGCCGGTCAAATAAAGTGGACGCTAGGATGGTTCTCTGTGGATGAGATCATATACATGCCGGCAACAGAACCTCGTTTCCTTTTGATGGGTCTTAGGAGTATCCAGCCTTATGCCCCGCACCGGGTCTTGAGACAACTTGGAAGGTGCCAGATAGTGCCAAAAGATGAAGATCTCAGTACCCGAGTAGTTGAGATTGGACCTGATGGTCAGTTCCCCGAAGCAGCAGTCCACAAAATTTGGAAAGAATGCCAATACCTAACGGCAAACACTTGTGTACGGGATCGGTCCAAAGGTGAAGTGTCTCCAGGATATCTTGCCTGGTATACGAGAGAAATTGAGTTCAAAAGTCTGGCTAAAAGGCCTCATCTCCAGGAATTCGTTGAAGCATCGCAATAGCTGTGGGATTGGTTGGCTAAAGAATGCGAGTACAGGGCTACGATAAGCAAACTAGAGAAGCAGGTCATGAATTTGCAATTCGAGAAAGATTTGCAGGCCGGTGCAGATGAGGGAGAAAAGAAGAAACTGGTCAAGGAAAATAAAGCCCTTCGGGCCCAAATTCAGAAGATGAAAGTAGCAGCGAAAAACCCCGTTCGGAGTGCTAAGGATGCAAAACTTATAGATGACTTGAGACAAAAGGTGGATGACTACATTTTTTATTTGAAAAAAGAAGAAAGGAGCTAGCCAGGGCTCAGAAACAATGGGTGGTAAATGCGGAAGAACGAGCATGTCTGATCAGGCAATTAATAGAAGAGTTCGACGGTGAGGTATCATGGTTAAAGAAAAGGGTCGTCATCACGGAAAACAAAATGCTCAAACAAGCAAAAGAGTTCAAAATTAAAAAGGAGCATTGTTACACAGCTCAAACAATTAGAATTGGATTTGCAACAGCTTCAGAAGCAAAATCAAGTAGCCGAACAAATATTTTGAGCCAGAACCGAGCAGATTGTGCGTTATTGTAGGAGAAAGGTGTCATATGAGAAAGAACGAAAGGAATCGCTCTCTACATCACAATGAAATGTAACAGCTGTGAGGACATGCCTAGATCTATGTTCTTTGCCACCGTGATGCTTTTTGTTCCCTGCGTAATGGAAGATCTTCATCACCTCCAAGGGGATTTAGCTAGTCGACCTGCGGCAAGGCCGAATGATGCCTCACGGGCTCCAGGAGAAATTGAAGTCCTAATGTATTCGTGATTTGTTGGAAACAATATTTTATTTAGATTCTGTCAGTTTGTCTTAGAGTCTGTATATTCTTTTTATGCATGGTTAATTGTTCTTCAAGTCTATAGTTCTTCTTATGTCAGAGCCTGCTAGTAGCCTATTTAAATCCATCAGTCTTTGTAATCAATGTTTGTTATTATGAAAATTGATAATTCTAATATATTTTATTGCTTCCCTTTTATTTTCATGAACTACGCTCGGTTTGATTCATGCGGGGCATGATACACAGGCAATCTTCATATGATTCGACCGTATTCTTAAAAACAAAAACAAAAAGCCACATAGAAAGAGGGAGGAATTAAAAGAAAGAAAGAGAGCAAACCCAAAACAAAAGGAAAACCAGAGAGGTAGAAAATACAAAAGGGGGCAAGCAAGAAAATAAAGTGGAAATCAAAAGGGAAAATTGGAATAAAATCCGGGATGACACATGCAACCATCGCAAACATGTAGACATTCGTTAACTGCGTAGGTGCATTACACCCCAATGTGCGATTCCCTGTCTGTTATATGTCTCAAACTAACCGTTTGTTGTTGTTACGAATTCCAGTCCAGGTATTAGAAACAGTGGTTTGTTTGTGGTAAACTGGCACCACATTGGTATTTTACTATATCGAAATAAAGCACAGAAATTTCATCTGAAGTGACCTTGTCGGCGATTCCTATCTCAGAAGATAGCCCGATTACAGGTATCCCGGCCTCAGAGTCTGCGACAACCGAAGAAAACAAGATCCTCCGACTTAGGGTCATGGAGATGTGGGACACATGGACGAATGGGAAAGAACCTCTGAGTGCTATCAGTGGGTTTCCTGAGCTCTTCCCAAAGTCAGGGGTACTTCCACTATTCCCAGTAGCCATCCAAACATCCTCTTGGGACAGACTACCCTACCAACCAATTTTTTTGGTGCACCTTCTGAAGTTCGCCCTAGGTGTTCACCTCTGGCACAATCCCCAATATTTTTACAGCTCCCCCATGTGCAGCCACCAGACAACCTGCAGTGCCAAGACCCATGTTTGATCCGACGACTTTTACATTTCAAATTCCCAATTACCAAACTGAGCCTCTTCCATACCCCACATACACTTATCCTCAACCACCATATGAGCTTACACCAGTGCAAGATAAAACTCCTAAAGTGCCTGAACAAGATGAGATATCAAGAAGAATGAAGAGCCTTGAGCAGAGGTTAAAGAACATGCAGGGCTTGAGTGGGCAAAAGAGCATTTCTTACACAGACCTGTGCATGTTCCCGCATGTGCATCTTCCCATGGGAATTAAAACGCAAAAGTTTGAAAAGTATGATGGTCATGGTGACCCCATTGCTCACCTGAAAAAGTATTGCAACCAATTGCCTGGGGGCAGGTGGAAAAGAAGAATTGTTGATTGTATATTTCGGGGAGAGTCTGGTCGGCATTGCTTTAGAATGGTATATGGACCAAGACGTCTCACTATGGCATATTTGGGACGATCTGGCCAAAGATTTTGTAAGGCAGTTTCAGTACAACATTGACATTGCGCCAGACCGGAATTCCTTGGCTAGTTTGAAGAAGAAGCCTGCAGAGAGTTTCAGAGAATATGCTATTAAGTGGTGCGAATAGGCGTCAAGGACGAAGCCGCCCATGGATGAGATAGAGATGGTCACTGTCTTTCTCCAGGCCCAAGAAGCAGACTATTTCCAAAACATGATGTCGGCCATGGGCAAACCTTTTGCGGAAGCAATCAAGATTGGTGAGATGGTAGAAAATAGTTTGAAAACGGGAAGAATTCTTAGTCAGGAAACCATCAGAGCAACCTCCCAGGCCATCCAAGGTGGGGCAGGAGGAGTCGTAAGGAACAAAAGGAAAGAAGAAGCTTCGATGGCAGCCTCCAGTATGAGAAGACATCATCCTCACAGGCCCATGTTCTCGTAAAGAACCTTTCAGCACTATTATCCCCATCAAGACATGCATTATACTCCCCAACCTTACGCAGTTATGAATGCTCAACCATTTGCACGACCGTATCAGCAGGTCAACAGGAACCAGGCCCCAAGAAACCAGCCTCCCTAAAACCACTATAATCCACGCCCTCCTCAAAACAACTTCCGTCCCAGGGAGCCGCCCAGAAGGCAAAACTTTACGCCAATGGGGGAGTCTTATTCTAGCCCATTCCCAAAGTTGGTCCAGATGGGTCTCTTGCAGCCTGTCCCTCCGAACAGACAAAACCCTGAGTTACGTTCTTACCAACGGGGTGTCCAGTGTGCTTATCATTCAGGGACTGAAGGGCACGACACAGAAAATTGTTGGACTCTAAAGCAAGCCGTGGTAGATCTAATAGAATAAAGGAAAATAGTGTTGAGGGATAAATATGTCCTGAATGTAACTAACAACCCATTGACGACCCACAACAACGGACCAGTAATCAGGATGATATGCGAAGATAAAGAATTTGTCCCTACTTTGAATTCCATAATTGTTATCGGTGATGCAGATAAAAGGCCAAGAGCAGCCTCCAAGAAATCTGAATAAGAGAAAGCAAATAAAACTACACACTCATAAGGTGAAAAGAAGGTTGATGCTAAAACTAAACCGGCACCTGTCAAAGAAACTATCCTTTACATCCCACGGGGTCGTAAAGAAAAGCAGCCAACTCTGAGTCCCCCAAAGAGGTTTGAGTGAAACAGGACTATGTACGTACCCAAAGGAACCTATGTGGTGCGGGATCAGCTAAACCGCCAAGGCTAAATGAGCCCGTGGTAGTTGGTCGCGCACCTCAGAGGCCCATGACAGGCCCATCTGCAGTCCTTTGGAACTATCAAGAAACATTGGTAACATACAAAGGCAAAGAAGTCACTGGAGAAGCTCAAGAAAGCCACCCTCTAAAGAAATATTCCGACCTGGAGGAAGTGAACAATGCTACCAAAAGGCGATTCCCACCCAAGAAGCCAATAAGCACCGAAGAGGCGGAGGCCTTCTTTCGAAAGATGAAAATGCCGGACTATGAAATAGTGGACCAGCTCCGTAAGTCCCCTGAACAAGTCCCTTTATTATCTTTGCTGATGGATTCTCCAGAGCACCAGAAAGTGTGGGTAAAAACTCTAAATGAGGCTTACGTGCCGGCTCAAATCTCTGTGGAACAATTGGAGAGAATGGCAGAACGATTCTTCACTGTTAATTAGATTACATTCAGTAAGAATGATTTGCCTCCAGAGGGAGCCACCCACAACAAAGCCCTGCATCTCACCGTCAAATGCGATGGCTATTACGTCATAAGAGTAATGGTAGATGGAGGCTCTAGGGTGGACATATGCCCACTTTCAACATTGCAAAGAATGGAAATAGGGACGGAGAAGATCCGCCCCAGTAATGTGTGTGTCCAAGCCTTTTATAGAATTAAAAGAGATACAATAGGAGAGATCAATCTGGTGTTGACCATTGGCCTGGCTGATTTTGAGGTGACATTTCAAGTGTTAGATATGGACACATCCTACAGTTACCTACTCGGAAGGCCATGGATTCACGCAGCGGGGGTTGTGCCTCTACACTACACCAGATGTTGAAATTTGAACATGAGAACCAGGAAATCGTGGTCCATGGTGAAAATGAACAGTTAATTTATTGTGATCCCTCCTTCCCTTGCCTCGAAGCTAAAGAAGGAAGCGATCATATAATCTACCAGGCTTTTAAAATTGTCGTAGCTGATCAACACGAAGAAGGCAAACCATGTCCCCAACCTTTCCTCTCCAATGCCTCAATCATGGTGGCTAGAGAGATGATACATCAAGGATTCAAACCGGGGAAGGGATAAGATCAAGGAGGAGATCACAAAGCAGTTAGAGGCGGGAGTAATTCGAGTGGTTTGGTACACCACATGGTTGGCCAATGTAGTCCCGGTGCCAAAGAAAGACGAAAAACCCGAGTGTATGTGGACTGCACAAATTTGAACAAAGCAACTTCCAAAGACAATTTCCCTTTGCCCAATATCCACATTCTTGTTGACAACTGCGCCAAACATGAGATACAATCTTTCATGGATTTCTGTGCAGGATATCACCAGGTGTTGATGGATAAGAAAGATGCTGAGAAAACTGCTTTCACTACACCTTGGGGTACTTATTGCTATAGGGGTATGCCGTTTGGTTTAAAGAATGTGGGGGCAACATATATGAGGGCTATGACCATTATCTTTCATGACATGATGCATCAGGAGATAGAAGTGTATGTGGACGACATGATTACAAGTCCAAGACTCAAGGTGATTATGTACATGACCTAAGAATGTTCTTTGAAAGGCTTCGCAAGTATGATTTGAAATTAAACGCAACCAACTGTGCATTCGGGGTTCCTTAGGGCAAGCTCCTATGTTTCATCGTCATCCGGAGAGGTATTGAGCTGTATCCAACCAAGGTAAAATCCATTCGAGAGCTACCTCCTCCGAAAACCATGAAGGATGTAATGAGCCTATTGGGAAAACTGAATTACATTAGCCGATTCATCGCCCAGTTGACTTCCACATGTGAGCCCATATTCAAGTTGTTAAAAAAGGATGCAACAATTAAATGGACTGATGAGTGTCCAGAAGCTTTTGACAAAATTAAGGATTACTGTACAATCCACCAGTCTTGGTCCCACCGGAACCGGGTAGGCTATTGTTTCAATATTTGACGATCCTGGAGAACTCTTTTGGTTGCATTCTCAGGCAGTGTGATGTCACTGGAAAGAAGGAGCAAGCCATTTATTACCTGAATAAGAAGTTTACAAGTTACGAGGCCAAATACACCTTGCTAGAAAGAACCTGTTATGCCTTGACTCGGGTGGCTCAGAAACTGAGGCATTACCTGCAAGCCCACACCACCTACCTCATTGGAGGTAACATCTGAAGATATCGCTGCTTGGAAAATGTTCCTCGATGGAGCAGTAAATGCAAAAGGCGTAGGAATTGGGGCAATCTTACTCTGACCCACTCGTCAACACTACCCAACCACAACACTTCTTTGATTTTTCTGCACCAACAACATTGCTGAATACGAGGCCTGCATCGTGGGCATGAATATGGCTATTGACCAAGAAGTTCATATGCATGGGTTAGAAAATCAACTTTAGCCTCTCTTACCTGGTCCGTACCTTCGTACGTGATTTCCAACTTATCCCACATTTGCTTCGCCGTTGTGCAACATGATATTTTTCTGTAATAATCAGCGTTTAAGCACAATATAATAAGTTGATGGCATTAGCATTGTTCTGCACTTTTCGGATATCATCCGCATCGTATTCATCTTCGGATTTTGGAACCCATTCATTTTCAACCTCTTTGGTTGGAATTTGTTCTCCCTTCATTATAACCTTCCACAGATGAAAATTATTCGATTGAATGAATATTCTCATCCTCTCCTTCCAATACGTATAGTTTGTGCCATCGAATAGTGGTGGTCGGGTGGAGCATTGTCCTTCACCTATTCCTGCAAAAGAATCACGAGTAGAAGCCATGGATTGTTTCTCTCAAACGGTTAAGTTTTTCGAAGAGTTGGGCTCTGATACCAATTGTTAGAATATACGCTTAACGCTAGAGGGGGGGGGGGGGTGAATAGCATTATAATAAAAAACAGCGTAAACTTGCGGAATTTAAAAATTTCAGGAATGAAATAAGTGCGATAAGTAAATAATAAGGAACGAACGCACCGATGTTATCCTGGTTCGCCATAACCCGTGGCTAGTCCAGTCCCCGAGAGACTCTCTCGAGATTTCCACTAACTTCGTTAAGCTTACGGGTGCTTAACAAACCGTTACAAACTGAGAACTTGAGTCACACAAGCCTCAACAACCTTTGCTCGAAGATACAACACTTCAAGACTTCAACCAATGGAATCACAACGTTCCTTCTTACAATACAAGGGATTAACACTTCCCTTCAAGTGTATAAAAACACTTTGCACTCAAAACAAGACTCTCCTTAAGAGTAGATATGAGTAAAATAAATACGCTCAAGAACGCAACAACTTCCGTCAAGAATTTGGCTCTCAAAAACTTATGTAATGAATAGAAAATGATGAATAAGAGAGTATGCAAGCTTTAGCAATAATATGATCAGTTGTTGTGTTTAGAAGACTGATTTGAAGATGTATTTATAGTGTCAAAAACATGCATAACCGTTGCCTAATTGCCAATTAAGAATTGCTGATTTTGTGCTACGACAATCGATTGTCTAATTGGCACAATCGACTGTTTTCCAATCGTTCCAAAAATCATTCCCAGATTTTACGCAGCATAATCGATTATCTAAGACGTATAATCGATTACTGGCAACGTTCAAAAATCATTTCCAGATTTTACTTAAAACAATCGATTATCAGAAATATACAATCGATTACTTGGCAACGTTCAAAAAATCTTTCTCAGATTTTACTTCAAACAATCGATTATTAAAATCCTATAATCGATTATCTGACGGAGTTTGAAAATATTTTGGCAACGGTCATTTACATAATCGATATGCTATATGGACAATCGATTATTTTTCAGTCTTGAACAATTTAATAGACACTGCCTCAACACAATCGATTGTCATAAGGTTCACAATCGATTATTTTGTAGCTTTGAAAAAATCTGATGGACACTGTCTCAACACAATCGATTGTCATAAGGTACACAATCGATTGTCATGCAGATTTCAAAAATCTGATGGACACTGCCTTAACATAATCGATTATCATAAGCACATAATCGATTATCTTTGTCCAGATTTTAGAGGCATGTTTAAAAATCATTTTGCTAAAATAAATATGCATGATTTAAAATAATTTTGCTCTAAATTAAAAATGCATGATTTGATAAAAATGTTTTTACGAGAGAAGCCAAGTCTTGAGTTAAATTGTCGGATCAAGATCACAATTAAAAAGCGACTCATGTATAACTTTGTTTAATCTTGATCTTTGTTTGTCTTGTGCTTGAACTTCGTTACGTGACATTTGCGTGCTTGTGCTTGGACCTCGTCATATGTCAATTGCGCATCGTTTGTCATTTATCAAAACCTAAAAATATGAACACACGTTTAGTTTAGTGCCTTGAGAACGTGTTTCAACAATTTCCCCCTTTTTGATAATGGCAAACCTTAATCGGGATATGCATATTAGGTAATTGATAATGACGATCCAAGACAAGTATATATATATATGCAATTAGTTCCACCTCAACATATGAATTCCCCCTGAATTTGCGCCAATAAGTATTAAGTGCATAGCCCTTATTCTTCCCCCTTTTGACATTAGCAAAAAATTGGTAAATAACTTGTTTATTGATTAATCAAAAATTTCAACTTCATAAAAGGGATAATAAAGCAAATAATGTCAACATAATCGATTATTGATACTTGATAATCGATTATATACTAAAGATAAATCGATTATTCTAAAGAGGAATCGATTATTCTGCACCATTCTTTATAATTCCCCTTGCTTTTAGGGCGATACCTACAAAAATACGTTAGACGCCTCCGACGCTCAAGTTAGTAATCATGTGAAAGGGAAAATGCAATGCATGACTTAGATCAATGTGGAGTCAAGAATCCCGAGTTCACTACGAATTCGGAAGAAGGACTCTTTCTCTAAAGGTTTTGTGAAGATGTCGGCCAATTGATCTTTGGTTTCAACAAATTCAATTTCGACATCACCTTTGAGAACGTGATCTCTTATAAAATGATGCCTAATTTCAATGTGTTTTGTTCTTGAATGAAGAACGGGGTTCTTCGTCAAGCATATGGCGCTAGTATTATCACATCTAAGAGGGATATGATCGATACTTAGGCCATAGTCCAAGAGTTGCTGTTTCATCCAAAGAATTTGAGCGCAACAACTCCCCGCGGCTACATATTCAGCCTCGGTTGTGGACAACGCAACACTTACTTGTTTCTTGCTAAACCAAGAAACTAGAGAGCTACCGAGCAAATGGCAAGTGCCACTAGTGCTCTTGCGGTCCAATTTGCATCTAGCAAAATCGGAATCGGAATAGCCAACAAGTTGGCATGAAGAACCTTTGGGGTACCATAGACCCACATTTACAGTACCAACAAGATACTTCAATATCCGTTTCACCGCAGTTAGGTGAGACTCCTTAGGACATGATTGATAACGAGCGCATAAGCACACGCTAAACATGATGTCCGGTCTACGAGCAGTGAGATAAAGGAGAGATCCAATCATACCTCGATACTTCTTGGTGTCGACTTCCTTACTTTTCTCGTCTTTGTCTAGATGGTCGGATGTGCTCATGGGAGTGGCCATTGCTTTTGCGTTGCTCATTTCAAATCGTTTTAGCAATTCTTTGCAATATTTAGCTTGACAAATGAAGGTTCCTTCTTTCATTTGCTTTACTTGCAGCCCCAAAAAGAAGGTTAGCTCACCCATCATAGACATTTCAAATTTGCTTGTCATTAAATCAGAAAATTCCTTGCACAAAGCATTGTTAGTAGCACCAAAAATAATATCATCCACATAGATTTGAACTAATAAAATATCATTGTTTTTATGCTTAACAAATAGAGTGGTGCCAACTTTCCCCCTAATGAATTCATTTTCCAAAAGAAATTTGCTCAATCGTTCATACTAAGCTCGGGGAGCTTGTTTGAGACCATAAAGCGCCTTTTTAAGTTTGAAAACATGATTGAGAGATTTAAAATCTTCAAAGCCCGGGGGTTGTTCTACATAAACTTCTTCTTGAATAACACCATTTAGAAAAGCACTTTTTACATCCATTTGATATAAATTGAAATTCATAGAAGAGGCAAAAGCAAGCAATAAACGAATAGCTTCTAACCTTGCTACGGGTGCATATGTTTCTTCATAGTCAATTCCCTCTTCTTGATTATAGCCTTTTGCTACAAGCCTAGCTTTGTTTCTAGTGATTATGCCGTTTTCATCTAGTTTGTTTCGAAAAACCCATTTCGTACCAATTATGGTATGATTTTCGGGTCTTGGCACCAAATCCCAAACGTCATTTCGTTTGAATTGGTTAAGCTCCTCTTGCATTGCCAAGGTCCAAAATTCATCCCCAATTGCTTCGGAGATGGTTGAAGGTTCAATTTGAGAAACGAAAGCAGTATGTCTTAAGGTGTTCTTAAGAGTGTTTCGAGTACTTACCTGTTGTTCAATGTCGCCAATTACCTGTTCGAGAGGATGGTCTTTGATTGTCCTCCACGCCTTAGGCAGTTTCGTTTCTTTTTCCAGTTGTGGCGCTTCCTCCGATAATTGTTCCAAGATTTCATCTTGAATTTCCTTAGGAGTTTCCTCTTGTACTTTGTCTTGAGGACTCATTGAGTTTAAACTACCTGCAAGTTCAAAACCAGAATCCTTTCTCGCCAAGCGAGCATTATTTTCGGAAAACACAATATGAGGGGATTCCTCCACAGTTTCGGTTCTATTATTGAATACTCTATATGCTTTGCTACGTGAAGAATAATCAATAAAAATTCCTTCATCGGATTTGGCATCAAACTTTCCCAAATAATCTTTACCATTGTTATGAATAAAAAGATGGGAGACATTTGGTTTCCTTCCCTTGTAGAGTTCATAGGGAGTTTTCATGAGTATTGGCCTTATGACTACTCTGTTTAAAACGTAGCATGCGGTACTCACGGCATCCGCCAAAAAATGTTTGGGAATCTTAGCCTCATCGAGCATGGTTCTAGCCATCTCTTCGAGACACCTATTTTTCCTTTCCACCACTCCATTTTGTTGTGGTGTGCGTGGAGCAGAGAAGGTGTGCTCGATACCGAGTTCGTCACAAAAATCCGCGAAGAGATTGTGATCGAACTCTCCCCCATGATCACTTCTTATTGAAGTGACGATTGTGTCCTTTTCATTTTGAACACGTTTAAGAAAACATTTAAAATTATGAAAAGCTTCACTTTTATGAGCAAGAAATAGTGTCCATATAAATCTAGAATAATCATCAACAATAACAAAAGCATAATGATTTCTACCAAGACTTTCAATGCGAGATGGTCCAAAAAGGTCCATGTGAAGAAGTTGCAATGGTCTAGCAGTTGAAACAATATTTTTCGATTTAAAAGATACTTTTATTTGCTTCCCTTTTTGACAAGAATCGCAAATGGAGTCTTTTTCAAATTTCAAATTTGGAAGACCAATAACTAAATTTTGTGAAACCAATTTGTTTAAAAGATGCATGTTGATGTGAGCTACTCTACGATGCCATAACCACATATCATTTTCTTTGCTCATAAGACAATTGACATACTCAGATGAAGAATTTTCGAGATCAACCATATAGTTGTTATCCATTCTAAAATCACGAAGGATAATTTTAAAATCGCTACGGCGAAAAACTAAGCATTCATCCGAATCAAATAAAATAAGATTTCCCTTGTCACATAATTGACTTATGCTCAAGAGATTATGTTTTAGACCTTTAACTAGCAATATATGCTTAATGGAAGAAGGTTCATCCTTACCGACCGATCCAATGCCGATAATTTTTCCCTTGTTGTTATCTCCAAAAATAACGCTTCCTCCTTCCTTGTGTTCTAGTTGAAGGAACTTGGATTCGTCTCCGGTCATGTGTTTGGAGCATCCACTATCAAGGTACCAAAGTACACTTGATCCCTTCAAACATACCTACAAGACAAATTAATGAGTCTTTGGTACCCAAGCTGTTTTGGGTCCTTGAGAGTTAGGTGTAACATGCTGTTGTGCTTGACATGCAGTTAAGTGTCTATGTCTAGTGAAGCAAGAAGGAGCAATATGTCCAATTCGATTGCAATAATGACAAATGACATTAGGATTATGCATTCGTCTAGGTTGATAGTAGTTGGACAGACGAAAATTGTTTACTCTATTTTCGACAATATGACTATTGCGCATTTCATGAAAATCATTTCTCCTACTATTTGTTCTAGGATATGCAGCATTTCTAGAATAGTTATTTCTAGGTTGAAAGCCATTTCTAGGTGTCCTAAAATGTTCAACGTTTCTTCTAGTGTTTGGTCTAGGATATGCATCATTTCTAGAATAGTTATTTCAAGGTTGAAGGCCATTTCTAGGTGTCCTAAAATGTTCAAAGTTTCTTCTAGTGTTTGGTCTAGCATGCATGTTGATTCTAGGATTGTTATCTCTAGGATGAACATTCGTTTTATTTGTCCTAGGTTGAGCCTTAGGTGGTTGGGGTTTGGCTTCAACTTTTTCTTTAGGCTCGTTTTTAAAACCTATCCCATGTTTGGTCGATTTCAAATTAACAAGAACTTCATTCAAATTTTTATGAGAAGAATTGAACTTATCTAAGGTTCCCTTAAGTCTTTCTACCTCATCTTTTAGATGCATGCAAGAAGTACAATTTTTACTAGAACTCTCGGGTTTGTCGGCGCTTCTTTTGCCGAAAAAATTGTTTTCTTCTTTCAACTTCTCATTTTCCAAAATCAGTTTTCCAAATCCTTTTCTTTCAAAGAGAGGTGTTTTTCAAAATCTTTTTCTTTCAAAGAAGCATTTTCCTTAATGTTTTTAACAGTTTTGGAAGCTTTAATGAATTCACTATACAACTCATCAAAGGCATTTTGCATTTCCTCAAGAGAATAGAAGTTTTTGGAAGAAATTTGACATACCTCTTCTTGATTGTTTTCATGAGCCATGAGACAAAGATTTGCGGTTTCGTCTTCTTCTTCCTCACTCGACTCGTCTCCGGAGTCGCCTCCCCATATGTATGCTCGTTGTTTCTTGAAGGGTTTCTTCTCCTTTTTGACATTTGGGCAATTTGATTTAATGTGCCCGATTTCTCCGCACCCATAGCACTTTACTTGATCTCCTTGTTGTTTGCCTTTTCGTTCATACTCTTTTGCATGAACTTTTGAAATCTCTTAATAACGAGTCCGAACTCGTTATCTCCGTCCTCGTTATTTTGAGGCTGGCTTGTGCTTGCCTTGAGGGCGATTCTTTGTTTCCTTTGATCATTAACAGGAGGGTTAAGTATAGTAGATTCATAAGTTTTAAGATTACCTCTTAATCCGTCGATGGTGACATTTGAAATGCCAATAGACTCTTGAATCGCGTCGGCCTTGGAGCGCCATTCCGAAGACTTCGGAGAATTTTTCGGACAAGTTCCTTATCCGTGAAGGTCTTCTTAAGAGCATGTAAGTCATTAACGATTTTTGAAAAACTTTCGAACATGTCATCGACCCTTTCGCCTTCCTTCATGTGAAACAGTTCATATGCATGGGTTAGAAAATCAACTTTAACCTCTCTTACCTGGTCCGTACCTTCGTACGTGATTTCCAGCTTATCCCACATTTGCTTCACCGTTGTGCAACATGATATTTTTCTATAATCATCAGCGTTTACAGCACAATATAATAAGTTGATGGCTTTAGCATTGTTCTGCACTTTTCGGATATCATCCGCATCGTATTCATCTTCGGATTTTGGAACCCATTCATTTTCAACCTTTATGGTTGGAATTTGTTCTCCCTTCATTATAGCCTTCCACAGATGAAAATTATTCGATTGAATGAATATTCTCATCCTCTCCTTCCAGTACGTATAGTTTGTGCCATCGAATAGTGGTGGTCGGGTGGAGCATTGTCCTTCACCTATTCCTGCAAAAGAATCACGAGTAGAAGCCATGGATTGTTTCTCTCAAACGGTTAAGTTTTTCGAAGAGTTGGGCTCTGATACCAATTGTTAGAATATACGCTTAACGCTAGAGGGGGGGGTGAATAGCATTATAATAAAAAACAGCGTAAACTTGCGGAATTTAAAAATTTCAGGAATGAAATAAGTGCGATAAGTAAATAATAAGGAACGAACGCACCGATGTTATCATGGTTCGCCATAACCCGTGGCTAGTCCAGTCCCCGAGAGACTCTCTCGAGATTTCCACTAACTTCGTTAAGCTTACGGGTGCTTAACAAACCGTTACAAACTGAGAACTTAAGTCACACAAGCCTCAACAACCTTTGCTCGAAGATACAACACTTCAAGACTTCAACCAATGGAATCACAACGTTCCTTCTTACAATACAAGGGATTAACACTTCCCTTCAAGTGTATAAAAACACTTTGCACTCAAAACAAGACTCTCCTTAAGAGTAGATATGAGTAAAATAAATACGCTCAAGAACGCAACAACTTCCGTCAAGAATTTGGCTCTCAAAAACTTATGTAATGAATAGAAAATGATGAATAAGAGAGTATGCAAGCTTTAGCAATAATATGATCAGTTGTTGTGTTTAGAAGACTGATTTGAAGATGTATTTATAGTGTCAAAAACATGCATAACCGTTGCCTAATTGCCAATTAAGAATTGCTGATTTTGTGCTACGACAATCGATTGTCTAATTGGCACAATCGACTGTTTTCCAATCGTTCCAAAAATCATTCCCAGATTTTACGCAGCATAATCGATTATCTAAGACGTATAATCGATTACTGGCAACGTTCAAAAAATTATTTCCAGATTTTACTTAAAACAATCGATTATCAGAAATATACAATCGATTACTTGGCAACGTTCAAAAAATCTTTCTCAGATTTTACTTCAAACAATCGATTATTAAAATCTTATAATCGAAAATCTGACGGAGTTTGTAAATATTTTGGCAACGGTCATTTACATAATCGATTATGCTATATGGACAATCGATTATTTTTCAGTCTTGAACAATCTAATAGACACTGCCTCAACACAATCGATTGTCATAAGGTTCACAATCGATTATTTTGTAGCTTTGAAAAAATCTGATGGACACTGTCTCAACACAATCGATTGTCATATGGTACACAATCGATGTCATGCAGATTTCAAAAATTTGATGGACACTGCCTTAACATAATCGATTATCATAAGTACATAATCGATTATCTTTGTCCAGATTTTAGAGGCATGTTTAAAAATCATTTTGCTAAAATAAATATGCATGATTTAAAAGCATTTTTCTCTAAATTAAAAATGCATGATTTGATAAAAATGTTTTTACGAGAGAAGCCAAGTCTTGAGTTAAATTGTCGGATCAAGATCACAATAAAAGAGCGACTCATGTATAACTTTGTATAATCTTGATCTTTGTTTGTCTTGTGCTTGAACTTCGTTACGTGCCATTTGCGTGCTTGTGCTTGGACCTCGTCATATGTCAATTGCGCATCATTTGTCATTTATCAAAACCTACAAATATGAACACACATTTAGTTTAGTGCCTTGAGAACGTGTTTCAACAGAGTTATCCTCCCAAATGTCGTAAATCTGATTTTGTGAGGAAAAGGGAGCGTCGACACCCTTATATGTAATTAGGAGGTCCAGAAGATCATCCATTTACAGAATATATCAAATCAAATTCCAGACACATTTACTGATTTGAAAAGGATAACTAAGTCACGTATTCCTGCAGAGAATGTGCCTATCTGAATTGATGTCCCAGTAGAACCATCTACTAGCATGCGAGCTAGTGAACCTAAAGCATGCCTGAAGTGTGGTAGGCCTTTAGGTTCTAAGGATCGAAATCCTAAAAAAAGAAAATCGACAAATGATCAAAACGATACTATGAAGGGATCTCCTGAAGAGACCCAAAATCTAATTAATTATGAGATTCCTGAAGAAATCAATGAACCCGAAGCTCATGTGAGTGAGGAACTTTTAATAAGTTCGACCGGTGATGGGATTAATTTAATTCGATTTGAAATAGTGGTGGATAATATTTTTTGCATATAATGTTGCACTTGATATTATGCAAGATAGTGAGGATCTTGAATCTCGGTCTATCGAAGAATGTCGAAAAATATCTGATTGGCCAAAATGGTAAGAGGCAATTCAATCGGAACTAAAGCCACTTGCTAAAAGAGAGGTCTTTGGACCAGTAGTCCAAACACCTGCTGGTATAAAACTAGTTGGTCATAAATGGGTTTTTGTGCGAAAAAGGAATGATACAAATGAAGTTGAAATATACAAAGCCCGCCTTGTTGCACAAGGATTCTCACAACGACTTGGAGTCAATTTTTGATGAAACATATTTACCTGTTATAGATATCATAACATTTTGATATCTCATCGGGTTAGCACTATATGAAAAGCTTGAAATACATCGAATGGATGTAGTTACAACTTATCTGTACGGTTCACTTGATAATGAAATTTATATGAAAATCCCTGAAGGATTTAAAATGCGTGAAGCGAATTCAAAATCTCAGTAAATGTATTCAATTAGATTACAAAGATCTTTGCACAGTTTAAAGTAGTCTAGACACATGTGGTATAATCGCCTTAGTGAATCTTTGCTGATAGAAGGTTACATAAATGATGTTATTCATCCATGTACTTTTATAAAGAAAATGGCATCGGAATTTTTCATACTTGCTATTTATGTTGATGACATAAATCTTGTTAGCAGCTCCAGAAGAGCTCCAAAAGGAAATTGAATATCTTAAGAAGGAATTTGAGATGAAAGATCTTGGTAAGACAACTTTGTCTTGGTCTGCAAATTGAATATTTAGTAGACGGGATCTTTATCCATCAATCTGCATATACAGAAAGGATCTTGAAATGCTTTTACATGGACAAAGTGCACCCATTGAGTGTAGTAATGGTTGTTCAATCACTTAAAGTAAATAAGGATTTGTTCCGACCTCCAGAAGAGAATAAGGAACTCCTTGGTCCCGAAGTACCATATCTCAGTGCAATTGGTGCACTAATGTATCTTTCTAATGTTACAAGGTCTGACATAGCATTTTCTGTTAGTTTACTAAAAAGATACAGTTCTTCTCCTACACGAAGACATTACAACGGGGTTAATCATATATTGTGATATTTAAAGGGAATTCTTGATATGTGTTTGTTTTATGCTAACAAAGATAGTGCAGATCTTGTTGGTTATGAAGATGCAGGTTATTTATCTAATCCCCATAAAGCTTGATCTCAAACCGAGTACGTGTTTACATATGGAGGTAATGTCATATCATGTCACTCCACAAAGCAAGCTATTGTTGCTACTTCTTCAAATCATGCTGAGATAATAGCTATTCATAAAGCAAGTACGGAATGGGTATGGTTGAGATCCATAATTTATTTTATTCAAGAAAAATATGGCTTAGAATGTGAGAAAAGACCAACAATTTTATATGAAGACAATGCTGCGTGCATAGCACAATTGAAGAGAGGATTTATAAAAGGAGGTAGAACGAAACACATTTCACCAAAATTATTCTTACAAATATGACCTTCAAAAAAATGGTGACATTATTGAGCAAAAAATCCGTTCAAGTGATAATCCAACATATTTATTCACTAAATCTTTGCTAACTTTAACTTTTGAGAAGATGATATACAAGATTGGAATGCGGAAACTCAAATATTTGAAATTAAGTTTCCATCATGGGGAGTAAAATAAGCAATGCACTCTTTTTTCCCAACTAAGGTTTTTTCTCATGGGATTTTCTTCATAAGTTTTTTAATGAGGCACCTAGCAATGCATATTACTACATATGTGTATTTTTTTTTCACTAGGATGTTTTCCCTACGTGATTTTTTCTAGTAAGGTTTTAATAAGGCACATTATCTTTTAATGAACATCCAAGGGGAAGTGTTATAAATATATTATATTATGGATGTTGATTTGATACTCCGTATAAGCTTCCTGAAGAAGTTTATTCATATGGGACTCCACTGTAAATATGTTTATCTATTTAGTACTCTATTGGAAATAAGCCTCCTGAAGAAGCTTATCACTTCGTTACTCGATTATGCATAGACATTACCTCCGGTAAAAGATTATTCATACCCGGTATAATAAGCTTATCCTTTCGATACTCCGTTATGGATAAATATTTCTCCAAGTAGAAGATTATCCAAACTGGGTATAATAAGCTTATCCTTTCAGTACTTCGTTATGGATAAACATTATTCTCAATTGAAGATTATTCATATCGGATATAGTAGCAGCTTACACAGTAACTTGCAGTAGTAGCTTATACAGCAACTTCCTTTTTTCAATAAATAAAAGAAATTTCGGTTCATTATGCATATCAATTTGAATTCGAATATTATATCAGTTTTTTCTCTACACTTTTATAACAGCTGATTGTTTATGTGAGCCAAAATGGACTTGAAAAGACAAATGTGGGAACAAAAAAGTTCTAAGATTTCGTGAACTTGAAAAAAAATAATTAGTCGAGATAATTTGTCAAAGGTTGATCAAGCTTACATTTCTTTATTTATAAAAGTAACCAACTAGTATTTCTTGTACGTAGTATTATAGAGATACTATTATGACCATCGTTGACATGTCTCTTTTGTTTTGTCCTGCTTCAGATAGTTGAGTGAATTTTTTATTACAAAAGATAATATAGTAAATTTTATGATGCTTAATTAAAATAAAGTTAACTTTCTCTCAAAAAGAAATATGTTATTGTTTTAGTGTGATAATATAAAGAGAAATTTTTAAAAACCATTATGATTTAATGGTTATTAATTAGTTGTAGCCACTATTTATTATATTATTTTTTAGCTATGTTTTTAAGTTTGTTTAGAGTGTATTTGATATATTTAAGTTACTGTATTCATATATTTTTAGGCGTGAAACATGAAATTACAGCTAGACAGATTTTTGTATTCGATTGTATTTGGCTGTATTCATGGCGTGAAACATGGGATTAAAGCTAGACAGATTATTGTATTCGACTGTATTCGATTGTATTCACGATATGTATTTATGAATACAGTAACATAAATAGCATAATTCATGGTCTATTCAGCTGTTTTTAAACGGAAAGTGATCAATTAACATAATAGACTGCTAAGGTAATTCAACAAACTCAATTATAATACACAAAATTTATATTTTCAGTTATAAAAAAAAGATTCTCAATCGAAAAATACCCCCAAAAATATTGGAATACATATATACATCTAAATACATAAAAAATTATATCAATTAAAAATATATATGAATACATTCATGAAATATAGAGAGATAGTGAATATAATGAAATACATGGAATACAACGGGATACATTGAAATACAATGAGAAAAAAAGATATTGAATACAATGAAATATATAAAATACAACGAGATGCATTGAAATACAATAAAAAAAGGTAAAAGGTAACAGACTCTTCAAGTTGCTCAACCCCAAACTCTGTCGTCTTTGTTCAAGAACAACCTTAATGTCGTCTCACCAAGAGAGCCACGATTCTGACTCAAAGCTCTCAAAATTTGGCGCATAAACGAAAGAAATTCCTTATTTTCAATAGCAGATTATCTTATTTTATTAGTAATTACGAACTTGGCAGATGAATAAAAGTAGCAATAGATGTGGTGTGAGGTAAGAGTTGCAAAGGCCATGTCCAGATTTCATTCAACTCAACAACTCGTCCCAATTTAATCGACGATTCTTGCTTCATTTGCATAGATCGATCACAAATTAAATTAAAATCCTCTATCTCTTAAATCGTCTCTCTCTTTCTCTTCAGTTATTTTCTCTCTCTACACAGAGTCAAATGAGTTTGTAAATTATGATGGAGAAACATAATCCTTGAGAGAGAGATCGTTTTTAAAAATCTGAAAGAATAAGAGAGAAAATAATACAAAAAGTATTTTAGGTCTTAAGGGTAGGAGGTAACCACAAATGGATATTTGGCTCTAAAAATCAAAATGTATGGAATAAAAAAATTTAAAAGCGTATTTATTTAAAATAAATAAGGTTTATATTACTATAAAAAATTAAGGAATTTTTTACATACATATACACAATTAGAAACTTTATTACCCTCTCTACTCAAGTTTCACTTTAATTACCTTATATAATAAAATTACTAATTATGTTTATTTTTAGGATTTAAAGATAATTAATCAATTCCTACGATCACTTCCACTCCCCCTACGTTTTTCTCTCCACATCCCCCTCCCCCCGTATCTTATAAAAGATAGCAGCAATTTCACCATTGACAATCATTAAAAAGCTTTGAAGCTTTGAATTCGAATTTAGTTTTTCAACAAATATTATTTGTTTGAATTGGGTGTTGTTGCAAAGAATTGGGATTCTCTCTATGTCTCTCTCTATCTCTCAATCCCTAATTTTAGTAATGTAAAGTTAAGGAAAAAAGAGGAGTAATTCCACCATTGACAGCCATTAAAAAGCTTTAAATTCGAATTTAAAATTTTAAAAATCATAATTTGTTTGGATTGGGTGATATTTCAAATAATTGAGAATATGGTTTGGAGTTTATATCTCAATTTTTGAGGGTGTTTTGATGAAGATTAAGCTTGATTTTAGCTGAATTTTAGATTGATACTCGATAAAGAATAAGAAGAAGAAGACATGACATACATTATATTGTAGAAATGTAGTAAAGTTGTAGAAAAATTGTATTATGTTGTTTATATATATATATATATATATATATATATATATATATATATATATATATATATATATATATATATATATATATATATATATATATATATATATATATATATATATATATATATATATATATATATATTATTTAAATATTGTACGAAAGTAAAACAATATTGTGTAAAAAGTATATTTAAGTTATATGATATTGTAGTTATATATAACTAGGTAAAAATAATATGTAAAAATTGTGGATAAGTTGTAGATAAGTTATAGAATATATAATTAGTTGTATAAAATTTATGTTTACTATATATATAAATCAGATACAAAATATACAAAAGATATATTATATAATAATAATTGTATTTAAGTGGTATGATTTTTTTTTTTTTGATAAACAGTAACCATTTCATTTCATCAAAAAAAACTTACAAAGCATAGATGCTGACCATCTATTGTTCGTATGCTATACATAAACATTAACCTATTATTTATTTAAGAAGTAAGCAATACATACAAAGATAATATGTGTGATACAGTTTCGTGATTTATGCCATCTCATTTGACTAGGGAAAATGATTTAAGCTATGAAGAGTCGCCCTCCATTTGTGTCTAGGAGCTCCTCTGCAATGAAGATGGACCACGATTTCCTTACACAGGGTATCCCCCATCAACCTGCCACCTTGGAATCTCAATTTATTCCGTTCTTTCCATATCGTCGGCACCAGAATCCCAAACAGGCATGCTGTGATTTCTGCTAAGCTATTTCTCCTCTTCACCATCTTACTAATCCACGCACACTCCTCCTTCCAGTCAGCAATGATACGCTTATGACCCAGCCAGTTAAGGAGGCGATTCCAGAGCTCGTTTGTTTTCGAACATTGAAAAAACAAATGTTCAAAGGTCTTCTGATCTACACCACAGAATATGCATTCTTGCGGAACCACTATATTAAACTTTTGGAGTCGCTCCACAGTTGTGAGTCGCTTATGTAAAGCCCGCCATAATATGAACTTGTACCTGGGATGGAGTTGAGGTTGTAATATGATTGATTTCCATTGAACTTTTCTGCATTGAGGGAGGAGTTGTCTGTAAAATTTTTTGATGCTGAACACCTCACCCTATTGCTCCTGCCGCAGCTTATCCACTAGACTTCCAGTTAATATTGCTAAACTGTTAACCAGAGTTCTTGAATCGAAAATTTTTCTGATTACCCAGGCAACATTCCCTGGAACTATCATGTCATCCAAGCATTTGTTCTTGATATAGAAAGTATGGACCCATTTGATCCATAGGCTATCCTTCTTCATTGTTAATGCCCACAAATGCTTTACCACAGCTGCTTTGTTCCATTTAACAAGGTCCAACACATTCAGCCCCCCCTGCACTATAAGGTAAGCACATAGTGTCCCAAGCAATAAGAGCCTTTCTTGTTACTGTGGCAGCTCCGATCCACATATAGGATCTACATATAGCCTCTTTCATCTTCAAAATCTTTTTGGGTAGAAAGAAAATCTGGGACCAGTATGCTTGAATACCAAATAAAACAGATTTTATCAATTGAAGCCGACCAGCATACGATAGGAGCCTTGATGACCAGCAGGTGACTTTCTGTGTAATTCTCTCCACCAATGGCCAGCATTGTGCAACAGACAGCTTCTTGGAATCCAGTGGCATCCCCAAGTACTTGAATGGGAGGGTACCTGCTAGAAATCCCAGTACCTAAAGTATCTGTTGTTTCTGCCAATCATTCACCCCAGCCAAAATACACTGCATTCTTGTCCACATTTGCTTGAAGACCAAATGTCTTTGAAAATTCCAGCAGAATCTGTTTAAGTAAGTTTACTGATTGAAAATCATCCTTGCAGAATAAGAGAAGGTCGTCTGCAAAGCAAACATGTGCTACCCCCCAGTTTTTTGCATTTAGGGTGAAACTTGAAGTCTTTTCTCAGCATCACTTGCAAGAGCTGTCTATGTAAGTACTCCATTGCCAGGACAAAAAGGTAAGGTGACATCGGGTCGCCTTGTCGCAGCCCTCTCTTCCCTTTGAATGGAACATTGAGACCCCTATTAAAGTTGACAGAGTAAGATATAGTTGAAATGCATTCCATTATCCACCCAACAAATTTGGAAAGAAATCCCAGCCCTTGCGGCAGTTTACTCAGAAACACCCATTCAAAATAGTCATGCGCCTTCTTTATGTCCACTTTTAGCACACACCTAGGAGAGATACCCTTCCTAGAATAGCCTTTGAATAACTCTTGTGTGAACAATATGTTATCAATGATGCTACGACCCTCAATGAAAGCATATTGTGATCTGCCCACTAGAGTATCAATAACCTTTTTCAACCTGGCTGTAATGATTTTTGTGATGATCTTGTATACTGTTGTGCAGCACGCAATTGGCCTATAATCTTTGACTATGGTTGGATTCTGTACCTTTGGAATGAGAGTCAGTGCAGTGCTACTAACTCCAGCATGTAATTTCCCTGTTGCAAAGAAGTCTAACACAGCTTCACAGATATCATCCCCCACAATGTGCCACTGCCTAATGAAAAACTCCACTGGGAACCCATCGACCCCTGGTGCTTTGTCATGTGGCATGTCCTTTATTGCCTGCATTATTTCCCCCTTGTTACTGGTTGGACAAGCTCATCCTTCTGCTGTAGGGTGAGGCATTTCCCCTGCTGTATGATTTCAGTGTTAGGACATTGGACAGTGCTGTTGTTTCCCCCCAGAAGAGACTTGAAACAGTCCACAAACTCTGCTTCAACCATCCTGGGATCTGTTAGTTTAATCCCCCTATCAGTATATATGGAAGTGATTGTATTAAAGCTGGTCCTCATCTTTAGTTGGGCATGAAAGTATTTGGTGCTAGCATCACCACAGGCTATCCATTGAGCTCTGGATTTCTGATGCAGTATCTGCTCCTCAATATTGCTCCACCTCTCCACCTCCATAAGCAGCAACTTCTCCTGGTCAATCAACCATTTGTCCAAGCAATTTGATTGCAGTTGGACTTGAATGGTTTCTAGTTTCTGCCTTGCCTCATTTAGATGTATTCTGTACTTAGCCATATGTGAATTCAGCTCCTTTAAATCCAGTTTTAGGAACTTCAGTTTACTCATATTCTGTGCATTGGCCCTCCCTGTTGGTCTGTATTCCAAGAACCTTTCACAATGTCAGAGAAATCAGCATGGTTCATAATAGAAGCATAAAGTTTGAAAGGTTTTGGGTGATTGTTCCTTCTCTGCTGCACACTGTTACATTGCATTAAGATAGGGACTGATCAGACACTCCCGGGTTCAATACATCTGCTTCAAGGTGGCTATACTCCTGCATCCATTGAACATTTCCAAAGGCCCAATCAATTCGACTATAGAGTCTTGTATCAGACTTCTGCTTATTACACCAGGTGTAGAAACAGCCCATGGTCTTCAGCTGCGAAAGTTGAAGGATATTGAGGGTATCCTGGAACCCCTGTATCTCCTTTTGTACAACTGGAGCTCCAATTCTGTCCTCCGAGTGAAGTACATTATTGAAGTCACCACTTATAAGCCAGCAACCCTGAATATTAGCCCCCAGTGCCACCAGTTTTGCCCACAGTTGCTGCCTCTTACATAAATCATTATTGGCATATACCACAGTTAGCATTGTTCTGAAAGTAGTACCCCTCGCTTTTACCTCACAATGGATAAATTGCTCGTCTACCATCAGGACCTGGAACTCCACATTTGCCTTCCATAATATCCATATTCTACCATTAGCATGCTCACTGTAATTGCCAGTATGCCTCCATTCATTGCCTAGCTTTGTTCAATCTGATTTACCCTAGCTGCCTTTACTTTTGTTTCTACGCAACCAATACAATCTACCTTATGGTTATTTAGAAAGAGTCTCAACTCCTTCTGTTTATGGGCCTTATTAGGACCCTTATGTTCTATGTGCATATAATCATGTTTGGGTAAAGCTGGAAGGGCTAGCATCCCCTGGATCAACACCTCTCTGCAGTAAAGAGAAAATGTTGGTTGTATTCACTGGAGCATCAACAAATTGTTGTACAGTCTTGCCTTTAAACGATCCTCTGCTGCTTACCCTGTTATCAGCATGTTCCTTTTGTTTTCCAGCCTCCTCTGATTCTACAGTTGTTATCATTGCACTTTCCTTCCTTGTTCTAGGTACCCACTGCCATATATCAGTCTGTGCTTTCTGCTTAGGCACAGCAGCCTTGTGTCGGACCTTTGCTTCCTGCTCATTTCCTTGCCTCTTCTTATACCAGCAGTCCTCAGTACAATGACCAAACCTAACACAGTCTCTACAGAATTTGGGCCTCCATTCATAGTCAATCTCTTGTACAAGAACCCCCCTCTTGGTATGCAATTCCAGTGTCTCTGGCAGAGGTTGGGAAATATATGTTTCCACCAACACTCTAGCAAAGGAAATCCTCTCTTGTTCAGCCGTGATATTATTAGTATACATAGGCTTACCCACTGCACTTGCCAGCTTCCCAAGAGCTTCACTGGACCAGTATCCTAGAGGTAGCTCAGGGAATGTGACCCATAAGGGTACTACACTCACATTTCCTGGTTCATATTTAACGTCCATACTTCATTGTTGCAGCACCAGTGGTTTATTGTGGAAAGTGTAGGGGCCAGCTTGGAGAACTCGATCTCTTTCTTCATCAGTATCAAATCTAAAGATAAAATACCCTTCGTCATGATGTAGAATCTGAGGTTTCGGAACAAAATCCCAAACTGTTGTAATGAAATTCTCCATAGCGAGCTCATACGGATCCTCTCCTAGTACAAACCCTATCAAGGCATTTCCCCAGTAGGACTCCTGTTCTCTAGTATCATCTTCATCAATTTGTACCACAAACATACCCTCTCGCGTTGCAGGTGGTACATAGCTGAGTGATTTCCCTTTTTGAGGGCTTCTGTTCTGATGCATGGTGCCTTTACTGCCATTTTCGGTCACAGGAACTCCTTCTGTTGGTTCATTCTGAGTTAACTTTGTTTGCGCAGTGAACTGAACTCGACGATGAACTGATTCGACTCGTTCCCGTTCCTGCAAAATTTCATCGCCTTCAACAATTTCCTCTCTAATAGGTTGGAACTTCAACGGTAGAAAGCTGCCAAAAGTTACTGGTATCCTCTGCTGAACACCAATTTTCGGTGTTATCTCCGTCCTGGTTCCTCCATTTCTGCTAGGGTTCTAAAACACTGTCGGTGCCGATCCCATTCCCGGTAGCCATTGAGGATGTTTAGTCACAGCTGGTGTTACCTCCTTCGCCAACTCCGGTGATACCTGGTTCACCGGATTTCTATTCCTTCCCCTCGCCATTGCTGGAGGCGTAGGTTAGCGCCCTGCTAACATGCACTGAGAGCTATTAGAGAGAGAAAGTCTATGTCTTTTTTTTTTGTTTTTAAGTGGTATGATATTGTAATTGTATATAACTTAATATAAATAATGTACGAAATTTATAGATAAATTATAAATAAATTATATAATATATAATTATTATGTATATATTATGCTTTTATTTTTTTCATTAACTTCAACCAAATATTGACCAAATGCCTGAGTATCTTTGCACCATTACCCTTTAACTAACCTATTTGCAATGCAGTTGGAAATTCGTGCCAAAGTTGAATTTTTGTTAAGGAATTCTTTCACAACTGCAGAAGCATAAATATTCAAGACATAGAATACACCTGAAAAATAAAAAAAAAACTGAAAAATGAGGAGTTGTACCATGATTTCAAGTAGCAGAAAAGGAATTATACTCAAAAATCTGAAAATCTGTTTTAGTCTCTCTTGACAGATTAAGTTGTATAGGAGCAAAAATATCTAGCGTCTTGAAATGTGCAAAAATCAAGACTTTTATAGCTAATGTCATATTTAACAAATTACCAATTTGGGAACTCGTAATAACTTTTCAAAGTAGAGCAGAAAGTGGAAAAATATGATCGGATCTGACTGCACTTCATTTAAAACCTCTAAATGGAACTTGTAATAACTTTCTAAAGTAGAGGAGAAAGTAGGAAAATGGAAGAGAATAGGAAGAAAAGACGACATCAGTAACTAATTTCAGCCATGAATTGGGAAGTGCGAAGAGAACTGGAAAAAATTTGGGCAAAAATTAAAAGAAAAGCGTAACCGAATTTAATTATTACGTCCAACTGAGAAGAAGAAAAAAACTGAAAGATTAGTCTTCGAAAGTTTGAAAAAGGTTGTAACTAAATTTATATACGACCAAAATTGAGGAGTATAACTTTGGAATTACTGTGGATTCCACGCCCGATCTCGAAGAGCTTGAAGTGAAATTCAAAGGCGGACCCCAAGGTTCTTCCCTCGAGAGGGCATATCGAAGGTTAATTCCGAAGTAACACAAGTCGTTGATCGTCATGGAAGGCGGGAAACCCCTGAAGGCAATGAGGACTGATAGAGTCTGCAAGAATAGTACAAACATGTACTGAGCCGTTGTATAGCTGTACTAGTAGCATTATTAATGACATGAACTATGTTGGGATTCACCCCACCTATATAAAGGAGACCCATATCATTTTATAGGGGATTCGGATTATTACACAGCGTATTGAATACAACACAACATTCTCTGTTCTTTGCTTAAACTACTGTTCTACATATTTATTGCTTATTTTTTCATTTTTCATTTATTGTTCTTCATTTATTGCTCATTATTAACCGCAAAAGGCCATTTTTGAGGCCTTCATTATCATTGATTCTTCACCATTTGTTTATTTCTATTTATCCCCATCTAGACCTCGAGGCCCTACTCCAACCAGCTCGAGGCTTAGCCTTGTGACCCTATTGGTTTGCATTTATTATTTTCTTTACTTACATTTAGCATATATTGCCTAACAAATAGAATTAAAATAAATCACGTATTTCTAAAATCATAAAATTAAATATAATTATAGTTACCATTTTCAAGGTAAACAGTTTAGCGCCCATCTTGAGGCTAAGAATAATAGTGATTGTTTTGGTGCTAGTTTTCTTAAAACACAAAGTTACCCTTCATACTTTTTCTTGTCCAAGAATCTCTGATTTCATGTCAAAAAGTGTCTAACTCAACAAATGCACAAGAAAACAACGATATTGAGCTTCATGGAGAGAATGGTGTAGATGTCGGTGTACCACCGCAGAACCCAGGGGTAGCACCAGCACAAATCCTTATCGATATAAACTCACTCAACACTGTGCATGTCGATGTGAGCTCTCATACCAAGGAGAGTGTGCATGGGGAGGAAAGAGACGTTAGTCTTTAAGTCATTTTTGAAATGTCGCAAGCACAACAAATGGCTATTCCTCAGGTACAAAGCAACCAAAAAAAACCCAAGCACAATAGCACCGGAAACGGCTCCTCGAGTCGAGCAGGTACCAGAGAGATTGAGCAACAACGGGTCAGCAACGGACCCCGCTATTATGAAGATACTCTAGAACCTCACCAAAAGGATTGGATCAGGAGAAAAGAAGAAAGAAGATAACGATAAAAGGGTGGAGACTTATAACTCAAGGGTCGATGTCTTGGGCGTGCCCCCGATTCTGAAGAGCATAGATTTAAAGAAGATCATACAAAAACCATTTTCACCAAGTGCGGCTTCGAAACCTGTCCCGAAGAAATTAAGAATTTACGACATCCCAAAATATAATGGGACCACGTACCTAATGAGTACATCGCCGCTTATACTTGTGCTGTAAACGGAAATGCCTTAGTATACAGCCAAAATTGGAGAGTTCAACTTTGGAACTACTGTGGCACTCCATGCCTGACCTCAAGGAGCTTGAAGTGGAATTCGAAGGTGGACCCTGAGGTACTTCCCTTGAGGGGATATACTAAAGGTAAATCCCAGAGCAATACAAGTCGGTGATCGTCATGGAAAGGCGGGAAACCCCTGAGGGCACACGATGAGGTCTGAAAGAGTTTGCAAGAATAGTACAAACCTGTACTGAGCCGTTGTATAGTTGTACTAGTAGCATTTCTTCGTCATTAACTAGACATGTATTATGTTGGGATACACCTCTCCTATATAAAGGGGACCCTTATCATTTTGTAGGGGTCGGATTATTACACAACATATTGAATACAATACAACATTCTCTGCTCTTTGCTTAAACAACTATTCTACACATTTATTGCTTATTCTTTTATTGTTCATTCATTGTTCTTCATTAATTGCTAATTATTAACTGCAAAAGGCCATATTTGATGCCCTCATTATCGTTGATTCTTCAGCATTAGTTCATTTATATTGAGGCCCTGCTCCAGCCAGCTCGAGGCTCAGCCTTGTGACCCTATTGATTTGTATTTATTATTTCCTTTACTTTCATTTAGCATCTATTCTCTAACAACTAGTATTAAAATAAATCACATATTTCTGGAACCACAAAATCAAATATAATCGTAGTTACCATTTTCAAGGTAAATAATTTGGCGCCTACCGTGGGGCTAAGAATAATAGTGATTGTTTTGGTGCTAAGTTTTCTGAAAACACAAGTTATTCTACACACTTTTTCTTGCCCAAGAATATTTGATTTCAGGTCAAACAATGTCTAACCCAGCAAATGCACACGAAAACAACGGTATTGAGCTTCATGGAGAGAACATTGTAGATGCAGGTGTATCACCGGAGAACCCAGGGGTAGCACTAGCACAAATCCCCGTCGATGTAAACTCACGCAACTCTACGCATATCGATGTGAGCTTTTATACCAACGATAGAGTGCGCAGGGAGGAAATAGATGTTAGTCTTCATGTCATTTTGAAATGTTGCAAGCATAACAAGTGAATAGCTCAACTACAAAGTCACCAAAAAACCCCAAGCACAGTAGCACCAGAAACGGCTCCTTGAGTCAAGCAGGTACCGGAGATATCAAGCAACAACGGGTCAGCAACAGACCTCGCTATTATGAAGATGCTCGAGGAAATCACCAAAAGGATAGAATCAATATAAAAGAAGATAGAAGATGATAATGATAAAAAGGTGTATAACTCGAGGGTCGATCAGATCCCGGGCGTGCCCCCGATTCTGAAGGGCATAGATTCAAAGAAGTTCATACATATACCATTCCCACCTAGTGTGGCTCCGAAGCTTATCCCCAAGAAATTTAGAATGCCTGACTTCCCAAAATATAAGGGGACCACGGACCTTATTGAGCACATCACCGCTTATACATGTGTTGTAAAAAGAAATAACTTAAAAGATGATGAGATGGAGTCTACCCTGTTGAAGAAATTTGGAGAAACGTTGTCGAAAGGGGCTATGATTGGGTATCATAACCAGTCCCCAAATTCAATAGACTCATTTTCCATGTTGGCAGATTCTTTTATGAGGGCACACAGTGATGCTAAATGAATTCGTATCTCATTTTTGGATGGAGAGAATGGAATTACCAGCAGTCTATGATAACAGGGCAGTATAGGCCTTCACTCAAGGCTTGAATGAATGAAGCTTGGTAGCTTCAAGGCCGTTAAAACAAAATTTGATCGAATATCCCACCGTGACCTGGATGGATGTGCACAACAGGTACCAATCAAAGATCAGGGTCAAAGACGACCAACCAAGAGCCCCCTTGGGCTCGGTGTATCCCAACAGGCTCTTCACAAAGGAGCAAAGGTTTACAGAAAGGGAGCCAAGGTCAAATAAAGAAAGATACCCACCGCATGCAAAAGATCGAAGAAACATACCTTGGGAGATCGAAGGATAGATCGAGGTCAAAATTCTCGGGGACTCATGAGCAAAGCCAAGTTCCATAGGCACACTGGGATGGTAGAGGCACCACGACTACTTGAGTACAACTTCAACGTCAATGTCTTGGGCATCATATCTATAGGGAAAATCGAAATTCCAGGTGGCCAAAACCCATACTATCAGATCATTCATAGAACCCTAACTTGATGTGTAGATATCACGTCACTCAGGGTCATAGGACCGAGGACTGCAGGCAGCTTCAAGAAGAAGTAGCCCGACTGAATAGCGAAGGACACCTTCAAGAATTCCTCAGTGACCAAGCTAAAAATCATTTTTCGAGAAAGATAGGTAAATAAAAAAATGAACTAGAAGAACCACAACACATCATCCACATGATCATTGGAGGGGTCGACGCCCCACAAGAAAACATTTTCAAACGGACAAAAATATCCATCACCAGGGAAAAGCGAACTTGGAGTTACATACCAGAGGATGCTCTCACATTCAGTGAAGAGGACATCGAGACCTTGTCTCAGCCCCATAATGACGCACTAGTAATTTTCTTTTCTTTTGAATAAAATTCAGACTAAACGTGTGCTCGTGGATCTAGGTAGCTCAACCAACATAATCAGGTCGAGGGTGGTGGAGCACCTCGGACTGCTTGACCAAATCGTATCTGCCTCTCAATTCCTCAAGGATTCAACATGGGGAGTGAGACAACAAAATAGGAAATCATCCTCCCGATCAACGTAGTCGATACAATTCAAGATACCAAGTTTCATGTCATCGAATGCGACATGAGATACAATGCCTTACTTGGAAGGCCGTGGATACACAATATGCAGGTAGTACCCTAGAACCTCCATCAAACGATGAAATTTCCAACCAATGATGGAGTTAAAGTAGTATACGGGGAGCGACATGTAGCAAGAGAGATGTTTGCAATGCACGACATGGCACCAATGTCGATGCCCTCTACATCAAAGAGGCCAAAAGGTAAGTAATAAAAATTACCCAGCAACCATAACCTACGTTCTTGGCTGCATCCAAGCGAGCAAGTAAAGCACCGTGCCGCGTCCCCGGAACAAGCAATTTGAATTTATTTAAAGTTCGAACGCCATTATTAAGGTACAACCCTCTCCGTTTTTATTAATGTTTTATACTAACTTAGTTCAGGTGTTCGATTGAGAGGAAACGACGAGCCCTCCAAGATTGAAGACCTTAGGTTTTAAAGCATGTGTTGCGCTCTTTTTCCTTTAGACCAGATTTTATCCGGAACGGGTTTTACCGACGAGGTTTTTATGAGGCAACATCCATATTCTACCTAAGGAGAACTCATCAAGTATTCAAGGCTTCTCTTCGATCAACCTCAAATACTGGGGGGCATCACCCCCAGGAGGTTACCCCTTGTAAGAAGCTGAACTACGCTTATGCGAACCTCGATAGGAGAATATTATATTGGGATAAATGTTCAAATGAACCGTGTCCATGTAGAATAATCAAGCCTCCAAAGGCAAAAACATATATGCATATATCGAGTCATTGAGGAAGCCCCATTTTCTTATCAAAAGACTTCACATCTCAAATAAGTTCACCACTTTATCATAAGACGGCTAGAGGGCCAGAAACTCTCAAACATTCGGGGACTGCCATCGATATCCAGCTCATCGATCCCTCGAAAACTTGAATTCATAAGACCTCAGTGAGGCAACATTAAATCTTAGGACCTTAACAAGGCGTGCTCAAATTTATAAGACCTTAAAAAGGTCTAACCCTGATATTAAGGCGGGGGCTATATATCGACCTTGCAAGACCCCTAAAAAGGCGATGCCAAGGTTACCGTGTGCAAGGACTAAGACTACTGTCGAACTAAAAGGCTACGGCAAAATTAATGCATCTCAGAGACGTCCGACTACCGCCATAAAAACAAAAGACCTCCAAATACTTCGATAATAATCGGTTAATCAGGCTACCCTCAGCATCAGAAAAAGAGTTCCAATCATAGCAACTCCAAACAATGAAAAGGCTCCGAGACAATCACCCTTTAGCAAAAAGTCTTTGAAAAATCAGCCTTCAAGAGAACCTCCTGAGGTACTCAATTATCGTCATATAACGACTCGTAATCATGATTCTTATTTGAGATGTCGAAGAGTTAGAAGGACATAAAACATGCCAAGGCATAATCAAATCTTTATCCAAAAGAGGTAAAACTATAGCCATATTAGAGATCGTATCGACCCAATCTAAAAAGATCCTAAGGGCCAATGCATAAGATCCTAAGGGCCAGCCAAAAGAGCCTAAAGGCTAATGCATACGAGCATAAGGGCCAACCTAAAGAGCATATGGGCCAATGTGTAAGAGCCTAAGGGCCAGCCTAATGAGCCTAAGGGCCAATGTGTAAGAGCCTAAGGGCTAACCTAAAGAGCCTAAGGGCCATTATCTTAAAAACCTAAGGGTCAATAAGCCCGAGTCAAAGTTTGACTCGAGGATCACCAAACTATTATCGACAAGCATCGAAATCTTTTCAAAAACGGCAAAGGGAGAACAAGAAATGACAAATAGCAAAAATCGATACATACATACATATATATATACATACATACATATATATATATATATATATATATACATACATACATATATATATATATATATGATAGAATTTCAAGAAGACATATTTACAAGGCTCATACAAGCCCTTAAAGGGACAAATGAAATCCTAATCTACCCCCAGGGTTACTTCACTAGGCAGAGCTCCCTTGGAAGTCATGCCTTCAACGGCCTAGTACTCGATCCCTAGAACATCGACGGCCCCTACCCCTCGGGGGATTCACCATCGTCTTTATCATCCTCTAAGCCTCTAGTTGATTCACTGGTTGAACCATTATCAACAGAAAGTAGAGTTGTCGATTCTTCCTCTAGGGCCTTCATCCTCTCGATCTCGGAAAGCAAATCGATGCCCCCTGCATATACATCCTCAAAAGCTTGTCTCCGAGATCTTAAATGGGTGTGTTCCAAGTCTCGTGGCAGTTTAAGCTCGGCACTCTTCAGACACCTTCCTGGCTCAAGCATTTGCACTAGCAACATCTTCTCGGTATGAGGACATGAGCGCAGCGGCTTCGGACTTAGCTGCAGATAGATCAACAACTAGTTCAACATGGAGATCTTTGTACTTGCAGCTTTCTCCCCTCGCCCCTTGGAGTTGGCACTCAACCGAGGTCATCTTCTCTCGAAGAATTCTTTATTGGAATATACCTCATCCATGCGATGCTTCAGCATGATTTCAGTATCTCTGACTCTAAGCTCCTCTCGCATTAGATCATCTTTTTGCTTGACCTTAAAAAAATCAAAAATTAAGGTATTAAACGCTTAATTGACTGAAGCGCAAAAATAAGCCCACGAAGGTCGTATTACCTGCTCATCAAGATTGTCCTGCTCTTATGATATCCCCTCCAAATGGAACAAATGTCACCTAGCTTCCCTTTATTTTGGGCATGAAGGGCCTTAAGTTCGTCCATTTTAGAAACGAGCTTCCTAAATATTTCCTCACAACGAGCCAACTCTGCTTGTGAAATGGAAAAGGCTTGGTTGGAGAGCTTTAAAGCCTAAAAACATGGAAGAAAAAGAGTCAGAAAATTAACAATCAAAACTCAAGATACAGCGGTCAAGTCAAGATTACCTATTCTCGAAGCTTCTCGGCTTCCTCGAAGATCAATGAGGCGTCGATACTTCCTCAACCCCAACAAAATATCCTTTAAACATACTATTCTCTCTAGGGGCTTGGGCATCCCGTATTTTCCTAGGAGAGAATGTTGGGACCAGCAGAAGCTTATCTACGTTGATCACCTCAACTGGGTCGACAGGGGACCTCACTATCCTACAAGGGGATTCATCATTAGTTTCTTCAAGTTCATCAACTAGGTGCCCCTCGTCACCCGATGTGTTGTGGTCGTTGTTTGGTTCAGGGACTTTGTCTAATCCCCCTTAAAATATTCCCTCAGTTCGGGTCGGGACCACCTTGGCGGCATCAGTTCCAGTAGCCTCCGACTTAGTCACCTTCAGTTTGGTAGATTTCAAGAGAGCATCACTTATTCTCCGTCTAAGTACCAGCGGGCAGTCATCACTCTCTTTGCCCTTGGTACAAAGACTCTCGGCCGCCTCCTGAGTTGATGCCTCTGTATCGGGCTCAGGCTTTTGCACTTTGGCCTTTTTTGGCTTCGGGGACCTGGCTGGTGGTTTCTTCTTTCCTTTTTTCTCCTTAGCAGTTTTCGGGGTATTGTCGTGCCCCCTTTTTCTCGCGAAATCGGGTTTTTGACATTTGGGAAGACAACTCGTTCCCTTTTGCGAATTGGATTTAAGAGAATTGAAGAGTCCTCATCTAATAATTATAATGCATTAGGACACTAAGGATGGTTTTATTTGGATAACTAGAGATTGGGTAAGGGCTTGAAATTATCCCGAGGGGAAGGTGGTTCCCGGTCAAGCTATTATTATGACTTAAATGCAGTAACATATAAACAAATAAGGGTATCACACAAGAGGACATTTTTACATAAAGGTCAGAAATAAAAAAAGTTGGAAAGCATAGGAGAGAGTTGATTTTTAAGAAATTTTTTTCTAGATTTAAGGAAACAAAGAGTAAAGGGAGGGGGTCCCAGGTTTATCAATAATATGGATCACGTCAATGCAATACACATTAATCACTCCTCAGAGAGGGGCTACACATGGTATTAGCGCATCGTTCATCATATCTATATCTACCCTTACCCATCCTGTTAAGGTATTAAATCGGGGAATGGTCTCGTTTACCTATTGCATGCTATTACCCATCCCGATCCTATCAATCTTTGAGGTATGTGGGATTACTAATCCTAAACAGAGGAGACATGGGCTTATTTGTTGTTTCAAAAGGTTAAAATACTAAGGCGACAAATAAAACATATATATAGCAAATTTAAAGGGAGAGCATATAAACAGATAATAAGGCTCAGACAAAGCTCCTTTAAAACTAGATAAAACACATAGTTTAACATGTCTTACGCGTACTTGTTAAGGTCAAATTAAAACTTAAGGATTTGAGGCAGACTGATCTACTACATAATTCAGATAGGAAGCCTGAGTCAGGCCTGCCTACTTGTTGTAGTTTAAAAGAAGGAATTGATTCAGTTTATAAGTTACCCAAAGGCTAGCATAAATGATAGACGAAACCAATAGGCATGATATCTACAGATTTCAGGAATAGGAGCATCGACTGATTGCATGTTAATTTAAGAAAAGGTTGCCAGTTTTAACAGAAAGAATACAAGTTCTGCAATTGACAATGCATTATCACTGCTAGTTTTAACTTACAAACGAGCGAGGCTATTCAGATTTGAATTATGACCCCTATAGACATGCTTTTTAGATGTTTGTTAACTTTAAACACTGTTATAGACATAGAAAAATGCAGAGATTTTGCAACATGATTATCCAAACGTTGAGCTAGATGATTACATTTTTTATTATTAGGACTTATAGCCAAGTTTGCCTAGTGAAAAGCGAGTGTGCAAGAATCAGAAAATGACCTATAGGCATATTCTGTATGTGTGTGTGCAGGAGCTACATATATGGAAGTACAGGATTCCTATAGACATGGCAGCTAAAGATGCAGAAGTTCTTATATACATCGTGGCTAAATGATATGCAGAAACCTTATAGGCATGATAACTATATGGAAATGCAGAAGTCTTACAAATATGGTAATTACATGAAGGGATGTAGAAATATTATAGGCATGATAACTATATGGAAAAACAGAATTCTTTAAACATGGTAACTACATGAAGAGATGTAGAAATTAGAGATTCCTGTAAGCATAGTAACTATGAAAAGTACAGAAAATAGAGACTACAATAGGCAAGTTTTCTACCCGTATACATGCATAGTTACCCCTCCCTTTTCACTAATTATCCCCGAAAGTTACAAAAAGTTATTACAACCCAAAAAATAAAGTAAAAAAATATAGATCATAAATCTGAAAGTTACAACAAAGGAAAGCTTGATTCAGACTTCCTGTCTGATTTATGAAGTAGACCAACTCCAAAGATCAATGTTGCAAATCCTTTCTCTGATTTGGATGTATTAGAGTTCCCTATGAGCCTCACATGGACTCCGGGCAGTGCTCACACCCAAATGCATTACAGTGTTAAGATATAGTGCAGTATGGAAAAGGCAAGCCCTCAAGTGTCCAAGTTTAGAGGGAACTCAAGGTCCCAAGGCAAGGCTCGCAGGGGGGGCAGAACCTAGGAACTAAGAGGGAGAGTGCAAGCGCAGAAGTGAAATTCTGAAAGGACAAAAAAGGAAAAAGGACAAAGGGAATAACTTAAAATCAGTGCACATATTGGTATAAAGGGAGTGGGGAATTTTTAAGAACACAAGAAAAGCAGGTTGATGGGCATACTCAGCAATGGGATATGCTGGTACACCCTCCAGCCTGCTTAGATGTTAAACCTCATTGGCTCAAAACTCAGTTCATAGACAATTGTTCATGTTGACATGCCTTAAGTCACCACTCACATTCCCCAATAATTCATGTTGACATGCCCTAAGTCACCACTCACAATCACATCGCGGAATGGGATATGGAGCAAAGATTCACAGTAAAAAATAGGCAGTAGAACACATGCATACTAAGTTAAATATTGAACTCCACATAGACAGTAAAGTAGACATGGATATAAAGACTGTAAGTAAACACATTGGGGTGATGCTGAATTTAAAAATTAGGACATACCAGCTTCAAGGAAACAAGTAAGAAAAGCAGCAATCTTATAAAAGCCAAAGTGCAAATAGGAAGACAGAATACTTTAAGCGTGCAAGATTGTGAGGGTATATAGTATGTTAATCGTGTGTGATTTGTGTTAATCGTGTGTGACTTATGTTAAAGAAGGTCATGTATTTATTGTGTGAAAGTCATGAGCAAATAAGGTAAGAAAATAATTGAAGACTAATAGTAAATCAATTACACAAGGTTTTCCTTAATTAAAGGATTCAGATTCAAACACGTAAAACCATTTAAAGAAAGGAATTAATCAAACATATGTGTAAAGCATATAATTAAGGGCAAATACATAAGGGTTATTTAAGGACATGGTCTTTGACATACACGGTTGTACAATTTAAGGAAAGAGAATCAATTAACAGCCAAGACATTATAAATCCAAAGATTTGGTATGAATGAACCAAGCCAGAAAGGTAAAAAAGATTTTAACTTAAGGAGCATCGGTAACAATCTATTAGACCTATTAAAAGGAGATCCTGAATCAATCACTAGTTCAAAAACCTTTTTCAAGAAAGATCTATCACACATATAAAGCATGCAGACACGATTAAACATGAAAGAATTGTCATGCCAATTAGTAGAAGAGTCTAGTGTAGAAGAAATGTAAAAGTTCAGTGTTGTATGTAGGTAAAAAAATTTCAGACTTAGTTCAAAAACTCAAAAGTTAGTATGAGAGAGTCAAGGGTTCTAAAATAGAAACCTAGTTCAATCACATGACCAGAACTCGGCAGAACCCCCACATTTTAGGGTTTTCACCTTGAATCAAATACAGAGATGAGGAAGCAAGTAGTCGAAGCTGGATCAGGGGTTTTTTTCAGAAACTCATGAGAACACATGCAAACACAGTAGAAGGTTCAAAGCAAACAGAGAGAATAAAATGATAGTAGAAGAAACATGCTTAAGAAAAATCCTTTCAGAAGGGACTTAAACAAGGTTCAGTAGAAGAGAAAATAGTTAAAGCTTAAGAACACAGTAGCAGATATAGTTGAAGAACATACTATTAGAAGGAACTCAACCAAAGTTTAGAAGAGAGAAAAGAAAATAGTAAAACACTTAAGAATACAGCAGAAGAAACATGTTTAAAGAGGTCTTTTTTAAGAAGAGCTCAAACAAGGTTCAACAGAAGGCAAACAAAGAGACTTACAATAAAAAATACAGTAGAAGAACATAAGAACATCGGAAAAGCATAACAAATGAACATATAGGAAAACGCAGTGAGATAAACATGCGAGAGTAGGGTATGGAGACATAGTAGGAAAACAAAATATTTGAAATCACAGAAGAACGTGTGTGGTAGAAAAGAAACATATGAGCACAATATAGACAGGTACACACAAAGAAAGGGAAAAGAAAAGTCAGAGAAACATTTTAAGTATTTCAGAAAACCCTAAATCGAAAAAGAATCGATTTTGAAAGTAATTTTTGAAAGCAAAGCTAGGGAAATCGTTTGAAAACTTAAATAGAGCATAGATACACAACAAATCTAGAAATATCGGAGAAAATCTCGAAGGGTTTCTTAAGAACCCTAAAATGAGAAAGGCTTTAAAATGTCACCGATCAGAGTCGGAGAAGCTAGAATCAGGCTCTGAAGACCAGGATATGCTGGAGCAAGGCCGACGATGGCCGTGAAACCTCGAGCCGCCAAAGGCTTGGATGAAGACCTTCAAGGTCTAGTCTCGACTTTTCAAGTACTGGCCACTCATGAGTAACAGGAGGTAGAGTATAAAACTACCATGGCCGTAGAAGCCATGGTTTCCGGTGGGTTTCGAGGTGGAGACGATTAAAGGCGGCTAGGGTTGAGGAAGGTTCGAGAGAATCTGAGAGAGAATAGGGGTTTCAAGGCGGTGTCTCTAAAGGAAATGAATTAGGGTTGGGTTTGGTAAATTAAAAATGGTAAGGGGTCATCATGGTCATTGATCACAATTGATCGACGACTTGGATCAAAAGAGAGACCGGGCGGGTTGGATAAATGATTCAAGGGCCGGGTTATATTACAGTTGGACCAGGTATTTTTAGATTTGAAAATAGGTTACTGGGGTGGTCAAATCTGGGCTATATTTAACATAAAATAAGGCTATCATTCAAATAGCCACTTTTTCCTTTTTAATTTATAAAAAATTGCAAAAATAGTTTTTTGAAACAAATTAAAGACACTAAATTAATTAATAGAATATAAACATTAAATTTAAAATACTGGCATAAATTTTGTAATTATAAATGCTATTAAATCTTAATATAGGCTAGAATTACAATTTAGTGCAATTTTAGCTTTAAAATACCAAACCAATTTATAAAAATGTGAAAAAATTACCTAAGCTATATATTGGCATAAATATAATAGTAAAATAAATTAATCATCAAAATGATAATTTGAGGAATACTTATTAGTTTTTTACTGCTAAAATAGGGCAATAAATCGGTTTAAAAATCCTTTAAAAAAATTGGAAAAATAATGAAATACTTGGACATGCTTATATATATACACTATTTTAAAAGTATTTTGCATATAAATATATACAGGAAAAAATTGGGTATCAACAGGTATCTGCTTCCCAAGGCATGGGTTCCCTCATCAAAATGGCCTCTCCAAGACCAGCATGGGCACAAAGGATGAGAGTACTAACGAGAGATATCTTCTCTAAAGAGCTCAAGTATAAAAAAAGATGAAAACTCACCATGATTTTTGGTCTCCTAATGGGCCTTAGTCAGATCGCGCCACACGAGATTAGTGTATAGGGAGATCGAATCAAGCCGTCGAACCCAGCCTCGGAGATCGTTGATGGCACTGAGGTACTGGTCGACATCTGTATCATTGAAGATAGTTAATTCAAAGTCAAGAAAGGGTATCCGATCAACGGAACATGTTTAGTTACAATTCATATTTCATTTCTCGAGAAACGATATTCTCTCAATAGGGATCAGGTCTGAGGTCCTGACTCAGACAAAGCGGCTCATCTACCCTCAGTCCTTGTGTTCATCAATGCTATCAAAAAAGGCCTTTGGGGATCGATGTTACAGCTTAATCAAGCTACCTCGATAAAGTCGGTAGTTGTACAATCTAATTAGATGGTAGAAGGTAATCCCTCGACCATGTTTGAGAAATACCTAATCATATAAACAATGCTCCAGAATGATGGGTATATTTGTCCAAGTGTCACCTGATATTGGCTATAGAAATTGAGGATCACTGGATATATCGATGGTAAAGAGGCTTCTACCGGGCCTAAAATGAAAGAATGTGTATACACTGAAGAAATCGGCCTTGTTCTTGGTTATGTTTTCTCTTAGTGAAAGAATCTCTATTTGCACCATCTTCCCCCAACGTCAGTCGGACTTTACCTTCTCGATTTCATTTATTAAACTGATATATCGAGACATACGTTCGCATCATCCCGGAACAGAGGATGGGTATTCCACCTGCAAATGAGAAGATGTATCACAAGGCCTGGGAGTACTCTCCTCGATACTAGGAGGAACTACTAATTTACCATTGGTCATTCGAGAAAACGACAAAGCTTTTTCCTTTTGAGGAATAATTTTAGAGGTTTTCGCCATTTCTAAAGCGGAAGGTCCTAGAAAATCTATGAGTCGGGTTCATGCAAATGCTTTGTCTACTATTTTAGCTTAAGGGCTACCCGAGTTCGAGCCAGTTCTCACTGGGGGACTATTAACAAAGCCTCAGGGCTATCTTCATCTCAAGTTCGGGAAAATGCTCTCTTGACTATTTTTAGATCAAGGGCTACTCGAGTTCGGGCCAGTTCTCAATCGAGTAATATTAACAAAGCCTCAGGGCTATCTTCATCTCAAGTTTGAGCAAACACTTTCTCGAATATTTTAAGCCCAGGGGCTACCCGACTTCGAGCCGGTTCTCGCTCGGGGACTATATATAAAGCCTTAGGGATATCTTTATTTTCAAGTTTATACAAATTTTAACTCAAATCAGGGCTACCCGAGTTCGATCAAGCTCTCACTCAGGGACTATTAACAAAGCTCGGGGCTATCTTCATCTCAAGCCCGAGCAACTGATCTCTTGATTATTTTAAGCCCAAGGGATACCCGAGTTTGAGACAGTTCTCACTCGGGGACTATGTATAAAGCCTTCTTTATTTTCAAGTTCAAATAAATTTTCACTCAAATCGGGGCTACCTAAGTTCGAGCAAGCTCTCACTTGAGGACTATTTAACAAGGCCTTAGGGCTATCTTTATTTTGATATGATCGAGAAAATGTTACTGCTGATTCCGAAGGTTACTTGAAGTTCGAGAGAATTCTCGCTTGAGGGCCACCAATGAAGCCTAAAAGGGCTAGTCGTATTTCGAGAATCGAGACATAACTCTCACTCAACTCAGATTCGAAAATCCCAGTGACCTAAGTTCGCATCCAATCAATTCGAGGTCAGTCTAAGAGATAGCAAAGGACTTTAAAAAATTGTCATATTGATCAAATAAAAACCTATGGATTTATTGTTATTATATTTCAAAACCAGTGCTCAGACCAATCATTAGAGTCATACACTTGGATTTTGACAAACGAAGGCAGAATGGATTTAAACACGAATCGAAGGAAAAAAAAAAAGAAATTATTATATTAATAAATATGCTTTACAAAACTCACGAAGGGACCTTACAAAGAAACAAAGAAGCAAAACACAATAGCCAAAAGCCTAATTTACTTTTGAGGGATCGTCCTCAAGGGCAGCATCCTCGAGAACCTTTCTCCCAGCGACTTCATTTCAATATTTAGAACGTTGTCTTCGAGAACCTCCTTGAAAGTAGCAATAGATGAAGAAAAGGATATAACCTATCAAAGAGAAAAAGCTTTTGACAAGCAAGGAAAATTGTGGCCTGATGAAAAGCTTGGCGAGTACGGGTTTCGCTAGCACCGGTGTGGGATGCTAAAGTTAGTAGATAGTGTCACCTCACTCCATGAAAATTTAAAAGAGTGAAGCACCACACCAGGTTGAAGTTAAGAGAGACGAGTGGAGGTTTATAGTCCACATATCTTCTGATACATGAAGAATCGGATGCCCACCTCTCGTCGATTGGGGCCAACAACAACAACAACAACTCAACATAATTCCTTTTCGAGGGGAACGTCTTCGAAAACAAATCCATGGCATGACAGATAAGGTTTCTGCCTTATGATCTCATGGTCATATGTTTGGACGATAAGAATAAGAGATCAGAAGAGGATATAGAGAAAAGAAAAGACTAGAGATTGTTGTAGAAATAATGAATAAAGCTTTGGTTCCAGAAATCCCTTATTTATAGAGAAATGGCAACGAAACTGACGGCGCATTCAAAGTTTTTAGGGAAACAGACCGGCAGTGCACTCAATGTTTTTCGAAAAATGAATCGGCGGTGCATTTAATGCTTCTAGGGGAATAAACTGACAGGACGTCTCGAACGCCTACGTTGCAAGCAGACGTCATCACGAGAGGTTCAGGAAAGTCAAAGTCAAGATTGTTTCTTATCTTTTCATTCTAAGAAACGCGGGGACTATCTGTATACGGCCAAAATCTGAGAGTTCAACTATGGGACTACAATGGCATTCCACGCCCGACTTCTAGGATCTTGAAGGTAAATTTGAAGGCGGACCCTGAGGTATTTCCCTCGAGAGGGCATATCGAAGGTCAATCCCAGAGCAACACAAGTCGGTGATCGTCATGGAAAGGCGGGAAATCCCCGAGGGCACGCGGACTGATAGAGTCTGCAAGAATAGTACAAACCCGTACTGAGCCGTTGTATAGTTGTATTATTAGAATTTCTTCATCATTTATTAGACATGTATTGTGTTTGGATTCATCCCTCCTATATAAAGGGGGCCCTTGTCAATTTGTAGGGGAGTAGATTATTACACAACATATTGAATACAATATAACATTCTCTGTGCTTTACTTAAACAATTGTTCTGAACATTATTTCTTATCTTTTATTTTTCATTTATTGTTCTTCATTTATTGCTCATTATTAAGTGCAAAAGGCCATCTTTGAGGCCCTCATTATTATTGATTCTTCACCATTTGTTCATTGATATTATCCCCATCTAGACCTCGAGGCCCTTTTCCAGCCAGCTCGAGGCTCAGCCTTGTGACCCTATTAGTTTGCATTTCTTATTTCCTTTACTTACATTTAGCATATATTTCCTAACAACTAATATTAAAATAAATTATGTATTTTTAGAACCACAAAATCAAATATAATTGTAGTTACCATTTTCAAGATAAATAAAATTCCCTGATTGAAGCCATAAATAATGGATTAGGAGTCTTTAATATATTTGTATCTAAAATATATTTCGGTAGGGTAAATACCAATATATGAATACTTTTTGTAATAAGGTTTCAAATAGTATATAGGCATGAAAAATCCCAAAAAGTAACCCTAAACATGTTGAACTTATGATTGATTACTCAAGATATCGGGACGAGATTATATATAATCTGAAGAATATTAGAGGTGATATGTATTTGTTTGAGGTTAACATTCAGAGCTAAAGAATATTAGAGGTGATATGTATTTGTTTGAGGTTAAAATTCAGAGCTGAAAAATGTTATCGCGACGCTATATATCACGTGCATGTCACTTGTATGTATCATGTATAATATATCATATGTGTGTGTAGGTATATATATGAAATAAAATAGTATAAGAAAAGAAGAATTCTATTGATTTATTAGGTAAATTACAATGGGTTAATACCCCTCTATATATAGAAAAATGACTTAGCTACAAAGTAATAAGCTCTCTAAAAGATAGACATTCACTCTATGTACAATTCTATTCATAACACTCCCCCTTAGACGTCTATTCAATAAGTAATATGCCTCGTTAAAACCTTAACTAAAATAAGACCTATTGGGAAAAAATTTCTAGTATAAGAAAAAGAATACACATGTTTAATAATACACCTTTTGGTTGCCTCGTTAAAAACTTGCAAAGAAAATCTAGTGGGAAAAAATCTTGCTAGAAAAAAAGAGTACAATGCGTATTAACTCCCCCTGATGAGAGCATCAATTCACATTCTTGAGCCTTCGCATCCTAATCTTGTACACTAGCTTCTTGAAGGTTGACATCGGTAGAAATTTAGTGAACAAATCAGCCATATTATCACTTGAATGAATTTGTTGCACATTGATATCACCATTCTTTTGAAGATCATGTGTGAAAAATAACCCCAGTGAAATGTGCTTTGTCCTATCTCCTTTAATGAATCCTTCATTCAATTGGACTATACATGCTGCATTGTCTTCATACAAAATCGTGGGTAGTTTGTTACACTTCAAACTATATTTATTTCAAATAAAATGTATTGTGGACCACAACTACAAACATTCTCACTTGCTTCGTGAATGATAATTATCTCAGTTAATTAGAGGAAGTAGCCACGTTTGATTGCTAGTTGATCACCAAGATATGGAAGTGCCTCCACATGTAAACACATAGCCTCTTTGAGATCGAGCCTTGTGTAGGTCAAATAAATATCCAGCATCAACATAACTAAAAAGATTGGGACTACAATCATTGCCATAAAATAAGCCCATATCTGTAGTCCCTTTTAGATACTGTAACATGTGTTTAATCCATTCTAATCTCCTTGTAGGAGCATAAGTATATATTGCTATGACATTAATTGAAAAAGGTATGTCAGGCCTTGTTGTATTAGCAAGATACGTTAATGCACCAATTGCATTAAGATGTGGCATTTCAGAACCAAGAAGCTTTTCATTCTTTTCTTGAGGTTGGAAGGAATCCTTATTCTCATCAAGTGATCCAACAACCATCAGAGTACTAAACAGATGTGCTCCATTCATGTATTTTAATATCTTTTCTGTGTGGACAGATTGCTGAACAAAAATCCCGTTTGCCAAATGTTTAATTTGCAAATCGAGACATAATTTTGTCTTTTAGAGATCTTTCATATCGTATTCTTTCTTTAAATAATCAGTTTCCTTTTGGAGTTCCAATAAGGTTTATGTCATCAACATACACGGAAAATACAATGAATTCCGATGATATTTTCTTTATAAAAACACATAGACAAGTGACATCATTTTATAACCTTCCTTTAATAAATACTCACTAAGGTGGTTATACCACATTCTTCTTGATTGCTTTAGACCATACAAAGATTTTTAAAATCTGATTGAAAATATTTTTCGAGACTTTGAATTATGTGTGTCAGACATTTTAAATCCTCCGAGAATTTTTATGTATATCTCATTATCAAGTGAGTCACAAAGGTAAGCTGTAACAACATTCATTAAATTCATGTCAAGCTTTTCATGGACATCAAAACTGATGAGACAACGAAATGTTATTGCATCGATAACAGGTGAACATGTCTCTTCATAATCGACACCAAGCCTTTGTGAAAATCCGTGTGCGATAAGGCCTGCCGTATATTTTTGTACCTCATTTTTCTCATTTCTCTTGCATACAAAGACTCATTTATAGCAAACAATCTTAACACTGTTAGGTGTTTGGACTATAGATCCAAAAATTTCGTGTTTTGCAAATGAATCCAACTCAGATTGGGTTGCTTCTTGCCATTTTGGCCAAACGCGTCTATATTCTCCAAAAGATTGAGGATCAAGATCTTCACCATATTGCATAATGTTAGATACAATACTATATGCAAAAACATAATCCACCACTATATCAGATTGATTCAAATTCGTCTCAATATCGATTGGATTTGTTGATAGTTCCTTATTTTCTTGAGTCTCGGGCTTAGTGATTTCCTCAGGAATCTTACGATTGGTTGACTCGTGGATTTCTACATGAGACTCTTTTGTAGAATCATCTTGATCATTTATTTAATTTTCTAGGACTTAGAAACCAAAGGTCTCTCTTTAGGCGTGGTTTTGACCCTTTAGCTATGCCACTAGAAGATTGTCCAACCGGAACATCAATACGGATTGGAACATTCTCTGCAGGGATATGTGATTTTGTTATCCTTTTCAAATATGTAAGTACGTATAGAATTTTATTGCCTATTTTCTATAAATGAAATTTTTTTGCACCTCATTTTTACAAATAAAGGAACGTGGATCAAGATGAAATAGTAATGGATTTTTTTCATAAAATTTTTCATTTGGTTTCACCATTTTCTCCTCCTGAATTTGGGAAAAATACCTGATTGAATCGACAATCTGCAAATCGAGCAGTGAACAAATCTCTCATTAATGTATTGAGGTAGCGAATAATGGAAGGCGAATTAAACCCAACATATATTTCAAACATTCTTTTGGGACTCATGTTGGTGCGATATGGTTGTGCTACAGGAACATATACTGTGCACCTAAAAATGATTAAATTAGATATCTTAGGTTCATGACCCAAAACTAATTGCAACATGGAATATTATTTGTCGGTGTGAGACGAACTAACATTGTTGCATACAAAATGAGATGACCCTAAACAGAAGTGGGTAATCTGATTTAAATGAGTAACGGTCTTGCTATCAATTGCAAATGTTTAATTAATGACTCTGCAAGGCCATCTGAGTTCGAACATGAGCTACAAGATGTTCTACTTTTATCCGAATTGTAGACATGTGATTTTTGACCCTTCCCAAGATTTTTTATTTTAGCATGTAAATATTTAATTTAGGCCTAATATAGTTATTTCAACTAATTTGTACTCTTTTGCTTTATTTATTACAAAAAAAAATTACAAAAAAATGTTCATTAATACTTTGTAGCCATTTTTAATCTTAAAAAATATCAAAAAAATAATTTATTTTAACGGTGAGTCTTATTTTAATAGTTATTTTACTTAAGTAGGATTAATTAATAAATGAGATAACATTTTTTTAATCTCGTTCACAGGAAAAGAATAAAATTTGGGCTCGAGCAAACCCATTTTAAGACATAATTTTGGATCAAGCCTATAATTTTCAACTCCATAATTCTTAGGTTCATACCATTAACTTGACCCCTACCCCTATACCCCTATGTAAATATCTAATCCCTAAATTGATTAGACCCAGATTTTGGAATCCGTCGTTTACACTTTAGGAGACAAACCAACAAAAGTCGGCTGTTCCATCAGATTGGCGGGGATAAAAAAGCCAATGCTTTCTTCTTCTTCTTCATGAAAATCAGAAACCCTCGAACCCTCACAGATAAAATGCGTCAGCACTTCTTCTACGCACACGAAGAGATAGTCGTCTCTCCAAGCTCCCATCTCAAATGTCTCACTCTTGCTGAAGAAGAAATCTTCAGCCTTTTCTTCTTCTTTGAACCCAACACACACACACAAGAACACAAACCCCAGCAGCTATGAAACTGCTCAAAACTCAGCAGAAAAATGCAGCCCCAAAATCACCTTCATAACCTCAGAATAACAGCCACTAAATCACTGGTTTGCAAGGTCGATCGAGGTTGTAAGTCGCAATTTTTTGTTCGAAGCTCTGTCGCCGATTCGAAGCCCCAATCAGTAGCTCGTTCGAGTGTCGTCGTTTCTTTGGCATAAACTCCTTTGTATACGCCAATTCGGTAATAAAGGTTTATTTTCTTCTTTCACTTCCATATTGTTATTAGCTCACTTTGTTATTCCTCCCATTACTTTGTTTATTCTATGAACGATAGCATAATAGATTTAATCTATGTCAAATTATATATGATGGATGTCTACAAGTTGCGTTGTTCTCTTTGTTGTGTTAGTAGCCAGACCGCCGAATGCTTGAAGCTGTGAGTTTTATTCATTTACATGACAAATGCGGGCATGATAATGTAATAGTTTGACAAATCTCTTTTCCAATTCATTTGATGTTATCTTATCTAATCAGTTGTGTTGATAGGCTACTGTGCCATTTTGATATTTAAGAGAATAATAAGGGGAGATTTTCATTTAGTTTGGGAAGTAGATTGGCCATATTCTTTTAAGACAACCTCTTGGGTTTTATGCAAATTAGAAAACGACTTTTTCCTTACTATATCATTTTTGAAATCTTATTATTAAAAATATGCATAGTTTCATATTTATTCGTTATGCTCACAGTTATTCTATAAAATATATACTATTCATTAAATATCAATTATTAGGAGCTGATTTCCTTCCTAATTAAGCGCGCTATAAATCCGGAACTAAATATTCTTCCAGATATTCCTATTTAGGTGCGCTACAATTATGAAAGTAAACATTTTTCCAAATATTTTTCACCATTGATAGCTATTAAAAAGCTTGAAAGCTTCGAATTCAAATTTGAGTTTCCAAATATCATTATTTGTTTGGATTGGGTGTTGTTGAAAATAATCGAGAATATGATTTGGAGTTTATATCTCAGTTTTGAGGGGTTTTGGTGAAGATTAGACATAGTTTTGACTGAATTTCAGATTGAAACTCGAAGAAGTAAAAGAAGAAGAAGACATATTACAGAAATTATAGATAAATTGTAGATTATTTGTATTCTGATTGTAGATGCTTTATTTTCTGGTTTCACAAATAAAAAATGGCTAAAACTTCTACAAATCTTTTGAAAAAACTCAATTATGTGAAAAATTACAATTATGCTACAATTGAATGAGAATTCGGATATAAAAATTCAATGTACCCAGTTTGTAGATATTTTATAGATAAATTGTAGATTATTGTATTCTAATTGTAGATGCTTTGTTTTTTGTTTTCACAAATCAAAAGCGACTAAAGCTTCTACAAATCTTATGCAAAAAATGTAATTATGTCGAAAATCTCAATTAAACTACAATCAAATGAAATTTGGATTTTAAAATTCAATATACCCTGTTTGTAAATATTTTGTAGATGAATTATAGATTATTTGTATTATGATTTTAGATACTTTATTTTTTATTTTCACAAATCAAAAACGACTAAACTTCTACAGATCTTCTACAAAAATAATTTACAATTTATCAATAATTTCTGCACTTCTTCTTCTTCTTCTTCTTCTTCTTCTTCTTTCAATCTAAAATTCAGCCAAAACCAAGTCTAATCTTCACCAAAACCCCTCAAAATTGAGATATAAACTCCAAAGCATATTCTCAATTGATTTACAACAACACCCAATCAAAACAAATAATGTCCTTCTCCTTACACCTAAGTATCTACAATTGTTTTGTTGTTCCTCTGCATTTTGAGTACTACTTATATTGCTTCCATTCTTTCTTGGTTTTGTGCTCTTGTTATTTGAAGAAGTGGACGATTTGGTGATATTCATATTCAAATTCATTAACTTGGGGGGTGGGTTTGGGAGAAAGAAACATGTGGAGGGGGGGGGGGGTTGGAGGAATATGGGGTAGCATTAATTAAGGAGTGATATACAGTACATTAATTATACATTTAAAACATATTATGATATAAAATTACTAATTAAATATATTAAATATAACTAAATTAAACCTTAAATATTGAAGGTAATATAGTTTCTTATAAATTCCTATTAGAAAAGGATTCGGACTTAAGTAACTTTGGTTAACATTTTCATGGGCTTCTGGGCATGGACTCATAAATTAAAAATGGGTCCCTTTCCTCTCTAACAAACAGTTCCACATAGCGCAGTCTTTAATAATAAGCTAGTCCATAGATATAGAATTAACTCAATAGATGGAATAGTCGAAAATATAGTTCTTAATAATTTATGGTAATTATGTATATATTCGCGTGAAATGATTACAATTTTCTAAATTGGACAATTGTAGTTGCTTTTAGGCACGCTATAAAATTATTACAACTACGGATACGACTCTCGTAACGTAATTGTGATACTTAGTTTTAAATTAGTTTAAAACAATAGTACCTTTAGTTTTCCTTTTGAGATATATAATAAAATATTTTGAAATAATTTGAGGCGTGCCATGCCAAGTAAAACCTCCAAAACCCATGGCCCTCACTTAGTTAATTTTAACTCTTTAGAAATTGAGGTGTGCCATCAGTTGAATTTTTCATGGCCATCATAAAGCTTGTAATTAACTTGAAAGTGCGTAGTTGCTTTAGACACGCTATTTTAAATTAATTTTTTATTCGGGTGTGCATTTCATGTTACCCAACTCCAATTCTCAACAACGTTAAATAGAACGTGTCGCGAATCACAGGTGCATTTCATATGGTGTGGTTCAAGACATGTTTTAGATAACGTTGAATCTTACTAAAATTAATTAAAAGCGGTTAATAAGCTAGAATGCACCATAGGTTAAAATATATTATAAATCGGATAATAGGCTAATTATAATAGTTTAAGTGACCATGCTAGAACAACGGAAGCCGGGAATGCCTAACACCTTCTCCTGAGTTAACAAAATTCCTTACTTAGAATTTCTGGTTCGCAGACTTTAGAAAGGAAAGTCGAATTTCCTCGATTTGGGATTTAAAATAAACCGGTGAATTTTGACACGAATTAAACTATTCCAAGTGGCGACTCCGAATTGAATAAATAATCTCATTTCAAATAATGTCACTTAAATTGAAAAAACTCCCCTATATCCCCCTTGGGTGTGTAAAAAGGAGGTATGACACCAATTAATAAGTAATAATCATTAAATTCTTGGGATGAAAACTCAACAACATTATTAAGTCTAATAGACTTAATAGGATTATCGGGTAATTGTGCCCGTAATCTAATTATTTATGCCATTAATTTTTTAAATGTCATGTTACAAAATGACAATAGGCATACATGAGACTATCTAGAGGATGCATCTATTAAGACCAAAAAATATCTAAGCGAACCACTATCTAGAGGATGCATCTATAAGACATAAGTAAGATTTCCTTATTGTTAAATCGAGACCACAGACTCCGGTGAGACGAAGGTAAGTCACAATATCACGAACCACAATATCGTGCTTCGAGTTCGAGGTTGGCCTAAAAAGAGGCGTGGTAGTGGTCGAAGTTTTGGGCTTGGGCAAAATTGGTGGAGTTTTGGTGGGATTTAGAGGGTGTGAGTTATAAGTTTGAGAATATGGTGTTTAGAAATCAATGTCTTATGTTTCGTATTTATGTTGAAATTTGACAGAAGGTAAATTGGGGTTGACAATGGACGTTCGAAATCTGCTATCAATAAGATGACATTAGGGTTTATGCTTGAACAAAGACAAAAAAGTTTGGGGCTGAGCAACTTGAAGATCTATTACCCTTTTTATTGTGTTTCAATGTATCTGGCTATATTCTAGGTATTTCATTGTATTCATTGTCTATTTTTTTCCAATTGTATTTCAATATATCTCGCTATATTCTATGTATTTCATTCTATTTAGTGTCTCGCTATATTCCATGAATGTATTCATGTATTTTTTTAATTAATATAATTTATGTATTTAGATGCATTCTTTGAAGATTGCTATATTTTTTGGGGTGTTTTGGATTGAGAATTTTTTTTACAATTGAAAATACAAAATTTGTGTATTATAATTAGTTTTGAGTTATATTAGGAGTGTATTATGTTAATTGATTCACTTTCCGTTTTAAAAACAGTTGAATAGACCATAAATTGCGCAATTTGCATTATTGAATTCAGAAATACATATGGTGAATACAATCGAATGCAATCGAATACAATAATCTGTCCAGCTGTAATCCTTTGATTCACGGTGTGAATACAGTCGAATACAATAATCTGTCTAGCTGTAATCCCTTATTTCACGCCGAGAAATACTATTGTATTCATGAAAACGGTAGCTTAAATACATGGAATAGACTCTAAAAATTGTAAACATAGCTAGAAAGTAATATAATAAATGCTAGCTACAACTAGCTAATAACCCCAAAACAATAATGGTTTTGTCAAAAGGGATTTTTTTCCTAACTATACCATACATGAAATCTTATTACCAAATATGTGCATAGTATGTATATTACCCATCCAGTCCACAGTTTATCTACAATTTATATATCATTCGTTATTTAGGCAGAATCTGCCATTTTTAGAGCGCGAAAAATCAGCCACAGAATCTGAGATTGATTTATTCCATATTAAATTCAAAATTTGAAACAGAAACGAGATCTCGAAGCTACGTAATTTTGAAACGGAAAGGAGATTTCTGTTCTTCATCTTTATCTGTTCTTCCATATATTTTCCACCATTGATAGCCATTAAAAAGCTTGAAAGCTTTGAATTCAAATTTGAGTTTCAAAAATCATTATTTGTTGGATTGGGCGTTGTTGAATATAATCGCGAATATGGTTTGGAGTTTATATCTCAATTTTGAGGGGGTTCTAGTGAAGATTAGACTTGGTTTTGACTGAATTTCAGATTGAAACTCGAAGAAGAAGAAGAAGAAGACATATTTCCAAAAATAATAGATAAATTGTAGATAAATTATAGATTAGGAAGACTAAAACTTCTATAAATCTTCTACAATTATGTCAAAATTGTCAATTATGCTACAATTAAAATGGAATTGGGATATTAAAATTCAATGTATCCAGTTTGTAGATATCTTGTAGATAAATTGTAGATTATTTGTATTCTGATTATAGATGCATTGCTTTCTGTTTTCACAAATCCAAAACGACTAAAGCTTCTACGAAATCTTTTGCAAAAACATTCTACAATTTATCTACAAATTTTCTAATTTGATTAAAGTTTATCTACAAATTCTGAAAATATGTTTTCTTTTTCTTCGAGTATCAATCTGGAATTCAGCCAAAACCAAGTCTAAATCTTCACCAAAACCCCTCAAAATTGAGATATAAACTCCTAAACATAATCGGAATTATTTACAACAACACCCAATCAAAACAAATAATAATAAACTTTTTAATTGGGGTCAATGGTGGAATTCAAAATAGAAATATGAGCGGGGGGGGGGGGGGGGGGGGGGTTACGGGGAGAGGTAAAACGTGGGGAGGGGGAAGTGGAAAGATACGGTCCTATTATTATACCTAATATAAATGCACCCTTAATTTTATCCCTAATTTGAATTATGGTATATAAATGATAATTTGGTATACAGAAATATAATTACCACAAACCTTAAACATTAAGGATAATAAAGTTTCACACCCACCCGTAATCCGGCCCATTACACGACTACTTTTAAAACCACTTAAACCCCACAATCGAATTAACCTTATTACACTACTAGTTAGGAATGCCCGAGCCAACCAACGTTCTAAAACTTTTCAAAGCTCTGGTTGTTCTATTGAAGTTCAGGTAAGGTAGAGATTATAAATCTTTAGACGTGATACTCACCAGAAAATAGGATCGATCGAAGAAGACACAATCCAAACTTAAGATCAAAAGGAGATAGACAACAGATGTTTTGGAGATAGCGTTGGAGACAGAGGGTGTTAACTCTCGCAGAAATGTTAGATTGAGATGGAAAACCAGATCTACTCTGCCACGCGTTGAAATTAGGTTAAGCTAAACCCCACGTGTTAAGCTATATAGACAGATAGTGATGGACTGGATAAGTACTAATATGACCTCAGATTGGCTTTTAATTCCAAGAAGCACACACGTTGACCTTGAGGTGCTTGCTATTAGGGTTTCAACTATTTCAAGCTCTAAGTGATCATTCCTTTAAATCATACAGTTACTGCTATTTTATTTCTTGAAGTTCCATAGGTATGTTTGTATTTGGATCCGAAAAGGAGTGTATAATATCAGAAACTAGTTGTTCATTCAAGAGGAAGAGCCATTGCGGGGAAATTGCCAACTTCACTCCAGAATCTCTTTTTAATCTCGGAAGAAGATTTTATGAGAGTCCTAAACTTGAAGAAAGTTTATTAAATGTGAATTTCCGTGTTATTGTTTAAGAAAAATTCAGTTTCCCTCTTTATATTATGGTTGATAATTCAAAGTTCAATTGATTGTATTGGGGAGATAGATTCTTGTGGTTGTTTTAGCGTGTTTAAAGTGTTTCTATTTTCCCATCATTACTCGAATAGATGCTGCAAAAGAGCAAAGGAGCATTTTGATAACCTTGAGATGTTTTATTTGTAGAAATGATAGTACAAAACCGGTTCTATTTTGACCTCTTTGCTGGCTTAGTCCTGTTGCATGGACTTCAAGATCCAGCAATTCATCAGACATATATGCATTAAGTCTAGAAAGACCATATATTGAAACTAGGGCAGTTTCATCTATACATCTCCACTGCCAACTTTTACTTGCTAGACCTTCCTTACTGATCTATATTTGTATTTTGTAGCCCAGAATAGGTAGTGTATGAAGTTTAATGCACTGAGTATGCACATTAGCCAGTAGAATCTCTCCAAACTGTAGTGATTCAAGTTACTACCAGAGAGCCATGCTTTGTGCTTTGAAATACCTGTCACACTATTTACTATCGATACAATCACCGAGCTGAGGTAGTATCCTATGGCTAAAGAAGCCCATGTTAGAGATGTTGCTAATGATCTCATACTCACTGGTGCTTCTGAGAAGCAGAATTCTAGTAGTCCTGCTAGAACGAAAAGATCGGCTGATCCAAGAAACAAATACTGAAACGCAATCCAGAAGAAAGTTATGGGTAACGGTTTGGTAGAGTCAAGAAGTTCTGAGTCAGTAACTACTCTTTTGCGCTTGATTTCAACGAGGGCTGCAACTGCCATAGCTACAATAGAGAGGAACAAACCGACACCAATGCGTTGGAGGTGAGAGATGCCCATTTCTGTTTTGGTTACTCTACGTGCGAATGGGATGATGAAGTGGTCATAAATTGGTGCTAGGATCATGATGAAAACAACAGGGAAAATGGGGAGCGAGGCCGGCGGGACTTTTAAGGAGCCTAATTTAGTATTCATTGTGGCTGCTTGCTGGACTGAGAATGTATTCAGTTGAGCTAGGCAGCAATTAAGCATGATAGTGCAGGCAAAAATTGGGAATATTTTCATCACAATCTTGACTTCTTCCACTTGTTGCACTGAGCATTTTAATGCACCACAAGCTGGTGTGTCTGAAACAGCCCGATTAAGGAAGCTAAGACTTGTCGATGGAGTCTCAATTGATTTGACATCTTTGCTGTTTTGGCCACTTTTGTTGTCAGTTGGAATCGGAGGAGAAGGGCTTGAAGCCATACTTGCTATAGCAGTACTTGAGTTTCTTGATACACAAGAGTTTAGTAATGCTCCAATTAGAACCTATGCATTATAACATGAGATTAGTTGCTGAGCAAAGATAAAACTCATTTAAGTTTGATGAAGTTTTTATGAAAGTATATACCTTGCTGATCGTTGTAAGAGGGCTTCCACCTGGTATTTTGTTCCTATAGAATGGTGAACCAGAAAGGAAGATTGGGATTGACAAAAGTATGGTTAAAGTTGCAATTCCAAATCCCCATTGCCAACCCATATTGTCTTCAATCCAGACCACAAATGTGACAGCAATGAGACCTCCAAAGGAGAGGCAGAACACAAAGTAATTGAAGAAAGTTGATCTGTGCTTTCTTCCTTGTGGGGTTGCTTCATCAAACTGTTCTGCACCGTGGGGTGGCAACGATCCCTTTATACCTCCTACACCTAATGCCACTAAGTAGAGTCCTATGAACAACATTGCAGCTTGTGCTCCATGAACTTGTTCACACGGCACGTTGGGCACTCCTAGGTCGCATTTTGGTGGCTTCAACGACACAGAACGAGCTTGTATGGTGAGTACTACCAGTCCCTGTTTCATTCAATTTTAGGAGATATTCACAAACAATATTCTGCGTTGTTATGATTCATCTTAAACAACTACCAAAGTTAAGGGCATGTTATACAGAATGATTGTAGGATAAGTAGTGTTCTATGAGAGTGAATGTTGGGTCTATAGAATGCAACATATCCACAATATATCTGTCTAGAAATATGGATATTAATATGAATATGCCGTTTAACATGATTAGGCAAGATTAAATACGGTCGTATTTGATCGAAGACACACAAAATGAGAGTGTTTCTTGTACCCAATTGTGTGGCCTAATGGTCAATAAAGTGGGTTGAGGACCATGAGGTCTGAGGTTCAAATCCTAACCAAGACAAAAATTGTAGGTGATTTCTTCCCATATGTCCAAGCCTTGATAGACATAGTTACCTAGCACCCAGAGTTGCCTGTGGGAAGTAGCACATATTCTGTGGAATTAGTCGACGTGCGCGTATTATGGTCGTACACCGCAGTTATAAAAAAATAGTGTCAATTGAGATGGCTGATTCTACACTAAAAATCTTTTAGGCTTTGTCTTTTACTTATTTATCAATAGAAAATGTAAGAAATTTCTAGTCTTAGAGAAACTAAGCTTTAATAACATTGAACTAGGCGGGCTTAAATGGAGAATTTATGCAACACATTGGGTTTGAGGCAAAACTGTTATTTTAATATTCAGGAATAACTAAGAAAATATTTGTAGAACAGTGGAAATGTTGCATGAATTAATCTTTTAAGTTCTGTTTCAAACTACTAGCAGAAAAGAATAGTTTTGCAACATCTAATCAACGTTGGGTTGTTGCCTTGATCCATTTTGAACTTCACCTTAGTTCCACTTTAGACGTAAAGTACTTTTCTACCAATATTCCCGATTTAAATCCTACATAAAACAGAAATGCGCACTAAACTATTGTACTGCGCATTTCTGTTTTAATACGTAGGTGTATAATAATTTAGTGAATAAGTCGATGTGAGTGACATGTGGCTTTTTTCCTAACAAAAATGGAATGTTTATGGCTATTTAAAGAAATGAATGGATCTGCCACATTCCTAACAACCACACACCTGTTACGTCATCCTGGTAAAATATATTTAATCTTTATCACTATTTTCGTTAGTGTTCCTTACGCCTAACCATAAAAAGCAGATAGACCTTTACCTCTATGTCACTTCACATACCATTTTGTGCAAATATTCTATTTTAAAATATCTAAAAGTTATATGCCTGTGAGTTGCGAGCATATATAGTCTTAAAATAAAGTCATACATGACCAACTCCATACACAGGCAAAACCAAATGAGTCTGGTGAGAGAATATTAGGTTTAGAGTTTTTGTTCTGCCGAAATCTTTCTTCCTAAACCTATTCATCTTTGCTATTCACAGTTTAAAGAAATAAAAGAAGCTACACAAGCCTAGACTTTAACACAACTAATTATTTGTGATATCTCTTGGTCTTGCTATGCACGTCATATAGTTAACAAAATTGGGTATGACACAAAGCAAAACACCCTCAAAAGAGAAAGAAACAATTAATCAAAAACTTGGATTGGTCCTACCACCATTAACACCTAAGATGATGCAACAGGCGTAATCAACAACAATCCAGTGTAATTCTACAAAAGGAAGTTTGGGAAAATATGATGTACGCAACTTTACCCCTTTTCTGAAGGATAAAAAGACTATTTTCGATTGACCATTTGCTAAATAAAAGACAGAAGAAATACTAATAGCAAGACAACATATTTAGAAAATTAAAAATTAAAATAGCAAAGTACTGATGGTAAGTAACTACAGCACAACAAACAAGATCAAGACCAAAAGTCAAAGAAACAAGGGAGAAACACGAAATGTGTATACGTAGGAAAAAGAATGGATAGTGTCAAGTGTGGAAACCTAAGATGCCATGACGAGGTGTGTTGAGAATTACGAGGTCTCAGATTTAAATTTCAGCAAATACAAAAATAATATATGACTTCTATTTTATATTCCCAAGCTTTAATAAACAGAATTATCTAATATACTAATGAATAATAATAAGTATTTTAGATTAGACGAGTTTTGCACAAGTTAATTTTGACACCATTAATTATTAAAATAGAATGCCATGTCGAGTGTATGAGCTTGTGCAATGTTGTGCATATTCCATGAACCAACAGTAAATGAACTCCGGGAAGCTATGACACGTTTAAAATTGAGGCAAACACTCGTCGTCTCCCCCTCAGACAAACAACATTAATGCTACTTTCTCTAGTTCAAAATAAATAATTTTTTTGGCCTTTTTTTTTGTGGTTCAAAATATTTTATTTTTTAACTTTTAAGAAAAAATTAATTATTTTTTTCCTACATTGTTCATGGAGTAAATAGTGTTGGAATATGTATTAGGAGTGTTTATGCGAGATAATAAAGGTTAATATGGTCAATTCCATTGCTAACTACTGCTAAAAAGTAAATTTTTTAATATGTGTGAAAACACCCAAAAATCCACTTATTTTGAACGAGAGACAGTAACAATCATAGTATTCTTACATCATCGCTTTGCCAACAGAAATTTCAGATGTTGAATTTCTATAACTTTTTGTCTTGTTGCTAATTGCCTCCTCATCTGTTCCAGCAAACCCTTATCCTAAACACCCGCAAGTTAACATTAATTTCTTGATTAAGATTGATTCCTAGTTTTACCATATACACCTAAATCCATTATATGTCATTTATTGATTGAGATAAATTCATTGTCCTAACATAAACATCTAACTTTGTTGAATCTAAAGCTGGAATTGCAGTTTATGATTGGTAGTAAGTTGTAACTTCATCAGAGGTAACTCTTAGGTGTGATATTCTAATTTCATGAAAAAAGATTTCTTCTTTCTACACAGATTCAAACTGACGGCAGTGAGTGTTGACAAACATGTGGGTCGAACAATACATATTCAGTGTGAAGAAGTACTTTTTTCAGTTATAATAAGTGCAAATACTAACTACAAGCGTTGCATGAATGGTGTGGGGAAGGGTGGATTCTTATGATCATTCCACTAACAAATTTTTTATCTTAAATTTGATTTTAACTTAATAATTAGGCGACAAATATACAAAACCTTTAGCCACTATCATGACCATTGCTTTTCATCCTACAACAATGTTTTTCACGATGCCTCATGAACTTTTTTCACCAAATAGGAAACATATAAAGATTTCATTTAGTGGGTTATAAAATCATTGGGAAAAAAACAAAACCCAAAAAAACAAGTGGTCTTTTTTCTTAGTCATGGGATTTATTTTCAAAGAATAACAGTGACCAGAAAAAATCAAGGGGTCGATTTCTTTCAAAATTCTTCGTTAATAAGTTTGCTCTTTGGTATGATGGATGGGACTATGAGGGAAAAAAAACAAGAAGATAAAGGAAGAAAGCAACCAATTCCTTTAAATACATGGTTGCAAATCTTTATAGCTGGAATCGAGCAGCTTATTGCATCACCTTTGTGCGTTGCATGCACTAGTGGAATTTTAATAGCGATCATATTCACTATGTTTATATACCTTTCCTAATCACTACTATACACTACCGAATGAGTAGCGCACTAAGCATATCTTTGTTTCTATGAAGTTTCACTCCTAAAGACAAAAAATATTACAATTAGTCGATATTTCAGGGTGCGGTTTAGTGATCACTGAAGTAAATAAAAAAGATTCTAGATATGAGCGTTCAAATGTCGAAAACATTCTATCTTTCTATTTACTCAAATCTTTGTGTGTGCATAGTTACTTATCTTGTGCTGATATAAAAAAGATTATAAGTATCCGATGAATATGCAAATTTTAGAGTTCCTTTGCCATATTATGAAATAACTTACCAGAACCATCTAAAGCAAAAAACTTCAAACTACTAATGAAATGTCTTCATTCAGCCAAAAAAAAAAGGTATAAAATGTAAAAGGGTAAAAAGAAGAAAAAGAAAGAGGCGGTGTAAAAATTAAAACATTAGGAGTAAATTAATTCTTTACTTTAATAAAGTGATTTGATGACCTTTTATTTTTCTTGACGTACCATCATTTTTATTACTGAAAATTAAAATTATCCGTAACTGTAAACCAAAATAAAAAATAGAGGGCGCATAAAAAAACGGGGCGATGTTATTGGCTTTATTCACATTTCCCAACTTTCTTTCATTCAGGACTGCCTATAATTTCCATTGCTTTTTACTGATTTTACGTCTAGACTACATAAATTAAGGTAAGATTTTAGATTATCTCAATATTCTAACTTATGAATACGTAAAGACATACGGGTGCGGTGGAGTAGTAAATATTTATTTATTTTTAATTAGAGATTTTAGAATTTATCAAGTCGCTTTTGGTAGGAAATGCTTTAGGTTCGATATAGAATTTTTCGAGACAACTCCAGATTTAGAGCCCATTTAGCTTTATAAAAATGCCATTTCAATAGAAATAATTTTTAAGTCAAAAAGTAGTAAGTTGGGGTTACCCAACTTATTGCTTTTAGCTTGTTTTAAACAATTTTAACTTATTTTAAGTAGTTTTTAACTTTATCAAACATTGAAAAAAATTAAAAAAAAAACTTAAAAACTGATAGCTTAAAAGCCAATTCAAATACCCTCTTAATCGATTCCAATGCGGATATCAGACATGAAGTCATTAAGCAACCAGAAAAAATACTTAATAATATTATAGATTTGGGGGTGTGAAGAAACAAGAAAAAGAAGAATTATTACCAGAAATTGGATGATTGCACTGATGAGATAGATGAAATAAGTTGTGCAGAAGGCATCAGATAAGAATCCACCAAGTAATGCTAGTAAAAAAGCAGTGCCCATAAAATTGGTCACAGAATTTGCTGATGTTGTTGGTGAGAAATGCATGTATTCTGACAAATACCTCACCAAGTTACTTGCATTAGCCAAATATGCCAAGTTCTCCAGTACTTCAACAACTGATAAATTTACAAAAAAAAAAAAAAAAAAAAATTTAGACAAAATTAAATGAAGGAAAATCTTCACAAAGAATTTGATATTTTTATAAACTCATATAAGACTTTTCCAAGAAATGAAATAATAATATTACCTAAGACAAAAGATGCAGCAAGTAAGCCACCATGCCTATTGGTAAGTGCAGGTTTATTTCTCCAATCTACATAGCCAGCCCAATTAGTGCTTATGTGGCTTTGACTATCTATTTCCTGCAAACACAAATATGCAAAAATAAATTTCTGTTAGTCAACAAAACAAAGAGAAAGAGAGAGGACAAAAAGAGAGGAACAAACCATTATTATTTCTTGTTTTCCTATTGTTTTTAATTTCAATTTAAAGGAATGAGATTCAAGAGTGATCAAAGGTGGTGAATTTAAAGAGTTTAGAGAAGGTGAGAAGAGAGAAAGAAAGAGAAATCTAAGCAGAAGAGAATGGTGTGGACCCTTTATTGGAAAATAAGACTTTCTTATACCAGACTGGAAAGAATTTCTTTTTTTGTTTTGTTTTCTAATTTAATGATGACTTACTAGTTTCCTGTTTGGCACTAGAGTTCCTTTTTTTAGGGGAAATGAAAAGGAGGGAGATGGATGTGATGTTATCTAGGATTTGATTGCTTAGAAATGAATATATTTCCATAAAAGAAGGAAGAGAAAAACAGTGCAAAGAGCATCATAATAGTAAGCTAGAAATAAAATAAATGAAAGAGAGAAAGGAGATGCCATTTAAGTTGTTAAAGTGTGTCACACATCCAAAGATTTAAGCTATGAGAGAAAAGCCTAAAAATAATAATTTTATTCATTTAATTATATCTTCATCACGCTTCTTCATTTGTTAGTTGGTCTGATTTTTCTTTTCTCTTGAAACTAGAATTATGAGTAGCGGTACGATTCGAACTTAGAATTTTTGTTTGTTTTGTTCTGATATTATGTTAAAATATATTATATTATCTTTATTTCAACTAAAAAAACTTAAGTTATTAGAAAAATTATATTTTAATGTACTTAATTACATTTGTAATATAAGCTCACACTAAGGGTAACAAAGTAAAATAATGCTTGGACAACTATGTTATTTATAAGGTAATTACAATTTACAAATACCTCTCATAAGCATGTATTTGATATTATTACAAATTAAATATAGTAGTAAAACACTTTACATTATCTATATATATTATTTAAATCCTAGTGAGATTATGTTGTTTTGTCTTTATCTAGTGTTGTTTGACCAACAATTACTAAACTTGATGGCCCCACCATCCCATTTATGGTATGTGGTTCATCACAAAGTGGAAATGTCAAGATGAGCAATTATTTGTTTTTTTTCCTCTCTGAGTTTTTAATCATTTTGCCTTTGTTTTTCTTCCCCTTTTGATTAATTAAAATCAACTTCCTTCGCTATTAATAGATGCCTAGAATAGAGTTGCCTAATTTTTTTTAATTAAAAAAATAGATGCCTAGAATAGAGAAAATCCAAATACACGCGTTGCTAGAGGATCTTTCAAAGATAGTTATATTTATAGTATGTTTGGTCTGTTATAAATAATATAAGAACAAGAACAATAATACAAGAACAAGAACAATAGAGAGAAAAGTAGAGAGAGAGGAGTATTCTTATTGATACTTAGGGGTGATTTACAATGGGGTAAGACCCCTCTATTTATATGAAGAGAAATGAGTTAGCCTCAAAGTAAAACTCTTCTATAAGATAGACATTCACTCTAATTAGAGTTCTATTTATAACACTCCCCCTTGAATGTCTATTCAATAATGTGCCTCGTTAAAACCTTAACTAAAACAAAATCCAATGGGAAAAAATAATAGAAAAGGAAAAAGAGTACACATGTTTGAATATGCGCCTATTGGTTGCCTCGTTAAAAACCTTGCAAGGAAAACCCAGTTGGGACAAAACCTTGTCAGGGAAAAAGAGTGCAACGCGCATTAACCCCCCCTGATAAGAACATCAATTTATATCCTTGAGCATTTGCATTCCAATCTTGTGCACCATCTTCAAAACAATCTTTGGTAGATGTTTGATAAATAAATCAACCATATTGACTTGAATAAATATTCCGCACCTTGAAATCATCATTCTTGATAGATATGAACATCTTCGTATAATGTCGTGGAATGACTTTTCAATATCTTCATAGATGTATTCTCAATGCCATCATGCTTATAGTTATAGCAAGATACATATGTACACAAATTGTACTTAGGATGTGGTACTTCAGGACCAAGAACTGCATATGCTTCAAGCAACTTAAATCTTTCAAGTTAAGTCATATAAGCCATATAATAGACTTTAGATGCATATAAAGTTTTCATGTCATGCCAGACAAATAGATATCGAAAACCGATTACACATACCTTTGACTTTACACTTTCAAGTATTTGAACTACATGTCCAAAACTACATGTCTTTCATATGGAATCAATTCTTCTTGAATTGTATCTCTTCCATTTGGCCAATAGTTTTGTTTGTATTCGACAAACATAAGATCCTCATCGATATTTAGCGCTATCATAGATGTCGTCGACAATCATTTTATATCGGTTTCAGTCAATTTTCATAAAGACATAACATGGAGATCTCTTCATTCATATATTCAGGTATCTGAATCTCTCATGAGATTTTATGAAGTGTTATGTCATGTGATCTTCTGGATCACTTGCCTCCTTATTATGATCACTTTGATCATTTGCTCATCTTCTTTATTAAGAATTCTTTATTAAGAAGTTCCTTTTGAAACCGATTTGTCTATACGCTTCAAGCGTATCCAAGACTTTATCCTTCTAGGATTTAATATGAGCATTTGCAGTGAGAATATAGTTACTTTCTTTGGGTCAGCAAATGCGCATGGCATGCTTTGCAATATGTTGCAATTGAATTATCCTTTTTATGAACTTCAGGTTCATATCATGATATTCGAGGATCTATTTATACAAATGATAATTCATCTCATGTAACCTTTTCTCAAGTGTTTATCATGTCTCCCCCTCATGTTAGAAAAGCTAACTTGTTTCCTCAACTCTGGGAAATCATCTTTGTGCATTATCATGTCAATATACACAGCACATTAATAATAATAAGATGAGATTATTTGGTTCCTGACCCTGAACCATTTGTGAGGGGAGAATATAATATACTCTCGTATACAACGTATATCAAACTGATATATATAACTTTGTTCTCATAAGCAATAGTTTAGCTATTAAGTGGAGGCACTCAATAAATCATTTTGCTAAACCAACTTTGATATAAACCAACTTATCAAGATGAACTATCTTGAGTAGAAAATCTGAAAATTATGCTCGAAGTTAGATTACTGAGCAATTTACCTCGCAAGCACCGACCAGGCTGCGGGTTAATAACAATCGCGCATATAACCATTTCATAGATGCATCATATATGGTATACATGGCAGGTGAATGGGCCCATATTCACCTTTGATATTTCCAGAATTTATGGGCTTCAACCCGAACTCTTTAGTTGGTCAGTTCATTAATGAGACCAAGTGATACAAGAGAATTCGTAAAGAACTTTCTAGTTCTTTAATATTCACCCATGTGAATTCTGTATTATTGCACATCATACTTAAAATGAGATGGCTAACCCGAATGCCAACTGAATAAATTATCAATATTGGTAAACTTCAAATTTACACCATGACATGTGCACTTATCAATAAACTTCAGGTTTATTATGACATGAGTTTTTATACCAATAGATATCCACTTTATTGTGGCATTCTTTTGTTTGTGTAGTACAAACTGGAGAATAAAGCGAGTAGCTTTTCATATACAAATTATCCCGCTACAAGTTGTAGTAATAGAAGATATCAAATCTTTCATTTATTTATAGTCTCAATATAATCAGCGCTTTCGCGTGTACTTTGGAAACTGAATAAGTTTCTTTGAGACTTACTACAGCACAATACTCAATTGTGTTTCTCCAACATAGTAATAATTGGCTCTTCTAGAGCTCTCAATTAATTTTGTACTACCACAAATTCATCAACATCCATGTGGTGAATATTTTTCTTAAAGAGAAAGTTATACCATTATGGTCATGTCAAACTTATATTCAAGATATGTTTCTTGCATTATTGTTGTCCTTTAATAGTCATATTTCCAAAATACATTGGCGCACAATAGGTACTTGACCAACGATCATTCATGCCATATATCATCTCAAACCTCCTTCTAGGGGTGAGTGTGGTATCATCTCAAACCTCCTTCTAGGGTGAGTGTGGTATATTCTATACCAATTTCATGTTCATATTCTTTCAATAATGAATATGTATTCGTGAATCAGATGTTGTCACATTCACTGCGGGGATATGTGATTTTGTTATCCTTTTCAAATCTGTAAATGCGTCTGGCATTTGATTTGTTATTCTTTGCAAATGGATAATCTTTTGCACCTCATTTTTACAAATGGAGGTATGTGGATCAAGATGAGATAATGATGCATTTTTCCACAAAATTTCCCGTTTGGTTTCATCAACTTCTCCCCCTAATTTTGGGAAAAGTGTCTCATCAAATTGACAGTTTGCAAATCGTGCAGTGTACAAATCCCCTGTCAATATTTCGAGGTAGCGAATAATGGAGGACGATTCAAACTCAACATATATTCCTAACCTTCTTTGCGGAGCCATTTTGGTGCGATATGGCGGTGCTACAGGCATATATACTGCGCATCCAACAATTCTTAAATGGGATAGATTAGGTTCATGACCCAAAACTAATTGCAACGGGGAATATTTGTGACAATTCGTCAGTCAGAGACGAACTAGCATTACTGCATGCAAAATGGCGTGACCCCAAACCGAAGTGGGCAACCGACGAGCTAGCATTGCTACATGCAAAATGGCGTGACCCCAAACCGAAATGGGCAGCCTCGTTTTCATGAGTAAATAAGGTATTCAAGATTATACTCATGTATTGTCTCAATCTGATATCCATTTTGAGTGATATCTCTAAAACTCAACAAGTTCCTTTTAGACTTGGAGGAGAACATTTTGACTGATATCATTAAAACTCAACAAGTTCCTCTTAGACTTGGAGGAGAACATTGCATTCTCTAAAATATTGTTCCTTTTGGCAGAGTTATAGTTGCTCTCCAAGAGCCTTCAATCAATTTAATTCCCATGGTTTGACATACAAAAGAAAATATGAGAATATACAAATCTGTTTGCTTCATATTTAAACAATATTTTCAAAATCTGTTGAGGTTATTCGACTAACTAAATCAGATAGTCGACTATCATGCCTTGCGGAAAAGTCCAGTTTTAATGCGAAATATTAGATAGTGGAATAACTAAGTTGATAGTCGAATAACTTTGTAAACAGTCATCAGGTTATTCGAATAACTAAATCAGATATTCGAATAACTTAGCTTGCGGAAATTCCAGTATTTAATACGAAATATTAGATAGTCGACTAACTTATTAGTTAATCGACTAACTTTGCTGGAAAATAAAAATTTCTTCGAAATTTAAGCATATTGAAACATTCTAAAAAACTAATACTAACATTATATCATAAACTAACTAATACGAGCTGATACTAATGACTATTAGTTTATTCACTAACTATTACAAATAAGTGAAATAAAATCAAACAATTCCATCTTCCTTCATCACAGATCCATCACAATTTAGGTGGTCAATTTTCCCCTTAGGGTGCTCAAAGAAGTCTGCCACATCCAAGTGGGTGATGTCAAAATTTTCGTCAGAGACAAAATTTGTTTCGGGGCCTTTACTCTTTAGAGATGCTTGATAAAGCTCAACCAAATGTCTTGGTACACGGCAAATTTTTGCCCAATGCCCTTTTCCACTGCAACGATAATATATAGTTTATGAACTATTTGCTTTTGGATTCTCATCATATCGTGCTTGTGGCAGAGTGACCAACTTCAGGTTGTCATATCTCTCCTTTAAGCCATTCCACAAGATAGGTGGATCTTTGACTGTGATATATTCATTTTCAAACCTTCATCAAGGTGATGGCGCAAGAAAATCAAGGCCTTAGCACAGTTTCAAACCTTCATCAAGGTGATGGCGCAAGAAAATCAAGGCCTTAGCACAGTTTCAAACCTTCATCAAGGTGATGGCGCAAGAAAATCAAGGCCTTAGCATAGTCTTGGGTGGATGCATTATTTCTGTCTTTAATGGCGTCTCCAAGACCCATTGCATCCAAATGGATTTCAGCATCCAATACCCATATCATATAGTTCTTGCCGGAAATTTCAAGGGCAACGAACTTTCTTTTCATAATGTCAGACATAAGACACAATTACATCAAGAGCGTGTTCATACTTACATGCTTTATTACAATTATCACATTCACTTCAGGGAATGGATCATAATGATGGAGATTATAATTCCGTCTATTGCCACGTCCACATCCATTGATACCTTCACGGTAATAATTTCGTCTTCTTTCAGACTTATCACATACTGCTACCACATTCTCTAAAGGGAATGGAGCAAATTCAATTGGACGGATTTTTAATTCTTTGCCCACAATCATACATGAATTTGATCATGGCAAGGCATAGAAATTTTACCACTTCATGTGAGTGTAATTTCTTACAAACTCCATTAGAGTTATAATCAAACTTTGTTGTCTATGTTTGTATATGAAATCAAATCGTAGAATTTCAAGAATTTGAAAGGGAAAAGTAAATTACTTACCTTTAAGGTATACCAATAAATGTTGTGATATCAAATATACCTCTTCTATTTTTCCGTATAGAAATTTTTGGAAGCATTTAAGCCGACGCGATTCCACCGAGAAGCCGCCGTTTCCGGTTTCAAGTAATTAAAGAAAGAAACAGTACTGTGCTTTAACCGTGCATAATCTCTTGCTGGCCACTTCATACACATAATACAATTAGCACAATGCTACAGTAGGATCAGACTTGTATTTACAAATAACAACACACAATTATATATTTTAATCGAACATAAAATCGATACTTATCTCTTGAAGCGTGACCCGGATAATGCCCGGAATTAGCGAAATTCGTGTGGGCGAATTTCTCCTTAATCTTCTCAAAGTGCTTCTTGAGACGGTAGAGTCTCGCGCTGATAACGTGTTATGAAATAATATAAGAAAAAGAACAATAATACAAGAACAAGAACAATAGAGAGAAAAGTAGAGAGAGAGAGGAGTATTCTTATTGATACTTAGGGGTGATTTACAATGGGGTAAGACCCCTTTATTTATAGGAAGAGAAATGAGTTAGCCTCAAAGTAAAACTCTTCTATAAGATAGACATTCACTCTAATTAGAGTTCTATTTATAACATGGCCAAATTTTTCTGAACTAAAAATGTATTTTTTTTAAGTTAAAGTATTTGGCTAAGTTTATGGAAGAAAGAAAAATTATTTTTGAGAAGAAGGAAAAGCAGGAAAAAATATTTTTCTCCAAAAACACCTTTTAATAAAAATAATTTTGAAAAAAAATATATTTAGAAGTATTTTTAAAAATATTGTCAAACATTAATTGTTGTTTAAAATTATTTTTTAAATTAATTAATCAAATACAAACTGTTTTTCGTAAAAATTATTTTTGAAAAAAATACTTCTAAGAATAAACTGAGAAGCTTGACCAAACAAGCTATTAGGCTTATCACATGGTAACTTACCGTGTCCTCCCACTTATGTTTTATTTGCATTTCTCGACGATAAATTTTTGTGTGCTAAAGTCCTTTAATTTTTTGTTTTTGTTTTAAGTTGCATTTTAAAGAAATAAAGCCAAGTTATCGTCTCCTGATAAACAATGACCTATATTAATCTGCCGCATGTGATGAAAAAAGTGGCTATATTCTCGAAAATTAAAATAAATGCTAACCATATAAAGACTTGGCTATTTTGTAAAAGTTATTCTAGGGTGGAAACTTTGCTTTAATTTGATAGGGATTTTTACCTAAATATGCCATATAGCAAACCTTATTAGCATTATTGTGCCTTGTTTGGTTATTACCCGCATATTCCATGTTTTCGTTACCAAATATGTACCAAACCATATGTGGCTGATTTTATAGCCTAAAATTGCGCCACATTTTAAGGCTCCCAATTAATATTTGATTCTGTCCCAATTAAAGCATCAATAAAAAACGGTAAAAAATCTTAGCCAGCGTGAATCTCTCCAGATTTCCGTTTCGAAAATCACTCATTATTGTACAGCAAATACCGAAAATCATATACAATTTTCAGCGTGAGAAATTGTATTTCTCTCCAGATTTCTGTTTCGAAAATCTCTCATTCGTCTACATCAAATACCGAAAATTAGAATTTACAGCGTGATAGTCAATAAAATTGTAGTTCTTCCAGATTTCAGTTTCAAAAATCACTCATTCTTCTACTTCAAATACCGAAAATCAGAATTGACAGCGTGATAGTCAATCAATGCGGAGGTTCTACAATGTCAAAAATCCCGATAATGCTGAAATCTAATGGTTATTGGGATATCTATGGCAGATTCCGAGATTTTGAAGTTGATGCCATTGTGGTTGATGATAATGCAAGCTACGGAATTCTCCAGTCTACAATTGCAGAACAATTATCGATTGATACATTGAATAAAATTGTAGAAATAAAATACTTGTAGTAAGGCTGTAGTTAATTGTAGTCAGTTTGTAGTTGCTTGTAGTCAGTTTGTAGTTAATTGTAGTTAGTTTGTAGTTAATTGTAGTCAGTTTGTAGTTAATTGTATTCAATTTATAGTTAATTGTAGTCAGTTGTAGTTAATTGTAGTCAGTTTGTAGTTAATTGTAGTGTTTAATAAATATGTCTGAAAATTGAATTTTTCTGTAGCTACTGGCTTGTATGTGTAGCTGAGAACTGCAAATGGCATTTCAAGGCAACGTCTATTCATGATTCTTCATTGTTCAAGATAAGAAGTTTTAGCCGACAACACACATGCTGCCGAATGGACGAAACATTCATAAAGCGCAAATGTACTGCAACAGTAGTTGGTAGCATTGCCGTTCCAAAGTATTGTGATCCTAAGACTGTTTACACGCCAAAAGACATACAAACTGACATGTTATCCAAACATGGAGTGAACCTAAGCTACATGCAAGCATGAAGAGCAAAGGAAAAAGCATTACAGTTTTTGAGAGGGAATCTATTGTGTAACTGTTCTACGTTTTGACTATAATAAAGAAGTTTACTCATATATTTGAGTAATGTAAACTGTTGGCAGATTGTAGTTATAATGTACTGTAAGTGTGTTCTAAATGTGTTACCTTGAATCACCTAATGTGAATTTGTAGTTAAACTGCATTTCAATTTATTTATATGCAAATGTAGTTATATTGAATTTTACTTAGTAGTAGTTCAATTTTTGTAGTTATATGAACTTTGTAGCTAATTGTAGTCAGTTGTAGTTAAGTGTAGTATTTAATAAATATATCTGACTAATGTATGTTTTTGTATCTACTCGCTTGTATGTGTAGCTGAAAACTGCAAATGGCATTTATAGGCAACGTCAATTCATTATTCTTCATTGTTCAAGATAAGAAGTTTTAGCTGAAAACACAACAGCTGCCGAATGGACGAAACATTCATACATCGCAAATGTATTGCAACAGTAGTTTGTAGCATTGTCATTCCAATTTGTAGCTATATGCATTTGTAGTTATATGTAGTTCAATTGTAGTTAATTGTAGTTAATTGTAGTCATTGTAAATAAATAATTTATCCCCACAATTATATAAGAACTGACAGTTATATAAAATGGAAACTGAAGGTGTTATATAAAAGTAACTCCAACATTAATGTATAAGATAATAAAAATTGTATATGCTATTAGATATTAGATAGCTAGAATACTCGAGTAGAAGACAAAGCTGTTACGGCAAATATGCTATTAGATAGCTCGAATACTCGTGTATAATGTATATTCATGAAAATTGTTCATTACAACCAAAATGACCTAATGTTTACATTATTTCCTATCCAACTACCAAATATGAATAGTATAGTCTACTTCTTCTTTTCAGAATCAACAACAGCATATGCCAAGGTAGAGAGAAAATGATTTTGTAGAGGGTTTCGGACTTTGTTACAACAGTAGGACTGGAAATATGACGGATGAAATTCTCAATATGAAACAGTGCAACCTTCGACAATGGCGGATGAAATTAGAGGAGAGAGAGAGAGAAATCTGTTTTGGTAAACAAACGTGGGGGAAGGGTAATTAAAAAAGGGGAGAAAATCATGAGTTTTGTTTGTAAGCGAGAGAAAAACGTGTAGAATAAAATCTGAAAAGATTTTCAATTCCACAAATCAAGGCTATAATTAATAAGTTGATATTTAAACCTTAAATATAATTTTGGTACATAAATTGAAAGGTGGTATACTTAAATGTAATAAACACAAACCTTAAACATGGGTGGTAATAAGGTTTGCTATATGGTATGTATATGTAAAAATCCCAATTTGATATACTTGCACATTTACGGGTAGTGATTAGTTGGGACATTTGTTTTTGGTCACATTTTAATTTGTGCATGTTTGCAATAGAGATTGTAAGCGTATTTGCTTTTTCGCGTAACTTCAGCATATGTGGCTGAAGTAGCAAAGACAATCACATAAAATTTCAGCATTTTAGTAGACGGGCCGGAAGTAGCAAGGTGTGTTGAAGTTTTTATTAGTAATTACTGAACTTAAGCATAGTAGCTGAAGTTTTGTTCTTTATTTACTGAAGTTTTTGTTTGTAATTGCTGAACTTAATCATAGTAGCTGAAGTTTTTTTGTCCTGGATTCATTAGTTTTATCATTAAACTTTTTAATAAACTGCAGCAGAAGATGCAGAAGTTATTTATTTCATTTATAAAAACTTCAGCACTAAATAAGCTGAAGTGTTTTTTGTCCTGGATAAGCTTTTTCAAAAATTTCAGCAGAAGCTGCTAAAATTATTTAGTTCATTTGTAAAAATTTCAGCACTAAAAGCTGAAGTTTTTTTGTCCTGGATTGATTAGTTTTGTCATAAAGCTTTTTTAAAAACTTCAGCAGAAGGCGTTGAAGTTATTTAGTTCATTTGTAAAAACTTTAGCATTATATAAGCTGAAGCTTTTGAAAAAGCTTTCTAACATACTACATAAATAATCAAATTGCCAACAGTATCTAAATTATAAATTTTGAAAACAACAAACGTGAAAAGAACAGAATTATCATTGTCTACTAACTTACGTACGTGGAAATATTTACAAATTATAGTCTACTAACTTACATAATTATTTATAATTTATTTTTAAATAATCTGATAATCATATTTATGGTAATCATTCCATGATTGAAGTCTTATAGCAATACCAACATCAGCAAAAGAAAGAAGAAGAAGAAGAAAAAACGAAGAAGGGGGAGAAAGGGGGCTGAATTTATTTAAAAGCTAGGTACAAATTAAAAAAATTTTAAAATATAAATATAAATTAGATGAGAATAATCAAATAAAGCATCCAACGTAATTTTTACTGATTAATTTCACGCGTTATATTTCAGGACGGTTCGATATCGTATCGTTCTCTTTTCTGTTGTTGATTTTTCTCTGTGAATATAAAGTACTTACAAATGTATGAATAATGTGATATGAGCAATGGAAAATCAAGAAATTTCGTTAAAACTTTAATATACATGTATATCAAATGTAATATTTAACCTAAAAATACACAATATAATTTTTTGACAAAACATATCAATTGAGCACACGTTGCTGGTTCTAGCTCCGCCCTTAATCTGGGAACATTTTTTCCACTTCTTTTTGTTTTAATGTTGTTTTTTAAGGCTGAAATGAGTCAATACCTACCTTCTCAGTTAGTGGCAATGAAACGAGTCTTGACCCTCCAAATCTTAGCTATCTTTACCTAAACATAACACCGAAAGTACATTTCTTCTGACTTCAACGTTTACTTGGAAAAGAAAAGAGAAGATAATCTATTATATCCCTAATATTCTGTTGTTTGATTCTTCCGTAATGAACTTCCCTCACTCAGATTTGGCAATTTGATTACACTTTGGGCTTGTCCAAGTGAGCCTTACATGCATTTGTTAGGGTCTTTTTCACTCAATTATATAGTTGCTGCTTTCATATCAGAAATTCTATTTTTGATTATTACTCTTTTTTATTTGATTATCATATATTGTTCGGATCAGTTTGCATATATTTTGACTAATCTAACAAGTTACTGGGTACCATCCACCGGTAATCCAATATAAATATCGGGTTACATACTTTATCCACTAATGCTTAGACAGATTAGAAGAAATCTGCCGCCAGGATTTAGTCTAGTTTTGATTATTATAGACTGTTTTTTTTACTTTTCGAAAAGCTAACTCCAATTACATTTGAAACTAACACAATTCAAATAAACTCCTCTATTTTCAAAAAATGCTTTTCAAACAAATCTATCCTCGCCGTAATGAACAAACTTACCCTCACATGCAGTTATTATAATGTAACTAAAAAAATAAGCAACAAAGACACACCATCTTATAATCTGAGTTATTACCGGTAGATGTGCATGGTTTTTCAGTGCCCTTTTTAAGTTTCCATTTGCCAATATCCAACAAAGGTCAGTTTAATGACTAATAAGCAGCAAAATATTCTTGGTTTGGTGAGGTTTTTAGACGCAAAATTTATCCATTCAAAGGGTCCTGTTTGGATGGAAAAAGAAATTAATTTGTCCAAAGAATCATTTGGTTTTATTGATTAAACTCAAAAGCTCATCATGCTGGACTTGGAGCCGTTAAAGTAGGCCACTAATTTATAGACAAACTTGCATCTGATCTGCGGACATTTCCTCTCACAAATGGTAGCCATTGTTAACCCTATTCCGGAAACGAATTTACGATTTAAATTTAATAGGTTCAAACTTTAAAGTTAATAATACAAAACTAATTAGATTTATGAAATTATGTGACGTTTATTATTTACATTATTTAGCAATTTCTAATTTAAATGAAAAAGAAATATATTGAGTGCAATTACAATTTTGTCTAATATGAATTATGAAATATACTTGATTTACATGGTTAAAAGAAAAATAGAATATTCGTAAAATTCTAATATTATAAATAAAAAAGGTAAAAATCTACCCTAAAATTCTTATCATAAATAATTGAGAAAACTAGTTTCCAAGAAGGAACAAATTGTCTTTAATTTCTAAAATGTATGTTAAATAAAAGAGAAAAAATATCTTTTCAAGAAGTAATCAATTATTTGCAAATCCAAACTCTCGGCAACTTTTCTACTTATCAAACAAAAACTTATGAATGGTTTATTTACCTTTTTAATTACTCCTATCGGTTTGAATTTTACAAATGTTATGTTTTTATATTGAACGTAGTTTAATTATTTTCTTGGAAAGTGCCAAGTTCATATAATTCAATGTAAGAAATAGAACATCCTTGCTTCTTTATAAAATTATAGTTAATGTGTCATTGTCTCACAAGAATATTATAACACAACAATTTTTGATGGGCGAACATATCTTTTTGTAACGTTGATTGATCATATTACGCTTCAATGATGTACTATTTCTTCAAAATATTATACATACAAAATAATAAAATTGTTTAACAATGAATAACAGATAAAACTATAGCATATTCATAGTTCTTTATATAATTATGATGATCCTCTTTATAGTTCATTTTCTTAAAATAATACAAGCTTGTTACACTCAGCTTAACCTTTTAACTTATTTCCTATAAAAAAGTTTAAAGATTACATATTGACTTATATACTGTTGTGAGTAATGCTAATACAAATTAACATATTGTGCTTATTTTATGATTCTAACTAAATACAAAGCCTATGTATCGAAGTCCAACAAAACATATCAGGACTTTGTGAGTTGACGTTGCTTTTCTTATAGAATGAGTTAAATATACTTAACAAAAAGATTTTGATCAAAATACAGGGTACAACATTAAAGTGCACTTTTATCTACTTAATTATGTCTTCAATATGCTTTCTTATGTGCGGGTTTGATTCTTTTTAATGAGCCAAATACGTAAAAATTCTTTTTGATATTAGGTGGCGGTGAGACTCGAACCCAGAACCTCTACCTACTTTGATATCATATTGAAGCATATGATCATCTCATCTGAAAGTTTAAGCTGTTAGAGAGAATATATTTTTATTTACTTAATTTTGTCTTTAATAGATAAAAAATAAATATGTATACGTCTATCTAAACGACTACAGTTGCATCATCGCTATATTAGAAGAATTAATTTCTGAGTAAACTAATGAATTGATATTCTAATTTCGAGTAAGACAAAGTTCTTCCAAAATATTTGGATTTGTTACCATTGATCAAAATAAGAGAGTATATTTATGTCTCTTATGTCAATAATCAATTCCCTAGTAAATCTTCCAGTTTGGAATTCTAACATGATCACCAAATAGTTAGATGAGTCAAATTATTTCTGTTACATATTTGTCTGTTTCCTTAAAAACTTCCCCACTGTTATGAAATAGAAGATTCTTACACTTCTATTTAAGGTGAATGTCTTTAATGTATCTAATTAGAGAGATTTTAGAGTTCTATTAGTGGTAGCTAAATCTTCCTCTCCCCTATAAATAGAGGTGCCCCCTACCATTGTAAATCATCCCTTGAGATCCCTCTCAACTCAATAAGAAGAACTCTCTCTACTCTTCTCTCTATTGCTATTGTTCTTGTTCTATTGTTCTTGTCTTTTGCTTTAGTTTATAACACGTTATCAGCACGAGACTCTACCGTCTCAAGTATCATTCTCGAAAATCCAAGGTATTTCCCTCTTCCTAATTTAATTTTCGATTGTCTTAACTTTTACTTGTGTAGGGTTTTTCTTCAAAGAAAGAATGAAGAAAGAAAAAGAAAAAAAAGGAGGAGGCAGAAAGAAACGAAAAGTTGAAAAGAAAAAGGAAAGAAAGAAAGGAAAGAAAGAAAGGAAAGGAAGAAAGGAAGAAAATATTGAAAATATATTTGGTATACCTTAAAGGTAAGTAATTTACTTTTTCTTTTCAAATTCTTGGAATTCTATAAATTTTATATACAAAGTTTGATTATAACTCTAATGGAGTTTGTGAGAAATTATAACCACACGAAGTGGTAAAATCTCTATGTCCTGCCATGATTAAATTCATGTATGATTGTGGACGTGACAAAGAATTCCGTCCAATTGAATTTGCTCCATTCCCTTTAGAGAATGTGGTAGCAGCTTGTGTAAAGCACATGATTTTGATCCATTCCCTGAAGTGAATGTGATAATTGTAATAGAGCCCGTAAGTATGAACACGCTCTTGATGTAATTGTGTCATATGAAAAGAAAGTTCGTTGCCCTCGAAATTTCGGGCAAGAACTATGGTGTTGGATGATGAAATCCACTTTGATGCTATGGGTCTCGAAGACGCCATTAAAAACAGAAATAGTGCATCCACCCAAAACTATACTAAGGCCTTGATTCTCTTGCGCCATCACCTTGATGAAAGTTTGAAGATTGAATATCTCAACATCAAGGATTCACCCATCTTGTGGAAAGGCTTAAAGAAGATGACAACTTGAAGTTGGTCACTCTGCCACAAGCACGATACGATAAGAATCCAAAAGCAAATAGTTTATAAACTATATATTATCGTTGCGGTGAAAACGGGCACTGGTCTAAGTCTTGCCGTATACCAAGACACTTGGTTGACCTTTATCAAGCATCTCGAAAGAGAAAAGGCCCTGAAACAAATTTTGTCTATGACGACAATGAGGATATCACCCACCTGGATGTGGCAGACTTCTTTGAGCAACCCGATGGAAAGATAGACCACCTAATCGGTGACGGAACCGTGATGAAAGAAGATGGAGCTGTTTGATTCTACTTGTATTAGTCAATGAATAAATTAATAGTCATTAGCATTAGCTCGTATTAGTTAGTTCATGATGTGATGTTTGTAGTAGTTCATTAGAATGTTTTCAATATGCTCAAATATCAATAAAACCTTTATTTTCCAGTAGAGGTAATCGACTAGCCTGAAAAACTAGTCGGTTATCTCACGTTTCGCATAAAACTGCAAAACAATCGATTGTCAATGATCAACAATCGATTGTCTTTAAAAATAGTGGCCTGGAATTCTTCAAAGATGATCAACAATCGATTGTCGTCGACTAACAATCGATTATCTTGAAACAGTGAGGTCCGGAAATTTTCAAAAATAGCCAACAATCGATTGTCTTTGTCTAACAATCGATTGTCTTGAAACAGTAAGGTCTGGAATTTTTCAAAAATCATCCACAATCGATTGTCTATGTCTAACAATCGATTGTCGTTAGGCAGTGTGATCTGAAAGTTTTTCAAAAATAACAAATAATCGATTGTTTGTGTTTAACAATCGATTGTCTATGTTCAAACAATCGATTGTGTGTGTTTAATAATCGATTGTCTTATGAAAAACGCTGAAAATTTTCAAACTGCAAAGGAATTGATTATGGATAACATATCTGATTTTGTTAGCCAACTGTTAGTAGCAGATTTTGAAAATATTATGTGACACAAAAGAATTGAACTTATTTATTCTTATGTTCGTGTATTTCTTTTGTATGTTAAACTATGGGATAGCAAATATGGATATCTCACAAAGCGAACTTGGACCAACGTCCAATTGTAAAAGTATTTGCCTAGTTGATTCATGTACTACACATACAATACTCAAAGAAAAGAAGAGTAATTGTGTAAGGCAAACATTACTACAATCTATGGAAGTAGTAAATTGATTGAAGGCTCCGGAAGAGCAATTGTAACTCTGCCCAAAGGCATGACATTAATCATAGAGAATGCAGTGTTCTCCTCCAAGTCTAAGAAGGACTTGTTGAGTTTTAATGATATCAATCAAAGTGTTCTCCTCCGAGTCTAAAAGGAACTTGTTGAGTTTTAAAGATATCATTCAAAATGGATATCATATTGAGACAATAGATGAGAATAATCTTGAATTCTTCATGAAAACGAGGCTGCCCATTTCGGTTTGGGTTCACGCCATTTTGCATGCAACAATACTAGTTTGTCGGCTGCCCACTTCGGTTTGGGGTCATGCCATTTTGCATGAAGCAATGCTAGTTCGTCGGCTGCCCACTTCGGTTTGGGGTCACGCCATGTTGCATGCAGCAATGCTAGTTCGTCTCTGATTGACGAATTCACACAAATATTCCCCATTGCAATTGGTTTTGGGTCATGAACCCAATATATCCCATTTAAGAAGCTTTGGATGCGCAGTATATGTGCCTGTAGCACCGCCATCCCGCACCAAAATGGGTTTGCAAAGGAGGTTAGGAATATATGTTGAGTTTGACGCGTCCTCCATTATTCGCTACCTCGAAACATTGACAGGAGATTTGTTCACTGCACTATTTGCAGACTGTCAATTTGATGAGATACTTTTCCCAAAATTAGGGGGAGAAGTTGGTGAAACCAAACGGGAAATTTTGTGGAAAAATGCATCATTATCTCATCTTGATCCACATACCTCTATTTGAAAGAAAGAGGTACAAAAGATTATCCATTTGCAAAGAATAGCAAATCAAATGCCTGACGCATTTACGGACTTGAAGAGGATAACGAAATCACACATTCACGCGGGAAAATGTTCCGATCCGTATTGAAGTTCCTATTGGACAAATATCTAGTGTCATATCCAATGAGTCAAATGCACGCCAGAAGCGTGGCAGACCATTAGGTTCCAAAGATCGAAATCCTAGAAAGAGGAAAAAGAACGATCTAAATGACACTATGAAAGAATCACATGAGGACGCTCATGATTTGATTAATTCCGAGATTCACGAAGAATCTATTGAGCCTGAGACTCTTGAAAATACGGAATGCAAGAATGTGAGGATCTCGAACCTCAGTCTGTGGTAGTACAAAATTAATTGAGAGCTCTCGAAGAGCCAATTATTACTATGTTGGAGAAACACAATTTACTATTGTGCTGTAGTAAGTCTCAAAGAAACTTATTCAGTTTCCAAAAGTACACGCGAAGGCGATTGATGATATCGAGACTATAAATAAAGGAAGGCTTTGATTCTCCTATTACTACAACTTGTAGCGGGGTAATTTGTATATGAAAAGCTACCCGCTTTGTTCTCCAGTTTGTACTACACAAACGAAAGAATGCCACAATAAAGTGGATATCTATTGGTATAAAACCCATGTCATAATAAACCCGAAGTTTATTGATAAGTGCACATGTCATGGTGTAAATTTGAAGTTTACCAATATTGATAATTTATTCAGTTGACATTCGTGTTAGCCATCTCATTTGAAGTATGATGTGCAAATTCACATAGGTGAATATCAAAGAACTAGAAGTTCTTGTTCTCAGTAATGAACTGACCAACTAAAGAGTTCGGGTTGAAGCCCCTTGATTCTGGAAATATCAAAGGTGAATATGGGCCCATTCACCTGCCATGTATACCACATATGATGCATCTATGGAATGGTTACATGCGCAATTGTTATTGATCCGCAGCCTGGCAGTGCTTGCGAGGTAAATCGCTCAGTAATCTAACTTCGAGCATAGTTTCCAGATTCTCTACTCAAGACAGTTCATCTTGATAAGTTGGTTTATATTAAAGTTGGTTTAGCAAGATAATTATTGAGTGCTTCCACTTAATAGCTAAACTGTTTCTTATGAGAACAAAGTTATATATATATCAGTTTGATATAAGTTGTATACGAGAGTATATTCTCCCCTCACAAGTGGTTCAGGGTCAGGAACCAAATAATTTCATCTTATTATTAAGGTGCTGTGTATATTGACATAATGCACAAAGATGATTTTCCAAAGTTGAGGAAACATGTTAGCTTTACTAACATGAGGGGGAGACATGATAAACACTTGAGAAAGTGTTACATGGGATGAATTTTCATTTGTATATGTATATCCCCGAACATCATGATATGAACCTGAAGTTCATAAAAGGGATAATTCAATTGTAATATATTGCAAAGCAAGCTATACGCATTTGCTGACTCAAAGAAAGCAACTAAATGGAAGAGATACAATTCAAGAAGAATTGATTCCATATGAAAGACATGAAGTTTTGAACCTATAGTTCAAATGCTTGAAAGTATAAAGTCAAAGGTATGTATAGTCAGTTTTCGATATCTTATTTGTTTAGTATCACTAATGAAAACTTGATATGCAGCTAAAGTCTATTATGCGACTTATATGACTTAACTTGAAAGATTTAAGTTGCTTGAAGCATATGCAATTCTTGGTCCTGAAGTACCACATCCTAAGTACAATTTGTGTACATATGTATCTTGCTTTAACTATAAGCATGATGGCATTGAGAATGCATCTATGGAGATATTGAAGAGCTATTCCACGACATTATATGAAGATGTTTATATCCATCAAGAATGATGATTTCAAGGTGTGGAATATTTATTCAAGTCAATATGGTTGATTTATTCATCAAGCATCTACCAAAGATCGTTTTGAAGATGATGCACAAGATTGGAATGCAAATGCTCAAAGGATATAAATCGATGTACTCATTAGGGGGAGTCAATGCGCGTTGCACTCTTTTTCCCTTACAAGGTTTTGTCCCACTGGGTTTTCCTTGCAAGGTTTTTAACGAGGCAACCAATAGGCGCATATTCAAACATGTGTACTCTTTTTCCTTACTTTAATTTTTCCCATTGGGTTTTGGTTTTAAGGTTTTATGAGGCACATCATTGAATAGACATTCAAGGGGGAGTGTTATGAAATAGAAGATTCTTACACTTCTATTTAAGGTGAATGTCTTTAATGTATCTAATTAGAGAGATTTTAGAGTTCTATTAGTGGTAGCTAAATCTTCCTCTCCCCTATAAATAGAGGTGCCCCCTACCATTGTAAATCATCCCTTGAGATCCCTCTCAACTCAATAAGAAGAACTCTCTCTACTCTTCTCTCTATTGCTATTGTTCTTGTTCTATTGTTCTTGTCTTTTGCTTTAGTTTATAACACCCACTTTGTTGAATAATTGGACTTTGACTTGGCATTTTAATTTTTTTTTAAAAGTACCTACATCTCGGTTCATCCCCTAGTTTTATTTTTCTTGCATATTGAAGTATGCAATTCTTTGTCGTTTCTTGGGAGAATTTAAACAAACAGGAAAAAAGTAGCACCAGGCAAGGAAAAACAAACATCTATCTTTCGGGGTGTATTTTATATAACGGAAAATATTTTTCGTTTAAAAATATTTTTTTGAAAAATAAATAGTAATTTTATTTAATTTTTAATATTCGGTACATAAATTAAGGAAATAACTTCTTAAAAGTATTTATAAATAATTACGATATAATAAACATGAAGCCATAAACTTTCAAATCAATAATCTTTCAGACCCACAAATTTTATATACTTCCGAACCGCTAAACTTTCAAAACTGCAAAATTTCAAACCCGTAAACGTTATAATTTCTAAACCCGTAAATTTCCAAACACATAAACCTCCGAACTCATAATTTTGGAACTTGTAAAATTTTGAGTCTTTAAACCGATACATAATAAAATTAAAACTGAAAAACATATTTAAAATTTTCTTTCCGGGAGTGGGGGTGGGAGGGGGTGGGGGGCTAGGGGGTGCAGTAAAGATAATAGAAATTTAAATTGTAAACAAAAAAGTAAATTTTTTTTTGGGGTGGGGTAGTAGAGTGGATGATAACGAAAAAATTGAAATTTAAAAAAAAAATTTTTTTTGGAGAGAGGGTGGGGTAGGTTGATGAGGGTGGGGAAGATTGAGAAGAAGTTTTGGAAAATATTTTCCCTTCTCTTGATAAGGAAAATCTTTTCCTCTAATTGTAGGAAAATGAATTGATGATAAAAATATTTTTCAAAATATTTAAGCCAACCAAACATGAGAAAATTGAAAAATATTTTCCTTCATACCAACTACACCCTCAGAAAAATATTTTCAGAGAACTAGTCAACCTTTGGCAGCTAAATACAACAATAATAACATAGTCAATGTGTTCCCAAGAGGAGAGGAGTCTGAATAGGGTAGATATATTCTCTTTACCCTCAAAATCGAATAACAATTGAATTTGTACGTAATTTTAAGGATACGTGAATTTATCTGACACAAAGAGATAAAGTAAATCACAATTGAAATGATCAATGATAAAGTAAATTCTAACCACGTGAATTGAACAGTTACAGTCTCGGGAGGTTAGTCACCCTTGGACTGGATGCACTTTGATCAATATCAAGATACAACTAAAATAAGAGCTTAAAGAGAAAAATAATATATTGCTTTGGAATGCATGTTATAATGTGTCTTTTACAAGTAATTAGATCCATTTATATAGTATGAGAGTCCTATTTTAGGTACAATTCTTAAAAGGTAAAACTCTCTTGATTTGCTAATTTGTCAGTTCCTTATTGATATGTGCCGAGATTCCCGCTGTAATATCTTACTGGTAATGGATATTACGGCCTTCTGTTATTTCGGTCTTCTATTGGTTATACCGATTATGTTTCTTCGATTCTCATATGGGGTCAGGGTCAATTCCTGGGTCACAGACTCAATGTTCTCGAGGACGAACACTCTGATCTCGGGTTTTGGCCCAGTGGGATCGGGGGCCGATTTTTAGTCTTTAATATTCCGAGCCCGATCTATCATGTTGTAGACGAGCCCGGTTTCTACCGTATATAGATAGTCCCTTATTTTTCAGAGAATAGACGACGAGAAACGACATGAGCTAAGGATTCTCACCTCGATATCATGCGACAGAAACGACAAAATAAATGAAATGTCGTGTCAGTCAAGTCTTTAATGACATTAAATGCTCATTAGTTGCCTGTCGGGCACTCCTAAATGTGAATCGTCGTTTGAATACTATAAGTACCCCTTTCTTCGTTCATTCAAACTTTACTTTCAAACTCTCTACCTTTACTCCTTAGAAATTTCTCTATTTTCCAGCACTTATACTCTAATCTCTTGAGATCCTTTGTGAAGATTCTCACTCACTTTCACCCCAAGTCATCAAGCGTGCTGCTCTAACTTCCTCTTCTTCTTTTTTCCTTAATTTAAAAAAGAAATGGCGAAGACTTCAAAACCCGTTCTCCAAAAAGAAACTTATTCCACATCATTGTCTGCCATCGAGGAAACCGTTCCACGTATTGCTACTGAGGAATCAGCGGCGGAACACCCTCTGAGCATGTTCATACCTGGTGGGTGCTCGATAATCGCCGATTTTAAGGTTGAAAATCCTTCATCTGTACCAGGACGGTGTGAGAAGGTCTCGAGTATATCTGCTCGATCAATGAAGACATTCTTCCCATAGTAACAAAGGATTGCAGCTAGGTTGGAAAGGATGTGGTGGTTCCCGGGCCTGATAAAGATATCACCACCGACGTCAAGGGATACTTAAGTGTTTATACTTATCCCTTTACGTTGGGCCCATTGGACCTGGTCATCATGGCCTTCTGCAAAAGGTACGAGGTGTGCCTACGTCAGATCCACCCTTCATTCTTGAGAATCATCATCCTTCTCTAGTTCTTCGTGAGCAAGATCGATAGATGCTCGTTCACCCTTAACCACTTTATGCGCACCTATACAATCCCTGACTCTTTTTGGGCATCGGGGGGGGGGGGTGTGATCAAGCTTGTGCTTCGGGCTAGCAAAGCCCCTTTCCCGAGCACTGATAAAGATCGGGACCGAGGCTTAGGATAAAAAATGGTAAGAAATAACATGGACCATTGATCTTAGAGATTAACGGCCACGATTAGGCAATGTCTTTGGGTCAGGTAGGTGCAGAGTTGGGCTTGTGGGTATTGGGTTGGTACTTTAAAATATTGGGTTGTTGCAATTGAACTAAAACATAATTAAAATGTCTATGTTTTAAATACCCAATTAATTAGTACATATAATTTTTAAAAATAATTAAGAGATTATAAAAATGATTTTCACGCATAAAAATAATTTAAGATAATTACTCAATATTATAAAAATATTTAAAAAACTATTTTTTGGTGAAATAATGTAATATTGCATGTATGTGCTATTACTGCAAAGTTATTATCAAAAAAAGTAATTGCCGCTATTTATGAAATAATTAAGCTTGGTATAAACATAAATAGTAAAATTAAGTCATAAAAAATATAATAAAATCATTTGTGATGCAATCAATAATTATTTATATAATAAAATATTGGTATGAATTAATAAAAATCCTTAAAAAAATTCAAAAATTATGAAAAATATTTATTGATGCTAATGTATTGTTGAAGGTATATATGCAATTTGAAAATATTATAGAGAAAAATTGCGTATCAATAGCTGCCAATCTTCACCCAGGAAGGATGAAAGAGCTGTAAGTTATGATGGCCAATTTTGACTGAGTAGGATAGTTTGAGAAACTTAGGATGCACTGTAGTTTCTGAGCTGCCTACATATCCCTTGTTTTATGGGAATCGGGCCGTGTGTATTATGGATCTATTCAGTGGAATATATCGATGAAGTTATCACAAGAACCGACACAAGTTTTTGGGATAGGTGAAAAGGTTGCAGTGAACGATAAAGTTTGAGGTATTGTGAACAAACTGGAGAGAGATTGCTCCTGTTGGGATGGTGGTTGCTTTCCGGATCATTTGCAAGTAAATATCTACTACAAGCATATATATATATATATCTGTTTGTAAAATTAAACGTGATGCAAATTCCTTTCAAACCATGAGAATTTTCTTCAGACGGTTGAGGATGACGCCCTTAGACCATGATGTCTTGGGCCATGAATTATGAGATAGGAGATTCTTAGGCCGTGAAATGATTTTCTCCGTCCATGAGAATGGTGCCTCTAAACCATGAAGCCTTTGAATAATGATAAGTAAATTTGAGGGATCCTCAGGCGTGGCATGGTGTCTTCAGTCTATGAGGATAATACATTCGGACTATGAAGCCCTTGGACGGGTTAGCTATATGTCAGCCCATGAAGTGCAGAGATATGATACCAAAAGTGATAGCAAGACAAAGCTTAGTCTTGTGCGGAGTTTGGGGCCAGAGCTTAGCCCGAGGAAAGAAGATAATCCCAAGTTTAGAATGGAGTAGAATTTATACAGGAAGGGAAAATGCTTAGTCCCATGAGAAGGCAGTGCTTAGTCTTATGCAAATACAAGGCAGGGCGTAGCCTCATGCAAGACTTGAGACAGGGCTTAGTCTCATGTAGATAGGGAGGCAGGGTTCAGCATCATGCGAGATTTAGAGACAAGTCTTAGTCTCATGCAAAGAGAAGGAAATGCTTAGTCTTATGCAAATATGGAGTCAAGGATCAGCCTCATGCAATATTTGAGACAAGGCTTAGTCTCATGCAAAGAGAAGATAATGCTTAGCCTTATGTGAATATGGAGGCAGGGCCCAACCTCATGCAAGATTTGAGGAAAGGGTAAGTCCAATGCAAAGAGAAGGCAATGATTAGCCTTATACAAATATGTAGGCATGGCTTAACCTCATGCAAGATTAGAGACAAGGCTTAGTCCCATACAAAGAGAAGGCAATGCTTAGCCTAATGCAAATGTGGAGGCAGGCTTAGCCTCATGCAAGGAAAAGGCAATGCTTAGCCTTGTACAAATGTGGAGGCAAGGCTATGCCTCATGCAATATTTGAGACAAGGCTTAGTATTATGCAAGAACAAGGCAATGCTTCGCCTTATGCAGTTGTGGAGGCACGAATTAGCCTCAGGAAAGGTTTGAGACAAGGCTTAGTCTCATGCAAAAAGAAGGCAATACTTAGCCTTATGCAAATGTGGAGGCAGGGCTTAGCCTCATGCAAGGTTTGAGACATGCTTAGTCTCATACAAAGAGAAGTCAATGCTTAGCCTTATGCAAATGTGGAGGCAGGGCTTAGCCTCATACAAGATTTGAGACAAGACTTAGTCTCATACAAAGAGAAGGAAAATTCTTAGCCTTAGATGGAGATATATTTGTGTTTGGTGGCCCGATTGATAGTGATTTTGCTTCGTGTATATTTTCGAATGCTCCTGTTATGTCCACTGTGCCTGCACCCAAAGAAAACTCATGAGTTTTTTAAGGGGAGGTTGGTTTGTGCCTTTGCCTGGTGGTTGTGCTTTCCTCTGTTTTGGAGGCCCTGTTTGAGTTGCCCTGGGTAACACCTGACTGTCACGGAAATAGAGGTTTTAAAAATATGCACTTATTGATGAAAATAGAGTTATTTAGAAAATATAGTGAAATATCAAGTAATTTTAGATGAACTAAAGACTGTAACACATTTCAGAGATATTGTAACTTTTTTCTATTAGAATTTTCAGGGTCCTCCTCAAAATTGTTCCTTAGTTTGGTAAATGATCCTTGGATCATTTTGCATGCGATGAAACTTGCTAAACACTTCTGCGGAATTTTGAGAATTTACCCCAGTTTCTTAACCAATTTTTGACTGTCTGGCATATGATGGCATTGGATAGACTTGCTCTGGAATTTTGAAGGTCTTCCTATAAATACTGCCCCAGTTTTTGTGCTGGGGACATGAAGATTTTATTAAGATATGACTGAACTGGCTACCTACGTATCCCCTTTTAAATAGGAATCAAGTCAAGCGTAGGTCAGTTACATCATAGGAAGGCATGTAAACAATCTACACATAGTATCTGTTACTGCATCTGAAATGATTGGTTTTGTCCAGACTTCTCTGTCCTTTTCTGCAAGTATGAGTTCTCCTCCTGTTAGCACCCCGGTGAACCACGTAAGGACCTTGCCAGTTGGGAGAGAATTTCCCTTTGGCCTCATCTTGATGCAGAAAGATCTTCTTCAGTACCAACTATCCCAGTGCTAATTATATTGGATTGACACTTTTGTTGAAAGCTCTGGACATTCTGTTCTGATAAAGCTTACCATGAGATACTGCATTCATTATTATTCCATCTATAAGGGCCAGTTGCTCATAGCGGCTCCTTATCCACTCTACATCACTGATTTCGGCTTCCTGTATGATCCTTAAAGAAGGAATTTCTACCAAGGCTAGAATGACAGCTTCGGTACCATAAACCAGTAAATAGGGGGTTTCCTCGATTAATGTGCAGATCATAGTGCAGTACCCTAATAGGGAAAAGGGTAACTTTGTGAGCCATTGTTTGTGATTTTCTACCATCTTTCTTAGTATGTTCTTGATGTTTTTATTGGCAGTTTCCGCATCCCATTCATTTGAGTCCGGGAACTCTGAATTGACAAACAATACGATCCTTAACAAAGTCTGAGACAACTTTCTTGGTTACAGCTTTTTAAAATGTGGCCTCTATCCATTTTGTGAAATAGTCAATTACTATTAAATTAAACTGGTGCCCGTTTGAAGTAGTGGGCCGATCGGACCGATGACATCCATTCCCCAGGTAGCAAAAAGCCAAGGTGCACTTGTTACATTGAATTCCCATGGTCATCCAAAAATATCTAGCTCTGAGAATATTCTTGGCTAGAACAAAAACATTCGTATGTGGTCCACAAGTGTCGGCATGTATCTCCTTGGGCAATCTGGAAGCTTCCTTTGTGTTAACACACCTTATCAACCTCAGATCAGGAGTTCTTCTATACAACGTCCCTTCGCTTTGGAAGAAGTGATTGGGCAGCCTCCGCAACGTGCGTTTCTGAGTATGGTTTGCCTGCTATGGATATTCTCCTCCCACCAAATATTCTTTGATGTCATGGAACCAAGGTTTTCCATCAGTTTCTTCTTCAATATGAGCATAGTAAGCCGATTGGTTATGGATTTTAATCGTGATAGGATCGATAAAGTTCTTGTCTTGATGTTGTATAATTGATGATAAGGTGGCCAGTGCATCTACGAACTCATTTTGAATTCTAGGCATATGTTTGAGTTCTATCTTTGTGAATCTCTTCATTAACTCCTGCATATGATACAAGTATATCAATATCTTGGTATTTTTTGTAGTCTATTCTCCTTGAACCTGGTGTACCAGAAGATTCAAATAACCAATTATCAGTAGCTCTTCTATATTCATATCGATGGCCGGATTGAGCCGCATGATGCAAGCTTCCTATTCTGCTATGTTTCTAGTGCATGGAAACTTAAGCTTTGCGAATATAAGGTAATGTTGACCTATTTCTAATACCAAAACTGCTCTGATGCCCACTCCTTTGAATTTTGCAGCTCCATCGAAGAACATTCTCCAACCGTCATAAGCTTCAGCAATGTCCTCTCATACGAATGATACTTATTCATCAGGAAAATACATTTTCAAGGGTTCGTATTCTCCTCCCACAGGATTTTCAGCAAGATGGTCTGCCAATGCTTGTCGTTTGACTGCCTTCTGAGTTACATAGATGATACCGAACTCACTTAACAGTATCTGCCACTTGGCTAACTTCCGGTTGGCGTGGGCTTCTGAAAAATGTACTTCAGAGGGTCCATCCTGGATATGAGGCACGTGGTATAGACACATAAGTAATGCCACAATTTCTGAGTTGTCCAGGTCAAAGCATAGCAAGTGCATTCCAGTATAGAGAATCGTGCTTCGTAAGGTGTGAACTTCTTACTCATGTAGTATATGACTTTCTTCTTTCTTCCTGTCTCATCATGTTATCCCAAAATACATTCGAAATCTCCATCTAATATAGATATATAGAGTTGCAAAGGTCTCCTCGGTTCTGACGGGACTAGGATTGGTGGTATGGAAAGGTATTCCTTGATTTTGTCAAAAGCCTTTTGACAATGTTCGGTCCAACTCATTTCAGCATCTTTCCTCAACATTTTGAAGATATGTCACATATAACTGTGGACTTTGCTATGAAGCGGCTGATGTAGTTAAGGAGTTCTAGGAAGCTCATCACGTCCTTTTTGCTCTTTGGTGGTGGTAATTCTTGGATAGCCTTAACTTTGGACGGGTCTAACTCGGTTCCTTGGTGGCTGACAATAAATCCCAGCAGCTTTCCTGCGAGAACCTCGAATGCATATTTTGCTGGGTTCAATTTTAGATTGTACCTCCTTAGCCTGTCAAAGAACTTTCTCAAATTCGCTATGTCATTTGCAGCCCTCTTGGACTTGATGATGATGTTGTCAACATACACGTCTATTTTCTTGTTTATCATATCATGGAAGATGGTTGTCATGGCTCTCATGTAAGTAGCCCGAGCATTCTTTAGACCAAATGGTATCATCTTGTAGAAGTACATTTCCCACGGTGTAATGAAAGTTGTTTTCTCTGTGTCTTCTTCGTCTATCCAGATTTGATAATAACCTGTTAAGCAATCTACAAAGGATTGGAGTTCATGCTTGGAGCAATTATCGATATGGATCTATATATTTAGTAGTGGAAAACCATTCTTGGGACTTGCGCTGTTTAAATCTCGATAGTCAACACACACCCTGACTTTCCCATCTTCCTTCGGAATTGGTACAATGTTGGCTAGCCAAGTTGGGTACTCAACTACCCTGGGGACTTTAGCTTTGATTTTCTTAGTGAATTCCTTTTGGGAGTTGGGTATGAAATTTGAAGAGTCGTCACCTAACGGATTTAAGGTGCGTTAGGTCACCTAAAGCAAATAACTCATAAATCGGTTTGCATTACTAGAGATTGGGTAATGTCTTGAAATGACCTTGAGGGAATGGTGTTAGGCACCCTTCGAGGTCCACAATGGTGGGTCCTGGCAAACTCAAATTAGGTGAACTAGTCTTATAAGTAAACGAAGCAATTTAGACAAATATATATTATGTTTAAAACAAGTGGTAAAAAGGGTCCTAGGTTTTTTAGCCTATAGGATCACTTTGTGCAATAATTGGTAATCCTCCCCAAGTTGGGGTGCTACACATAGCATTGGCACACAGGCCATCATATCCTTTACTACTCGATTACCCTCCCCTTAATTATTGTTAGCTAGGCGCTCTAATAGTATCCACTACATGCCTTATTCGTGCATTACCTATCCCTTACCTCTGGCCCTGGAGGTGTTTAGGACCTCTATTTAAGAAAGTTCTAGACTCGACTATGTTGTTCAACAAGGAGAAAACTAAGCGACAAATAAAAGTCAGATAGGACTATCAAATAAAAATTCAATTAATTTCTCATATTTACCTCCACAAATAGACACACAATTGCACGTCTCAAACAAACAGTTTTAATAAATTTAAAAGTCCTATAGCAGGATATCTAAATAAGCACAACATATGCATCAGTTTTATTAAAGCAAGAAAGCAAATACCTAATCAATTTGCCTACTAATTTTAGGACTTGCTGAATCTGGGCAGTTCACAAACAGTTAAAGAAATCGCAGTTTTATAATTTCAAGATTTAGTTGTTCTATAGGCATGCCTAGGCGTGGATCAGGGATGTCCTATAAAACATGATATCTAATTATTAATTAGAACCGTAATAAACCATTAAATGATTTTAAGCAGGCGGTTTGGTTCATTAGGTCCTATAGGCATGCTGTCTAGGTGGTGAAAAATAATCACAAACGTTATATAACTAGTTTTTTATATAAGCCTGATATATAGGTTTTGGGACTACTTTTATACTTATTACTTATAGGCATGATTGCTACAGAAGAAACTGATTTATATACGATTTGACTGAATGTATGATATCTAGGTGAGTGCAATAGAAGTCCTAGAACAAGGTTTCTAATGCACATAGGAGAATTTATGAATACGATTGTTAAGGTTGAATTAAAAATAACCTAGAGACATGATTTCTAGCGCGGATGCGAACATGCAATATAGAAATTTAGAGCAAATAACATGATGAACCTATAATCATGTTTTATAATGCACATAATAACCTATAGGCATGGTTTCTAATGCAGGTAGATAATCGTAACAGTCCTAAAAGCATGATTTCTATCCGATCTCCCTACAATATAAGTATAAATATATATATATATATATATATATATATATATAAAAGTCCGCTCTATTTTAGTGATATCCCCAATATCTATTTTACAAGAATTGTTATTACAGACCAAAAACGAATAAATTATAGAAATGAGACTATTAAACTATAGAGAGCCTAGATAGGCCCAAAAGTAAACCTGGAAAACCAGGCCTTCAACCAAATATGAAGTGCCCCAACATCTCATAGTATCCAAGAAAGTATCCTGGTGTGTCAATGTTACCAAGGCCCTCAAGGACCCCGGGCAATGATCACACCAAGACTCCTTTTAAAGAGAAAAAGTTTTTGTGTAGTGTGGAAGGGCCAACCTCAGTGTATCAGATTTTGGAGGAGTCTCATGGAATCCTAGGCAGTGCTCGCATTATATTAGTTCATTAGTTAACACTAGGTGTGCATATAGCATACTAGGAACAACTATACAGATAAGGGTAGCAGGGGTTAAGAACATAGAAATCCTTAACCCAGGACACATGAATCTAATAAAAAACTAAAGCATGCTGAATAACACTAAGCAAATTGATGTATTGTGATAGCGACATTCCATAGAACTCAATAGAACCCAGTGATGCTACTTAGAAGCAATAGATAGTAAGCACATAAGTTTGAAGAGCTAGATTACATAGTACTGGATAGAGTAGAATGACTCACACTGACTTAAAACAGTAGATAGGAATGCCATAAAACTTAAATGAAGGAGTAGTTATTCTAGTTCATAGAAAGGGCAGGGATTTAATAAGTAAAGAAATCGTAATACTAATTGAGACCAATGGACAGTAAAGATAAGAGTCTAAATACCTAAGTAAGCATGCTGGTTTAAGGCAATAAACAAAAGTATTGAAGCTTAAATATAGAACTAGACATGCTGATTAGAGAATTAGATAGTAAGGATACGGAGTTAAACACATAAGTAGACATACTAATCGTAATATAGAAGAGACATGGATTCAACAAAAGTATAGCAGCAGATGAGAGAGCACATAGGTTCTAGCTTTATTGTATAATGAATGACATTAAGAATATGGGCATACCAATTAAATATGGTAAATAGAAGAGGAAAGACACGCAGAACTCAGTGGTCTAGACTTGGCTTTCAGCCGGCTAGGCAATGGAATGAACACATGTAGCAGAGAAGTTTTGAGAGAAAAGTCTTGTATGTGTGTTTTTAACTAAGTTTGTATCTTGAAGAATCAATAATAATTGTATATATAGAACTTAGTGAGGTAAAACAAATAAGGTAAAGAGCAAATCACATTTCGTAAAACAAGGGTAATTAAATAAAACAATCAGCCAATTAGGGAATCAATTCTATAGAGTAATCCAGAAGAGACACCTTATATTGGGAGGGTCAATTAATGGTATAATACCAGGGCTTAAATAAGGAAAATAATCAATCTCATACCATATAGGAGTCAATTAGATCCCCAAACTGTACTAATAGTTTAATTATAACAAGTATAACTAATCAAGGTCACAAATAAGGAAATAGGCAAAATCACAGAAAACGCTGATTTTAATAGGTAAATATGAATAGAATCTTTAATAAAAATCAATCAGTATATTGGGTAGATAGAAATAAATAAATAACAGTAAGAAAACTGAAGAAATCAGTGTAATAACAGAACAAGACCTAGGGTTCAAAGAACATATACAAAATCGAGTAAAGTATAATCAGATTTAACACTTGAAAGTTTGAAAAAGAAAACCTTTTGAAGAAACTTAGGACGAAGACCCTAATTGCAGAGAAGCGCTGAAATTGGTATAGTAATAACAACAGTATAATATCTTTAAGGAAAAATATCGAATAGCACTTAAAACCTTCCAGATCTACAAGGATCTAGACAAACACAAGTAATTATAATACTAGGGTTTTTGAAAATACCAGATATGAAAGAAACTCGAGCAAAAACCATAGATTCAAACCAAAAATAGGCAAGAAATAGTACTTACAAATGAGAATGGCCAAAGATGGGCCTGTGAAAGAAACTCGGTCCAAAATTCATAATGCGTGAATGAGCTATAATTGCAAAGTTATTATCAAAAATATAAATACGGCTATTTATGAAATAATTGGTCTTAGTATAAATATAAATATAAATAGTAAAATTAAGTCATAAAAATTTTATAAAATCATTTGTGATGCAATTAATAATTATTTCTATAATACAATATTTGGATGAATTAATAAAAATCCTTAAAAAATGCTAAAATTATGGAAAATATTAGTTGGTGCTATTGTATTATTTTGAAGGTATATATGCACTTTTAACGTATTATAGGAAAAAATTAGATATCAATATTAGCTATAAGAAATTGAACGATTTTTTTTTCTGAGCTCGGGAGTTAACCCGTGCCCAGGTATACCTTCCGATCGGGTAAATGCTTGATCAATATGAACTGTAATAGCTCCTCGACCATTGGTTTAGTGGCATCATAATCACCAGGGACCATAAAAGATCTAGGAACCCTATAATCATTGTCTTCATCAGTCCCCCATTTATCTGGTTGAGTTGTATCCGATGTCGGTAATTGGTATTTAGTCTCTTGCTTTTCACCCAAACTTGCTTCCTTTGACAACGTGAGTGTTGATATTGGAACCACCTATTCAACTGCAAACATTTCTTTTGCGGCTAGTTATTCTCCGTAGATTGTTTTAATCCTTCCTAGCATTGGGAATTTTAACACATGGTAGAGTCCAGGACACTCCCCTCATGTTGTGAATCCATGGCCTCCCGAACAGGGCATTGTACCTCATGTCTCCTTCGATCACATAAAACTTGGCCTCCTAGATGGCCCGGTGTCATTTGCTGGTAAAGTTATCTCCCCCTTAGTAGTTTCAGATTCAATGTTGAATCCGTTAAGAATTCGGACTGCAGGCAGGATTTGATCTTGTAGTCCGAGCTGTTCTATGACTTTCATCAGATGATATTGACCGAGCTACCTGGATCAGTTAATACACGCTTAACTCGAGATTTATTTATGAGTACAAATATTACCAGTTCATCATTGTGGGGCTGTATGATCCCTTCTGCATCCTCATCGTTGAAAGAGAAAGTTCCTTCTAGTATTTAATCTCGAGTCCCTTTTTCCCTTGTAATGGATACTTTGGTGTGTTTTAACATCGGCCCTTGAGGAGCATCAACCCCATCGATGATCATGTTAATAACATGTTGGGGTTTTCTTGTTATGTCTATTTATTAGAATCTCTATTTCTAAATTGATTCTTGGCTCGATCGCTCAGGAATTCTCGAAGGTTCGTTGTTGAATAACCGGCTACCTCCTCCCCTAACGACAATCCTCTGTTCTATGGTCATGAGTCCAATGATGTTTTTATATCTAGTTAGGATCCTTTTGGGGTGGATCAGATTATAGAGGTCGAGGCCATTTGGTGTCCTTGATGCATCTGATTGCTGATACAATGGCAGCAACATCGATATTAAAGTCATATTCCAATAACCTTGGTGCTTCTTTAGGCTCAATAGGCTTCTCGAAATTATTTTTACTCATGAGTTCCCAGGCACTCTGACCTTGACCGCTTTTTCTTTCATTTCGTATGGAATTTTGTCTGGACCCACTACTTCTCCGATCCATTATATGACTAGTATCAATCCTGATTTGACCTCAGTTCTCGATCAATATCTCTTTTGATTCTGTCGATGGGTCTGACAGGATAAATGGACCAGGAAGCAGCTCCAAGTTGATCATCTTCGACTCTGATTTTTGATTGGTAACGGCTATGCACATCGGCCCATGTAATAGTCGGATACTCTACCAGATTATACTTCAACTCCTGTAAAGCAACAAAGCTTCGAACATTGAGTTCTTGGGTGAAATTTTGAACGGCCCAATCATCAGGGACCGAAGGAAGAACCATTTGTTCTATTTGAAACTGGACACGAACTCTCTGAGCATTTTATTATCCTTCTATTTTACTTTGAAAAGGTCCGCCTTCCTGGTCTCAACCTTGATAGCCCATGCATTTGCTTTCACGAAAGAGTCTGCAACCATAGCTAATAAGTCAATAGAATTAGGAGGTAAGTTGTGATACCATATTATAGCTCCCTTTGACGAGGTCTCTCTAGATTTATTCAGCAAGAGATATTCGAGCTCTTTATCCTCCAAGTTGTTCCCTTTGGTGTCGCATATGTAGCTGGCAACATGCTCATTTGGGTTCGTTGTGTGTTGTACTAAGGGATCTTGGGCATAATGAGCTTTTTAGGGATCTCGTTGGGATCCACGCTTGGAGAAAAAGGCTTTTGCACGAACTTCTTGGAGTCTAGGCCCTTTAATATCCGTGACGCTCCTAGAATTTGATCAACTCTGGAATTCTAGGCTTCCACCTTCTTATTGTTTTCCTCGATTTTATTCTCACCCAACTCTATCCGTTTTATTAGTTCTTCGAGTATCTTCATGATTACCTGGTTGGTCCCTGAGTCTTTATCATTCGATCTCTCTTGTTCATCTTTGTGGATAAGCTCCCTGGATAGTTCGGGCTCAATTCTATTCGGTGCGCGACTCTTGTTTTGGAGTTGGGCTATCGCCGCCTATTGAGCTTGTAGCATTTCGAAAATTATTCGCAAGTTGATTCTACCATCTTCGCCACCGTGTGTCTTTTATGCAATCAGTCGAACATCTCTGCGACCCCTTCCTCAGGATCGGTGGGAAATTTTCCGTATGGCCAAATGTGAGCTAACATCGATGGGGTCTGTGACCGGTACTCTGTCGAGGTCGACCTCGTTTCTGGGTGCTACGTTATCATTTTGTCCATGGTGGAGGGAATCGATATCAACATGTAGGGGTGCTGATTGAGAGTTCAACATTTTTAGTTTTTGCCTAAAATCTGAGACACTTCAAAGAACAATTGTAAAATAGTGTGTCTTATGGAAATTTATATCAAATAACCACTATTAACCTTAGTCCCACGGTGAGCACCAAACTTTTTACCCTCAATATCAGATAATAATTGAATTTTAAGTGGTTTAATGATACGTGAATTAACTTGACAAAGCAATAAAGTAAACTACAATCGAAATGATCAATGATAAAGTGAATTCTAGCCACTTAATTTGAACAGTAACAATCTGGGGAGGTTAGTCACCCTTGGAATGGATGCACTTCGATCAATATCAAGATATAGATAATTAACAGCTTTAACAGAAAAATAATATATGGCTTTAGAATGCATGTTACAATGTGTTCTAAAAAGTAATTCGACCCCTTTTATATAGTATGAAAATGCTACTTTAGGTAAAATTCTATAAAATGTACAAATCTCCAGATTTGTTGATTTCTTGGTTCCTCATTGATACTGTTGAGATTCTTGCCGTAATATCCATCCGGTCTTGGATATTTCGGCCTTATGTTATTTCGGTCTTCTGCTGGTTATACTAACAATATTTTCTCGAGCTCGTTTAGGGTTAGGGTCGATTCCAGGATCACAGACTCGATGTTCTTGAGGACGAATACTCTGATCTCGGGTTGTGGCTTGGTGGGACCGGAGGCCGATCTTCATTCTCATATTTCTAGCCTGATCTATCATGTTGTAGACGAGCCCCATTTATAATGTATACATAAATAGACCTTACCTCTACCTTATTCGAGGTAGAGAGATTGTTTCGTTAGACCGTCGAATCTAGAAAAATATTTTCAACATAGATTTTAAAAAATATTCAAAGATAAAATAAAGATAAATGAAAAATGTTAAGAAAAAGTATTGACAGTATAATAGGTAAAATAATTAAAGCAAAAGATTAAACAATAGTAATATATATGCAGAATAAGATAATAATATAATAAATACCATGATACTGAATAAAGAGAGAGGAAGGAGCAGATAAAGTATGCTAAATCAGAATCATGCTCTCCCATAGAAAAAAGAAATCACTTGATTACCTATTAACCTTCTACTATAATACTCGTCCATCATGCTCTCCTATATAGGGTCTATTTTTCCTTAAAAAATATTTCACTAAAAGGAGAAATAGATTATTTAGTTTGTTTATGTTTTCTAATAATTTGAATAGTTTATATACTTTAAAGAGTGTGATAGCAAAGCAAGATCTCTTTCTCAAAAGTACTTCTCCAAAATAATTTCTTTGTACCAAATGAATCCTCAAAGTGCAAGAAATATAAAGTTTTGGGATGATGAAATGTGCACAGAAATAGGCAAAAACATGAGTTGATTTGTGATGACCCAAACGATCATCACTTGTTTTAGAAATAAATTCTGCGTTCCGAGGCCTTAAAACCTCTTTTTGTCTTATATCGATTTGTGTGCACAGTCCGACGTGTATCCGGAAAGCCATTATGTGATAATCTGTAAAACAAAGATGAATATTGCCTTTAAAATAAATTTAGGTTGACTTCGATCAATATTTTTGGGTAAACTGACTCGGACCCATAAGTTGACGGTCCCAGAGGATCTATCGAAAAATATGGACTTGGACGTATGCCTGGCATTGAATTCCGAGGTCCTAAGCCCAAGAAATGAATTTTGACGAAAATTGTTTAACTGAAATTTTTAAAGTTTATGAAAATTTGAATGTAGTTGAATTTAATGGCATTGGGCCCCTATTTTGGTTTTGGAGCCCGGTATAGGCCTTATATGGAATTTAAACTGAGCCTGTAAAATTTCGTAATCATGATATGACGTGAATTGGACCATTGGTTGTTAAAATTTGAGAGTTGATGAGATTTTTCTTTGATTTTGATACTAAATTCATTTTTATTGATGTTATTTTGATGATTTCATCGCATATGCAAATTTGTATGATATTTTTGGACTTGCATGCATGATTTGTTTGGAGCCCCGAGGGCTTTGTGAGTTTTGGATAGGCCACAGAGTGAAATTTAACTTAGGAAATTGCTGGTGTATTGCTGGTGATTTAGCAAATTGCGAAGCCTCGCTCGCAAATGTGAGCTCGCAAATGCAAAGCTTTATCGCAAATATAAAGATGGCCTAGGCCACCTTGGTTGCAAATGTGACGTATTTATCAAAAACGAGATATCACAAATGCGAAGGGTCCCTCGCAAATGCAAAGGGGACCAGATTCCTTCAGTGTCGCAAATGCGAAACATTCTTCGCATTTGATAAGTCAATAGGTTAGGAAGGGGTTTCCAATTACGAACCCTGGTCGCAATTGCGATATCGCAACCTACTATGCCATAACTTAACCAAAACTTTCTCATTTTTCAAACCTTCTAAAACCTAAAACACATTTAGGTGATTTTCAGTGACAACTACTCTTTCAAATCATTTGTAAGTCATTTTAACCCATTTCTTTCAATCTAACTCATTTCTTTACATGACTTCAGCTCAAAATCAAGGGTTTTCATGGGGAAAATTGGGTGTTTTGGGTATAGCCTAGGATTTTCAAATGTGGGGGATTTGGACCTATATTTGAGGTCTAATTTAAAACAAAAATTATATATTTGAGTTCGTGTGTAATCGGATTTTGGTTCGAACCTCGAGTTTGGACCATGTGGACCCGGGGTCGATTTTTCACTTTTTGGAAAAAACTTTAGAAAACCTATTTTCATGTATTAGAATTGATTCATTTAGCATTTATTAATATAGTTAAGTAACTTGTGGCTAGATACAAGCGAATTGGTGGTGGAATCAAGAGGCAAAGCTGTAGTTGAGGCTTGAATTGTGTTCGTGGCATCGAGGTAAGTGTTTTGTCTAACCTTAGCTTGTGGGATTAGGAGTTGTGTACTATTTTCTAGGTTCATCTCTTTATATGATTTAAACTCAAAATCAATGGTTTTCATGGGGAAAATTGGGTGTTTTGGGTAGTCTACCTAGGATTTTCAAATTTGGGGGATTTGGACCTCGATTTGAGGTCTAATTTAAAAAAAATTATATATTTGAGTTCGTGGGTAATCGGATTTATTTTCGAACCTCGGGTTTTGACCATGTGGGCCTGAGGTCGCTATTTGACTTTTCGTGAAAAACTTTAGAAAACCTATTTTCATGTATTAGAATTGATTCATTTAGCATTTATTGATACAGTTAAGTAATTTGTGGCTAGATACAAGCGAATTGGTGGTGGAATCAAGAGGTAAAGCGGTAGTTAAGGCTTGAATTGTGTTCGTGCATCGAGGTATGTGTTTGGTCTAACCTTAGCTTGTGGGATTAGGAGTTGTATACTATTTGCTAGGTTCATATCTTTATATCATTTCAACTCAAAATCAAGGGTTTTCATGGGGAAAATTGGTTGTTTTGGGTAGAACCTAGGATTTTCAACTTTGGGGGATTTGGACCTCGACTTGAGGTCTACTTTAAAACAAACTTATATATCTGAGTTCGTGGATAATCGGATTTTGGTTCGAACCTCGGGTTTTGACCATGTGGGCCCGTGGTCGATTTTTGACTTTTTGGGAAAAACTTTAGAAAACATATTTTCATGTATTAGAATTGATTCATTTAGCATTTATTGATATAGTTAAGTAACTTGTGGCTAGATACAAGCGATTTGGTGGTGGAATCAAGAGATAAAGCGGTAGTTGAGGCTTGAATCGTGTTCGTGGCATCGAGGTAAGTGTTTGGTCTAACCTTAGCTTGTGAGATTAGGAGTTGTGTACTATTTTCTAGGTTCATCTCTTTACATGATTTCAACTCAAAATCAAGGGTTTTCATGGGGAAAATTGGGTGTTTTGGGTAGAACCTAGGATTTTGGGGGATTTGGACCTCGATTTGAGGTCTAATTTTATATTTGAGTTCATGGGTAATCAGACTTTGGTTCAAACCTAGGGTTTTGACCATGTGGGCCTGGGGTCGATTTTTGACTTTTTGGGAAAAACTTTAGAAAACCTATTGTCGTGTTTTAGAATTGATTCATTTAGCATTTATTGATATAGTTAGGTAACTTGTGGATGGGTATAAGCGAATTGGTGGTGTAATCAAGAGGTAAAGTGGTAGTTGAGGCTTGAATTGTGTTTGTGGCATCGAGGTAAGTGTTTGGTCTACTCGTAGCTTGTGGGATTAGGAGTTGTGTACTATTTGCTATGTGTTAATTGTTGAGTACGACATATAGGCATGGCGACGAGTATTTATACGTTGGTGTTAAGCATGCCCGCGAGTCTTATACTATGATTAATGTGACTCCATTTTGTATTGTTCATGCCTTATATGATGATTTCCATTATTGATTAAGGCTTGTGAAAGTAATATTGGTAAATGAACATCGAAGAGCATTGACTCAAGTTTTTAATTGAGTTGTGAAATAAATGTGAAAATAGAAGAGGTTTATGACATTATCTCCCTTGCTGGGATGTTGTTGCTTCTGATATTATCTCCCTTATCAGGATGTTATTGCTTTTGATATTGTTTCCCTTGTCGGGATATGATTGTTATACTATTGTTCCCTTGCCGGAATTTTATTGTGATTTTATTGTTTCCGTTGCCCTTATTTCTTTGTGATTGTTGTTTGGGTAAGGAAGAGTGTTAAAGTAAGAAGGGTAATATCGTGTATGATATTTGTAAGAGAGTATTAATGCACGAAGGTTGATGCCTTACCGAGATTGTGAGGTTAAAGCATGAAGGTGATGCCGTGCCGCACGATGTATACTTCCGTGCCGTGATATAAGTGATAATGCACGAAGGTTCATTCTGTGCCATGATTATGTGAGGTAAAATCACAAGAGGTGATGCCGTGCTGATTATATTGATTTTTATGGTAAGCAAGAGATTAAAAACACGAAAGTTGATGTCCTGTACTTGTCTTTGATTTCCTGATTATTGTTGATAATTGAGTTATGGTTTTCATTTCGGTATTTATTGGTTTTCAGTTGTTTCTTGATTTCCCCTAGTATGATTCCCCTTCCTATCTTAAATTGTAAATTTCTAACTTTATTTTCTGTTGTATATGATTTAACTGCACAGGTTTATTTGGTAGTCCAGTCCTAGCCCTGTCACTACTTCGCTGAGGTTAGGCTAGGCACTTACCAGCATATGGGATCGATGTTGTTGATACTACACTCTGTACTGTGTGAAAATCCCGGTGGTGTGGCTTTTGGATCGCATTGAGGTTGTTGCCTTCAGTCTAATAGGCGACTAGAGGTAGTCCTACAAGCGTCCGCAGGCCTTATCATCTCCTTTTATCTTTTCATTATGTTTCTTTCATACATTCCAAAGGCAGTGTTGTATTAAATCTTTTGAACCTTTATTTGTAGTATTCGTAGACAGTCGGTGATATTGCGACACCAGTTCTGGGTAGTTTATGTTATGGATTGTCATTAGTATGATTATTGAATTCTTACATTTTAGTATTTTGCTTATTTATTTCTGTTTTTATTATGATATTTATTCACCATTGTTAAAGGATTAAAAATGAAAAAGGTTAAGGTATTGGAACTATTGGCTTGCCTAGCTTCCACTAGTATGCACTATCATGACTCCCGAGGGAGGAAAATGCAACTTGTAACAAGTTGGTATCATAGCTCTAGGCTGCTTAGGTCTCGCAATTCATGGACAAGCTTAGTAGAGTCTGAGGGTACAGAGACGTCTGTATTTATCCCTAAGGCTACAGATTTAGGAAAAACATCACATCTCTTTTTTCCTATCGTGCGACTTGATTTCTTAATGTTAATTGAACTTCTACTATGTTCTCTCACATATGGTGAGAACACGTACCGCTTCATCAGCAGATCAGCAGCCGAGCCCCCAATAGCAGCTCCTGCAAGGGGCAAAGGCAAAGGTCGTGTTAGGGCCATAGGTAGAAGCAGAGCTTAGCCCAGAGGTCGAGCACCAACACCAGCGGCAGAGCCTCCGATTGAGTTTGACGAGAAAGTTCTAGCCTAGTCAGTTCAAGTGGGGCCAGCTCAAGTTCAGAAGGGGTTCATCACCACCCCTGTATTTCTGGATGCTCTAGTCCGTCTTGTGGGACTTATGGAGAGCGTCGCCCTGGAAAGTTTGCTTCTTGTGGTACCAACCATCTCTCAGGATGGAGGAGGAGCTCAGACTCCTGCTACTCACACTCTGGAGCAGATGGATCACCAGTTTCAAACTCTAGCAGCTCAGCCAGTTGATGTAGTTCAGCCTGTTATTATAGCACATGCTAGAGAGGGGCTAGCTATGTATGTTGATGCTTTGTGGAGATTGGACAGGTTCACCAAGCTCTTCACTACCACTTACAGCGGTGCATTTTCTAAGGATCCCCAAGATTATTTAGACAGTTTTGTTAGTTTCTCAAGAAACATGGGGATAGTGGAGACCAATGGGGTCGACTTTGCTGCTTTTCGCTTGTCTGGATCCGCCAATACTTGGTGGAGAGATTATTATTGGGTTAGACCAGCTGGGTCACCAGATTTGACTTAGGATCAGTATTCTCAGCTATTTTCGGAGAAGTTTGTTCTTATCACTCAGAGGGAGAACTATCGAAGGCAATTGAGCTTCTCCGGCAGGGTTCTATGAGTGTTACTCAATACGAGACCGGGTTTATTTATTTGGCCTGTCATGCTCTTATTATACATACCTCTAAGAAAGAGAGAAAGAAAGAGTGGGGAGGTTTATTAAGGGATTTGTTTAGCTTATTTGACTTTAGATGGCTAAGAAGACGGGGAGCAAGATTTCCTTTGAGGACACGGCCAATATGATCGGAAGGGTTGAGATAGTTCTATCACAGGGAGTGGTCAGGGGTATGACAAGAGGCTTCGTCATTCAGGCCTTTTCAATCAGCATTTCAGGTTTCTCATGGTGCTTCAGACGATCGTGGATCTCATATGTAGTATTTTGATCAACAGCCCTATAGTGCACCACTAGCTCCTATTATTACATCGCCACTCCAGAGTTTTTGGGGTGGTCATTCAGGTCGTCAGGGTCAGCAGTCTTAGTAGCCAAGGTCTTGTTATACTTGTGGTGATACGAGACATATTTCTATATTTTCTTCGAGCATCGAGCAACTCTCAGCATTAGGGTTCCTATGCCATAGTTCAGGCACCGAGTGTTCCACAGCCTGCTCAGCCAGCTAGAGGTAGAATTAAAGGAGCAGTTGCAAGACTTACTTGAAGGGCTTTATTAGACCTAGCGCCTCGCCTTCGGATGTTCTAGTGTTATTTGTTGAGAAGAAGGACAATCGATGAGAATGTGTATAGATTATCCGTAGTTGAACAAGGTTACAATCAAGAATAAGTATTCATTGCCGAGGATTGATGATTTGTTTGATCAGCTTCAGGGTGCCAAGGTATTTTCGAAGATTGATTTGAGATTTGGCTACCACTAGTTGAGGATTAGGGCATCTGATGTCCCTAAGACAATTTTCCGCACTCGATACGGGCATTATGAGTTCTTGGTGATATCATTTGGGTTGACAAATGCCCCAGAAGATTTCATGGATTTGATTAACCGAGTGTTCAAGCCTTACTTGGATTCGATTGTGATAGTCTTCATTGATGATATTTTGATTTATTACCGCAGCTGGGAGGAGCATGAGCAACATTTGAGAGTTGTTCTTCGGAATTTGAGAGATAGTCAGTTGTATGCTAAGTTTTTGAAGTGCGATTTTTGGTTGGGATTAGTTGCTTTCTTGGGTCATGTTGTATCAGTAGAGGTATTCAAGTAGATTCAAAGAAGATTGAGGTAGTCAAGGACTGTCCTAGACCCGCATCAGCTACACAGATCCGGAGTTTCTTGGGTTTGGTGGGTTATTACCGTTGGTTTATGAAGGGTTCTCATCTATTGTAGCCCCGATGACCAGGTTGACCTAGAAGGGTGCCCAGTTTAAGTGGTCGGGAAAGTGCAAGGCGAGCTTTTAGTAGCTCAAGACAGCTTTGACTACAGTGCCAATGTTTGTTTTGCCCACAGGTTCAAGGCCATATACAATTTATTGGGACGCATCTCGTATCGAACTTGGTGCATTACAGGATGGTGACGTCATTGCTTATGCTTCACGACAGTTGAAGATTCATGAGAAGAACTATCCAGTTCATGACTTGGAGTTATCAGCCATTGCTCATGCGTTGAATATTTGGAGGCACTATCTGTATGGCGTGTCATGTAAGGTGTTCACGAATCACAGGAGTTTGCAATAATTATTCAAGCAGAATGAGCTAAACTTGAGGCAGGAAAGGTGGTTGGAGCTACTGAAGGACTATGATATCACTATCTTATATCATCCGAGGAAGGCCAATGTAGTGGCTGATGCTTTGAGTAGGAAAGTCAGTTAGTATGGGTAGTCTTGCATATGTTTTGTTGGTGAGAGATCACTGGATTTAGATGTTCAAGCTTTGTCCAATCAGCTCATGAGGTTGGATGTCTCTGAGCCCACCCGCGTGTTTGCTTGCATAGTCGCTCGTTCTTCATTATTGGAGCGTATTTGATATCAGCAGTATAATGATCCCTGTTTATGTGTCCTAAAGGACGCAAATGCAACACAATGTGCCAAGCAGGTCACAATTGGGGATGATAGAGTTTTGAGGATACATGGTCGTATTTGTGTGCCTAATATGGATGGAATTTGAGAGTTGATTCTAGAAGAGGCCCGTAGTTACCGGTACTCTACTCATCTGGGAGCTGCTAAGATGTATCAGGATTTGTAGCAGCATTATTGGTGGAGAAGGATGAAGAATGATATTGTTGTCTACGTGGCTCGGTATGTGAATTGTCAACAGGCAAAATACGAGCATCAAAGACTTGGTGGTTTGTTTTAAAGGATTGAGCTTCCCAAATGGAAGTGGGAATGTATTAGTATGGACTTTATAGTTGGACTCCCACAGACTCAGAGGAAGTTCGATATAGTGTGGGTTATTGTTGATAGGCTGATCAAGTCAGCGCATTTCATTCATGTGTCAGTCTCATATTCTTCTGAGAGGTTAGCTGAGATCTATATCCGAGAGATTATTCGTCTTCATGGTGTGCCCTTGTCTATCATTTCTTATCAAGGTACATAGTTTACCTTATATTTCTGGAGAGTAGTGGAACGTGAGTTGGGCATAGAGGTCGAGTTGAGCACAATATTTCATCCTCAAATGGATGGGTAGTCCGAGCGTACTATTCAAATTTTGGAGGATATGCTCTAAGCTTGTGTTATTGACTTTGGAGGCTCCTGGGATTAGTTTTTGCCTTTAGCAAAAATTGCCTACAATAACAGTTACCAATTGATTATTTAGATGACTCCTTATGAGGCTTTATATGGTAGGCGGTGTCGGTCACCAGTTGGGTGGTTTGAGAAGGGAGAGGCTTGGTTGTTGGGTACGGATCTAGTACAGGATGCCTTGGACAAGGTCATGATCATTCATGATAAGCTTCGTATAGCTTAGCTTAGGCAAAAGAGTTACGCTGATCGTAAGGTTCGGGATGTTGCACTCATGTTCGGCGAGCGGGTGTTGCTTCAGGTGTCGCGTATGAAGGGCGTGATGATATTTGGAAAGAAGGGCAAGCTTAGCCCTAGGTTCATTGGCCCGTTTGAGATTCTTGATCGAGTGGGAGAGGTGGCTTTTAGACTTGTGTTGCCTCCGATTTTATCATCCCTGCATCCAGTATTTCATGTGTCCATGCTTCGGAAGAGTCACGATGATCCATCCCACGTGTTAGACATCAGCCCTGTCCAATTGGACTAGACGTTATCTTATGAGAATCAACCGGTAGCTATTCTAGATCAGCAGGTTCATCATTTGAGATCGAAGAGTTTCCCTTCTATTCATGTTCAATGGAGAGGTCAACCTGTTGAGGCATCGACCTGGTGTCTGAGTCTGATATGCGGAGCCGTTATCCCCATCTTTTCTCCGACTCAGGCACTTCTTACTTATGTCCGTTCGAGGACGAACGATTGTTCATGTTGATACCCAATTTTTCCCATCTAATTTTTATATGTTAAATACTTTCAAATATTATATATAAGCATATATAAGTATGCCTATGTGTTTTAGTATTTTTTTTTCAATTTTTAAAAGATTTTTAAATCAACTTATTATCCCTTTTAGCAGTATGAAACCAATAATTATTACCAAAATTATCATCTTGGTGAATAACTTATTTTACTCTCATATTACTACCAAAATATAGTTACAAGTAATTGTTTTATACATTTTTACAAATTTATTTGGTATTTTAGAAGTCAAATTGCATATAATTGCAATTTTAGCATATTTTGAGAATTAATAACATTTTATAATTAGGAAATTGGTTATAATATTTTTAAATTAATAATTTATATGTTATTAACTGATCCAACACTTTTAATCTTCTTTCAAAATTATTTTTACTATTTTTATAAAATAAAAAGGGAAAATTGGCATTTTAAAATCTAACCTATTTTTATTCTAATTATAGCCAATTTTGACCCACCTAATTGACCCAATTTCAAACCCCAAACGGACCAACCCAATTTCAATTTAACTCGCCCCTGACCCAACTAATCTAACCCGTCCAACCATTCCCTTTGATCCAGGCCGTTGATCATTTTGATCAATGGCCACAATCATTTCTTACCATTTTAATTCACCCACACCCCTAACCCTAACTCATTTCACTCAGAGACGCCACCCTGAAACCCCTTCGTCTCTCAAACTCTCTCGAATGTTCTTGAAACCCTAATCGTCTTCTACCATTTTCAACCTCCAACTCACCGGAATCCATGGCCTCTCAGGATATGGATGGCCTATACTTACCTCCCTCTACTCTTGAACTCTTGGTGTTCGAAGTTTTGAGGTCTGACCTCGATGGTATCCATTCAGATCTTCTTCGATTCAAGGTTCTATGGTTTCTCCAGCTTAGCTCTGGCGTATCCAAAGCATTTCGAGCCTGGTTTTGACTTATCCGACTCAAGATCAAACCTTTTTCCAAGCCTTTCTCATTTTAGGGTTCCTCTGAAACCCTAGGTATTCGAGGTTTCTTTGATTGTCTTCTTAAATCTAGTCTATATCTGTGCTCTACATGAGTTTTGAAAACGTTTACCCGATCTTTTTCTTTTAAAATTACCGCTCTTCGACTTAGGGTTTCTGAAAAGTTCAAAATGTTTCTTCGACTTTTCTTTTCTTTTTTCTTTGTGTATATTTGTCACGCATGTGCTTCTACTGCTTTCTTGTGTTTGTTCTACTATATATGTTCTTTTGTGCCTTGTCTTTCTATTGTGTTTTACACCATGCTCGCATGTTCCTCCTATTATGTTTTTTCTATATGTCATGTTGATATACTTTTCTAACATCTTTGTTCTCCTACCGCATGTATTTCCTATTGAGTTCTTAAGTTCTTTGTTTTCCTTTTATTGGACCTTTATTTGAGTTCCTTTTAAACGTGTTTTCTTCAAATTGTTCTCTTAAGTGCTATACTACCTCTTTTTCTCTTCTGAACTTGTTTGAGTTCCAGGTTTCTTAAAACATGTTCCTTCTACACTCATTATGTTTCGAATCTATTTCTTCACTCAGTTGCTTCGAACTTTCTATTTTATATGTTTGTTTTCTCACAAATCTCTAAAAGAGACCTCTGAGCATGTTTCAGTTTTTTGTCTTCTCATCTCTGTATCTGATTTGATTTGAAAACCCTAGGATTTGGGGGTTTTTGGCGAGTTTGATCTTGTGTTTGGACTAGGGTTCTGTTTTGGAACCCTAGACTCTCTCAAACTTATTCTAAGTCTATGTACTGAATTTGAACCTCTTTGTTTATGACCTTGAACTCTTCTATACTATACTATTCCGATTAGCATGACAGTTCTTGTTTAAGCATGTTTATATGCTTTTATATGTGTGTCGAACCTTTCTTCAAAAGGCTTTCCAACTTATGATTGATTCTAAATATTTTTTCTAGGTTTGATTGATTGTTACTTATTTTCCTTAAGTAAAACCTTTCCTCACTTTTCCTGACTTGGTTCATTCGTACAATGCCTGCAATTTGGATTTCTTGGCTGTTAACTGATTCCTTTTCCTTACTTGCACAAACCGCGTGCTGTCAAACCTTGTCCTTAAATAGGCCTTTATATGTATTTACCCCTCTTATACTGCTTTGGAAAAATGTTTGATTGACCCAATTCCTTAATTATTTTGCCCGTTTGAAATCAAAATCCCATAAGTAAAGGGAGACCTTATGTAATATATTTTAAAACTATTTTTCTTACCTATTTCTACTTGCTTTCTACACTATAAAGCGCACGACCCTTTTGCACTTTTAGACACATTACTGATAACACACCTTGAATTTGACACTTTTACACACAAAATCTCATAGCCGTCTTCCAAGAACTTTTGATTATTTGCTTACAATTTGGCTTTTACAAGACTACTGCTTTCTTTTCGTGTTTCCTCGAGACTAGTATGTTCTAATTTAGTTTTCACCCTCAACCCCAATGTGTTTATTTTACAATATCTACAATCCTGTCTACTTTGTTGTCTATGCTCAGTGTTAAATATGTACTTTTTTCTCTTTTCATCTGTGTCTGCTGTGAATCCATGTACCCATATCCCCTTCTATGTGTTTGAGTTAAATTTAAGAACATGGCAACATCCAAATTGTTGCTCATATCTGGACTTGACCCTTTAAGGGGTCCGAACTCCCAAACAATGTGACTAACAGGCTGTTTGGGGGTGTGCCAGCATCTCCAATTACTGGATATGACCACCAACCTATCTTGGCTTTCCCCAAAATCCCCTCTATTGCACTCACACTCTCTTCTAGCTTCTAAGTTCTGCCCCCTCCTATGAGCCTTGCTTTGGGACCTTGACTTCCCTATGAACTTGGACATTTGAGGGCTGGACTTTCTACACTGCACTATAATTCAATTCATTTGGATGTAAGCACTGCTCGGAGTCCATGAGGTTCTTGGGAACTCTGACACACCTAAAAAAGAGAAAGGCTTCAAAAATTCGATCTTTGGAGTTAGTTTACTTCATGCTTTAGACAGAACACTGAATCAGTCTCTTCTTGGTGGGAAATTTTTAGTTTTTCTAATGTAATTTTACTTCTTTTTCTTATTCATTCTGGGTTGTAATAACCTTGTAATAACTATTGGGGTTTTTAGTGAAAAGGGGAGGGTATATCATGCATGAAAATGGTAGATATCATGTTCATAGGAATTTAATACGTTTCAGTCATCATGTCTTGCTTTCAGTTATTCATTTTTCATATAGAGATCATATTCATAAGTCACATATTTCATGTAGAAACCATGTCCAAAAGTTCAACATTTTCGTATAGAAACCATGCTTATGAATTTTTTCACTTTTGTATCATCTAGAAAACATGTTTATAGGTTCTGCACTTCTTACAGAAATCCTGTTTATAGGTTCTACATTCTCATATAGAAACCATGTCTATAAATTTCTAGGCTTCTGCATTTATAATAGCACAACTTCCTGCGTTACATATGTATGTAGGTTTTCCATATGTCTGCATACCACATAGATCACATGGCTATAGGACTTCCTAAATTCTGCATATGCACCAATCTAGGGTAAACGTATTTATAGGTTTGAATAACAAACAACATTCTAGACACCATACCTATAGGATTTCTGTACTTTTATTTCGACTGCACACGTTTTAAATAGTTTAGCACCTTGTTAGATATCATGCCTTTAGGTTTCGCGTAGGAAAGCCATAGGGTGAATTAGTTAATGGAATTAGACCTCGTTAAAATTCCAACCAGCAGGAAAGTTTGATTCGAGTTTCTTATCTAAAATATGTAATAAATCAGTTTGCCTCTCATTTCCCTTATGTTTGATTAAGACCAAACTAGTATATGTAAGACATGCTACGATCTGTCTTTAAGTTGAGAAGGCCTGCTTAAGCCTTCAATTGTTATGTGTTTCCCCATACCTACTCTACATGTTTTGATTCCCGCCTTAGAATTTTATCCTTTTAAACCACAAAAGCGAAATCTTTCTTCCATTTAGGACTAGTAGTCCCAAATGCCTCCGGGGCTGATAGGATTTGGGATGGGAAGTAGCATGCAATAGGAAAATGAGACCATTCCGCGTTTAATAGTTTAACGGGATGGGAAAGGGTAGATATGGATATGATGGACACGCGATATCACCACATGTATAAATGGATATCGGTTTTGTGTGGGGTGATCCATATTATTTATAAACTTAGGACCCCCTTCCCCTTACTTGTTTATTTTCAGAATTTTAAAAACTGCTCAACTTTTGACTTCTTTAACTTCTTTTATTTTAATTTCTTGCAACAATTACGTGAAAATCCCTTCCCTTTACTTATTTATTTTCAGAACTTCGAAACAACTTTATCCCCAGACTTCAGCTTCTTTAACTTCTTTGCTTGCAACCATTATCGGAAAACTTCCGTGTATTTGTTATTCTTTCTTGTTTACTTGTCATTTCCACTTAAAGTCACAATTATAGCATGGTCAGAAACCGCACTAGTGGATCTCGAGGGGTGCCTAATACCTTCCCTTGAGATAATTTCAAGCCCTTACCCATTCTCTGATTTTCTCAATAAAAATTTTTCCTAGTATCCTAATGCACTTAATAATTAGGTAGTGACTCTTCAATTCCAACCCAACTCCCAAATGGAAAAGAGTTGTCCGCCCATGTGTCAAAAATCCGATTTCGCGAGAAAAAGGGGGCATCGCCGTTAGAGGTGGAGAATTTGATGACCTTTTGGGTCATCACTTGTTTTGGAAAAATATTCTGTGATTCGAGGCCTTAAAATCTCCTTTTGTCTCACCTCGATTTGTGCACGGCATATATCCGGAAATCCATTATATGAAAATTTATGAAATGATAAATTTTGCCTTTAAAATGAATTTAGGTTGACTTTGGTCAACCTTTTGGGTAAGCAGACCCATACCCATAACTTGACGTTCCCGAACCCGTGATTTGACGATCCCGGAGGATTCATAGAAAAATATGGGATGTGGGCGTTGGTCCGGAATAGAATTCCAAGGTCTCATACATGAGAAATAAATTTTTGAAGAAAATTGTTTAACTGAATTTTTAGAGTTTATGAATATTTGGATGTAATTAAATTTGAGGGTATCGGGCTCGTATTTTGGTTACGGAGTCCGATACAACTCTTATATGGGATTTAAGTTTAGCTTGAAAATTTTGGTGAGAAACAGACTTGATATGACCTGAATTGGACCTTCGGTTGTTAAAATTTGAACTTGAGAGTTCATGAGATTTTTCTTTGATTTTGATACTAAATTCATAGTTATTGATGTTATTTTGATGATTTGATCACACAAGCAAGTCTGTATGATGGTTTTGGACTTGCGTGCATATTTGGTTTGGAACCCCGAGGGCTCGGGTGAGTTTTGGATAGGCCACATAATGAAATTTGACTTAGGAAATTGCTGGCGTGTTGCAGGCCTGCATGCTTCACAATTGTGAACCCTGGTTATAATTGCGACACCTGCAACATTCTAAATCATAACTTAACCGAAACTTTCCATTTTTCAAATCCTCTCAAACCTAAAATACCTTTGGGCGACAACTACTCTTCCAAATCATTTGTAAGTCATTTCTAACTCATTTTTTCAATCTAATTCATCTTTTTAGATGGTTTCAACTCAAAATCAAGGGTTTTCATGGGGGAAATTGGTTGTTTTAGGTAAAACCTAGGATTTTTGAATTTCTGGGATTTGGACATTGATTTGAGGTCTGATTTAAAAATAATTTATATATTTAAGTTCGTGGGTAAATGGGTAATCGGGTTTTGGTTCAAACCTCAGCTTTTGACCATGTTGGCCCGCGGTCGATTTTTAACTTTTTGGAAGAAACTTTAGAAAATCTATTTCCATGCATTAGAATTGATTCATTTAGCATTTATTAATATAATAAGTAACTTGTGTCTAGATACAAGCGAATTGGTGGTGGAATGAAGAGGTAAAATGATAATTGAGGCTTGAATTGTGTTCGTGGCATCGAGGTAAATGTTTGGACTAACCTTAGCTTCAGAGATTACGAGTTTTGTCCTATGTGTTAATTGTTGAGTACGACGTATAGGCATAGCGACGAGTATCTATACGTTGGTGTCAAGCATGCCCGTGAGTCTTATACTATGATTAATGTGACTTTATTTTGTATTGTGCATGCCTTATGTAATGATTTCTATTGTTGAACAAGTCTTGTGGAAGTAATATTGGTGAATGAACATTGAAGAGTGTTAGCTCAAGTAGTAAAATAATTTGTGGAAATATTATTGGCAATTGAAAATTATAGAGCATTGGCTCAAGTTGTGAAGTAAATGTGAAAAGAGAAGACGTTTATGACATTGTTTCCCTTGCCGGGATGTTGTTGCTTTTGATGTTATCTCCCTTGCCGGGATGTTATTGCTTTTGATAATTTTTCCCTTGCCGGGATATGATTGTTATACTATTGTTTCCTTGCCGAGATTTTATTGTGATTTTATTAATTCCCTTGCCCTTACTTCTTTGTCATTGTTGTTCGGGTAAGGAAGAGTGTTAAAATACGAAGGGTGATGTCGTGCATGATATCTGTGAGAGAGTGTTAATGCATGAAGAATGATGCCGTGACGAGATTGTGAGGTTAAAGTACGAAGGGTGATGCCGTGTCGCACGAAGTAAAATTCCTTACCATGATATGAGTGATAACGTACGATGGATCATTCTATGTCGTGATTATGTGAGGTAAAATCATAAAGGGTGATGCCGTGCCGAGATTTTTATGGTGAGGGCGAGAGTAAAAGCATGAAGGTTGATGTTGTGTACTTGTCTTTGATTTCCTGATTATTGTTGATAATTGAGTTATGGTATTCTTTACGGTATTTATTGGTTTTCGGTTGTTACTTGATTTTCTCGTATTATGATTCCCATTTGTATCTTTAATTAGAAATTTCTACCTTTACTTTCCGTTGTATATGATTTAACTGCACATGTTCATTTGGTAATCTGGTCCTAGCCTCGTCACTACTTCGCCGAGATTAGGCTAGGCATTTACCAGCACATAAGATCGGTTGTGCTGATACTACACTCTGCACCATGTGCATATCCCAGTGCTATAGCTTTTGGACCGGATGAGGTTGCTGCCTTCAGTCCAGTAGGCGACTGAAAGTAGTCCTGCAGGCGTCTGCTGGCCTTGGCGTCTCCTTCTATCTTTACATTCTGTTTCTTTCATGTACTCTAGAGATAGTGTTGTATTAAATCTTTAGGACATTTATTTGTAGTATTCTTAGACAGTCTGTGATATTGTGACACCAGTTCTGGGTAGTTTATGTTATGGATTGACATTAGTATCATTATTAAATTCTTACATTTCAATCTTCCGCTTATTTATTTCTGTTGTTATTATGATACTTACTCACCATTGTTAAAGGATTAAAAATTAAAAAAATTCAGTAATTGGAACAATTGGCTTGCCTAGCTTCCACTAGTAGGCGCCATCACAATTTCCGAGGGTGAAAAATCTGGGTCATGACATAATTGGTTTTGTGACTCTTTACAAACTTGTTTTTAGTTTTATGAACCTATTTTTTTTTTTTTTTTGCACATGGAAGGTTTATCTTTAACACATAAAAGATCTATCTTTTACATATAATAATTTTAAAAAGGTTATTTTTTGAAATTATAAATTGTAAAAAGGCATAATATATAAATATCACCACAAATAGCTTGTAGTTATAAGACCCTAAGAATGAAACAAGGGGCTTCCCTCTTTCATGCAACCTGAAGTCCTTATTCAAGTGATTTTCTTCCAATACCTTTTTTCTATTAAATAAAGACTATTTTCTTCATTACTTTATTCAGTCTTCTATTTATTTTGTATTTTTAATTTAGAGTTGTCATGAGTTTACAAATAATATAATTAAGCAAATATAAATATGTTCTATCTAATATAACGCAAAAATATTTAATTGAGTATGTCATACAATTTCACATAATTTCAAATATCAAAAAAATCTTATCACGATTAATTATTAAAAAGAATTTTTATATGGTTAACTCATAAAAGAATCAAGCACATATGTCCTCTATGTACGTGTGTTTGGAGGTGACTAGTACTCATGCAGGAATCTCTTGCTCCTAATTTGTCATTATATCTCCAATCAATTCCACGCAGGTTGGACCTACATTTTAGAGGGTTATCGGAATCGGTTAACTTTTATATATATATATATATATATATATATATATATATATACACTATTTACTCATTGTAAAATGGGTTCGATAAAAACAAATATTAAAAGATAGGAAGGAGAAAGACAGAAATACAAACGTCGTGCAACTACCTTGCTAACTTCGGAAATGCTCTGAAGGAAAAGATCAGCCCTCACTCAGATGCCCTTGCACCTGGATCTGCACACAAGGTGCAGGGAGTTGTGTGCAGGGAGTAACGTGAGTACGCCAACTCAGTAAGTAATAATTATAAATAAATGCTGATTGTAGTGAAGAGCAATTAAAATCATACACATCTCATAACATAAAAATCTCGGTGGAAATAACAAAGTCATCTCAATAATTAAATCTCGCACATCTTGTAAAAACTCTAATTTCAACGAAAGTTGATTAAAACATTTGTTAAACATTTTTAATAGAGGCTCGGTATAAAAGAAGAGTGAAAACAGTAATTTCATAAAACAAGCCACTTGGGAAGAGTGTGTGTGTGTGTATATATATATATATATAGCCGCTCGGGCAAGCCTCTCAGTCATATGTGACTCAACTCTTATGAATCAGTACTGACACGCAGGACCCATGCTCAATAGGTACGTTATAATTACCGCTGTGGCGTGCATCCCAATGCATAAATATATAGTCAACTGCGCTCACCGGGAGTGTGCAGACTTCGGAGAGGCTCCTACAGCCCTAGTGTTATATCACTGTAGTATGCAACTCGACCCAACACTGTAGTGTGAAACTCGATCCCTAAATATCCTCAAAATCCGGCCCTCAGCCTCATTCACTCATCAACATTACAAGCCACTCGGATATTTCTGTACAAAGTCAAGGAACCTAGACCAAAACACTTTCATATTTTAAAATAGAGAGATGAATAAAATTAAACAATAACATGTATAAATAATGACTGCGGATAATACTTTCTATCAAATCAATGTGAGGATAATAGTAAAAATATCCCCGGGGTCCAAACAGTACGACACAAGGTCCCAAATATAGTGTTCAGCCCAAGTTAACATAAATCATGTCTAAAACACATAGATATCATATAGAGTTTATCAAAATATGCAATTCTACAGTTGCTACGGGTCGAACCAAGTCAAATTCCCTACTAGTACATGCCCACACTCCCGTCACCTAGCATGTGCGTCACCTTATTTATCAAAATAGCATGAAATTTTAGAGTTTCATATCCTTAGATCTAGATTTACAATCGTTACTTACCTCAAACCTGATGAAAATCTACTCCGTGATGCCCTTGCCGCTCGACTCTGCCTCAAATCGCCTCGGATCTATCCAAAACCAGAATCATATAATCAATATATGCGAAAAGAACAAAACCCATGCGAAAATTATCAAATTATATTAAAATTGCTGAAATTGGCCAAACTTGAGACCCGATCCCACATTTTAGAATTCAATTAAAGTCACTACACTAGAATCCTTATTCCCTCAAGAGTCCATACATACAAAATTTACCAAAATCTAGCTTCATTTGACCTCTCAATCACCCAATTTTAACTCTCAAGTTCCAAGCTCTAACTCCCTAATTTTCACCCTTAAATCCCACAACCAAGCTTAATCTACTGAAAATCACCATAGAATCGAGTATTAAGTTCAAAAATCTTACCTCAATGAGTTTCCTTTTGATTTCCTTTTCAAAACCCTCCAAAAGCTCCAATAACCGAGTTGAAATTGTGAAGAATGACCAAAGTTCGCTAAGGGGACCTTTTATATGTTCTGTCCTATCATTTTTCGCATCTTCTGTCCCCATGTCGCTTCTGTGACGCCGCACCTATGAACAATCCAGCACAGGTGTGATTTCCACTAAACCTCAAAATTCTGCTTATGTGGTCGTGCACCCGCATCTGCAGTCTCGCAAGTGCAGTCCTTGATACCCACTTGTGGCTTTGCCTTACTTCCCAATTCTTCGCATCTGCGGCTTTCCTCTCACACCTGTGACCTCGCACCTACGGTCCCTAATCCACAGGTGCATAAATGACAGAAACAACAAAATTTGCAGCAATAACTCAAAGCCAAACTTCCCATCAACCACTCAAATCGATCCCCGGGCACTCAGGACCTCAACCAAACATACCAACAAGTCACGTATCATCATTCAAATCTATACCAACTTTCAGAACACTCAAAAGAACATCGAAATACCAAATTACCCTCGGAATCAAGCCTACATATTTCCAAACTTATAAATTCCACAAACGATACCAAACCTATCAAACCTCGTCCTAATATTCGAAATATTGCACACACATCACAAATAACACAATGAACCTACTCTAATTTCTAGAATTCCAATCCGACCCCTATACGAAGATTTCCACTGCCAACTAGAAAATGCCAAAATTTCAATTTTGCCAATTCAAGCCTAAATCTACCACGGACCTCCAAATAACATTTCGAACCCACTTCTAAGTCCCAAATTACCTAATGAAGCTATCCGAACCATAAAAATCCAATTTCGAAATCATATACCCACAAGTCTAACTTTCGGTTGACTTTTCCAACTAAAGCTTCTAAGTAAGAGACTAAGTTTCTCATTCCATTCCACAACCACTCCGAACCAGAACCAACCAATACGATATGATGAAATACAGCTAAACAATACTTAAAGAAGCAGAAATGGGGAAAATGGAACTGTAACTCATAAAACAACCGGCCGGGTCGTTACAATAATGCACCAATCGCACTCAATACTGGGTTCACCTCTGGTTCCACGCCGATCTTGCCAAAGTTTAGGAAAGGCCCGAACTACATCCAAACATTTTAGTCAAGTGGCATTTTAATTTGCAAACTAATTTAAAGTACAAGAGGGGAGTGAATTATCAATTTTTCTGTCTGTATCCTAAGTAGTTGACTAGTTTACCGATTAGTTGATGAAAGTAAGACAGAATCTAAATAAAGCAGAAATAAAAATACATGAATTAAATACACTAGGATTTATCCTAGTTAGGTTTTAATGTAAATCTTACGCCCAGTCCCCTTGGATTGCATGGGTGTTCTCTTTCAGTATTCGAAGTTTCTCGATTCAAGGCGTTGATGTAGTTTTACACCAACAGCTTAGTCACTATGTTATGTCTCGCATCTTGATACAATGTGTGGTGACCCGATAGGTCTTATAGAGCTTTAACCCTTAATTATATGTTTCAAAAACTTAAATATCTCCTTTTAACCTGTTTCAATTTGTGTACGCACTCTATGCCTTTTATGGAAAACTTTTGTGAAATAGATTAATATGTGAATTCGTTCCTTAAAAATCCATTTGAGTTTAATTGGGTTAATTTTTTTAAAAGCAGACCCTGATCCATGTTTTGATGGTCTCAATGGGTCTGTATTATGATTCGAGACTTTGGCATATGCTCGGAATCAAATTCAAAAGTCCCTAGCTCGAGTTATTGCATTTTGTCAAAAAGTTGAAGTTTAAATCTTCAAAGAATCTATTAATTTGACCGATTTTTGGCTTCATTGACACCGGATCCGTATTTTGGTTCCAGAACTCGGTCTAGGTCCATTACTCTATTTATGACTTGTGAGTCAAATTTGGTGCGAAATGAAAGTGATTTGATGCGATTCGGACTTCCGATTGTTAAAAAATAAATTCTTAAGCCTCGTTGAAAATTTCATTTGATTTGGTCTCCGACTCCTAATTCTAGGTGTTATTTTGATATTTTGATCGCACGAGCGATTTCATATGAAAATTTTGGACTTATGTGCATATATGGTCTGGATACATGAGGGATCAGGTGATTTCACATGGCCTATGGACCATTTGAACTTAGAAAGAATCAGGTTTTTGAGCTTCACCTACCATTTGGTGTGTTGTACTATGTGATTGCTAAGTCTTTCTCGCGATCGGGAAGGGGAATCTTGGACTACTGAGGATTTTTCTATGTAATGGGGGGTCCGCTTTTTGCGAACACGATCTATAAATCGTGAATGTATAGTATTAGATAGGTTGGGCTGGGAGTTGAGATTATTCTACGAAAACACAGGCCCAGGCTTGAAAACGTGATGGCTAGCAGGGATAGAACATCACAAACGCGTGCAACCTTTCGCGGACATGAAGCCATTTTAGCTGCTGCCTTTCGTGGTCGTGTCAGGACCTTGGCAAACGCAAAGAAAGCCTGATGCTAGTAATTTAAAACAATTCAAAAATATGATTTCTTCCATTTTTTATAAACTCTCCATAAGAGCTCAGCCTAGAGGCAATTTTGAAGGGGAAACTCAACACAAATTCATAGGTTTGTCCATTTTAACTTATTCTTCCTTTTCTAATATCATCCATTAATTTCTATCCCCTAATCTTTGTTCTTCCATGGTAGAAAAATAGGGATTTAGGAAGAAGTGGGCATTTTTTGCAAATTCAGGATTTAGACCTCAATTTGAGGTCGAATTTCAAAACTAATTGCATCATCAGGGTCGCAGGTGAATAGGTAAATAGGTTTTGGCCTGAACCTCGATAATTGACCAAGCGAGCCTGAGTTTGACGTTTTGGGAAAAGGTTTTAAAATCCTATCTTTAAGTATTATAATTTATTTCCTTAGCATTATTTGACGTTATCGACTCGATTGTGGTTAGATATGAGTTGTTTGAAGGCTGATTCTATAGGAAAAGCCCCGGTAGAGCTCTGAGTAGGTTGTCTAGTGAGGTTAGTGTCGTAGTTAATCTTAACTTGAGGGATTACGACTTTTTTGCCTATTTTCTACGTGTTTAAATGCTTGGGTACAACGTATATATAAGGGGACAAGTACTTATGCGTTGTTGTTGGGTTAAAGCATACGTGTGAGACTTGTTTCTTGTAGTTTATATACTTCTTCGAGCATGATATCCATGCTTATACTAGTTTATTACATAATTGATCGTTCTTTCCGAAATTATGAACTATTTATGATAATTGAGTATTTTTGGAAGTTGAGATGTGTTATTGTGGAATCGTTGTTGACGCAAGATTTATTCTTGCTATCTCGAAAATGCTATATATTCATTTCTACATGGTAAGGGAGAATGTTAAAGCATAAAGGGTGATTACGTGCTGATTACTCTTTCATTATCGATTAATACATAGTGAGAAAGAGAGTTAAAGCATGAACGGTGATGTCGTGCCGCATCTTTTGTGTCATGATAAAAAGGCATGGCGGGTGATGTCGTGTCGTATTTATCATTTTATGAAGAGATTGAGAGTAAAATAACAAAGGGTGATGCCGTGACATTTTTTATTATTTTATGGTGAGTTGCGAGTAAAAGCACGATGGGTGATGACGTGCAGTCTTTATTTAGTATGTTTACCCATTAGTGAAGGTTTATTGACTATTTCATATTGTCATTTCCTATTATAGTTACCATTTATTCTACCCCCTTTTGCATGTTTCCTCCCACTAGTACGTGTTAAATCTCTATTTCTTGTTATATTATATATACATATTCTTGTTTGTACATGATTAATTACATAAGTGTCCTGTCATAGCCTCATCACTACCTTGTCGAGGTTAGGCTCGGCACTTATGGAGTATATTGAGTCAGTTGTACTCATACTACTCTCTGCATTTCTGGTGCAAATTTTGGTACTGTTTCCAGCTTTTCATGAGGTGCATCAGCTCGGATTAGCTTATTTGGATACTTGAGGTAGATTTGCTGGCGTCCGTAGAACTTGAAGTCCCTTTCCTCTTTCCTTAGTTATTGTTCATTTCATTCAAGACATTTGTATTTATTTCAGACTTTATTTGTAGAACTTCTGGAAGCTCATGCACTTGTTACTCTAGATCCAGGTTGCACTTAGATATTATTGGTTATTATGCCATTTCATACTTTATTTTAGTTTCATTTTCGTTTAATTGGTTTTACTTATTTGAATCGATTAAAACTGGCTTAAAGATTCTCTAACGTAAGATTGCCTAGCAAGTTGGTCCCGACGGTGGAAATTTCGGGTCGTGACAAGTTGGCATCGGAGCACTAGGTTGCCTAGGTCTCAAGCATCATGAGAAACTTAGTAGAGTTTAGAGGATGGGTACAGAGACGTCTATACTTATCTTCTAAAGGCTATGTAGTTTGAGAATAATTTCACTTCTACTCTTCTCCGTCGTGGAATTTATTCTTTCATTGCTGATTGAACTCTTCTATTCTTGTTATCGCGCAGACAACGAAAACACGTACTGCATCTTCAGTTGGGCAGCAGCCGGAGCCCCCAATGACAGCTCCTACGAGGGATAGAGGTCAAGGCCGAGGTTGTGCCAGGGGCCGAGGCAGAGGCAGATCTCAACCTAAAGCTTGAGTACTAGTACCAGCAATGGAGCCTCAAGTAGATTTTGGTAAGGAGGTTCCAGCTTAGATTGTACCTGTTGGACCAGCTTCGATCCCGGAGGGGTTCATAGCCACTCTTGTGCTTTAAGATTCTCTAATTAGTTTGGTGGGCCTTATGGAGAGTGTAGACCAGACCGGTACCTTCTCGGTTGCACCAACCATCTCTAGGGATGGGGAGGAGCACAGACTCCCGCTACTCATACTCCGGAGTAGATGACTCCCCAGAATCAGACTCCGGTAGCCTCGCCAGCTGGGGTAGTCCAGCCGGTTGTTGTGGCTTATACCGGTGATGGACCCTCCATGTCTTCTGAGTGTATACTAAGATTGGACAAGTTCACAAGCTTTTCCCAATTCACTTCAGTGGTGCATCTTTTGTGGACCCACAAGATTATCTTGACCGCTCCCATGAGGTGCTGCGGAATGTAGAGATAGTTGAGACTAATAGGGTCAATTTTGTTGTGTTTTAGATGATGGGTTCTGCCAAGAGGTTGTGGAAGTATTATGTGTTGAACAGACTAGCTGGATCTCGTGCTCTTACTTGAGACCTGTTCTTATAGCTATTTCTAGAGAAGTTCTTCCTTATCAAACTGAGACAGCATTACCACAGACAGTTTGAATGTCTCCAGTGGGGCAGTATGACTGTTACTCAGTACGAGACCTGTTTGTAGATCTAGCCCGTCATATTTTTCTTTTGCATCCTACTAAAAGAGAGAGAAATAGAGAGAGAGAGAGAGAGAGAGAGAGGGGATGGGGAGGTTTATTTATGGATTCACTTACCCTATCAGGCTTTAGATGGCAAGGATACCGAGGGTGAGATTTCCTTTCAAACAGCTGCTAATGTTGCTACGAGGATTGAGGTGGTTCTAACACATGAGAGGGGCCAATCATCTGATAAGAGGCCTCGTTATTTTAGTAGGTTAATTGGTGTCTCGTCTGGAGGCAAGGGAACTTTTGGTAGAGGCCATCCTCCTAGCCCATTTTACTCAGTGCTTCATGCATTCCACAATGCTTCAGGTGGTCACGACCCTCATATGTCTCATCGCGACCAGCTAGCCCATGGTCTACCATCAGCTCTTATTAGTGCATCTCTACTCTAGAATTTTCAGAGTGGTTACTCAGGTCTATAGGATCACTTTTAAGGTCAGGAGTCACAACAGAGGTCCTGTTATATTTGTGGTGACCCGAGACACATTTCTAGACCCGAGACACGTTGCTTGATTTTTCCCTTTGGAACCGAGCATCTCATAGTAGCAGGGTTCTCGTGCCATGGTCCCACCACCAGTTGCTTCATCGCGCGCTCAGCTAGCAAGAGGTTGGGGTCAGACAACTAAAGGTGGAGGTCGGGCCATTATAGGTGGAGTTCTGGCCGTTAGAGGTTGAGGCTAGCAAGTAAGGGTGTCATCCCAGAGATATGGCTTAGAGTGGCGGGGCCCAGCCCTGATGTTTTTCTTTCCCAACTAGTCTTGAGGCTGAGTCATCTAACGCTGTTATCACAAGTATTATAGAGATGCTTCAGTTCTATTTGATAAGGGCTCTACTTATACCTGTGTGTCATCCTTTTTTTTGCTTCAGATCTGGTTGTTCCTCGTGATTCTTTGAGTGCTCCTGTGTATGTGTCCACACCTGTGGGAAATTCTATTGTTGTAGACCGTGTCTATCGTTCGTGATTGGTTATTATTGGGAGTGTCCATCTTCTACTTCTTGATATGGTAGATTTTGATGTCATCTAGGGTACGGATTGTTGTCACCTTATCATGCTATATTGGATTGTCACACCAAGACGTTGACCTTAGCCTGGTCGGGGTTTCCTCTATTAGAGTGGAGAGGGACTCCTAGAGATTGTACTAGCATGGTTCTTGCTTATATAAAGGCTTAACATACGGTCGAGAATAGATGTCTAGCTTATTTGGTCTATGTCCGTGATTCTTGTGCAAAGGTTCCTTCCATGGATTCAGTGCCTGTTGTTTGTCAGTTTCCAAAGGTATTTCTTGCAGATCTACCGGAGATGCTGCCCAACAGGGATATTGATTTCTGTATTTATTTGGCTCCGGACACTCAATCCATTTCTACTTCGCAATACCATATGGCACCGCTAGAATTGAACTAATTGATGGATAAGCTGCAATATTTTCTTGATAAGAGCTTCATTACCTAGTGTCTCGCCTGGGGTGTACTCGTGTTGTTCGTGAAGAAGAAAGATGTATCGATGAGGATGTACATAGACTATTGGCAGTTGAACAAAGTCACCATCAAGAACATATAGCCACTATCGAGAATTTATGACTTATTTGATCAGCATTAGGGTGCCAAAGTATTTTTGAAGATTGATTTGAGGTTTGGCCACCATTTGTTGAAGATTATAGCATTCGATGTCTTATGAGTTTCTAGTAATGTTATTTGGAATAACAAATGCCCCTGTAACATTCATGGATTTGATGAACCGAGTGCTCAAGCCCTATTTGGATTCCTTTGTGATTTTATTTATTGATGATATCTTGATCTACTCCCGCAATCGAGAGGAACATGAGCACATTGTACTTCACTCTGAGGGATAGGTAGTTATATGCCAAGTTTTCAAGTGCAAGTTTTGGTTAGACTTAGTCGCCTTTTTGGAGCACGTCGTATTGGAAGAGGGTATAAGGGTGGATCATAAGAAGGTTGAGGCTGTTCAAAACTGGTCTATACCAACTTCAACTACAAAGATCTAGAGTTTTCTAGGTTTGGCCGGCTATTACCTTTGGTTCGTGAAGGGGTTTTCCTCTATTGCTATCCCATTGGCGAGATTAACTAGAAGGGTGTCTCCTTCAGATGGTCGAACGAGTGTGAGTTCCGTTTTCAGAAGCTCAAGTCTGCTTTGACTACGTCTCCAGTGTTGGTCTTGTCAACATGTTTAGGATCTTACATAGTGTATTATGTTGCATCTCGTATTGGGCTCGGTGTAGTATTGATTCAAGATGGCGGGGTGATAGCATATACGTCAGAGATGTTGAAGGTTCTTGAGAAAAATTACCCTATTTATGACTTAGAGTTGGAAACCATTATTCATATGTGGAATATTTGGAGGCACTATCTTGATGGCACATCGTGCGAGGTATTCACGGATCATCGAAGTCCATAATATTTGTTCAAACACAAGGATTTCGATTGATGCAAATGAGGTGGTTGGAGTTGTTGAAAGATTATAATATCACCATTTTGTATCATTCCGAGAAGGCCAATATGGTGGCTGATGCCTTGAATAGAAAGGTAGTGAGTATGGGCAGCCTTGCGTACATTCCAGTTGGCGAGAGACTGCATGCATTAGATGCTCAGGCTTTGCCCAATCAGTTTGTGAGGTTAGATGTTCAGAGCCTAGTCAAGTTCTAGGTTGCGTAGTCACTCGGTATTCTTTGTATGAGCGCATTAGAGGGTAACAGTAAGATGACCCTTATTTTCTTGTCCGTAGGGACACAATGCAGCATGTGGTGCTAAGCAGGTTACTTTTGGGGGTGATGGGGTTTTGAGGATACATGCTCATATTTGTGTGCCCAATGTAGATGGACTTTGTGAGTTGATTATTGAGGAGGCCCACAGTTCACGGTATTCTACTCATCCAGGTGCCACCAAAATGAATCAAGACTTACAACAGCATTATGGTGGAGAAGGATGAAGAAGGATATAGTTTAACATATGGCTCGGTGTATAAATTGTCAGCAAGTTAAGTACGAGCATTAGAGACCTGGTTGTTTGCTTCAGAAGTTAGAGATTCTTGAGTGGAAGTGGGAGCATATTACAATTTATTTTGTTGTTGAACTCCTAAGGACTTAGAGGAAGTTCAATGCAGGGTGGGTCATTGTGGACACTCTGACTAAGTTAGCGTATTTCATTTTTGTGGCAGTTACCTATTCTTCAGAGTGGTTGGCTGAGATTTACATCTATAAGATCGTCCGCCTTCATGGTGTGCTCGTGTCTATCATTTCTGATCGAGGTATAGTTCACATTGCACTATTGGAGGGAAGTACAACATGAGTTGGGGGTTCTTGGTATTAGTTCTTGCCACTTGCAGAGTTTTCCTATAGTAGCAGCTACCAGTCGAACATTCATATGGCTCCCTATGGGAAATTATACAAGAGGCGATGCTGATTGCCAGTTGGATGGTTTGATTCGGGGGAGGCTCGGTTGTTGGGTATAGATTTTGTACAGGATACCTTGGATAAGGTCAAGATTATACTAACATAGAGTTCATGATGTTACATTCATTATCGAAGAAAGGATGTAGCTCTGATTTTCACCCATGAAGGGTGTGGTGACGTTCACAAAGAAGGGCAAATTGATCCTTAGGTACATTAGCCCTTTTGAGATTCTTCAGAAGTGGGTGAGGTGGCCTACAAGATCGCATTGCCACCTGGTTTATCAGTAGTCCATACGGTGTTCCATGTGTGCATGCTTCGAATATATCACGGTGATCCATCCCATGTGTTAGATTTCAGTTCAGTACAGTTGAACAAGAATTCGACTTATAAGGAGGAGCCAGTGGCTATTCTAGCCCGACATGCCCATGAGGTCTAAGAGTTATCCTTTAGTTCGAGTACAGTGAGAAATCAGCCGGTCGAGGCAGCCACTTGGGAGTATGAGTCGGACATACAAAGTGTAGATATCCTCACCATTTCACCAGTTCAGGTACTTTTCTATGTCCATTCGAGGATAAACATTTGTTTTAGAAATGGAGAATGTGATAAACCGACATCTCGTCTAGAGCTTTAACCCTTAACTCCATTTTTCAAAACCTCGATAGCTCTTTCTAACCTCTTTCGATTTGCGTGTACATTTTAACTCATTTCCTTCCATTTCTAACATTCTTCATTAATTTCTAGTCCTTATCTTCGTTCTTCCATGGTAGAAAACTACGGATTTAGCAATAAATTTGGGGGGGGGGGGGTTGCAAATTCAGTATTTAGACCTCAAATTAAGGTTGGATTTCAAAACTAATTACATGGTAGGGCTTGAGGGGTGAATGGGTAAACAGGTTTTGGTCCGAACCTCAGATTTTGACCAAGCGGGCTTGGGATTGACTTTTTTTGAAAAAGGTGTAAAAATCCTATCTTTAAGTATTATAATTGATTTACTTTGCATTATTGACGTTATCAAGTCAATTGTGGTTATATACGAGTGGTTTAGAGGCGGATTCTATAGTTAAGGCCCCAGTAGAGATTTGAGTTGACTGCGAGTGAGGTAAATGTCGTGGTTAACCTTAACTTGAGGGATTAGGACTTGCTTGCTTATTTTCTATGTCTTTAAATGTTTGGGTACAACATATATGTGAGGTGACGAGTACTTATACGTTGTTTTTGGGATAAAGCATGTGGGTGAGACTTATTTCTTGTTATTTACATCCTTCTTCGAGTATGATATCCATGCTTAGACTAGTTTATTACTGTTCTTTCTACATTTATGAACCATTTGAAATAACTGAGTTTTTTTGGAAGTTGAGATCTGGTATTGTGGAACCATTGTTGACGCGCGCTTTATTCTTGATATCTCCCAAATGTTATATATTCATTGTTACATGGTAAGGGAGAGTCTTAAATCACAAAGGGTGATGCCGTGCCGATTACTATTTCATTATTGATTAATACATAGTGAGGAAGAGAGTTAAAGCACGAAGGGTGATGTCGTGCCACATTTATTGTGGAATGATGAAATAGCACAAAGAGTGATGTCATGCCTTATTTATCATTTTTTTAAGAGATTAAGAGTAAAAGCATGAAGGATGGTGCAATGCTACTTTTTATTGTTTCATGGTGAGTTGAGAGTAAAACCACGATGTGCGAGGTTGTGTAGTCTTTATTTAGTATATTATCCATTTTTATTGGTATATGGGTAATTGACTGTTTCATGTTGTCATTTCCTGTTGTAGTTACCGTATCTTCTACCTCTTTTTGCATGTCCCCTCCCACCAGTACATGTTTAACCTCTATTTATTGTTATGCTGTATATATATATATATATATATATATATATATTCTCATTCGTACATGTTTAATTATATGAGTGTCCTATCATAGTCTCGTCACTACCTCGCCAGAGTTAGACTCGACACATACAAAGCACATTAAGTCGGTTGCACTCATACTACATTCTGCACTTGTATTGTAGATTTTAGTATTGGTCCCAATTGTCTATGAGGTGCATCAACTCAGATTAGCTTATTTGGAGACTCGAGGTAGATCTGCTGTTGTAGACCTTGAAGTCCATTTCCTCTTTCCTTAGTTACAGTTCATTTCATTCGAGAGAACTGAATTTATTTTAGAATTTATTTGTAGAACTTCTAGAAGCTTGTGCACTTATGACTCCAGATACATGTTGTACTTAAATATTATTAGTTATTATGCCATTCCGTACTTTGTTTTCATTTTTTTAAATTGTTTTTATGTATTTGAATCGATTAAAACTGGCTTAAAGATTCTCTAATGTTGGCTTGCCTAGTAAGTAAAATGTTAGGCGCCATTAAGTCTCGAAGGTGAGAGTTTTGCGTCATGACACAATGCCTCACTAGTGATTTTCTCTCTTTCTTCTCTCCCTAGTTCCACAGTAGATCTAGAGTAGACTACAATGCTAGTTTGGAGTAGAACAAAAAGATTCTGGTTCGATCAAACTGTGATCTTTTGAAGCTATTATGGTGTGTATTTATACTCTGTGAGGTCGTCTTGTCTTGTAAATCTTGAGAGATTGCAAACCCAAGGGAGTTGATCTCAAGAGGAATCGTAGATTGATTTTTTTTCAAGAATATGACATTGCTTCTGCTGATTTTTCTTGACTTGTGGTCTTGATTGTATTTTTCTTTGATTGAGCAAATATTCCCGTTATTTGAAGTATCAAATTAGATCCCTTGGTTGCTGCTTTGATTGACGTCCTTAGATGGAGGAATCTCTAGTACAATTTCGTGCTTTTGATTACCTTTGATTGAGGTCCTTCCTCTAATATCCTCCTTAATCTTCTACCAAGTCCTTGATTGATTTCGCCTTTGAATTTTCGCTACTCCTTCCTTTTTTGTCTTGATTCTTCGATGCTTCCTTTTCATTGCTCAAGCAGTATTGTTGCACATAAAATATAATATGCTATTTTGCATAATTAAAATAAATATATATCTAATAATCTCCCACTTTTTGACGATGATAAAATAATAATGTGATTACTTCAGTTTGCTTCCCTGTTTAACAGGCGACTAAGCGTTTTCCATAGTCGACTCCCCCTCAATTTGTGTTCCTTGTCAGATGTGGCTAATTGACTCCCCCTCGACTTGACATCCTATTGAGCAGTGGTTGTAGTCGATTCCCCATCCAATTACCTGCAAGTTTCATAGAGATATAAGACAACAATAAGAAAATTTACAAAACACAGAATAGCCACCAGTAGACAGGGATTACAAGCCCTTGACCTCCTTACTTTCTTCTACTTTGGCATTATAAAAGGTTAGTAATATCAGTGTATAGTTATCTAATTCACTTACAAGAGAAAAAATAATTGTCTTAATAGTACAATCTATGACTAAAACATCAATCCTAAAAGAAGCAAAAAGAAATTATTTTAAGCAGCCATGAGTCAACAATGTAGAAAGTGCGTAAAGGTATTGTAGACGGCCTCCTTGAGGCATTCAAAACTAGCATTCACTATGACTGAGATCCCATCAACCCTATCGCACACTTTATAAAAGCCTTTGCTGTATTATTGAGAATCTGCACCCTGATCTTGGACACATCAGAGCCTGACTCCTTTAACACTCTATGAACATCTTTAATTGTGCTTTGCATAGAGGTTAAAGAGTCCTTCATGACTATCTATTCCTAATTAATGGAGGATAAATTTTTCAAGAGATTAGGATCACTTGCACAGGGCAGAAAGATAGAAGTTTTTGCTTTTGAGTCGAAGGAGACATTTTTGGCTTCACCATCTTGCTTCTTTACCCAAGTTCCCTTTACAGTAATGTACCCCGTGCTTGCAAATGCCCCGGAGTTGTAAAACTTGGTGTCATTGATATTAACATAGTTGGCAAGAGATATGTTATAGGATTCTATCAGATCGGTAAATACCATACCAAATAGAAGACTCATGGGATCTTCAGCAATCTTTATCATGAAATTGATGACCCAAGAGGATAACTTGCCTTGTGTTTAGTCAAAAGATAGTAGAACAGAAAGGTATTACAATGAGAAAATGTAGAGAATGATCATGTTCTTGGAATAAGAGTAGTTTCCATAATATGTGCCAAGACATGAGTTTCGAAAAAGACATCACTGGTCTTAATTGACTAGGAAGGGAATTAGAGGGTGACTCAAGTGTACCCCTTTTTTGCTTGATCATATGAAATCTTTAAATCTTCAGGCTATGTATTCTTAAAAAGCGTAGAGAAACGAGAACACTTACACTGAAAAAATAGAATCAAACAGATCACAATCTAACATAATGTGTTTGCCAAGAACTAAGGTATCTAACTTGTCAGGTTTGTTAGAGCAAAGATTAGCGTACAACATTATAAGAAATGGATCGTACACCTTTGGATGAGGCAATCAGAGAAAGGTTTTCCACCCCAAGGAGTCGAAGAGCTCCTTGACTTTGCAGTTGAGACTTTCCATAACACTTAAATTAATAACTCTACCATGGGATATAGGTTTGTCTTTGAAGGCTATGAAGGCGTCTGTATAGGGTTTGTCCCAAATATTCAGGTCTAACTCAAGAGAATTTGAGAGATCAGTTTTGGGATTTTTGGGTGTGAATGTTTCAGGGAGCTCTTCCATTGGTCATTTTCCTTGGGCTTTTTTGGTAAGACTGCTCGCATCATCTGAGAGGTCCTGAGAAGAGGCAAAATCCTCAAAGTGGTCTGATAATATATTAACATGTTTAGGAGGTTGAGATGAGGGTTTTAATAGAGAGCGAGTGCTTTTGTGGGTAGAGGCTGAGGGATTTTTGGAGTTTTCTCCATTGTAGGCTTAGGATCAGAGGATTGGAGATACAAACAATATGAGTGAGTTTGGTGGATGAACTTGGACTTAAAAGGACGGAAAGTTGCTGTTGAGTACAAATAAAATGACGTCAGTAATTCAATGCTATACTTGATTGATCTCTGAGATGGCATGAAAAGGTTTGAAAAAGGAAAAGAAAAAGATACATAATTAATGCTATTACACACATAAGGAAATAGGAAGCCAGTGACATCTTACTGAAGAAATATCATATAGGCCCTAAAATTTTGAATTAATGAAAATAATGCCAAGAGAGTCTCATATTGCACATAATCTATCCTTAAGCAAGGGTCTTGTAAAAATATCTGCCAATTAATCTGTGGAACTTACAAATGATAGCTCTATATTACTTTTAAGGACATGATCCCTAATAAAATGATGCTTTATATCTATATGTTTTGGTCTAAAATGAGGCAAATAATTTTTAGAAATAAAAATAGCACTAGAATTATCACAAAATATTTGAACAGGTTTGAAAGATAATTCATAGTCACCAAATTTGTGTGACATCCGGAGTAGTTGAGCACAACATTGTCCACTTGATATGTACTCTTTTTCAATTGTGGAAGGAGCTACTGATCCCTGTTTCTCACTATTCCATGAGATTAATGCCTTTTCCAGTAATTGACAAGTGCCACCTGTGCTTTTTCTGTCTTCCTTGTCATCTGCAAGATCAGCATATGAAAATCCTTCAAGTTTAAAATTGTTAGAGTGTGGATACCATAGTCGATGTGATTCCAATAAGATTTTGAATTATTCTCTTTACTACAGTTAAGTATGACTCCTTAGGAGCTGACTGGAACCTATCACATATACAACCACTGAGCATGATATCTGATCGACTAATAGTTAGATATAGCAAGGATCCAATCATTACACGATACACTGTTTCATCCACTTAGTTTCCCTATTCATGCTTGTCTAAACTTGTAGAGTAACTCATAGGAGTTCCATTTGGCATTGCTCATTCTAAACTTTTGAATTAATTCTTCATAAGTGGTCTGGCGGATGAATATCGTACTTTCTAATTGATGAATTTAGAGTCCGAGGAAGAATATGAGTTCTCTCATCATACTCATGTCAAACTCACTCTACATGAGATTTGAGAAGTCCTTGGACAAAGAAGATTAGTACTGGGAAAAATAATATCATCTACATAGATCTGAATAATGAGATTACCTTAAGTGGATCGTTTGATGAATAAAGTATTATCTACCATACCTCTGGTGCACCTATGATCAGTTAGAAAGGAATTCAATCTTTCATACCAAGCTCAAGGGGGCTTGTTTGAGTCCATAGAGGGCTTTAGCTATATACATGATAAGGAAATTGTGAATTTTCAAAGCCAGAAGGTTGTTTTACATATACCTACTCATCAATAAATGCACTTAATAAGAAATTTTGATATACATTTGAAATAGTATAAAACCTTTAAAAGATGCATAGGCAAAGGTTTCATCATAGTCGACTCCTTTCTGTTGTGAGTAACTTTGAGCTACTATTCTGTCTTTATTTCTGATTACCTTTCCATTTTCATTTAACTTGTTTCTGAATACCCACTTTGTTCAACTACAGTAGCATTTGCAGTTTAGGTACTACTTCCCAGACTTGATTCTAGTTAAATTGATTAAGTTCGTTCTGCATAGCTTGTACACAACTGGAGTCTTTTAAGGTTTCTTCAACTTTCTTTAGCTCGAATTGAGAAATGAGTGCAATGTTTGCCTTCTTTTTGAGAGCTCTTTTGGTTTTCATTCCTTCACTTGGATCCCCTATGATAAAATTTTGAGGGTATTCTAGTTTTCTTCTCCATTCATTTGGTCGTGTTCCAACTACAGGAGTATTTGACTCCTTTTATGGTTCCGTATGGTTGCTAATAGGTTCACTAGTCGACTCTGTGAGTCTGTGCTATCAGTCGACTTTTGTGACTTGTTTGCATGTGGTGCTTCTTGACTAATATCGCCATCACCTGCAATGTTCCCTTTCTCTACCGTAGTGTTATCGTCATCAAATATAACATGCATCGATTCTTATACAGATAAAGTATTTTGTTACAAAATCTAAAGGATCTAATATTAATGGAATAACCGAGAAAAATACCTTCATCACTCCTTGGATCAAAATTTTCAAAGTTATCCTTACCATTATTGTGGATGAAGCACTTCATTCTAAACGGATGAAAGTAGCCTATGTTAGGCCTTTTGCCTTTTCATAATTCATATGGAGTCTTCTTCAAAATGGGTCTTATGAGAGATTTGTTGAGGATATGACATGTTGTGCTTCCTACTTATGCCCAAAAATGATTTGTCAATGAATGTTCTAATATCGTTGTTTTGGCCATATCTTATAGAGTTCTATTCTTGCGTTCAACTACCCCATTTTGATGGGGTGGTCTTGGGATTGGAAAATTATGAGTATATCCTTAATCGTTGCAGAATCTTTCAAAAGCTCTCCTTTCAAATTCTCATTCATGGTCACTTTGAATGGTCGTGATAGGATACCCCTTTTATTCTTTCAACTCTTTTGCAGAAAATCTCAAAAAAATTCAAACCTTCATCTTTATGAGATAAGAAAATCGCCCATGTAAAGTATGAGTAATAATTAATAATAACAAAGACATATAGTTGACCTCCAATACAAGCAGTTCTAGTGGGTCCAAACAAGTCCATATGAAGCAATTGTAAAGGCTTCACTGTGGACAAAATGTCCTTTGGTTTGAAAGTAGTTCTAGTTTATTTGCCAATCCGACAAGCATCACATACATGACTAGAGAAATTGAGTTTGGGAAGGCCAATAACTAGATCATGCTTGGAGAGCTTTTCAATTAGATGCATGCTTGTATGACCAAGTTTTTTGTGCCAAAACCATGGATCATCAGATATAGATGCCAAACAAATATGACTATCTAGATTTTCAATGCCATCAAGATTGTAAACATTTCCATACATTTTTCCTAGAAGAATGATTTTATGCTTACCCGTCTTCAATGGAACATCCTATATTCTTGAATTTAACTTCATACCCCAAATCACATAGCTGACTTATACTCAAGAGATTGTAGTTGAGTCTATCTACAAGGTATACTTTTGTAATATCACAATTATTTCGGAATGGAACTATGTGGGTACCAATGATTTTCTTAGAATCAACACCAAATTTGATATTTCCTCCATTTCTTTTTATGACTTCTTTGAACATATTTTTGTCACCTATCATGTGACTTGGAACATGCATTGTCCAAATACCATTTTCCTTTGCGATTCTTTCTGTGGTGTTCATACAAAATAGAATTATCACCTTCTTTAGGTATTTGTTGGTCAGTTCTACTTGAATTAGGATTGTTTTTAGTTTTTTAAATCCATCCTAAAATATTAGATTTATGAAATCTACAGAAGGTATATTTATGTCCAACCTTGTTATAGTAATGACACACATAGGTTGATCCAGTTTTTGATTGACCATTTGTATTAGTACTTGTGGACTCAATTCGAATAGGTCTTTTTCTAGTTGATTTGTAAGTTGCATAGTTAGACTTGATAAACATTAAATGGTGGATTTACTCATGCGATTAAGTTACATTTGCAATCTTGAACCTCAGGTTAAAGAAGATCTCTTTTGATTTTACCGACTGCAAGTTTAAGTTCTCATTCTTTCTTCTCCCTATTGAGTCTCTTTAATTCATTTAATATTTTTTTGAGACTCCGTCAAGGTAAGTTAAATAATATCCTGTAATTTGTTACATCTATCATAGTTATAAGGTTTTACATCGCGTGTTTCACCACGTGCCATGGAATAATTTTCAGTGTCTTCTTTGCATTAATCATCTGTTGCATCTTCATTAGTCCAGCAACATGAATATTTATTCATATCCTTTTCCAAAATAGTCATGAAGCACAAGTTTTCTATTCTTCATGTTCTGAGCTATTTTCGTCACTCCAACTTCTGAAGCATTTTTTTATTGAACCTTTTGGAGACTTTTCTTTTAAGATCTTGGCATTCAGCTAGAACATGACTACCTTCCACATTCAAAACACTTTCCGTTATTTTTGTCTTGTTCATCATATTGATGGTTAGTCTAGATGACATCATTTTTTGGTGTTTCTGTATCTTGTCATCAATCTATTCTTGTTTCTTGACACCATGACAATTTCTTCTTCCAGAGCTTCTACATCATCATGAATACCATTTTCAGGTGCTTCAGTTGTAGTTTTGAAAGCAATTGTTTATTTCTTTTCTTCCTGACATATTTTCTTGAGATGGATTTTTTATATTCTATGAGATTTTCTCATAGTTAATCAAATGAAAGTTTTTCTAGATCCTGAGACTCAAGTGCAACTACTTTTGTCAGCCATGTGGTAGGCAAACTTCTTAGTATTTTTCGAGCTTGATCACCACTTGAATATGATTTACCAAAGGCTTTCAGATCGCCAATGATTTTGCTGAATCTTGCAAATATTTTCTCAATGAATTCTCCTTCTTTCATTTGGAAGAGTTTATAGTCGTGAATCAACAAGCTTATCCAAGTTTTTTTAACTTTGCTTATTCTTTCATAAGTAACTTCCAGTTTATCTCACATTTCCTTGGCGGTATCACAACAAAAAATTTTGCCCATGCTCTTCTCCACTTATAGTATTATAAAGTAGGTTTCATTCCTTAGCATTAACTTGAACGACAACCATTTTCTCATCGAAATATTCATCTATATATTCAGGATCAGCAGGTGGTTGTCCTACTGTTGGAAGTGGATAATTTTCCTTGTTGATAATATGCCATACTTTGTCATCATAGGACTTTGCATAAATTTCTGTGTGCACTTTCCAATGAGAGAAGTGTTGTCTATTAAAATATGGTGGCCTTGCTTGGGATGTCCCTTCTTGAAAGAATGCTCCAACAGTTACTTGATTTGACATGATCTTTTCTTACTTGCTGTTAAGCAAAAGATAAAAGTGTGACACCTGCTTTGATTCCAATTGAAAGTATAATATGGGAGTGAATTGTTAATTTTTCTTTCTGTATCCTAAGTAGTTGACTAGTTTACCAATTAGTCGATCGAAGTAAAACAGATTCTAAACAAAGCAGAAGTAAAAATCAGGAATTAAAGACACCGGGATTTTTATACTGCTTTCAGATTTAATGTGAATTCTATGTACAGTCTCCTTGGGTTGTAAGGGTATTCTCTTTCAGTATTTAAAGTTTCTCGATACAAGAGAGTTGATGTAATTTTACACAAACAGCTTAGTCACTATATTACATCTCCATTCCTGATACAATGTCTCACTAGTGATTTTCTCTCTTTCTTCTCTCCCTAGTTACAAAGTAGATCTAGAGTAGACTACAATACTTATTAAGAGTAGAAGAAAAAGATTGATAGTGGTTCAATCAAAGTATGTTCTTTCCAAGATAGTATAGTGTGTATTTATACTGCGTGAGGTCTTTTTGTCTTGTAAATCTTGAGAGATTACAAACCCAAAAGAGTTGATCTAAAAAAGAATCGTGGATTGACTTTTTTGAAGAACATGATATTATTTTTGTTGATTTGCCTTGACTTGTCGTCATGATTGGATTTTTCCTTTGTTGAGCATATATTCTCGTTACTTGAAGTATCAAATCAAATCCCTTGATTGCGACTTTGATTGATGTCCTTATATGGAGTAATCTCCACTACATAGTTTCATGCTCTTGATTACTTTTGATTGGGGTCCTTCCTATAATATCCTTCTTAAACTTCTGTCAAATCTTTGATTGATTTCGCCTTTGGATTTTTGCCACTCCTTTTTTTTTCTTCTTAATTCTTCGATGCTTCTTTTTCATTGCTCAAGGAGTATTGTTGCACATAAAATATAATATGTTAGTTTGCATCATTAAAATAAACCTAGATCAAACACTTATAACCGAATAGATTAATAGTGCACCACTTAGGGGTCAGTTTTGTTACTGTTCTAATCCCGTTACTAAATTTGGGGTTACATTTATCCATTGTTTGGTTATTGATATTAGCTAATATCGGCATAAATTTTATACCAATTATCTCTCTCTTATAGAAGGTGAAATTATATTACCACAATAGCCTTGTTAAACCAAACGATCCCTTATAAGTTTGAAAGAACTACAAGAATACACATGACTTCACACCATAACAAAAAATGGCCTATGTTTTAAGTTTTACCCCATCTAGCCCACATTATACATATTTTGAAAGCACTTGCAAATTCAAAATATGTGTTTTTAAAACCATTACTTCTAAAAGCTATGGAGTTAATTCTTTGTTCTCACAACTATTGCTTTCACTCTCTCTTCTTCTCACATCTTTTACATATGCTTCAAAGAACTGTGTATTTTCTGCTTCTCTTCTTGTGTCACTTGCTAGCAATGAAAGAAAATTGAAAGAGTAGAAGTCCACCATTGAAGACCATTCAAAGCTTTGCTTTTGAAATGGGTTTTTTTGAATTTGTTAGTTGTTTGGATTGGGTATTGTTCCAATTAATTTAAAATATCAAAAGGAGTTCAAATTTTAAGTGATTTGGAGTAGATTTGAACAAGACTTGAGTTAAATTTTAGAAAGACGCAAGGAAGAAGACGAAGTCAGTTTTTTGTATTATTATGTATAATATTGTATAATATTATATATGAGTGTAGAAATATATCTTATACACATTTATACAAGCGTCTGTAGATGAACTTCTTTTAAGATTTTCAGTTACAATATTGTTTAAAACCAGTCCAAATCTCCATTAAATGAATTCAAAGTTTATATACAACCTCCTTATACTATTTCTAATAAGTCTAAATAACACTCACTTCAAATTTCTCATGAAATCAAATTCGAAATTTAAACCCACATATTTAAGCTTAATAAAAATCTAATTTTCATCACCCAAATAAATTTAGTTTGTTGAATTAATATTTGAGTCACAGTTACTGATTCGAAAATTAATTCAAAAGTTTGAGGAATCTTTTTTAAAAATTAAATAGTAATTTTGAGAATCTATTGGAATTAAATATTAAATTTTAACTTATTATTTATAAGTTAATTGATTGTAAATTAAAATAAGTTATAAAATTGAAAAATATGAAGTCCAATTATTCTAACGTGAAATTTTCTTTGTAAGTTATAAGCTAGAGCATGACAATGCTAGATGCGGCTTATTTTAAGAGGATTCTATGGCCTGTCCAATTTGCAACCAAATTTCTGGCTCTTGTTTGTTGTCTTTGCCACTTTCCATGCAGAGAGAGAGACCTTCCCACCTTATGTGGAGCAGAATAATAAGTTATATGTCTTTGATAGACATAAGATGCTCAAAATTAGTCATCCTCGACCAACTTCTGATTGAAGCCATTTTACATCCATAAACATTCAAATATAACTTTTCAAATACAAAAGTCGTCTTCTTTTTAGTTCTTTTTCTTTCTTTCTTTAAGTCAAAACTTTGCATCTTCATGGGGAAAAAATCACAAGAGCAGTTCTTTTCTTTTTGATTTGAAATTTCGTGTCCGACATTTATTTTTTGGGATCCCGAATAATTCAAATTCGTGCTGCGTGAGACCCTTTAAAAATAGAAACGCTCCTTATTAAAAAAACTTTATTCGCAATGCTTCAACTCGAAACTTTTGTAGAATAAAAAGATCTTATCAGTTGCACCACAATCTTTGATAACAGAGGAAAAAAAAGTTGAGTGAATATTTATATAATATGAAATTTTGAGATATAAGAAGAAGATGATGCACAACAAATTGAAGGATAGAATAATCATCTACCGACTTATTCTTCAATTTTGTGGCTCACAAATATGAGAAAGACTTGATGTCTAGCATAGGGTTAAGTACCAAGTGGAAAGTGAAAAAGGGTAATAAAAGAGAAGAATTTTAGTAAAAAGTAACACGGTAGACTTAAAAGGTTATCCAAAGTAATTGGCGCCGCATATTAAATTCTTATTCGCCCAAACATTGAATAAAAATGGCTAATTCTGTCTACAATAACATCATTTGTAGGGTAATGGGCAAAATGACTGAGGTTGGAACAATATTGGAATTTTGTCGGGGAAGTCTTTTTTGTTCTCTTATGATTATCCTTCAAAATTTTGCCCCTTCCCCCAAGTGAACACTGGTCTTCTGTTTTCTTTCTTTATATATATATATATATGATTTCATCCGAAGTTTACGGGGTCCGATGACCCTTCACTCATACACATAAGTCCGCCTCTGTATTGTACCTCAATAGATTATTTTTAGTTTGGACGGTGGCGAGCGGCTATTTGAGCTCATTCTTCTTTTATTTCATTGATTGTCAATTACTACAACTTGAAAATGGGGGAATTTTAGAAATATGGAATATTTTTGTAAAATTTTAATTCAACCGATCGAGGTGTACCCTTTTTTTGTTTACCGAAAAGAACATATGAGGTCGTGCGAAAAGATACTATTAAAAATCTAGCGACAACCACAGTAGATAATTTTTACATCAGTTCTATTATATAACTTGTCATCTATTTTTAAGTATTATTGACATTTTAAACAATTCGATTATGTTAAAATTATTTTTTCTAAACGTTACTGGAAAAAAAATCAAAACTGACTTCACAATATTTGAATACTCTTTATGGCCAGACAAGATAAGTATCGGCATTTAAAAATAACGAAGTGACCAAAAATTACAAAACTGTCATGATATCAGCACATGTTTCTCATTCATGCGTTGGCCTAATGGCTGTAACATCGGTTGAAAGAGATAGTAAGGCTACCTACTCGTGGGACGGCTCATTCTATTAACCTTATTTGGATGGTTGTTATTATTGTATAGTATTGTATTATTTTCACATAATAAAATTTATTTTGATTATTTAGTTAAAAATGGTTATATTGTATTATTAAATTTATTGTTTTGAAATAATAAAAGAAATTATTTTTTGAAACAATTGATTTAATATAGTGGGATCGTTTCTTTTTTTTTTCTAATTATATTCAAACTTATTACTTTATAATATTTTGTTTATCATTTACCTTTTTTAATTTTAAATTATAGCAAAGTCTTTTTCTCATATAATTCTTTAATAGAATTCTACGTGAAGTTTAATAATTTATATAAATTCTCAAAAAAAGGTATCCCAAATATAACCTATATAATAACCTACATACGTAAACACTCGTTTTGTTCTTTTGCTGCTTCTCCATACTCTTCAGGAAAAAGTTTTGTTTTACTTTTACCTGAATGGAGTCTACTTACATCATTTATTATTATGATTTAATTATAAATATAGTGTACTTATTATTATTTTTAGTATTAGTAACTTATTCAACTAATTTCGATAGAATTTGTATGAATTTAATTGCTTAATTTATATATAAGACATAATTAGTGATTAGTTGACAGAAAGTGGTTTTCTTAAATAATTTTTATGTGTAATTCTTGATAAATTGAATATTTAAAATAATTGAGAGTATTTTAGTAAACTTATCAGTTAAAGTACAGTACGATATAGTCAAACCAAACGGCGAAATATTATTTAACAATAACAAACAGTACAATCTATCCAAACATTGTATTCATAAAATAATATAATACAGTATATTATAAAATGATGAGGAAGGGTGATCCAGACATAGTATAAAGGTTTCAAGTTCGAGCCACAGAAATAAAATATTTTTGAATAGGGAGCCTTATCCCCTTTGTGGGCCTTACGCGGTGCGAATGTAGAGAGATATTGAGTGAGAGGATTAATTAATTAATTAATCAATAGCATAGAACATAAACAAAAACAAACTGTATCCCATTTGTTACCAGCATCTTAAACTTCAAACTTAACCAAATCGCAACACTGAACCGTAATTTTTCCTATAAAAAAAGAAGAAAAAATGATAGAAAATGAATTTTGAAACAACCCATTAATTAGGTGAAGACCTAAGACTATATATCTAATATCTTGCTGGTCAAATAGTACCATCTTAGATATGTATGGGTCGAAATCTGACCACACGAGGATCAACATTAAAAGGAAGGGCAAGGGGTTGGCTAAGCCATGGTCGTATTCATAAGACATCATAACAATGGGTATCTAGCCGCTGCGGGGATCGAACTATCAGAAAGCTTGTATGGCGAGGCATATGTCATGATATTTAAGGGGAACGACCCAACGCACAATGAACCGACTAAGACACTCTGGTTAAGAACCATTGGGTAAAAGGGAATACCTACTATATATATATATATATATATATATATATATATATATATATAGAGGAAAGATAACAAGAAAGGAGGCGCCCACGAAAAGAAAGTAGGCAGAAAAACCAGAGAGGGCTACTAGAGAAAAACAAGGGAAGTTGCAGATCTAAGCGACAAATCTTTTTAATCATCTTTTTTGAGTTGATAAAGATAGTTCTCACAAATACTACAGGCACTCCCTCTTCTCCACCTTTATTCTTGCATTACGAAACAGTACATCATGAATGTAAGCATATCTTATTCAATGTGCTTTGATCTAGGATTAATCATCCTCGCTAGGACGTATCCTCTATTTCTATTAATAATTAGTTTAACAAAAAGTTTAATATTGTTTGGTCAAATAATTTAGCACAATTTGTGGGGATTTATTAGCCAAATTTTTAGTTTCCTCTGGATCTAAAACCAACCAAAATATCACTTCCCGGATATCATAGCTTCAGTATAACAACTCGAACAAGTGGTGGACAATCTCTTGAAATAATCAAACCAATCAGGGTTAAATCTTTACATGAGGTACGGTGTCTATACAAAACCCACGCCTCGCCTATAACGATGGGTTCGGCAAGCCGTACGAGTACTTAAAGTGAAAGTACGCAATCCTACTTGCCATATTAACGTTAGTATAATGACTCGAAAGGTCATCTCGTATTTTAGAACCCAATTCGGTATTTCGAGACCTCCAAAATCTTATTTTATTCATCCTCGATTTACGTTCATAGTCCGGGTGTGTATCCAATAAGATTTTATGTGAAAAACTGAAGACATAATAATTTTTAGCATAAAAAGTTAATTTCTATTGACTTTGGTCAACATTTTGGGTAAATGAACCCGGACTTGAGTTCTACCGGTCCCGGTGAGTCCGTAGTAAAATATGAGATCTAAACGTATGTCCTGATGCAATTTCGAGGAACCTAGCCCGAGAAATGAATTTTTGATTAAAATTATTAAACTAGAATTATAAAGGTTTTAAGAATTTGGTTAATGATTAATCTTGTTGATAGCGGGTCTGTATTGTTGTTCCGGAGCCCGGTACAGGTCGGTTATGATATTCATACCTTATCTGTAAAATTTGGTGAGAAACGAGACTGATTTGATCTGATTCGGACCTTTGGTTGAGAAAATAGAAGTTTTGAAACTTTCTTGAAAATTTTATGCAATTTGATGCTCATATTTTTGTGTATTATTTTGGCAATGTGATCGCGCAAGCAAGTTCGTATGATATTTAAAGACATCTGTGCATTTTTAGTTTAGAGCCCTGAGGGCTCGGTTGAGTTTCGGATGGGCTACAGGATGTATTAAACTTAAAAATGCTGGTATTTTCTTCTTCGTGTTCGCGAAGGGATTCTCGCGAATGCGAAGAGTAAACTGGTCTAAGGAGAAATCCTTCTATGCGAACGCGAAACAATGGCCGCGAACTCGGAGTGTTAGGGTATTACCCTTCGCGAACGTAGCCAGGTTATCGCGAACACGAAGCATGGGACTTAGGAGAGCGTAAAGTTGCTCATCGCAAATGCACAGCTAGGCTCGCGAACACGGAGGACTGGGGGGGAGTATGCCTACGCGAACGTGATGGGTATCTCGCTAACGCGAAGGCCTTTGTCCGCTATGCATCGCGAACGTGACAGGCTTCTCGTGAATGTGAAGAAGACCTTTCCAATGATTTTAAAATATAACCAAAGTCGGGATTTATCAAAATTTTCATATCTTCTCCACTGAAATTCAACCTAGAGCGATCTTTGAAAGGAATTTCACTATTAAATCATACTTTTGTGTTCTTTAACTCATTTTCTTCAATTTTCATCAAAACCCATTAGATTTCTAGCCCTAGATCTTGTTCTTTCATGGTAGAGTTAGGGACTTTTAAAAAAAATATTGGGGATTTTGCAAATTTGGAAAATTAGACCTTGATTTGGTGTCGGATTTCGAAACTAATTATATATTTGGTCTCGAGGGTGAATGGATGAATGTGTTTTGGTCCGAACCTCGAGTTTTGACCAAGTGGGCTCGGGATCGGTTTTTTACTTTTTAAGAAGAATGCTAGAAAACATATAGTTATGCATTGAAATTTATTTCTTTAGCGATAATAGAAATTATTAAGATAATTATGAGTAGATACGAGTGAATTGGAGGTGGAATCTAGAAAAGTGGTAATTGAGCTTTGTGTTGGTCGTTGGATTGAGGTAAATATTGTGCCTAACTTTGACTTATGGGATTAGGGATCCGACTTAATTGCTATGTGAAAATCCATGTGTGTGGCTTATAGGTGAAGTTACGAGTACCTATATGCTGCTGAATTATATGTTTAGCATGATCCTTTCCCGTTCCCAATACGATGTTTTCCTGTCTTAATTGCTACATGCTTATTGGTGCTTCCATTATTGCTTCTTGTTGTTTGTTGTTTTCTCTATTGAGGGTATTAATTGTTCCGTGGTTCATTATATTACATTATTAGTTCAAGCTAGTTTATCGGTGCTTCATGGTACATTTTGGTTGGTCTCGATGTATAGTATAATCGATGAAGTCTCGTATTTGTGTAGATTTCCATTTGCTTTGGTTTGAGGCGTTAATATTGTGGAGGGTTTTGAGCTAATTATAAAATACTTGTTCTTATTGTATGAGTGATACTGATATAGTGGGATCGGGTTGCATGCCACAATCAGAGGAATAAGGGTGAAATGTGATTGTCTTGTGGGATCAGGTTGCGCGCCTCAACAAGAGTATAAGGGTGGATAGGTAGGATCGGGCTGCACGCCGCAACATAAGAAATAAGGCTGATATATTGAGGAGCAATAAGGGTGGAATGGTGGGAGCAAGTTGCACGCTGCAACATGAGTAGTAAGAGTGAATGTTGATATTGTTACTGATTATATGTGGGATCGTATGTGCGCCGCATCATTTCTTGTTTTTGTATTCTTCTTCTATTGTGATCATGTAGTATTGTAACTCTCTTAAGGATCGGTTATAGTTGATTACTGGCAAAATATTTACGTTCCGTATTTATTTTGCTGCAAGTTATTGTTCCAATTCGTTCCGTATTTCCTTCTGCTTTATTATATACTATTGTAGGTTATACTGTATATGCCCTGTCGTAGACTCGTCACTACCTCGTCAAGGTTAGGATCCTCACTTACCAGTACATGGAGTCGATTGTACTGATACTGCACTCTGCATTTTTTGTGTAAATCTTGAAGCTGGATGTGGTTGATCGAGAGGTCGATTGCATGCATTTATTTAGGAGATCTAAGGTAGTCCTCCAGGCGTCCGCAGGACCTGGTGTCCCCTCCTGTGTTTTTTACATTTCTTTTTTATTTTCTTTCGAGACAGATGTATTTTTTTCTTTTAGACCATACTGGTAGATATTCATAGAATGTTTGTGGGTTGTGACACCAGTTTCTGGGTGGAAATGGTTTTCGGTATTTTTTTTATAGTTTATAGACAATCGGTTAATTATGTATTTTCGAAGTTATTTTTGCTTATTTAGCTTTGTTAGTTTTAATTGTAAAATGTAGAGGAAAAAGGTAAATAGAGATCTAACATTGACTTACTTAGCGAGTGCGATGTTTGGTGCCATCACGGTCTCGATGGTGAAAAATTTGGGTCATGACAGTTATATGTCGATCTATACTTCCATCTCGTAGGAAGGGACGACATCTTATTGTATGATTCTTTGAAATAGCCAACTTATCATGCTTTATTTTTGCACATGTATACATAATGTAATTTATGTACAGGTTTTAACATGTTTTCCCTTATTATCTGCATACATAGGAAGCGTCGAACCAAGACTCGAGCTCGAGATCCCAAAGGGTAAGGTGAGTTCATCCCACAAGAAACCTAGATGCGACTAATAGGAAAGCAAAATATGGGGCTGCCAAATCTGAAACCTCTATTCAAGTATGAGATAAAACGGGTCGCCTTATAGTGCCCTTCCCCCCCCCCCCCCCCCCCGCCGCTGACTTACCAGGTCAACATATGCGAACAAGGGACAAATGTGATCAAACGCTCCAAGAAAAACCCTCTACACCACCATATTGCAAATAGCGGACAAACGATTCAAAACAAGCTGGTATTATTAATAAAATCTCCATGAGCTCGGACGAAACGGTGAGCATGTGGAATGTACAGTCCCTTGGACTCAAGAAGAACTTGAACTAGAAAGTTGGCATGTATATAAGCCATGATAGCCTTACGCCAGTTCAGCCGACTACATATTACGAATTGTGTCTAAACTTCATTTAGTCCAAGGGCACCCAGAAGCCCAAGCAATAAGTTCATAGCTCGTCCCAATATTTGCCTCCTTAGGCCAAGCAAAGAAAGGACTAGGTAAACTGGGACTCCACCAACACAAACACACCGCAACGACGCTTGTCGTTCTCCAATGAAAACAAAGTTAAACAAACTGGGACTCATCCCGACACACAGTGCACTCCAATGAAAACAAAATTAAGCAGATCGGGACTCGCCACAACACACATATAAACAATACAACAATGTGTGATGTTCTCCAATAAGAGTAATGCCCGACGCAAACACGCGCCATCACCATACAGGTTACATTTCGCCTCGCTCGAATTATCACCCTTACGACCATCGGCCATTTCCAAATGGTTTACAATTCAACCTCGCTCGAATTAACACTCTCATGGCCAACTGCCATCGCCAAACATGTTAAAGTTCGACCTCACTCAAATTAACACTCTCACGGCCATCGGCCATCGCCAAACGGGTAACATTTCGACCTTGCTCTCATTAACACCCTCACAGCCATCGACCATCACCAAACGGGTTAGAATTCGACTTCGCTCTAATCAATAACCTCACGAACATCGGCCATCATCAAATGGGTTACAATTCGACCTCGCTCGAATTAACATACTCACGACCATCAGCCATCGCTAAACGGGCCATAATTTAGTCTCTCGAGTTTACACCCATACAGCCATTGACCATTGTCAAACGGGTTACAATTTCGACCTTGATCGAATTCACACCTTTATGGCCATAGGCCACTGTCAAGTGGAAGAGAAAATCTGCTCACCCGAATCAACAAATCAAAGTTCAACCAGATCGAACTCATAATGGGTCATAGTTCGACCTCACATGAGTTCGCCCCCTGCCATCGCAAAACTCACCATGCGAAATTGACTTTGCCTAAGTTGGAAAATCTAAGTCCAGTCTCACTCGAATATTCAAGACAATACTAATTTCGCCCAATTGTGCGAATTAATGTCAACCTCGACCGAATAAAAGAGCCAAAACCGATTCCGTCCAAGTCAGCGAATTAAATTCGACCTCGCTCAAATATACAAGTCAAAATTGATTTTACCCAAATTGGCAAACCATAAGTTGACCTCGCTCGGATTTGCAAATCAAAGGTGACTTCATTCGAACTCATGAAATAAGATCCAATCTCGCTCGGATCAAGCAAACTAAACTCGACCTCGTTTGAATTCCCAAGTAAAAATCAGGGACTCATAACCGGTAAATCCGAAGGTCTTTTTCAAAAAAGAAAAACAGAAAGGGGAGGAAAAGCCACAAGTTAGGTAACCAAAGCCGAAGTGGCTATTTATTTTGGATATACATATATAACAGTTCCGCCCTTACAAAAGGCCAATAGTGGGCCCTAAAGAAAAAGATGAAAACAAACAATAACAAAAAAATTAAGAACAAAAGTTGAGAAGAATTTTTTCACTCGCAATCATCTCCATCGCGGTTCTCTCTAACACTGTCGTTGTGATAAGGAAGCCCGTCTTCAACCTCAGCACCCTCGTCGATCTCTAGTGTCGTAGGGTCGTAACCATAGGTAATACGAGCCTCACGTGACTTCGCCTGAGCATCTTTAAAAGTAGCCTCACGAACGCTCCACGCTTCCCACAAACCCTTGTATATATCTCTTTGGGCCTCATCATGGACCCATAGCTCATACCAACATAGGAGGGGGAGGACATTAGTAGAGGCAGATTCTTGAGGGATAGCCTGAGCCAACAGTTGTAACTTCTCAGCCTAAAGGGTCGCAACTCGGTCTCCCGAGTTCGAAGTCTCCCGATCAAGTTCACCTATCCTCTTCTCCAACCACATTAATTCTTCATCCCTTTTCTCTAACTCCTCCCAAGCAGATTGAGTGCTACCGCCCGACCTAAGCTACGCGTGCATCTCATAGCACTTTGTGCGGTACCAGTGATACTTCAAGATAAATGGGTATTTTACCAACTTATCTCATCATTAAGTTTAGATTTCTCTATATTTGGTTGATAAAATCATGTTTTTAATGTTAGTTACTTGTATTTTATAGGTTGTATGTGATTTAGAAGTGATGGTTAAGAAACCAAGTAAAAATGATTCAAAAAGATCTAAGATGGACAATAAAAACATGCCCAGTGATTTACCCTTCACGAAGGCTAAAGCCAAATGCGAATGCGAAGAAGAAAAAAGTTATAACTTCGTGATCGTGAAGAATAAATTGCAAATATGAAATAGCAGAACTCAAATCTTCGTGAAAGAGAAGATACAACCACGAACACGAAACTGAAGGAAACAAACATTCGTGAACGCAAATGCGACGAGGAAACTGGGAAGTTCTGGAATTTCCTATTTTCACCCCAAACCATTTAATACCCGATTTTTCTCATTTGCAAGGGATTTTTTTCGCTTATTTTCAATCCTCAACACTGGAGAAAAACATGGTTGGGAGCTAGGGTTAGCGCACATACACTTTGGTCTTGAAGATTTAAAGCTTTAGGTTAAGAATTTCCTACCCATTTATGCTCATTTCTTCATTTCCTTTCTTTACATTACATATCTAAGTGTGTAGTGTTTTATTCAACACTTGCATCATTTTTATGGAAATAATTATATTTTCAGTGTGGATTAAATACCTTGTTGTGCTTATGTGTTGAATGATTTTTTATCTTTAATGAAGTGAGTTATTGTTACTTTAATTATTCTTGTTCTTTAATATTTTTCAAAGGGATTAGTTAACCCTAGGATTCGCCCATTAACTTCGAAAGGATTTTGGAAAATATTATTTGGGGTTTGGAAAGATTAATTAATAAGAACTTGAGGTTTTAACCCTTATTTTATAGATTCTACCTAGGGATAGGATTGAACTACTTGTAGCAATAATCGGATGTGCTTAATCTCCTAATTGTTTTAAGGATAATTTAATTAGAAAGTCTTGTTAGTCTTTGGAAGAAGCTAATATAGAATTATTACCATGGCTAATTAATATAAACTCGCTCATATTTGGAAGAAGCTCATATACAATTATTACCATGGCTGAGTGTGATTCCCAATGCATCTATTCTTGTAGCCGTTGATCATTTTACTTGCTTTCTAGGTTAACTTATATTTCTACATTTAGGTATAAATATTTTTTAAAAACAATCCTAAGTGTTTGGCATTGCATAATAAGTGATAATTATCATACATTCCTAATCGCCTACATATTATTCTCTGTGGGATTCGACCTCGATTCATAGTTGGATAAATTATATTGCATGCGACCATTTCCATTTACTTTTTAGTAGTAGATTTGGACGTCATCAAAATTGGCTTTATTGACAGGGAACAATTTGGCATAATTTAGGTTGTTTGAGAAATAAGCATAAGTGCTTTGGTCCAAACTTGTGAATATTTGTGTAATTATTTTTCTTACCTTGGTATGTTTTTCTTGTTTATTTCTTATTTAATTTCTTAGTTTTGAAAAATGGCATCATATAATAAACATTGGTCGGATGGTAGTTTTTCATATTTTGATGACCCTTTTCCTTATTGTGGAGGACCACACTCGCGGAAAAATTATTTAAATTCTTCCGAGGTTGGATTGTGCACACAATCAAGAAGAACTCTCAAATGCTCAAAATGAGAAAAAGATGCTCATGTTTAAGGCCATTCTTGAAAATGAGGAGAAGCACAACTTTGCATTCGAGTACTTGAAACAAGGCTTGAATCACAATGATGAACATATACACACTTCGGAAGATCAAATGAAAATATTGGTTGAGGCTCAGTATGCCCACCAACTTGAGAGTGTGGAAAGAAGTCAAGAAGAGTCCGACTATAAGGAAGAAAGTGAGCTCTACTTTGAGGAATTAAGAATTGAAATCCGCCAACCGACTCCATGAGTGTTAGTGATGCCATGAAAAATATGAAATTAGATTCAACCGGTGTAATTTATAATATGATTGAGATTAACTCTAATCCGGGGAGGGAAAGAGGATGTCAAAATCAAGGAAGAATTTCAATTTGGAGATTTGATGTCACATTCCAAGCATTTTTCAATATTTAAATTGTGTGGTTATATGGGAAATGAAGTACACAAGTCAATAAGGGATTGCGAGGAGGAAAGACAAAGGACATACATCTTACAATTTTAGGGAACAAGAAGGCAAAATGACATTCCTAACATGAAAGCCAAAAAGTCAAAATGAAGAAATTAAGGTTTGGATTGCTCATCTAGTTACCGCCTCCCACCGCTCATGGTCACAAGATTGATTCCAAGTTGGGTGCCCAATTCATATCATCAAAGTGGCAAGAAAAGAAGTATAGTGATTTGCGTTATGCCACGACGTTAAATACAGTTCTCTGTGGGAGGCAACCCATTGTTTTTCAAACTAATTAGTCATTTTTGAAATTTTTTTAGAATAGCTTAGAATATTATTTTTGACTAATCTGCCTAGTTTTGAATTTTTTGGAGTTGATTTGAGACGGTTAGAGTGGTTTGGAAAGCCAAAACTAGTAGCTTCAAAAACAGCAGAACTGCAGAAAATTGTTCTTCGCATTCGCAAAGGTTTATAATAATTTAAACTTTCGTGTTCGCGATGAACCCACACGTTCGTGACCCTTTGATAGTTTTTATGCTTTGCGTTGGCGACACATCCCTCGCGAACGCGTAAGTTAAAGTAATTTAAAATCCAAAAAAGTTCTGGAAATGAGAATTAACTCCTATTTGCTCAAACAATAGTTCTCTTTAATCATTAAGCCTCTTAAAATCAAATCAACCGTAATCTTCATGTCTTTTGCGATTTTCCATCTCCATTCTCAAGGCATGTGATTTCCTCTCTTCACTCTTAAATCTTTCTTCTTTTTATTTGTGTGAAACAATTAAAGAACAACCATGGTTGGTTGGTGCTTAGGATTCAAAAGTTTGAAGTCTTAAATGTCAAATTCGTGCGTGAAATTTGTTGTGCTTGCTGGGTGCACACACTGTTTGACAAAATACCTGAAAGAAAAACAGGTTTGGAGAGAGAGATGAACTTTGCAAATCTGACAATCTTCTTGTGAACGCGAAGGCAAATGCCTGGGCAAGAACTATTTTTCTCTTTCTGAACGCGATGGTATGGCCGCCAACGCGAAGAGTAACCACTGGCAATCCCTTAATTGGCGAAAAATAGTAGCTTTGCACAACTCTACCTAGGACCTTTTTCGGCCATTTCTTTGGCCTAAATACTTTCTAATGCATTTTTTTAAGTGTCTACATGAGCTTTTAACATTTTTGGTATATTTTGTAGGTACTTTGGGGAGAAAATGGATCCGGAACATAATAAAATTGAGAAAGAACATGTCTTCGGAGCTGAAGAAGAGGAACCCTTTGATCATGACCGGTTTCTATTTGCAGCATATGAGCAGAATTATGATAAACTCTTGTCAAAGACCATTGTCCGAGAAAAAGGCATAAACATGGAAAGGTCAAATCTAAAATGTCGGGCTTCTATACACGATTGATAGAAAGCAGTTCGATTTGTTTTGCCGAGCAACCAAATAATGCCAATCATACAATAGTTTTGGAATTCTATGCAAAATCCTTAAGGACTGACTTCCAAGGTACCTTAGTTACTACTGTCCGGGGCGTGCAAGTCCATTTCAGACCTTATATAATAAACGGTATTTATGGCCTTCCCAATGCGGATAATGAGGTCTATAGAGACAGAGCTAAAGCATGAGGAAACTAGTGGCTAGTGGACAAGTTACATGATGGGGCTACCCCAAAGTGGATGTCAGTGCATAAGGGAATTTATTTGCATGAATTCATGGCTTACGCAAAGACATAACTCACTATTATCTGTGCAAGAAATTTTCCCTCTACAAATGTTACTAATATGACACCGGAGAGGGTACTGATAATTGCTGCTATCAGGGATGGACTGCCTGTGAATGTGGGGGAGCATATTGTTCGAGAAATTGGGGAAGCCACGCATGGGAGGTCCAAGAGTCTATTCTTCACATCCTTGATAACTCGACTATGCTATGATGCTGGGTTACTTAAAACGCCTAAATGATGTTGAGAAAGGTCCTAAAAAGCCAGTGATCCCTCCTTTGCTGAAAAGGGGACCCAGTGACAAGCAGAAGAAGGGGAGGATTGATGTTACATCCTCTTCATTTTGGTAGTTCTATGAGGCCACCACTGATACCGCTGGATCCTTTGCACCTGCATTAGGTTCATTTGACCCCATGGGACCACTCCAGTCCGGACCTCACACTATGTGCCACTTATCTGGTCAGATATATGGAGTAGATGCGCATATTAGGCAGCTTATAGTTGGCATTCCTACTAGACCACATGGGGCAAGCACATCTACGGGCATTGCTTCCCCAATATCCATGGATGATGTGGTCAAAGAGAAAAAATAAATCACGAGCGAGGTGGAGTCCATGAACACTAGGTTTGAGAATATGAGTCGTTGGCAAGGGAAAATTGAGAAGAGGCAGAGGAAGTTCAAGGAGCATGAGAAGAAGAAAAGTAAATTTTTGTACAGGATGATGCACAAGCAGAGTTTATTTTGTGGCTCGCATAAATCAGAGAAAGATGATGATTTAGATTTGGAGCTCAAATTTTTCACCACTTCCAACTCCGACCGATACAGTTTCGAGTAGCACCTCCTTCATTTTATCTTATTTAGTTTAGTTGCACTGAGGACAGTGCAGCAATTTAGATTGGGGGTGACTCATTTATTTATGATGTAGTTGGAGCATGATTTTATTTTTATATGGTAGATGTTTGTGGAACATGAATATTTTTTGTGAACTTGTGTAAATTGGTTGACATTTTAGTTTAGTAGTAGTAATTTGATGTTTAATTCTAGCATGTTAGCACTTGTTTTTCTTTTAGTATTTATTATTTTCTTATTTTTTTACTTTATTTACTATAGTTGTATTAATTAAAATCTTTGGTTTTTCTTTATGATGCGGTTCTTTTCCAAGGAAATAACTTGTGTCGAATCGAGTAACTTTTCCTATGATGAATGGTGTGGCAATTTCCTTAAGGGATTAGTCTTGTTTAATATTTTTTAGGTAAATATTTTTTTGTTGGTTAGTCTAGTATCTAGTTGAGAATAAATTTGTTTTTGGGTGTCCTCTTGTGTCCATAGACCAGCTTGTGGCTTGTTTGGTACCACAAAATTTAAACCTTGACATATGAATTTTTGGTCTTTGAAAAAGAAAAAAATTGTTGTAATAATCCTTGTTGTGACTTTAGGTTCTATATTTGGCTATTTGATTCATTAAATAGCCTTTTAGGCTAAATGTGATTTTCTTTGAGTTTATTGGTTTTAATTGTATTTTTGATTTATATGTCACTCGAGTTTGCATGTGCCATGTGTGGTGAAATTTTTCTAATGAGTTCTTTTTGCATTATTTGTAGTCTAGAACTTGGCCGAAATATTCTTCAAGGAGAAATCCTAGACTAACTTGGTTTAAAAAATAATGTCGGCCTTCCTTGGACTGTTATTGTTCTTTAAATTTTCTACCCTTGCATATTTTTCCTAGTCAACCTTTTTTGGGCCTTTAAACTTCTTCTTTGGCAACAATGTTATAAGCTTTAACCATTGGTTCTTTCTTGATCTAGCATTTTGCACCCTACCTTCCTAAATATTTTGAAGGTGTAAATATAGGCTAAAACCCTAAGTTTGGGGGTGAAGGTTGAAAAAGTTGTGAAGTGGAAGTTACTTAAAATGTGAAAGATAATTTAAAAAAAAATGAAACCTTCCTTGATTTTGAAAAAAGTAAAAATAAAATAATAAAATAATAAAAAATAAAAGGGGAAGGAAGAAAAAGTAAAAAATTGTGAGTAAAGTGAAGATTATTTGTGGAATGAAAAGTGAAGAAAGGATAAAAAATACTTTTGAAGGAAATATGCTTTAATTGTTGCAAAATATAGTGTTTAGGGAGGTTTTGAGTCATTCTTATCCAAATTGTGCCCTACCTTAACCAAAAGCCTACATTACAATCATTTAAGTCCTACTTGATTTTATACCAAGTGTATCTATATTAGTGGAGAAACATAAGAAGGGAAAGCTTATGGCGCTACTTTTATGCATTTGAACATCTTTGAGAGAGTGAGAGTTAATTCTTTCTATTTAATATCCCATGTGTGTTTAAGTTGCAGTTTATAAGTTGAAATTCTCACTTAACTGTGAGGCACATGAAAATCTTGAGTTGTGAGCTTAATCCAATCTCCAATTGGGAGGAATGAACAAAAGAAAATTATTTGTGATAATGAGGCAAATTTGGAAGCTTTAGTATCATGACTTGGTTGCTACTTTGATTAATGTAGTGTTTGAGCACTTGAATTGAAACGAAATTTGTGAAAATATGTTGGCAATACATATGCTTTAGATTAATTGTTGGTACCAACTGAAGACACTAGATTGCGTTTAATTTGAACTTTTTTTACTTGTAATGGTGTTTGGTATGTCATTGAGCTTAATTGATGATTTTATTGAAGGATGTCCTTAGTTGTCGAATTGCTTGAGGACAAGCAGTAGTTTAAGTTTGGGGGTTTGATAAGAGGGTATTTTACCAACTTATCTCGCCTTTAAATTTAGATTTTTGCTATGTTTGATTGATAAAATCATGTGTTTAATGTCATTTACTTTTATTTTACAGGTTGTATGTAATTTCGAAGTAATGGTGAAGAAACCAAGTGAAAACAAGTTAAAAAGGAGCTAAGATGGACCATAAAAACCTGCCTAGTGATTTACCCTTCGCAAACGCGAACCTGAAGAAGCAGAAAGCCATACCTTCGCGAACATGAAGAATAAATTGCGAACACGAAGCAGCATAACTCAAACATTCACGAACGCGAAGATAAAACTGCAAACACGAAGCTGAAGGAAACAAAATTTCGCGAACACGAAGGTGTAGTCGCAAACGCGAAGAGGAAACTAGGTGGAAAAACTGGGCAGTTCTGAAATTTTATATTTTTCACCCCAAGCCATTTAATACACGATTTTGTTCATTTGTAAGGGATCTTTTGGCTTATTTTCAGTTCTCAACACTAGAGAAAAACAAGGTTGGAGTTAGGGTTTGCACACACACTTTGGTCTTGAAGATTTGAAGCTTTTGGTTAAGAATTTCTTACCCATTTGTGTTTATTTCTTCATTTCCTTGCTATGTATTGCATATCTAAGTGTGTAGTATTCTATTCAACGCTTGAATCTTGTTAATGGAAATAATCATATTTAAAGTGTAGATTAAATACCTTGTTGTACATATGTATTGAATGATTTTTTTTTCTTTTATGAAATGAGCTATTGTTACTTTAGTTATTCTTGTTCTTTAATGTTTCCAAAGTGATTATCTAACCCTAGGACTCACCCATTAACTTCGAATGGATTTTTGGAAAGACTATTTGTGGTTGGAAAAGATTAATTAACAAGAACTTGAGGTTTTAACTCTTATTTTATAAATTCTACCTAGGGATAGGATTGAATTACTTGTCTCCATAATCGGGTGTGCTTAATATCCTAATTATTTTAGGGATAATTCAATTAGGATGTCTTGTTTAGTCTTTGAAAGAAGCTAATATAGAATTATTACCCGTGGTTAATTCTCATAAACTCGCTCATATTGGTAAAATCGTGAAATATATTGGATCCTTACTTGAGTGTAATTCCCAGTGCATCCATACTTGTAGCCATTGATCATTTACTTAATTTCTAGGTTAGTTTACATTTTTGCATTTAGTTATAAATATTTTCTAAAAACAATTTTAAGTGTTTGGCATTGCATAATAAGTTATAATTCTCTTACATTCCTATTCGCCTACATATTGTTCTTTGTGGGATTCAATCACGTCTCATAGTTGGGTATATTATATTGTATGTAACCGTGTCCATTTACTTTTTAGTAGTAGATTTGGACGTCATCACTTCGTAGCCATTTTCATAAAGACTTCGGGCTTAGTCTTAGCCCTGCGAGCACTCTCGATCTCCAGCATGAAAGTCTAAAAAAGAAAGTAAAAGAGGGAAGGAATCAACAAAAGTAAAATAGCACAAGACAAAGAAAAAGACGAAAAGAAACTCGCCATCAAGGCCATCCCGGCCACACCACACGACAAATGAATCACTGAGCTCCCAAATAGACTCACTTTCAGCAGAAAAATACAGAAGGTAAAATTGAAGCATCAGCTCCACTGTGTCCTCCAACAGATAAAATCTGATGGAATCTTAAGTATACGAGAAGGACCCTCTGCCCTCACATCAACCCTTGTAAAGCCATCCTCGAACATCTTCATGTCCTCAGGATCGATGTTGGAATCAAACTCGCAATCATCCACCTCCACGCCCTTCAGCCTCTCATTTGCCGAAGAGCGGGCACCGTCCTGCCGAGCTGGCGATGGACCAATCAAAACAATCATGGTGGTCCTCGAACTCTATCTCCCTGCCATGGTGGTATTCCCCACGGCCAAAATGGGCGTCGCCTCTGCACCGAGGTTGCTGTCACCGCCAGCTTCAGATATCGCTGCAGTAGGGTCACCCCTAGAAGACGTCTCAATTAAAGATGCCCCGGCTGCCAACCTTTGCCGCTTGGATGGTGCCTATTCGCCGCTGTGAGAACCGAAATTTGGTCTGTTGAGGGGACTGTGAGAACTGGAATGTCTGACCAGGGAATAACTTCTAAATGGATAGGTCCAATCGTGGCATGACTTGCCGAGTAATCGAACTATGGGTTCCCTCACCCGCACTTGCCCTTGGAAGGGGCCGAGCAGAGGAAGGCGGCTGCTGGAAAGCAAGCGCATGGGCCCTCGTCCTCTCCGACCTACCAATAAAAATAGAATCGATCAAGAAAATATAAAGTAAAAGAAAATATGGAGCAAAGAACAAAGTAACAGGCCACAACAAGCTAACTCACCAACAAGAGTATTGCGCACAAACTTCTCATGGAAGGGTTCCCTTCACGAATCCCCGCCATATGGGGAAGAGTCGCGCTCATCCACTCATGAATATCAGCAACTGGGAGGTACTCTGTCGGCTACAAAAACAAAAAAAACCCTCACGAGGTCATTAAAGGGAAACGATCGACGATCGTCTCAAGAGAATGCATAAAGTAAAAAGGAAAAAAAAGACCTACGGGAAAAATTCCATGTCTTAGGAAACTCTGTCGGGTTCGACACGACGTGCCCTATTCGGATGTAGAAAAAGCTCTTCCAAAAGTGGTGATTTGCCTTGTCGTCCATTTTGACCACCAAACCCTTGGTTCCTCGGTGAAGCATATGAATCATCGTACCCCTAAGAAAATGGGGGGCGAAGAGGTGAAGCATATATCATAGAGAAACCTCTTGGCCAGCAAACTCCGTGTATGTGATGAGCATAAGGAAAAGATTGTACGCATACGAAGAGAGTTGATCCTGGCACACCTCATAGAAGCGGCAAAAATCTACCACCAAAGAAGGTAGAGGAAGCGTGTACCTGATGACAACCGGATACACATAAAGCGTACAGTAGCCCGCACGGTGTATGTGCACTATGTCCCGGTCGGTCGGAACCATCTTAATATGACCTAAGACCCCCTCTTTGCTTTGAACACGGTAAGTGTAGTAGCATCCATCGTAGAAGGAACAGGTTCCGGCTCATCTCCAGCAGGTCTATGAAATTCAGTCCTCGCCTTCCCTGGAGAGGGAACAACCTCATCCACCATTGGAAAACCCTCGTCTTCCGCCATTTCCACTCCTTCTTCGTGTAAGGGTACGTCATCTTCCGACACCGGAGCACCGACAGCTCTATCAGAGTAAGAAGAAGCACTAGCCATTTTCTCTTTCATCGAAAGAAATATGAATGATAAGGGAGAAAGTTGGTGGTCACAGCAAATCCTAACGGAAACAGAAATTTAAGAAACTGGAGAAGAAGAGTTGCAAAGTTCTCTCTTGAGCGATTAAGAAGCGTAACATTCAAACAAGAGATCCTCCCATATTTACAGGGATATAAATTTCCTGAGCAGGAAAAGCAAGCAATACCAGTTAGAAAACTAAAAGGGCACATCAAATGACACAAAGCGTAGGAAACATGCGTCATAATGACGTATAAGAAACATTAATGACATTTTGAACTGACATAACGGTCTGAGGCAGTTCTCAAAATGTCATGTCAATATCTCACCATGAGGTGTTTGTCTCTCGCACAAAGCATTCAGATCTCTCCTTCTCGAATCAACAGAGTCCGCCTATCGAGCTCACCAAGAAGCAACCTCAATAAGCGGAGGGACTAACTGTATGGGTCGAAATCTGACCACGCGCGGATCAGTATTAAAAGAAAGGGCGAGGGGTCGACTAAGCCATAGTCATATTCATAAGACATCATAACAACGGGTGCCTCGGCCGCTGCCGGGATCAAACTATCAGAAAGCTTGTACGGCGAGGCATATGTCGTGATATTTAAGGGGAACGACCCAACACACAATGAATTGACTAAGGCACTCTGGATAAGAAAGATTGCGTAAAAGGGAATACCTTCTATATATATAGGTGGAAGATAACAAGAAAGGGGGCACCCACGAAAAGAAAGGGGGCAGAAGAACCAGAAAGGGGTGCAGGAGAAAAACAAGGGAAGTTGCAGATCTAAGCGGCAAATCTTTGTAATCAACTTTCTTGAGTTGATAAAGATAGTTCCCGCAACTATTAATGGCACTCCCTCTTTTCCAATTTTATTCTCACATTACGGAACAATACATTATGAATGTAACCATGTCATTTATATTTGATATCTTTATAAGTACTAAAAGTTCATGATCTTGACTATATCTTGTTCTCTTATTTAATGCGCTTTGATCTAGAGTTGATTATTCTCAGCTAGGATTTATCCTCTATTTTTCTATTAATTAATTTAATAAAAAGCTTAATATTTTTTGGTCAAACAAGATATTTGATCAGTTTCATCCATTTGATGTGTCAATAAGGTTGCATTATTCTTGACCAGCAGATTCAAGTCTTTGTCAAGAAAGATTCTTACAACATAGATCAAAACATGTAGTAGGAAACATTTTTGATTGAGATCGCGTCTGGTATCACTTAGCAGAGTTCTAGTATGTAATTACCCTTTAAATTGTTGTGCTAGTGAACATCAGTGCGGCACTAGATATACCTTAGAGAGACGAATCCAGGATTTGAAGGTGGCGGCACATAACCATTATTCAATATATACACACACTTATATATTCAAATTTTTTGCCAAAATTAGTACGGTTTGATGACCCCTCTTATACAAGCATAGGTCTACCTCAGCCTAGGGGCTATAGGAGTATATAAAGTATAAATTATAATTCGTCCCATTTTTAGTCTAATAAATCAAACATTTATCGATACAAATATCCACTAAATAATCCCATCACTATTTGATTCGAGTATTTATAATCTCGATAATATAATAATCCCGAAATAACTTATTTCTCCACCAAACCACCCCTTAACAATTTTGCCGCTTGCAAAAGTTGATCTGATGGTAAGCAACCCACACTTCCAACCGAGAGGTTGTGAGTTCGAGTCTCCCCAAGAGCAAGGTGGGAAGTTCTTGGAGGGAAGGATGCCGGGGGTCTATTTGGAAACAGCCTCTCTACCCAAGGGTAGGGGTAAGGTCTGCGTACACACTACCCTCCTCAGACCCCACTAAGTGGGATTATACTGGGTTGTTGTTGTTGTTGTTGCAAAAGTTGATCATTTCAAGCGTCATTTCACGTAGATAATGCATACGTTTTGTGTTTTCTGTGGGGAATACAACAATGAAATGAGATTCTGTAGAAAGGGAGGATGCACGTAACTTTTGCAAAAGACAATATAAGAAGTCTACATTGTCCGCATGTTAACGGCATTAGAAAAGAAACACAGTAACACACTACCGAAATGTGAAACACATTCGTTAGAAAACAAAAAAATAGAGGATAGATTCAATCGTACCATAATAAGGTATTGAAACGATTTCCTTAGAAAATTATACTGTGCAAATACGATAAAAGCAAAATCAATTATATATATTCTTAAACAGTTGAATACCCTTTACATAAGTGTAGCAGCAAAAATGGCTCAAAAATTGCTTTAAGTCACATATTCAATTCCGCTTTCTTGCATTTTTGAATCCTTTGTTAAAATTCCAGCTCTGCCACATTGCTTGAGTCTGGCATTGAAATATAAACAAGACGAAGAACGAGTAGTGAGATTCTTCTTCGCAGTGCAATGCTGAGATCTTAGCTTCCTTTTTGACTTATTAAAACAACACATTTGACTTCTGTACATTGCATCTTTACTTACTTGACCTTACAGATCTATACTTATATTTTGAAGCCCAGAACAGGTAGTGCATGAAGTTCAATGTACTGAGTATACACATTAGCCAGTAGAACCTCTCCAAATGGTAGTGATTCAAGTTTCCACCAGAGAGCCATGCTTTGCGCGTTGAATTTCCTGTCACACTATTTACTATCGATACTATCGCCGAGCTGAGGTAGTATCCTATGGCTAAAGAAGCCCATGATAGAGATGTTGCCAACGATCTCATACTCACTGGTGCTTCTGAGAAGCAGAATTCGAGTAGTCCAGCTAGAACGAAAAGATCAGCTGATCCAAGAAACAGGTACTGAAACGCGATCCAGAAGAAAGTTATGGGCAATGGTTTGGCAGATTCGAGGAGGCCTGAGTCAGTAACTACACTTTTGCGCTTGATTTCAACAAGAGCTGCGATTGCCATGGCTAGAATGGAGAGGAACAATCCGATACCAATGCGTTGGAGGTGAGATATGCCCATTTCTGTTTTGGTTACTCTACGAGCGATTGGGATGATGAAGTGGTCGTAAACTGGTGCTAGTATCATCATGAATACGACGGGGAAAATGGGGAGTGAAGCCGGTGGGACTTTTAAAGAGCCGACCTTTGTGTTCATTGTGGCTGCTTGCTGGACAGAGAATGTAGACAGTTGAGCAAGACAGCAGTTGAGCATGATGGTGCAGGCAAAAATAGGGAGGATTTTCATCACAATCTTGACTTCTTCTACTTGTTGTACTGAGCATTCTAGTGCACCACACGCGGGTGTGTCTGAAACAGCTCGATTAAGAAAGCTAAGACTTGTCGATGGAGTCTCAATTGGTTCTACATCTTTGCTTTTTGAATCTCGGCCACCTTCCTTGCCTGTCCGAATTGGAGGAGAAGGGCTTGAAGCCATACTTGCTATCGCACTAGTTGAGTTTCTTGATGCACACGAATTTAGCAAGGCCGCAATTAGAACCTACGAATAAAAATCATCATTTTAGTCACTTAGAAAAGATATGAATCAAAGAGCGCTTGTGTAAAGTACATTTTGAAGTGCATATAACCAGAGGCAGATTCCGGATTTGAACTCTACGAGTATACCTTGCTGATTGTTGTAAGAGGGCTTCCACAAGGTATCTTATTCCTATAAAATGGCGAACCAGCGAGGAAGACGGGGATCGACAAAAATATGGCTAAAGTGGAAATTCCAAATCCCCATTGCCAACCCTTATTGTCTTCCACCCAAACCACAAAGGTTACAGCAATGAGTGCTCCAAAGGAGAGGCAAAACACGAAGTAATTGAAGAAAGTTGATCTTTGCTTTCTTCCCTGTGGGGTTGCTTCATCAAATTGTTCTGCACCGTGGGGTGGCAAGGATCCCTTTATACCTCCTACACCTAATGCTACTAGGTAGAGCCCTATGAACAACATTGCAGCTTGTGTACCATGAACTTGTTCACACGACACGTTGGGCACTCCTAGGTCGCATTTTGGTGGCTTCAACGACGCAGAACGAGCCTGTATGGTGAGTACCACTAGCCCCTGTTTTGGATCAAAGATTTCAGGAAATATTCAGAAACTATTAATCAATCTTTCTTGAGAAAACAGAAAATGATGCATGAATTATGCCTCTACAGTTTTTATAATTTCAATTTTTTAGCTCTCTTGCCAAGATGCTGAAACAACATGCAATGAAATTCTTTTTCTACATTTAATTTAACATGATTTGATCAAATATTAACCTGCATATAAGCTATTCACCTCACAAAATTCATTGTTAAAGAGGTTTATGTTCTACCCCTAAACAAGAATCTCTTAAGTATTACATAGTATCATGTTCAATATTGGGATGTAATTTTCTTGAACTTCACCTTAGTTGCACTTTTAATCTGGGATTCGATCCCAGGTTCACCGTATGGATAAGCGCCCTCAAAACCAACTGGGCAACTCCGAAATGTTTGTTAAATGTTAATAGTTCTATAACTCTAAGTAGGACTAGGAGAAGAATGACCCTAAAAGAGTTCAAAGTTCACACATTAAAAAGTGAAGAAAAAGTTTCAGTAGTTGTCTCTGGAATAAAGAGACAATCTCCTCCTTTAAGTCCACTTTTGACATTCCAAATTCTGACAGATTAAATCTATCAAATTTATTAAATTAGTACCTAGCAACAGTGGAATCTTTAGCATTAACACTATAAAAAAAAGAGGAAATGAGTTTTATGAGAAATTTATATAGTAATGACCAAAATATATTCATGGCATGCAAGAAAGACAATTAGGACTCCAAACAAATAGGCTAAGGCCATTAAAGAATAAATCTAACTTATTCTACTACACATTTCTACTTTTAATAGGTGTATAATCAAGAATTGATAAGTTGCTGTAGACTGTAGTGGCATTTGCCCTTTTGTCAAATGAATATAAAATATTTTCTGCGGGCATTTTCTCATAATGGAAAGTTCATGTCTATTTAAAGAAATATATAGCACTGCCACATTACTAAAAACCAAACACCTGTTGCATTGGCCTTCTAAAAGTTATACTATTGTTTAATCACCACTTACGGTTAATATTCCCATAGGTTAACCATGAAAAAGCAAAACCCTAATGCCATATGCCACTTGACATACCATTTATTCAAAAACTTTCTATTTTAAACACCAAAACTTTTTCTTTATGCATATTTTATCTTTTGGTAGTCCTGGAAAACCTTTTTTCTTTAATAAACGGGCTCAGTTGTTTAAGAAAAATTAATGATTTATTTATGATATTTCTTGTACTTGCAATCCACGTCATAGAGTCAACATAACAAAATTGGGTATTAATTGCCACTAAACAAGCCACCAAAAAGGGAACTCATGCCAATCCAAAACCTGGGGTGGTCCTACCACCAATCAACTCCACAGGCCACAGGTAATGCAACAGATTTAACAAAGTTGTAGGAAGACGGCAACAATTCCAAAAGTCACACAACAGAACAAAAAAGGGAAAAAAAAACAAGATAAATCCAGCAAAGTGTGTATGCTATTAGAGGCAGAATCTAGAATTTAAACTTAATGGGTTCTGAATCCCTCGGAGGTATTTGTTCTAAACTTAGTATTATGCTACCATTCGGGGCATTTTAACACTGACACATGTTTGTGGTTTATAGTGAAAGTGATGAATTCAACTGAACCTGCTCTCAACACTCTGCAACAATCTATGTCGCGTGTATAGATAAGAAGAAAAGAACAATGCCAAATGTGAAAACCTAAGATCCCAATATGACATGCCAAGAGTGTTAACTTCTCGAACTTACAGAGGCGGACCTACCTTTTTGGGTAGAGGGGTCATCGGCCCCCGGTAACTTCAAAAGACTCGTCGTTACCCTTAGACAGGAAATGAAGCATCTGCCATGGCTGATAGACGCTACTAATTACTGGAGACAGTTTGAGGCAAACACTCGTCGTGTAACCATAGACAAACAACTTAAATGCTAACAAACAATATTGTTACATTGCTTTTCCAATGGAAATTTTAGATGTTGTACTTATATGTTTTTGGTCTTTTTCCTAATTGCCCCCTCATCTAGTTCCAACAAATCCTTATCCCAAGCTCCAGGGGCTTAAATTTTAAATCTGAATCTGCCAAGCTCCAGCAAGGTAGCGTAAATTATTGATAAAGATTGTTTCGTTGGTGTAAAAACATCTGATGAATTCACAGAATCTGTGGTTGAAATTTACTTCTTATAATTTCAGCAAAGGAATATTGCAATTTTATTAATATACTTATTCTCCTACTTCGCTTTCCCCACTATTCATATGTCATCATAATTCATATCCCATCAAGAAAAAATGACTACTTGTAAATATTTTTATTAGTCCATTGTCACAATATATACACAGTGACTTACTTATACAAACCAAAAAAAGTTTTGTGTGAGTATATGTTTTGATGTGAAAAAAGGCTTATTTTGGGTATGGGTCCCTGGAAATTGCAACACTCTAACTAAATACGCTGCATGAATGATGTGGCGAGAAGGGAGGGGAGGGGTAAGGGGGGTCCTTCCACTAAAATATTGTATCTAAAAATCAATTCTAATTTGTCAAAATTAGACGACAAATCTTTTCATACAATAAACTGTATTTTCCACGATGCCACAAACTTTAAAGCACCAAATCGAATCATATCAAGTAGTTTCTTTTCTAAGTCATGGCTCGTGGGATTTCTCGTGGAATTTTTAAAAAAGAATAAGAATGACAAAGGAAAAGCTAAGCTCCATTATATTATGGGGTCAATATTAATTTCCCTAATTTCTTCGTTAATAAGTTTGATGTTTGGTTTGATGGATGCGACTATGAGGAAAAAGAAAAAGAAGCAGACAGAGAAGATAAAAAGAAAAAAAGCAACCAATTCCTATGTATCTTTTTAGTCATACTAACAAAACTTTTATTGCTGGAATCGATCAACTTGCTCAAATTGCAAGTTGCTTCCCCTATTGCAATTTTAAAACTGATCATTCACTATTTTAAGGATACCATTCTTAATAACTAGTATAGACTATCTCATTATTATGGTCGAGAATAATGAGTCAGAGGCGGATTGATGATTTCAAAAGGATGAACGTACCAATGTGAAGAGGTGAATCTAGAATTTACACTAACATATTTGACTTTTGTCTCTTATCATAAACCCACTATACTTTTGAAGTTATATGTTTAATACTATATTTTTTTTTGAAATTTTAATAATATATATATATATATATATATATATACACACACACACATACACACATTCCGTGTGACCGTGTCGTGCACCCAATAATAATTGCACCATTGGAGCTGTTGAACATGGGTGCACACACATATTTAAAGAAATATAGGATTGTTATATATGGTTCAGGGTGAGGAGCATGGGCTCATGTGAACCCGCATCTCTGACCTAGATACACCTCTGATTTGAGTCTGAGAATGAATTCTTTAGGGTAGGCAGCGCTTCTTTTTTAATGGGCCTTATGTGGCACGAACTCAATTAATCGAAGTCACCAGACACTGAGTAAGGAAAACAAAACTATTGCACTATGCAAATCTTTATTGTATGTAAATTCACCCAACAAAAAAAGAATTAGGAGGAAGTAATAGAAGAGGGAGTATTGTGAAAGAACAAGAGAGGAGTAAAAAAAGACAGTCAAAAGTAATTTGAGTTTTTTCCCTTTTCTTCTTCTGAAAGTACGACTACTATCATTATAACGGTTCAATTAGTTAAAAATGAAAATACACTAATAATACAAGAAAAAAGGAAGATTCTGAAAAATAGTACAAGACAAAAAATAGTGAATGGGGCGCATAAAAACTGTGGCTACGTTACTACCTTTGATCACGTTTCCCAACTCTCTTTAATTCAATATTGGCCAAAAATGCCATAGTTTCTGCTCATTTTACGCCTCGCCAAATTAAAATCCACGTGCGTGCAGTTCAGTCAGTTATAAATATAAACATTATTTTACCCCATCGTAGTAGTATTGCTTTTAAGTAGGTTACGCAAAAAATTTCATCTCACAGATTACTTAAATATGTAAATATTTTTTAAAAGAAGAAGAGTAGAACGGCGATGAAAATATATAATGGGAAATAGAAATGAAAAATTACCAGAAACTCAATGACTGCACTGATCAAATAGATGCAATAAGTTGTGCAGAAAGCATCAGATAAGAATCCACCAAGTAGCGCCAGTAGAAATGCTGTGCCCATAAAATTGGTAACTGAATTTGCTGATTTTGACGGTGAAAAATGCATATATTCGGACAAGTAGAGCACCAAATTGCTTGCATTTGCCAGAAATGCCAAATTCTCCAGCACCTCCACAACTGTTATTTTTCATTACAACAAAATTCACAAATCAAAATTTCAAACATGCAAAGAAAGGATAAATAGGTAGTCAGTTGCGCAACGCATCCCGCGTTCACACAAGGTCCGTAGAAGAGTCGGACCCCAAGGAATTGTGATGTGGGCAGATTGTCATGATACAAGCATCGATGTCTAGTTCACGACTCAAACATGTAACCTAGGAAACAACTTGACTGTTACTCCAAAGCTCCCGTTATTTCAAACATGCAAGAATGAAGGAATATCTCTTTCTCAAAACCCCATATAAAATTTCCAGAAAATAAGGAGTCTAGGCATATGAAAATCATTTTTACCTAAGACAAAGGAGGCAGGAAGTAAGCCACCATGTTTCTTAGTGAGAGCAGGTCTATTTTTCCAATCAACATAGCCATCCCAAGTGCTTAATTGGGTTTGGCTCTCTGTTTCCTGCAACACCAAAACAGAGTGATGAATATATTGAAAGGCAAAAAAAAAGGGGGTTGAAGAGAAAAAGAGGAGAAAAAGAGAAAGAAAGAAGAACCCACCATTTGTTTTATCTTGAATTCCTATTAGCTTTAATCTCAACTTGGATTTAGGGGTTTAAGTTGAGAGTTAAAAAGAGTGGAGGGATCTATGGAATACAGAGGAATGAGATGTAGAAAAGAGAGTTATGAAAGGTGGAGCTATTTAAAGAGTTGAAGGGAATGGTTTGGGAAAAAGCTAAGGCTAAAGGTCCTCCTCCTATAGGAGGATTTCAAGAATTTCCATTTTTTCCTTTACAAAATATCAAAGGTTTTTTTTTTATATATATAGCCGCTCTTAAAATTATAGCGGAAAAAATATATAATTTTTGTATATATATATATTGTATGTTATATACAAAAAATATATGTAAATTTTATATGTGTTTTCAGCTATTAAATATAAATATATCAGGTACGGGTAAAAATAATAAATTTTTCTCCTTTTTTTTGGTATTTATGACACAATTCCTCTTTGCCACTCGAGCTCTTCTTCCCTTTTTCACGGGGAATGAAAAGAAGAGAGATGGAGTGATGTTAGAATAAGGATTTGATTGGTTATAGAATAAGGATTCGTTTGGTTTGTTTTGACGGATGAGATGAGTAATCATGGTATAGAATTTGTTATGCTTTATTCGATAAATTTTGAATTATGTACAACTAATAGTTGGTATAATCTGATACACCAATTGATGTCTTATTTTATACTTTATACCCAGTATAACCTGAAATAGTGATACATGAATTAATTAATACATAACTTAAATACCAAAAGATAAAACTACCTTAATCTTTTCATCAACCAATCATCAACGTCCTTTCAGTTTTATTAAGTTTAAAACATATGCGTATTTATTAGATTTATCCTATGTATTTCGAATTTTGTACAAAGAACTAGATTATAAAAAATATTTTTTTGTAATATAATCTCCGCCAATGTTGATTGTTGCAATACTAATATATGTATTATGATATTTGCATAACTTATTTCTTTTACCAAATGACCCTTAAAGTTTAACTGTATATTTTTGTAAGTCCCGCCTAGTTTTAGATAATTGCATTGTAGTCCGATTAATTTCGGATTGGTATTTTCCTTCCTTCCACCTTCTTTTTCTGTTTTCTTTTTTCTTTGTTCATTTTTCTTTAATTGTGTTGTTTGTGTTGGAGGGCTGAAATGAGTCAATGCCTACCTTCTAGTTAGTGGCAATCGAACTCTCTCTATCCTCCAAATTTGAGTTATCTTTGCGTAGATATGACACCGAAAGTACATTTGTTTAGATTTGTAGGTTTTACTTAGAAAAGAAAAGCGAAGAGGATCTTATACTACATCTTTCACTCACTTCATTTTGCAATTCCGATCCGTCAGACTTAAGGCCTTTGGAAATGTCAGTATGCGGGTAAAATCGATCTTGAAGTACATTCTCTTCGACATGATAAGTCAAGTTCGAAATGCGGTAACAAAGGATCTAGATCGAGGTATAAATCTTATTAATTTTGAGTCCGGATCATAACGCCGCCCTCGAGAATATTGAGGTCGTAATTAGGGATTAGTTCTGCCCTTGTTCAATTTCTAAGAACACTATCGAGCTCGGCCAACAGAATGGGATATTCGTAACTGACCAAATATCAAAAGAGCTCGACATATACCGATTTGAGATCAGCAATCAGAATTAGGGGAGTTTTACCTTTTACAAAGTTATACCTAATATAAGGATCCCTTACTATATAAAGGGGATCGGATTACTTGTAAAAGAGATGGTAACACGTATTCCAAAGCAGTAAAATATCAATTTCTTTCTTAAGCTTTTGTTCTTTTGTATCTTGATATAGGTCAAATAACATCCAGTTCAAGTGTGACCAACTTTCCAAGATTGTAGTTGTTCAAGTTGTGCGGTTTTGCAATTCTAATTTATCTCATTGTGTCAATTTAATCCAAGTATCCTTAAAATAACTTACAAATTCAAATGTTTTCCAATTTTGAAGGTAAATAAATTGGCGCTCGCCGTGGGGTTAAGGAAAATGATACAAATCTCCATAATAGATATTACTTTACACTTGTTTTGTCTCTAATTTCAGGTTAAAATTCAAAATGTCAAAACTCTCAATTAGCGCCCCCACAAGTTGACAATGAGTCCGATTATCATGGTGAAAAATAACAAAATAGCGCCCATAGATCCTATCAGAATTCCAGTCGTTGAACCGTTGGACGCTAACTCGCATGTGGCTATCGACACAAATCTACCTACCGACCCTGAGAATAGCATTTGTGGTGGAGCCCGATTGGTAGCATAAAATACTCAAAACAATGGAGAAGACATGATCAATTTACTGATGATCTTCGAAATGTTACAAGATCAACATATGGCGATGTTGATACCCAATATATACGCATATATAAGCATGTCCAAGTATTTTATGATTTTTTCCAATTTTTAAAGAATTTTTAAACCAATTTATTGCCATATTTTAACAGTACAAAAAACCAATAGTTACTTCTCAAATTGTCATTTTGGTGATTAATTTACTTTATTCTCATATTTACCCCAAAATATAGCTAACATAATTTTAAAATCTAAATTGCATATAATATTAATATTAGCCTATTTTAAGAATTAATTGCATTTATAATTACAAATTTGATTCCAGATTTTTAATCTCATATTTATATACTATTTTAGCGCCTTTAATTTATTTTCAGAAATTATTTTACTATTTTTATAAAATAAAAGGAAAATGTAGCTATTTAAAATCTAGCCCTATTATATTTCAATTTTAGCCCAAATTGACCCCTCATTTAATCCCAGTTATTAATCTCAATTGGACCGGCCGAAATCCTAAATTACCCGATCCGTGGACCCTTTCATTTTTACCCGCCTGGCTCCCCTTTGATCTAGGTCGTTGAATAAAATGATCAACAGCCACGATTCTCCCTTGCCTTTTTAATTTCTCTCTCAAACCCCCCAACCCTAAATCATTTTTATCTGAGACGCCACCCTTGAAACCCTTCTCCTCTTTCAAACTCTCTCAAACATTCCCTAACCCTAGCAACCTTTCATCATTTTCCACCTCAAAACCTACCGAAAACCGTGGCTTCTCAGGCTGTGGGAGTCATATACTCACCTCCTATTACTCATATGTGCTTGATACTTGAAGATTCGAGGCTAGACCTCGAAGGTTTTCACTCAGAACTTTGCCGATTCGAGGTCTCAGGGTCATCTCCGGCATATCAAGGTTGTTTGAGCCTGGTTCTGGTTTCTTCGACTCCGATCAGTGACCTTTTCAAAGCCTTTCTCATCTCTAGGGTTCTTCTGGAACCTTAATCTTCGATGTTTTCTCTGATTTCTTAAATCCGGTCTGCGTCTGTGCTCTACTTGAAGTTTTCAAATGATTCTCCCGACTTTTCTTTCAAAAAACCTTTCTTTTCCAATCTAGGATTTTCTGAAAAATGTTTAAATGTTTTTATGATTTTTCTTTCATGTGCATTAGACTCTACTGTGTTCTTATGCTTTCCTTCTACTACATATGTTCTTCTACTTTGCTTTCTATATTCCATTTTTCTGTTGTGTTTTCTATACCATGTTCTCATATGTTCATCTTACTGTGGTCTTCCTATATGTTCTTTTGCTATACTTTTCCGGAGTTCTTGTATTCTTCTACTGTATTTTTTACTAAGTTCTTGAGTTTCTTTGTTTTCCTTCTACTGAACCTTGTTTGAGTTCTTCTAAAGTATGTTTCTTCTACTGTATTGTTAAGTGTTTTCACTATTTTTTTTTCTCTCTACTAAACTTTGGTTAAGTTTCTTCTAAAAAGCATGTTTCTTCTACTATTTTCCATTATGTTCTTTGAATCCCTCAATTGTGTTTGCATCATGAGTTATGAAAGAGGCATGTTAGAAGTTTCAGTTCTCTTCTGCAACCTCTACACATGTCTTGATACAATTTTCTTTCTGTTTCCTCTTTGTTGTCTAGTTTGTTCAAACTAGGGCTTTTATTTCAAAGACCCCCTAGTTCTTTCAGATTGACTTTGAGTTCTCTAAATCGAGTCTGGACATCTTTGTTTTCATACAATTCTGAACTTTTACTGAACTCTCCAATACTGGAAATTTTTACTGATTTTATGAAAAGTTACATTCATGCATAATATGTCTGCTTTTTATATATGATGAATCTCCCTTTATAAGGATTTCCAAACTTGTGATTGATTCGGAATTCCTTTTAAATAGGTCTAGTTGATTGTTTGCTGATTTTTCTTAAGCTAAAACTTTTTCTACCTTTTATGACTTGGTTCATTCATACCAAATCTCAGACCTTGCGAATTAGTGGCTGTTAATTGATTCCCTTACCTTAATTGCACAAACCGTGTATTATCAAAACCCTATCCTTAAATAACATTTATGTAGTTTCCCCCAATTACATGCTTTATGCAAATGGTTTATTAATTTCTTACCTAAATTGGCTTATACCCGTTTGAACCTAAAATCCCTTAATTAAAGGGAGCTTTGTGCAATTGATTGACAACCAGTTCTTTAAATATTTTCTTACCTTATTTCTGCCTGCTTTCTGCACTATAAATACATGACCCTTTCTTCATAAATAAAAAACAATCCTACACGGCAGACTTCACAACTTTACATTTTCTTCTGAACTCACACTTATAGTATTTTACCTTCCTCTTTGCATTTTGGCTTTTACAAGATTAGTTCTTTTACTACTTGTTTTCTTTGAAATGGGTATTTCCTAATTTAAGCATTAGCATCTCCACAATGTGGTTACTTATAGCTTTCTGTATCCATGTCTACTTTCTACTGTTGCAGAGTTAAATATTTAACTACCATATTAGTTTCTTTTGTCTTGTTTCTGCTGTGAATACCTACTCCCTATTTTCCTTTATGTGCTTTGGGTTATAGTTTAAAAACATGGCAATAATCAAAGTTATTGTCCATGGTTTGAACTCGATCCCTTAGAGGATCCTAACCTCTGAAACAATGTGTTCTCACAGGCCTGTGAGATATTCCAGCATTTCTCATTGCCGGGTATGCCCACTAGCCTGTCCTTGCCTCTCTACCACTCCCCCATTTCCTATACCCCTATGTGTATCTATGTGAACTATTTCCGTTCCCCTTTCCCCTTTTCAGAACTCTGCATTTACACTTCTCCTAGTCTCTAAGTTCTGCCCTGCTCCTTTGAGCCTTGCCTTGGGACCTTAAGTTCCCTCTGAACTTGGACACTTGAGGGTTGTCCCCTCCGCACTACACTATGTCTTAACCATGTAATGCATTTGGGTGTGACCACTGCCCGGAGTCCATATTAGGCTCTTAGGGAACTCTGACACGTCCAAATGAGAGAAAGGCTTTGAAATATAATCTTTAGAATTGGTTTACTTCATAAATCAGACATGAAGTCTGAATCAAGGCCCTCCTTGGTTGTAATATTCAATTTCTGATGTATTTTCCTATCTTTTGACTGTAATAACTTGTAATAAAACCTTTAGGGATGGCTAGTAAAAAGGGAGGGGTAATGATGCATGTAAAAAAGGGTAGATATCATGTTCATAGGGAATTTCTGATTTCTGCACATCACATAGATATCATCTTCATAGGAAACTTCTTATTTCTGCATATCATATAGATATCCTGATTTCTGCGCTTCTGCATTCATATAGATATCCTTCCTATAATTTCTGCACTTTTGCATTCATATAAGCATCATGCCTATCGTTTCTGCACTTCTGCATTCATATAGACATCCTGACTATAGTGTTCTACACTTCTGCGTTTATATAGATATTCTTGTCTATAGGTTTCTGCATTATCACATATGGATACCATGTCTTTAAGAATATTCTGCAACTCTCATATAGATACCATGCTCATAATCAACTGGAAATTCGACTCCTGCATATGCATTTGTCACTAGGCGAACCTGTTTATAGGGCTTAAATAACTAATTGCATTTAGACGCCGTGCTTATAGGATTTTCGCACTCTTGCCATGTCTGTAAAAGTGTTTAAAATAAACAACACCTATATAGCATGCCTATATGAATTAATAACCAATTTTGAAACCTTTCACTCGCTTATAAATGTAAAACTAGTAACAACAATGTCTAACGTCTGCAGAACTTATGATCTTTGCCAAACTCGCCTTTCCTAAATCACTGACAACCTTTTCTGAAATCAGTATACTTCATCTTTTCTGAGAACAGTAGATATCATGCGTATATGAGCTTTTTCCAACACTTGGGCAAGCCTTAGGATAAATTTCTAAGATAAATTAGGTTTTATTCACTACAACCAGCAGGCACGCTTGATTGAGGCTTCTTATCTGAATTATGTAGTAAATTAGTCTACCTCAACCTTTCAGTTCTTCTATGTCCAGTACTAAATCAGACCCTAAACAGTACGTGCAAGGCATGCTAAACTATATGCTTTCTCTGTTTTAAAAGAGGTCTGTTTGAGCCTTTCGTTTGTTTATATGCTTCCCCCAAACTTTCATATGTGTTCTTGCTTGTCTCCTTAGTATTTTTACCTTTGAAACCACAAATAAGCCCCAACCTTTCCTCTCTTTTTTAGTATTAGTAGTCCCAAGCACCTCTATGGCTGACAGGATCGGGATGGGTAATAGCATGCAATAGATAAACGAGACAATTTCGTGCTTTAAAACCTTATCAAGGTGGGAAAAGGGTATATGTTGATATGATGACTGGTGCGTTAATACCATGTGTAGCCCCTATCTATGTAGTGATTACCGGGTGTTGCATTGACGTGATCCATATTATTAATAAACCTAGGACCCCCTTCCCTTTGATCTTTGTTTCTTTAAATCTTTTAAAATGTTTCTTCTAAATCAACTCTCTCCTATGCTTTCCAGCGTTGTTTATTTCTAACCTTTATGTGAAAATTTCCCTCTAATTTGAAGTCTCGCTTACTTATGTATTATTTGTAATTTAAGTCACTATAAAAGCTTGGCCGTGAACCACACTAGTAGATCCTGAGGGGTGCCTAACACCTTCCCTTTGGGATAATTTCAAGCCCTTAATCAATCTCTGGTTATCCAAATTGAACCCTCATTGTTCTAATGCACTTAAATCATTAGGTGGTGACTCTTCAATCTCCTAAACCCAATTCCCAAATGGGAACGAGTTGTCCTTCCAAATGTCAAAAAACCGATTTTACAAGAAAAGGGGGGCACGACAAGGGTCCGCCATATCACCAGAACCTTTGGGGTCTCTTCAACCCTCGGATCCGCTCGAACCCTTGGATTCTTCATCATCCTCGAGATAAACCAAATTCTGGCCTCGGCTTCAGCTTCTTGGCACTCTCAATTTTAGATGACAACTCGAAGCCCCAAGCATGAATTTCCTCGAGGGCCTCCCTTTGGGATTGCCACTTCGTATGCTTGAAGATATCCTTCTCTCGATCTTGGTGTGCCTCGCGTCAGCCTTATATTGGGCCGCTATCTCGTCGGCATCGGCTTTAACCATAACGACCACCGACTTGGCCGTTTCAAGCTCCTTGGATAGAGTTAAGACGGCCGAACTTAACTGAGATTGGAGCTTCTCAATCTTTTTAGCTTGCGCCATGTCCTTATCCTTTACTGCCAGACACTAGACCTTAGCTGAAGCCAATTGCGCTGGGGTAGTTTCTTTTTTTGAGGCCAAGCTGTTTATTTTGCTTTTCTATTCTTTGGCCTCAGCCATTACCACGTCCATCTCTGCCCAAAGTTGGTCGATCCAACCAATATTTTGTTGGACTTGTGGGTTTTGAGCGTTAGTCACTAACCTCAAAGACTTTTACCTTTTCCACCAGGTTAGCGTGCTCCTTCCGAGCGGCCTCTAGCTCAGCTCAAAGGCTCTTAGCATCCCCTTTGCGGTTGCTCGCTGAGAAGTTTGTAAACATCTCTTTTTAGTGATCCCTCAAATATCAGCCTCATACTGGTTTAGCTTTTCCCATTATCAGACAAAAGTCTCGTGATGAAGCATTGAGGCCAATAAACACCAAGAGAAAGTTATGATTCTAAGTACAAATTAGAAGTCATCAAGAAGTATTTGAAGTTACCTAGATTAATGCATATTACGCTTCATTGAACAAGTAGGGGGCCTCCACCTCATTCATCTAGGCTTTTTCTTCTTGGTTCACCAAGCACCAAAGGTAACTGGCTACCTCTATAGGGGCAGAGAGGACCCGGGTATCCTCTGGAATGGAGATGATGATCGATTGCTTTCGCTCGATGCTGAAACCAATTGATTAGTTTCGAACATGAGGAAGGCCTGCGTATTCTCGAAGATAGATTCTTCCTCGGCACCGTCAAGTCACCTAATTCAGTGACGTCCTCCGTGGTGGAAAAATCCATTCCGTCAAAAAAGTCATAGAGTGGGTCTTCCGCACCTTTGGCCCTCTCGTTAGGGCACTTCTTCGCCCTCTGAGCTTCATTGAACATAGACTCAGAGAATTAAGGAAAATCAGTGATATCTATCACAACGAGTACATTCTTAGAGGCATTACCCACATCCCGGGATGCCTCAACCAACACGTCCTCATTGGCCTCCTTGGCTTGAGGTAGATCGGTCTTGCCTCTCTCTGGTTCAAAGGCTTCTTATCTCTCAAACAACGATCGCACACAGGCCACGAGTTTAAAGGTTTCTTCTTCTTTAGATTCGTCCCTTAGCCGGTTGAGTGAATCCGAAGGTAGGGCTCGTACACTGGTATTTTCTTTAGGATTGCGCACCATTCTTCTTTGAGCTCGGAGAACTCAAAGAGCTATTTCTTTTCTTCTCATCGCCCTGTGTCGAAGAAGGGGACTCGACAAGGAAGTCTTCATCATCGGATGGAGGCCTCAATGTGACGTCCTTAGATAAACCTATAAAAGGAAATGAAATAAGCAAAAACTTAGCAACACAAAAGAAACCCAAGTATTACTCACTTGAGAAAAGAATCTTACCATGAGAACGAGCCTCCCACCAGCCCTTCGAAAGTTCACGCGGTGTGCGCTCAAATTATGACCTTTATAGCATGATGTACTCAATCCACTCCTTGAGTCAAAGAATTGTTTTCGGGACCCGAGCGATAGATGTACCACCACCAAGCATCGATAAGAAGGAATGAGAAGACAGTAAAATAAAATTTTGAAAATAAAATTTTACTTACGTTTTATATTCCACTTCTCGGGGAACATCAAACGGTCGGCTGGGATGAGGTCTGAGGTCCTCACTCGGAGACAACAACCTAGCCAGCCTAAATCCCAATCTTTATCAACACTCGAGAACAAGGCTTTACTGGCCGGCGCGTGAGCTTGATCAGTCTCCCCACCCCCTTCCCCCAAAAGCGTTGGGACTGTATAGGCTCATGAGATAGTCAATGGGGAACGAGCATCCCTTGATCTTGCTCACAAAGAATCAAAAAAGGATCACGATCTTCCAGAATGAAGGGTGAATTTGACTGAGTCATACCTCGTATCTTTTGCAGAAGTCGATAATGACCAGATCCAATAGGTATAGCATAAAGGGATAAGTGCAAACACTCAAGTGTGCATCAACGTGGGTGGTGATATCATCATCAGGTCCAGGAATCGCGATGTGCTTGTCAACCCAGTTGCAATTCTTTTTAACCGTGGGAAGGACTTTATTAGTGATCAAGCACATGTATCTCAAGATCTTCTCACACTGATCGAGTACGAGGGGAGGGTTTTCAACCTTGAAATTTGCAGCTACTATGCATCCACCAGGGATGAACGTGTTCAAGGGGGTTCCAATACTGGTTCCTCGATAGCAGTATGCAGAACGGTGTCCTCAGCAATCGGTCGCGATGTAGAAGGAGTTTCTTTTTGAGGAACTATTTTTGAAGTCTTTTCCATTTATTTTAAAATGGAGGTAAAAAGATAAAAAAGAGGAAGTTAAAGAAATAAACTTGGTGGTTTGAGATGAAGACGTGCAAAAGTTCTCACAAAGATCTCAAGAAACCAGGATACAAGTGCTAGAAAATATAGATATTTGTAAAGAACATGGGTAAAAGCTTTGGATGTATAGTTTGAATTAATGAAGAATGGGGTATTTATAGTTTTTAAAAATGACGGTTCCCTTTCAGGAGTGGCTGAGCGGCAACTGACAACATTTAATGCTATTAAGACTTAACTGACGAGATGTTTCGCTCATTTTCTCGTTTCTGGCGCGGAGTATCGAAGTGAGAATCGAAAGCTCATGGTTTTTTCTCATCAACTCTCCGAAAAACGACTATCTGCATTACCAGTCTCGAAGTACATCCTGGTCTCCGAAATGATAAGCCAAGCTCGAGAAGCGGTAACTTGGGGCCTAGACCGAGGTAGGGATCTTATTAATTCTGAGTATGGATCATAATGCTTGCCCTCGACGGTATCGGGGTTGTAATTAGGGATCAATTCTAGTCTTGTTCAACTTCAAAGAATGTTGTCGAGCTTGGCCAACAGAAGGTCGTGATATTCGTAACCGATCTAATATCACAGCGGAGATCTCGGCATATACCGACGTTAGATCAACAACCATTTAATTAGGAAATTTTTACCTTTTATAGAGTTGTATCTGATATAGAGCTCCCCTATTATATAAAATATTATATAAATGGGGTCTGATTACTTGTAAAAGAGAGGGTAACACGCATTTCGAAGCAGTATATTATTAATTTCTTTCTTTAAGCTTTTGTTCTTCTGTATCTTGATATCAGTCAAATTATACATCAAGTTCAAGTGTGATTGACTTTCCGAAATTGTAGTTACTCAAGTTATGCAGTTTCAATTTACTTTATCATTGTTCATTTCAATTGCAATTCTAATTTATCGTTGTATGTCAGTTTAATACACATATCCGTAAAATCACTTACAAATTCAATTGCTTTTCAATTTTGAGGGTAAATAATGTCAAAGTAAACATTTTCTTTATATTCATATTTTGTTAGGGTTTTTACCACTCGATAGTCGAATCGGAGCATAAATCTAAATTATATTTATCCGTGAGGTTGGTTCTTATATATCAGGATCACAAATTCTTCATATATATATATATATATATATATATATATATATCAATTGAGCTTTGACAAAATTCATGGCGAGTAACCATGTTTTTGCTAGGCAGTGCATCGAATCATCGAGAACGAACCTTTTCTGGATATATGATCCAAGTCAGAGCACGTAAAATTACAGAAAAAAATGTCTCATTAAAAACTAATTTTATGTTTGGTTCATAGAGTTGAGAATTCGTTGTTCCTTTTGTGTGAATTTCCTTCCGTTATCCTTATGACCACAGAAATAAGTAAATATTTAACTCATCCTTTTCGAATCTTAACCTCAAAATATATAAGAATGCTTTCTAGAAAAATCAGTAACAAGTGTAAGGTCAAAATAAAACTTTTCAAAGTATTCTCTTAGTGCGTCATGGGTGGTGAACTGCGGTGGTCATAACCAATAAACCACCCAAGTGGTCCAACCAAATAGAGGGTTATAAGGTCGGACTTTTCATATGCGAATTCACATTAGTCGAGTCCTACGAACGTATAATTGATCAACTAGAAAAAAATTGTTATGAAATAATATAAGAACAAGAACAATAGAGAGAAAAGTAGAGAGAGGAGTATTCTTATTAATACTTTGGGATGATTTACAATGGGAGAGAACCCCTTTATTTATAGGAAGAGAAAAGACTTAGCCTCAAAGTAGAACTCTTCTATAAGATAGACATTCACTCTAATTAGAGTTCTATTTATAACACTCCCCCTTGAATGTCTATTCAATAATGTGCCTCGTTAAAACCTTAACTAAAACAAAACCCAATGGGAAAAAATTATAGAAAAGGAAAAAGAGTACACATGTTTGAATATGCGCTATTGGTTGCCTCGTTAAAAACCTTGCAAAGAAAACCCAGTGGGACAAAACCTTGTAAGGGAAAAAGAGTGCAACGCGCATTAACTCCCCCTAAAAAGAGCATCAATTCACATCCTTGAGCATTTGCATTCCAATCTTGTGCACCATCTTCAAAACGATCTTTTGTAGAGATTTGATAAATAAATCAGCCATATTGATTTGAATAAATATTCTGCACCTTGAAATTATCATTCTTGATAGATATGAACATCTTCATATAATGTCGTGGAATGACTCTTCAATATCTCCATAGAGGTATTCTCGATGCCATCATGCTTATAGTTATAGCAAGATACATATGTACACAAGTTGCACTTAGGATGTGGTACTTCAGGACCAAGAATTGTATATGCTTCAAGCAACTTCAATCATTGACTTTATACTTTCAAGTATTTGAACTACATGTCCAAAACTACATGTCTTTCATATGGAATCAATTCTGCTTGAATTGTATCTCTTCCATTTAGCCAATATTTTGTTTGTATTCGACAAACATAAGATCCTCATCGATATTTAGCGCTATCATAGATGTCGTCGACGAACATTTTATATCGGTTCCAGTAAATTTTCATAAAGACATAACATGGAGATCTCTTTATTCATATATTCAGGTACCTGAATCTCTCATGAGATTTTATGAAGTGTTATGTCATGTGATCTTTTCTAGATCACTTGCCTCCCCATTATGATCACTTTGATCATTTGCTCATCTTCTTTATTAAGAAGTTATTTTGAAACCGATTTGTCTATACGCTTTAAGCGTATCAAAGACTTTGTCCTTCTGGGACTTAATATGAGCATTTGCAATGAGAATATAGTTACTTTCTTTGGGTCAGCAAATGCGTATAGCATGCTTTGCAATATGTTGCAATTGAATTATCCTTTTATGAACTTCAGGTTCATATTATGATATTCGAGGATCTATATATACAAATGATAATTCATCCCATGTAACCTTTTCTCAAGTGTTTATCATGTCTCCCCTCATGTTAGAAAAGCTAACTTGTTTCCTCAACTTTAAGAGTCCATCTTTGTGCATTATGGTGTTAATGAAAATATACACCGCACATCAATAATAATAAGATGAAATTATTTGGTTCCTGACCCTGAACCAGTTGTGAGGGGAGAATATAATATACTCTCATATACAACGTATATCAAACTGATATATATAACTTTGTTCTCATAAGAAATAGTTTAGCTATTAAGTGGAGGCACTCAATAATTATCTTGCTAAACCAACTATGATATAAACCAACTTATCAAGATGAACTATCTTGAATAGAAAATCTGGAAATTATGCTCGAAGTTATATTACTGAGCAATTTACCTCACAAGCACCGGCCAGGCTGCGGGTTAATAATAATCGCACATGTAACCATATCATAGATGCATCATATGTGGTATACATGACAGGTGAATGGGCCCATATTCACCTTTGATATTTCCAGAATTTATGGGATTCAACCCGAACTATTTAGTTGGTCAATTAATTAATGAGAACAAGTAATACAAGAGAATTCGTAAAGAACTTTCTAGTTCTTTAATATTTACCCATGTGAATTCTCTATTACTGCACATCATACTTAAAATGATATGGCTAACCCGAATGCCAACTGAATAAATTATCAATATTGATAAATTTCAAATTTACACCATGACATGTGCAATTATCAATAAACTTCAAGTTTATTATGATATGGGTTTTTATATCAATAAATGTTCACTTTATTGTGGTATTCTTGTGTAGTACAAACTGCAGAATAAAGCGGGTAGTTTTTCACAGACAGATTATCCCGTTACAAGTTGTAGTAATAGAAGATATCAAATCTTTCCTTTATTTATAGTCTCAATATAATCAATCTCTTTCGCATATACTTTGGAAACTGAATAAGTTTCTTTGAGACTTACTACAACACAATACCTTATTGGTAATCAATTGTGTTTCTCCAACATAGTAATAATTGGCTCTTCTAGAGCTCTCAATTAATTTTGTACTACCACAAATTCATCAGCATCCATGTGGTGAATATCTCTTTTAAAGAGAAAGTTATACCATTATGGTCATGTCAAAATTATATGCAAGATATGTTTCTTGCATTATTATTGTCCTTTGATAATCACATTGACAAATTATTTTGGCGTACAATAGGTACGTGACCAATGACTCTTCATGCCATAACAATGACATTATTTTCATATATCATCTCAAACCTCCTTCTAGGGGTGAGTGTGGTATATTCAATACCAATTTCATGTTCATATTCTTCCAATAATGAATATGTATTCTTGAATCAGATGTTGTCACATTCACTGTGGGGATATGTGATTTTGTTATCCTTTTCAAATCTGTAAATGCGTCTGGCATTCGATTTGCTATTCTTTGCAAATGGATAATATTTTGCACCTCTTTTTCACAAATAGAGGTATGTGGATCAAGATGAGATAATGATGCATTTTTCCACAAAATTTCCCGTTTGGTTTCACCAACTTCTCCCCCTAATCTTGGGAAAAGTGTCTCATCGAATTGACAGTCTGCAAATCGTGCAGTGAACAAATCCCCTGTCAATGTTTCGAGGTAGCGAATAATGGAGGGCGATTCAAACTCAACATATATTCCTAACGTTCTTTGCAGATCCATTTTGGTTTGCAATATGGCGGTGCTACAGGCACATATACTGCACATCCAAAAATTCTTTAGTGGGATATATTAGGTTCATGACCCAAAACTCATTGCAACGGGGAATATTTGTGATAATTCATCGTTCTGAGACGAACTAGCATTGCTGCATGCAAAATGGCGTGACCCCAAACCGAAGTGGGCAGCCTCGTTTTCATGAGTAAATGAGGAATCCAAGATTATTCTCATCTATTGTCTCAATATGATATCCATTTTGAATGATATCTTTAAAACTCAACAAGTTCCTTTTAGACTTGGAGGAGAACATTGCATTCTCTAAAATGTTGTTCCTTTAGGCAGAGTTATAGTTGCTCTTCCGGAGCCTTTAATCAATTTACTACTACCAGAAATTGTAGTAACATCTGCCTTACACATACTTAAATGAGAGTAATATTTCTTCTCTTTGAATATCGTATGTGTAGTACATGAATCAACTAAACAAATATTTTTACAGTTGGACGTTGATCCAAGCTTGCTTTGTGAGATATCCATATTTGCTTTCCCATGGTTTTGACATACAAAAGAAATACACGAACATGAGAATAAACAAATTCAATCTGTTTGTTTCATATTTAAACAATATTTTCAAAATCTGCTGAGGTTATTCGACTAACTTAGTTGATAGTCGACTATCTTGGGAAGCAGTCATTAGGTTAGTCGACTAACTAAATCAGATAGTCGACTATCTTGCCTTGCGGAAAAATCCAGTTTTAATGCGAAATATTAGTTAGTCGACTAACTAAGTTGATAGTCGACTAACTTGGTAAACAGTCATCCGGTGAGTCGACTATCTAAATCAGATAGTCGACTAACTTAGCTTGCGGAAAAATCCAGTTTTAATGCGAAATATTAGATAATCGACTAACTGTTAGGTTAGTCGATTAACTCTACTGGAAAATAAAAATATCTTTGAAATTTAAGCATATTGAAACATTCTAAAGAACTAATACTAACATTATATCTTAAGCTAACTAATACGAGCTGATAATAATGACTATTAGTTTATTCACTAACTAATACAAATAAGTAAAATAAAATCAAACAATTCCATCTTCCTTCATCACAGATCCATCACCAATTAAGTGGTCTATTTTCCCCTCAGGGTGCTTAAAGAAGTCTGCCACATCCAAGTGGGTGATGTCATAATTGTCGTCAGAGACAAAATCGGTTTCAGGGCCTTTACTCTTTAGAGATGCTTGATAAAGCTCAACCAAGTGTCTTGGTACACGGCAAATTTTCGCCAGTGCCCTTTTCCACCGCAACGATAATATATAGTTTATGAACTATTTGCCTTTGGATTCTCATCGCATCGTGCTTGTGGCAGAGTGACCAACTTCAGGTTGTCATATCTCTCCTTTTAGCCATTCCACAAGATAGGTGGATCTTTGACTGTGATATATTCAATTTTCAAACCTTCATCAAGGTGATGGTGCAAGAAAATCAAGGCCTTAGCACAGTTTCAAACCTTCATCAAGGTGATGGCGCAAGAAAATCAAGGCCTTAGCATAGTCTTGGGTGGATGCATTATTTCTGTCTTTAATGGCGTCTCCAAGACCCATTGCATCCAAATGGATTTCAGCATCCAATACCCATGTCATATAGTTCTTGCCCGAAATTTCAAGGGTGATGAACTTTCTTTTCATAATGTCAGATATAAAACAAAATTACATCAAGAGCGTGTCCATACTTACGGGCTTTATTACAATTATCACATTCACTTCAGGGAATGGATCATAATCATCTGTATGTGCTATATACAATCTCATGTCAAATATTACTTTCATAAAGTGAAAGATTATTTTGAGAATCTTTATTATTCTCATTATCACAATGATGACGATTATAATTCCGTCTATTGCCACGTCCACATCCATTGATACCTTCACGGTAATAATTTTGTCTTCTTTCAGACTTATCACATACTGCTATCACATTCTCTAAAGGGAATGAGAATGAAGCAAATTCAATGGGACGAATTTTCAATTCTTTGCCCACAATCATACATGAATTTAGTCATAGCAAGACATAGAACTTTTACCACTTCACGTGGTTATAATTCCTTACAAACTCCATTAGAGTTATAATCAAACTTTGTTGTCTATGTTTGTATATGAAATCAAATCGTAGAATTTCAAGAATTTGAAAGGGAAAAGTAAATTACTTACCTTTAAGGTATACCAATAAATGTTGTGATATCAAATATACCTTTTGAGTTTCCATCCCGTTGCATTATTTTATGATGATACCATCTCTTCTATTTTTCCGTATAGAAATTCTCATATGGATCAGTAGCAATTGTTATTACACTCTTTTGCTTGAAAATTCACCTTCAAAAAGAAAACAAAAGTAAACAACGAGAAAGAAAAAAAATTGAAGAATTTCAGAAACCAAAATATCACAAATCTCGTTTCACTCAAATAGAAAAATCTAAACGACGGAACACGAATTAGAGTGGATGAATCTGATTGCAACTCGAGATTCTGAGAGCGATAATTGCTGAATATTAAATTCAATTGGTTAGAGACTCGTGCTGATAACATGTTATGAAATAATATAAGAACAAGAACAATAGAGAGAAAAGTAGAGAGAGGAGTATTCTTATTAATATTTTGGGATGATTTACAATGGGAGAGAACCCCTTTATTTATAGGAAGAGAAAAGACTTAGCCTCAAAGTAGAACTCTTCTATAAGATAGACATTCACTCTAATTAGAGTTTTATTTATAACAAAAATGACTTTTTTCCACTTTTAGCCTTGTTTATATTCGGTAATCGAAAAAATATATAATTTTTATATATAATATATAAAATATAGTATATATTTTTTTTTGACTATTAACTTGAGAATGGTTATACGGTATTATTTTCTCAAAAAAAATACCAATTCTCGCTTTTTACCTCTAAATCTCTGCCACAAAGAAAGAAGATCTAAGTTAAATTCTGCTCTATCAATCATAATGTAAATACATGATTGGGGATTGTGAGGTAACATAAAAATAGTTACTTTAGAAACTTAAGATAAAAAAATAAAAAGCAGAAAGTAAAGCCACATACACCACATAAATGGTCATATAACTATGTTATTTTTTCACTAAAATCATATAACTTTTTTTTGTTACACAAAAATCATATAATTATAATTTTTTTCACTAAAGTTATATAATTTTGTTTTTCACACAAAATCATATAACTATAATTTTTTCACTAAAGTCATATAACTTTGTCTTTTCGCATAAAAATCATATAATTATAATTTTTTTTTTACCAAAATTATATATTTATGTTTTCTCACACAAAAATCATAAAACTTTTACTAATTCACAAAAGTTATAGTAATCGAAAAATATAATTTTTCGCTAGTATTTTCTTATTTTATAGATTTTTATTTTTTTCAGCCTAATAAATAATAATCCAATTAAAATAGGAATAAGTCAAGCGGACCTGGCCCACCCTGACCCAATACTTATATATACAAATTAAAAGTTGCATCATTCCTATTTACTAAAAGTAAATTCTTTCCGAGAAAAAATCCAATTCGGAATGCATGAGATTCTTATAAAGAAAAACAAAGAAATAAAAGGTATAATTAGAGAGCACTTGAAATAAAAATGCTATAAATTTGAATAAAATCTCGAAAATGAAAATAAACAATAGAAGTATCATATTTTGAAAAATTTACTATTCACTTTTAGTATTATTTCAATTTATATATATGAGTATTAGGTTGGGTGAGTCAAGTCGGGTTGAGTCATTCCTATTTTAATTTGATTATTATTTATTAAGCTGCAAATAAGAAAATAAAAATCTACAAAATAAGAAAATACTATTGAAAATTTATATTTTTCTATCATTGTGATTATTGTGAATTAGTAAAAGTTTTATGATTTTTATGTGAGGAAATATAATTATATGATTTTGGTAAAAAAAATTAGTTATTAGATTTTTGTGTGAAAAGATAAAGTTATATGACTTTAGTGAAAAAAAGTCATAATTATATAATTTTGCATGAAAAGACAAAATTATATAACTTTAAAAAAAATTATAATTATACGACTTTTGTACAAGAAAACAAAATTATATGACATTAGTGAAAAAAGGGTCATAATTATAAGATCGTTCTGGAATTAACCCCAAAAAAAAAAATGTAGAACTATAATTTAAGCATCAAAAAGCCCCTGGCTGCTTCAACTAGTATTGTCCGACTCGATGATGGGGACTTCCCTGCCCTTTTTGTTTGCAGTGGCCAATGGTTTTCCATTGAATGATACGCGGAGGTTGTTTTTCCTTTTTAGAAAGAAAATTAAGAGATTGATTTCTTCGGAAAATATGATTTCTTCGGAAAATATGATTTCGTGACTTTACTAATGCAATGAATAAGTTCTATAACGTTACTAATATCAAAATAATTTTATGACTTTACTATATTGCAATAGATAATAAAATTCATAATTACGCCGCTGTTTCACATTGACAACCTTTGTATCATGTGTACATCTTTCCGCACTTTGTTTGACACCAAACATTATCATTTTTCTTATTATTTATAATTACAAGTAATATTATATTTTTAAACTTAACAAATAAGAGTATATATTTATATCTTACCTCATTCCTCCGCTATATCTTCACTCAGACTTCCTCCATCTTGAATAGTTATATGATTCAAGTTGTTTCTGTTACACATATTTGTCTTTTTTGTAATAATTACCTCCTTTTTTTAATTTGAATAATTGAACTTTGTTTTGCTATCTTATATTATTTTTTATTCATATGTTCCTACGTTTTTCAAAATTTTATTGAAAATTAGAAAAGAAAAAAGCCACAAAAAAGGCGCCAGCTTGCAATATAAATGCATACTTGTTGCCCTTTACATCATGAACAATTTTCAGATATGCAAAATTATAATGTGGAAAATAAAAATACTTTATTTTGATTATGTCAAAACTTCAATTTGTAATCCCATAAAATAATTTGATAAAAACGTCATTCATTTAATATTAGACATTAAGTGAGGATAAATGCTTATCTCATATTTCCCTGTTCCAGATCTCTAAACAACCAAAATAATATTAAAAATTGGGATATCCTGGTATTGAATTTAAAATATTGAAATTTGACCAAAACAGTGACCCCTGAAATATTAATACGATTAGAAACATACGTGGAGGTTGTTTAGGCAGTTGGCTTAGTCAGTTTTGGATAAAGACGTAGACTTGCTTATTATAATCCATATTCCACTATATAGCAATGAATATCTTATTGAAGATGTCGTTATGAAACCAAAGTGATATATACAAGATGTCCATACTATTTGAACTCTAACTCGTCGCAAATAACTGATATATTAAATTAAATACAACTTTTTATAAAGCATTATTTTTTTTAGTGATAATTAATTATCTATATATATATATATTATTTGCTATATTATGGATTGTATATATGTTTTTTATTGTTATAAGATGTATTAGATGTATTTTAGTTACTTTATTCATGAATACGATAGGAAAAATAAGTGTAAGAAGTCCAGCTAATCACTTGTTGTATTCGACTGAATTCAAGGCGTGAAAAATGAGATTACATCTAGACAGATTATTGTATTCGACTGTATTCATAGCATGAAACAGGGGATTACACTTTTTTTAAACTAAAAGTGAATCAATTAACATAATAGACTCCTAATACAACTCAACAAACTCAATTGTAACACATAAATTTTGTATTTGCAGTTATAAAAAGATTCTCAACCAAAAAATATCCCAAAAATATAGCAATCTTCAGAGAAATAATATAATACATCTGAATACATAAATTATATTAATTAAAAAGAACATATGAATACATTCATGACATATAGCGAGACAATACAATGCAAATACGTAAAACACGGCAGGATACCTTGAATTACAAAGAAAAAAAGACAATGAAATACATGGAATACAGCGAGATACAATGAATTACTATGAAAAAAAAAAGACAATGAATATAATGAAATACATGAAAATACAGCGTGATATGTTAAAAGTACATTGAAATATTTTAACAAAAACTCAAGTTGCTTAGCCCCAAAATCTATCGTCTTTGTTCAAGAATAAACCCTAATTTTCGACAAATCTACCGTCGAACAAAAACCCTGAATCTCACCGTTCCATGTATCCTATATAGTAGCCGAGCAAAAATAATGGCAAGACGTTAAAACTTGAATCTTGTATTGAAAATCATACAAACTTTTGCTGGCTTCATCTCCTTTGGGTTCTATTTGGATTGCACAAAATTTATACGTTGTTCCCACATTATTCATACTCTTCATCTCCTTTCGATTCCATCTAGCAAAAATTATACATTGTTTCCACGCATCCAGTACAGTAGCGGAGCAAAAATCATACAAATTCGGAGGCTTCATCTTCATTGGGTTTTATCTGGGTTGCATAAAATTGAGAAAAAAATAGAGAAATCTTCATGGTATACCAGGAAAAATCACTATTTGTGACTAATGGTAGGTGATGTGGGTGAGAGAAATTTTAAAATTGAGCATTGTGTTTTCAAAAAATTGGGGAACGAAATGGCATATATCAAAGTAGAGAGAGAAAGAAAATAATGTAATTGAATAGCGTATTTAGTGACTTCGGGGTAAAAGGTAACTAAAATTAAATATTTTACAATAAATATTTAAAGACATCAATAGAATATAATTTTTTGAAATAGCATTTATTTAAAATAAATAAGGTGCTCAACTTTATTATAGGAGATAAAAATTCCTAAACTAAATAATTAGCCAAACATCTTTTTGTAAGCACAAGGAAGGCCAAATTTAGGCTCAAATTATGATGTGCGTGGATTTATGGTCTTCTGCCAAACCGGTATTTTATTTATATATTTGTTAGAACTAATCCAACAATATTTGGTTTACCTCGTGCTTTAAAATAGTTGAATGATTCACTTAGTTTAATGTTAAATTATTTGTCCAAAAAAAAGGAATTAATTTTCACTAAATACTTTATTTTTACTTATTTAAGTGGTATACATATATTTTAAAATTTCTAAATGTGCTTCTGAGCACAACCCAAACAAAGTTGATGTAGGCGTTGAAATCTTGAGGTGGCCTAGCTAGACGTACATACACAAATGACAAAACAAAGTCATAAAAGATATGGGGAAACAAGAAAAAAAAATAATTAATATTGTATACGGTTAAAATCGGGATCAACTGATTTTATTGACTAACCGAAGACCAGGAGATGGATTGAGAGTCAGCCTCATAGCATATCTAACTGAGATGTGAGGATAAGGAATCGAGTTTGGATTCGAGGTACCCAGCAAGATCGAAATCATTAATGACCGTGGTCGAACGGGACAGGCATCGAGCAAGTCCGAATATAGCATAATAATAGTGTGATGACCGAAAAGGTCATTACTTGCTTTTAAATTAAATTCTGTACTTTTGAGGCCTTGAAAACCTCATCTAGCGTCACCTCGATCTGCGTGCGCAGTTCGGGCGCATAGCCGGAGAGCCTAAATGTGAAAATCTATGAAAAATAATAAATTTTGACTCTGAAATTAATTAATTTGACTTCGGTCAATGTTTTGGATAAACGGACTCTGAACCGTGATTTGAAAGACCTGGAGGGTCCGTAGGAAAATATGAAACCTGGGCATATGCCCGGATGCGAATTCCGAGGTCCCAAGCTCGGGAAATAAATTTTTGATGAAAGTTATTTTCTGAAACTGTTTATAAGGTTTGGAAATGGATTTTGATTAGAACATGTTGGTATCAGGCCCGTATTTTGGTTCCAGCTCTCGATACAGTTCTAATATATGATTTAATTATGTGGAGTTTGGTAAGAAAAGAATCCATTTGACATGATTCGGACCTTAAATGCAAATTTGAAGTTTAAAAAAGCTTTGAGAAATTTCATTGATGTTAAGGTCTAATTTAATGTTTGTTAAGTTATTTTGGTGGTATGAGTACACGAATAAGTTCGGGGATATTTTTGAGGTTGTGTGTATATTTAGTTTGGAGCCCTGAGGGTTTGAGTGAGTTTTGGATAGGTCAGAGGGTGTATTTTGAACTTAGAAAAGTTACAGATTTCAGTTGTGCATAGCAGGTCTGCAGGCTTCACATTTGCGAGGCTTGGCTCGCAAATGCGAGTGGCTGATCGCAAATGCGAAGGAAGCTAGGCCAGCTCAGTCTCGCAAATGCGAGATTTCTTTCACAAATGCGAAAAATCCCTGACCCAGCCTTGAGTCGCAAATGCAATAAAATTGTCGCAATTCCCCATTCGGAAATGCGACTAGCTCTTCCCAAATGCAAGATCCTATTTTCTTGAAGGGTTCGCAAATGCGAACCCTGTTTTACAAATGCGAATCCTGTTTCTCATTTCTCAACTTAGCAGAAGTCTGGGGTTCGCAATTTCGAACCCCTATTCGCATTTCCCATGCCTGTGACATGCAACTATTATACTTAGCTGATTTTAAAACCCATTTTTCATACTCTCTCAACACAAACGCACTTAGGAAATTTTTCCAATGATTTCTTCTTCTCTAAATCAATTGTATGTCGTTTTAACTAATTCTTAACACCTTTTAACATGATTTTAACTTAAAATCAATGATTTTTATGGGGAAAATTAGGTGTTTTGGGTAGAACCTAGATTTTTCAAAAATTAGAGATTTGGACCTCGATTAGAGGTCCGATTTCAAAATAAATGATATATTTGGGTTCGTGGGAGAATGGGTAATCTGATTTTTGTTCAAATCTCGAATTTTGAACATGTGGGCCTGGTAGCAATTTTTGACTTTTTGGGTAAAACTTTAGAAAACACATTTTTATGCATTGAGGTTGATTCATTTAGAATTTATTAATGTAATTAAATAACTTATGACTAGATGCGAGCGAATTGGTAGTAAAATCAAGGGGTAAAGCTATAATTGAATCATGAATTATGTTCATGACATAGAGATAAGTGTTTGGTCTTACCTTAGCTTGAGGGATTAGGAGTTGAGTCTTATTTTCTATGTGGTAATTGTTGAGTATGACATATAGGCATGATGACGAGTATCTATATGTTGGTGTCTAGCATACCCGTGAATCTTTCTATTGTGATTACCATGACTTCGCTGTATCTTTCATACCTTGGTGATGGTTTCTAATTGTTGTATAAAGTTGTGGAAATAATTCTGACTTATGAACATTAAGGAGTGTTGGCTCAAGTTGTATAACGAATTGTGAAAGTATAAGTGACAATTAAACTTTTAGAGCATTGGCTCGAGTTGTGAAATGAGTTGTGAAGGTATAAGTGATAATTGAACCTCTAGAGCACTGGCTCGAGTTGTGAACTTAATTTTCAAGTAAAAGTGAGAAAGAGAAGAGATCATTATGCTGTTACCCTTGCCAGGCTATTATTGATTTGTTTGTTATCTCCCTTGCATGGATGTGGGTGTTATTGATGTTGTTTCCTTACTGGGATTTAATTGTTGACTTGTTGCTCCCTTTCTAGGATTCTTTCCTTGCCCTATTATTTGTGATTGTTGTTTAGGTGAGGAAGAGAGTTAAAGCATAAAGGGTGATGTCGTGCATTGTTTGTTTTGTAAGGAAAGAGTGTAAAGCACGAAGGATGATGCCGAGTCGTATGATGTACCATTTCCTGCCTATTAAATTGATTACATGGTGAGGAAAGAGTCTAAAGCACAAATGGTGATGTCGTACCGCACGATGTACCGTTCCGTGCCTATTGTAATAATTCTTATGGTGAGGACGAGAGTAAAAGCATGAAGGGTGATGTCGTGCACTTATCCTTGATTTTTCCTAATTTTTGCTAATAATTAAGTTATGTTGTCCTTTACATTTATTTATTGATTTTTTGTTATTACTTGATTTTATTTCGAGGTTATAGATTCTCTTACCCTATTTATCTTGTGATTATTGTTTGGGTGAGGAAGAGAGTAAAGCATGAAGGATGATGTCGTGTATTACTTTGGTGAAAGAGTGTTAAAGCACGAAGGTTGATGCCGTGTATTATTTTGGTGAGAGAGAGTAAAAGCACGAAGGATGATGTCGTGCACTTATCTTTGATTTCCTAATTTGTGTTGATAACTATGTTACAGTTTCTCTACACTAAATTACTGGTTTCCAGTTGATACTTGTTGTTTCCCCCTAGCATGTTTTCCCCTCCCATACTTGACTATACACGAATATTTCTTTATGTACTTCTTTTCCACTGTACATAGCTAAACTGCACTAGTTTATTTGGTAGTCTAGTCCTAGCCTCGTCACTACTTTGTTGGGTTAGCTACGCACTTACCTATACATTGGGTCGGTGGTGCTGATACTACACTCTGTACTCTTTTGTGCAGACCCAAGTGTTGTAGACTTTGGACCACATTGGGAATGTTGATTCTCGCTCATCAGGTGACCCGAGGTAGTCCTGCAGGCGTCCGTAGGCCTTGGGTCTCCTTCTATCTACTATTCCCGTTTCTTTCATGTATTTCCAGAGATAGGCGCTATAATTATTTCTTTCAAACCTTTAATTGTAGTATTCTTAGACCGTCTAAACTGTGACACCAGTTCTGTGTAGTCGAGACTCAAACAATTGTATTGGATTCATGTTTAGCTAATTTATTGCTTTTTTTTCTTTCACTTATGTTAAGTTCCGCTATTTAAATGTTATCACATCGCAATTATTAATGAATACAAAATGGGTAAAAAGGTAAATTATTCACATAATTGGCTTGCCTAGCTCACATTAGTAGGCGCCATCATGACTTCCTAGGGTGAGAAATCCGAGTCATGATAATTTGGTATCAGAGCTATAGGTTACATAGGTCTCACGATTTACAGACAAGCTTAGTAGAGTATGAGGGATCGGTACAGAGACGTCTGTATTTATCCCCCAAAGGCTACAAAGTTACGAAAAACTTCACATTCATTCTTTCCTGTCAAGCGATTTTTGTGTTTCTCAATGCTGAATTGAAACCTCTACTCTTGTCCTTTCGCGAATGGAGAGGTCATGTACCGGTTCTTTAGCCGGATAGCAGCACAGACCAGTGCTAGATCAGCTATATCTTCGCAGGCGTTGTGGAGGTTGGATAAGTTTCCCCAAGCTCTTTATTATTACATTCAGCGGTGCATCTACTGAGGCCCAAAGATGATCAAAAACTGTTGTCATGAGGTTCTCAAAAACATGGGGTTAGTTGAGAACCAACCCCAGGGAAACTCCGAATACATGCCTAGATTGTTTGTACAGACAGACTTTTTGAGTACTAAGATCCAAAGTCGAGAGTTTGTCTCTTCGAGACAACAAAAGGACAACCCTCTCTATATCTCAGTCTCGGTTTAGCATCATATATTTAACTTGTCTGGATCTGCCAAGACTTGGTGGAGAGATTATTCCTTGGCTAGATCAGCCCGATCTGCAGCTTCGACTTGGGAGCATTTCACGCAGCTATTTCTAGAGAAGTTTCTCCACATCACTCAGAGAGAGGTATTAGAGGGGGAGGTAGAGATGCTAGAGGTGGATATAAAAGTATTAGAGGTGGAGGTGCAGGTATTGTTCTAGTTTGTGCTAGAGAAGCTTCGATTTTATTTTGCACCGTATCTGGTCATGCCTAGTGATTCTTTGAGTGCCCTTGTTTATGTGTCTACGCCGGTGGGTGATTTTATTGTGGTGGATCCATTGTTCACGTATAGTGGTTATTGGAGGTTTTGAGACTCGTGTAGATTTGCTTCTTCTAGGCATAGATGAATTTGATATTATAATGGGGATGGACTGGTTATCACATTACCACGCTATCTTGGACTGCCATGCCAAGACAGTGACCTTAGCCTTACTTGGTTAACCTCGTTTAGTGTGAAGATGGACTCCTAGTCATTCTACCCATAGTGTTATGTCTTATGTGAAGGCTCGGCGTATGGTCGAGAAAGGGTGTTTGGACTATTTGACATATGTTCATGATTCTAGTACTGAGGTTTCTTCTATTGATTCTATGCCAATTGTTTGTGAGTTTCCTGAGGTTTTCCCTTCAGACCTGTACAGGGATATTGACTTTTGCATTGATTTGGCTCCAAGCACTTAGCCCATTTCTATCCCGCTGTATTGTATGGCCCCGCTTGAGTTGAAGGAGTTGAAGGAGCAATTGCAAGACTTGCTTAAGAAGGGTTTCATTAGACCTAGTGTTTCGCCTTGGGGTGCGTCAGTGTTGTTTGTTAAAAAGAAGGATGGGTCGATGCGAATGTGTATTGATAATCGGCAGTTGAACAAGGCTACAATCAAGAATAAGTATCCACTGCCGAGGATTGATGATTCGTTTGATCAGATTCAGGGTGCCAAGGTATTTTCAAAGATTGAATTAAGATCTGGCTACCATCAGTTAAGGATTAGGACAACTGATGTCCCTAAGGCGGCTTTCCGCATTTGGTACGAGCATTATGAGTTCTTGGTGATGTCATTCGGGCTGACAAATGCCTCAGCAGCTCTTATGGATTTGATGAACCGAGTTTTCAGGCCCTATTTGGATTCATTCGTGATAGTCTTCATGATGATATTTTGATATATTCCCACAGCCAAGAGGAGCACGAACAACATCTAAGAGTGGTTTTTCAGACTTTGAGGGTTAGTCAGTTGTATGCTAAATTTTCAAAGTGTAAGTTCTGGTTGAGTTCAGTTGCATTCCTAGGTTATGTTGTATCAGCAGAGGGTATTCAGGTTGATCCGAAGAAGATTGAGGCAGTCAAGAACTGGCCTAGACCAGCATCAGCTACAGAGATTCGGAGTTTCTTGGGACTAGCAGGCTACTATCGTCGGTACGTGGAGGGGTTCTCATCTATCACAACCCCGATGACCAGGTTAACCCAGAAGGGTTCTCAGTTCATATGGTCGAACGAGTGTAAGGGGAGTTTTCAGAAGCTCAAGACATCTTTGACTACAGCACCGGTGCTGGTTTTGCCCATAGGTTCAGGGCCTTATACAGTTTAGTCTGATACATTTGGCTTGGTGTAGTGTTGATGCAGGGTGGAAAGGTCACTGCCTATGCTTCGTGGAAGTTAAAGATTCATGAGAAGAATTATCCGGTTCATGATTTGGAGTTGGAAGCCATTGTTCACGCATTGAAGATTTAGAGGCACTATCTGTATGGCATGGCATGTGAGGTGTTCACGGATCACAAGAGTCTTTAGATTTCGTTCAAGCAAAAGGAGTTGAATTTGAGGCAGAGGAGGTGGTTGGAGTTTGTTAAAAGATTATGATATCACCATCTTATATCATTCAGGAAAGTCCAATATGGTGGCCGATGTTTTGAGTAGGAAGTTAGCTAGTATGGGCAGTCTTGCTTATATTCCATTCTGTGAGAGGCCGCTTGCTTTGGATGTTCAGGCCTTGGCCAATCAGTTTGTGAGGCTAGATATTTCTAGCCTAGTCGTATGTTAGCTTGCACAGTTGCTCATTCTTATTTATTAGAGGGTATCCGTGATGAGCAATATGATGATCCCCATTTGTATGTCCTTAGAGACATAGTGCAACACGAAGCTGCCAAGCAAGTTACCTTAGGTGATGATGGAGTTTTGAGATTGCATGGTCGAGTTTGTGTTCCCAATGTGGACGGACTTCGAAAGTTGACTTTAGAGGAGGCCCGTAGTTCCCTGTACTCTATTCATCTGGGTTCCGCGAAGATGTATCAGGATTTATGGCAGCATTATTGGTGGCAGAGAATAAATAAGGATATTGTTGCATATGTGGCTAGGTGTTTGGATTGTCAGTAGGTTATGAACGAGCATGAGAGGCCCGGTGGATATTTTAGCAGACTGAGATTCTTGAGTGGAAGTGGGCGCATCACTATGAACTTTGTTGTTGGACTCCCACGAACTCAGAGGAAGTTCAATATAGTGTAGGTTATTGTTGATAGGATGACAAAGTCAACACATTTCATTCCTACGGCAGTCACCTATTCTTTTGAGAGATTAACTTAGATATATATTCGGGAGATTGTTGGCCTTAGTGGTGTAGCAGTGTCTATCATTTTGGACCGAGGTACGCAGTTCACCTCATATTTCTGGAGAGCAGTTCAGCGAGAGTTGGGCATACGGGTTGAGTTGAGTACAACATTTCATCCTCAGACGGACGGGCAGTCCGAGCGAATGATTCAGATTTTTGAGGATATGCTTCGAGCTTGTGTCATTGATTTTGGAGGCTCGTGAGATCATTTTTTAGTTTTAACAGGGTTTGCCTACAACAACAACTATCGGTCGAGTATTTAGATAGCTCCTTATGAGGCTTTATATGGTAGGCGGTGTCGGTCTCCAGTTGGATGGTTTAAGTTGGGAGAGGCTCGGTTGTTGGGTACGGATCTGGTTCAGGAGGCCTTGGACAACTTCAGTATCATTCAAGATAGGTTTCGTACATCTCAGTCCAGGCAGAAGAATTATGCCCACCGCAAGGTTCGTGATTGGCATTCATGGTTGGTGAGCCGGTATTGCTTCGAGTGTCTCCTATGAAGGGCGTAATGAGATTTAGGAAAAAGGGCAAGCTTAGCCCTAGGTTCATTGGGCCGTTTGAGATTCTTGATCGAGTGGGAGAGTTGGCTTATAGACTTGCATTGTCGGCGAGCTTAGTAGCCATGCATCTAGTGTTTCATATGTCCCTGCTCCAGAAATATCATGGTGATCCATCCCACGTGTTGAATTTCAGCACTGTCCAGTTGGACAACGACTTGTCTTATGAGGAGGAGCTGGTGTCTATTCTAGACCGGCAGGTTCGTCAGTTGAGGTCGAAGAGTTTTCCTTCTGTTCGTGTTCAGTGGAGGTCATCCTTCTGAGGCATCAACCTGGGAGTCCAAGTCCAATATGCGGAGCCGTTATCCCCATATTTTTCCCTATTCAGGTACTTCCTTCTTCTGTCCGTTCGAGGATGACGATTGTTTTAGTGGTGGAGGGTGTGATGACCTAAAAGGTTATCACTTGCTTTTAAAATAATATTTGTGCTTTCGGGGCCTTAAAAACCTCATCTAGAGTCACCACAATCTGCATCGGCAGTCCGAGTGCGTAGCCTGAAAGCCTAAATGTGAAAATCTATGAAAAATAATAAATTTTGACTCTAAAACGAATTAATTTGACTTCGGTAACCAGACACGGACCCGTAATTTGACGGTCTTAGAGGGTCGGTAGGAAAATATGGCACTTGGGAGTATGCCCGGAATCGAATTCTGAAGTCCCAAGCCCGAGAAATGAATTTTTGAAGAAATTTATTTTCTAAAACTGTTTATAAGGTTTGGAAATTAATTTTGAATAGAACATGTAGGTATTGGGCCCGTATTTTGGCTCCAACCTCTGGTACAGGTCATATATATGATGCAAGATAATTCTGTGGAGTTTGTTAAGAAACGGAATCCATTTGACGTGATTCGGACCTCAAATGCAAATTTGATGTTTAAAGAAGTTTTGAGAAATTTCATTGATATTGAGGTCTAGTTCCATGTTCATGATGTTATTTTGGTAATATGAGTACACGAATAAGTCCGTGGGATATTTTTGAGGTTATGTGTATATTTTCTTTAGAGCCCTAAGGGCTTGGGTGTGTTTTAAATAGGCTACAGGGTGCATTTTGAACTTAGAAAAGTTGCAGATTTTAGTTGTGCATAGCAGGCCTGCAGGCATTGCATTTGCGAAGCCTGGCTCGCAAATGCGATATCGCAAATACGAGTGGCTGATCTCAAATGCGAAGGAAGGCAGGCCAACTCAGTCTCGCAAATGCGAGATTTCTTTCGCAAATGCAAAAAATCCCTGACCCAGCCTTGAGTCGCAAATGCGATGAAATTGTCGCAATTCCCATTCGCAAATGCAACCAGCTCTTCGCAAATACGAAGGCCCTATTTACCTGAAGGGTTTGTAAATGCGAACCTTGGTTCAAATTTCCTAGCTTAGCAGAGGTCGGGTTTCGCAATTGCAAACCCTTGTTCCCATTTCTCATACCTGCGACCTGCAACTTTTATACTTAGCCGATTTTAAAACACATTTTTCATATTCTCTCAAACGCAAACGCACTTAGGCAATTTTTCCAAGGATTTTTTCTTCTCCAAATCAATTGTAAGTCATTTTTAACTCACTCTATTCAATTCTTAACACCTTTTAACATGATTTCAATTTAAAATTTATGATTTTCATGGGGGAAATTGGGTGTTTTGGGTAGAACCTAGATTTTTCAAAAATTGGGAATTTAGACCTCGATTTGGGTTCGATAATCGGGTTTTGGTTTGAACCTCGGGTTTTGACCATGTGGGCACGGGGACAATTTTTGACTTTTTAAGTAAAACTTTAGAAAACACATTTTCATGCATTGGGATGATTCATTTAGCATTTATTAATGTAATCTATATTATATTAAAAAGAGAATAGTATGCATTGTGGTTAAGCCAAGTGGCAAGCTAAAATGAAGCCACTTGGCAATTTTATGACAATATCTATAATTATAAAGCATAAATGAAAACATAATTAATGGAAATAGTTAAATGAATCTTATACATAATTTAGATGGATCTTATATAAATTTAATCTATTACTTTTATTTATATTTATATGTATGTAATATATATGTATATATATATATATATATATATATATATATATATATATATATATATATATGTATATGTATATATCCATATCTACTATATCTAAATCATATACTGATCTACTCATAGATTTTCTTCTATATTAGCTAGAAGTATGGAGGTAAAAAGTTAATTTAAAAACTATAGTAAAAAAAATAAAAACTATAGAAAGACGTAAACTGTGATAAAATAGGACTATCTATACTTTGAAGTAAGTTAAAATATAAAATAAAATAATAATTTACTTAAGATATTAAAGATTTATTGACTTTAAAAATTAAAAAAATTCAAGCAACAAAATAAGATCTTACATAAAATATACAAATTATATACAGTATAAAAAATTAAATAATCAGTATAATATATTTTAATAACAAGAATAATAAATACATATCAATATTGACAAATCGGGCAAATGGATATTTTATAATAAATAAATGTTTCTTATATGGTTAATAAATTTAACTTAAGAAGAACAAATCTTCCGGACAAAATTTAAAAATATTTACAAAATCAAATAAGAATTAAGAAAAAATAAATTTGATCAAATTCAACTCAAAGGTATGAATCAACTAATATTAACTTCTATTTCTATTGCAAATAGATTCCAAAACTTTCTAAAAATAAGAATTTTTATTTTATAATTACTAACACATGATCCCTTTTCTGCCATTTTGTATATTTTTTAGAATATTATGTATTGAATAATATAATAGAAAAATTAAGGAACAAATAGAGAAAAAAACAAAAATTTCATCATACAAAAAAAAAGGAATAAAACTTATTTAATTTTGAGATGATAAAATGTTGCTTAAGTATAATAAGAAATAGTATGCATGTGCATAAAGCCACATAACTAAAGTCTATAGATTAAAAAATTAAATAATAAATAATATAAATAAATTAGAGATCATGTGAGGATAGTTATACTAAGAATTATTTTACAAAAATAAAACAATTGAATAAAAACTCAAAAATATTATTAATAAATTTAAATAAGTTAAAAATTTCAAACAATAGTATAAAAATAAAATAAATATTAGTTTAATATAAAAATATATCTATTTATATTATAATAAAAAATAGCAGTGGATAAGAATATTAATAAAGAATAATGTTAATAAAAGAATTACATGAAAATATGATAATATTACATATTAGGTGACATTATAGCAGAAATAAGAATAATAATTAAAATTTAAAAAACTTATATTAAAAATAAAAAAACTATTTAAACTTGAGATTAAAAATTTAATAAAATTATAATAAGAACGCTTAAAATATGGACATGACCACAAAACTGAAGTCTTGCTAGATAAAGAAAAACAAAATTTTGTTACCGAATTAAATATTTAAACATATTAAAAAAATATCTCATGTAGGTAATTTTATTAATAAAAATTAAAAGCTAAATTTGTATCTTGGACTAAAATACAAAGAAAATTTAATTGCACATAATACAAAAATAATTATATGAAATTTCAAATATGTTTGAAATATTATAAAGGAACTTATTTATTAAGTTTTAGACAAATTTAAAGTAATATTTTAAAATAAGACGTGATATTATTTTGAGTTTGGGTCAAATATTTCTGTAAAAGCTAATTAAAAAGTTTTAGTAGGGAAAAAAATGTATAAAGAGGAAAGTAGAAATAGTGCAATGATACTTATATTGCAAATTTATTTAAAAAATTTATATAATTTAAATTACTAAATAATAGAAAAAAATTATTATTGATAGATTTGAATGATGAAAGAGTTCCGAGTAAGAGGATGATAGTATCAATACATTAAATTTTAAGAATAAAAGTTTACATTTATTGATGATTATTAATAGGGTAATAAGTAGTAATACATTCAAGTTAATTTATAAGCTAATAAATGTTCACATTACAGTATAGCAATATTAAGTAATAAATATTGCAATAAATATAAGCAAAGAACAAAAAGAGAGAAAAATTATGTCAACAATATAGAAGGATAAGACTTATTTCAATTTGAGATGAAAAATAAAGTGGTAGTAAGAATTTTTTCAAAATAATACTATTTAATATGCTCAAACAAGACATATCACAATATTATATGTAAAGTATTTTTTAATATTAAACGTAAAATAAAATACAAGCGTGAACATCACGGTGTTGAGTTATTATAGTATAAAAAAAGAAAGTTATCCATTATGAGATTTGACAAATAGTTTCATGTCCTTCTTCTTAATTAATATCTAATAATTATTTATAATTTTCGTATAGAAGGTTTAATTTTAAGATTATTTTCACATAATTCAAATAATCCAAATAAAAATTTGATATGGTTTATACCGTGCATCGCGCGGGTTTAAAACTAATTAAGTAACTTGTGATGGATACAAGCGAATTGGTAGTGGAATCAAGGGTTAAAGCTATAATTGAATCGTGAATTGTGTTCGTGCCATCGAAGTAAATGTTTGGTCTAACCTTAGCTTTTAGGGATTAAGAGTTCAGTCTTATCTTCTATGTGGTAATTGTTGAGTACGGCGTATAGGCATGATGGCGAGTATCTATACGTTGGTGTCTAGCATGCCCGTGAGTCTTTGTATTGTGATTATCATGACTTCGTTGTATCGTTCATGCCTTGGTGATGGTTTCTAATTATTGTATAAAGTTGTTGAAAGAATTGTGACCTATGTGTTAGAAACACGTTCTCAATGCAATATACTAAACCTGTACTCTTTTGTAGGTTTTGATGAATGACAAACGAAGCAAAAATTGATATATGACGGAATTCAAGTACAAGCGCACAATGGTTGCGAATAAGATTGAAGTTCAAGATATAGCTTTTAATTGTTATTGAGTTGTTCTAAAATTGTAATCTCGATCCTATAACTTGACTCATAGTATGGCCTCTCTCATAAAACTATTTTCCAAAATCATGCATATTTAATTCTGTGTCAAAAAGATTTTAAATCATGCATATTTACATTAGACAAAATGTTTTCTAAACATGCCTCAAAAATCTGGGCTAAAATAATCGATTATGTACTTATGATAATCGATTGTTTCTGAGCCAAGACTGCATGACAATCAATTATGAATTAATGGTAATCGATTGTGAGTAAGACAGTGAACATCAGGTTTTTCCAAATCTGCATGATAATCGATTGTGAACAAATGACAATCGATTGTTGTTGAGGTAAAGTTTTTCAATACTCAAAATAATCGATTATGAACTAATGGTGATCGATTGTGTTGAGTTGATGTCTTCCAGTGATTTTAAATTTAATTAAGTAATCGATTATGTATTTAGACAATCGATTATCACTGAGACAGTAAGTTTTATGATTTTCAGAAAATAACAAGTAATCGATTGTTGCGAAGGACAATCGATTGTTGAAGCTAGCCGTTGTCAAATGATTTTCAAATACCATAAGGTAATCGATTATTGATTTTATATAATCGATGTTCTGCTTAAAATCTGGAAATGATTTTTAAAACGTTGCTGAAGTAATCGATTATTGATTTTATATAATCGATGTTTTGCTTAAAATCTGGAAATGATTTTTAGAACGTTGCGAAAGTAATCGATTATAGATTATGTATAATCGATTGTGAAGCGTTAAATCTGGGATTGATTTTTAAACTGACTGGCAGATAATCGATTGTTTGGTCTTAATAATCGATTATCACTGAGTAATTTCAGCAACACTTAATTGGCAATTAGACAACGGTTGAACCAACTTTTTCAACTATAAATACAGCTTCATTTCAGTGTTTTAAATACAACAACATACACAAACTGATCATTACATTGCTATAAGCTTTCATTCAATTGTTCTTCATTTTCTACTCATTTCATAAAGCTTTTGAGAGCCATATTATTGCTTAAAGTTGTTGTGATCTTGAACATATTCTTTTACTCATATCTACTCAATAAGGAGTACTACTTTAGTTAAGTGAGTGTCCAAGTATTTGATATACTTGTAAGAGAATTGCGATTCTCTTGTTTCAAGGAACTTGCGTTTCCTTGGGTGAAGTCTTTGAGATTGCGATCTCCGAGCAACTGTTTGAGGCTTGTGTCCTCAAGTGTGTAACGGTTTGTTGAGCACCCTTAAGCTTAACAAGATAGTGAAAAATCTCGAGAGAGTCTCTCGGGGACTGGACTAACCACGTTGGTGGCCAACCAGTATACATCTTTGTGTAAGTTTATTTTTCTGCATTTATTTTACTTCCTGCAAAGTTTAAATTCCGCAAGAAAACGCTAAATTCTATTAATACGCTGTTCACCCCCCCTCTAGCGTAAAGCGTAGTTTCTAACAATTGGTATCAGAGCCCAACTCTCTGAAAACTTAACCGTTTGAGAGAACCATCCATGGCTTCTACTCTTGACTCTTTTGCAGGAATTGAAGAAGGACAATGCTCTACACGACCTCCTCTATTCAACGGCACAAACTACTCATACTGGAAGGAGAAGATGCAAATCTTTGTGCAATCAAATAGCTTTCATTTGTGGAAAGTATTCACCAATGGAAACCAAATTCCAACCAAGAAGGTGGAAGACGAATGGGTTCCAAAGACCGAAGAGGAATATACCGCGGAGGATATTCGTAAGGTTCAAAATAATGCCAAAGCTATAAATTTATTATATTGTGCTGTTAATGCTAACGACTACAGGAAGATATCATGTTGCAAAACAGCAAAAGAAATGTGGGATAAGCTTGAAGTGACATACGAAGGAACCGACCAGGTACGAGAAGCTAAAATTGATTTCTTAACTCACTCTTATGAACTATTCCACATGAAGGAAGGAGAGAAAGTAGACGAAATGTTTGAGCGATTCTCAATGATCGTGAATGATCTACACGCCCTCAAAAAGACGTTTACGGATAGAGAACTTGTTCGGAAGATCCTCAGAAGTCTCACTCCGGCATGGCGATCAAAGGCCGATGCAATCCAAGAATCCATTGGCATCACAAATGTCACAATTGACGCATTAAGAGGTAATCTCAAAACCTATGAATCAACTATACTTAACCCGTTTGTTGATGATCAAAGAAGGCAAAGGATTGCTCTAAAGGCTAGCCAACCACAAATTGATGAGGAAGGTGACAACGAGTTTGGACTCGTTATCAAAAGGTTTCAAAAATTCATGCGCAAAGAGTATGAACGCAAGAACAAAAAGCAAGGCGATCAACTAAAATGCTATGAATGCGGAGAAACCGGGCACATAAAATCAAATTGCCCTAACATCAAAAAGGAGAAGAAACCCTTCAAAAAGCAACGTGCATACATCTCTTGGGGAGGAGATTCCGGAGATGAAGCAAGCGAAGAAGAAGACGATGAAGCAGCAAATTTATGTCTCATGGCTCAAGAAGACGGCAAAGACGAGGTAAGTCAAATCTCTTCTCAAAATTTCTTTACTCTTGATGAAATGAGAAATGCTTTTGATGAACTATATGCTGAATTTATCAAAGCTTCAAAAACTGTCAAAAGTGTTAAAGAAAGCGCTTCTCTAAAAGAAAAAGATTTTCAAACACAGCTTTCATTAAAAGAAAAAGAATTAGAAAAACTGGTTTTCGAAAATGAGAAGCTAAAAGAGGAAAACAAGTTTTATGGAAAAAGAAGTGCTGATAAACCTGAAGGTTCTACTAGAAACTGTTCTTCTTGTGTGCTTCTTAAGAATGAAGTAGCTAGACTTAAAGGCACATTAGATAAGTTTAATTCTTCGCATAAAAACTTGAATGATGTGCTTGTTAATCTAAAATCAACTAAACATGGAATAGGATTCAAGAATGAAGAAAAGGTTGGTGCTAAACCACAACAACCTAGAGCTCAACCTAGGACTAATAACCAAAATGCTTATCCTAGAAGTAGAAATCCTAGAAATAACTTGCATGTTAGACCAAATAGTGAAAATGTTAGAAGACCTAGAAATGATGCATATTTTAGGCCAAACCTTGAACAATTTAGAAGACCAAGAAATGACCCTCCACCTAGAAATAGATATTCTAGAAATGATGCATATTTTAGACAAACTTGTGAACCTCCTAGAGCTCATAATAGGAGAAACAATGGTGTTCAAAGTAGAGTAAGCAACCTTCATTCATCTAGTTACTATGTACCTAGAAAAATGCATAATCCCAACGTGACTTGTCATTATTGTAGACGTATTGGTCATATTGCTCCCGCTTGCTTTACTCGTCATAGACATATAAATCAATTGCATCATTATAACATGCCTAACCCTCAAGGACCCAAGATGGCATGGGTACCTAAAGAACATTAATTTGTTTTGTAGGTGTGCTTGAAGGGATCAAGTGTACTATGGTACCTTGATAGTGGATGCTCCAAACACATGACGGGAGAGGAATCCAAATTCCTTCAACTAGAGCACAAAGAAGGAGGAAGTGTCACATTTGGTGATAACAATAAAGGAAAAATCATCGGCATTGGTTCGGTCGGTAAGGACGAAAACTCCTCTATTAAACATATACTACTTGTGAAAGGTTTGAAGCATAATCTCTTGAGCATAAGCCAATTATGTGACAAGGGAAATCTTGCTCTATTTAATTCGGATGAATGTCTTGTATTTAGACGTAGTGATTTCAAGATCATACTTCGTGGTTTTAGAATTGATAATATCTATATGGTTGATCTTGCAAACTCCTCACCCGAATATGTTGATTGTTTAGTAAGCAAAGAGGATAACTCTTGGCTATGGCATCGTAGAGTAGCACACATGAACATGCATCTTTTGAACAAGCTTCTTTCTCAAAACTTAGTAGTTGGTCTTCCCAGTTTAAAGTTTGAAAATGATTCTATTTGCGATTCTTGTCAAAAAGGGAAGCAAACCAAAGCATCTTTTAAATCCAAGAATATTGTTTCAACGTCTAGACCTTTGCAATTACTTCACATGGATTTATTTGGTCCCTCTCGTATTGAAAGTCTTGGTAAAAATAAATATGTTTTTGTAATTGTTGATGACTTTTCTAGATTTACTTGGGCTCTACTTCTTGCAAATAAAAGTGATGCTTTTCAAAATTTCAAGTATTTCCTTAAGCGTGTTCAAAACGAAAAGGAATCGACCGTCACTTCGATTAGAAGTGATCATGGGGGAGAGTTTGATCACAATCTCTTTGCGGATTTTTGTGACGAACTCGGAATCGAACACACCTTTTCCGCTCCACGGACACCACAACAAAATGGGGTGGTGGAAAGGAAAAATAGGTGTCTCGAAGAGATGGCAAGAACCATGCTCGATGAAGCTAAGATTCCCAAATATTTTTGGGCAGACGCCGTGAGTACCGCTTGCTATGTTTTAAATAGAGCAGCAATTTGGCCGATACTCATGAAAACCCCATATGAACTTTATAAGGGTAGAAAACCCAACATTTCTCATTTACGTGTTTTTGGTTGTAAATGTTTTGTTCATAATAATGGGAAGGACCAATTGGGTAAGTTTGATGCTAAATCGGATGAAGGTATTTTCATTGGTTATTGCTCACGTAGCAAAGCATATAGGATCTTTAACAAAAGAACCCAAATTGTGGAGGAATCCCCTCATGTTGTGTTTTCCGAAGATAATACTCGCTTGGCGAGAAAGGAATCCGGTTTTGATCTTGCAGGTATCTTGGATAGCTTGAAAGATAAAATCCAAGAAGAACCTTCAAAGGAAAACAAAAATGAAATTGGGGAACAACCAACGGAAGAAGCGCCACAATTAGAAAAAGGAATAAATACGCCTAACGAGTGGAGAACGATCAAGGATCATCCTCTCGAACAGGTAATTGGCGATGTTGGAGAAAAGGTAAGTACCCGAAAACTCTCTTAAGAACACTCTAGGACACAATTCTTAAGAGTTCACGGCATTACTTGTTAACACTAGTGTAATTTATTAATTTCGCTATAAATTACTAACTTGAGCGTTGGAGACGTTTAAATCTATTTTGCAGGTACCACCCCAAAGGTAGGGGGAATTATGAAGTTTTAGCACAAAATAATCGACTATTTCAAGCCACTAATCGATTATTTTCTGTGCAGTACATCGATTATCAGTATCAATAATCGATTGTTTATGACTGATTATTACTATTATGCATCTGTGTTTAATTTTTTACTTCCTAAATTGCATAATCGATTTCCGCCTCAGTCATTCAGCAATGCTTTCTACAACAATCGATTATTTTTTCATACAATCGATTATTTGACAAATTCTGATATTCTCCAAGTTCACTGTATCAAATTAGTTCCCTAAATAATCGATTACAAAGAATTGACAATCGATTACTTCATATTAATTTTTTGTTACTGTTTGGCTCCTCAATCGATTCCTGTCAGGTCTTAAATGCTCCATAATTGATTACCAAAATTTAACAATCGATTATTTCATTCAAATTTTTTTCCGTTTGACTCAAGAATCGATTTGTCAGATTCAAAATCTCAATCAAACAGTAAATACAATCGATTATTTCAGTTCAATAATCGATTATCTAACGGTCAGTAATTTTAATTCTTACCGTTTTCTGACTGCTCCTAAACCAAAATCTCAGCAAATGTCTCCATTCAATGCTTGATAATCCTTTCCTCTATAAATAGGCATCATAAGAGCTCACATTCACCCACTCAAGCACTATCTCTAGTATTCAAAAGCTAAATCTCTTCTATTTTCTTTGCCAAATTCCAGCAGTCTTTCTCCTAACATGTCTGGACGATCTTCAAAACGTTCCCGATCCAAACATGGCGCATCAGCCTCAACCGCCCCTCCTCCTTTAAATTTTCCATACCAAGACGGTTCCGTCTTGTTCTTTGAAACTGAAAATGAACTCACAAGGTTCCTATCAAAATTTGAGAAACGCACCATTCTTCCTCCTCGGTTCTCAAATAGTAAACTCCTTGAGCCTTTCACCCCTGCCGCAAATATGTTAAAGGAGTGTCAACTATATGACTTCTTGCTTCTCACTCATCCTCACATAAACACAACTCTCGTTCAAGCTTTTTACTCAAACCTCCATAAAGATGAAGATGGCGAACTTGTCACCTCCATTAATGGGGTTCAAATTCTTCTCTCTGAAGAGAATCTCCACACCATTGCCCGCCTTCCAAATGAAGGTGAAGACCTTTACCGGTATATTGATAAGGCCGGGGCTCTCTTTGATGAAACCATCCTTCTCCACCAAGCCGGTATAACCTCCTATGATCCATCTATCTCTACCCGTCGTCCTACCATAACGGGAATGGATCCAAACTACCGGTTGATTCTTTACTTCATCACCCGAGTCCTCAAGCCTAGACGGCACAATCACACCACCATCTCCCAGGAGGATACCAAACTTCTGCATGCCATTGTCACCGGAGCCAAAATAAATTGGTGTCGGCTCATCAAAATTCATATGCTCGATGCCATCGGTGATGACATGCCTCTTCCTTATGCCCTCCTCATTATGAACTTCCTTGAAGCATCTGGATTTGTCACGGAAAATGGTCCTCTCAAAAGGAGTACCAAAATTTGGGAAATCTCGGAGTCTTCTTTCCATCATGATGGTGATCATGCTCCATCTCCTTCTTCAAGTCGTCCACCCCGTCGTGCTCGTTTGTCCCAAGAGCCTACTCTCCAAACCATATCCGACCAGCTTGCTCAACTCACTCATGAGATCCATGGATACTTTGATCATGTCAATTATCCATATGCAGCTCTCGTTCCTTTTGAAGCAGCGCCGGATAACGAGGCGGACAACGACGGAAATGAATAAATTTTTTTTGTGTTTTGTGTGGTTTTTGCTGTTGTTCTCTTTGGTTCCCATTGATGTACCCTCTTTTTTTCCAATAAATAAACCTTGTTTATTTCATCTTTTTGCATATTTCCTTACTATTTTTTTGCTAATGGCAAAAGGGGGAAGAAAACGGGATATCGGGTATGCACCACCTCTTAATTCATTGATTGCTTATAAGCTAAAATTGAGGGGGAACTCTAAAATTGAGGGGGAACAAGAACAAAATTGCATAATTGTTACTTGTCTTGAATTGTCAATATCTTTTGCCTAAATTGCATATCCCGCTTAATGTTTGCCATTATCAAAAAGGGGGAAATTGTTAGAAACACGTTCTCAATGCAATATACTAAACGTGTACTCTTTTGTAGGTTTTGATGCATGACAAACGAAGCAAAAATTGATATATGACGGAATTCAAGTACAAGCGCACAATGGTTGCGAATAAGATTGAAGTTCAAGATATAGCTTTTAATTGTTATTGAGTTGTTCTAAAATTGTAATCTCGATCCTATAACTTGACTCATAGTATGGCCTCTCTCATAAAACTATTTTCCAAAATCATGCATATTTAATTCTGTGTCAAAAAGATTTTAAAATCATGCATATTTACATTAGACAAAATGTTTTCTAAACATGCCTCAAAAATCTGGGCTAAAATAATCGATTATGTACTTATGATAATCGATTGTTTCTGAGCCAAGACTGCATGACAATCGATTATGAATTAATGGTAATCGATTGTGAGTAGGACAGTGAACATCAGGTTTTTCCAAATCTGCATGATAATCGATTGTGAACAAATGACAATCGATTGTTGTTGAGGTAAAGTTTTTCAATACTCAAAATAATCGATTATGAACTAATGGTGATCGATTGTGTTGAGTTGATGTCTTCCAGTGATTTTAAATTTAATTAAGTAATCGATTATGTATTTAGATAATCGATTATCACTGAGACAGTAAGTTTTATGATTTTCAGAAAATAATAAGTAATCGATTGTTGCAAAGGACAATCGATTGTTGAAGCTAGCCGTTGTCAAATGATTTTCAAATACCATAAGGTAATCGATTATTGATTTTATATAATCGATGTTCTGCTTAAAATCTGGAAATGATTTTTAGAACGTTGCTGAAGTAATCGATTATTGATTTTATATAATCGATGTTTTGCTTAAAATCTGGAAATGATTTTTAGAACGTTGCGAAAGTAATCGATTATAGATTATGTATAATCGATTGTGAAGCGTTAAATCTGGGATTGATTTTTAAACTGACTGGCAGATAATCGATTGTTTGGTCTTAATAATCGATTATCACTGAGTAATTTCAGCAACACTTAATTGGCAATTAGACAACGGTTGGACCAACTTTTTCAACTATAAATACAGCTTCATTTCAGTGTTTTAAATACAACAACATACACAAACTGATCATTACATTGCTATAAGCTTTCATTCAATTGTTCTTCATTTTCTACTCATTTCATAAAGCTTTTGAGAGCCATATTATTGCTTAAAGTTGTTGTGATCTTGAACATATTCTTTTACTCATATCTACTCAATAAGGAGTACTTTAGTTAAGTGAGTGTCCAAGTATTTGATATACTTGTAAGAGAATTGCGATTCTCTTGTTTCAAGGAACTTGCGTTTCCTTGGGTGAAGTCTTTGAGATTGCGATCTCCGAGCAACTGTTTGAGGCTTGTGTCCTCAAGTGTGTAACGGTTTGTTGAGCACCCTTAAGCTTAACAAGATAGTGAAAAATCTCGAGAGAGTCTCTCGGGGACTGGACTAACCACGTTGGTGGCCAACCAGTATACATCTTTGTGTAAGTTTATTTTTCTGCATTTATTTTACTTCCTGCAAAGTTTAAATTCTGCAAGAAAACGCTAAATTCTATTAATACGCTATTCATCCCCCCTCTAGCGTAAAGCGTAGTTTCTAACACTATGAATATTGATGAGTGTTAGCTCAAGTCGTATAACAAATTGTGAAAGTATAAGTGACAATTGAACTTTTAGAGCATTGGCTCGAGTGTTGAAATGAGTTGCGAAGGTATAAGTGATAATTGAACCTATAGATCATTTGCTCGAGTTATGAAGTGAATTGTGAAGTAGAAGTGAGAAAGAGAAGAGATCATTATGTTGTTACCCTTGTCGGGCTATTATTGATTAGTTTGTTATCTCCCTTGCCGGGATGTGGATCTTATTGATGTTGTTCCTTTGCCATGATTTAATTGTTGAATTGTTGCTCCCTTCCTTGGATTCTTATTGCAAATTTCCTTTATTTCCATGCCCTATTGTTGTTTGGGTGAGGAAGAGAGTTAAAGCATGAAGGCTGATGCCTTGCATTTTTTTTTGTGAGGAAAGATTGTAAAGCACGAAGGGTGATTTCGTGCCGTACGATGTTTCATTCTGTGCCTATTATATTGATTTCATGGTTAGGAAAGAGTGTAAAGCACGAAGGGTGATGTCGTGCCGCATGATGTACCATTCCATGCCTATTGTAATGATTCTTATTGTGAGAACGAGAGTAAAAGCACGAAGGATGATGCCATGCACTTGTTCTTGATTTTCCCTGATTCTTGCTGATAATTAAGTTATGTTGTCCTTTACGTTTATTTACTGATTTTTTGTTGTTACTTGATTTTTTTTCGAGGTTATAAATTCCCTTACCCTATTTTTCTTGTGATTGTTGTTTGGTGTGGAAGAGCCTAAAGCACGAAGAGTGATGTCATGTATTATCTTAGTAAGAGAGTGTTAAATCACAAAGGGTGATGTCGTGTATTATTTTGGTGATAGAGAGTAAAAGCACGAAGGGTGATGTCGTGAACTTGTCTTTGATTTCCTAGTTTTTATTGATAATTGTGTTACAGTTTCTCTATACTAAATTATCGGTTTCCAGTTGATACTTGTTGTTTCCCCGCAGCATGTTTTGTCTCTCCCATTCTTGACTGTATACGATTGTTTCTTTCTGTACTATATATATATATATATATATATATATATATATATATATATATATATATAGGTTTATTTGGTAGTCTGGTCCTAGCCTCGTCATTACTTCGACGGGGTTAGGCTAGGCACATACCAGCACATGGGGTAGGTTGTGCTGATACTACACTCTGCACTCTTTTATTCAGACCCAAGTGTTGTAGACTTTGGACCGCAGTGGGATTGTTGATTCTTGCTCATCAGGTGACTCGAGATAGTCCTGCAAGCGTCCGTAGGCCTTGGCGTCTCCTTCTATCTTCTATTCTTGTTTCTTTCATGCATTTCCAGAGACAACATTGTAATTATTTCTTTCAAACCTTTAATTGTAGTATTCTTAGACCGTCTGTGAAACTGTGACACCAGTTTTGCGTAGTCGAGACTCAAACAATTGTATTGGATTCATGTTCAGATAGCTTATTGCTCCTTCTTTTTTCCACTTATGTTAAATTCCGCTGTTTAAATGTTATCACTTTACAATTGTTAATGAATATAAAATGGGTAGAAAGGTAGATTGTTCACATAATTAGCTTTCCGGGCTCACATTAGTAGGCGCCATCACAACACCCAAGGTTGAAAAATCTGGGTCGTGATGAATAGAAAGGCGAGATATTCGTGACTGGTCGAAGTTCATGGCGGAAATCTCGGAAGAAATCAAATCAAGGGTGGTTGTTTAGCTAATCACAGGATTTACTTATAGAATTAGAATTGTACCAAGATAGAATTTCTCTACTATATAAAGAGTATTCTAATCACTTTGTAACCATCTTACATTTACATATATCAAAGAAATATATCCCATTTTATCCCTTGCAAGCTCTGTTACTCAGTTCATACTTTCATTTGCTTGTTCAGTTGGTTCGAGGGCAATTAGCTCGAGGGTCATAACCGTTCATCATATTGGGTTGCTTTATTTTACATTAATTCTTATATTTATCATTTTGTGCCAAGTGAATCATATATCCTTAGAACTACTTATAAGATTAATTGTTATCTGATCTTAAGGATAAACCATTTGGCGACCACCATGGGTTTAAGGATAATAGTAATTGCCTAGTGCAATATTCATAACACACATAATATTACGCTTGTTCTTTGAAGTGTCTTTGATTCCAGGATCAACATGTCAATCTCTCAAGTAGAACCACACACACAAACAATGGCCTTGGTCTCCATGGTGAGAACGATAACATTACCGCCCTAGGGAACGAAATACCTCCTGTCAACCCTGATGAAGCTCCGGCCGAGGATCCAATCGATGTCAGTTGTCACATTGCCATTAATGAAAATTGGGGCATTGATCCTTGAAAATAAAGTTCGTAGGGATGCTCGAACACCCGATCAGAACGCACATGGAGGTGAAGGCGGGATTAGCCTTCGAATGATATTCGAAATATTGAAGACCCAACAAACTGCGATAGCACAACTCCAAAATTAGAACCATGCACCGAGCAAGATCGAGATCTATCCATCATAAGAAATTGTTCATAGAGCCGAATCGATGGCGAAGAGATCGAATAGAGGAGAGTCGGGAGCCAATCTTGCTATCGTAAAAATTCTCAAGGAACTAACGAAGCGAATCAAGATAGGGGAAAAGAAGATCGAATAAAATAATAAGTAAGTGGAAACTTATAACCTAGGGTCGATCAAATCTCAGGGGCACCACCAGTATTGAAAGGACTTGATTCCAAAAAGTTTTTCCAAAAGCCTCCTCCCCCCCCCCCCCCGAGTGCGGCTCCAAAGCCAATCCTAAAGAAGTTCCATATGACCGAGATGCCGAAGTATAACGGGATGTCATATACAAATGAACATGTCACCTCATATACATGCTCCATTAAGGTAAATGACTTGGAAAATGACGAGATCGAATTCGTATTGCTAAAGAAATTCGGAGGGCCTCTATCGAAGGGTGTTATGATATGGTACTATAACTTACCACCAAACTCTATTGATTCATTTACTATGCTTGCAGATGCTTTTGTAAAGGCATACGTTGGAGCCATTAAGGTCGCTACTAGAAAGTCAGACCTCTTCAAGATAAGACAGAAAGACAACAAAATGCTCAGGGATTTTGTATCTCGATTTCAAATGTAGCGAATGGATTTGCCACTAGTCACCCATGATTGGGTAGTTCAAGTTTTTACTCAAGGTCTCAACGCTCGAAGTTATCTAGCTTAATAGCAGTTGAAACAAAATTTTATCGAATATCCATTTGTCACTTGGGGCAATGTACATAATCGGTAACAGTCGAAGGCTAGGGTCGAGGATCATTAATTAAGGGCTCCGATCGGGTCGATTTATCCTAACAGGTCTATGGATAGAGTTAAAAGGGATGTAGACCAGGAACCATGGTCAAATAGAGACCGATACTAGCCATACGGTGGAGATCAGATAAATAACAGGCCCTGGTGTAATCCTGTTCGGAATGATAGAAGTAATAATCGAGGGTAGAGTTCCCGAGGGCTCATGATGGTTTTGATAAGGATGCCGGGACCAAAGAACCACCTCGATTATCGAAATATAACTTCAACATAGATGCTTCCGCCATACTATCAGCCATTGGATGTATCAAAGGTACCAGGTGGCCTCGACCTATGCAGACTGATCCGTCCTAGAGAAATCCAAACCAAATATGCAAGTACCAAGGTACCCATGGCCATAAAACATATGATTGCAGGTAGCTAAGGGAGGAAATAGCCTGATTGTTCAACAAGGGTCACCTTTGGGATATCTTAGGTGATCGGTCTGAGAACCACTTCAAAAATAGGGATTCAAACAGGTAGAGCGAATAGAAAGAACCACAGCACGTGATTCACATGCTCATTGGAGGGATCAATATTCCTCAAGGACCAGTATTTAAATGCACCAAGGTGACGATCACAAGGGAAAAATGAGCGCGTGACTACTTACCGGAAGAGACCCTGTCTTTCAAAGATGAGGATGCGGAAGGATTAAACAACTTCATAATGACGGACTGGTAATATCTGTCCTTATGAATAAAATTCAAGCTAAACGTGTTTTGCTTGATCCAGGTAACTCAGCTAACATTATTCGACCAAAGGTCGTGGAACAACTCGGCCTACAAGATTAAATTGTGCCCACGACCTGAGTACAACAGTTTCGACATGGCGAGCGAAACCTCCTAATGGGAGATTTTTTTGCCAATAAACGTGCCCGGGACCATCCAAGAAACAAAATTCCATGTGATCGAGGGCGGCATGAGATACAACGCCATGCTTAAAAAGCCTTGGATCCATAACATGAGGGTGGTAATCTCGACCATTCATTAAGTTCTTAAGTTCCCAACATCTGAAGGAGTCAAAACACTATACGGGGAATAACATGCTGCCAAGGAGAAGTTTGCAATTGACGAGGTAATATCGGTGTTAGCACTTTCTTTGGCAAATGAATCAGACTCAAACGAAAAGAAAGAGGCTAAATAGAAACCACAGACCCCAGCCTCGATCCAAACGGAGAAGCAGGAGACCAATGAGGATTACGACTATGGGATACCTAGATCATTCATTGTTCTCGACGACTTCGACGCTACCAAATCAATGGTCGAAGAGCTGGAACAAATCACATTGATTGAAAATCAGCCAGAATGAAAGGTATACCTGGGCATGGGGAAAACCCCTAAGCTCAGGAAAACACTTATTCATTCAGCTAACATGAATCTTTTCTTGGTCCCATCTCAACATGACAGGGATCCCACCAGATATCACTACACACCGACTGAGCTTGGACCCAAAGTTGTGCTCAGCAAAGCAAAAACGAAGGCCCTAGTCCGAGGCTAAGCATGCATTCATCACGGACGAAGTAACCAAACTTCTAAAAATAGGTTCCATTCGGGAAGTAAAATATTCTGAATGGTAAGCAAATGTAGTAGTGGTCCCTAAGAAGGGAAATAAACTTAGAATGTGCGTCGACTCTGAGGACTTGAACAAGTCATGCCCTAATGATTATTTTCCTTTGCCGAATATCGACTGTATGATCGATGCCTACTCTAAGTACAATCAAATACAGATGAACCTGAAGGATCAGGAAAAGACTCTGTTTATCACTAAGTATGACACCTATTGTTACAACGTAACGCCGTTCGGACTAAAAAATGCTGGTGTAACTTATCAATGCCTAGTAAATCGAATGTTCGAAGAACAAATACGAAAATCAATGGAAGTTTATATTGATGACATATTAGTTAATTCCCAACGAGCAGAGGACCATTTGAAACATTTGTAAGAGACCTTTGACATATTAAGAAAGCATAACATGAAGCTCAACCTAGAAAAGTATGCATTCGGGGTTAGCTCGGGCAAGTTTCTCGGCTTCATAGTGTCCAATTAGGGGACCGAGATCAACCCCGATAATATCAAAGCTATAGCAGATATCAAGGTTGTAGATAGCTTATAGGTCGTACAAAGGCTAACCGAATGCATAGCCACCCTGAGGCGATTCATTTCGAGGTCCTCAGGTCGGAGTCATCGATTCTTCTTGCTGCTTAGGAAGAAGAACAATTTTCATAGACCTCAGAATGTTAGCAAGCCTTAGAAGAAGTGAAACAATACATGTCGAGCACTTCATTGCTTCACACACCGAAAGCGGCCGAGACCCAATACCCGCACTTAGGAAAATTAGCCCTCGCTTTATTAAGCGCCTCTAGGAAATTAAAATCATATTTCCATTGTTATTCAATTTTTATTATAACTACTTATCCCTTTTCGTAATATTTTGCACAAACCTGAACTTTTTATCGACTGGCTAAATGGGTCATTGAGATCAGCGGGTATGATATCGAATATCAACCAGCTCCCATCAAGTCTCAACTCTCAAGATCATTAATTGAGGAAGGCCATGCCGAGATAAACTCTACAAGTTTGACTTGGGATTGGAGAAATAACTACATAGAGTATTTAAAGAATACAAAGCTCCTATCGGATCCAAAAGAGACAAGAGCTCTGTGTACGAAGGAAGGATGGTTCACTTTGGTCGAGGATGGAACTCTATTCAGAAGAACGTTCGATGGGCCATTGCGATATGCTTGGGATTATGAGACACCGACTACGTCCTACAGGAAATTCATGAAGGCAGTTTTGAGAATCACTTCGGTGTCGAATCAGTAGTTCACAAAGTTATCAAAGCGGGATACTAGTGGGATGATAACCAAAGAGTTCATCCAAAATTGCGACAAATATCAAAAGTATGCAACGATGATTCACTAGCCCAGGGAGCAGCTCCACTTGGTCTTATCCCCATGGCCTTTCATGAAGTGGGGAATGGATATCGACTGCCCCCTTCCATCTACCCCGGGTAAAGCTTAGTTTATTTTATTAAGGATTGATTATTTTTCTAAGTGGGTTGAAGCATAGGCTTACGAGAAAGTTAGAGAAAAAGAAGTCATAGACTTCATACGAGACAATATCATATGTCGATTTGGGATGCCCTTCGAGATCATATGTGATAATGGAAAGGAATTCATCGGCAGAAAATTGACTAAGTTTTTCGAGGATCAAAAGATCAAAATAATCCTATCTAGACTTTATCATCCCAGTAGAAACGGACAGGCTAAATCGACCAACAAAACCATTATTCAAAACCTTACAAAAAGGTTGACCGATTCCAAAGGAAAGTGGAAAGAGATACTGCCTGATGTCTTATGAGCATACCGTACTATGTCAAAATCCAGCATCGGATTTACAACGTTCTTGTTAGTCTATGGTGCCAAGTTTTTAATCTCGGTTGAGGTCGGAGAACCCAACATCAGGTTTCGATACGCAATAAAAGAGTCAAATAACAAAGCCATGAATACGAGTTTATAATTGTTGGACGAGAGATGAGAAGATGCCCCCGTTCGATTGGACCCTCAAAAACAATTGGTGGAAAGGTACTACAATCGAAGAGCCAATCTTCGATATTTTAATATCGGGGACTTGGTGCTAAGAAAGGTCACCCTCAACACTCAAAATCCAAATGAATGCAAGTTGGGTCCATACTGGAAAGGACCATACCATGCTCGAAATAACCAGAAAAGGGCCTTACAAGCTTGGTACAATGAACGACAAACAACTACCAAACAACTAGAACATTTTGCACTTGAAAGGATACTACTGCTAAGGTACAAGCTTCTCCATTTTCATTTATATTTTAAACTAAATCCTGCAGTCGATCGACTAGAGACAACAATAGACCCTCGACATGAAGACGTTTGTTCTGAAGGCATACGTTGCACTCTTTTTTCCTTAGAATGGTTTTGTCCGAATTGGATTTTCTGACGAGGTTTATAATGAGACAACCATTGATCGTGCTAACTTAGAACAATTGAATAGTATTCAAGGCGTTTTCACAATCAACCTCGAATACTGGGGGGGGGGGGGGACATTACCGTTGAATGTCAACTTTGTTGCAAGGAAATTACTCCGTAACAGCATGGTCTCGATAGGTACATTTTGTAAGGGACAAACAGTCAAATGAAATGTGCCCATATAGGTAACTCGAGCCCTAACATAAAACATGTATACATTTATAATCATCTATTGGAAGAAGTAGTTTTCCTTGCGAATATCTCATGCCTTAGAAGAAATTTCTACTTCACAATTTTGTACTCGATCTATTGTGTAAACAGACTTAAGGGTCGATCGTAACTGAAGTTTGAAAAATAAACCCCTCCCCCACCCTCCCCAACTCAGGGAATGCTATCGGAAAAATAGATGAGATCGAATTATCAAAATCTCGAGATTATAAGATCTTAAAAAGGCAACCCTCGATTTTATACGCCACGCTCTCCCCACTCGGGGACTATCATTTCTAACAAGCTCAAAGTATAATGGGAAAATGAGCCAAAGAGGAAAATCTCAAACTAAATAATACAGCCAAATTGACACGGTTTGGGGACGTCTAAATTCGGTAATAAAATAGGTATTAGAATATTCTCATAAGTCGGTTAATAAAGCTATCCTCGGCAAAATTACAAAGGGCCTCGATAGTAGCGAGCCTCGAAAATGACTTCATTATTCCATGCTAAGGCATTATAAACTTTGAGAACACAAATGATAAACAAAGGGAAAACTTTAAAAGCCGAAAAGGATAGAAAAAGACTTATATATACAATTGCTTTACAAAGGCCAGATCGGCCGAATACAAAACTTACAAAAAGCCTAGCGACTAATTTCACTTCAAGTTTGAGATATCCTTCTCATTTGACTAGAAAGCCTAAGGGCTACCTAATTTTGACCTTGAGCATTCCCTCAATCGATCATTAAGCCTAAAGACTACTTCCATTCGAGTTCAAATAAATTCTCACTCAAGGACTATTTTTAAGCCTAAGGGTTATTTATTGCTCTCAAGTTTGAAACAATGTCCTCATTCAAATAAAACTTGAGGGTTCCCTTATTTCTGAGCAAGCACTCATTCGATCACAGAAACTATTCTAATTCGATCGAATTGCCTAAAACTCGAAACTATGAATAACAATTTCATAAGGCATAAATGAAGCACAAATTTCATATGTCAGAAATGAATAGAAAACTCATAAGAAAAAAAAGAAAGACCTTTCGTCAAACGTTATTTACATAGGCAACATGGCCCATCATAATTCAATGTAAAATTCCAAAAAAGATCCTAAGCACTTAATCTTTTCCAGGAGCAATATCTTCGCCCTCAGGGTCTTCTCTACTCTCGGATTCACTCACGCTCCTAGAATCATCATCATCAGAAGATAGAAATGCTTTGGCTTTGGCTTCAAGATCTTTCGATTTTTGATCTTGGTATCAAGGTCAAAGCCATGAGCGTTAATCTCATTGAGAGTCTCTCTTCGAGATGGCACTTGCCAAATTGGCATACTCTGTAACCTAGTATGTTCGAGTCTTAGAAGCATTGGAAACTTTCTTTACTCAAGCTTGAGAGACTTCGGTGTCAGATTGGTAGACGACCACGATCGCCTCAACATCGGCCTTAGCCGTCTCAGCCTTAGATTTTGCCACTACAAGTTCCGTGACCAACCGAACCTGGATCTCCTCAATTGTCTTGGCTTGTTCCAAGTTCTTCTCTTTCATGCCTTGGAGTTGGTTTTCTGCTGAGGATAACTAAGCTCGAGCAATCTCTTTCTCTGAGGTAAGGTGGTCCTTATTTTGCTTTCACGTTATGAGGTCTCCTCCTTCACCGCATCTACCTCTCCATGGAGTTTCCTAATCGTCTTGTGCAGACGATGGACCTGTGAGATCGAATTATTAGACATCACTCCCGAACCGATGCCATGAGCGTCTAAGACTTTTGTTACCTACTCGGTCAGTTTACTCAGTTCTTCCTGAGCCGCGACCAGCTCAGCTCGAAGGCTCTTGATTTCTTCTTCTTTTTTCTCATCGAGTAGCTTGATAGATTTATCTTCAATAAGCCCTTGAATTTCTACCTCATATTGGCTCAGCTCTCCTTGAGACCTAAAGAAAGCTTCATGATGAATCACCGAGGCTTACACAAATAGAAGAAAAAGAATTAGGCAAGAAGATAAAAATACAAATATGGAGAGTGGTATTAACAAAGAAAGTTAAGGCTTACCTGATTCAATGCATGTTGGGCTTCATTGAAGAGACACGATACTCCCACCTCGTCCATAAGAGTTTGGTCTTCCTTAGTGACCAGTCTCCAAAGGTAACTAGCCACCTCTATGAGGGCGGAAAAAATTCGTGCATCCTCTAAGATCGAAATAGTGATTGTTCGTTTGCATTCTGGATTAACACTGGGGGGAAAAGTTGGCCCGTCAATCTGAAACTCGAGGAAGATTTGTCAAAGATCCTCCTTGGTACCTCCAAGTCACTCAAGTCAGCGGTATCATCGGCCCTAGCGAAACAACCACGGAAAAGGTACCCCCCCTGAGGGTGCCTTCTACCTAAGGAGTCTTCATGGACCGAGCCTCCCGAACTTTCTCTTTGGAGAATGAAGGAAGCGATGGGGAGTCTCCGATTTCGATTGTCCAGGTAATCTGTTGGGATGCTCTCCACATTTCGAGGAGCCTCGAGACTGGACTCCACAGCCATTTCCACGCCTCCTCGCCCCGAGGTAAGGTACCTATAGCTCTATCGATTGAAGGACTCCAATTGAATTCCCCTTTGGGGCTCGTCATATCAACAACAACAAAAACAACATCAACATTCCCAGTAAAATCTCACAAGTGGGGTTTGGGGGGGTTGTAGACCTTACCCCTACCTAGTGAGGTAGAATTTTCCAGTTTCGACTGATCTAGTGGTTTTTTGACCCTCAATGTTAGCTCGTGTTCGAGCCATTAGACCAGAATCATCCTTATTCTTCCTATTCCTCCTCCTCTCTTAGGAGTTGAACTGACTCCGTGGACAAGGGAGTCACATCCTTCTTGGACTTTCGAGCCGCTTTATTCTTAGGCTCTGGCCCCTTGGAGGTCAAAGCCCTTTTCCTCCTTCATTCCTTTTTTGGCATAAGGTCAGGGAGTGAGTTATCATCTCCACCAGACAAGGGTCTCATCGGCACATCCTTCCCTAGACCTGCAAAAGAAAGACAAGTAAAATTGAGAGAAAATCCGAATAACGATCAAAATTGTCGAGACACGAGAAAACATATTTTGGTTTCAGGCCTCCCATCGATCCTTCGACAACTCGCACCATGCACGCTCAGCGTGTTTTGATGTCGACACTAGGCTCCTGACCCAGTTCTCGAGATGGGGAATCGCACCTGGTATCCAGGAAATAGTTGTACCAAATAAAACGGCAAAAGTGAAGATAATTAATAGAAGTTAAAAGATGGAATTGTAGTTACGTTTCATATTCCATTTCTGCAAAAATGACATGCTTTCAGTCGGGATCGGATCTGAGGTCTTTACCTGGACAAATCGGTATATCCAACCCCGGTCCTTGTCCTCGTCTATGCTAAAAAGGGCCTCTTTGTTGGCCCGACGCTGGAGCTTTACTAATCCTCCCTAACAAAGTCAGGGGATATACAGGAGGATGAGATTGTCGAGGGTGAAAGGAAGTCCCTCAACTTTGCTCACAAAAAATCAAAGTAGTATCACTATCCTCCAAAAAAGGATGAATTTGGCCGAGGGTGACCTCATACTTCTTGCAGAAGTCCATGATAATTGGATCTAGAAGACCCAATGTGAAAGGGCATGTATAAACACTCATAAACCCCTCATCATATGTGTGATTGATTTCTTAGGCGAGGGCACCACCACGTGCTTATTTACCCAGTTGCAATCCTTTTTAACTTGGTCTAGGAGCTCACCGATGATTGTAGACATGTACCTCGACATTGGCTCGTATCGGCCTAGAACCGAGGGGGTCTTTTCAACCTTTAAGTCAGAGTCAAGAACGTACAGTGGAGGAAACAATTCTTCAGAGCGTGACTCCGCTGCTAGTTGCTTGACGGATGGTGGAGACGAGGAGGTTTTCTATTTCTGTGGAACAGTTTTGGAGGTCTTAGCCATTTTTATGAACAAAGAAGAATGGGGATTAGGATATTCGGTGTTTAGGAAAAAAAAAAGGTTAGCAATGGAACTTGAAGATTTGCAGATAAAGAATTTGAAGGATTCAAGAAGTTTAGAAGATTAGAGTAGAAGATATTAAAAGTGAAGTTTGAAAGAGTGGAAAAGAGGCATATTTTTGGGTTTCACAGCGATGGTTCAAAGTTTCCAGCGGTCGACTGTCAACTAACGCTTCTTAAATGCCTGGAAAATGGAACCGATGGAACATCTTGGTCATTTCTATCGCTTACATCACGGTGATGACATCATGATAAATTGGGGTAAAGATCGAGGACTCAATTCGTTTTTTGTTATTATATTTCAAAAAACGAAGGGACTATATGTATACGGTTAAATCGGACCTACTGATTTTACTAATTAACCAAGACCAGGGGGATGGATCGAGGGTCAGGCCTATAACATATCTTTCTGAGATGTAAGGATAAGGTACCGATTTCGGGTTCGAGGTACCTAGAAAGATCGAAACTAGTAATGATCGAGGTTGAACGAGATAGACATCGAGCAAGACCGAAGATAGCATAATAACGGAAAGGCGATATATTCGTGACTGGTCGAAGATTATGGCAGAAATCTTGGAACAAATCAAATCAAGGGCCGTTGTTTAGCTAATCATAGGATTTACTTCTGTAAGTAGAATTGTATCATAGATAGGATTCCTCTACTATACATAGAGGGTTCCAATCATTTTGTAACCATCTTACATTCACTCATATGAAAGAAAGATATCACATTTTATCCCTTGCAAGCTCTATTGCTCAGTTCATACTTTTATTAGCTGTTCAGTTGGTTGGAGAGCAAGTAATTCGAGGGTAATAACCGTTCATCACATTGGTTTGCTTTATTTTACTGTAATCTCTATCATTAATTCTTATATTTTATTATTTTTTTTGTGCCAAGTGAAATAACATAACTTAAAATCACTTAGGGGTTGTTTGGTTGGAATATGATTTATACCGGTATAAGTTATATCGGTATAAGTTATGATGGGATTAGTTATGCTGTGATTGTTGTTTATTTATTGTTTGGTATGTTATATTAAGAATGATAATATAACATACTACCCTTATATCTGGTTCGCTAAGCAAACAAAGTATTAAGATGGTATTAAATTTTTATACCACCCCTATACCTTCTTATACCTCATACCAAACGATCCCTTATAAGTTTAATTATTATCCGGTTTTAAGGGTAAACAAATGTATTAGTAATATTACTTTTTAGTTTCTCCGATGTTCGATAGTCGGATTAGACTGCAATTAATTTGAATTACGTCATATAAGGATCATTAAAGGAGATGTTATAAATAGACTTCTATTTAAGGTGAATGTCTTTAATTAGAGAGATTCTAGAGTTCTATTCTTTGTAGATAAATCATCCTCCTCCCTATAAATAGAGGTGCCCTCTACCATTGTAAATAACTCATAACATTCTCTAAGTATCAATAAGAAGAACTCTCTCTACTCTTCTCTCTATTTGCTCTTGTTCTTGAGTTATTGTTCTTGTTCTTATATTATTTCATAACACGTTATCAGCACGAGACTCTACCATCTCAAGAACCATTCTCGAGAAATCTAAGGTATTTCCCTCTTCCTAATTTAATTTTCGATTATGTCTGACATTACGAAAAGAAAGTTCGTTGCCCTTGAAATTTCGGGCAAGAACTATATGACATGGGTGTTGGATGCTGAAATCCACTTAGATGCTATGGGTCTCGGAGACACCATCAAAGATAGAGAAAAAGCATCCACCCAAGAATGTGCGAAGGCCTTGATTTTCTTGCGCCATCACCTTGATGAAGGTTTGAAGATTGAATATCTCACCGTCAAGGATCCACTCGTCTTGTGGAACGGCTTAAAGGAGAGATATGACAACCTGAAGTTGGTCACTCTGCCACAAGCACGATATGATTGGGCTCATCTGAGGCTCCAGGACTTTAAGTCCGTTTCTGAATATAATTCTGCTATGTTCAGAATTACTTCTAAATTGAAGCTATGCGGGGATAATATCTCCGATTATGATATGCTTGAGAAAACGTTTACAACGTTTCATGCCTCCAATATAGTACTGCAACAACAGTACAGAGAGAAAGGCTTTACAAAGTACTCTGAACTGATTTCTCTTCTACTAGTGGCTGAGCGAAATAATGACCTGCTCATGAGAAATCATGAAAATCGACCCACTGGGTCTACACCACTGCCTGAAGCAGATAAGGTGCACTCTCATTATGCCAAACATGAAAAGGACCATGGTCATGGTCGTAAACGGGGTCATAGCCAGGGACGTAGACAAGGAAGAAATTCCAAAGAAGTCCGTCACCCCCCGAAGAGAGATAACCGCCGAAAGCAGAAACGGGGTCATGAAGATCCTAAGGAAAATCGTTCAGAAACGATATGTTATCGTTGCGGTGGGAAAGGGCACTGGTCAAAGACTTGCCGTATACCAAGACACTTGGTTGACCTTTATCAAGCATCTCGAAAGAGAAAAGGCCCTGAAACAAATTTTGTCTATGACGACGATGAGGACATCACCCACCTGGATGTGGCAGACTTCTTTGAGCAACCCGAGGGGAAAATAGACCACCTAATCGGCGATGGGTCCGTGATGAAAGAAGATGGAGTTATTTGATTTTGTTCTACTTATTTGTATTAGTTAGTGAATAAACTAATAGTCATTAGTATTAGCTCGTATTAGTTAGTTCATGATGCAATGTTAGCAGTAGTTCTTTAGACTATCTTCAATATGCTCAAATATCAATAAAATTTTTATTTTCCAGTAGGGGTAATCGACTAGCCTGAAAAACTAGTCGATTATCAACTATTTTCGCATTAAAGTTGAAAAACAATTGATCAACAATCGATTGTCGTTGACTAACAATCGATTGTCATTAAGACTGTAATCTGGAATTTTTTAAAAATCATCCACAATCGATTGTCTTTGGCTAACAATCGATTGTCTTGAAAGAGTGTGTTCTGGAAATTTTCAAAAATAGCCAACAATCGATTGTCCATGCATAACAATCGATTGTCTTGAAACAGTGAGGTCTGGAATTTTTCAAAAATAGCCAACAATCGATTGTCAATGCATAACAATCGATTGTCTTAAGACAGTGTGATCTGAAGTTTTTCAAAAATAACAAATAATCGATTGTGTGTGTTTAACAATCGATTGTCTATGTTCAAACAATCGACTGTGTGTTTAATAATCGATTGTCTTATGAAAAACGCTGAAATTTTCAAACTGCAAAGTAATGGATAACATATCTGATTTTGTTAGTCAACTGTTAGCAGCAGATTTTGAAAATATTATGTGACACAAAAGAATTGAACTTGTTTATTCTTATGTTCTTGTATCTCTTTTGTATGTCAAACTATGGGATAGCAAATATGGATATCTCACAAAGCGAACTTGGATCAACATCCAACTGTAAAAGTATTTGCCTAATTGATTCATGTACTACACATACAATACTCAAAGAAAGGAAGTATTTCTCTCAACTAAATATGTGTAAGGCAAACGTTACTACAATCTCTGGAAGTAGTAAATTGATTGAAGGCTCCGGAAGAGCAATTGTAACTCTGCCCAAGGGCACGACGTTAATCATAAAGAATGCAATGTTCTCCTCCAAGTCTAAGAGAAACTTGTTGAGTTTTAAAGATGTACGCCGGAATGGCTATCATATTGAGACAATGGATGAAGATAATCTTGAATATCTCGTCATCACAAAGAATGTCTCCGGCCAAAAGAGGGTTATTGAGAAATTCCCGTCTTTATCTTGTGGCCTGTATTGGACAAGAATTAGTGCAATTGAGGCACATTCAACAGTAAACCAAAGGGTTACTGATTCCAATACCTTTGTACTTTGGCATGATCGATTGGGACACCCAGGATCGGTCATGATGAGACGGATTATAGAAAGCTCATATGGGCATCCGTTAAAGAATTTCAAAATTCTTTCGAATAATGAATATCCTTGCACTTCGTGTTATCAAGGCAAGTTGATTATCAGGCCATCACCAACAAAGGTTGGGACTGAGTCACCCACGTTTCTGGAACGTATACAAGGGGACATTTGTGGACCTATTCACCCACCTAGTGGGTCGTTTAGGTATTTTATGGTCTTGATAGACGCATCCTGTAGATGGTCTCATGTGTGCCTGTTGTCATCACGCAACCTGGCGTTTGCGAAATTGATGGCACAAATAATTCGACTACGAGCACAATTTCCAGATAATCCAATCAAGTCCATTAGACTGGATAATGCTGCTGAGTTTACATCCCAAGCATTTAATGATTATTGCTTATCAATCGGGATAAAAGTTGAACATTCTGTAGCTCATGTTCACACTCAAAACGGTCTTGCAGAATCGTTAATTAAACGCCTGCAATTGATTGCAAGGCCATTACTTATGAGAACGAGGCTGCCCACTTCGGTATGGGGTCACGCCATCTTACATGCAGCAATGCTAATTCGTCTTAGACCGACGAATTACCACAAGTATTCCCCGTTGCAATTGGTTTTGGGTCATGAACCCAATATATCCCATTTAAGGATTTTTGGATGCGCTGTATATGTGCCTATTGCACCGCCATCCCGCACCAAAATGGGTCCGCAAAGAAGGTTAGGAATATATGTTGGGTTTGAATCGCCCTCCATCATTCGCTACCTCGAAACATTGACAGGCGACTTATTTACTGCACGATTTGCAGACTGTCGATTTGATGAGACACTTTTCCCAAAATTAGGGGGAGAAGTTGGTGAAACCAAACGGGAAATTTTGTGGAAAAATGCATCATTATCTCATCTTGATCCACATACCTCTATTTGTGAAAGAGAGGTACAAAAGATTATCCATTTGCAAAGAATAGCAAATCAAATGCCTGACGCATTTACGGACTTGAAGAGGATAACGAAATCCCACATTCCCGCGGAAAACGTTCCAATCCGTATTGATGTCCCTGTTGGACAATCATCTAGTGTCATATCCAATGAGTCAAATGCACGCCTGAAGCGTGGCAGACCATTAGGTTCCAAAGATCGAAATCCTAGAAAGAGGAAAAAGAACGATCAAAATGACACCACGAAAGAATCTCATGATTTAACAAATTCTGAGATTCATGAAGAATCCATTGAGCCCGAGACTCTGGAAAATACGGAACTATCCCTAAATCCAATTAATATTGAGGCAAATATTAATCGAGTGGATATTGTGGTGGATAATGCCTTTGCTTATAATGTAGCATCTAGCATTATGCAAGAATGTGAGGATCTCGAACCTCAATCTGTTGAAGAATGTCGAAAAAGACAGGATTGGCCAAAGTGGCAAGAAGCAATTCAATCAGAATTGAATTCGCTGGCAAAACGTGAAGTTTTTGGCCCTATAGTTGAAACACCTAATGGTGTTAAGCCTGTTGGCTATAAATGGGTCTTTGTACGCAAGAGAAATGAGAAAAACGAGGTACAAAGATATAAAGCACGCCTTGTTGCACAAGGTTTTTCTCAAAGCCCTAGTGTCGATTATGAAGAGACATATTCGCCTGTAATGGATGCGATAACCTTTCATTATCTCATAAGTTTTGCTGTCCATGAAAAGCTTGACATGCACTTAATGGATGTAGTTACTGCCTATCTTTATGGCTCACTTGATAATGAGATATACATGAAAATTCCCGATGGACTCAAGGTGCCAAACGCGCACAACTCAAAATCTCGGGAAATGTTCTCAATTAAATTGCAAAGATCCTTGTATGGTCTAAAGCAATCTGGACGAATGTGGTATAATCGTCTTAGTGAGTACTTGTTAAAAGAAGGCTATATAAATGACGCCATTTGCCCGTGTGTTTTTATAAAGAAAACAACATCGGAATTTGTTGTACTTGCCGTATATGTCGATGACATAAACCTTATTGGAACCCCTAAAGAACTCCAAAAGGCAATTGATTATCTAAAGGATGAATTCGAGATGAAAGATCTCGGAAAGACTAAACTATGTCTTGGTTTGCAAATTGAATATTTGGCAAACGGAATTTTTGTTCATCAATCTACCTATACAGAAAAGGTATTGAAACAGTTTTACATGGATGAAGCACATCCTTTAAGTACACCGATGGTTGTTCGATCACTTGATGTGAACAAAGATCCATTCCGACCACAAGAAAGGAATGAAGAGCTACTTGGTCCTGAAGTACCATATCTTAGCGCAATTGGCGCACTAATGTATCTTGCAAATACTACAAGACCTGACATATCCTTCTCAGTTAATGTCTTAGCAAGATTTAGCTCGGCTCCTACGAGGAGACATTGGAATGGGATCAAACACATATTGCGGTACCTAAAGGGAACTACCGATATGGGCTTATTTTATGGCAAGAATTGCAGCCCGGATCTTGTTGGTTATGCTGATGCTGGATATTTGTCTGACCCACACAAGGCTCGATCTCAAACGGGTTATGTGTTTACCTGTGGAGAAACCGCCATATCTTGGCGATCGACTAAGCAATCAATTGTAGCTACTTCATCTAATCATGCCGAGATAATTGCTATTCATGAAGCAAGTCGAGAGTGTGTGTGGTTAAGGTCGATAATACATCATATCCAAGACAAATGTGGTTTGAAGTGTGATAAACTACCCACAACTTTGTATGAAGACTGCAGCATGTATAGCTCAATTGAAGGGAGGATTCATAAAAGGAGATAGAACGAAGCATATTTCACCAAAGTTATTCTTCACACATGATCTTCAAAAGAATGGTGATATCAATGTTCAACAGATTCGTTCAAGCGACAATATGGCTGATTTGTTCACAAAATCTCTACCAAAGTCAACCTTCAAGAAGCTAGTTCACAAGATCGGGATGCGAAGACTTAAGGACATAAATTGATGTTCTTATCAGGGGGAGTTTAAGGCGCGTTGCACTCTTTTTCCTTACAAGGTTTTGTCCCACCGGGTTTTCCTTGCGAGGTTTTTAACGAGGCAACCAATAGGCGCATATTCAAACATGTGTACTCTTTTTCCTTACTTTGATTTTTCCCATTGGGTTTTGTTTTAAGGTTTTAACGAGGCACATCATTGAATAGACATTCAAGGGGGAGTGTTATAAATAGACTTCTATTTAAGGTGAATGTCTTTAATTAGAGAGATTCTAGAGTTCTATTCTTGGTAGATAAATCATCCTCCTCCCTATAAATAGAGGTGCCCTCTACCATTGTAAATAACTCATAACATTCTCTAAGTATCAATAAGAAGAACTCTCTCTACTCTTCTCTCTATTTGCTCTTGTTCTTGAGTTATTGTTCTTGTTCTTATATTATTTCATAACAGGAGAATATATATTTTTTATTATAATTCTTTTCATACTCATAATTTGAATTTGTATCCATCCTACAACAATATTTTTGTGATAAGTAACATGAGAAAAAAGAAAAATAGGAAGTCGAATTAATTGCTCTTTCCCTCGTGAAGGTGGAAAATGGTAGAGCAAAGGGATGGAGGTGTAATAAATGAAAGAGGTTTGGGAAGAATGGGACGTGCGCAGAAATAGGAAAAGACAGCTTCGAATAACGTAAGAAAAAGACCCAATCATAGAGTAAAGAGGTACCCTCTTTTTTCGTGCAGCATCAAGTCTTGACTCACATGATTTTCCTCCTTTACTTTTTCCGTATAAAAATAAGTTCTTTATTTTAATATTTTAAAATAAAAGGGGATTTACTAGTAAGTATTGGTTGGGGCATTATCTAAATTATAATTTACTTAAAATATGTTATAAAATAGAAGTCTATTTAGAGTGAATGTCTAAGAGTTTTAGCTTGAAGCTAAGTCATTCTCCTCCCTATAAATAGAGGTGCTCTCTACCATTGTAAAACACCCCAAGTATTAATAAGAATACTTCTCTCTCTCCCTATTCTCTCTTTATTTGCTCTTGTTCTTGAGTTATTGTTCTTGTCTTTTATATTATTTCATAACACGTTATCAGCACGAGACTCTACCATCTCAAGAACCATTCTCGAAAAATCTAAGGTATACCTTAAAGGTAAGTATTTTATTTTTCCCTTTCAAATTCTTGAAATTCTATAATTTGATTTTATATACAAACATAAACAACAAAGTTTGATTATAACTCTAAAGGAGTTTGTAAGAAATTATAACCACACGAAGTGGTAAAATCTCTATGTCCTGCCATGATTAAATTCATGTATGATTGTGGGCAAATAATTGAAAATCCGTCCCATTGAATTTGCTCCATTCCCTTTAGAGAATGTGGAAGCAGTATATGATAAGTCTGAAAGAAGACTAAAATATTACCATGAAGGTATCAATGAATGTGGACGTGGCAAAGAATTCCGTCCAATTGAATTTGCTCCATTTCCTTTAGAGAATGTGGTAGCAGTATATGATAAGTCTGAAAGAAGACTAAAATATTACCATGAAGGTATCAATGAATGTGGACGTGGCAAAGAATTCCGTCCAATTGAATTTGCTCCATTCCCTTTAGAGAATGTGGTAGCAGTATGTGATAAGTCTGAAAGAAGACTAATTACCGTAAAGGTATCAATAGATGTGGACATGGCAATAGACGAAGTTATAATCGTCATTATTGTGATAATGAGAATAATAAAGATTCTCAAAATAATCTTTCACTTTATGAAAGTAATATTTGACATGAGATTGTGTAAAGCACATGATTATGATCCATTCCCTGAAGTGAATGTGATAATTGTAATAGAGCCCGTAAGTATGAACACGCTCTTGATGTAAATTTGTTTTATGTCTGACATTATGAAAAGAAAGTTCGTTGCCCTTGAAATTTCGGGCAAGAACTATATGACATGGGTGTTGGATGATGAAATCCACTTAGATGCTATGGGTCTTGGAGACGCCATTAAAGACAGAAATAGTGCATCCACCCAAAACTATGCTAAGGCCTTGATTTTCTTGCGCCATCACCTTGATGAAGGTTTGAAACTATGCTAAGGCCTTGATTTTCTTGCGCCATTACCTTAATGAAGGTTTGAAACTGTATAAAGGCCTTGATTTTCTTGCGCCATCACTTTGATGAAAGTTTGAAGATTGAATATCTCAACATCAAGGATTCACCCATCTTGTGGAAAGGCTTAAAGAAGAGAGATGACAACATGAAGTTGGTCACTCTGCCACAAGCACGATACGATAAGAATCCAAAAGCAAATAGTTTATAAACTATATATTATCGTTGCGGTGGAAATGGGCACTGGTCAAAGGATTGCCGTATGGTTGACCTTTACCAAGCATCTCGAAAGAGTAAACGCCCTGAAACGAATTTTGTCTCTAACGACAACTTTGACATCACCCACTTGGATGTGGCAGACTTCTTTGAGCAACCCGAGGGGAAAATAGACCACCTAATCGGCGATGGGACCATGATGAAAGAAGATGGAGTTATTTGATTTTGTTCTACTTATTTGTATTAGTTAGTGAATAAACTAATAGTCATTAGTATTAGCTCGTATTAGTTAGTTCATGATGCAATGTTAGCAGTAGTTCTTTAGAATATCTTCAATATGCTCAAATATCAATAAAACTTTTATTTTCCAGTGGGGGTAATCGACTAGCCTGAAAAACTAGTCGATTATCAACTATTTTCGCATTAAAGTTGAAAAACAATTGATCAACAATCGATTGTCGTTGACTAACAATCGATTGTCTTGAAACAGTGAGGTCTGGAATTTTTCAAAAATCATCCACAATCGATTGTCATTGACTAACAATCGATTGTCTTGAAACAGAGGTCTGGAATTTTTCAAAAATTATCCACAATCGATTGTCTTAAGACTGTGATCTGAAGTTTTTCAAAAATAACAAATAATCGATTGTGTGTGTTTAACAATCGATTGTCTATGTTCAAACAATTGATTGTGTGTGTTTAATAATCGATTGTCTTATGAAAAACGCTGAAATTTTCAAACTGCAAAGTAATTGATTATGGATAACATATCTGATTTTGTTAGTCAACTGTTAGCAGCAGATTTTGAAAATATTATGTGACACAAACAAATTGAACTTGTTTATTCTTATGTTTGTGTATTCCTTTTGTATGCCAAACCATGGGAAGTAAATTGATTGAAGGCTCCGGAAGAGCAAATGTAACTCTGCCCAAAGGCATGACGTTAATCATTGAGAAATGTTCTCCTCCAAGTCTAAGAAGAACTTGTTGAGTTTTAATGATATCAATCAAAACGTTCTCCTCCAAGTTTAAAAGGAACTTGTTGAGTTTTGAGAATCTATCTTAGAGAATGCAATGTTCTCCTCCAAGTCTAAAAGGAACTTGTTGAGTTTTAAAGATATCATTCAAAATGGATATCATATTGAGACAATAGATGAGAATAATCTTGAATTCTGCATGAAAACGAGGCTGCCCATTTCGATTTGGGTTCACGCCATTTTGCATGCAGCAATACTAGTTTGTCGGCTGCCCGCTTCGGCTTGGGGTCACGCCATTTCGCATAAAGCAATGCTAATTTGTCGGCTGCCCGCTTCGGCTTGGGGTCACGCCATTTTGCATGCAACAATGCTAGTTTGTCGGCTGCCCGCTTCGGATTAGGGTCACGCCATGTTGCATGCAGCAATGCTAGTTCGTCTCTGACTGACGAATTGACACAAATATTCCCCATTGCAATTGGTTTTGGGTCATGAACCCAATATATCCCATTTAAGAAGCTTTGGATGCGCAGTATATGTGCCTGTAGCACCGCCATCCCGCACCAAAATGGGTTTGCAAAGGAGGTTAGGAATATATGTTGAGTTTGAATCGTCCTCCATTATTCGCTACCTCGAAACATTGACAGGAGATTTGTTCACTGCACTATTTGCAGACTGTCAATTTGATGAGACACTTTTCCCAAAATTAGGGGGAGAAGTTGGTGAAACCAAACGGGAAATTTTGTGGAAAAATGCATCATTATCTCATCTTGATCTACATACCTCTATTTGAAAAGAAGAGGCACAAAAGATTATCCATTTGCAAAGAATAGCAAATCAAATGCCTGAAACATTTATAGATTTGAAAAGGATAACAAAGTCACATATCCTCGAAGTGAATGTGATTCACAAATACATATTCAATATTGGAAGAATATGAACACGAAATTGGTATTGAATATACCACCCTCACCCCAAGATGGAGGTTTGAGATGATACCACACTCACCCCTAGAAGGAGGTTTGAGATGATATATGGAATGAATGATCGTTGGTCACGTACCTATTGTACACCAAAGTATTTTGGAAATATGACTATTAAAGGACAACGATAATGCAAGAAACATATCTTGCATATAAGTTTGACATGACCATAATGGTATAACTTTCTCTTTAAGAAAGATATTCACCACATGAATGTTGATGAATCTGTGGTAGTACAAAATTAATTGAGAGCTCTAGAAGAGCCAATTATTACTATGTTGGAGAAACACAATTGAGTATTGTGCTGTAGTAAGTCTCAAAGAAACTTATTCAGTTTCCAAAGTACACGCAAAAGCGATTGATTATATTGAGACTATAAATAAAGGAAGGCTTTGATATCTCCTATTACTACAACTTGTAGCGGGGTAATTTGCATATGAAAAGCTACCCGCTTCGTTCTCCAGTTTGTACTACACAAATGAAAGAATGCCACAATAAAGTGGATATCTATTGGTATAAAACCCATGTCATAATAAACCTGAAGTTTATTAAGTGCACATGTCATGGTGTAAATTTGAAGTTTACCAATATTGATAATTTATTCAGTTGGCATTCGTGTTAGCCATCTCATTTTAAGTATCATGTGCAAATTCACATGGGTGAATATTAAAGAACTAAAAAGTTCTTTACGAATTCTCTTGTATTACTTGTTCTCATTAAAGAACTGACCAACTAAAGAGTTCGGGTTGAAGCCCATAAATTCTGGAAATATCAAAGGTGAATATGGGCCCATTCACCTGCCATGTATACCACATATGATGCATCTATGATATGGTTACATGCGCAATTGTTATTAACCCGCAGCCTGGCCGGTGCTTGCGAGGTAAATTGCTCAGTAATCTAACTTCGAGCATAATTTCCAGATTTTCTACTCAAGATAGTTCATCTTGATAAGTTGGTTTATATCAAAGTTGGTTTAGCAAGATAATTATTGAGTGCTTCCACTTAATAGCTAAACTGTTTCTTATGAGAACAAAGTTATATATATCAGTTTGATATACGTTGTATACGAGAGTATATTATATTCTCCCCTCACAAGTGGTTCAGGGTCAGGAACCAAATAATTTCATCTTATTATTAATGTGCCGTGTATATTGACATGATAATGCACAAAGATGATTTCCCAAAGTTGAGGAAACAAGTTAGCTTTACTAACATGAGGGGGAGACATGATAAACACTTGAGAAAAGGTTACATGGGATGAATTATCATTTGTATATGTATATCCCCGAATATCATGATATGAACCTGAAGTTCATAAAAGGGATAATTCAATTGCAACATATTGCAAAGCATGCTATACGCATTTACTGACCCAAAGAAAGTAACTAAATGGAAGAGATACAATTCAAGAAGAATTGATTCCATATGAAAGACATGTAGTTTTGAACCTATAGTTCAAATGCTTGAAAGTATAAAGTCAAAGGTATATATAGTCAGTTTTCGATATCTTATTTGTCTAGCATGACATGGAAAACTTGATATGCATCTAAAGTCTATTATATGGCTTATATGACTTAACTTGAAAGATTTATGTTGCTTGAAGCATATGCAATTCGTGGTCCTGAAGTACCACATCCTAAAGTGCAATTTGTGTACATATGTATCTTGCTATAACTATAAGCATGATGGCATTGAGAATGCATCTATGGAGATATTGAAGAGTCATTCCACGACATTATATGAAGATGTTCATATCTATCAAGAATGATGATTTCAAGGTGCGGAATATTTATTTAAGTCAATATGGTTGATTTATTTATCAAATCTCTATCAAAGATCGTTTTGAAGATGATGCACAAGATTGGAATGCAAATGCTCAAGGATATAAATTGATGTACTCATTAGGGGGAGTCAATGCGCGTTGCACTCTTTTTCCCTTACAAGGTTTTTTCCCACTGGGTTTTCCTTGCAAGGTTTTTAACGAGGCAACCAATAGGCGCATATTCAAACATGTGTACTCTTTTTCCTTTTCTTTAATTTTTCCCAATGGGTTTTGGTTTTAAGGTTTTATGAGGCACATTATTGAAATAGACATTCAAGGGGGAGTGTTATAAAATAGAAGTCTATTTAGAGTGAATGTCTAAGAGTTTTAGCTTGAAGCTAAGTCATTCTCCTCCCTATAAATAGAGGTGCTCTCTACCATTGTAAAACACCCCAAGTATTAATAAGAATACTTCTCTCTCTCCCTATTCTCTCTCTATTTGCTCTTGTTCTTGAGTTATTGTTCTTGTCTTTTATATTATTTCATAACAAAATTAACATTTTATCAATTAAAACATAAAATGGTAAGGATGCATTTGAAAAAAAAATAATTAACATTTTATCTTTTAAAACATTTAACATACCTAATGTTCTCTTCGACCTGAGTCCAAAATAACTCCCAAGCCTGACAGTGATGTCAATGGCAGAAGAGAGTGCCACCTTATATCATGAATTGCTGTAGAAATACTTTTGTATTCGTTTATTTACTTGTGTGATTATAGATACAAAATCTTTTAAAGAGTTTTAATTGCATATATAATTATATATAGAGTTCAAGATTAAAATAATCGGTTATGTTGGTTGACGTTTCACCCTATACTCAAAAAATGATGTTTGGCACATGGGAATCCCCATAAACAGGCCGCAATGCATGCCATGCTCAACTATAGCCAGGCGGATTCAACTATAACCAAGTTTTATCGTAATATTTTTTATGCGAAGTATATATTTAGGTAAAAAGTCATTAAATTACGATAAATCGACATAAATAATAATTTTTTAAATATAATAAGTTTAACATTAAAATTAAAATAATAAGGTATAATTTTGGATTCGCCTCTACCTAACCCTAAAACTCTAGAAGTGCTAAAGATTGGACCTACTTTAGTTTTTGTAGCATGTTTTATGAGCTTTACGCCTTTAGCTATATTAGATTTAGTGTACGCATAAACTGTGCCTTATATAAAATATATAAGTTTTTTTAAAAATAACATAAATAATACTCAAATGTATCTCTGTTATATAACAAAGATTAACACAAAAATTACAAGTTCCTGAAAAATAATAAATATTAATCATATGTTTAGGGATTTGGATCCAGTGTAGTGGTTCTTTCTTCCGGTTTCTTTCTAGTAATTGCTTCATTGTGACGTTGTGGGATTAATGTTTGATGATTAAAAGATAAAGAGGTTGTTCGATTTCACATATCAGACCTTGCTAGGTATACGTGCATTTATTTCATATTAAAATTAAAAAGAATTTGAGTGCGACAGATTATCTACAATTGAAATTATTTTATCCATATTTTACTTTTATGAAAGTTCTAACTTGTATCCTTATTTTAATTATGCTTTAGTAATAATATTAGGCATCACAATTCGACAAATATTAATCGTTGTTACAAATAATATTTCAATCGCATCTTACTCTACATATAATGTCTTTTTAAAGTATTTTATATTATGCATGGTGGATTACATAATATAATTAATTTTATTCCTAAAGAATATACAACTCTTAATAAAATTAATTTTCTAATTTTATATACGTGCAAGGCAGATAGTATTAAGATTGTGCTTATTATATTGACTAATTAGATGAATATTGAGACAAAATCGTTTATCCTGCTTATAAGTTTACTCAAAACTATTCTTATTCATTTTTGCTTGGTTTATTAGGTTTGTGTTGTAATTCATTGGATGTAAAGTAATGACATATAAGACTAAATTTAAAATATAAAAAGTTAGTAATAGACAACTAAAATAAGAAGAAACCTCGGGTACATGACTAAGATGAGAATAGATAAGCCATAAAATACAGAATAATGCATTAACAAGTCATAATCACGGCACAGAATTATCATTCGTACGTTATCACTTATATCATGATATACCATTGTATATTGCGTGGTACGATATTATTCTTTGTGCTTTTATTTCACATATCGGCACGGCATCACTCTTATTGCATTCACACTCTCAAACTCATATACGACATCACCTTTCCTGTGACGACCGACCCGTCGTCGCATGAGTTACCTCTCTGTTTTCCCCATTTCTACTTCTTTATGCTTCATTATCGGTGTTTGGTGTGATCGAGTTGATTTGGATTCGTTTTGGTAGGAAATGAGACACTTAGTCTCTTTAAGGAAAGTTTCATTTAGGAAAGTCAACCGGAGATTGACTTATGAGTTAGAGGGGTCGGATGTGATTTTCGATGCTTCGGATAGATTCAGGAATGATTTATGGCTTAGGAGTGCAATCGGAAGTAATTTTGGAGGTCCAATCTAGAAATTAGCTTGTTTTGGCGAAGTTAGTATTTTGGCGATTTTCGGTTGATAGGTGAGATTTTGATCCGAGGGTCGGAATGGAATTCCGAGAGTTGAAATAGCTTCATTAGGTGATTTAAAATGTGTGTGCAAAATTTCAGGTTGTTCGGAGGTGATTTGGTAGGTTTTTTTATCGAATGCGCGTTTCGAAAATTTTACAAGAACTTAGGCTTGAATTCGATGTAATTTGATGGTTTTGGTGTTATTTGAGGCGTTTTTATGATTGGAACAAGTTTGAATGATGTTTTAGAATGAGTTGGTTTTTTGGTTGAGGTCCGGGGGGGCTCGGGGTGATTTCGGATGGCTAAAGTTTTGGACTTGAAAATGTAGCAGAAGTGCAGCAGTAGGTGCATGCCAGATTTGGCCTTCGCATTCGCCAATATATGTCTGTGTTCAAGTAAGGGAAAATCGTGGAGCTTCGCGTTCTCGGTGAGGAGCCGCGTTCGCATAGAAGAAAGTTGGGTCCCTGAGTATTTGTGCTTCGCGTTCGCGTGATGAGTGTCGCATTAGCATAGGAGGATCTGAGGTCCCGCAATAATTGTTCATCGTGTTCACCGGCATAAGGCTCACGTTTGCGTAGTGGTATCTTTTAAAGCATCACGTTCGTGGATGAGGCAACGCGTTCGCGAAGGGTAATTTGGTCAGAGGCAAGATTTGTTCATCGGGAACGCGAGAGAGCCCTCGCGTTCGCATAGAGTAAAATGTCAGCTGGGCAGAAGGGTATTCAAATATCTTGTTCCGCGAGCCTAAGTTATTTTCCTCCATTGTTGAGCATCATGAGAGCTTTTTGGGAGAAATTGAAGAAGGTTTCTACTGGATTGTTTAGAGGTGAGTCCTATGAACTAAAAACATGATTTAATTGTGGAATTTACCTAGAAATTCATGAAATATTAACTAAAAGGGGAAGAACTATGGCTTGAGTTTTGATTGGGATTTGATGGGTCATTTGAGCTCGAATTTGGGAGTTCTTGATATGTATGGACTCATGGCGAGATAAGGAACCCGTTGATGTGAAAATTTTTGAGTTTAATGAAGTGGTCCTGGGGCTCGGGTTTTGCCAATTTCGGGATTTTGATATTTTTTTATTGTTTTCGATTGAGTTTTGTTATCTTAGCAATTTTGTGACGTATTCATTATGATTTTGGTCAGATTCGACGCGTGAGGAGGCAATTTGAGAGGCAAGGGCAGAGAGAGCTAGAGTTTTGGCCGGTTTGAGGTGAGTAATGAATGTAAATGATGTCCTGAGGGTTTGAAACCCCGGATTTGCACATCGTATTGCTATATTGAGGTGATACACGTGCTCGATGATGAGTGCGGGGTCATTTACTATTGGGGATTGTGACTTGGTCCGTCCCGAGTGATGATTTTATTATGTATTTTATTGAAGCTTATTTGATATCTTCATGATTTGGGTTAATTGTCATATTTGGGCTTCGGGCTAACTGTTTGAACCCTTCGGGGATGACTATCACTGTTTCCTCACTATTTTTACATATTATTTGAACTCAATCCTATTGTTTAATACTGTTTTACAAACCCAACCACTTTTACTTAGATTTGAAACTTAAATGATATTTCTAATGGTGTTTTCGGCTGAAAACTACTATTTTGTTATTGCCCGAGGGACTTATATGATTTTTGGACTGAGTATGGGATCGAGCTGCATGCTGTAGCGGTATTATATTGATATTGATATGAGGTCAAGGGCCTAGTTGATGCCACGAGATGGCTTAATTTTGCGCTTGGGCCGTAAAGGGGCCCTCCCGGAGTCTACACACACCCAATGAGCACCGTCAACGATAAATAAATGGATCTGGCTGCACGCCGCAGTGGGTACTAGAGAGTATTGTTCTATATGTTGCATTTTCCTTATTCATCTGTCATTTATCTGTTTATCTGTTGTAGTAGTTCTATATTTCGATTTCATTGGTTTATCGCTTTCTCATTACCTGCTCTAAATTGCCATTTATATATTACCCTGTGTTCTTTCATGTTTTCTTATTCTCAGCCTTTATTTATTTTTATTACTCACTAGGTCGGAGTACTCACATTACATCATGCACCTTGCGTGCAGATTCAGGTGCATATGAGGCTGAGTGGGGATTATTTCAGCTGAGGAGCACGGTATCCGGGAGCATCGAGGTAGCTGCATGGCATTAACAACCTTGATATCTCTTTTCTATCCTTGTATTTTATTTCGAAATCCTTAGACAGACGTGTTGTAGATTGATAAATCTGTATTAGAGGCTCAGACTTGTGACACTGGATTCTTGTGGGTTATGTAGTAGGAATTTTATTTGGGATTCCGCAATATTAAACTTAATTTCAGATTTCTAGCATAGCTAGGTAAATTATATGTGTTAATCAATAATGAATTATTATAAATGGGTTGAAGTTGTAAATTGGTCAGGCTTGCCTAGTAATGTGTTGGGCATCATCACGGCCGGGGTTGGGATTGTGGTAAGTTGGTATCAAAGACTAGGTTACTTGGTCTCGCGAGTCATGAGCCGGTTTAGTAGAGCCTCATGAATAGGTTCGGAGACATCTGTATTTATCCTCGAGGAGTTGCAGAACCTTTTGGAAAAGCTTCATATTCTTGAGATTCTTGTCGTGCGATTTTGTTGATCCGAGAACTAAAATCTTGTTATTCTATTCTCTCGCAGATGGCGAGGACTCGCGCTACCGGACGTGGCGGGCGATCACTAGTACCACCCACTGAAGCCACCAGAGGCTGTGGACGCGGTCGTGGTCGTGGCAAAGCAAAGCATCGGGGGCAATACCTGTCGATCCACCAGCTGCCTCAGCTCAGGATCAGGCTCCAACTGTGGATACTCCAGCAGTACCTGTCCAGGCACCAGCTATGCCCATCGTGATTCCGGGTCTTCAGGAGGCCTTGGCTCAGATCTTATCAGTTTGCATTGGCTTGGCTCAAGCAGTTTCAGCCACTACTGCAGCAGCTACTTCATAGGCTAAGGGAAGCAATCAGACCCCCGCTGCTTGCACACTTGAGCAGGTAGTGCATGGGGTTACAGATGCCAGAGGCACCTCCAGCTCAGCAGGTTGCACCAGTCCAGGACTTTGTAATTACAGCTATGCCAGACGACGAACAACGTCGTCTTGATAGGTTTAGTAGAATTCAGCCTTCGTCATTCAGTGGTGCTGAGTGCAAGGATGCCCATAGTTTTCTTGACAAGTGTCAGCGTATGCTCCATACAGCAGGGATTCTTGAGTCGAGTGGTGTGGCATTTACTACCTTTCAGTTCTCGGGGGTTGCTTTTACTTGGTGAGAGGACTTTAAGAGGCATAGGACTGTCGGTGCTACACCCCTTACTTGGCAGCAGTTCTCCACTCTCTTCCTGGAGAAGTATGTACCGCAGTCCCAAATAGAGGAGTTGCGTAGACAGTTTGAGTGGTTGACTCAAGGGGATATGACAGTGACCCAGTATGAGATGAAGTTTTACCAGTTGGCCCGTCATGCTATTTGGATGATCCCGACAGATCGTGAGAGGATCAGGAGATTTTTGGATGGCCTTAACTACCATTTCCAGATTCTGATAACTAGAGAAAGAGTATTGGGTGCTACATTTGAGGAGGTGGTTGATATTGCTCATGATATTGAGATGGTTCACCGTAGAGAGTGAGATAAGAGGGAGGCCAAGAGGCCTCGAGGATCGAGGCAGTTTTAACGTTGCTCCGTCTAGGGGCCAATTCTAGCGTGGTAGAGGTTGTTCCTTCAGGCCTTCTCAGTTGACCCATCTAGAGTACAGTGGGGCATCTTCAACCCATGGTCATCAAGGGTTTCAGCAGGGCCACTCTTCACTTAGCACCCTCCCAGCTTAGAGTTCATCTCATGCCCCTTCAGCTTAGGGTTCTTCTGCGCCGAGTGCATCGGATGGTCATTCTGGTGCCATGGGTTCCCTTCAGTCCCCATCTCCAGCACCGGGCAGTTGTTATGAGTGCCGAGAGTTTGGGCATATAAGGAGGCAGTGTCCTCGATTTCGTGGTGGTCAGTCTCAACAAAGGGATCAGCCCTCGACTTTTGCTCCCATTACTTTATCACATGCCCAATCAACCAGGGGTGGAGGCCAGGCAGCCAGGGGTCACCCCAGAGGTGGAGGTCGATCAGGCGGTGGCCAGGCTCACTTTTATGCTATTCCAAGAAGGACAGATGCCATTGCTTTAGATGTCATCATCACAGGTATTGTCTTAGTCTGCTACAGAGATGCCCCTGTATTATTTGATCCTAGTTCCACCTATTCATACGTGTCCTCATATTTTGTTCGCTATTTGGGTACGCCTCGGGAATCTCTTTCTTTACATGTTCATGTGTCTACCCTGTTGGACGATACTGTTATTGTAGATCGTGTGTACCGGTCATGTATTATGATTATTGGGGGTCTGGAGACTCGAGTTGATCTATTGCTATTGAGCATGGTGGACTTTGACGTCATTTTAGGCATCATGCTAAGATAGTCGCTTTGGTTATGCCGGGTGTACCACGGATCGAGTGGCTCGGTGTGACTAATTATATTCCCAGTAGAGTTATTTATTTCTTGAAGGCCTAACATATGGTTGGGAAGGGTTTTCTGTCATACTTAGCCTTTGTGCGGGATGTTGGAGATGAGACTCCTAGCATTGATTCTGTTCCATTCGTGAGGGATTTTGTGAGGGATTTTCCCGATGTATTACCTGTAAACCTGCCGGGCATGCCACCGGACAGGGATATTGATTTTGGTATTAACCAGGTGTCGGGCACTCAGCCCATTCATATTCTGCCATATCTTATGGCACCAGCAGAGTTGAAAGAATTGAAGGAGAAGCTTCAAGAGCTTCTAGATAAGGGTTTATTCGGCCTAGAGTGTCACCGTGGGGTGTGCCGGTTCTGTTTGTAAAGAAGAAGGATGGAACAATGAGAATGTGCATTGACTACAAACAATTGAACAAAGTAACAGTGAAGAACAAGTATCCCCTACCTAGCATAGATGATTTATTTGACTAGCTTCAGGGAGCGAAGATTTTCTTTAAGATTGATCTCTGTTTGGGCTATCACCAGTTGAAGATCAGGGATTCAGATGTTCATAAACTACATTCAGGACTAGATATGGTCACTATGAGTTTTTTGTAATGTCTTTCGTGCTGACCAATGCCCCAGCAGCGATCATGCATCTTATAAACAGTGTATTTCAGCCTTAACTGGATTCGTTTGTTATCCTATTCATTGATGATATTATGGTGTATTCCCGTAGTCAGGAGGAGCACGCAAAGCATTTGCGAGTAGTATTGCAGAGATTGAGGGAGGAGAAGCTTTATGCAAAGTTCTCCAAATGTGAGTTTTGGCTCGATTCTATGGCTTTCCTGGGACACGTGGTTTCCAGCAGGGGTATTCAGGTTGATCCAAAGAAGATTGAAGCGATGCAGAGTTGGCCTAGACCGTCCTCAGCCTCAGAGATTTGTAGTTTTCTTGGATTGGCAGGCTATTATCGCCTGTTTGTTCAGGGATTTTCATCTATTGCATCACCCTTGACCAAGTTGACTCAGAAGGGTGCTCCATTTGTGTGGTCAGACAAGTGCGAGGAGAGCTTCCAAAAGCACAAGACAGCTTTGACCACAGCTCCAGTATTGGTTCTGCCATCAGCTTCAGGTTCTTATATAGTGTATTGTGAGGCTTCAAGGATTGGGATTGGTTGTGTATCAATGCAGGAGGGTGGAGTTATTGCTTATGCTTCTCGTTAGTTTAAGTCCCATGAGATGAACTACCATGTTCATGACTTAGAGTTGGCTGTCATAGCTCATGCTTTGAAAATTTAGAGGCACTACTTATATGGTGTATCTTGTGAGGTATTCACCGATCATCACAGTCTTCAGAATTTGTTCAAATAGAAGGATCTCAATTTGAGGCAGAGGAGGTGGCTAGAGTTGCTTAAGGATTATGATATCACTATTCTATATCATCCGGAAAAGGCCAATGTAGTGGAAGATGCTTTGAGCTGAAAGGCAATGAGTATAGGGAGTTTGCGTATATTCCAATTGGGGAGAGGCTCCTTACAGTCGATTTTCAGTCCTTGGCCAATCGGTTTGTGAGATTAGATATTTCAGAGTCTAGTCGGGTGTTGGCTTGCATGGTTTCTCGGTCTTCCTTATACGATTGCATCAGGGAGCGCCCGTATGATGATCATCATTTGCTTTTCCTTAAGTACAGAGTTCATCATGGCGATGCTAGAGATGTGACCATTAGCGATGATGGTATGTTAAGGATGCAGGGCCAGATCCGTGTGCCCAATGTGGATGGGCTTACAGAGTTGATTCTGGAGGAGGCCCATAGCTTGCGGTATTTCATTCATCCTGGTGCAACGAAGACGTATCACGATCTTAGACAACATTATTGGTGGCGGAGAATGAAGAAAGATATTTTGGGGTTTGTAGCTTGGTGTCTCAACTGTCAGCAGGTGAAATATGAGCATCAAAGACTGGGTGGCTTACTTCAGTGGATAGTTATTCCCGAGTGGAAGTGGGAGAGAGTCACTATGGATTTTGTAAGTGGTCTTCCTCATACTTTGAGGAAGTTCGATTCGATTTGGGTGATTGTGGATCGGCTGACCAAGTTTGCGCACTTCATTCCGGTGAGTACTACCTATTCTTCGGAGCGGCTGGTAGGGATCTTTATCTGGGAGATTATTCAGTTGCATGGTGTTCCAGTGTCTATTATCTCAGATAGAGGTACTCAGTTTACTTCTCAGTTTTGGAAGACTTTTCAGCGAGAGTTGCGTATTCAAATGGACAGGCAGTCCGAGCGTACTATTCAGATATTGGAGGACATGTTTGTGTTATTGATTTTGGAGGTTCTTAGGATCAGTTTTTGTCGCTTGCGGTGTTTGCCAACAACAACAGCTATCAGTCCAGCATTCAGATGGCACTGTATGAGGCCTTGTATGGGAGACGGTGTAGATCTCTAGTTGGTTGGTTCAAGACTGGCGAGGCTAGGCTATTGGGGACAGAGTTGGTCCAGGATGCCTTAGAGAAGGTAAAGGTGATTCAGGAGAGACTTCGTACATCTCAGTCGCGTCAGAAGAGTTATGCGGATCGGAATGTTCGAGATGTGTCCTACATGGTTGGTGAGAAGGTTTTGTTGAAGGTTTGGCCCATGAAGGGTGTTATGAGATTTGGAAAGAAAGGGAAGTTGAGTCCATGGTTCATTGGACTTTTGAGGTACTTAGGAGGATTGGAGAGGTGGCTTATATGCTTGTTTTGCCACCCGGCTTGTTGAGTGTGCATCCGGTATTTTATGTTTCTATGCTCTGGAAGTATGTTGGGGACCCGTATCATGTTTTGGACTTCAGCACGGTTCAGTTGGATGATGATCTAACCTTTGATGTGGAGCCAATGGCTATTTTGGGTCGTCAGGTTCGAAAGTTGAGGTCGAAGGACATAGCTTCGATGAAGTTGCAGTGGAGAGGTCGGCACGTGGAGGAGGCTACCTGGGAGACCGAGCGAGAGATGCAGAGCAGATATTCTCACCTATTTGAGGCTTCAAGTATGTTTCTTGACCCGCTCGAGGACGAGCGTTTATTTATGTTGGAGAGGATGTGACGACCCAACCCATCGTCACATGAGTTACCACTATGTTGCCCCATTTTCTACTTCCTTATGCTTCATTATCGATGTTTCGTGTGATCGAGTTTATTTGGATTGGTTTTGGTAGGAAATGAGACACTTAGTCTCTTTAAGGAAGGCTTAGTTTGGGAAAGTCTATTGGATGTTGACTTATGAGTTAGAGAGCTTGGATGTGATTTTCGATGGTTCGGATAGATTCGGGGTATAATTTGTGGCTTAGGAGTGTGACGGAAGTGATTTTGGAGGTCCGGTGTAGAAATTAGTTTGTTTAGGCGAAGTTAGTATTTTGGCAATTTTCGGTTGGTAGGTGAAATTTTGATCCGAGGGTCGAAATGGAATATTGAGAGTTGCATGAGCTTCGTTAGGTGATTTGGGATGTGTGTGAAAATTTTAGGTTGTTCGGAGGTGATTTGGTTGGGTTTTTTATCGAATGCAAGTTTCGGAAATTTTAGAAGATCTTCGGCTTGAATTCGATGTAATTTGATGGTTTTTGTTTTATTTGAGGCATTTTGATGATTGGAACAAGTATTTTCGGATCATTTGGTGTTTTTGGTTGAGGTCCCGGGGGTCTCGGGGTGATTTCAGATGGCTAAACCGGAAGTTTTGGAGTTGGAAATGTAGCAGAAGTGTAGCGGCAGGTGCATGCCAGATTTGGCCTTCGCGTTCGCGAAGATAGCTCTGCGTTCGCGTAAGGGAAAATCCTGGAGCTTCGCATTCGCAATGAGGAGCCCGTATTTGCATAGAAGAAAGTTGGGTCCCTGAGTCTTTGTGCTTCGCGTTCACGTGATGAGTGTTGCGTTCGCATAGGAGGATCTGAGGTCCCACAATAATTGTTCATCGCGTTCGCGGCATAAGGCTCGCGTTCACGTAGTGGTATCAGTTAAAGCATCACATTCTCGGTTGAGGCATCGCGTTCATGAAGGGAAATTTTGTGAGAGGCAAGATTTGTTCATCGCGAACACGAGAGAGCCCTCGAGTTCATATAGAGTAAAATGTCAGCTGGCAGAAGGGTTTTAATACATTTTGTTTCACGAGCCTAAGTTATTTTCCTCCATTTTTTAGTATCTTGAGAGCTTTTTGGGAGAAATGGACGAAGGTTTCGACTGGGATTGTTTAAAGGTGAGTCCTATGAACTAAAAACATGATTTAATTGTGGAATTTACCTAGAAATTCATGGAATCTTAGCTAAAAGGGGAAGAACTAGGGCTTGAGTTTTGATATTTCAAATTGGGATCTGATGGGTCATCTAAGATTGGATTTGGGAGTTCTTGATATGTATGGACTCGTGGAGAGATAAGGAACCCATTGATGTAAAAATCTTTGAGTTTCGAGAAGTGGTCCCGCGGCTCGGGTTTTTGCCAATTTCGGGATTTTTAATATTTTTCGATTGTATTCGATTTGGTTTTGTTCCCTTAGCATATTGTGACGTATTCGTTGTGGTTTTGATCAGATTCGACGCACGAGGAGGTCAATCTAAGAGGCAAGGGCATAGCGAGCTAGAGTTTTGGCCGGTTTAAGTTGAGTAATGAATGTAAATGATGTCCCGAGGGTTTGAAACCTAGGATTTGTACATCGTAGTGCTATATTGAGGTGAGACACGCGCTCGATGACGAGTGTGGGGTCGTTTACTATTTGAGATTGTGACTTGGTCCATCCCAAGTGATGATTTTACCGCGTATTTGATTGAAGCTTATTTGATATCATCATGATTTGGGTTAATTGTCATTCCCCGAGAGGATTATATGATTTCTGGACTGAGTATGGGATCGGGCTACACGCCGCAACGGTATTATATTGATATTGATATAAGGCTGAGGGCCTAGTTGATGCCAGGAGATGGCTTGATTTTGCGCTTGGTTCGTAAGGGGCCCCTCCCGGAGTTTGCACACCCCAGTGAGCACTGTCGACAATAAATAAATGGATCGGGCTGCACGCCGTAGCAGGTTCTAGAGAGTACTGTTCTATGTGTTGCATTTTCCTTATTTATCTATCATTTATCTGTTTATCTGTTGTAGTAGTTCTATATTTTGATTTTATTAGTTTATCGCTTTCTCATTACCTGCTTTAAATTGCCATTTATAGATTACCCTGTGTTCTTCCATGTTTTCTTATTCTCAGCCTTTATTTATGTATATTACTCACTAGGTCGGAGTACTAACATTACTCCTTGCACTTTGCGTGCAGGTTGAGGTGCATCTGAGGCTGAGTAAGGATTATTTCAGCTAAGTAGCGCGGTATCCGAGAGAATCAAGGTAGCTGCATGACATTCACAGCCTTGATCTCTCTTTTCTGTCCTTGTCTTTTATTTCGAAATACTTAGACGGACGTGTTGTAGGTTGATAAATCTGTATTAGAGGCTGAGACTTGTGATACTGGATTCTTATGGGTTGCATTGTAGGATTTTTATTTGGGATTCCGCAATATTAAACTCTATTTTATATTTCTAGTACTATAACTTGGTAAATTATCTGTGTTAATCAATAATGAACTGTTATAAATGGGTTGAAGTTGTAAATTGGTCAAGCTTGCTTAGCAGTGTGTTGGGTGCCATCACGGCCGGGGTTGGGATCGTGACACTTCCTGCTTTACACTCTTCCTCACCCAAGAAACAATCACAAAGCAATTTGGGCAAGGGAATCAACAATATCACAATAGAATCCCAGCAAGGCAACTATAGTTTAACAATAATATCCCGACAAGGAAAACAATATCATAAGCAGTAGTATCCAGGCAAGAGAATCAATATCAATAACAATAATATCCTAGCAAGGAAAACAATATCATAAACCTCTTCTCATTTTCACAATCTCTTCTCAACACAAATCTCAACTTGAGCGAATACTCTAAATTGTTCAATTACCACGAATACTTCCATAAGCCTTGTTCAATATTAGAAATCATCATATTAATCATAGAAAATACAAAACACAAACACATCAACCATATTATAAGACTCACGGGCATACTTGACACCGACGTATAGATACTCATCACCACACCTATACGCCGTACTCAATAATTAACACATAGTAAATAAGACCAAACTCATATTCCCTCAAGCTAAGGTTCGACCAAACACTTATCTCGATGCCACGAACACAATTCAAGTCTCAACTACCGCGTTACCCCTCGATTCCACTTCCAATTCATTTTTATCTAGCCAAAATTTACTTAACGATATTAATAAATGCTAAATGAATCAATTCTAATGCATGAAAATAGGTTTTCTAATAATTTTCCCAAAAATCAAAAATCAACCCCGGGCCCACATGATCAAAACCCGCGATTGAACCAAAATCCAATCATACATTCCCTCACGAGCTCAAATATATAATTTATTTTGAAATCGAGCCTCAAATCGAGGTCCAAATGCCCAAAATTTAAAAATCCTAAGTTCTACCCAAGAGCGCCAAATTCCATGAAAACCCTTGATTTTGAATTAAAATCATGTGAAAAGATGTCACAGATTGAAGAAATGAGTTAGAAACGACTTACAATTGATTTGGAGAAGAGCGTTTCTTTGGAAAATCGCTCAAGAGAGCTTAGGGTTTGAGAGCGTTCGAAAAATGAAATTTTTTTGGCTAAGTTATAACTTGCACATGTGCAGATATTGCATTTGAATTGCAAGGTTTGCAAATGCAGACTCGCAAATATGGCTCAGGCATCGCAAGTGCGAAGGTAGGCTAGTCCTTCTTTCTTCGCAATTGTTGTACCTGCTATGGTCGCATTTGCGACATTGAGCCTCGAAAATGCGAAGGTCACCCTGCACAACCCTTTTCGCAATTGCGATTTTTTCTTTACAAAACGAGCTCGCATTTTGCAAGACAGGCTTCGCAATTGCGAAGCCTGCAAACCTTCAACAAACCAGCAGTTTTTCGAAGTCTAATTTCTCTCTGTGGCCAATCCAAAACTCACCCGAGCCCTCGGGTCTCCAAACCAAATATACACGCAAGTCCAAAAATATCATACAGACTTGCTCGTGCGATCACATCACCAAAACAACATTAAAACTATGAATTAAACCTCAAATTCATGATATCACAAAAGAACATCAAAAGTTCTATTTTCTCAAATAAATGTCGGATTTATACTAAACGAACTCTGATTCTTAATAAACTTCACATATCCAACTTAATTGTAATACAAGACTAGTACCAAGCTTCAGAACCAAATTATAAGCCCCATACCATCAATTTCAAACATCTTTACATTTTAAAAACTCTTATAATTTCAGTTAAACAATTTATTTTAAAATTTTATTTCTCGGGGCATGGGACTTTGTAATTTGATTTCAGACATACGCCCAAGTCCCATATTTTACTATTGACCTTACGAGACTGTCGGATCACAGGTCCGGGTCCGTTTACAAAAAATATTGACAAAGTCAACTTTAATCAATTTTAAAAGTCAATTTCCTTATTTTACTTAGTTTTCACATAAAAGCTTTTCGAAAATGCACCAGAATTACGCACGTAAATCGATGTGAGATAAAAAGAGGTTTTAAGGCCTTAGAACACAGAATTAACTTTCAAACGAGTGATGGTCTTTTGGGTCACCACAGTAAAATTAATTTTAAAGGGTAAAAAAGGAGAATAATATTTTGCTAAAGGATTTCGTGCTTTTAATATAGTATAAATTACATGACTAGAGTCCCCAAAAATACAGTATACTTATGGAAATACATTTAAAATTTGGGATAAAAAGATATTAATCATTATTAAATGCACATGGATGAAAATTTTGAATATTGATTTAATGGGAATGAACTTAATCTAATGAATTAGGAATAATGTGCTGCATAGATTGAAGGATAGAATATATATGCCACGACCCAGAATTCCCATCTTCGGGATTATGATGGGTCTAGCATAACACTTGCTAGGCAAGCCAACATTAGAATATTTAAGTTAACTTCAATTAAATTTAATAACATAAACAATTAGGCTAAATAGAAGCTAAAACTAAGTTTGCGGTATAACATAATATCCATAACAACTGATACGTTCAGATCTGCTGTCAGGATTCACGAGCTTCTAAGAGTTACTACAACAAAGTCTGAAGAAAATACAATTGTTCTGAAAGAAGGAAAATAGTATAATAAAGAAACTAGAATGGGACTCCAAGGTTTGCGGACACCAGCAGATCTACCTTGGGTCTCCGACAAGCAAGTCCAGCTGCTAACGTCACGATCATCTAGGGTCAGTACCAAAATCTGCACAATAAGTGTAGAGCATAGTATCAATACAACAGATCCCACGTACTGGTAAGTGTTGAGCCTAACCTCGACGAGATAGTAATGAGGTTATGACAAGTCACCTACATAATAAACTTGTGCAATTTAATAGTATATGTATAAAATAACAACAAATAGAAGCTAGACAAGTAATATTGGGAGGGGGACATGCTGAGAGGGATAAGAGATAAGAGAATCATAGCAGAAATGATGACCAGAACAGTCAATATATCTTGAACCGCTGAAAATGATTAAACACAATAAAGTAAAGTGCAAAGTATCACCTTTCGTGTTTTACCTCTCAAGTTCACCATATAAATCAACAGAAATGGCACAGCATCACCTTCGTACATTAACTCTCATAACATGACACGACATCACCCTTGATGCATTAACTCTCATAACATGGCACGATATCACCCTTCGTGCATCAACACTCTCCCTTATCACATAACAATGAATAAGTAAAAACAATGAGATAGGATCAATAAAGTTAATACTTCAACAACAGTCCCAAAATACCAATCTCAACTCGAAATCCATAATCAATTATCACCAAAGCTCATAAACATGATAAGAACGATCAGTTTAATAATTGACTAGTCTAAGCATGGATAATAGGATCAAGAAAAGAAATAATTATAAAAACAAGTCTCACCCGCATGGTATAACCCAACAATAGCACATAAGTACTTGTTATCTCACATATATATCGTACTCAACATCTAAACACATACCAAATAGACAAATAAGTCGTAATCCCTCTAGTCAAGGTTAACCACGACACTTACCTCGCTCCAACGACCAAACTCAAATCTCAACCACGACTTTTCCTTTCAAACAAGCCTCCGAACCAATAGAATCTAGAAAATTACAAACCAAATAATTCAAATTAAGCCTTAGGAATTACCTACGATTGTAAAGGATTAAATTTAGGTCATTATTGAAAAAGTCAACACCCGACCTATTTGGTCCAAACCTGAAATTACAATTACTTATTCACCTATGAGATCAGTTATATAATTTATTTTGGAATCCGACTTTAATATTAGGTCTAAATCCCCAATTTTTAAAAATCTTTAATTCTATCAAAAATCCACAATTTTCACCATGAAAACACAAGATCTTTGGTTGAAATCTAAGAAAATGTAGTGGAAGATTGAAAGAAAATAGTTTAGAATCACTCACTAATGATTCGGGAAAGAAACTTTCTTTGGAAAATCGCCTCTAGGGTTCTTGAATTTGAAAACTTAAAGAATGAACCATCCCGTCTAAATCAAGTTTTGACCAATTGCAGTTTGAGACCGGGGTTCGCAAATGTGAGACCCGCAAATACAAATAATCCATTGCAAATGCAAATATCATCATACCCATTCTTTCTTCCCAATGCGAAGAATAGTTTGCAAATACGAACTCTGATCCATCCGCAAATGCGACTCATTGATTGCATTTGTGATCATTGCTTGCCCAGCCTTACTTCGCAAATGTGAAGATTTGTTCACAATTGTGAACTCTAGCCTCCCCAGCTACTCTTTATAAAGGCGATGAGTAGATAGCTAATGCGAGCCCATCAGTGGCCACAAAAGTAAAGACTGACCTTGCAATTGCAGTGTCTGAGGTCGCTAACAAAATCTTAACACACCAGCAGTGTTCTAAGTCCAAATTTCTCTTTGTAAACTATCCAAAACTCATCCAAGCCCTAGAGGATCTAAACCAAAAGTTCCCACAAGTCTTAAAATATCATACAAACTTGCTTGCGCAATCAAATCGCCAGGATAACATCGACAACTACGAATTGAACACCAACTCTAATGAAACTTTCAAGAAAACTTTGAAACTTATATATTCACAATAGGACATCCGAATCATATCAAACCAAAAGTCCTAAATATTGTATTGAACCTATAGCGTGCTCTGGAACCAATATATGAACCGAGATTCAAAAGTCAAACATCGGTCAAACATTTCAAATGCATTAAGCCTTAAACTTTTAAATTTCTACAAAATGCTATAACTCGGGATAGGGACTTCTGAATTCAATTCCGGGCATACTCCCAAGTTCCAAATCACAATACGGATCCATCGAAATTGTCAAAATACAAATCCGGGTCCGTTTACCGAAAACGTTAACCGAAGTCACCTCAAAAGAATTTCTAAGAAAAATTTCATATTTTAATCAGTTTTTAACATAAGAGCTTCTCAGAAACACGTCCGGACTATGCACGCAAATCGATTAGGGATAAAATGTGGTGTTTTAAGCTTGAGAGCACGTGATTGAGTTCTAAAACATAAGATGACCTTTCGAGTCATCACAATATCAATAAATTTATCTTAATTGGGTGGTTCTACTTGTGATGTCTAGCAGTCTAGTTTAAAGTTAGTATCAAGTGGAAACGGGAAATATATAAAAGATAAAAAAAAATTAGTAGGAGTAATATTACATGCAAAGGTTATTCAAGATACAATGGTGAATCCAGGATTTTAATGTAATGGGTGCTTGACTGCTTTTAATTATGATAAATACATTATATAAGTATAATTGATACATGATATCTGTCTAAGTCTTGATGGATAGAGTTATCTGATACTCTATTGCTGATGAGAGATAATACATATCCCATAAAATTAGTCAAATGCATGCACAAGAAAAACAATTAATATTTTCTTTTAAAAAAAGGGAAAAGGTAACAAGAATAAAAGGAAATAAGGAAAACCGCAAAAGGGAAAAGAATGGAAATAAATAGAGGATCTTCTAAAGGTAAATAAAAAGGCTTCAATCAAGTTTTGGTTGTCCGGCATAAAGAGCTAGAGTGACCTTAAACCCTATCTCAAAACCAAAGCACCCAGGCCGAAGTTTTGCTCGTGGGTGCTCATTTTCATTATAGAGAAAAATTCTAAGTAAAATATACCATCTCGGACTATTAAACAATGGGTGCTTCAGCATCCACTCTATTAAAAATGAATTTGCCCGTGCTCTTATAGGTATTTTAACTCGATATATAGTAATAATAATTGGAATACAATAGAGTATTTGTAGATATTCAATGAGTCTTTAATATGTATGCAGAGTTTCCACAAAAGTTACTGGTTCCCTTAACATGCACCTATACATAATTTTTAGTAAATAAAAATAATAACAACAACAACAATATCACTTAATAATAATCCTACTAGTGGGGTCTGAGGAGGGTAAAGTGTACGCAGATCTTACCCCTACCCATGAGGGTAAAGAGGCTGTTTCTAGGAGGCCCTCGGCTCAAAACAAAAGATCTCTAACAATAACATAAAATATACAAATAAGATTAGCACCGTAAGTGACAACAAATAAGTGGAAGGATAATAATTATGGCAATAATAAAAATTGAAAATAAAATATAATATAAAAGTAAAAATAATAATCAACAAAAAATAGAAAGTGTGATGGAACAATAACCGATAGTAGTCTTATATAAAACATTATCATTATAACCAGAACAACGAAGAAAAATTCTCAACTACCCCCTAACCTACAACCTTAATGCTCGACCTATACACCTCCCTATCCAGGGCCATGTCCTCGGAAATTTGAAGTTGCACCATATCTTGCCTTATCACCTCGCCCCAATATTTCTTAGTCCAACCTCTATCTCTTCTTTTACCTATCAAAGCCAACCGTTCACACCTCCTAATAGAGGCATCTAGGCTCCACCTCCGCACACGCCCGAACCATCTATGCCTCGCTTCCCGTTTCTTGTAGTCCATGGGAGCCACGCCCACCTTCTCCTCGATATCTTCATTCCTAATTCTATATAGTCTAGTGTGCACGCACATCCATCTCAACATCCTCAATTATGCTACTTTCATCTACTGGATAAGAGAATACTTGACTAGCTAACACTCAGCCCCATACAGTATGGCTGGTCTAATCACTACTCTATAGAACTTACCTTTAAGTTTCAGATGCACCTTCTTGTCACACAGGACTCCAGACATTAACCTCCATTTCACCATCACACCCTGATACGGTGCGTGACATCCTCGTTGATCTCCCCATCTCCTTAGTAGTAGACCCTAGGTACTTGAAACTCTCTCTCTCTTAGGGATGACTTGCAAGTCAAGCCTCACCTCCCCTTCCGCTTCCCCTGATACGTCACTGAACTTGCACTCCAAATATTCCGTCTTGGTCCTACAGAACTTGAAACCTTTAGACTCCGGGACCTGCTTCCATACCTCCAGTCTTTCATTAATGCCGCCTCTCATCTCATTAATTAGAACTATATCATCAACGAAGAACATACACCGTGGCATCTCCCCTTGAATATTGTGTGTCATGTGTCCATTACTTGGGCAAATAAGAACAGGCTGAGTGAAGGTACTTGGTGTAATCCCATAATTACTGGAAAGGGCTCCAAATCACCTTCTACAGTTCTAACTCGAGTCTTAGCTCCATCATATAAATCCTTTATCGCCCTAATATAAGCTACCGGCACACCTTTCACTTCCAAGCATCTCCAAAGACGTCCCCAGGGACCTTGTCGTACGCCTTCTCTAGATCAATAAACAACATGTGCAGATCCCTCTTCCTATCTTTGTACTGTTCCACCAACCTCCTGATAAGATGGATAGCTTATGTAATAGAGCGATCAGGCATGAACCTGAACAGATTTTCTGATATAGACAATGCCCTCCTTACCCTCCCTTCCACCACCATCTCCCAAACTTTTATGGTATGACTTAGTAACTTTATGCCCTTATAATTGTTACAATTATAGATATCCCCTTTGTTTTTGTACAACAAACTCATCGTACTCCACATCCACTCATCTGGCATCCTCTTCATCTTGAAATAAAATTAAATAGCTCAGTTAAACACTCCAAGCCTGTTTTACCCGCATACCTCTAAACTTTAACTGGAATCTTGTCTAGTCCAATCACTTTTTCCCCGACTCATCTTACTCATTTCTCCCATGACCTCCTCCACCTTAATACACCTATAATACCTAAAGTCTTGGTGACTCTCGAGTTCCCCACTCCCCTATACGATGTTTCTGTCCCCCAGTTCATTCAAAAGTCAATGAAAGTACGACTACCACGTCTACTTAATCTGAGCCTCTTCCATCAATACCCGACCTTCCTCGTCTTTGATGCACCTCACTTGATCCAGATAACGAGCCTTCCTCTCTCTCGATTTAGCCTGCCGAAATAACTTCTTGTCCCTACCTTTACCTCTAGTTCCTCATACAACCGCCCAAATGCAGCGTTCTTAGCCTCTATGACCGCTAGCTTTGCTTTCCTCCTAACTTCCTTATTTCTTTATCTCTTAGATATCCTCTACTCCTCGTCAATTCTCTCCACTAAGGTAAGCTGTTTTCTTTGCTTCCACTTTGCTCTAGACCACGTCATTCTACCACCAGTCGCCTCGATGCCCGCCTGAGTACCCCGTCGAGATCCCTAACACCTCTATTGTTGTCTCTCTTATACATTCCGCCATCGCCGTCCACATAACACTAGCATCCCCACCACTCCTCCATGCTCCCATAGCCGCCAACCTTCCTTTAAACTCTTGCGTATTTTCCTTAGTTAAGACTCCCCATCTGATCCTCGATTACCCCATACAAACCTCTTTTTCCTCTTTATCAAGATACGAACGTCCATCACCAGGAGCCTATGCTGTGTCACGAGGTTCTCACTAGGGGTCGCCTTACAATCCTCTCACAACCCCTTATCACACCTCCTAAGGAGAAGATAATCAATTTGAGTCTTAGCCACCATACTCCGGAAAGTAATCAAATGCTCCTCTTTCTTTGGATAAATAGAGTTAATGATCACCAACTTAAAATTTCTAGCAAAAACCAATAGTGACGTACCTCCTCCATTCCTAACCCCAAAGCCGAGCCACCGTACACCTCACCATAGCCATCATCAAACGCCCCAATATGCCCATTGAAATCGCTCCTATAAATAACTTCTCCATAGGTGGAATACCCCGCACCACCTCATCCAACGCCTCCCAAAATCACCTTTTAACCTCCTCGTCCAAGTCCGCTTGCGGCGTGTAAGCGCTAATGACATTCAGAGTGTTTCCTCCAACTTAGACTTAATCTCCATCAATCTGTCACTCACCCGCCTGATTGATGGCGATTAAGTTAATAGTTGGAGGAAGCACTCTAAATGTCATTAGTGCTTTGGGACAAGGAAGTTAAAAGACGCTTTTGGAATGTGTTGGATGAGGTGGGGTGGTGTATTCCGCCTACGGAGAAGTTATTTATAGGAGGGGATTTCAATGGGCATATCGGGCATACAGTAAATAGGATAAGTTTTTTTTCTTTTCGTTTATTGGTTCTATTACAAGTCCAAACCAATTTTCTTGGACATTTCAAATAATTTATTGGAAATGGGACGTGCAAGTAACAACCCTGCTTGACTTGAAGAGATACTTATCCATCGTTAGCCGCCAGGTTATTATTGTTAATCCAAGGTTTAAAAGACAACATTTGGTTCGTCTCGGTGGTTTATAATCCTATTTCTATTGATTTTGTTTGATATTTTAGTCTTAGAAGAAATATTTATATGTTTAACAGCGATGTTCAAGTCAACCAGAGCAAGTATTTCGGGTCTACGAATTATTTAGTGAGTAACTAAGCTGTTTGCTTTAATTAATCAATGATTAAGAAATGTTTCAGTCGAGTAATTATATATCCTTTTCTACTGTCTTGTTTAGCTATTAAGATTCAAGTTTAAAAGTCAACTGAAAAGGTCTTAATTAACAGAATGCTTCGTACAATTAATGGTAGCTAGAAGAACTAATAAATATTGTGGAAACCAATTAAATATATTTCATTCAATTGTCTTTTGCTATCATAATTGTTTATTTGTATAATTATATATACAATATCATTTTCTGAATGATTGCTCAACCACATTATATACTCTATGCTCAAGTCAACTTTGATATTTAAGGATCAAAGAAAAAATATTTGATTTACATATCCAGCAATTAGTGTATACGCCTGTTCATATTCCAAAATTTACGTTAATTATTAATAGATTAGAATTATTAAGTGACTTTAAGTGTTATGGCCTTATTTTCAAACTCTTTAACTAATTAAGCAGTAACGTCTTCCATCATAAAAGTTTACTTTAGTATTCATATTAGTTTGTAAAGATAGAAATATTATGACCAGTTGACCGCAAGATAATTAATTGCAGTCGATAAAAAAATTCGAGTTCGGCACAATTCACCAAACTTTTGTCATGTTATGATCAGCACATGTTTGAAACAATTGCAAGTAACATGAATAATTGCATCATGATGTTGCTAAGTTAAAAGTAGATATGAGAAAATGGCTTGCAAATATTCTTATTCATGCGTAGCCTCATATATAAAGGTAGCATCACCTGAAAGCGACTTCATGGTGTTGATAAATATTCTTTTATTTTTAATTTGAGATTTTAAATTTAAATTTGAATATAAAATTACTATTATTAGAAAATATTTTATTCTAGTATAAAATTTTTCGATGCAAATTTAAATTTAATATGATTTTAATATAAATATCGAACACAACCCAGTATAATCTCACTTAGTGGAGTCTGGGGAGGTAGTATGTACACAAACCTTACCCCTACTCTTGGGTAGAGAGGCTGTTTCCAAATAGACCTCCGGCATCCTTGCCTCCAAGAACTTACCACCTTGCTCTTCGGGAGACTCGAACTCACTACCTCTAAATTGGAAGTGGGGGTTGCTTACCATCAGAGCAACCCCTCTTGTCACATAAATATCGAACACAATAAGAAAAAAAAAGTTAAAAGAGATAGGATCATTGATCAACAAATCGCAGAGCTAAAAAGTATTTCGAAAAAGTTGAAAATTATAGTAAGTGGAGTTTGATTTATACTGGGTGAGGATGAGTATGAGGGCAACATTTGAAGTGCAAATAATTGTCTGTACCATTATACATTAAAATAAAAACCAAGTATATTCCATTAAATATAACAATCCTCTCGTGGAACTTTGCTAAATTCTAACAGTGATGCAAGAAAACACCCTTTCTTTTTCTTATATTTCTGTTTTACAATTATCAGATTAATTATGTCTGCTGTGATAAGTACATAGGTTAGTGGGAGACCTATCACGAAATATAGTGGATTAACTAAAATCTAGAGAAATTCACTTCTGGTCAACAAATGTCCAGAAGGTTCCATTTCTCTTTTATACTATTAAGGATTTAGCATTACAACTTCTTTCAATCCCAAGCAAATTGAAATTAGCTATAATTTTGATCAACGACGTTATTTCATTTACAGCTTGTTTGGATTATTGTTACATGTTTTTCATAATATATTATTTTGTATTATACTATATTGTTTGATGAATATAATATTTAGATAGATTGTATTATTTTCATTCTTTTATAATGTCACGCACCAACAATACGAAGAACAAAATTTACAATATTACTAAAAAGAAAATAGGATATAGATTAGTTTTATAATATAAAAGAGTAGGGTAAATAATAAACATAATTATTTAATAATAAGGAAGAGCAAATGATAGAAAAAGGCAAGGTAATGACATCACCACACCAAATCTGTCGTTCCATAAGGTGACACTTTTTATCATTACAAAATGTCAAATTTAATAATACAATAAAATATAAATAATAATTAAAATAAATATTATATTTAAAATAACAATAGGTAACAATCATCCAAACAATCTTAGACCTATGTTGTGATTTGTGATTTAATTATGAGGAATCATATAAAGTTGAGTAATTTTACATTGGCTGTGATATTATAGGTAGCCTTCTTTATTCGAGCTTTGGACCGATAGTATGAGCAAATTCACTCAGACAGATTCTCACCACAAAAACAGAATTGAATAAAAAAATACCAATCCTTTGCATCTGGGGGATGGGGCAAACTAAACCTAGATGTGAAAACTAAATAAATAGACAAACTCCAGATGGCGAAAGGAACCTGATTTTGTTTTCGAGTTTTTATTTTACTTGTAAAGCATAGATAAAGATTGAAGAAATCTTACCTAATTGGATGCTTGTGATTAAATCTGAATTAATAAATGTATTCTTTAATTTATTTCATACACTGAGATAAGTCTTAATCAACCAATAACTAGATCACTTTTGGATGTCAATGAGACATAATTATCGTGATTCATTAAGATACATTTCCCCTGCCAAAACCATAGGAAACGCGGTTTCATTTGTTGGTAAAGGTCAGAAAATTCATTTTTAGACCCAAGATAGAGACTATATATTATATCTAGCTAGTAAAAAATACTTAAATATTTAAGCTTCACATATATCCTTTAGTGTTGATCATCTTCTTTGACCAGCCTATTAAAGTATGTGTTAAGCAGGGTTAACGTCGGATATAACGTTACGATCCGGATTTTTCATCTTTGGGAGTTGTGATGACGCCTACTAATAGGAGCTAGGCAAGCCAAATTCAATCACTTTTCCTCAATCACATAATCTTTTTTATTTATTATCAACAATAAGACAAAAACAACTGATTTAACTAAACGAACGGAAGACTCAACATTAATGCAAACTGAACTCATTAACTACTAAGATTTACTAAACGCAACGTCTGAAAGAAAGTGTAAATTGTTTGTCTCGAAATATATAAGATACAGACTGAAATAAAAATAAAGGCGACATCGGGCCTATGAACACCGCTACCTCGATATCTCACTGAAATGAAGGCTCGCTCCCGGGCATAATATATGAAATACTTAATTAAGTGCATCAATCCTCTCTCCAAATATATTCCACCAACTGAAACAAGTAATGACAATTTGTTTATATACAATATACACCATCCCTTGAAAATGTACAAAGTAGACATCAATTTGAGATAAGTAGTAAAATTTTATTAAAATCTCATGATAATCCCGAATTCAAACCAGTTAACTTGGGACAACAGGTCGACACTACTTACACTAAATCCTGTATATACGCTTCTGTATTATCATTATGATACTAATTTGTTCAAGAAATAAATGCTTATGTTAGGAGGTTAATTAATGGTTTTTATTATATTTGAATTAAATTAAACTGGTTTAATTTTAATCTTTTATGAAAAAATTATAAGAACAGATATAACTCTTCCTTTTGCAAACAATATGGACGAATCGACCGAACGAAAAACAAAACAGGTGCTACTGCTATACAGTCAAATTTTTCTATAACTGAGTAGTTTGTTCCCATATTTGTTTCTTGCTATAGTAAAGTGCTATTATAGAGGATATATATTAGAATATGCATACTATTATAAAAATCGATTCCGAGAAAAACTTGGCTAATTTTTTGGTGAATGATTATTATATATTGATACTGTTATAGAGAGGTTTACCGTATATCCCAAGCTTTTAAACTTATTTTCCACATGTCCAAAACCATGAAATTTTCAAATATTCCATTTAATACTCTATTTATCTTCATGTGACCAAAATGTCACGGGTTCAAGCCATCCAAATAACCACTACTACTTACGTTGGGGTAGACTGTCTATAATACATGCTTTGGTGTGGCTCTTTCCCGAATCCTGCATGAATGTTGGATACTTTGTGCACCGGACTGCCCTTTATATTTGATACTCTATGTTGCCCTTTGAAAAGTTCATATTTTCATGCGTTGATATTCCACTTAGTTAATGGAGACTTATATTTTTCCTTGTGAGGCAAAATATTGAAGTGATATTGTGTAGAAAAGGTGAATACATGAAAAAAGAAGCAAACGACTGTATTACAAGGCCATAACGTGGGATGTATGCACGTTAATAGTAATAGGAAAAGCATATATACCAGCTCACTTTTGGAAAATGTGAAACACATTTACATTTGGGTATATATATATATATATATAGTTTCCTCAGGTGCCGCCTAGGAATGTTGTCTATTGTTCTTATGTTCAAACTTAATCAGTATGGCATTTTTTGATGTGATTTAAGCCTATTCACTTCACCAGTAAAAATTTGAAACTCATTATAGTCAAAATGGTGGCAATGGAGATGTAATAATACAAAGTCTACGTGAAATAATATACAATAGCGCAATAAATCCCACAAAATATAATAACTCTAGTCTTTTTTTTTTCACACATTTGAGCCAGTATAACAATGTATAATTTGTCTATAATCAATATGTACATATTATATACTGAATATACACTTGTTAATCATTGAATATACACTAGCGACTATTACAGCTAGGGATGTATATGAGCCGGGTTAATTTAGTTTTTAAGCCAAAGCAATCCAGTTATATCGGTTTAGATAATTCGGTTTCTATTAATATTTTCGGGGCTTTTCGTTATATGAATATTATTTCAACCTTATTTGCTACAGTCATAGATAAAGTTTTGATAAGTAAATATATGTTTAATAAAAATTAAAATAACTTACAAATATATGATATATCCAAATATTCTTATAGGAAAATTTTTGGTAACATATGATAGATATTTCTTAGTCGTCTAACAAAAATTATCGTTGGTTTATTTAGTAACATCTGATAGATATTTTTTAGTCGTCGAACAATAATAATTCGTTGATGTACGCTTTAAAGGTTAACTGAATTTAATAATTAAAATATAAAATCTATATAATGATATGTTATATTTGATTTTAAAATTATCGATGGAATGATATATCATTTTAAATTCGAGAAAAAGTTTAATAGATCTTGACATATGAATAGGGACGAAAACAGAGATTGATGTATTTCAATAATATATGATAAAGAAGTAATGATACAAATTATTATTTAAAATAATAAGAATAGATGCACTTTATAGTTTTATTAAGTATTCATCCCACAAAGGATCACAAATATTTTTAGATATTTTTTAATGAAAAATCTATATAAAATCTTAAGAATATATATAAATTATATATTTATATATCGGTTTGGTTCAGATGATTTTATTCTATACTAAATTAAATCTAATCAAAATTTTTAATCTTATTTAGTACGATTTTCCGGTTTGTTATAAATACCCCTAACGGCTAGGCCGGTAAAATATTTTTGGCTGTCTAGCAAAAAATCTTAAAAATTATTGTTGTAAATGATAGCCTTCTTTGTTTATTCCAAAAATAACAGATTTATTTTTTTTTACCTTTTTAGCAGCTTTGAAAAATTATGTGATTGTTTAAAATTGTAACGGACCCGCAATTTAAAGGGCAGTTTTGACTTTGATCATTATTACAACAACTATTCAATATATTCTCACCAGGTGGGGTCTGGGGTACATTGATCATTATTATTTAACTAATTTAAAACTTTAACTAAACATGGTATCTAATTAATTACTACCTCGTGGCTGCCACCCTATTTTCTGATGCATTGTGTCTTTATCCTCACACCTTTTGATATATATATATATACTGTATTCATAAACTGTTTATATGCATATTATACTAAATATATATATGTATACATGGCTTTTTTCTTATAAATATACGGTTTCAATGTATATATATAGCATATACATACATTACATTTTCTTCACGAAATATATGCATATTCTTTTTATAATTAAATAAATGTATGATAGACGGGTGCTTTTTGACACTTTCCAAGATTCTTTATATTTTAGCATGTAAATATTTAACCTAGGTCTAATATAGCTATTTCAACTCATTTTTACGGTTTTACTTTATTTTATTACAAGAAAATAAGAATTACAAAAAAATTTCATTAATATTTTGTAGTCATTTTAATCTCGAAAAATATCAAAAATAAATTTTTTAGCAGTCAGTCGTATCTTAATAATTATTTTTACTTAAGTAAGGTTAATTAATATTTTTATAAGGATAGATTTTTAGTTAATTAAATTAATTTTGAGCATATCTAGTCATAAAGGCCCAAGTTTCTAAGCTTTTCCTTAAGCCCAATACCCAAAACTCATTAGGTTAATTCTAGGAACCTTTCTAGACTCTTCTTTGGAACAAAAAATAAATAAAAAACCTAAAGACTTAAGACAAAAAAATCTAAGAACTAATTGACAAAATACACAAAATGTAAAAAAGATAAAAGAAAAAAGAAGAAAAAGGACCATCATCTTCCTCAAAACAACTTCATCTTCCTTACCGAATAACCATGAAAGACCCATAGGTTTCACCTTCATTACTATTTTGTTAAACCAAAAATTTCAGCCCCAAAAGCCACCTAATAAACCAGATCCAAATATTCATGAAAACAAGCCTTGAAGCTCCAGTATTTCAGCCATCAAAATAAGTTAAAAAACGCATCAAAACAAGCTTGAAAATAGTTCCGTTTTTCAGTTAAAATGACCTCTGAAATAGCAGCAAAAACCAGTTGCAAACAGCCATGAATTCCACCTCTAACACCACCCAAAACGAGCCAACAATTTTGCTGAAATTAGTTAAAAGAAATCAGAACAGTTGCGTTTGGATTTGTCGTCGGTCGAAGTCTTAGTCCGGATTTTCGTTTGGGTCTCCCTCTAGTCCGTATGGTGCTGCTTGATTTTATTTCGTTTTGGAGTAACGACTGTTGAGCTGTATCCATTTCATGAAGAAGGTTGTCTTCTCATTTTATTGGCAAAATATTTATATCAAAGGTTCAGTTCCTTTAATTTTTTGTTTGCATTAGGTGAATGCTTCAGTTTTCATTTAGATCTGTTTAAATGTTTCATTGTTGTTTCTTTTATTTCTGTTTTGAGTTATGTTTGTTAGATCAGAATTAGTTTCTCAAGTAACTAAATGTTAGCTTCTGTTAGATTAATATGATTTGAGAAATCCCTATTAGACTTAAACGTAAATAAGTCATTATTTTACGGTAAGTTCATTTTTTTCAATAATTTTTATGTTAGCATTTCATTCCTTTATTGATGTTTTGTTGCTAGTTTTTAATTATTTTAATTTTTGTTTCATGAAACAATATATGGCTTTGAGTTCAAAATTATTGTAGTTATCTAATAAAACTATAAAAGCTGAAAACTAAAGCCTTACGCTAAAGAAATTGTGGTATATCAGAGCCATTGGATCTTATAAATTTAAAGTGATACGAATTGTTGTGAAATAATATAAGAACAAGAACAATAATACAAGAACAAGAACAATAGAGAGAAAAGTAGAGAGAGGAGTATTCTTATTGATACTTTGGGATGGTATACAATGGAATAGAACCCCTTTATTTATAGGGAGGTGGTGACTTAGCCACCAAGTAGTAAACCCTAGAATCTCTCTAAATATAGACATTCACCTTAAATAGGATTCTATTTATAACACTCCCCCTTGAATGTCTATTCAATAATGTACCTCGTTAAAACCTTAACTAAATAAAACCCAATGGGAAAAAAATTATAGAAAAGGAAAAAGAGTACACATGTTTGAATATGCGCCTATTGGTTGCCTCGTTAAAAACCTTGCAAGGAAAACCCAGTGGGACAAAACCTCGTAAGGGAAAAAGAGTGCAACGCGCATTAACTCCCCCTGAAAAGAGCATCAATTCACATCCTTGAGCATTTGCATTCCAATCTTGTACACCATCTTCAAAACGATCTTTTGTAGAGATTTGATAAATAAATCAGCCATATTGATTTGAATAAATATTCCGCACCTTGAGATTATCATTCTTGATAGATATGAACATCTTCATATAATGTCGTGGAATGACTCTTCAATATCTCCATAGAGGTATTCTCGATGCCATCATGCTTATAGTTATAGCAAGATACATATGTACACAAGTTGCACTTAGGATGTGGTACTTCAGGACCAAGAATTGTATATGCTTCAAGCAACTTCAATCTTTCATGGATTGACATATAATTTAAGTCATATAAGCCATATAATAGACTTTAAATGCATATCAAGTTTTCATGTCATGCTAAACAAATAAGATATCGAAAACTGATTACACATACCATTGACTTTATACTTTCAAGTATTTGAACTACATGTCTTTCATATGGAATCAATTCTGCTTGAATTGTATCTCTTCCATTTAGCCAATATTTTTGTTTGTATTCGACAAACATAAGATCCTCATCGATATTTAGCGCTATCATAGATGTCGTCGACGAACATTTTATATCGGTTCCAGTAAATTTTCATAAAGACATAACATGGAGATCTCTTTATTCATATATTCAGGTGCCTAAATCTCTCATGAGATTTTATGAAGTGTTATGTCATGTGATCTTCTAGATCACTTGCCTCCCCACTATGATCACTTTGATCATTTGTTCATCTTCTTTATTAAGAAGTTATTTTGAAACCGATTTGTCTATACGCTTTAAGCGTATCAAAGACTTTGTCCTTCTGGGACTTAATATGAGCATTTGCAGTGAGAATATAGTTACTTTCTTTGGGTCAGCAAATGCGTATAGTATGCTTTGCAATATGTTGCAATTGAATTATCCTTTTATGAACTTCAGGTTCATATTATGATATTCGAGGATCTATATATACAAATGATAATTCATCCCATGTAACCTTTTCTCAAGTGTTTATCATGTCTCCCCCTCATATTAGAAAAGCTAACTTGTTTCCTCAACTTTGAGAGTCCATCTTTGTGCATTATGGTGTTAATGAAAATATACACCACACATCAATAATAATAAGGTGAAATTATTTGGTTCCTGATCCTGAACCACTTGTGAGGGGAGAATATAATATACTCTCGTATACAACGTATATCAAACTGATATATATAACTTTGTTCTCATAAGAAACAGTTTAGCTATTAAGTGGAGGCACTCAATAATTATCTTGCTAAACCAACTATGATATAAACCAACTTATCAAGATGAACTATCTTGAATAGAAAATCTGAAAATTATGCTCGAAGTTATATTACTGAGCAATTTACCTCGCAAGCACAGGCCAGGCTGCGGGTTAATAACAATCGCACATGTAACCATATCATAGATGCATCATATGTGGTATACATGGCAGGTGAATGGGCCCATATTCACCTTTGATATTTCCAGAATTTATGGGATTCAACCCGAACTCTTTAGTTGGTCAATTAATTAATGAGAACAAGTAATACAAAAGAATTCGTAAAGAACTTTCTAGTTCTTTAATATTTACCCATGTGAATTCTCTATTACTGCACATCATACTTAAAATGATATGGCTAACCCGAATGCCAACCGAATAAATTATCAATATTGATAAACTTCAAATTTACACCATGACATGTGCAATTATCAATAAACTTCAAGTTTATTATGATATGGGTGTTTATATCAATAAACATCCACTTCATTGTGGTATTCTTGTGTAGTACAAACTGGAGAATAAAGCGGGTAGTTTTTCACATACAGATTATCCCGCTACAAGTTGTAGTAATAGAAGATATCAAATCTTTCCTTTATTTATAGTCTCAATATAATCAATCGCTTTCGCATATACTTTGGAAACTGAAAAGTTTCTTTGAGACTTACTACAACACAATACCTTATTGGTAATCAATTGTGTTTCTCCAACATAGTAATAATTGGCTCTTCTAGAGCTCTCAATTAATTTTGTACTACCACAAATTCATCAACATCCATGTGGTGAATATCTCTTTTAAAGAGAAAGTTATACCATTATGGTCATGTCAAAATTATATGCAAGATATGTTTCTTGCATTATTATCGTCCTTTGATAATCACATTGACAAATCATTTTGGCGTACAATAGGTACGTGACCAATGACCATTCATGCCATAACAATGACATTATTTTCATATATCATCTCAAACCTCCTTCTAGGGGTGAGTGTGGTATATTCAATACCAATTTTATGTTCATATTCTTCCAATAATGAATATGTATTCGTGAATCAGATGTTGTCACATTCACTGCGGGGATATGTGATTTTGTTATCCTTTTCAAATCTGTAAATGCGTCTGGCATTCGATTTGCTATTCTTTGCAAATGGATAATATTTTGCACCTCTTTTTCACAAATAGAGGTATGTGGATCAAGATGAGATAATGATGCATTTTTCCACAAAATTTCCCGTTTGGTTTCACCAACTTCTCCCCCTAATTTTGGGAAAAGTGTCTCATCGAATTGACAGTCTGCAAATCGTGCAGTGAATAAATCCCCTGTCAATGTTTCGAGGTAGCGAATAATGGAGGGCGATTCAAACTCAACATATATTCCTAACCTTCTTTGCAGACCCATTTTGGTGCAATATGGCAGTGCTACAGGCACATATACTGCACATTCAAAAATTCTTAAATGGGATATATTAGGTTCATGACCCAAATCTAATTGCAACGGGGAATATTTGTGACAATTCGACAGTCAGAGACGAACTAGCATTGCTGCACGCAAAATGGCGTGACCCCAAACCGAAGTGGACAGCCGACGAACTAGCATTGCTGCATGCAAAATGGCGTGACCCCAAACCGAAGTGGGCAGCCTCGTTTTCATGAGTAAATGAGGTATTCAAGATTATTCTCATCTATTGTCTCAACATGATATCCATTTTGAATGACATCTTAAAAACTCAACAAGTTCCCCTTAAACTTGGAGGAGAACATTGCATTCTCTATGATAAATATTGTTCCTTTAGGCAGAGTTATAGTTGCTCTTCCGGAGCCTTCAATCAATTAAATTCCCACGGTTGACAACAAAAGAAAATATACGAACATGAGAATAAACAAATTCAATCCGTTTGTTTCATATTTAACAATATTTTCAAAATCTGTTGAGGTTATTCGGATAACTGAGTTGATAGTCGACTATCTTGGGAACAGTTATTAGGTTATTCGAATAACTAAACCTGATACTCGACTAACTAGCCTTGCGGAAAAATCCAGTTTTAATGCGAAATATTGGTTAGTCGAATAACTAATTAGTTATTCGACTAACTTAGTAAACAGTCATCAGGTTAGTCGACTAACTAAACTGGTTAGTCGACTAACTTAGCTTGCGAAAAATCCAGTTTTTAATACGAAATATTAGATAGTCGACTAACTTATTGGTTAATCGACTAACTTTACTGGGAAGTAAAAATGTCTTCGAAATTTAAGCATATTGAAACATTCTAAAGAGCTAATACTAACATTATATCATAAACTAACTAATACGAGCTGATACTAATGACTACTAACAATTCCATCTTCCTTCATCACAGATCCATCACCGATTAAGTGGTCTATTTTCCCCTTAGCGTGCTCAAAGAAGTTTGCCACATCCAAATGGGTGATGTCAAAATTGTCGTCAGAGACAAAATTGGTTTCAGGGCCTTTACTCTTTAGAGATGCTTGATAAAGCTCAACCAAATGTCTTGGTACACGGCAAATTTTCGCCCAGTGCCCTTTTCCACCGTAGTGATAACATATAGTTTATGAACTGTTTGCTTTTGGATTCTCATCATATCGTGCTTGTGGTAGAGTGACCAACTTCAGGTTGTCATATCTCTCCTTTAAGCCATTCCACAAGGTAGGTGGATCTTTGACTGTGATATATTCAATTTTCAAACCTTCATCAAGGTGATGGCGCAAGAAAATCAAGGCCTTAGCACAGTTTCAAACCTTCATCAAGGTGATGGCGCAAGAAAATCAAGGCCTTAGCATAGTCTTGGGTAGATGCATTATTTCTGTCTTTAATGGCGTCTCCAGGACCCATTGCATCCAAATGGATTTCAGCATCCAACACCCATGTCATATAGTTCTTGCCCGAAATTTCAAGGGCAACGAACTTTTTTTTCATAATGTCAGACATGAAACAAATTTACATCAAGAGCGTGTTCATACTTACGGGCTTTATTACAATTATCACATTCACTTCAGGGAATGGATTATAATCATCTGTATGTGCTATACACAATCTCATGTCAAATATTATTTTCATAAAGTGAAAGATTATTTTGAGAATCTTTATTATTCTCATTATCACAATGATGACGATTATAATTCCGTCTATTGCCACGTCCACATTCATTGATACCTTCATGGTAATAATTTTGTCTTCTTTCAGACTTATCACATATTGCTACCACATTCTCTAAAGGGAATGGAGCAAATTCAATTGGACGGATTTTTTAATTCTTTGCCCACAATCATACATGAATTTGATCATGGCAAGGCATAGAAATTTTACCACTTCATGTGAGTGTAATTTCTTACAAACTCCATTAGAGTTATAATCAAACTTTGTTGTCTTTGTTTGTATATGAAATCAAATCGTAGAATTTCAAGAATTTGAAAGAGAAAAGTAAAATACTTACCTTAAATCCTAAATTTTAATCAGATTAAGGAAGAAATTGTTTGCGTAAACAGATTGGAAAAGATGCAATAATCCGGCATGGACCATTGGCGGATTGTCCGTCCCATCCATGCACAAGCCAGAAAATAGTTCATCGGGAAGCGGCAACAAATTCCGGCAACTTTGGTCTCTCTGGCAGCCAATTTGATGCCGGAGAACGCGACATATTTTTCCGTATAGAAATTCTGGAAGAAGGAAGAAATCAAATTCAATTGGTTAGAGACTCGTGCTGATAACGTGTTATGAAATAATATAAGAACAAGAACAATAATACAAGAACAAGAACAATAGAGAGAAAAGTAGAGAGAGGAGTATTCTTATTGATACTTTGGATGATTTACAATGGAATAGAACCCCTTTATTTATAGGGAGATGGTGACTTAGCCACCAAGTAGTAAACCCTAGAATCTCTCTAAATATAGACATTCACCTTAAATAGGATTCTATTTATAACACGAATGAGATTTTGGACTTTTTAATAAGTCACAGCAAGAATTATGATCCGGGCTCAAATACAAACCGGGTGAAAAATAAAAATCTATGCTACATCACTTTTGCCACAATAATTCCATAATTCATTGCCTCACAATCTCAAATTAGTTTTATGAAGGATAATGAAAGTGCATAATTGCTTTATGCATGTTAAAATGGGATTTTTACCTATATATACCATATAGCAAACCTTATTACCAAAATTATGTATGATTTGGTATTTACACGCCTATACCATGTGTTGTTTACAAAAATTGTACCAAACCAAAAATAGATAGATTCTACCCTAAAAAGGCTCCAAATTTGTAGAAATCACATTTAATGGTGATTCTATCACCATTAATTTCGAAATTTAAAACCGAAGAAATCTATTGCAGCGTAATTCTATCCTTCTCCATATATATTCCACTATTGATAGCCATTAAAAAGCTTGAAAGCTTTGAATTCAAATTTAAATTTTCAAAAATCATTATTTGTTTGGATTGGGTGTTGTTGTAAATATGTTTAAGAGTTTATATCTCAATTTTGAGGGGGTTTGGTGAAGATTGGAGTTGGTTTTGACCGATTTTCAGATTGAAACTCGTCGAAGAAGAAGACATATTTTTTTCAGAAATTGTAGTTAAATTGTAGTTCAATTGTAGTTAAATTGTAGAATTGTAGATAAATTGTAGATAAATATAGATAAATTGTAGATAAGTTGTAGATAAATTGTAGATTGGGAAGATATGTTTAGGAGTTTATTCTCAATTTTGAGGGGTTTTGGTGAAGATTAGACTTGTTTTTGACTGAATTTCAGATTGAAACTCGTCGAAGAAGAAGAAGACATATTTTCCAGAATTTGTAGTTAAATTGTAGAATTGTAGATAAAATGTAGATAATTTGTAGATAAATTGTAAATTGTAGTTTAATTGTATTGTTACATTTATACTACAATTAAGCTACAATCTCGTATCAAAAAAATTTAAGAATGCTAAATTTGATCAATTCTTAATATTCAAAATTTCAATTTAGATGATGAAGCTATGTCATTCAAATAAATAAATATTGAATTACAAGTTGGATGATTAGAACTAGAAAAGTGTGCAGTAACAAAGCAAAATTGTCCTAAAAATTTAACTATGTCTTCATATATATCCCAATTTATGTTATTTAATCCATTATTTTCCTTATAAACAAGAGATACATTATATGCTTCGGTAAGAATGGGTTTGCACATAAAGGCAAGGACTATCATCTCATATGTACTATTCCACCTTGTTGGAATATCAGTTGTTAGGTATTTTGCTTTGTGATTTTGAGCTAAACACTTTTTGTAAAATTCATTTTCTGTTGAATGACAAATTTGCATGTAACGCATTGCTTTTCTTATTTTCCTAAGTTCAGGTTCAAAAATGTTTTTTAGCCTTTACTGTAAGGGGAAGAGAGAAAAATTAATGTAGAAGATCAAGAAGAAGAAAGAAAGAAGGAATGGAACTACGTACTCTAAGATTCTTAAAGGGAATATTGTACACTGTGTTTGTGCAATAATCACGTTAGGAAAGAGAAGAGGAAAAAAAAAAGAAAAAAGGAATATATGCTCCTAAAATCATGCCTAGAATAAATGAAGCAATAATTATACCCTTAATTTGAATTATTGTACATAAATTGAAATTTGGTATGCTTAAATGTAATAAACACAAACCTTAAAAATGGGAGGTAATAAGGTATGCTATATACCTTTCTAAATTTGGGTATTTATTTATGTGATCCAAATCTAAATCTCAACAATATTAGATAAAATATGTCGTGAATCACGGATGCCTTTATGTAACGTGGTTCAAGACGTGTTTTAAATAACTTTGAAATCTTCCTAAAAAACATTTAAATACAAGCGGTTATAAAGTTAAAATTGAACCATAAGCTAAAACATGTTTTAAAATCAGATAAATAGGCTCATAATAACAGTTGACCGACCGTGCTAGAATCATGGAACTCAGAAATGCCTAACACTTTCTTCAGGGTTAATAAAATTCCTTACCCGAATTTCTGATTCGCGGACTGTAAAGCAGAGTCAATTTTTTCCTTGATTCGAAATTTGAACTGGTGACTTGGAATACTGTAAATTATCTCAAGTGGTGACTCTAAATCTTTAAATAAATTAATCACATTTTAATTATCACTTAAATTAGAAAAAACTCCTCTTATACTTCCCTTACGGGTATAGTGAAAAAAGGAAGTATGATACATATAAATGGTATAATATATTCTACATAAAAATAGACAAAGATTTGATTTGTTGTACATAGAAAGTATAAAGAGTCCATGTACGGAAGGGGAAAAATCTGATATGGAATGATTTGGTTTTCAATGAAAAAATAAAAATAGATATTTTTATTTAAGTATGTGATACGAAATCGATTTACAGTCAGAGAAAAGGAAAAGATATTAAATATGATATGGCCGTTTTTGCCGTTGTAGCTTGATTTTCGCTGGTAAGACATTACCCTATTTGAATCGAAAAGAATCTGCTACATCTATAAATATTTTACTGTCTTACTTGTTAATCAGTCTTTCCTAATATCTCTTTGAAGGTGTGCTAGTATTGCTGTAATGGGCTAGATTTTATATGGATGGTCTTATCATGTTGTTATTGGTTCGGAAACGAAATAATTGGATAAACTTAAGTGCGAATTTTTATAAAACACTACTTTTTTAGTAGTAATTAATTATGTATAGATATTATTTACTATATTATGGAATATAAATATCTATTTTATAGTAATAAAATATATTTGATGTATTTAAGTTATTGTATTCATGAATACATTAGCAAAAATATGTGTGAATCAGGAAAGTCCAGCTAATAAGTTATTGTATTCGAGTGTATTCGGTTGTATTTCATGGAGTGAAATATGGGATTACAGCTGGACAGATTATTGTATACGACTGTATTCGACTGTATTCACGCCATGAAATAGGGGATTACACTATTTTTAAAACGGAAAGTGAATCAATTAACATAATAGACTCCTAATATAACTCAACAAACTCAATTATAACACATAAATTTTGTATTTTTCAGTTATAAAAAAGATTCTCAATCGCAAAATACCCCAAAAATATAGCAATCATCAGAGAAACTATATAATACATCTGAATACATAAATTATATTAATTAAAAAAACATATAAATACATTCATGGCATATAGCGAGACAATGAATACAATGAAATAGATATAATATAGAGGGATACATTTGTTGGAAACACGTTCTCAAGGCTTTATACTAAAACGTGTGTTCTTATGTGTAGGTTTTGATAAATGACAAACAAGCGCAAATTGATATATGACGAAGTTCAAGTACAAGCGCACAATTGGTGGATAACGAGATTCAAGCACAATACAAAGTTTTATAGTTTAAATGAGTCGTTCTTAATTGTGATCTTGATCCGACAACTTGACTCATGACATGGCTTCTCTCGTAAAACTATTTTTACAAAATCATGCATATTTAATTTAATGCTAAATGATTTTAAATCATGCATATTTACTTTAGTCAAAATGATTTTTAAACATGCCTCCAAGCTTACATACTATTGTTTATCATTTTATATTCATTTCATAAAGCTTTTGAGAGCCATATTCTTGTCCAAAGTTGTTGTGATCTTGAGCTTACTTCTTTTACTCATATCTACTCATTAAGAAGTGTATTGTTTGAGTGTTTAGTGTTTTGTACACTTGTAAAAGAATTGTGATTCTCTTGTTGTAAGGAACTTGTGTTTCCTTGGTCGAAGTCTTGGAGTGTTGTATCTCCGAGCAAGATTGTTGAGGCTTGTGTCCTCAGATTGTAAAGGTTGGTTAGGCACCCGTAAGCTTAACAGTGAAGTCTTGGAGTGTTGTATCTCCGAGCAAAGGTGTTAAGGCTTGTGTCCTTAAGTTGTAAAGGTTGGTTAGGCACCCGTAAGCTTAACAGTGAAGTCTTGGAGTGTTGTATCTCCGAGCAAAGGTGTTAAGGCTTGTGTCCTTAAGTTGTAAAGGTGTGTTGAGCACCCGTAAGCTTGACAAGTTAGTGGAAAATCTCGAGAGAGTCTCTCGGGGACTGGACTAGCCACTTGTTGTGGTGAACCAGAATACATTGGTGCGTTCTTTCCTTTTTGTTTACTTAACGCACTTATTTATTTCCTGCAAATTTCAAATTCCGCAAGTTTACGCTAAATTTTATTATAACGCTATTCACCCCCCCTCTAGCGTTAAGCGTATTATCTAACAATTAGTATCAGAGCCCAACTCTCTGAAGACTTAACAGTTTGAGAGAACCATCCATGGCTTCTACTCGTGACTCTTTTGCAGGAATAGGTGAAGGTGATTTTAACATGTTGCCCCCAATATTTGATGGAAACAATTACTTATATTGGAAAGATCGGATGAGAATTTTCATCACAGCCAACAACTTTTATCTATGGCAAATCATCAAGCATGGTGATCAAATGACAACAAAAGTTGGGAAAGCCAAGGTAAGTGAATACAACACTAATGCAATAAATATGTTGTATAGCGCCTTGAATCAGGAAGACTATCAGAGTATTTCCCACTACAAAACCGCCAAAGAGATGTGGGATAAGCTGGAGGAAATGTATGAAAGCATGCCTCAAAAAGCGGACAGCTCATATGATGAATCAACTGGCCAATGTCTCATGGCAAACGAAGAAGAAGAGGTAAGTACGTCCAACTCTCACTCGCTTGAAGAAATGCAAAATTCTTTTAATAAATTACATATTGAGTTTGTTGATGCTTTCAAGACTATTAAAGATTTGCAGAAAACTCTGTCGTTGCAAGAAAAAGATTTTCAAAAACAACTCTCTCTAAAAGAAAAAGATTTTGAAAAACTGGTTTTAGAAAATGAGAAGTTGAAAGAGGAAAACAAGTTTTTCGGAAAAAGAAGCGCCAATAAGCCCGAAAGCTCTATTAGAAAGTGTACTTCTTGCTTGCATCTCAAAAATGAAGTAGAAAGGCATAAAGGCACATTAGATAAGTTTAATTCTTCGCACAAAAATTTGAATGATGTTCTTGATAATTTGAAGTCAACCAAGCATGGCATAGGGTTTACGAATGAGCCTAAAGAAAAGGTTGAAGCTAAACCCCAACAACCTAAGGCTCAACCTAGGACTAATAATAAAAATGCTTATCCTAGAAATAGCAATCCTAGAACCAATATGCATGCTAGACTAAATGTTGAACATTTTAGAAGACCTAGCAATGACTTACCACCTAGAAATAACTACCCTAGAAATGATGCATATTATAGGCCAAATACTAGAAGGAATTTTGAACCCTTTAGAGCACCTAGAAATGATTTCCAACGTAGAAATAATTATTCTAGAAATGCTGCTCATAGTAGGAGAAATGATGTTCATAAAGCGCGGAATAGTCATAATGCTGAAAATAGAGTAAACCATTTTCGTCCGTCAAGTTACTATGAACCTAGAAGGATGCATAACCCCAACGTGACTTGTCATTATTGTAGACGTATTGGTCACATTGCTCCTGCATGTACACGACATAAACATATCACTCAATCGCATCATTATGATATGCCTAACCTCCAAGGACCCAAAATGGCATGGGTACCAAAAGATCATTAATCTGTTTTGCAGGTGTGCTTGAAAGGCTACAGTATTGTAGTAGATGCACCGAGCACGACACCTCATTGCATCAAGAGGAAATTTCGGTTAGTTATCCTTTTTGACAAAAACCGAATTGTTGATATGTGCTAGCAACCAATATTAACTTATTTGTTGTTAATTTGGTTCCCTTATTGTTGAATCTTTGATAAGCTTAGTCGTAATAGTTGATGTGCGTTAACAATTGAGATATCCTTGTCAACAATCAATATCAATTAGCTTTGTTGATTCATATGTTGAAAACGTGTTGTTAAATGACAATTGGTGTCAATTAGTATACTTGTTAGTTATCTGCTTTTAAAAGATCAAAACTGTTGATATGTATTAACAGTTAGCTTGATAAAATCATTTCATTCATGATTTGATAATTGCTATCTGTGGTTTAAATAACTGTTAGTATACCGTGTGGTGTGTATTATCTATTAGCATATTCTTCAAAAAGTTTCACTCACGTTTTTGATGAATGCTATCCTCAGTTTTGAAAAATAATTGAGATGTCTCATGTTTCTAACAATTGACAAAAATCCTTCTGTTAAAAATCGTCTCTTGATGAACACATCCTTTGGTCTGGATAATGGTTGGTATGTTCTTCAAAATTCGATGTATGGTTGATCTGTTAACAGTCAACACTCGTTTGTAATATGCTTTACTAAAAATAACAATTTGTATCACTGTTAATAAAATAACTTTTGGTACACTTGTTATGTCATCCAACAAATGGGTTTATCATTGTTTTATAACAATTGGTATATCTATGTCTTGTTGGTATGTCTTGATAAATTTCTGATTAAGGGGAAATAGATTGCATGAAGTTTACTATCTTTTTGATGACAGAATCTCAAAACAACTCTCTAGATTGGCAATGTTATTTTCTTTAAACTCTCATGCCACTAATATCTTGCATTCTAAATCTTGTGGAAAATGATATCTTAGAAAATATTTGTATTACTTTGGAGCAACTAATAAGTGTCATGCAAGGAATCTGTAAATCGCATTTGAGATATCATTGATAGACAAGCTTAATTTCTTCTTGGAGCTGCAAATTAAGCAAATGAAAGAGGGAACTTTCATTTGTCCATCTAAATGTCGCACGGAGTTTCCAAATCAATTCGAAAAGAGCAACACCAAACCAATGGTCACTTCAATGAATTTAGATGACCATCTTGACAGAAAAGTGAAAGGTAAGACGAGCAATACCAAGAACTACACAGGTATGATCGTTCCTCACTTTACCTTATTGCTAGTAGACTTGATAAAATATTTAGCGTTTAATGTTGTGCTAAATATAAATCATGTCCAAATGAAGTATTGAATGCGGGTAAACGTTGATCTAAATGCATACATTTTAGGTTGCATTTATATTTGAATTACTGACTTGAGCGTCGGAGACGTTTAATTCTATTTTGCAGGTATCACCCTAAAGGTAGGGGGAATTATTAAGTTTTGGCACAGAACAATCGATTGTTCCAAGCAAATAATCGATTATCTTACTGTGCAGAAAATCGATTAGCAGTATCACTAATCGATTGTTCATGGTTTATGTTTATTATGCAGTTTTGTTAAATAATTGATTCTTTAACTGCAAAATCAATTTCCGTCTCAGCCATTCAGCAATGCTTTTCCAAAACAATCGATTGTTTCAAAATATAATCGATTATTCTCAAAATCAGAAAATTTCTGTGCTCACTGTAACATAACAATCGATTACCATATTTTGACAATCGATTATTTCATGTCAGTAATTCAAAATTTTTTTACCGTTTGGTTCTGCAATCGATTTGTGTCAGTTCCGAGATTCAATCAAATCTTAATGACGATCGATTATCTCATTCCAACAATCGATTGTCTAACGGTCAGTAAGATTTATTTTTACCGTTTGTGACTGTTTCAGCTTTCAATTTTCTGCAGATTTCTTCCATTAATGAAATGCCTTTCTCCCCTCTATAAATAGGCTCCATATATGTTCATTTTTATTCACTCAAGCATCAACTTTAGCTCTCAAACTATCAAAATTCTTTCAAGTCTCTTGCAAATTCCAGCAATACTCAGTGAAAATGTCGGGCCGTCACTCCAAACGTTCCCGTTCTGCTAGGCATGGTGCATCCTCCTCTGCTGCTCCAAACTATCCTTATCAAGATGGTTCCGTTCTATATTTTAATTCTGACATCGAGCTTACTTGTTTTTTAACAAAATTTGAAAAGCGCGACATTCTTCCTCCCCGCTTTTCAACCAACAAGTATCTTGAATCTTATGGACCTGCTGCAAATATGCTCAAAAATTGTCAACTTCTTGACTTCTTACTTCTTACCCATCCTTACATCAATACTATATTGATTCAAGCATTTTACTCCAACCTTCATGAGGATGATGACGGTGAGCTTGTGACAAATATAAATGGTGTTCAAATTCTTCTTTCCGATGAAAACCTTCATACCATTGCCCGTCTTCCTCATAATGGTGAAGACATTTTTCGGTACATCGGTGAGGCCTAGCCCTTTTTGATGAAACAGTCCTCCTACATCAAACCGGACTTACTTCTAATCTTTCTTCCCGTCGTCCTACAATTACGGAATGGATCCCAATTATCGGTTGATTTTCTATTTCATCACCCGAGTCCTCAAGCCTCGTAAGCACAACCATACTACCATTCCCAAGAGGACACCAAGCTCATGCATGCCATAATAACCGGAGCTAACATCAATTGGTGTCGGTTCGTCAAGATTCACTTGCGTGACGCTATCGGGGATGATAGGCCTCTTCCTTATGCTCTCCTCATCATGAATTTTCTTGAAGCCTCTGGATTCATCACTTCCAACGGTCCTCTCAAAAAGAGTACCAAGAAGTGGGAAATTTCAGAATCCTCCTTTCATCATGACGGTGATCATGCAGCGCCTGCTCCTCCTCCAACCCGTCGAACTCGTCCGCCTCAAGAGCCCACTCTCCAATCCATTTCCGACCAAATTGCTTCCTTGACCACCTCTGTTGGTCAATTGACAAATGAGATCCATGGATATTTTGACCATGTTCATTATCCATATGCCGGTCTTGTTCCCTTTGAAGCAGTGCCGGACGATGAGGCGGGAAACAATGATGAATAATTTCTTTGTCTTTCTATTTTATTGTTCTATGTTTGTATTGTTCTCATTATGTACCCATTTTATTTTCAATGAATAAACAAGTTTTTTTTTAATCCTTGTCATCTTATTACATTTTTTTTGCTAATGGCAAAAGGGGGAAGATAACGGTTATGCGGGTATGCACTCTCAAGATTTATAAGCTTAAATTGAGGGGGAATACATATATTGAGGGGGAACTAATCGCATACTTATTGCATATCTTTACTTGTCTTGAATCGTCATTATAAACTGTTTAAGTTGCATATCCCGCTTAAAGTTTGCCATTATCAAAAAGGGGAAAATTGTTGGAAACACGTTCTCAAGGCTTTATACTAAAACGTGTGTTCTTATGTGTAGGTTTTGATGAATGACAAACAAGCGCAAATTGATATATGACGAAGTTCAAGTACAAGCGCACAATTGGTGGATAACGAGATTCAAGCACAATACAAAGTTTTATAGTTTAAATGAGTCGTTCTTAATTGTGATCTTGATCCGACAACTTGACTCATGACATGGCTTCTCTCCTAAAACTATTTTTACAAAATCATGCATATTTAATTTAATGCTAAATGATTTTAAATCATGCATATTTACTTTAGTCAAAATGATTTTTAAACATGCCTCCAAAATATGGACTAAGATAATCGATTATGTACTTATGATAATCGATTATGTTAAGCCAAGACTGCATGACAATCGATTGTGAACTAATGACAATCGATTGTGTTAAGGCAGTGAGCATCAAGTTTTTCAAACCTGCATGACAATCGATTGTGAACCTTATGACAATCGATTATGATGAGGCAGTGTACATCAAAGTTTTTCAAAACTCAGAATAATCGATTGTGAAGCTAATGACAATCGATTGGGAAGAGACAGTGTCCATCAGATTTTTCAAAGTCACAAAATAATCGATTGTGAACATATGACAATCGATTGTATTGAGGCGGTGTCTTCCAGACTCTTTCAAAGTTATTAAATAATCGATTGTGAGTATATAACAATCGATTGTCACGAGGCAGTGTCTAAAATGATTTTCAAAGTCTGATAAATAATCGATTGTTAACATTGCACAATCGATTGTGAAGCTTACCGTTGTCGTAAAGTTTTCAAATACCGTCAGGTAATCGATTGTTGATTTTCTACAATCGATTGTTGAAATTAAAATCTGGAAAAGATTTCTTGAACGTTGCTGAATAATCGATTATTGATTTTGTATAATCGATTGTTTTGCGTAAAATCTGAAAATGATTTTTTGAACGTTACCAATAATCGATTGTTGATCTTGGACAATCGATTGTTAAGCGTAAAATCTGGGATTGATTTCTGGAACGATTGGCAAATAATCGATTGTGACTTCTTGACAATCGATTGTCAAACAGTAAAATCAGCAACTCTTAATTGGCAATTAGGCAACGGTAATGCCAAGTTTTTCAACTATAAATACAGCTTCATTTCAGTGTTTTAAACACAACAACACACAACAACTGATCATTCTATTACTATAAGCTTGCATACTATTGTTTATCATTTTATATTCATTTCATAAAGCTTTTGAGAGCCATATTCTTGTCCAAAGTTGTTGTGATCTTGAGCTTACTTCTTTTACTCATATCTACTCATTAAGGAGTGTATTGTTTGAGTGTTTAGTGTTTTGTACACTTGTAAGAGAATTGTGATTCTCTTGTTGTAAGGAACTTGTGTTTCCTTGGTTGAAGTCTTGGAGTGTTGTATCTCCGAGCAAGATTGTTGAGGCTTGTGTCCTCAGATTGTAAAGGTTGGTTAGGCACCCGTAAGCTTAACAGTGAAGTCTTGGAGTGTTGTATCTCCGAGCAAAGGTGTTAAGGCTTGTGTCCTTAAGTTGTAAAGGTTGGTTCGGCACCCGTAAGATTAACAGTGAAGTCTTGGAGTGTTGTATCTCCGAGCAAAGGTGTTAAGGCTTGTGTCCTTAAGTTGTAAAGGTGTGTTGAGCACCCGTAAGCTTGACAAGTTAGTGGAAAATCTCGAGAGAGTCTCTCGGGGACTGGACTAGCCACTTGTTGTGGTTCCACTTATTTATTTCCTGCAAATTTCAAATTCCGCAAGTTTACGCTAAATTTTATTATAACGCTATTCACCCCCCCTCTAGCGTTAAGCGTATTATCTAACAACATTGAAATACAATGAGAAAAAAGGATATTGAATACAATGAAATACATAGAATACAACGAGATATATTGAATTATAATTAAAAAAAGAAAGTAAATATAATGAAATACATAGAAATACACCTAGATACATTGAAATGCTCTTTAAGAAAATATAATAGAATCTTCAAATTGCTCAACCCAATCTTGAGACAAATCTACGTAATGCTTCTCAGCAAAGGCACGATCTCGGTGATGAACTTCAAGCCCTTCAAAGAGAATCCTTTCTTCTCAAATCTTCCGATAATCTCACCTACCAGGCTACGTTGGACACCATCACACTTGATCATGATGAAAGTCTGCTCCAAGCCTTGGAGTTTATAAAAAATTGAATTGTCCGAAAACAAACAAAATGCCGTTGCATTCCTTGTAGGGTTGATTTTTAGGGTCGGAGGGTTCGATTTTGGATTCGGAAGTGAAAATATACGGTAGGAATATGCCGTTGTAGTCGTCGGATGCGGTAATCGAAGCAATTTCTAAAGTGAGCTTGTACAAATCAGGTGGAAGGAGGAGGAATTGGAAATTTTAATGGGATGGGGGAAGATAAGGGTGCAAACGGGTGGAGCCTGAACCAGGACCGGACCGGGACCGCGGTCCTGGCCGGCCTGGTGGACCGGTCCTACCAGTCTATTAAGCCCGTGACGGGCCGGTCCATTTGCTGCAAACCGCCAGGCCCGGGACCGCCAGACGGGCCTGGGCCGGTCCTGGCGGACCCAACGGCTCTTTTTTTTAAAAAAAATTAAAATTCAGTAACGGCTCTTTGCAAAAAGTAGCCGTTTGGAACTTTGTAAAATAGCCATTTGGCCCCCAAACTTTATATAATTACATTTTTCCTATATCTTAACTATAAATACCCACTCATTCTCATTTTTATTCACCAATTCATCAATATCTCTCAATCTCTCTTGCTCTACAATTGCTTAATTTATTGTTGAAAATTCGTGAAAAATTATGAAGTTGTTAAATTGAAGTTTTCAAGTGTTCAACGATTTTCAATTTTTAAGAAGTTGTTCGGCAATCAGGTAAACTCGTTTCAACTCTTACGTTTTAATAATATATTTTTGTGTTGTTTAGTTTGCATAATTCTAATTAGTATGGCATTTTCTTTGAAAAAATATCGGTAAAGGAAAAGGTAAAACCGGTGAAAGTAGTGGCCATAATACTACCCTTCCCCTGGCTCCCCGACCTACAAAAGATAAGCAAGTTGAAAGTAGTCGCCAACCTAGACGTCCTATTCCGCCTCCCGTAATGCTTGATAGTGATCACCCTTGTTTTCAATTTACCGATAGTGAATTTCTACATGATGTTGCAGTAGGTGATAGATTAGAAGATGAAATTATGAATGCTCTTTATCCTAATGAACCTATCTTAGAGGAAAATGAGGATGATAATGAACATGATGAAACCCAAGCACCAGATTTAGATGATACACCTACTAGTCCTGTTCATAACTCAAGTAATGCACCAGCACACCCACCTGTAGAAACTCCAACTTTTAGTAGACAACCTGCTAAACGTGCAGAAACATCATTAGTTTGACAGTTTTTTACTCAAGTAACAGAACAAAATAAGGTTAAGTGTAAAACTTGTGGGAAATTACTTGTTTATAAATTTACTGGAGACCGTAGCGGCACAGGTAGTTTGGTTAGGCACATAAAAATACACCCTACAGATAGGACTAGATTTTTTCAAATGCAAGCGCAGCAAGAGGGGACAAGTGTAGATTCTGCGGTTAACCCTAGTACAGGTTCAAATCTAGTTCAACCAGGAATTAACACTGTCGCCGGAGGTATTTATATTACGATCCAAATATAGATCGTGAACAATTAGCAAAAATGATTACTGTTATGTGCTTACCTTATACTTTTGCTTCTAATCCTAACTGGGTTCATTATATTAGAAGAGTTTTTAATCCTACTTGTAAAGGTTGGCCTCGCGCAACAGTTAAGGCCGATATATATAAATTTTTCAAACATGAATATGAACAATATTTGCGCTATTTATTTACTTGTATACCTAATCGAATTTCTATTACAACTGATATTGGTAGAAGTAATAATGACTGTGATTATCTAACTGTTACAAGTCATCGGATAGATGAGGACTGGACAATGCAAAAGCGTATAATTGCATATAGAATAATTAACTCACGTCACACGGGTAGGTTTATAGCTAACACTGTTTCGGATATTTGTAGATATTTTTGCTTTAGCGATAAAATAATGGCAATTTCTATGGATAATGCTTCTAATAATACTAGTACAACAGGAATTCTTACAAAAACACTAAATCCTGCATTTGGTAATATTTTACATGTTAGATGTATTTGTCATATCTATCATTTAATTGTTGGTGATGGCATGCGAATTTAAAACATAGAAATTGAAAAGGTTCGAATGGCTCTTAATTGGCTATTTTATTCAAACCGTAGAACTAGACTTAGGGAGTATTTTAAAAAATGTGATGAATATGGCCGTAGAGAAAGAAAGGTTCCTAAACCTTTCCCGACTATGTGGAATTGTATGTACGAAAGTTTAGTAGTTGCGTATGAATATAGAAACCCAATTAATGCAACGTTTAATTCTCGGGTAGGTGGTGAGGATGGTGATGAAATGCTTACTACCCAAGATTGGACGAATGTTAAAATTCTTTTATATTTTTTAGAACATTTTCAAGTTGCTACAAATGCATTTTCTAGGCAATATTATCCTACTATTTCAATCTGTTTAGTTTATATTGCCGCACTAGCTGATTTGTTTGTTGAATTTGGCGAGGGTGGGGATATTTATGAACTTGCTATAAATGAAATGAAACAAAAATTTAAAAAATATTTTTTCCCTATCCCTCATATTTTTGGTGTAGCTGCAATGTTAAATCCTACAATGCAATTGGGAGGTCCTCATTTTTGGTATTCTAATATTTATAAGGCTTTAGATCTTTCAGAAGAGGAAATTGCTACACTTGCTGATGCAAAAGCATCAATTAAAATTAATGCTCAAACTGTTTATAATGCTTATAAACAGGCATTAGAGCATGCTAGGCCAAATATTCCAACCCCTACTTCATCTAGCTCACAATCGTCTAAAAGAGCTGCGGGCTTAACATCTCTTAAATATTGGACAGAGTTTCGGGGTTCTCAAGGTGATAATTATGATGAAATTTCACATCTAAATGAGCTTCAAGTTTACTTTTCTCAGGGACTTGAATAGGAGAATCCAGACGGCTCTTTCGATCTTTTGGAATGATGATGTCAAGGGAAAAATATTTTCCGGTTCTTGCAAGGATGGCTCGGGATGTTTTATCAATTCAAGCTTCAACTGTTGCATCAGAGAGCACTTTCAGTCAAGCAAGACTACAAATCGGTGATCATAGAGCCGCGATGAGGGAGAGCTTGGAAAAATCGGTGCTTTTTAGAGATTGGATCGGCGCGAAAAGAATAAACTTTGGAATTGCAGAATAACAACCGGCGATAGATGAAGCATATGAATAAATGATAGCGGAACTTTTGGAGGATTCGGCTTCTCCCGGAAGTGGTGATGAACAAGCTTCATTTCCACCACCACCAACACAACCTCCTCCCAACCTTGGCGGATTTATGAGATTTGTTAGAGATACAATGTAGAATTGTAGATTATGATGTAACTTGTACATTGGCACATCTTCTTTTAGTTTTTTTTCCTTTTAATAGTGGTATTAGTACCTTGTTGTGCTCATTCCATTGGGGGAAGGAAGACTAAGAAAGATATGCCATTTTGGTCAATAAAAATTATAAGACATATCCTTGAATATCTTTTTTCTCAATATTTCTTTGTCTTTCTTCGATATCAATCATTGAATATATATATATATATATATATATATATATATATATATATATATATATATATATATATATATATATATATATATATATATATATATATATATATATAGCATACAATATATAACATACAATATATACTACAATAAAATATATACGAGAATATATATAAATAACGTACAACCTAAACTACAAGAAAATATATAAGTAATAAAATATATACATAAGATACAATATACATAAGAGGATATATATAAATTATACATAATATATATAATATATATACAATATATACTAATTAGTACAACACAATATACTAATTACTACAACACAATATATACATTATATACAATATATACTAATTACTACAACGCAATATATACATAATATATATCAATATATACATAATATACAATATATACTAATTACTACAAGACACTATATACATAATATACAATATATACTAATTACTACAACACAATATATACATAATATATATCAATATATACATAATATACAATATATACTAATTACTACAACACACTATATACATAATGTACAATATATACTAATTACTACAACACAATATACAATGAAATATATATTATAAATAGTATACTAATAACTTAGTACACCATATAAAATATATTCTACACTATACTAATAACTACTATACAAGATATTGCCTTAAAAAAACACGTCAGGCCCGCCAGGCCCAGGACTACTGTGGGCTTAGGCCCGTCACGGGCTGGTCTCAACCACCAGGACTGCCAGGACCGGGACCGCCAGGCCGGACACACGAAGCCCAGGACCGCGAAGCCCGGCCCGTCAAGGCCGTTTAAGCCCGGGCCCGGGCCAGAACACACCCTTAGGGGAAGAGAATAAGATGAATCAAAGTAGAGAGAGTGAAAGAAAATAGTGTAACCGATTAGTATATTTAGTGGCTTAGTGCTAGGAAGTAATCAAAATTAAATATTTTGCTATAATTAAAAGGTATCTATAGAATATAACTTTTTTAAATGGTATTTATTTAAAATAAATAAGGCGTTAACCTTTGCTATAGGAAGTAAAAAATGCATTTGGATTTCAAAATGTAAAAATTGCACGGGGCGCCTTATTTGATCGCCCCCATTTAACCTATACCCATTTTTAAAAAAACTTTTAACTTGTACTCACTTTTTAAATAACGTCAGTCCTTTTTTTCTCCTCCTTCTCCTCCTTTGTTTTCGTCTTCTTCTTTCTTCTGCTGATGTTGTTGTTGCTATGGAACTTTAGTTCATGGGATGATTGCCATAAATATGTTTATCAGATTATTTAAAAATAAATTATAAATAATTACGTAAGTTAGTAGACAATAATTTATGAATATTTCCGCGTACGTAAGTTAGTAAACAATGATAATTAGATATAGTTGGCAATCTGATTATTCTAGTATGTTAGAAAGTTTTTTCAAAAAATTCAGCTTAGATAGTGCTGAAGTGTTTACAAATGAACTAAATAACTTTAGCTCTAGAGTTGAAGTTCCCTAGTTACAAAACAAAAATTTCAGCTCTAGAGCTGAAGTTTGCTAGTTACAAAAACAAAAACTTCAGCAATTACAAACAAAAACTTCAGCAAATAGAGAACAAAACTTCAGCTACTATGCTTAAGTTCAGCAATTACAAGCAAATACTTCGATATACTTGGTTCAGCACACTTGCTACTTCAGGCCCGTCTACTAGAATGCTGAAATTTTGCGTGATTGCCTTTTGCTACTTCAGGCCCCAAATGCTGAAGTTATGCAAAAAAATGGATATACTTGCAATTTTTTACAAAATAAATACTAGTTAAAATGTGACAAAATCTGTCTCCTTTTGGTTTAAGAAATGGTCCGATCCAAAGTTTCATTGAAAATCATAGTGAACACAAATGAAAATTGTTGATTTTCCTATGTTTAACTTTAGGTAATAAAAGACTAAAAAAATTATGTATATACATATATTTCTTCTTCTCTTTTTAAAGCTTGGCAAACTACCAGTTTGACCTTTCAAATAAAATACTATTAATATTAGTCCATTCATAAAATACTACCACTATTAGACAACTATTTATAATATATTACAAATATTAGTCCTAAATTCCTTTTTATTACAAAGTGTCTAAAGCTTCCTTCTTTCTGCTTCTTCGTGCTTGTCCTCTCTAATCAATATACTGTAAATGAAGTTAATGTGGAAGTACATAAAAGAAAACTAGATTTTTCTTCAGGCATCAAGGCAATCTTAGCCGTAGACCTCACAGCACCTTGCACAGCCTGTAATATTTTTTTCGGTTAAGAGTCAAAATTGCCCTCAACCTATCGACTCCGGAACAAAATTACCCTCCGTTTACCTTTAGCGAAGAAAATGCCCCCACCGTTAACTTTGTGGCCTATTTCTACCCCTAAAATCTAACAGAATCTTGAATTTCATTTTTAATTTTTTTTTTAATGCCACGTGTCACGTTTTGATTGCGACATATAAAGAACGGAAAATTGAGACATATAAAGAACGAAAAAAGGGTCAAAAATGCCCTCAACGTATTGACTCCGGAACAAAATTGCCCTCTGTTAACCTTTTTTGGGTCGGGTCGGTCGGGTTGAAGTATAATGTGATTTCACGCTTTCCAACAAATGTAAAGAGCTTGATATATCACATATATTCATCTTCAGTTAAAGTGGATTGGTCATTCCTATCCAATGGGGGGCTGGTTTTTCATGACTTGGTTATGGAGGACGGGTTGGACCCCTGATTCGTGATGGAGGGGGGCTGTTCGGTTGTGAAGTTTTCCGGCGATGTGAAGGTGACGGGCTGGACGGGGAAGATGAAGCAACGGGGTAGCCATGAGAGGTCGTTTGGTGGTTTAGGGTTAGAGAGGGTGTGTTGTGAGGAAGATGAAGAGAGGGTTTGGTGTTTTTTGGGTTGGGTCGGTCCGGATGCTTGTATTTAATTTTTAATTTTTTTTAATTCCACGTGTCACGTTTTGATTAGCCATTAAATAAACTTGACCCAAAATCAATTCTCACCCAAATTCTGACACAACCCGACCCAACCCGACCGATCCGACCCAAAAAAGGTTAACGGAGGGCAATTTTGTTCCGGAGTCAATACGTTGAGGGCAGTTTTGACCATTTTTCCGTTCTTTATATGTCCCAATTTTCCGTTCTTTATATGTCCCAATCAAAACGTGACACGTGGCATTAAAAAAAATTTACAATGAAATTCAAGATTCTGTTAGATTTTAGGGGTAGAAATAGGCCACAAAGTTAATGGTGGGGGCATTTTCTTCGCCAAAGATAAACGGAGGACAATTTTATTTCGGAGTCGATAGGTTAAGGGCAGTTTTGACCCTTAACCGTATTTTTTTTAACGAAAAATCTCTCATCAAATCGTTTACATTACAAAAACAAATTTATCTAGAAACAACATTTAATATGTTTCTTCTGTTTGGATATATTAAGTGACAAGCATGAATATAATATGGAGTAACTGAAACCCCTTAAAAAATACAGTAAAATTAATTGAACAAAATTTTTTATTTAAAAAAAGTAATAGCTTGAAAAAGAAATTACCAATATCAAAGTCTAAAAATTCGGTTTTTTTAAATCGAAAATTTTTCTCGAGCAGGTGTTGGTGGAATATATTAGATATATCTTAAGAAGTTTGAATCTTAATGTGGGTAGATTTGGTGGAGATTTGAGCTGGTTTGAATTAAAATTTGAGTCAAATTTAAAGTAGAAGATGAACATAAAATATAGGTATCTTCCCGTTTACCCCCCATGAATTATTTGTGCATCTCATATATATCAAATGTGTATCTCATGTATATCCATGTATCTCTATATCTAAGCTACATGCGAGATATAAGTGTCGTAGTAGAGTTATGAAACTCGATTTAGTTACGAATCTTGACTCCAAACTAATCCAAGTTATGTCCAATCTTACTCAAATTTTCATATTGCCTCATTTATGTATTTTTAATGAATCTGAATCATATTCATTGAAAAAAATCTTTTTTGTTAGGTTCTGAATGTTCTATATTACTAATGATGAATTTTAACTCCAAACCGGTCTAGATCACCTTTAATTTTTCTCAAATTTTATATATTGCCTCATTTATATATTTCAATCAATTTTGACCATACTTATTGAGGAAAAAACTTGCCTAGGTCTTTTAAATGTTTGTATATCATCTAACTTTTTTGCTTATTTTTATAGCATTACTTAATGGCTAATTATGTAACCAGCGTTTATCTGTGGCTATTTTTGTAGTTCTCTCTTTTAAACTAAGAGTAAAAACAGCTGACTACCACGAGTTTCGACGACCCTACTTTGGTTTAGGAAGTATTTGGGCTAACTGGGCCCGAATTGCAGTGACCCTCTATACTACTAGGTACTACTTGATAAAAGAATTAATCCAAATAATCGCCCATTTAATTTGTTCAATAAAAAATAGTTAGAAAATATATATAATATAGATAACTCATGCATATATATGTATAAATATGAATAACTAATATATAAACTATATCTATCGACTAAAAAAATAAACTGTGAAATTAGCTAGCTATTTATGTAACAATCCCTTGTTGATATCCAAACTCCAAAGCATGGCCCAATAGGGAGTGGGCCTGAATCATAGGGAGAAATTCGAAAATATCCAGGTTATAACCGGTCGTTCAAAAGTAGTTCAATTTTAAAAGTAATTGAAATTTAGTTACTTCATGTAAAGATAAATTTGAGCAAAAACACTATTCAAAACCCAGAAAAATACTCCAGTATATTATGCTGGAGTTCCAGCATAAATATACTTGAACTCCAACATATTATACTGGAGTTCCAGGATAAGTATGATGGAACTCCAGCATAATACAATAGAGTTCCAACATAATTACGCTAGAACTCCAGCATAATATACTGGAGTTCCAGCAAGTATATCTGTCCAGCATAATATACTGGAGTTTGGAGCACCAGTGCTCCAGTCTCCAGTATATTATATTGGAGCCAGCAAAGTATACCGGTTCAGCATAATATGCTGGAGTTCATACACGGGTGCACCGAACTCCAGCATATTATGCTGGATCGGTCTTTATTGCAGAAAAATAGTGGCTATTTTTTATTGACTTAGTAAATCCTAGCTATTATTGAATGACCAGTCCGAAAACTGGCTATACCGTACTATTTTTACGCAATCATAACCTACACATATGCTACAGGCTAGGGGTGTATACACCAAACCGAAAAATCGCACCAAACCGAAAAGTCAAATCAAACTATTTAGAAAACCGACTAGGCTTGGTTTGATTTGGTTTGGTATTGAGTAAAAAAATCTGAACCAAACCGACATATAAAAATATAATTTGTATATACATATTTAAGATTTCATATAGAATTTTCTTTAAAACATATCTAAAAATATTTGAGATTCTCTTACGGAATATAATATTTAATAAAATATGAAGTTCTATATATTTATTAACTTTAAATAATGGGTTGTATGATCACTTTCTTATCAAGTGTTACTGGAATGCGTCAATATCTTTGTTCTTTCATATCCATATATCAAGATCTGTTAAATTCTTAAATCTTTTTCTAATTTGAGGTGATTATTATCAATTAGGTATCATATTAATTTTTATGAGTAATTACTAAATTCGATTAATATTGAAAGTGTACATTATTAAAAAATTATTGTCAGACGACTAAAAAAATAACTATCATGTGTTAAATTCTCCAATAAGAGTATTTAACAGATAATATATTTGTCAGTTCTTAAAAATTTTACTAAAAGTATATTTACTTATAAAAATTTAATAAAATAAGATTGAAACAATATTTAAGTAGGAAAAGACCCGAAAAACGGAGAGAAAACTATCCTCTATAGCCCCTAAAAATTTTAATAGTCCATTTACAGAAAATAGCCCTTCGGCCCAAACATATTGCATATAGTCGCCGAAAGTAAGGAGCATTACAACACAAGCGCCTATAGTTTAGTGGATAGAGCATGTGTTTCCAAGTTGAAGGTTGTAGGTTTGAGCCTCCCTGGCGTGATAGAGCAGCCCTTTTTTGCCTTTTTAAATTGTATTTTGTACTTTTGGATCTGATAAGTATAGCTAAGAATTGAATTAAATATGTAATACAGGTTAATACGAAATGTATATTTTGTATAATAACAGTATTTATATATATTTTTTACATAGTGACAGTCTATTTTTTATATAATAACAGTCTGTTTTGTATAGCGACAGTCTATTTTGTATCTATTTTGTATAGTGAGAGCTAATTGTATATAAATTGTATAGTGGCAATTTTAGTATATTTTCATATAGTGATAGTCTATTTTGTATAATGACAGATTATTTAGTATATTTTTTTGTAGAATGACATTCTATTTTTGTATATATTTTATATAATGACACTCTATTTGTATATAAATTGTATAGTAGCAGTCTGTTTTGTATAGTGACAGATTATTTTATATTTTTTTGTACATTAATGGTCTATTTTGTATAGTGACAATATATTTTCTATAATTTTTTATATAGTGATAGTCTATTTAGTATATATTTTGTATAGTGACAGTCTATTTTGTATGTAATTTGTATAGTGACAATCTATTTTTTATATTTTTTGTATAATGACAGTATTTTTTTATATATCTATTGTATACAAAATTTATAGTGACAATTTATTTTTGTATGATTTTTGTACAGTGACAACCTATTTTATATGAATATATATATATATATATATATATATATATATATATATATATATTGTAATATATCAATATTCAAAAGAAATGCTCTCTAGTCTAATACATAATCTAAAATGACTTTTAGAAATAAAAAACTGCCCAAATCAGTAGCAATTTACCCCTGTTAAAATTATATTTTATTGCATGAAATCTCTTCTAGAAAGCAAGATAAAAGTATAGAAAATTTGCTCGAAAAGTGCAGGAGATCAACATATTTTAATGCTGAACAAAGATGTTCAAGAGTGCAGGAAATTTGCTGAAAAACAGTTCTGCAGAACTGCTAAAAAATAGGTGCAAAGACTGGCGAGGAACTTCAATTTGCAGCTTAATAGTTTATTGTCCAGAATTTCAATTTTTAGCAGCCTAAAGTGTCAAAAAAAAAAAAAAAAACAGGGCACAACTTCAATCAGAAGCAAAGATTCTTGGAATTTCTTCTGCAATTAGAAATTCACTCACAATCCAAATTCAAGTCACACAATATTTGCTAGGAGAACTGTAAGTGCAATTTCCATATGTGAAGGATGACTTTCACTCTCATATTTCAATCAATTTCACAGTCAACACCCTCTAATTTCAGCACCAATACTGATTCTTCAAGCTCAAGAATGAGTCACAAGTTCCCTCCTTAAATTCAATTCTCAACAATGGAAACAAAGATGAATTCGAGTTCTTAAGATGGTGTGCATTCTGAAGGGGAACTGAATGAAGATACTTGGAATGAATGAAGAATAGAGAGATAGAATCTTTTACAATTGATGCACAACATAACCAAACATGTCTCAAAGAGAGATTGGACAAAATACATGTTCAATCATCGTTCCACTTATGCTGGTTTCTTATCTCCTGTAGCCAGAAACAACTAATAAATTTCTATAGATAAAATGTGACAGTAGTCCAATCCGCCCAATATACAGTATTGTATACATTTTAAGTGTCTAATGACAAAGCAAAGACAATATTTTTTCAACTAAGATTTGAATGAACCTTTATTAGATCTCTTTACGAATTCTGTTTCTATTCAGAGAGCTTCTAAAATAAATTACCATCTAAACACTTAAGCCTACATCATCTGTACAGAATGACCCTAGATGAGCTAGTAATCAATGAGTACCTTATCAAAAAAAATAAAATAATCAATGAGTCATTGATTGACTGTCCTGTTCGTTAATTATAAATCATATTTTTCAGTCCGTTCAACTGGATGGGAGTGGATCACGACGAATGGCGTTGATTGGTGATTCAATACGGAAACGACGCTTGTAACGATGGCATCTGGCAACGACTTCGATTGCAGAAAATGGTATGAACGCTGAAGGAGAAGGAAGTTAGGGTTTTGAGCGATAGTGGGCTTGGGCTAGCCTTTTAATTAGTTTTGAGCTGTTTATTGTATGGTTTATTTTATGGCTAGTATCATTAGTTTTCCTTGATGACTACAAATAAAGTTTTCTCAAAAACCAAACTAATCCAAACCGATATAGTTAATTTGATTTGATCTTGATCAAAATCAAACTAACCCGATTCATATACACCTGCAATACATGCTAATCGGGCAGTATAGCCAACAAAGTTGCTCAATTGTTGCGGTTTTGCTTCTCTTCATAATTGGAAGATGTACCACTTCCTATTATATGGGATGAGTGATATCTTTAAAGTAATAGTATAAGAATTCGATATTTCCAATATAAGAGTTCAAGACTTTCTTTTGTTGGTTTCCTATTCGTTATTCAGTATTTATATTAGAGCCTCGTCTTATTCAGTTTACGAATATAAGGCCCATTAAAACTAAAAATACTTCCTTTATCATGATTTTTGTATTCTTGTAACTCAAATCTAGAACTTTTAATTTAGTGTGTAGGCTTATCCATCCAATTACGAGCCTTTATGGTATATGATTCTAAACTAATACACTTGATGGCTAATGTTTTGTATTACATGTTCAGTTTCTTTTACACAGGAGTTAAAACTTTTAGTATGCTCGTTTTCTCACTTTAAAAGTCAATTCTCACATATTTTCACTCTTATCTTTGGACTTCTTTTTTTCTTTTGGGTCTCAGCCTGTTCGATGGTTCTGGATTTCGCTCTTTCATTTTAAACTATTCCCTTTGTTTTATATTGTTTGTCATAGTTTGATTTGGTACAGATAAAAAAAAAGAAGAAGAATTTTAAAATTTATAGTCTTAAAAGTTTAACGAGTAAAAAATTTATGGGGACATACCATTTATATGACTATAAAAACTTCTTATTAAGGGCAAAAAGGTAAAATAAGAATTTAAAAATAAATTATTACTAAATTTAAAAATATATCATTTATTTTAGAACAAACTATTAATTTTGCTTTAGACACTTTTCATCATGTACAAGAGTATTTCCACTTCAGGTTTACTCTTTACATTATTAAACCTACTCAATGAAATACGAGAAGATCTAAAACTTGCTCTTGAACAATACAGTTATCGCGAATATTAGTCTTAATAGTTGATCGAGCTGGCCCGATATTACAATTATAAAAAGAAAAAGAAAAAACATTAAATTACAAGAGCAAATCTAGCTTATTTGTGACAATATAGGTAGATTTGACCCCAACTATCAATAGAGTGCAGATTTATAGTTTGTTTGGTAAAACTTCTCAAATCTGTTTATTTTGAGAAGTGCTTTTCAAAAAAGTATTTTTGGTGAGAATCAGTTTGTGTTGGGCTAATTAATTTGAAAAGTAATTTGAGCAGTAATTAGTGTTTTGCCAAGCTTTTGAAAATTATTTCTAAGTGTATTTTTCTCAAAAACGCTTATCAAAAAGTACTTTTGGAGAGAAATTACATTTTTCTACTTATCAAAAACTACTTTTGTTTCTCCTTAAAAGTACTTTTTTATCCTTCTAAAAGCTTAATCAAACATCTCAACTTTTTGTCAAAAGTATTTTTTATCCAAAAAAACTTAGGCAAATAGGCTATTTCATGTAGTTCATGAGCAAACTTGGATGTGTAGTATTGAGAAATTAAAGAGAAATAATATCGCATAAAACCCAAAAGGGATAATGCTTCTTTTGTGTAACATCTCATTCAGTCTGGTAATTATATAGAATATGTCTGCATCAAAAACAGAATACTTTCCTTTGTTGGTCATCAGTGTGGCAAATGTTAATTGCTCTAGGTGGTCTCCTCGTTCTCATCTCAATTTCTCCTTTCCTTCCTCATTTACCCTTTTGCCCCTTCATCTTCTTCCCATTTTTTTTTAAAACAATTTATTTATTTTAACTTTCTTTAGAAAAAGCTCTTTTTGCGGTTGGGGCTCGGGAGAATTTCCAGTATAGGAAGAGAAAAGTTAGAAAAAGCTAGGATTTTTCATGCGTTGAGCAAGTAAAAATAGAACGGTATAGCCGGTTTTTGGACTGGTCATTTAAAAATAGCCAATATTTACTAAGTTAATGAAAAATAGCCGTTATTTTGTTGTAATAGAAATCGGTCCAACATAATATACTGGAGTTCGGTGCACCTGTGTATGAACTCCAGCATATTATGCTGGACTGATATACTTTGTTGGTTCCAGTATAATATACTGGGGACTGGATCACCGGTGCTCTAAACTATAGTATATTATACTGGACCAGTATACTTGCTGGAACTCCAATATGTTAGGCGGGAGTTCTAGTATACTTATGCTGGAACTCTATTATATCATGCTGGGGTTCCAATATACTTATCCTAGAACTCCAGTATAATATGCTGGATTTCAAGTATACTTATGCTGGAACTCCAGCATAAAATACTGAAGTATTTTTCGGGTTTTAAATAGTGTTTTGGCTCAGATTTATCTTTATAAAAAAAGTGACTAAATTTCAATTATTTTGAACTATGTTTGAACAATCGATTATAAATCTGACTATTTTTGAGGTACTCCCGTTTAGCAACTATGATTTCTTGTTAACTTAGGACAGGAGGAATCAAAAGATGAAATTAACTACTTTTTGTATTCTGCCCTCTTTTTTATTTTTTATTTTTACCTATTTTACTTTATTAGTGTAGCTTTTAACAATATTAATTAATTAAATACGAAGATTTTAAAATTAAATAGTTTATAACATTACCAAATGAAAAATGACTTTTTGATTTTTTTTAATAACAACAAACTAAGACCTAAATATGAAATACATAGGCATATAATTATCAATCACTTTGTATACGGTCGAGATCATATGCCTTCGATCTATATGCTCGAGAGGTCGTCCAAATTTTGAGTTCAGGCAAGGTCGAGTTCGAGCTCGAGGGACCAGACCCGAGTTCGAAGACAAAGCACGTTACATATTGAGGTCGAGTATGCTCGACCCCAAAATAATACAGTTATGGACTTGTAAAAGAATGAGCTAGATTCCTGCTACGTCCCCTAGATCATGGCAAAAATCCCGAAAATGATTATACGATTCCGTACTAGGTGGTTAGACAGCTGTACAAAGAATATTCCTTACTGTAAATAGAAATATACCTTATTCAGGGTTCCCCTATTTTATAAAGGGACCACAATCATTTGTAACGTTATCTTATCATTGGCAAGAATATATTATCCTACTTTTCTCTCTTACTGTTCATTAGAATTGTCCTTTAGCTCCATTGCTCTTACTTTACTTTTCTTACTTAATTGTTCTTATTGCTCTAAACCTACCTCGAGGTCACTAAGCTCGAGGCCACCGCTGCTGAGTAACTTCGGTTTGATTCACTTGTTTCTTTCATCTCTACTTCATATCTCTTGATTATTAATTGGTATTGAATCTAATCTATCTTTAAAATTACAAATAAAATTTAATTATTACTCGTATTTTCTAGAAAATAGTTTGGCACCCATCGTGGGGCTAAAGATAATAGTGATTATTTCTTTACTAATTCTCACTATACACTTTATCTTGTCAAGATTTTCTAATTCTCAGGTTGAAACATGTCTAGCTCACAGAACACAGATGTTCATGACAATAAAGGTCTTGGTGAAAACAACAATATATGGGTCGGTGTACCACCAATAAACCATGAAGAAGTGCCAAACATAGCAAGTTGATGTTAGTTCACATATTGCTCTATACGCTGACTTAGGCACATACCCCGAAGGGAGTGTACGCAAGAAAGTCTGACCAAGGGGCCAAGGAACACCAGGAATAGGAGATGGGGGAGTAAGCCTCCAAATAATATTCGAGATGTTGCAGGCTCAACAAATCGCTATCGCTGAAATACAAAGTCAGAATAAAACTCCAAATACAGCCAAACCAATAAACCATCGACGTACTGAACATATTCTAGAAAAACTAGATGAAAGCGGCTCGAGGACTAACCCCACAATTATGAAGATGCTCGAAGAGCTCATTAAGAGGATCGAGTTTGGAGAAAAGAAAACTGAAGACAATAATAAGAAGGTGGAGACTTATAACTCCCGTGTAGACCAGATCCGCGGGCACCTCCAGTTTTGAAAGGTTTGGACGCCAAAAAGTTCATACAAAAACCATTCCTTTAGAGTGAGGCTCTGATTCCTATTCCCAAAACATTTCGCATGCCATATGTACCCAAATATAATGAAACAACCGACCCCAACGAGCATGTTACTTCATATACTTGCAGGATCAAAGGGTACGATTTTAATGACGATGAGATTGAATCAATCTTATTGAAAAAGTTTTGATTAACATTGTCGAAAGGAGCTAATGATTTGGTATTACAACAATTCCAAACTCTATTGACTCATTTGCCGTGTTAGCAGATGCATTCGTAAAAGCACACGCCAGGGCCATAAAGGTGGCCATGATAAAATCGAACGTTCAAGATAAAACAAAGGAACGATGAGATTTTAAGGGGGTTCGTGTCCAGGTTTCACATGGAAAGAATGGAATTAACACCTGTCTCGGATGACTGAGCAATACAAGCTTTTATTCAGGGTTTGAATGAAAAGATCTTGGTTGCATCTCGACAATTAAAGCAGAATCTGATTGAGTATCCAACTGTGACGTGGCCAGATGTGCACAACCGTTATCAATCAAAAATCAGGGTCAAGGACGACCAGTTGGGAGCTCCCTCGGGTTTGTTTCATTCTAATAGATCGGCAGCCAGACTCCCAAGGGATACAAATAGAGAATCCAGATCAACTAAATAATGGTATCAGCCGTATGCTGATTAGAGAAATAATGGTGCAGGCCGTAACGCTCCTCAGAATGATCAAAGATATGATTGAGGTCAAAGTTCTCAAAGACTCATGAGTAAAAACGGATTCTACAATCATACCACTCCCGCAGAAGAACCTCAATTATCAGAGTACAACGTCGATGTAAATACATCATGGATTGTGTCAGCTATTGGAATAATCAACGACACCAAGTGGCTCAGGCGTATGCAGACCGATCCTTCTCAAAGGAACCCGAACTTGATGTGCAAGTAAGATGGCACATATGGTCATAGAATAGAAAATTGCAGGCAGCTAAGGGAAGAAGTGGCTCGGTTGTTAAATGAGGGTCACCTTTGAGAATTCCTCAGTGATCGATCCAAAAACCACATCAAGGAGAGAGATGCAAGGAAAAATGAGCAAGAAGAACCACAAGATGTAATCCACATGATCATTAGCAGAGTCGATGTCCCTCACCGACCTGTGTTCAAATGCATCAAGGTATCAATCACCAGGGAAAAATGGACTCAAATCTATGTATCCGAGGATACCTTATCATTCTGTGACGAGGAAGCAGAAGGCATATCTCAGCCACAAATGGTGCCCTGGTGATTTCTGTCCTTTTAAATAAATTTCAAGTTAAACGTGTTTTAGTGGATCCAGGAAGCTCAATAAATATAATGAGATCGAGGGTGGTGGAGCAACTCGGTCTATAATATCAGATTATACCTGCATCATGGGTCCTAAATGGCTTCAACATGGCAAGCGAAACAACAAAGGGAGAGATTACATTGCCAGTAAATGTCGCCGGGACCATATAAGACACTAAATTCCATGTCATCTAAGGAGACATGAGGTATAATGCACTCCTCGGGAGACCATGGATAAACAACATGAAGGCAGTGCCTTCAACTCTTCACTAGATGATGAAGTTCCCAATAGAAGAAGGACTGAAAACAGTCTACGGAGAGCAGCATTCTACAAAAGAGATGTTTGCAATCGAAGAACTGGTGTGGGTACCAGCGCCTGACCTTAGAGAAATCAAGCACCAAAGGAAAGCAGGCAGCTAAATAACAATAACATCCCCCAACCTCGATGGAGTCGAAGCAACAGGTAATCCAAGATGAAAAAGAGGATTTCCTTATTCCTCGAACCTTCGTTGCGCCCGAAGAGACTGATGCAACCAAGTCAATTGTCGATAATCTGGAGCAGGTCATACTTATTGAATACTTTCCCAAGAGAAAGGTATACCTGTGAACATGATTGACCCCCAAACTCAGGAAAAAACGCACTCAATTTATTGATAATATGGATTACTTTGCTCGGTCCCATTTGGATATGACAGGGATTCCACCAGAAATCCCACATATTGGCTAAGCATTGACCCTGTGTTCAAGCCGGTAAAGAAAAATAGAAGGGCTCATCTGAGGTAAAGCATGCTTTCATAAAAGACGAGGTAACCAAAATTCTTAAAATAGGATCGATTCAGGAGGTAAAGTACCCTGAATGGTTAGCCAACGTACTTATAGTTCATAAAAAAGAAACAAACTTAGAATGTGTGTAGACTATAAGGACTTGAACAAGGTATGTCCGAAAGATTCTTTTCCATTGCTAGACATCGATCGTAATTGATGCCACGGCTGGCCATGAGACCCTAACGTTTTTCGATGCCTACTCTGGATACAATAAAATTAAAATGAACCCGGAAGACGAGGAAAAAACTTCGTTTATACTAAGTTTGGAACTTATTATTATATTGTAATGCCCTTTGGGATAAAAAATACAGGAGTTATATACCAACGCTTAGTCAACAAAATGTTCGAAGAAAAAATAGGTAAAATAATGGAAGTTTATATTGATGATATGTTGGTTAAGTCCCGGCGCGCAGAGGACTATTAGTTCATTCGTAGGAAACATTCGAAATCTTGAGGAAGTACAAGATTAATCTTAACCCGGAGAAGTGTGCCTCAAAGTCAACTCTGGTAAGTTCCTCGGCTTCATGGTGTCGAATCTTGGTATTGAGATTAACCCCGATAAGATCAAGGCCACCGAGGATATCACGATCGTGGATAGCATAAGCCGTGCAAAGGCTAACATGGCGGATAAATTCTTTGGATCAGTTCATTTTGACGTCGTTATATCGAAGTCACCGTTTCTTTTCCTTGCTCAAAAAGAAAAATGATTTTGGATGGACCTTGGAATGCCAATGAGACCTGGAGGAACTAAAGTGATACTTATCGAGCCCGTCTTTGCTTCATACCCCATATGTAGACGAAAATTTTTACCTATATTTGGTTATGTTAGAGATAGCGGTAAGTGGGCTAGTTCGAGAAGAGCAAGGTATATAATGTCCTATTTTTTACGTAAATCGAACTCTAGTAAATGTTGAATATACGTACCTTTACTTGAAAACATTAGCACTTGCATTAATAAGCACATCTAGAAAGCTGAAGCCATATTTTCAATGTCATCGTATATGTGTGTTAACCATCTACTCTCTTCGTAATATTTTGCATAATATCGAGCTATCGGGCCGATTGGCCAAATGGACCGTCGAACTTAGCGAGTACGATATCAAATATCTACCCCGAATGACCATTTAGTCTCAGATCCTAGCTAGCTTCATGGCTGATTTTACACCGACCCTCGTACCCGAAGTGGATAAGGAACTCCTGCTAAGTTCGGGTACAACATTGGAGGTATGGACCCTTTTTACGGACGGTGCCTAGAATGTGAAAGAGTCCAGTCTTGGCATTGTCTTGAAGCCACCCACAGGTGGTACCATTAGACAATCTATCAAGACTTCCAGATTGACTAACAATGAGACCGAATATGAAGCCATGGTTGCAGGTCTCGAGCTAGCTAAAAGCTTAGGAGTAGAAGTCATCTAAGTTAAGTGCGATTCTCTAATGGTGGCAAACCAAGTAAATAGAAGTTTCGAAGTTCAAGAGGGTAGAATGCAATGGTACTTGGATAAACTACAGGTAACTTTGCACCACTTTAAGGAATGGACACTGGATCATGTGCCTCTGGAACAAAATAGCGAGGCTGATGCACTTGATAATCTGGGATCCTTGGTCAAAGAAAACAACATCGTCCCAAGGGTTATCATTCAGTTATTGAGGTCTTTGATCGAAGAGGGTCATGCTGAGATAAATTCAACAAGTTTGACGTGTGATTGGAAGAATACGTATATCAACTATTTGAAGAGTGGAAAACTCCCATCGGACCATAAAGAATAGAGGGCCCTATGAAGCAAAGCTGCTAGGTTTGTATTAGATGAAGATGGAACAGTGTACAGGAGAACATTGGACGGGCCACTGGCGATATGTTTGGGGCCGGGGGACATTGATTATGTTCTACGAGAAATCCACGAAGGCATTTGTGGGAATCACTCCAGCGCCGAGTCCTTGATTCACAAATCATCTGTTCATGATATTACTGGGATATTATAGAAAAATATACTAAGGAATTTGTCAAAAAATGCAATAAGTGCCAGCGATTTGCACTGATCCACCAGCCCAGGGAACAACTCCTTTCGGTCCTATACCCGTGGCCTTTTCTGAAATGGTAAATGGATAGGGTCGGACCCCTACCAACGGCCCAGGTAAAGATAAGTTTATTTTGTTTATGACATAATTATTTTTCTAAGTGGGTTGAAGCACAAGCATTCGAGAAGGTCCGAGAAAGAGAAGTTATTGACTTCATCTGGGACCATATCATGTGCCGATTTGGGATACCTGCCGAGATAGTGTGTGACAATGGAAAACAATTCATCGGCAGCAAGTTGACGAAGTTCCTCAAAGCACGTAAAATAAAGAGGATATTATTGTTACCATAACAACCAACTAGAAATGGATAGGCCGAGTCAATGAACAAAACTATCATTCAAAATCTAAAGAATAAGCTAGACGATGCAAAGGGGAAAATAGAGAGAAGTTCTACCTGAGGTTCTTTGGGCATATCGAACAATATCGAAGTCCAACACGTGAGCTACCCCATTCTTTTTGGTGTATGGTTCTGAGGCCCTCATCCATGTCGAAGTCGGAGAACCCAGTGCCATGTTTCGGCAAACATTGGAGAAGTCAAATTATGAGGCCATGAATACTAGCCTTGAGCTACTATATGAAAAATGAGAAGCAACGCTTGTTTGGATGGCTGCATAAAAGCAAAGGATTGAAAGATATTAAAATAAAAGGACCAATCTCTGAAACTTATGAATCGGGGACTTAGTTCTACGGAAAGTTACTCTCAATACTCGAGACCCAAATGAAGGGAACCTAGGCTAAAATTGGGAAGGACCGTACCGAGTCCTCGGAGTTGTCTGCAAAGTATCTTACAAACTTAGCACGATGGAAGGCGAAAAACTGCCAAATAATTGGAACGTATCATTACTCAAACGATACTACTACTAAGGTATGCCTTTATCCTTTTTTTCCATTTGAGTTTAAAACTAACTTATTGCAGATTATCAATCAAAGATATCGAAGACACCTTTTTTTTCTCGAAGGCCTTAGATTTTAAAGCATGTGTTCTACCCTTTTTCTCTAAAATCGAATTTTGTCCCAAATGGGTTTTACCGGCAAGGTTTTTAACAAGGCAAAACTATATTCTACCTAATGAGAACTCAATAGTATCCAATGCTTATTTTCAATCAACATCGAATATTGGGGAGCATCACCCTCAGAGGTCATATTTTCGAGGAAAATACTTCATGCTTAAGAGGGCCTCGATAGAAAAATTTTGTAATGGGATAAATGATCAAGTGAACCATGTCCATATAGAATAGCCGAGCCCAGACTGAAAAACATGTATGCATGTATCAATTATTTAAAGAAGCATCATGTTTATATAAAAAACACTTTGCATCTAAAAACTGTATACTATTATACGAGCTCTACACTTATAATCATAGGGGAAACGACTCAAGGGCCATAAGAATGTAACCCCATGATACTCGGGGACTATCATTAATAATCATCTCATTCGAGCCATTAAAACCTCCGACTCAAAAGACCTTAAAGAGGCATCTGCCGAACAAAGGCCAACGCTAATATACTCGTGGACTAACTTTTAGAACAAGTTTGAAAGGTTATCGGGAAACAAGTCCAAAAGACATACCCAAGTTATGGCAATATAAAAGTCTATGGCCATACTAAAGACTATGATCATATAAAAGGCTATGGCCGAAATAATGCCGCTCGGAAAAAACAGGTTAAATCAGGCTACCCTCGACAAAAGCAAAATATAAAGGGCTTCGATAAATTTAGCCCTCAAATAATCTAAAGTCTTCGATAACTTTAGCCTTCAAAACAACCTCAAGAAGTTTTTGATTATGTTTACACAAACAAATTATTATCAGGGTTTCGATTTGGTGAGCATTTAAAAAACCCAATCGGTAAGAAAAACACATGCTAAAGCATAATTAAATTTTCACTAAGTCTTTTAGTTAAAAAGAAGGTAAAATTATATAGCCACTCTAGAAGCCGAATCGGCCCAACCCAAAGATACTAAGGGCCAATTTGAAGGGCCTAATGGCCGATATATAAGAGCGTAAGGGCCAACTTCGAAAGTCTTAAAGGCCAAAACATATAGTTCGAGACCCCTTTTTCACTCAACTCGGACTCAAGAGTCCCGATATCCCAAGCTTGCATTGAATCGATTTAAACTTAGCTCGAGGATTATTATACTTATCAATAAAGACCTAAGGATTTATTATGTTCTAAGTCCAAATCAATACTCAGACTGATCATTTTAGATATACAATCGGATCTTTCACAAATGAGAACAAAATGAAATTCAACACAAGTTGAGGATAGAGCAAAAAGTTTCTTTATATTCACAAAGGATGTTTTTAAAAAGTATATTTACAACACCCACGGGGGGAACTTACACAAAAAATAAAAAAGAGAACCTTATCTATTTTGGGGTTACAACCTCGGAAGCAGCTTCCTCGGGAAACACAGCCTCGACAGCTCTATCTCTGAGAGGCTCCTCTTCCTCGGAACAACTTCCTCACCTTCCTAACCCTCGGAGCCGCTCACGGCATCTTCATCATCAGAAGAAACAAGAAACCTGGCATCGGTCTTTGCTTCGGCTATCTCTTCTGTAATGTCGAACCCTCGGGCATGGATTTCTTCGAGAGTCTCCCTTCGGGTTGACACTTGGCCAAATCATTATTTTATTTTTCCCGGTCAGAGGCCTCCCTCAGCTCCGGTTGAACAACTACAACATCTTTTAATTATACAACAATGGTTTTGCCAGTCATGGCCTTCGTCTTCTCAACCTCAGCCTTAGCTTAGCCCGGGCTCTAGCAAGCTCCGCTTCTAAATCCTTGATTATCCTGGCCTAGGACATACCTTTCACTTTAATACCTCGGAGTTGAGTTTCAGCTGAGGTCAGTTGGACTATAACAGCTTCCTTATCGGTCGTGAGCTGATCCATGTTCCTTTTCCACCTATGGCAGTCAGCCTTAACTTGATCAACCTCGCTTTGAAGCTACCCAATCATCTCCAACTTCTGCTGCAACTGAGATATCAAAGTATTAGCCTCCGAAGTAGGCCAAGAAGACCACACTCTGTTAAAATCATAGTTACCTGCTCCTCTAGTTCGCTCATTTTCTCGAGCCTTCAACTCAGTCCGAAGGACCTTAAGCTCCTCCGCCTTCTAACCACAAAGGAGCCTCAGGGCTTTCTCTTTATCTGAAACCCTCCTGAGGTCGGCCTCACATTGGCTCAACTCAGCTCTACACTTGGCGATGTCCTATACACGAGACGAAGATGTGTCAGTCAAAGGGTGGTTGCATCGTTAAGGTCAGCAACGTCGCCAACCCCGGTGAAATAATCTCGAAAGAGGTTTTCCTCGAGGATCGTTCTTGGATCAGGTGTTTGCAAAGCCCGTGAATCCTTTATTGTCTCCTCGGAGTAAGCTGGAAGAGACAGTGAATGACACATTGTCATGGCCTCGAGCTCCTTGCTCGGGCTCAATCTAGTCTCGGCCCTCTCAGCGCTTTTCCCCTTCGGTGTGTAAATGCCTAATTTTTGCTCTTAACTTTTTCTTTACATTATAACTTTTAGAATTCTTATGTTTGTATTTTAGGCTTTTAATTTAGATTATGTTAAATAATTTGATATGGGGATTAAAAGATTGGACTAGTATATTTTGACTAAATTTGAACCAAAATTGACCCAAAATTAGGAGCCCAAAGAGTCTACTGATCCGGTCCAATTAGGGCTCCCATGAGATGGTCTAAACGATGTAGTTTTATATTGAAACTACGTCGTTTTGGTTAAATGATCAAGATCAAATCCTGACCACCTATTTTCTTTGATCCAATGGTCCAAAATTGATGTCATTTGAGGTATATAATTTTAGAAATATGATTTTTTGGCCTCATTTTCCATACATGCCCAAGCCCTACACCCATTCTCCTATCTTCTTCTTTTCCGCCGCCGCCGCCCGTCCCCCAAGGCAGCGCTGTCGTCCTCCGACGGCCAAATGCCCTCCATCCAGTATCATCCTCTTCTCATCTTCTTTCTCTACATGAATCCAAGCCTCATATCCTCTAGAACTCCACCAATCTACATAAATTTAAGAAAATCTAAAACCCTAGCCACAACTATTTTTATAAATCCGAGAATATTAAGCCTTTTTCTCCACTTAAATTTTACATATATAGATAGAGCTTTGCAAGGGATACCATTTGGAATTGGTCTTAAACCAAAATTTCGGCGAACAAAATTCCTGCGACCCCCGCTGCCGTCCACCACCACGCCTCTGTCTTCGCCTATCTTGTTGAGTCGAAGAGCGAGTTTTACGTTGCTGATATCGTGACTGATTGCTGGCTCACCAGAATTCACAGTTACGATTCACCAATTAGAAAATCGTGCTCGAAGTTTACATTATTGTCAAGTTAGCATCCCACTTTCGGTCACTTGAGTTGTGTAATGGTGAAATCCTTATCCTTTTCATGTCACTAGTTTTATGTCTTCTTCATGATTAATTTTAGCTTCTTTAGTTAGTTTATGATTGCATCGTCATTTAGTTAGTTTAGTTTAATTAATTATATCACCATTAATGCGTGTTTTTCCTAACCATGGGATCTTCTTTGTTCTATCTGATTATTCGCATTGGGTTTTGTTTGTTTATGGAGTTTAGGATGCTGAAATTTCCCATTAATGATGTGTAAATCTGTGAGAGTAGTATTAATATTCATAAAAGATGAGCTAGGGTATATGTGTAGTTTACTTTTACTGTTTGGAGCATGTTAGGAGTACGTCTACTCCCTTGTTTGGTTGCAGATTTGGTATAAAGGACTGTCCTTTCTCATTATTATGAAAGTAATTTTTGTTCAACTTTGAATTATCTTTTAGGCACTCATATCTTTTAAAGAAGAGAACTTTCACACGCATTAAGGGGGCGTGGAGGTGGGGGGGAACAGAAAAAAAAGGACAAGAAAAGGAAAAATTTCAGCAATTTATTTTTCTCTGAAAAATAATTTAGTAAGAGTCTTTAGGTTCACCTTTTGAATTTTCTTAAAACTTTTCTCTTAAGGAGTTTCTGGGTTCAAGTGTTTTGAGTTTTCTGCTGTTTGTTGTGCGTTGGCTGCTTGTTGCTGATTTACCGTAACTGAGTTTCCAAAGTTTTGTGCAACTTTGAGTTCGCCACTGCTGCCCCGTCTTAAATCTGCAACTTTAGGTAAAGCTTTTGCACCTTATTGTTGAGTTGTCCCACATCGGAGGGATTTGGGGTCCTTGGTCTCCTTATATGGCTTGGGCAATCCTCACCTCGTAAGCTAGCTTTTGGGGTTGAGTTAGGCCCAAGGTCCATTTTTATCATGGTATCAGAGTCAGGCCCGTCCCAATTATTGTTACCGATGTTGGGCCCCCATTTATGTTGTCCACGCTCCAGAGATTTGGGCGTGATGGGGGGTGTTGAGTTGTCCCACATCGGAGGGATTTGGGGTCCTTGGTCTCCTTATATGGCTTGGGCAATCCTCACCTCGTAAGCTAGCTTTTGGGGTTGAGTTAGGCCCAAGGTCCATTCTTATCACTTATAATGTACTTTCAGTTGCAAATAAATGAAATAGGCAGTTTATAGTTCACTGATGATCACTTTTGGTTCGAATGTCTGAATTGTGTATTTTGTTTGGAAGGTATTTCTAGAGTTTAAATGAGATGAACTATTTGTTTTGATTGTTATAACCATTCTCTGCTTGCTGTGACAAATTTTAGCTTAAATGCTCAGGGTCTTTTTAGAGTAAATAGATGTTCAGTTTTAGTAGAAAACAAATATGATGAATGATTTTAATCTCTTTACTTTAACATTGTCAATTAAACAATGAAATTATGTTTATCCACACTGTTTAAGACGAGTTTCTTAAAGTTCATAGTATTTTTAATGTAAATTTAATGATTAAAAGAAACTTTTTCTTTCTTCGAAAATTTCGTTTATATTAAGACATTGGCTTTAGCTATTCTTAATATTTGAACTTTGGCTTCATTTGAAAAATATTTGTAGCATTCCCAGGTTTAATAGCTTCGGAGTCCATAATCTCTTAAGAGGCCCTGATATGGTCTAATTATCAAGGAGTTAGAATTAAACGAGAAACATCGTACTCTTATAGTCTTATTTGCTTAATTAAGACTTTTCTTTATTTGGGTTTGTAATAACGCTTACTTCATTTGCTATACCGCTATGTTACTGGAGGTTTGAAGATTCTATTTCGCTTAATTATTATGATGACCCGGCCCGTCGTCTCATGAGTTATCGCTCTGTTTCTCCTATTTCTGTTTCATTATGCTTCGTTATCTGTATTTTGTGGTATCAGGTTTGTCGGACCGAGTCCAAAATGATTTTGTTAAGGTTTGAGACATTTAGTCTCTTTTAAGAAGGTTTAATTTGAAAAAGTCAACCGGATGTTGACTTATGTGTTAGAGGGTTTGGATGTGAGTTTCGATGGTTCAGTTAGCTTCAGGAGGTAATTCGTGACTTGGGAGTGTGATTGGAATGGGTTTTGGAGGTCCGAAGTAGAATTAGGCTTGAATTAGCGAAGTTGATATTTTGGCAATTTCCGATTGGTAGGTGAGATTTTGATATGAGGTTTGTGGAATTTCGAGAGTTGCAGTAGCTGCGTTATGTCATTTGGGATGTGCGTGAAAAATTTCAGGTCATTCGCTCGTGATTTGGTTAGCTTTTTTATCAAAGCGTATTTCGGAAGATTTTAGAAACTTATGCTTGAATCCGATTTGTTTTGAGTGATTTGATGTTGTTTGAGATGTTTGATGATTGGGACAAGTTTGAATAAGGTTTTAGGATGTGTTGGTGCTTTTGGTTGAGGTCTCGGGGGTACCGGATGAGTTTCGGATAGTCAATCAGACCATTTTGTGCCTTAAAAGATTGCAGATTTTGAAGTTTCAGGTGTTGCAGAGAATTACCCTTCGCGATCACGGAGGGTGTATCGCGGTCGTTTAGATGGATTTGTGGAGGGCCTGAGTTAATCCTTTGCGTTCGTGTGAAAGGCTTCGGTTCCTGGATGGCTAGGAAATTGTGCATCGCGTTTGCGAGAAGGCATTCGTGATCGTGTAGAGGAAGATGGGTCAGATGGACCGAATGGGAGTTGTTCATCGCGTTAGCGTTAGGGTCTTCATGTTCGCAAAGTTATAGGAGCAAAAGGCATCCCGTTCGCGACCTGCATGTCGCGTTTGCATAGAGTAATTCTGGGGACTTGAAGATTTGTTCTACGCAATCGCGAGGGTAGTGTTGCGATCACGCTGAAGGAAAACCAGACCTAGGCAGAATGTTTTAAGTCATTTCATCCGCGATTTTGGGTCTATTTTCACCCATAGTTGATCATTTTGAGAGCTTCTTGGCGGAAATTAAAGAGGGATTCAAGGAGAATCGATCGGGGATAAGATTTTAGAATTTGAAACTCCATTCTATTGTAAAATCTACCTGTAAAATCACGGAACCTACACTAAAATGGAAGAACTATGGCTTGGAATTTTGAGATTTTGATTTGAGGATTTGGGGGACCAATTGAGGTCGGATTGGAGAACTTTTGGTATTTATGAACTCGTGGGGAAATAAAGAACCCGTTGATGTAAAAATTTCTGAGTTTCAAGAAGTGGGATCGGGGCTCGTGTTTTGCTAATTTCGGGATTTTGGTATTTTTCGATTGTTTTCACTTGGGCTTTGTTCCCTTGGAATATTGTGATGTATTTGTTATGATTTTACTACATTCGATGCGAGTGGAGGCCGATTCAGGAGGCAAAGGCATTGCAGAGTAGTATTTTCACCGGTTTGAGGTAAGTAACCATTATAAATGCGGAACTGAGTGTACAAACCCTGATATTTGACTTGATTTGATAAATGCGGTGACACACATGCTAGGTGACGAGCGTGTGGGCATGCATTGGTAGGAGATTGTGGCTTGGTCCATCTCATAGAGACTATTAAGCTGCGTATTTTATTTGAACGTGCTATATTATTCCGAATTTTGGATCCTTATACTGTATTATTGGGTTTATGCCATGTTTTGGGTCTTGTGCCGATATGTAGAAACCCTTTGGGGCACTTTAACCATTTTTCCTCACTTTGCTTGTTAAAAAGCATATCCTCAGTCATGTTTTACCTATTAAATATTTAAAACTGGTTTTATCATTCTACTCCTATTGTGAGAAGTGTTTGGGCTGAGTTCCCTAATTTCTGTTGTGATGCCTGAGAGGCTGTGACGCTTATGACAGAGAGGTTAAGAACCCCATGGTGGGGATATTATATGTATACATATTATGGATCAGGCTTCATGCCGCAGTGATACTTATATGGATGGGGATGCATACCGCTGTGATATATATTTGATATAAATATATGGAACGTAGTCGGGCTACACGCTGCAGCAGTTACTATAATTCTAATATTATGAGATTATAAATGAGCCGAGTATTGAGAGCGAGTACTGTGTGACGAGAGGTGAGTCACGAGCGACCAAGAGGCTGCCCAAGGGGCTGTATTCTGAGTGATTCTTTGCCCGAGGGGCCTTGCTCTGCTGTTTTCACTGTTTCACGTTTCCTTTAAAACTAAGCCTCTGTTGGAAAATACTGCTAAGTATATCATTTCAAGTTTTAAGCTGAAAGTGTAGATTTTTTGACGAAAACTGGTTTTAAACGATAAAGTTGAGCTATAATCCTGTTTCTATTTTAGTTATATGTTTTAAAATGCTCGTAACTGCTTTCAGTCCATTATTTACTTTAGTTACTTAGTTAGCATACTCACGTTACTCCTTGCACCTTGTGCCTAAATCTAGGTGCCTGAGGGCCAGAGTGAGGGCCTTCTACTGATTCAGTGTTCGCCGGAGATTACGAGGTAGCTGCATGGCATCCGTAGTTCTGCTTCTCCTCTCTATCTAGTTTATTTATCGCATTTCCTAGACTTGACGTACTAGATGTTCAGTTATGTATTACAGGCTCTAGACACCAGATTGTTAGGGCTAACTAGTATTTGTTGTTTCAATTTTCTACATATATCTAACATTATGATACATATAAAGAATTTCGCATTTAAATCTTGTGCTAGAAATGGGTTTATGTTAATAGCAAATGGGTTGTGGTTATGGTTTCTATCGGCTTGCCTAGTAATGTGATATTCTCCATCACGACCGGTAATTGGGGTCGTGACGAGTTGGTATCAGAGCCTAGGTTATATAAGTCTCGCGAGTCATGAGTCGGTTTAGTAGTGTCTCGCAGATCGGTACGAAGACGTATATATTTATCCTCGAGAGGCTGTAGAACCTTTAGGAAAAACTTCATATTCTTGAAATTCTTGTCATGCAAACTTGTCGGTCCGAGTACTAAACTTCTATTATTCTATTCTCTCATAGATGGTGAGGAAACGTGCTATCGGACGGGGTGGACGACCACCAGTGCCACCAGCTGAGGCCACCAGAGGTCGTGGACGCGGTCGTGGTCGTGGCAGAGGTAGAGTAGCGAGGGCAGCACCTGTTAATCCACCAGCTGCCCCAGCTCAGGATCATGCTCTAGCTGTGGATGCTCCATCAGCACCAGTTCAGGCACAACTGTGCCTATCGTGATTCTAAGCCTCCAGGAGGCTTTAGCTCATATCTTATCAGTGTGTACCGCTTTGGCTCAGGCTACTTCAGCTACTATAATCGCAACTACTTCACAAATCAGGGGTGGGGGAGAGGGGGGAGGGGATCCAGACTCCCGTTACTCGCACACCTGATCAGGTTGTGTAGGGACTTCAGACACCGGGGGCACCTCCAGCCCAGCCGGTTGCACCAGTTAAGGAGTTTGTAGTACCAATTTTTCCAGATGATAAGTAGCATCGACTTGAGAGGTTTGGTAGACTCCAGCCTCTGACACTCAGCGGTGTAGACGGCGAGGATGCCCAAGGTTTCTTGGATAAGTTCCAGCGGATGCTTCGTACAAAAGGGATTCTTGAGACTAGTGGTGTGGAGTTTACCACCTTTGGTGGGAGGTGCATGAGAGGTTAGTTTTGGAAGTTTTGGATTCTTGAACTTAGTTTTCTGGGGCTGCCTTCACTTGGTGGGAGGCGTATTAGAGGTGTAGGCCTGCTGGTGTAGAACCCCTTGGGTGGTATTAGTTCTATGTTCTCTTCCTGGAGAAGTATGTGCCATAGTCGCGCCGAAAGGAGTTGCGTAGATAGTTTACGCAGTTGATTCAGGGGGAAATGATGGTGACGCAGTATGAGATGTGATTCCCTGAGTTAGCCCGAGATGCAGTTTGGTTGGTTCCCATCGATCGAGAGAGGATAAGGAGGTTTGTTGATGGTCTCTCATACCAGCTCCGTATTCTCCAGGTGGGCGCCTAATTACCATAACTTGCTACTTAAAAAATATTCTCTTGTTCTACAGGTGGGCGCCTAATTACCAAGACTTGCAACTTGAAAAATATTCCCTTGTTCTCCAGGTGGGCGCCTGATTACCAAAACTTACAACTTAAAAAATATTCCCTTGTTCTACAGGTAGGCGCTTGATTACCAAAACTTGCAACTTGAAAAATATTCCCTTGTTCTATTGGTGGCGCCTGATTACCAAGACTTGGAACTTTAAAAATATTCCCTTGTTCTACAGGTGGGCGCTTGATTACCAAGACTTGCAACATGAAAAATATTCTCTTGTTCTACAGGTGGGTGCCTGATTACAAAAACTTGCAACTTGAAAAATATTCCCTTGTTCTACATGTGGACGCCTGATTACCAAAACTTGAAATTTAAAAAATATTCCCTTGTTCTCCAGGTGGGCGCCAAATTACCAAAACTTGAAATTTGAAAAATATTCCCTTGTTCTACTAGTGGTGCCTGATTACCAAGACTTGCAACTTGAAAAATATTCCCTTGTTCTCCAGGTGGGCACCTGATTACCAAAACCTGCAACTTAAAAAATATTTCCTTGTTCTATAGGTGGGCGCCTGATTACCAAAGCTTACAACATGAAAAATATTTTCTTGTTCTACAGGTAGGCGCCTGATTACCAAGACTTGCGACTTGATAAATATTCCCTTGTTCTACAGGTGGGCGCCTGATTACCAAGACCTACAACTTAAAAAATATTACCTTGTTCTACAGGTGGACGCCTGATTACCAAGACTTGAAACTTAAAAATATTCCCTTGTTCTACAGGTGGGCGCCTGATTACCAAAACTTGAAATTTGAAAAATATTCCCTTGTTCTCCAGGTGGGCGCCTGATTGCCAAAACTTGAAATTTGAAAAATATTTCCTTGTTCTCCAGGTGGATGCCTGATTACCAAAACTTGAAATTTGGAATATCTCCCTTGTTCTACAGATGACCGCCTGATTACCAAGACTTGAAATTTAAAAAATATTCTCTTGTTCTCCAGGTGGGCGCCTGATTACCAAACTTGCAGCTTGAAAAATATTTCCTTGTTCTACAGGTGGGTGCTTGATTACCAAGACTTACAACTTGAAATTATTCCCTTGTTCTACAGATATGCGCCTGATACCAAGACTTGAAACTTGAAAAATATTCCCTTATTCTACAGGTAGCGTCTGATTACCAAAACTTGAAATTTGGAAAATATTCCCTTGTTCTCTAGGTAGACGCCTGATTACCAAAATTTAAAATTTGAAAAAAACTCCCTTGTTATCCAGGTGGACGCCTGATTGCCAAGACTTACAACTTGAAAGATATTCCCTTGTTTTACATGTGAGTTCCTTATTACCAAGACTTTCAACTTGAAAAATATTCCCTTGTTCTACATGTGGGCGCCTGATTACCAAGACTTGCAACTTGAAAGATAATCTCTTGTTCTACAGGTGGGAGCCTGATTACCAAGACTTGAAACTTGAAAAATATTCCCTTGTTCTACAGGTGGGCGCCTGATTACCAAAACTTGAAATTTGAAAAATATTCCCTTATCTCCAGGTGGACGCCTGATTACCATAACTTGCAACTTGAAAAATATTCCCTTGTTCTACAGGTGGGTGCCTGATTACCAAAACTTGCAACTTGAAAAATATTCCCTTGTTCTACAGGTGGGCGCCTGATTACCAAGACTTGAAACTTGAAAAATATTACCTTGCACTAAAGATGGGCGCCTGATTACTAAAACTTGAAATTTGAAAAGTATTCCCTTGTTCTCCAGGTGAGCGCCTGATTACCAAAACTTGAAATTTGAAAAATATTCCCTTGTTTTACAGGTGAGCGCTTGATTACCAAGACTTGAAATTTGAAAAATATTCCCTTGTTCTACAGGTGAGCGCTTGATTACCAAGACTTGAAATTTGAAAAAATATTCCCTTGTTCTCCAGGTGGGCGCCTGATTACCAAACTTGCAACTATAAAAATATTCCCTTGGGACTACTGCTTGTGTACCTGATCACAACAAAACAAACTAAATAAGAGAAATTCTTTCTTCCCCAGTTTGGTTTTGGATGCATCTGTGAGTGTTTATCAAATCCCATGACAACTTAAAAATTAGATTGTGTTCTCGAAAAGTATTATTTTTCAGTATGTCTTGTTATCCAAGTTATATCTGCTGGGGATCTACTGGGGGACCGGTGATTGAAGCTACTTCCCATTATTTGTAAAGGTCTCGACAACTCTTAATTAGATGGCCAAATGTATCTGCTGGGGATTAGTATCTAGAGCTACATCCCATTATTCAAGCGGGTCCTGACGACTCTTGTTTGGGAATTATTTGTGCCTACCCATGTTACCTGTGCTTGTTTATGTTTCAGGCTAAGTCCCATTTTTCAGGAGGGTTCTAACAACTCTTAACTTAATCCTATTTCAACATGCAAGTCATTTTATGACCTTCTCTATCCAAGATTACCTTTAACCTTTAAATAAATCCCATTTCCTAGGAGTGTCCTGAGGGTTTCAGATTAAATGCCAATTCTAACTTCATGTTGTTTCTACTGGGGATCATTGTTCAGGCGAGTTCCGACGACTCTTACTGGGGAAGGTGTTTGTGCTTGCCTATGTTACCCACAACTGTTTGAGTTTTAAATTGAGTCCCATTTCCAAGAGAATCTTGAGAATTTCAGCTTGCATGCTCCTTTTAACTCTCGATTGTCTCCGCTGGGGGTTGCTAATTAAAGTTTTGTTCCATTATACTCTTGCTGGAGAGAATATTTGTGACGGATTATGTTCTTTTTTCAGTTTTAACTAGGACCCGCTTTCCAGGTGGGCCCTAAGATTTTGATCATACCTGCCATGCTCCTGCCTTTCGCTGTGGATGGCCTACCTTAAGATCTTCCAAAAATTTTCTACCCCTGTGTCAATCAAAGAAGACTTGTCAGTTTGAAAAGTGGTGGTTAGCTTGCGGCATTCTTGTTGGAAGCGGCCTCCCCACTGTCATGTTCTGTTGTGTTCAATTTTCCATGTTGATGATGAGTTGCCTGAGTTGGTTGGCTGACCCCCAAATCTTTATGGCTTTACTTTACTCCCCCGTTATTGTGTTACACTCCTGGCCCTCTTGCTAGAATTCTTACATCCTTTCCTGAGATTACCGAGTCAGTTTATGATGCTTGGCTAACCCCTGAACCTTGTGGCTTTACTCTGCTCCCCTATCTTTGTGTTGCACTTCTGACCCTCTTGCTAGAATTCTTGCCTCTCGAATCAGTTTACTATATTTGGCTAACCTTTGTGGCCTTTCCCATCTTTGTGTTGCACTTCTTACACTTTCACTGGAATCCTTACATCTTTTCTGAGATTACCCGGTCAGTGTGCTATGTTCGGCTGACACCTGAGCCCTTATGGTTTTACTCTGCCTCCCCATATTTGTGCTATGCTCCTTCACTTGCCATGGTAACTTTGATTTCACCTTGAAAGATGTTGCTTGCTTATTGACTAACCAATTTCTCTGTCACCCTTATCACAGAAAATACCTCTTCTCTATTCAAACCCAATACCTCTATTTATTGCATTGCTTATGAACTGGCACCTACCCAACCATTGTGTCTCACATGAATCTTAAAGCACGCCCCCACTTCGTGTGTATGCTGTTCTTTATTGACTTAAACCACTGGATTTGACCTTTGTTGCTCTTTCTTGTCATGATAATTGATTTTCATTCGAAGACCCTACTTGTTCCTTGACTAACCACTTCCTTTGCAAACCTTAACCCAAAAAATACCTCTTCTCGTTTGAACCCAATACCTTCTATCTATTGCATCGCTCCTGAACCGACATCTACCAAATCTTTGTGTTTCACATGATCCGCAAAGCATATTAATTGCTACCAACCTCAGTGTGTATGATGTTCTTTCTTGACTCAAACCATCGGCTTTGACCTTGAGGTCTATTGCTCCATTGCTAGCCATGATATCTTTGATTCCTTCTTGGAGGATCTTGCTTGTCACTGATTTACCCCTCTTTTTGTCATACAAAACACCTTTGATCCATTCACCCTAGCCCTCATTCTGATGCATTGTTCATAAATTGATATATACCAAGCCTTTGTATTTCAGACGAATCCTAAAGCATATTATTTGTTACCAACTCAATGTGTTTGCTGTTCTTTCCTGACTTATGATACTTTGATGTGACAAACAGATCCCGTTTTTTGCAATTGGAAAGCTGGTGGCAGATTTTGAAGTCATTTCTCACTTGTTTTGGCCGAACAGACTTATGAAGAGGAAGTTATCAAGACAAAAGGAGCATAGTAGAGGACAATGAAAGCAGATGATTCCTAACAAACAAACTAAAAAGTAGAAACCTATAAAATGCGGGTACCAACTCTAATGACCATGACATGCACCTGTGGCCTATTCTTTCAAGCGGGTCTGATGTTCAACTCGTATTGCACCTCTTCGCCATGAAACTCTGCTTCAATGTTCCGATTCTCCAATCTGATTTACGATCCTTATTCGACTTGTGGTGCCTGAAGGGCTTTCACAATCGAGCCTCCTTCTTTTTTTTTCAACTCACCATCGCCTCATGGTGCTCGTGAAGGTTTTCACCAATAAGAGTCTCTCATTTTTTATTTCTCTCAGCTCCCGTTGCCTTACGGTGCTCATGACTGTTTTCACCAATAAGACTCTCTCATTTTTATTATCTTTCCTGCTTGGACCAGAGTATTGCCCCTGTCATGAATCACCTCTACTTGCTCAACTTGGCATCTCTTGAAGACTGGTCAGAAGGTCTATCTTTTGGATCGTAACGTGGGCTTTGGATAGGGTTAGAAGGAAAGGGTATCAAAGGCTCAAAGCAATTCAAATGAGTTCAAAACTACAACTTTTGGAATCAGATTATTACAACAACCACAACTTCTTGCCTAGTTTCCTGCTTGGGAACTTTTGGATTTTTATTTTGATGAGACCGAATTGTGAGGCTCTCTACGTATCCTTAAAAGGAATCAAGTCTAACGTAATTCATACTGATTCCTTGTTTTTGTCTATTTTCCTTTTTTTCTTTCTTTTTTTCGTTTCTTTTTTTACTTTGTTTTGTTTTCTTTTTATTTCTTTATTTTTTCCTTTTCTCTTTTCTCTTTTCTTTTCATTTTCATTCTTATTCATTATTTTCTTTCCTTTCCTTTCACTGCCTTCTCACACTTGCATTTTTGACTTTTGTTACTGATTTTGAAAGAGGGGTATGAAAGAAAATAATTAAAGCTCAAAAGGTTTAGCAGCGGATAAAGTGTTTAGATAGCAGAACAAAATGCCTTCGTCATTCAAATCTTCAAAATATGCCAAGTACAAATAAACCAATTAAACAGACTACGGAAAACTTGGGCTAACTCGTCATTAGTTTCAACTCGAAGAAACATGGTGTATTTAATTGGTATTTCTCTATGTTCTACTTGTCCCAGTTTAACATAATTTAGTGCTGTAGCAATCTCAAAATTATCCTCCCCAGCTCCAATAGATTGGGCTTCAAATGATATCAAGCACATAAGAAGATCCGAACTTCTATTCAAGGCCAACATGTTACAACTTTATTTTTGTCATTTCAGGGCTCATGAAGATACTTGGATGCAGCAAAGAACAAAGTGAAAAAATCTCTGAGAAGTAAAAGAAATTAGCAAGAAAGCTTCAATAGTAATCACCAGCATACAACAGCAAGCCACTCAGCTCCAAAGCTTAAACCATATTTTAACTTAGAGAACAAGAAATCCCAGAAATAAGCTCGAACGTTTCTTAAGTTGATCAACTCCAATGGAACCGTAGAGCTGAACCTTTTTAAGTGTTTTTTAGGGTCTGAAAATCTGTCCAGTATGAAGGAGTCCTTTTTCTTTTATAGAGTATCCCTAAAATAGCACCAAAAAATCATATTGTACCTTAAATTCTCTAAGGGTCAAATAGTACAACATCTTTTGACAACTGTATGTTCTTTTGTCCATCCAATTTCAGTATTTTTTTGCTAATAATGAAGCATCTGTACAAAATGCTAGAATCTTATGACCTTATATAAAATCGTTTTTACCCTTTCATTTATTAGTTATTTCTGTCCTAACCAGTCTTGACCTGAATTCTGAATACAATTCCATTTTGTGGAACCTTCTAAACAATATAGAGGATTCCAGCATTAGGGTTCCTAGGCTTGTTTCAATGTCTTTTTAATTCTTAAATTAAATCTTAAGCTTAAGGGCATTAAAGGTTTAATTCAAATAAATTACTCTTAATTAAGAGGTCCACCTAATTTACCTTAAACACGATGAGTTAAACAACTAACACATCCAATTAGCAAATAACAAGAACTAGAATGAAGATGCAAAGGAACCCTAGAAATTAACCTAATTAGTTTGCAATTAAACAGATTAACTAAGGCTAAGGTTTCCTAATGACTAGTCAGAGATTGGCCAAACAAATTAAACTCCTAAAACTATTCTAATCAATTTAAACTAAATATTGAATATCAAACAAACGAATATAGGAGAGAAACAAAATATAAAAGAAAACAGAACAATTAATTTTATCAAAACCCCTAAAAAATTCACCTAATTATTCTAACCTTATGCAATTGAAATTATACTTCAAATATTGAAATTCTAGCATTCTTTAATTAACCTAATAAACAGATGCAAATAACAAGCTGAGCAGTCATGAAAAAGAGAAACCTTAAAGTTGCTACTACCTAAAACATACGGCTAAAAGAAGAATGAAGATGAAAGAGATAAACAAAAGAAGAAAGGAAAAAGAATGAAAAGAGAATTACCAAAACTCGATTCGAATTTGGACCAGTCAAGACCTCGGACAGGCTTCAATGGGATAAAATGAACTTGAATGATCATTAATCGACTTTTCTCAACAAGAACAGTCGACTAATGGAATTCTTGGGCTCAAACAACCCAGAAATTGACCGGAAATCAAAAGAGAAAAAACTACGGTTTGGCTTTTAGATCTAAAATTCGAGACTTTCAAGACTTGTTCGAAAGAAACAGTTGGGATATATAGGAATAGGAGGGTGAAGGGATTTCATGTTGTTGATTTTAGGCGGTTTGGAGGTACTACGCTGCGGTAATACAATTTTCGGGCGGTGGAGAAAGGCGGAGCTGGCGAGGGTTTATAAGGGTGGCTAGGGTTTTCATCAGAGGGAGATAGGGAATGAAATAAAACAAGTTTATAAGGTCTGGAGGGAGGGGTTCCGACAGTTTTACGGGAATTAATTGACCATTTCTGAGCCGTTGTATCAAAAGAGTTCAACGACTGTGATTGAAGGACAAAAAAACATGGTCGTTTTGGTTATTAAGGGAAATGAACTGGGTATACTGGATTTTGGGCCCGGGTTTGAACGGGTAAACGGAATTGAGCCACCAATTTTGATTTTTGAGTGGCCCAAACAGCTTTCACCCCTTTCTTTTGTTTTTTCTTTCTTTTCTCTTTTTATTTTTCTTGTTTTTTAATTTTAAAATTCCTAACTAAATTTATTAAACTTTAAATTTAATCCTAAATTAATCTAAGGTATAAAATCAAGCTAATTATCTATTTACAATATTTAAAAAATTAATTAGTCCTAAATTAGTGACGGAGAAATTACTAATCTAGCATTAAAGCTAAAAATCTAAAATGAATGATATTTTTTGTGATTTTATTTTAATAATGCAATTAATTAACCAATTAATCCTAAAATATGAATACAGAATCTAATATGCAATGCATGATATTTTTATTATAATTTTAGGATATTTTTCATGATTTTAACAAAATTAAACATGTACAAAATACAAACAATTAATAAAAATCCTAAAAAAAGCCTATAAAATTGCAAACACTTTGGGAAAGATCTTTTTTCTTTAATTTTATAGGAGTATTTCTAATAGGAAAAAATTCTATTCTCACAATCTCGCATGTGCAGGAGCGGCCCTTCCATTAAGCAAGTAAAGCAACCCTTTTAGGTCCGGTATTTATAGAGAATCCATTTTTTGTTACATCTAATAGACTATGTATAAGTTAAAAAATATTCTGTAAAGTGAAAAAGTTTGATATCTTTCTTTAACAAATATAGAGAAGAAAGATTTGCAACTGCTCTGAATTCTACCAAGGTTGCACTTGAAATGAATATCGAACCCGAATTTCGTAAGAAACGTGTGATATATAAGAAGTAATAATTTGATGCGAATGTCGATAATTAAATCTCAAGATCTTTCGAAGAGGCCTTTAGAGTTGATTACTTTTATACATAATAGACAAGACTATTTTTTCACTTCAAAATAGATTTGAACAATTCAAAGCATATGAAAATATTTTTGATTTTCTATTTGGCAGTAAAAACTAAGATCACTATGTTGGAAATTTTAAAAAATATTGTCTTAAAAAATATTATTCTATTAAGAAAAATAGTACAATTAAAATATAACAGTTTAATTGATACATTTAACCAAACAAAAAGATTTATTTTTTTTTCAAATGCCTAAATTTCTTATGGAATAGTGATAATAACTTATATTACCGTTGCTTTAGGGGAAAGATCACTAGATATTGAAAATATTAAAAAATATTGTCTTAACCTTGAATGTTTCTTAAAATATAATAATAAATTCGATATGATGGTTTAAATTTATTTTGTGAAGTAAAAGTATTAAGAAATAGTACAATTAGAAGATAACAATTTAATTGATACATGTAACCAAATAAAAAGATTTAATTCTTTTTTAAATGCCTAAATTTCTTATGGAATAATGTTAATAATTACTGTTGCTTCAGCGGATAGAAGTTTTCAAAATTAAAATTGATTAAATCTTACCTAAGAACAACAGTGTCATAAGAAAGGATAAATGAATTAGCTATATTGTTAGTTGAGAAATACTTATAGAATTTATTGATTATAAGAAATCATTAATAATTTTGTATCTAAGAAAAGTTATAAAAAAAATAGACTTCAAATAAATAATATTAAAAAATTAAAAAGATAAGGCCCCTCATTAAGTTTGACTTTAGGCCACAAAATTTGCCGGGCCGTTCCTGCGCAGGTGCCTCGTACACAATATGCTTGCGAACATTATCTTCAACCCATTGTCGTATATATCCATATACTTGATGGTGCGCAAATCCCAATCTTCATCAGATACACTCTTAGGTTTATAAGCTGAAAAAATGGGTTGATACATCTTCTTCATGAACAAGTCTTTCATCTTGCTTCTCCAAACATTATAATTGCTCCAATTTAGACATACCATCTTGCTCATATTCACCTCCATTCCGTAACAATTCGAATAAATAACCAAAACTCCGATACCACTGGTTAGGACTGGAAAATCAGGTGTCATGCAGAAGCTAGCAAAGTAAACCTTGAACGACGATAAACCAGAAAACAAAATAGAAATCTACCAAAAGAGACATAAAATTTTAACGTGGTTCGAATAATGACATACGTCCACGGCGGAGATGAGCAATCCACTATAAAAAAAGAGTATAAAATACCAAGAGAACAACTTCACGAAGAGCAAACACAAATGACACACTAACATTTGTCCCATAAAGATCTTCTCCTATATACGACTCTCAAGCCTCATATGGCTACATTGTGGATGCTACGGAATGAGAAGAAAGTATGCTCAATTTATATAAATCTAAACCTTTTCCTACAAGAAAAAAGACTAGCCAATTATGGAAGATTTGTAATTTCCTTCTACAAGAAGGAAAACCCAATTAACATAAACATGTTGTCCTTTCCTTCAACAAATAGGAAAATCAAATATGGTAAGAAAATGTCACGACATAAAAATCACACCAAAGGAGTTGTGATGACACCTAGTCTCTAAACTGAAATAATATTGATGCCTTCTAACTATAAATTAATCAACCCTCAGAATTTTCAAAATTTTTCCAATGGTACGTGTAACAAGCACATCTAAGAGTAATTACATAAAATAATACATCTCTGCCTCAAAACAAAATAGCAAATAAAAATAATTACAATTGAAGGTGACTCCGAAACCTGCGACTGCAGCAGCAGGTTACCGTGAGTCTCCACTGTGATAACCCGCACAGCCACTAACAATCGATACCTAAATCTGTACTCAAAAACATATACAGAAGTATAGTATGAGCACACCACGGCGGTGCCCAGTAAATATCAAGACTAACCTCGGTGGGGTAGTGACGAGAAACAGTCATGACACTTACTGGTCAATTAAAATTAACAGGATATGATAATAAATATCAAGATAAAGATAACAAGGAAATATCAATTGCGGAGAGAAAATCCAAGTACAAACAGTATAAACAATAAAGGGAGAACACGAATAGTAACAAACAGAGATCACGTATTTCAGATAAACCAAACATTTCAACACTGACATAACAGAAACAGAGACAAGTAAGAATGTATCCAACTAAAGTAAATAACGCCAATTCAATCAATCCCATCATATTTAATACACCATCCCGATCATTTCAATCATCGATTTCTTATATGATAATCTCATCTTTCGAACTTTTAGCACATATGGCATCTTGTGCCCACATAATTTTCATCTCACGCCTAACAACAGAATCCCCATGATATAAAATACCGAATGTCCTTGAAAATACACTTAAGATGTTCAAGAAGTCTTATTTATATAATACAAAATTGAATCTGAATTCCTAAATAAATCTGAAAAATCGGCGAGAAAAGATGAAGTTATTTTTAGAAATCATTCAAGTAAAAAAAAATACCCCTTTAAATTTAAAATACAATATCGAAAGAATTATTACCTTTAACAGGGGGAGTTGATAAATTAAAACTTAGTAGAAATTCCTTTTTAAGTAAGGTGCAACCTCGGACGGCTTAAGGGGATATAATATTGAGAAACTAATGGAATTAAGGATGTACCAATTATTGAAGTTTGAAGCATTGGAACGTGTGTGCGTGTGTGTGTATGTGTGTATATATATATATATATATATATCTGTACGGCGAGGTATTGAGAACATTGCGGGTTCTAACACAAAGGATCACAGCAATAGAGGAATTAAACAGTTTAAACGTTTGAATTGATAACACGACTAAACTTAGCAAATCGAAGGTGCATGGTACCAAAATCCAATCACTACAAGGATAAGAAAAACAAACACAGAATTTCACTTTTAGTTTATTTAGTCGTGCCACCCGCTCCCATTTTATTTATCTTGTGGTAGGCATACCACCCGCTCCCATTTTATATATCTTGTGGTAGGCATACCACTCGCTCCCATTTTATTATATCTTGTGGTAGACATACCACCTGCTCCATTTTATTATATCTTGTGATAGGCGTATCACCCGCTCCCATTTTATTATATCTTGTGGTAGGCATACAACCCGCTCTCATTTCATTATATTTTGTGGTAGGTGTACAATCGGCTCCCATTTCATAATATCTTGTCATCAATTATAAAAGAATTTCGGCAAGGGAATAATAAGGAATTAATAATATCCTGGCAAGGGAGTCAACAGCCAGAATTAAATATGTCCCGACAAGAGAATCAGCTATAACCAAACTTGTATCAATAATTAACTTCACAATGAAACCTCAACTACACAACAAGATGTAATAAGCACATGATAACTACGCCAACAACCCCAACAATTGGACATGTAATGTATTTGCACGAAGTCATAGAGGAACTCATAACCAAGAAGTATCAAAATAATAAGGAAGGCAATTACTTCAATTAAGGCAATTTAGGGTCAATGTATCACGTAATAACTGGAGGAAAACTAACAACGTCATATGTAGCATATAGAGGAAATTTAAGCAACTAGGAAATCCAATCATAACAGGATATTTTCCACATAAGGACCTAAAAACCCTAAAGGAAAATTTCTCACAAATAAGTCCGAGCACACAATCGTCACCTCGCATGCACATAATACAATTATCATAGAAGACTCAATTCCTAAGGGAATGTCCCCCCCCCCCCACAAGGTTAGGCAAGATACTTACCTCAAAGACGACGACCGATACTCTAAAATGCACTTCTCGGGTGAAAAGACCTCCGGACAGCTCAAATCTAACCAAATTAACTTCAAAGCATAAATAAAACACATAAGAAACTATTCTGAATCATAAAGTTCCAATATTTACAAAAATATAAAAATCGACCCAAAAGTCGACCCTTGGGCCCGCGCCTCGAAACGCGTTAAATTTTATAAAATCCGATCACCCATTACAAAATAAGTTCAACCATACAAAATTTACTCAATTCCGACATTATTTGGTCCCTCAAACCATGATTATTCATTTTAGGAATTTTCTTCAAAAACCAACACTTTACTCAATCCAAATCACAAATTAAATAATAATAATAATAATAAAGACAAATCATGAAATATAATCAATTCTAGATGAAGAATACTTACCCAATTATTGTGCTTGAAAAACGCACAAAGAATCGTCCAAAATTGAGCTCTAGGACTCCAAAAATATTTAAAATGGCCTAACCCTCGATTTGAAAAACTTATATTCTACCTAGATATTTAAAGAGCGGAGGACGTCTCGCGTTCGCAAAGAAGAAAAATAAAGACTGCCCAGATGTGCTTCGTGAACGCGGAAGCACTCACGCAAATGCGAAAAAGGAAAATATTACGGCCCAGAGATTGTTCTTCGTGAATGCGTGAAATAGTACGCGAACGCGAAGAGTGGAACTACATAGCTACGCCAACACGAGATGGGTGACGCGAACGCGACGAAGAATAAAGCAGAGCTTCGCGAACGCGAGGAGTGTTATGAGAACGCGAAGAAGAATTTTCAGGTGGTCAACAACAAAGCTTCGCGAACGCGAAAGGGCTTTCGCGAACGTGAAAGAGGATACCAGAAGCAGACAATAACAGCTCAAAAAGGAGAAAAATGACCCGTAGCCCATCCGAAACACACAGAGGCTCCCAGAACCCCCTCTAATCATACAAACAAGTCATATAACCAAACATGGACTCGCTCGAGGTTTCAAATCACATAAAACAATACCAAAGCAACGAATCAAACCAAAGATCAAACTTATGAATATCCAAATTGTCAAATATCAAATCTCATGCCGAAACCTATCAATTCAACTCGGAACAACGCCAAATTTTGCAGACAAGACTAAAATGACATAACGGAGCTGCTCCAACTCTCGGAATCGCATTCCGACCTCAATATCACTAAAGTTAACTATGGGTCAAACTTCTCCATTTTCCAAACTTCAACTTTTTCAATTTTCGCCGAAATACCTCAATTTACCCTACGTGCCTCCAAATCTGAATCCGGACATGTGCCTAAGTCCAAAATCACCATACGAAACTATTGGGATAACCCATGACCCATTCTGGGACCGTATACTCAAAATCCAATTCTAGACAAATTTTTATTGTTTAAACTTCTAAAACTAGGTTCCTTCCCCCAATTCAATTCTAATTCATCCGGAGACTCAATCCAATCATGTACACAAGTCGATAAATCTAATGTGAAGATGCTCGAACCTTCAAACTACCGAATCAGGCATAATTTCTCAAAACGACCAGTCAAATCGTTACAAAAAATTATGACAACCATCTAACAATCTCAACCACTGGCAATATCATTTTGATACCTAGTTAATGGGGAAAAATTTACCTAACTATTTTAGTATGCAATAGCTAGGAAATTTGAAGAATCAAATTTGTAACACTGATTTCGAGTATATCACTTTATCACGTTTCGTCCTTGAGCAGAGAGTCTCTCAAGATAACCGATAAAATTTGTGTAAATATTACTTTTTCTATACTTTATTTATGGAAATTATACTAAATTTATTGTTATTGTTATAAACTACGTTACGTTTCAAGTTTCCGGAAAAAGAAGTACTGAAGAACATAACTTTATGTAATCTCTTTCTAAATCATAGCTAATTAAGCTACGATAATGCTTATGCTTTTCCCTAGTTTTTCCTATGTTAGGTTTTAACGTGTTGTGCACACTTCAAAAATCTTCTGTGCCAAAAAAGTTGTGGACCAAAAAATGTACACCTCAAAAAATGAGATTAGACACAAGTTATAAATTCATGCGTTGCTTCTCTAATAAACTTATGTTCTTTGACTTTCAATTTTTATTACTGGAGCAGAAATGACTGTGATATTGTCTCATAGACGATACGACTTCGTAAATAAAAACTTAAGAAGTAGGAAAACCAAAGAACTACTAGCTTAATACATTTATAAGAAAACATCAAATATTATTTCTCCTTGTTTTTATGAGTAAGTTTAAATGCCTATAGTGAACCATAATTGGAAACAGCCTCTCTGTCTTTTCGGGTAAGGGTAAGGCCTGTCTACATATTACCCTCCCCAGACCCTATTTTGTGAGAATTTATTGGGTAGTTGTTGTTGTTGTTTGAACCATAACACTCGCATCTCTGTTCCGAAAATTGGGATTGATTATATAAATATTTACCGTCCATATAGATGAATTTAAGCTCATCTCAATTAAATATTACATAAAATAAAAATAAAAGTAACACTAAGAGCATTAAAGGTTATTTATATTCTCCGCTGCTAGTCTATAAATATTTTGACATAAATAAAAGACTGGTAGAAAATATTGAACCTAAAATAAAGATACTAACATAATATTTAAAGCTTAATTCTAACTAATTGGCGTCATTTATATAGATCTTTTTTTTTTGTGCTTTATTTTTCGTTAGATCAAGAGATTGTACATATTTTGAGATAATTTTATTTCATATGTGTAAAATAGTACGATCGTGTAATTATCTTGGAATTCATATATCTACAAGACTTATTTATAAAATAATATAATAATTAAAAACTGGAGCTGCAACTGCCAACAGAGAACCTAATTAAGAATCTGAAAGAATAAATTAAAAGGGCAGGAAGATATTTAAAAATTCTGGTATTCAAATTGGACACTGAAGTTCAAATAAATGGGGCACTAACTTTTTTGCCAACTTTTTAAATGGTATACCAGTTGGGGTTCTTGTTCTTTGCAGATTGTATCCCTCTTATAAAATCAACCACGCAATGCAGCCAATGAATGATTTTCAAAATCTTTTTCTGAAGTGATCTTTTAGCAGTTGGCTAAAAAATGCAAATTTTTTAATTCCTTTTTTCCCATAATAGTACAGAAATGCCAGCAAAACCTTCAGAATTTCGAAAGGTGGATATTCTTTTCCAAATTTTTAAATATGAAATTAAATAAAGATTTTTGTACCCTCTCTTACCTACTAATCTTTACATTTTTAGGTAGGCTTTTATGGAGGGTTTTCTTAGGCCTCTGCAACTTTCGTTGCTTACTAGTTTCTGCTATTTTCCCTCTTTTGTTTCGCATGATTTTATGAGATAATTATCTTATTAAGTTTAATTTATTTTGACCGCATTCATTAAGAAATATTAAATTCTAGGCAAATATAGTTAGTATTATTAAACTATCCTTAATCAAAATATTTGTTTTTCCTTTCCTTCACTGAGCCGAGAGTCGATTGGAAACAAACTCTCTGCGCTTTCGGGTAAGGGTAAGGCCCGTCTACATATTACCCTCCCTAGACCCCACTTTGTGGGACTATAGTGGGTAGTTGTTGTTGTTGTTGTTCAATAAAACTATTACAGTAATGTTACAATATAAATGAACATTTATTTTTGATCAAAATAAATAATAAATTAATCACTTATTGTGATCTGAAGGGAGTATTTACACATATTTTAATATCCATATAATTAAGTTTTAGTATTTTTCATATTTCGTACAAAAAATTTACTGAATTTAGTTGAATTCGGTGGGATAACAATGCATGCGCCTCTTATGTTTTATATTTGGTGAAATGGTCGAAATATCTTTTTTACTTTTATGTTTTCGACGGGGATGCCCAAGCCATATAAGGAGGCTAAGGACGTCAAATTCCTTCGATATGCGATAACTCAATACCCCTTCCTCCCCACACCCAGGTCTCTGCAGGGTGGCCAACATAAATGGGGGCACAACATCGGTAATAATAATTGGGATGGGCATGACTCTGATACCATTATAAGAACGGATATTGAGTCTAACTTAACCCCAAAAGCTAGCTTGTGAAGTGAGGATTGACCAAGCCATATAAGGAAACCAAAGACCTTAAATTCCCCCGATATGAAATAACTCAAACCTTCTACAAACTAGTCAAATTTCAAATAAAATAAATAATGTTTAGAGGATTTTCATGTCGTAAACCCTAAAAACCATCAGTGCGGAATATCGCTTGCAGAAAATTAATTTCGGTAAACGTGTAGCTAATTAATTAAGGTGTTAGTATAAGTTAGTGTAAATGCGTCATGTTAAGAAAGGATAATGTTGACTAACAACATTAGGAAACCTACATAGTTAAATAATTAAGGGATACGTAATGCTGGTAGAATAAAATGTATAGATGGATAACACATACATCACATCAGACGAAAATTTAAGAGAATATTAGTTGAGGAAAAAATAGTTGACGTGTGATGTTATAACACATCAATTAAATATATATTTTTTTCTTTAATTGGAAAGCCCGAGTCGAGTCCAAACGTAATTCAATTTTGGACTTAAAAAAATGCCATGGATCTTTTTACAGACTATTTGTCATGTGACAAATTGCTTTCTTCATTTAACATGAATTAAAAATAAAAATATTTAATTTATTCGTAATTTGCTAAATGCACTTGCTAATACCAATATATAAGTTGGGAGCCTTTTAGACTACCGATCACAGTGTTGTCTGATAAAATGCTTTTTTGATCATTTAACATTGCTTAAGGTCAAAATAATTTTTCGTCTAACGTATGACAAAATGCACCTTCAACTTGTTCGTTTAAATTATTCCTTCCATTGTGACATAATCATATAATTAAGAAGATAATGTTCAATATTATATTGTACATATACATAGAAATTACTGGATACACGTACACGGATACTCATGATGCTTCTTTGAGACTGCATGAAATCGATCCATCATAATTTCATTACAATTCTCTATATGTGGCTTAATAAATAATGAAGTAGGTTGAGAACTATGAGTTTTTAAACTGAAATTTTAGCTAAAATAAAAAATATTAAATATTTTTCTATCTGTCCAAATTTTGTTGCACAAAATAGCAAAAAATTAGACAGAAATGCGAGCAAATTGACCTGAAAATCATGATTATTAAAAAAAGTGAATGATTGTTGTAATGAGTTTGATTAGCGTTATAAGTTAGGAATAAGTCGTGCTCATAGGCCAAATTTGAGGTGCATTATCAACAAATACCCAGGCACATTACAAGAGCTGTCGGATTTCTTCCATACAAAATAGTAGAGAAACATCATGTGTTCCAATGCTCAAGTTTTACCTAAATTAATTAAAGATAGCCGAAGCAAAAATAATAGAACAATAATTTTTGTTGTGCTAGTACTTCGTATTACGTTTAACTACATTATAATTATAAAATTCGAGTTTGCATAGAGAAATTCTACTTTAAGAATAAAGTGCTTTCTACTAAAAATAACTTTATTCCTTATGACTCGACCCGAAACATAGACAAATAATCTTTGTCGTGCTAGTTATTATGCTTAACTACATTATAATTATAAAATCAGTTTAAGTAATACATTATAGAAATTTTTAATTTATTATTAACATAAGTAAATGGTAAACTATATATACCTATGAGTTTTCAGAACATTAGAAAATGCACCTAAAGAAAAAAAGTGGTAGTATATCTAATGTGGTGATTTACAAGAAAGGCCATAGAAGTTGGGTTGATTTTTTGACACGCTTGCCCCACGAACAACATTTCAAGTTTAACAAGAGCTTTTTGACTTTTAATCTTAAAGGTTTGCCCATATGACAAGCAAAGTCAAAAAAATCAAAATTGATTCATTTTCAAGATCGTTGAGTGTCATTTCTAGTAAATATATATATCACAATAATAATAATTATGTTTTAATTTTAAATAAATTGGAGTTGACTATACGAATTCTCGTCGATCAATGATTTTCTATTTAAAATCCACAAGTTAGAAACTATGTACTAGAAACAGACGTCTCCAAAGGGTATGGTCTTTACATTGTCATAACCAAATTTAAAAACAAGAAGAAGAAAAAGTTAGAAAAATAAAGGCCGAATATATACGGACACACTTAAAATTGACACGATTTTTATTTAGACATATAAATTTAAGGGTGTTCCTATTGAGCATTTATATTACACAAAACTTATTCCAATTAAGTAATTCTTGTTGAGTTGACACATAAAGTGAGTTTCACCCGATATAGGCGCGTGAAGACCTCAAAAATAGATTTTTTTTAATTTTTTTTTCTTTCTTATTTCCTTCTTCTTCTCCCTCAAAACAAAACAGACATGCCAGTTGTCTCTTTATTGCCGGAATCCAGGAAGAGAAACCGGCGGTCTCATCCTCTCCAAAAAACTAACGAGCCCCCCTCTTCTTCTTTAACCATAAAAAACCAGCTATACCCCGTCTCCTCATCTCCAGCCGTTGCCGCAACAAACTAGGTTGCTCAAGAGATTTCCGACCACCACGCTGCCGCTGGACTTCATGGTCGGCGGCTAGCGACCCATCTCCAAGACCATAGCCGCCAGAAATCCAACCCAATCACCTCTTCATCTTGCTCAAATGGCCGGAGAGAACCAGCCGCGCCCCCATCTTTCTCTCCACCATTGATTAAAACTGAAATGAAGAAGGCTGAAATTGTTGAAATTTTGTTGCACTGATTTGGGTATCAAGACGCGTTCTATTCCGTGGATTATTCTGTCCGATTTAATGATATCATCTGGGCGAGTATGAATCATGTGGAAGAGGAGAAGCTTTTGGAGGGGTTTGAGATTCCCGAGTTCAAGCAAGAAATTATTGAAATCTTGTTGCAGAGAACTGCGATTAAATGAAAGTCACCATTAACAGGGTCTTTAAAAAGCTTGGAGGTTTAAAATGAGTTACTTGATTTGTTGAAAGTTTGAGAAATTAATATTGAGATTGTCTTCGGGCCGTCGTGGGGAATCTTTAGCTGAAGTAATAACAAATTTGGAGGAGTTTCTCTTAAAAATTTAAAATAAAATTGTGCTTGGAAGAAGAACACACATGAAAATAGTGAATAACACCAAGACCACTTATTATTTTGTTTGTTAAATAAATTTAACATAGTTTTTCCTTCTTTTTTTTACTCAAAATAATATATGTCCTTTTTTTATTCGTAATTCGCCATATCAGCAGTGAGTGCATTGCATAAACTTTGTAAGTTTGGTTGATTGTCAAAGAAGTGCTAAATTGGAATAAGTTTCGGGTAGTATAAGTGCTCAATACGAACACCCTTAAGTTCAGGTGTCAAAATAAAAAATCGTACCAACTTTAAGTGTCTCCGTATATAAGTTTGTATTGTACCCAGACCAACTCAGGCCCGCCAGCCCACATGAGCTTTGGGCTGAACGGGTTAGCCCGTATGGTCCGGGCCCAAGCAGTCCTAGGAGCCCACTGTAGGCTGGTCCAGCATGGAGAGACCGCCAGCCCGGGACTAGATGGCGAGCCCAGGCCGAATCAACCGGACCCAACAGCTATTCAAAAAAAAAAAAATTTAAAAAGATTGGCCAACGGTTGAAAGTTTAAAAACTAGACGTTGGCCTACCAATTTAGCCGTTTGGCTTTTAAAAAATAGTCATTTGCCCCCAAAACTTTTTATAATTATGCTTTTTTCCTATTCTCAACTATAAATACCCTCTCATTCTTTTATTTTTACTCACAAAATCATCAATATCTCTTTAATTTTTTTCTATAATTTCTTATTTTATTATTGCAATTTGTGAAAAATTATGAAGTTGGTGAATTGAAGTATTCAATTATTCAAAGATATATAATTTTTAAGAAGTTGTTCGTCAATTCGTTAAACTTGTTCCAGCTCTTAAGTGTTAATATTATAGTTTTGTTTGTTTTAGTTTGTATAATTATAATTAATATGACATTTTCTTTGAAAAATATATTTGGTGGTAAGGAAAAATTTAAAATTGGTGAATCTAGTAGCAAAACAACAACTCCTTCCCCGGCTCCCCGGCCTAGACCTGTTACCCGTCCTCCTCCACCTGTTATTCTTGATAGTGATAACCCTTTTTTTTAATTTACCGATAGTCAATTTTGCTATGATATTGCACCAGGTCAACAATTAAATGATGAATATATGAATATTCTTTATGGTAATCCAACTATCGATGAAAATGATGAGAAAAATTATAATTTAGATGAAACGCAACCAGATTTAGATGATACACCTACTAGTCTTGTTGTTAACCCAACTAACAATTATCCAAATGATGTTCTGTCTGACCCTCCTATAGTAACCCATGCTTTTAATAGACAACCTTCTAGACGTGTGAAACATCTGTTGTTTGACACTTTTTTATTCAACCAAGAGATCAAAATAAGGCTAAGTATAAAATTTGTGGGATTTTGATGGCTCATAAATTTACTGGAAACCATAGCGGTACAGGTACTTTGACTAGACACATAAAAACATACCCTAAAAATAAATCTAGATTTCTTCAAATGAAAGCTGCGCAAGAGGGGACAAGTGTAGGTACTCAGGTTAACCCTTTTACCGGATCAAATCTAGTTCAACCGAAAATTAACATTGTTACTTGTAGCATTTTATATTACGATCCAAATAAAGATTGTGAAGAATTGGCAAAAATGGTTACTCTCATGTGCTTACCCTATAGTTTTCCTTCTAACCCTCACTTTGTGCATTATATTAGAAGAGTTTTTAATCCTACTTATAAAGGATTGCCTCGCGCAACCGTAAAGAGTGATATTTATAAATATAAACAAAAATATGAACAATATTTGTGCTATTTATTTACTCATATAAATTGTCGTGTTTACTACTGATAATGGTGGAAGTGGTAATGACTGTAATTATCTTACCATTACCACTCATTGGATTGATAAGGAATGAAAAATACAAAAGTGCGTTATTGCTTACAGAATAATTAATTCACATCACACAGGTAAGTTTATTGCTAACACTAGAGGTGTTCATGGTTCGGTTTGGATCGATTTTTCCTTAAAAACAAACCAAATAAAATAAATCGGTATTCCAAATTTAGAACCAAACCAAGCCAATTAAGTCGATTTTTTCTCGATTCGTTTTATACCGATTTTGTCGGATTTCTAATTTTTTCGGTTATTTATCGGTTTTTTCTTAAATATAAGGCATACACTATCAGACACATATTCCAGCGACTACATTTTCAATGTAACACTATCAAATTAATTATCCTTTAAGAAATCTATTATCTACTAAAATACATTGATGATAATCGAATCAAATAGTGATGAACAATTTAAGAACTCAATTAAAAATATATATTTTTTAACTTGAAATGGATTCTTATACTTAGCAAAAAAACCTACCAATAAATACTATAATATAAAGGTAAAAAATTGTACTAAAAGTGCAAACGATTAATATTCATCATAAAAATTTTAAAACTTTGTTAAAAATACACATATATATAGGTCTAATAACAAATTTGAAATAGCTACTCCTATAGTCAGTTTGGTTCGGTTTTTTCCGATTATTTTTTGGTTAAACCAAAACCAAACCAAATTTGATCAGTTTTTAAAATTCAAAACCAAAACCAAACCAAACCAAAAAGTATCAGTTTTTTGATCGATTTGGTTTGGTTTTCAGTTTGGTTCAATTTTTCGAATTTTTATGAATACCCCTAGCTAACACAATTGCAGATATTTGTAGATATTTTTGCATTAGAGATAAAATAATATCAGTTTCAATGAATAATGCTTCAAGTAACACTAATGCTATAGGCTTGCTTACAACTAAACTAAATTATGCATTTAGTAATATTTCACATGTTAAATGTATTTGTCATATTTACTGTCTAATCGTCGGTGATGGTATGAAAATTTTAAATATTAAAATTGAAAGGGTTGAAATGGCTCTTAATTGATTTTTTTTATTCAAACTGTAGAAGTAGAGTAGACTTAGAGAATATTTAAAAAAAATATTGTGAATTTAGAATTAGAGAAAGAAAGGTTCCTAAACCTTGTCCGACTAGATGGAATTACATGTATGAAAGTTTAGTTATTGTATATGAATATAGAAACTCAATAAACGCAACGTTTAATATTCGTGTTGGTGGTGGTGGTGGTGATGATGATGATGATGATGAGCACCTTTCAAAACAGGATTGGACTAATGTTAAAATTCTTATAGAATTTTTAGAATAATTTCATGTTGCTACAAATGAATTATCTGGGCAATATTATCCTACTATTTCTAATTGTTTAGTTTATATTGCAGTACTTGCTTATTTGTTTACTCAATTTTCAGAGGGTTGGTAATTTATCAAGTTGCTATTAATTCTATGAAAGATAAGTTAAAAAAATATTTTTTTCCTATCCCCCTATTTATAATATTGCTGCTATGTTATATCCTACCATGAAATTAGGAGGTCCTCACTTTTGGTATACAAATATTTATAAGGCTTTATCACTTTCAAATGAGGAATTTGCTACACTTGCAGATGCAAAAACCTCAATTAAAATAAATATTCAAATGATTTATAATGCTTATCAACTTGCCTTAGATCATGCTAGACCAAATGTTTCAACTCCTACTTCGCCTAGTTCGCAATCATCTAAAAGAACTACGCGCCTAAAAACACTTAGTTCTTAGACGGAGTTCGGGGGTTCTCAAGATAATAGTATTGGTGATAATTCACAACTAAATGAGCTTCAAGTTTATTTGTCACAAGGACTTGAATCAGAGAATCCTAACGGCTCATTTGATGTTTTGGAATGATGGAAGGACAAAGAAAAATGCTATCTGATTCTTTCAAGGATGACTTGGGATATTTTAAGTATTCAAGCTTCAACAGTGGCATCGACGAGCGCCTTCAATCAAGCGAGACTTCAAATTGGTGATCATAGAGCATCTATAAGGGAGAGCTTGGAAAAATCAGTACTCCATAGAGATTGGATCCGTTCGGAAAGAAAAAATTTTGGACTTGCTGAATCACAACCGGAGAAGACAAAGCTTATGAAGAAATGCTAGCAGAACTTGTGGAGAATGATGCTTCGCTCGGAAGCAGTAATGAACTAGCTTCTTTTCCGTCATCACCAACGAAAATTCCCCCAAACCTTGAAGGATATACGAAATTTGTTAGAGATAATATGTAGACTAATATGTAACTTGTATTTTGATACATCTTCATTATTTTTTTTCTTTTAATGGCGGTATTAGTACATTCCATTGAAAGGAGTAAGACTAAGAAAGATATTGTCAATTTTTGTTAATGTCGTAATAATAAAAATTATAAGGCATTTCCTTGAATATTTCTTTATAATTTTTTGTGTGTTTAATTCGAATTAGAATATTTAAGTCACAATTATATAATATAATTTATAAGAAATTGTCTTAGATAAAACAATTCAAAATAAAAAAAACTCGGAACACTTAGGCCCGTGAGCCTGGCACACTTAGTCCGGACCCATGTGGGCTTAGGCCCATAGTAAGCCGGTTCCACCCTCCATAACCATTAAACCCGGAACTGTTGGCCCGGGATCATTTAAGTCCGGCCTGTTTGGCTTGGCCCATTTAGGCCTACGTCCGGATCACAATACAGACTTATCCGTACGTATTGAGCCAAAAAAAAAAAAAAGTTAACTGCAGGGGTAAAATATGAAATTCAAGATCAGCCCGTGTTCCATTGCAAGAAGAAAGCCCCATCTTGCCGCTTTCAGCTAGCTTGTTTATAAACCCCATCAATCTCCTCTTCCCAAGGAAGAATCTCCTTTTCTCTCTCTTTTTTCCTCTCTCTTTCATATTTTTATGCATTGTTTTCTTAACTCAGTATTTGAGTCTCTTTTGCTAGGTGATGGCAGTGAACCTTCATTATTCTCTTACTTGTGACATAACCTTAGTGTTAATCACATCCTTTTTCCTTCAAACTTCAAAATTCAATCAAAAAATCCCATTTTCCACTGCTTAAATACCACTTTTTTTCATAATTCTTGCACCCTAGAAAACTTCAAGGTTCAAGAAAATAATTATGGAAGCTAGAAGAGTTAACGAAGATTCTAACATGACTACTACCAATACTGTTTTGCCTTCTGAGGTTCTTCATAATCTCTGGATGTCCAATTCTTCCCCCTCTTTTCATGGTAAAATTCTCTTTTGCACCCTGCTAAATATTTGTTCTTGTTTGCTTTTTTTTCTTGTAAGTTTATATTTCTTTGACTTTTTTTTCTACTTCTAGTCTATGGTTACTGAAAATTTGGTAGTTTGTTACTAACATCCTTTCACTGCTCAATTCAATATAAAGAGTTTTCACATGTACTACAATATTTGGTCCAAGTTTGAGTCCTTTTAGTTTTAGAAACTAGAAAATCTATTATTTAGCAGTCAAGCAAAGGAAACGAACATCGTATTCAAGAATTGGCTGTTGGTTGGGTGAGTGGTTTCCACATATCGATTGCCCTCACCATTAGCCTCCTAAGTCAGAGCTCTTTGCATCGAGCTTGCCTCGAGCTTGCCTCGTACGTTTTATATCTCCCGTGTGGTTTCTGAGCTGACCAGGTCATCTGGTGCGCACCTGAAAGGTCGAGGCCAAGGGTTTCCATGTGAATTTTCCAAGATTTTGATACATTAGTGACCTTGCTCTTTTTTAATTTTGCGCTGTTTCAGGGCCAACATCAATGGTTAATTTTGAAGATGGTCGAGGAGAAATTAGTAAAGAAAGGTCATTTTTCTCACCAGTTGACAAAGAAGAGACTAGCAATGATGATTATGATAGTTGCTTTCACCAGCCAGAGAAGAAAAGAAGACTTTTGCCAAATCAAGTGCAGTTTCTTGAGAAGAGTTTTGAGGTAGATAACAAGCTGGAACCAGAGAGGAAAGTTCAATTGGCTCAAGAACTTGGCCTACAACCTAGGCAAATTGCTATTTGGTTTCAAAACAGACGTGCTAGATACAAGACTAAACTACTTGAGAAAGACTATGATGTTCTCAAAGCTAGCTTTGATAAACTGAAGGATGATTATGACACCCTTGTCAAAGAGAATGAGAATTTGAGAAATGAGGTATCTTGAGAACTCCCTATACAACCATCATTCTTCATTGGCATTAGATTTTCCAAAAGGGTATTTGTTAAGCACTCCCGTTATATAGTCTTAGACAATCTTATCTCATGAACTAATTTTTGGGGTTAAATTAGTCCGAGAATCCATTGTCGGACTCATCTGTATTCTTGGTTTATCCAACGTTGGAATCCCATGTAATTAAATGTCCAAACATAAGCGTGCAGGGTGTTAAGTGTCCTACATTAATTGAGGGGATATGATGTTATCTTTTTACATCTTCTTCAAAAATCCTCTGTCTCATGAACTATATTTTTACGATTGAGCTAGGTGTAATGTCTATTTTCTTGAAAATATACACAGTATTTCTGCAAGAAGCTATTTTCATATCTCGAACTCGTGACCTCCTAGTCATATGGCAGAACTTTACCAGTTACGCCAAGTCTCCCCTTAATTTTTTTGAAAATGTTTCTAATATATTATTTGATTATGTTGAATAGGTTGATTTGCTGAAAGAAAAATTGCTTAGGAGGGAGAAAGGGAAGGAAAATTCAGAGCAAAATGAACCCATAATTAGTCAAGTAGATGCGGAAGAGGCTCAAAAGGCAAGTCCAAATGTTGTTACCTCAGAAGGGCCAAGTATACAAAAGGTAGTATGTAAACAAGAAGATGCAAGTTCAACTAAAAGTGATGTTATGGATTCAGATAGCCCACATTATACTGATGGGAATCATTCTTCAAATGCATTTGAACCAGAACCATCTGATTTTTCTCAAGATGAAGATGACAACCTAAGCAAGAGCTTTTTATGTTTCCCTGAAATTGGAGATCAAATTCAAGCTAATTCATGCAATTTGGGCTTCCAAATTGAGGATCAGCCTTGTTGGTTCTGGCAATATTGATTTTTCAAGTTCAAGATTTGGCTCAATCCTTTAAGGACTCGTTTGGTACGAGGGATAAGAGATAACTAATCTCGGACCTAAATTTGCAATGAGCTTATCCCATATTTTATTAGGATAAAATCGTGATATAACTATTCTCGGGATTAATGTTTTTCTTTATTCCTATGGGAGGATGAAATAATTAATTTCGAAATAATTTGTTTCCCAACTAAACGATCCCTAGGTGTTCCAAGGCAGTTGCTAAATTTCCTTTGTAGTTTTACACTATATTAATCAATAATATGTTTGTATATAGGATTACTAACTAATTGAGGTGTCTTTACTACTAGCTTGTTTCAAAAAATGTTGTGATTGGCCTTTGTCTCTTTAGCTCAAAAACAAATGGTACTATTGCCTTTTCTCTTCTTCTTTTCAGTTGCTACTGTTAATTTATAATTACTAGGATCCTTTGGCCTTATTTGGAAAAGTTAAATCAATGATGAGTCATTTTCTGGGATATGTACAAAACAGAATAAGAGCATGTGCATTTTCCTTCTAGTCGTAGGAAAGAAAGAAAAGGATTTTGAATATAAAAACTGTGGGACTCAAAAAAACCTTCTGCAATGCATATTGTTCTATGGGGAAAACTTTAGGGGGATGGGAATTTAAGAAAGAAAAAAAATTCCACATTTTAATAATATCATTAAAAATGGTAATATTAAATATACCATAATATCCGATGATTATAAGAGCATGTTAATAAGGATGATAAATTTAAAGTTAAATAATTTTAAATATTAAAAGATTTTTTTTAATTAGATAAAAACTGTCATATAAAATAAAATGGAGGAAGTTCGGTTTCCTTTTTTGTCCGGACACCTAATTTTCAAACAATTGTCTAAGCGAATTTGTTGCATCTTTTCTTGCGGCGAGGTTTTATCAAAAATAATCTCTCTAATCTTTATAAGTAGGAGTATTCATAAAAATCCGAAAAATTGAACCAAACTGAAAATCAAACCAAACCGACCAAAAAAACTGATATTTTTTTGTTTGGTTTTGAATTTTAAAAACCAATCAAATTTGGTTTAGTTTTGATTTTAATCAAAAAAAAAAACCGGAAAAGAAAAATGAACCAAACCGACTATAGGAGTAGCTATTTCAAATCTATTATTACACACACACACACACACACACACACACACACACACATATATATATATATATATATACAAAGTTTCAAAATTAAATGGTAAATGTTAATAGTTTGCACTTTTAGTATAGTTCTTTACCTTACATTCTAGTTTGATTGGTAGTTTTCTTTTGTTAAGTGTAACAATCCATTGTGTGTTAAAAATAATATATTTTAATTAAGTCCTTAAATTATTCATCACTATTTGACTCATTTATCATCAATATATCTCGGTAAACAATAAATTTCTCAAAGGCAATTAATTTGATAATGTTACGTTAAAAATGTGGTCGTCGGAATATGTGTTTGGTAGTGTATGTGTTATATTCAAGCAAAAGCCAACAAATAACCGAAAAACCGACAAACCCCGACATAAACCGAATCGAAAAAAATCGACTTAATCGGTTTGGTTTGGTTCTAATATTTTAAAAAATCAATTTACTTGGTTTGATTTCTTTTAATGCAAAAAACGATTCAAACGGAACTATGAACACCCCTACTCGGATAAGGTATAGTGCATGTTACCCTTCCCAAATCTTATTTGTGAAATTATTAAATTTATTATGTTGTTATTGTTGTCTAAGCAGATACGCGACTAATTTACAACTTTTAAAAAGGAAGACGCCAAAAAGAAAAAGAAAAAGAAACTGCATGTAAGAGAAAAAGTGAGGATTGAGTTTGAAATATTTAGCAATGAGGAGGAAAAAGGAAGGGCAATACCCTCTTAAAGTCAAATTTTGTGGATGATTGGATTCAAAAGTGTATTTCAATAGGAAATGACTTTTTAGCTAGATGTTGACAATTTTTCTTCTTTAATTAACTTTATAAAATGGACGTTGAGACATACCCCATCACTTTAAATATATTTTAATTGAGGGAATCAACTATTCTTTTTAACAAACATGAATATCTTGCTGATGCATTTCTTGTTACATGTTAACATGTGTAATTGTACTATGACTTTGGGACCATTTTTTAATGCCTAAAATTGATATGGAATCTATTTTAACCCTTTCTTTAATTGATATGAGAAGTCATTGTTGGTATTGAAAAATATAATAGTATGTCTCTAAGTTACTAAACTCAAGAAGCAAAGGACAGCTATTTCATTTGTTTACTTCAAATCAGGTAGCTTTCTTTGTTATTGATGCTGATCCAAGTTTTGTGGATGACATAAAATGAGGGAGGTGTTAAAGAGCTATACAAGAGCCCGAGGACAGAGCTAGAGTGATGAGACCGAATTCGGCTATAGTTCAAACTCTATATTTATCTTTAAAATTTATTAAATATATATAAATTATTTATTTAAAACCCAACAACTTAAAATGATTATAATCGCAAACCCATAAATTTAAAATCTTGATTCTTCTCCCCTCTGCAAGAGCCCAACAGCTTAATTTAGTAGTAATTGCTTATTCAAGAAGAGCCGCCTTAATGCTTTTGCGTAACTTAAGAACTATGAAATGTCACTTTTGGCTTCATATTTATCTATTACCAAAAACTTCTACACCATGTGGAATCAAGTTTGAAATTGAAACCAATTGCAATTTTACACTAACACCCGAAAAAAACAAAAAAATTTGGTGTAAACCAATTCCATTGTTACACACTAACAACCTAAATCTTAAGAAGTAAGGGCAGATCCCACATTTATACGAGACTGCAATATATATTTATTATCATTGTCTTGATTAGATGGGGATGTAGCTCAAATGGTAGAGCGCTCGCTTTGCATGCGAGAGGCACGGGGTTCGATCCCCCGCATCTCCATTCATTTATTTTTCTTTTATTGGGCCGAGGGTCAATTGGAAACAGCCTCTTTGCCCATTCGGGTAGGGGTAAGGCTCGTCTACATATTACTCTCCCAAACTCCACGTCGTGGGACTATACTGGGTAGTTGTTGTTGTTATCATTGTCTTGAACAATTATATTTATACACTTGAATAGATTTTAAATACATATGTTAATATATTTTATTTTATTTATGTAGAATTAATTTCGGGTCTGCCTCTAATGATAACATTATAAATCTAAATGAACAACATTTGATCTTGACGAACCTGATGGTAAGCAACTATCATTTCCAACCGAGAGGTTGTGAGTCCGAGTCTCCCCAAGAGCAAGGTGGGAAGTTCTTGGATGCGAGGATGCCGGATGTCTATTTGGAAACAGCCTCTCTACCCTAGGGTAGGGGTAAGGTCTGCGTACACACTACCCTCCTCAAACCTCACTAAATGGGATTATACTGGGTTGTTGTTGTTGTTATTGATCTTGACGAACCTATGAAATAAACGAAATATCAATATTTAACAAAGCTCATATACCGACCAATAAAATAAAAGTCGAAAAAAGCTTTTGCTTTCCGAAACATTCAAGTTGAATATGTATATCTCTTTGAAGTTAGTTATTTGTACAAATTTTTGGTAGTACGTATTTTGGGTTAGACTTTTAGGACATGTCAAGGTGACTTTTGTATAGTACTCAGTTTCTGGAATTTTATGCACTTAGATATATCAACAATAATAAAATCTCATTGGGCGAAATAAAAAAAAAAATCTAATACTTTGGAGAAGACAATGAACTATTGACAAGTGGAACGAAGATTTCACACGTGCCTGGTAGTCAAACAAATGCCACGAAAACGAAGGAAGCCCACCGGGCCCCACCATAAGATGCCAGACGTATATGGGCCAAGCAACGTGGCGGTGTGTGCACGGTGGGAAACAGGAAAGTGGGCCCATGGAGCCCAGTACGTCGCTTTCACTTATTCTTTTACACGCCATGTGGATAAGCATGAAATTGTGGGGAAAAATAAGCATTGAAAATGAAGAACTAATCTAAATAATTACTCATTTAAGTACTTAAATTAAAAATAATCAATAAATATATAACGTATATAATAATTTATGTGTAACCTTATATATTCAGTATATAATACTATATATTTGTTAGAAAAAATAAATTATAAATTAGCGACTATTTATGTAAGGATTTCCGTTAAACATACTGTACTGGGGCCCCAATCGACGAAGAAATTGGGCTTTGGTGACAAGATAAGGCATTGTCCAAAAGTTGAAGGGGGCCTGTTTTTCGGGAGAGTAGTGATGTCACACGTGTAGGATTACTCATATGGGACCTACTACCCACAATAGGAATGCCTCCCACAATAGGACTCAATCCTAAAACTAAGCCAAATATCTCATAATTTATGTACGTTAGATTACACTTGTAAAATTATATTCAAATATTATTATTGTTGTTGTTGTAGACTTTTGATAATATTATTATGTCAACCCACAATCCATATGGGAGTCTAATGACAATAATTCGAAGATTTTTTGTTGTCTTCTCCTTCGTTGTTCTAATTTAATTTTGTAAAAGCTCCTAAGAATGATAAAGTTCAGTAAATATAAACAAAAACTTCAGCTCCTAAAATGCTGAAATTTAGCAAATACAAAACAAACTCCAGCTCCTAAAATGCTAAAGTTCAGCAAATACAAAACAAACTTCAGCTCCTAGAACGCTGAATTTCGACAATTACAAAATAAACTTCAGCTCTTAGAATGCTTCAATAATTAAACAACAAACTTCAGCTTCAGAAACTACAAAACAAAAAACTTCAGCCAATGTTGTAATATTATTGAACTGAAATTTGTCATTGCACTATGAACTGAAGTATGTGTGATTGTCTTTGTTACTTCATGCCCGTATGTCAGAAGTTACGCAAAAGGTGAGTACGCTTGTAATTTTTTTTTTGCAAAACGGATATAAGTTAAAAGGTAGCCGAGCATCGATGCAAATGCCTCATCTTATGCCTAAGAAAACATACTCAAAAATAACCAAAACACACAAATATATTGAAGAGAAATTGAGATGATTGGGATAATTTTGAAAACTCTGAGTTTACTTATACAAAATAGATAATCGAAAGATTAGTACGTAAATTTTATAAAATAATTGATCGAACAGAATCATTAATACCTTATGTGTTACGACAAGTTTTTTATTTGGTGGGAAAATGAAAAAGATTTGGACCTTTGACTCTTCGATGCCTCTCGTAGAAAAAGAAAATGATCAACCGAGGTATAGAGCCCCATTTAACAAATCCTTAACGCTTCATTCGGAACTTATATATATACATGAAAGTTTCCAGCTTTTGCTTAGAACATTGGAATCTTTACGCAAAATAACCGTCCGGATTTATTTTAATTTTTTAAACGGTATCAATAAATTACACACACTTATATATATATATGAGAGTATTATTTTTAGTGTAAGTAGTTGACTGAATGACTATTCAGATTAGTTCTTACTATAACAATTTCACTGGTCCGAAATCGCTTAGGAGAGGAACTCAATTCATGCTACTATTAGGTAAAAATAGAACGGTATAGTCAATTTTTGGATTGATCATTTAAAAATAGCTAGATTTTGCTAAGTCAATAAAAAATAACTACTATTTTACTGAAATAGAGACTGTCCAACATAATATACTAGAGTTCGGTGCATCTGTGTATGACTCCAACATATTAACTGGACCGGTATACTTTACTGGCTCCAGTATAACATACTGGAGACTGGAGCAACGGTGCTCCAAACTCCAGTATATTATACTGGACCCGTATACTTGCCGGAACTCCAGCATATTATACTGGAGTTCTAGAATACTTATGTTGGAACTCCATCATATTATGCTTTAGTTCCAGCATACTTATCTTGGAACTCCACTATAATATGTTGGAGTTCAAGTATACTTATGCTGGAACTCCAGCATAATATACTGGAGTATTTTTCGGGTTTTAAATAATATTTTTGTTCAGATTTATCTTTACATAAAAAGTGGCTAAATTTCGATTACTTTTGAAATTGGGCTATTTTTGAACGATCGCTTGTAAATTTAGCATTTTTGAATTTCTCCCTACTATTATAGTAGTCATTTAACAAGGCCTAGGCCCAAATATGTCCCAAAATAATCAATTAATTAAGAGGGGACATTTGCTTTTATACATATTTTTTGTATCACGTTTTAACTTGTGCTCGTTTTGCAAAAAAAATTGCAAGTATACCCGCTTTTTTGCATAAGTTTAGCATACTACGCTGAAGTAGCAACAATCACGCAAAAGTTCAACATTCTAGTAGACGGGCCTGAAGTAGCAAGTGTGTTGAAATTTTTGTTTGTAATTGCTGAACATAAGCATAGTAGCTGAAGTTTTGTTCTCTATTTATTAAAATCTTTGTTTGTAATTGTTGCTGGCAAACTTCAGCTCTAGAGCTGAAGTTTTTGTTTTTGTAACTGGCGAACTTCAGCTTGTTTTTATTTTTTAACAAGTGAACTTTAGCTCTAGAGCTGAAGTCTTTGTTTTTTTAACTGATAAACTTCAGCTCTAGCGCTGAAGTTTTTGTTTTTGTAACTAGCGAATTTCAGCTCTAGTGCTGAAGTATTTGTTTTGTAACTGGTGAACTTCAACTCTAAAGATGAAGTTTTTATTTTTGTAACTGGCGAAGCTGAATTTATTTAGTTCATTTGTAAACATTTCAGCAATATATAAGCTGAAGTTTTTGAAAAAAGTTTATAACATACTAGATAAATAATTAGATCGCCATCAGTATCTAAATCATAAAATTTTGGAAACAATAAACGTGAAAAGAACAGAATTATCATTGTCTACTAACTTACGTACGTGAAAATATCCATAATTATTATCTACTAACTTACGTAATTATTTATAATATCTTTAAATAATATGATAAATATATTTATGGTAATCATCCCATGAACTGAAGTTCCATAGCAGTACCAACAACAACAGCAACAGCAGAAGGAGGAGGAGGAGGAGGAGGAGGAGGAGGAGGAGGGGGAAAATGGAACTGAAGTTATTTAAAAATTGGGTACAAGTTTAAAAAAATTTTTTAAAAATAAGTATATATTAAAGGGGGCGACCAAATAGGGCGTCCCGTGCAATTTTTACCATTAAGAAAGAATTACAAGAAAATACATATGACTTCACACCACCACAAAAAATGACCCATGTTTTTAAGTTTTACCTAACCTAGCCCATATTATACATATATTGAAAGCACTAGCAAATTCAAAATCTGTATTCTTATAACCAATGCTTCTAAAAGCTATGTAATTAAATTTGGGTTCTCACAACCATTGCTTTCACTCTTTCTCTTCTTCTCACATCTTCTACATATGCTTCAAGGGATCATCCGTCGTTACTGCTTCTCCCCATGTGTCACCTGGTTGCAATATAAGAAAATTGAAGAGTAGAAGTCCACCATTGAAGGTTATTCAAAATTTTGCTTTTGAAAATCAGATTTTTTGAGTTTGTTAGTTATTTGAATTGGGTATTGTTCAAGTTGATTGAAAATATCAAAAGGAGTTCAAAATTTAAATTTGAAGTGATTTGGAGTAAATTTGAGTGAGATTTGAATTAATTTCAGAAAAAATACAAGGAAAAAGAAGAAGTCTGTTTTTTATATAATTATGTATGATTATGTATAATCTTGTATAATAATGTATACGAATGTATAAACACATCTTATACATTATTATACACTTTATACAAGCGTCTGTAGACGAACTTCTTCCACGATTTCTGTTGCAATTCTTGTCCAAATCTCTATTAAATGACTTCAAATTTTATATCCAACCTCCTTATACTATTTCTAATAAGTATAAATAACACACTATAAATTTCTCGCAAAATCAAATTTAGAATTTAAACCCACATATTTAAGCTTGTTAAAAATCTAATTTTCACCACCCAAATGGATTTGGTTTGTTGAGCTAATATTTGAGTCACACTTACTAATTCGAAAATTAACTTAAAAGCTTGAGCAATCTTTTCTAAAAATTAAATAGTAATTTCGAGAACCTATTTAAGTTGAATGTTGAGTATAAGCCTATTATTTTTGGGGTAGTTAGTTGTAAATTAAAATATGGACTATAAAATTGAAAAGTGGGAAACCCAGTTATTTTTATGTGAAATTTTCCCATTAATTAATCAGTTGACCCCCACCCCCCCAACACAAACAAAACCAATCCCCCCAAGGCACCAGCCCCAACTGCAACCCTCCTTCCATCCCTCAAAACAAAAGAGTAAAATCGGTAATAAATCTTCAATTGTTCAGTCTTCCCAGAGATGCAAAATAGTCAAATTTAATAGATACTGCAGCGAAAGATTCGCTTTCATAAACATTCTTTTCAGGATGAAATGGGCAATTGACAGTAAAGAAAATATATCAAAATCTATAGCTATAACAGTGAGGTGGGAGGTAATGAAGGTCTAAGTTGCTCGGACTCATTACTTTTAATACCACACCCGTGTCGATATCACTTGGGTTTGGGTATGGATGTGGGATCCTCACTGGATTTTGTCAACCTATTTTGAATACTTTGACCAAAATCGATCGAGAAACTGTGGGTAGATAGAAGCAATCATTTTTAAAATCAAAACAAAAGTTAATATGAAATTGAAGAAATTAGAATACCTTATATATAAAAATTTCTATGTCAAGCCATTTTCCTTTTATTCCATTTTCCTTTTATCTCCTTGTGGGATTCTCCTCTCGCAATACCTTATAAGTCACATAATGATTTATAATTTAGACATATTTTTAAAACTCTATTTTTAGATATTTGAATTATGTTTAACTGAATCCCATCACCCGTATCCGTACCTAGATCCATGCCCGTGAATCTTAAAATTTAAATCATAAAAGATCAGACCTTTAAATCCGCACCCATATCAAACACCCGCACCCAAGCCGGAGCAACTTAGGTGAAGGTGGTTCAGAGTACTGGAAAGCACATCTTATAATAACTTTGCTACTTCAAAATACAGTATTCAAAGGGGAAACAGACATAATTGATCCCATTATGAAGCATTTAGTTCAATGACTCAAACACACAAGCAACCGGGGGTTGATTTGTCTAGTTCCATCTGCAGTAGTTTATCGGACAAAGCATTTCATCAATCGCTCATCAACTGGGGTTGCTCTGATGGTAAGCAATCCCCACTTCCAACCGAGAGGTTGTGAGTTCGAGTCTCCCCAAGAGCAAGGTGGGAAGTTCTTGGAGGAAGGATGCCGAAGGTCTATTTGGAAACAGCCTCTCTACCCAAGGGTAGGGGTAAGGTCTGCGTACATACTATCCTCCCCAGACCCCACTAAGTGGAATTATACTGAGTTGTTGTTGTTGTTGTTGCTGTGCTGTAAACTGTTATCCCTTGAATAATCCCCAAAACAAGCTACATAATACAAATACCTACAAGTTATGTCTCTCTTAGAAACTCTATCACCATTTCTACATTTAAGACATATAGGATTATGCAAAATGATCCAACTAAAAAAGCATGCCACTGCCACAGACTATATGGAGTAAACGATTAGTTCCAGGGATTTAGAATTCTAAAGGGTAGCCCGGTGCACTAAGCTACTGCTATGCGTGGGGTCCGGGGAAGGGCAGGACCACAAAAGTTTATTATATGCAGCTTTGGCCTGCATTTCTGCAAGAGGCTGTTTCCACGGGCTTTTGAATTCTGTTGATTCTTAAAGTACTCCATCACTATCATTGATTCTTAAAGTACTCCATCCCATTGAGGTATTCTTGATTGATCATATGAGATGATATGATGGTTCCCAATACAAATAATAGCGATATACATGCGAAGGAAAAGCTGTAATATTGATCGATTAAAAGAAAGAAAAAGACTATTCTTTCTCTTCTTAGTTTCCGTTTTATCCATAATAGGTTATACTAATCATCTCAAAACTTCAACAGGATTTGATATCAGATTGATGAGCTCAGTGATTTCTTAAGACTTCGAAGGATACTCCACATGAATGTCGAAATAATGAACAGTATTACACCGGTTATAATAGCATACTTGAGTCCAAGATTCACCAACAAGTTTACCAGAAGGCCAGCCAAGATGACACCAACAAAGTTTGCTGAAACAGCAGACCAGAAAGGCATATCGAGGACAGAAGCTATGATGGCTCCTGTCCAAGCTCCGGTTCCAGGAAACGGAACTGCCACGAAGAGCATTAAACCGAGCCATTGAAACTCTTTTACTGGACCTGCCTTCTCTTTCACCCTCTCAAACAACAAATCCAAAAGCTTTGATGCTGATTTGTTCGTTCCAGCAAGGAAAATTGCTAACTTCTTTAAGTAGAGCACGATAAAGGGGACGGGAACCATGTTCCTAAAATTGCAGCACCAGTTTTCATCATTAGCAAAGTGAAAATGAGTTACACTCCAGGAGCTTCCTTTCACATTCATATAAGATTAACACGATCGCTATAGCTTCTGAACTATAACTAATGTAAAACAATACTCCCTAATAGACTTCGATAATTAGTTAGACTTTCTTAGATATGCATACATGTAATAGTGTCCCTCACTGGTCAATTATAAGATTTTGAACTGTATCTGATATATCAATAGACATTGGTAAATCTTCTTCTCTTTCATATTTCTCAGGGACACCACGTTCAAACACTATGTCCCCGAAAACGCAGCACCAGCTCAATAATTAACTGAAAATGGTCAAAATTGGATTCAACTGTCTGCTACCCCTATCTGCAATTGACTAATGATTTTGAAGGAACTGGAGTTACATTTCTTTTCCAGAATGAGCTACACTGGAATCACAACCTTCCACTCATACAACATTAGCATAGACACTATGGCTTCTGAAGTCTAAACTATTGTAAGACAATCACCAATAGACATCATTTTCCCAGCAACTGAAGCACCAACTACCGACAATTAATGGCCCCCAGTGCTTTAGTCTAGTGGTAAGAGCGCAACACGTGATATGTGCATTGTGCATGTCACAGGTTAGAACCCTGTCGCAGATAAAAGTTTGGTATTTAAGAGGGGAAAGGTAGAGGGACGGACCCACTATCCACCCAAGTTCGAACTGTGATCCACTAGCCCTCACAAATATCTTGGTTATCAATAAAAACCATCAGTAATTAATAACTGGATGATGGTTTCTTTAGACATTTCCCTTCAAGAAGTTAATTATCAGTAGCTAACATTCAAGTTACAGCAGAACAGTGCACCTATTTTAACTCCTACTAACGGTATTCAAAATGCAGAACAGCAAGCAAAATTACTCCAAAGAATGAAACAAGACATTCAATTCAAAGACTTAAAATCAGGACACTGAAGCCAATGTGCAATCTTTCTTCCAAATTACTTAAGAGAATGTAAAACTTACCCAAGAATAGATAAGACATTCAATGCAATAGGCTTGAGTTGCAACCAATAACCAACAGGAATAGCCCCACGAAGCTCAATAACAGGAAGTGTAGCCAAAACAAACACAACAGCTTCATCTGGCCAGCCTAAACTTCTCAGAGCAGTAGCAACTTTTACACCAAAGCCCGAAGCCCGAATAGAGTCAGCAGCTGCTGCTGCAGCTTTTGCATCCTCTGAAACTGCAAATAAACCAATAGATACAGAGGCCCATAACAGTACCCACAACGCGAATTTCAATGGTTTTTCCTCATTAGCCAGTAAAGACTCTTCCTTTTCAATTTCTTCAAGAAAATTATCAGAACAAGAAGCTCTTTTTACCCTCTCAAAATGACCCAAATGGTTAAAAGTTTGAGTCTTTAAGTGAATTTTCTCCTTTAGATGCAAGAAAGATTGAATATTGGGGAATAAAGTTTGAGCCTTTAAGTAAAATTGTCTCTTTTGGTGCAAGAAAGATTGAATCTTGGGTAATGAGAAAGAGGGGTGAGACTTTCGGTCAGAGAAAGTTAATAACTGGGGAGAGTGGGAAGAAGAAGAGGCCATTTGATGTAAAGAGAAAATGTACTGAAGAACACAGAGATATACACCTTAAATGTTTGAGCTTAGAACACTATTGGGATTTGTGAGAATGGGATTTGTTTTTAGTAGGGTTTTTGGAGATTGAGTAGATAAAACATTTTGGGATGGCCGGGTAAAGCATAGGAAACTATGTTAGGGAGGAGGAAACGAGGTTTTTAATTTTTGCAGATTAATTGGTCAATTTTCATACATTAAACTATGAGATAATTTTAAGAAATTTCACTAAACTGGAAATTTTATTAATCCATTGGCTTATTAAGTAGGTGATAATTATTGGAGACTAAGTTCAAATTCACGGATAAAATATATATGGTTATAAATAGAATTCTATTTAAAGTAAATGTTTATATTTGAGAGAGATTTTAGGTTTTGTTAATTGGTGGCCAAATCACTTTTCCTCTATAAATAGAGTTTCTATTTCATTGTAATTCATTCAAAATCAATAGGATTTCTCTTTCTCTTTCTTTGCAATATTCTTCTTTATTGTTTCATAATATATTATCAGCACGAGACTCTAACCTATTTGCCTCAATAGAATAGCTAAGGTAAGGTCTATGCCGGCAGTGTTATATGGGTGACATTACTAGTGTAATCCGCCTTATTTTATTTCTCCTATTTGTTATAATTTTCTTTTCCGTTTATTTATGAAAATTAACCCTAGGCAATTGCCTAGTGGAACCAAAAAAAAAGATTAGATAGAAACTTTGGAATTGGGCATAATGATTGTCAATTGTTCTATGAACTTACTTCATGATTAAATACTGGATTTAAGGTAAGTATTTTACAGTATTTTTCTCTTTTAAGTTCTTGATATTCTATAATTTGATTTTAAATACAAGCAAAGACAATAAATTTTTGTTGTAATTCTAATGGAGTTTGAAAAAAATTATAGCCACCCAAAGTGATAAAAAATTTATGCCTTGCCATGATCACATTCATGTATGATTGTGGGCAAAGGATTAAAAAACCATCTCATTGAATTTGCTTCATCTCATTCCCTTAAGAGAATATGATAGCAATATGTAATAAGTCTGAAAGAAGACAAAAATATTACTATGAATGTATCAATAGATGTGGACGTGTCAATAGAGAAAATTATAATCGTCATCATTGTGGTAATGAGAATAATAAGGATTCTCAAAATAATCCTTGACTATATGAAAATAATATTTGTCATCGACTTGACATGAGATTTTATAAAGCACATATAAATGATTAGGGTCCATTCATGATGTGAATGTGACAACATGTGATTTATGAATACATATTCATTTTTGAAAGAATATGAGTGAAGTAGTGGTATATACCACACTCACCTCAAGAATGAGGTTTCAGAGAAAATAAGAAAATAATGTCATTATTATGGTATAAATAATAATTGGACATGTACTTAATGTACGCTAAAATATTTCGACAATGTGGTTATTTAAAGAAAACATTAATGCAAGAAACATATCTTTCATATAGTTTTGATCATAACCATAATGGTATAACTTTCTCTTTAAAAGAGATATTCATCATATGGATGTTGATGAATATGTGATAGTACAAAATTAATTAAAAGATCTGGACGAGCCAATTATTACTATTTAGAGGAATACAATTGATTATTATGTCAATTTATTGTGTTGTAGTAGTCTCAAAGAAACTTATTAACTATCTAAAGTATTCGCAAAAGCGGTTGGTTATATTGAGACTATAAATAAAGGAAAAATAATATCTTCTAACGCTATAACTTGTAGCACGGATATGTATATGAAAAGTGACAATAGGTGAATTAGACTATAATTAGGCCTTAAAGAACCATATCTTTGTATAGCTTTTCCGGTAAAAAGGGATAACAAAATGCTCTAATTAGTGTTTTTCATGCTTTGCAGGCTATATCCAATAAAAAAAGTTTGTGGGGTATTTTTGGGATCAATTACTGAGAAAATGAGGCCAATCATACAATATCCACGAAGTGCACCAAGCGAAGGGACAAAGCCAGAACTGAAGCTGGTCTGCCGCAGTCCGGGCGTAACCGCGGTAGGACCGCGGCCAGAGACCCTCTTTGAAGATGGTTCACCGCGGTCGCGGCGTAACCAAGGTGGCACCACGGCAGGACACGGAAGTTCAGGAACCAAAGTGTCAATTCGGGAAAAACTTGGTCTAAAACCCTTGTAAGATGTAGAAAATCGCCCACAATAAGGATGCAGAGTTTTTGAGATTACTTTTGGAAGAAGAACAAGTGTGAGAGATCACCCAAAACATCATAGTTTTCTATTCTCTTCTATTTTTATTGCAATTCTTCCATTATGAATATTCTATTGGTTTTATCTTCCATTGTCATGAGCAGCTAGATACTTTAACCTAAGATTTTGGTGAAACATGTTGGGGATAACTTGGTTGTTATATTAATATATTTGGAATTGGTTGTTAATCTCTATTTGTTCATCTATCTTTTGATTGTGGTTAGTTGAAAGGGCCCTCAATTATCTTTTCTTATTTAGTATGTATCTGCTTGAGAGAGTGTGCATATTTAGGTGATTGTATGAACAACATCACACCCGGAGTATGGACGAGAGTCATAACCGAGGGTTTAGAGATTAGATTAGAGATAATGATACCTCGGGTGCAATCTAAGTGCACTGTTTGGGAATCGAGCTAGCGTAACTTGAGAAAGTGCGTCTAGTAAATTATCATAATTACTTGAGAAAGATTTATGATAGCTAGAGCCTAGAGCATTCATGATTGATAGAGACAAATAAGTCTGAGTAATAATACATATTTAACCTAGGAAATCTACAACGGGGGAAACCATTACCTTAGATCTTCTTCCAATTATATACAAGTAAGCTTAATTAACTTCCAGCTTTATTTACTTTCAGTTTAGTTGTTAGCTATATTATCAATTGTGAAGTACAAAGTTTGGGAAAATTGACTGTGTGGATTGAGTAACTCTGAAAAAGAGTAATTGATAGGTTAATTCTCTGTGGTTCAACTCTAGGCAGAAATACCCAGACTATATTTGCAAAGCCCGCATAGTCATTTGCGAGACTCAGTTGAGCGTGATCAAATTTTAGCATTGTTGCCGGGGAATTAACGATGTTATAAATTACAATTGAAAGAAATACAAAAAAAATTCTAAGTGTAGTCAGTTTTCTCTATACCCAATCTTTCATTGAAATTCTAACGCTTGAACTCTTGTGGAATCAAGTGTATGCCTAGAAGTTCTTCGAGGACTGGAGTATTGCTAGAAGGACTCACAGACCCTGAGAAAACATTCAGGACATTGAACCGCGCCAACAAAAGACTTCAATAATCCCAACAATTAAACATGGGTGACGTAGATAACATCAACGGAAACGTTAGGGACCCACCAACAAACCCTAACTCAAGGATAATGGCACCTTTTGTACCCGAGGTTGCACTTTATGACTGGGCACAACCGACAACCGACAACCTGCCACTGCCATAGTTGTTCCCGCCATCAAAGCGGAGACTTTCCAGATAACCAATAATATGTTGTATCTATTGCAGAATAAAGGATTGTTCTCCGGGTCACACATTAAAGATCCACAACAGCACTTGAAAAATTTTCTGTCAATTTGTATGACCCAAAGGTAGCCGAATGTGACCACGGAAGCTATCAAGTTACTACTGTTTCCATTCTCTGTGACCGGGGAAGCTCAGACTTCGCTAAATTTGCTCCCTATCAATTACATAGCCACTTGGGAGGAATTAGTCAAGCAGTTTCTGAATAAATTCTATCCACCCAACAAGACTGCAAGATAAATTGATGAAATATTGCAGTATAAGCAACAACCGACTGAGTCCTTGCAAGAAACTTGCGAAAGATTTAAAGGTATGCTAGTGAAGTGCCCTCACCATGACATTCCAGACCATTTGCTTGGCCAGAGATTCTACATGGGGTTAGCTGACAATTTAAAGGAAAATGTGGATGCTTCTGCGGGAGGTGCATTTTTTAGTAAGACATTCACCGAGTGCAAAATCCTTCTTGATAAGATTTCACAAAATTCGTGGGGATGACTAGAGCTACAACATTGGCACCCATAGTGCATTCAGTTTCTCTTGACCCAAATAGTTCACATGCAGAGAATATGGCCACACTCATGACCCAGATGAGCATATTGACAAAGAAGATTGATGAGATGGGTACAAAATAGGTACACATTTTTTATACAACAAATGGAGGACTGTGTACACCTTGTATTAACCAGTCTTATGCGTATTCATGGAGCGGAGAAGGCAAAAATCAAGGGGCAGGGGAAGATATAAACTATGTTAACAATTATGGGGTCAGAAACAAGGAGCATAGCAGTGGAGACCGCCACAAAATCAGCGGTACAGACCTAATATGCAACAGCCCGGAGGTATGCATCCTCAGAACCAAATGAGGCTAGTACTATATCAGAAACCACAAGGCTATCCACAGCAAAACCAGCTACATTTAGCTTATCAATCACCTCCTCAGTAGCAAGATAACAATATGGTGGAAAGTAGGGGTATGCTTCAGAAACTTATTGGAACAAATAATAAAGTGTAGGAAAAATTGGCAGTGCATGATTCAGCCACAAAGAATATTGAAACGCAGCTGGGAAAACTGTCCATGGATTTGAACAACCGTCCTAAGGAAACCCTACCCACAGACACTAACATAAACCCCAAGGAGTAAAACCCAAATCAGTTGATGGCAGTCAGCCTCAGTAATGGGAGAAATTTAGACAGAGAGCAGAAAATTGCACAAGCCAGCAAGGATACTACACCAGCCACTCCAATTCCATTAGAGGTAGAGGAACCAATAGAGCTTACTGAAGTGGTGGTTGAGCAGAGTCATGAGGAAAAAGGTAAAGAAAAGATGGATGAGCAAGCTGCAGAACAGGTGGCACCTCTTGTGCCAGATAATTCCAACAGAGAGAAACCAGCAAGTAATGCACAACGGGTGATACCTACACCCTTCCTTCAAAGGCTGGTTAAACAAAAGAAGGAAGTTCAAAACAAGAACTTTATGGAGATGTTGCGTCAGATTCAGTTGAATCTTCCTTTAATAGATACGTTGAGGGAGATGTCTGGTTATGCCAAGATGATGAAAGATTTAATGTCACGAAAGTTTGATATTCAGGATCTTTCCACTGTGACTCTAACATAGACCTGCGGCGCAGTAGTGACAAGACTGATGGCTCAAAAGATGTCTGATCAAGGTAGTTTAACTATTCCGTGCGTAATTGGCAGCTACACCTTTACAAAGGCCTTATGCGATCTAGGGGCCAACATAAACCTGATGCCGCTGGCTACATATACTAAATTGGGCATCGGCAGAGCTAGATCGACTTCTATGCTTCTACAGCTGGCTGATCACACGGTGAAAAGGCCAACTCGTATTCTTGATCATGTGTTGGTGCATGTGGGGAAGTTTGTATTCCCAGCAGACTTTGTTATCATGGACTTCCAGGTAGATGAGGAGATACCTCTCATTTTGGGCGGACAATTTTTAGCAACTGGCAGAGCACTAATTGGTTGTGAGACTGGGGAACTAAAAATGAGACTAAACGATAAAGAAGTCATATTCAATGTTCAGCAATCTATGAGAATACCCAACGAATATGCTAATTGCTCTTTAGTGGATGCATTAGATGTGATTCTGTAAGAGGACGATGCGACCCTGACCGTGAAAGACCATTGGATGCATGTCTGAAAAAAATCTAAAAGAGATGGATGGTGAAGGATTAGTTGAATGGGTCATGGCACTTGAAGGCCGAGGATTCTGGACAAGGGAACCTCAATTTGAGTCCCTTAAATTAGAAAAAAGGGCTACATCTCTAGCAAAGCCATCAATAGAAGAACCACCCAAACTGGAGCTAAAGCCACTCCCAAATGACCTCAGGTATGTGTTCTTGGGCCCTGATTCGACCTTGCATGTTATTGTATCATTCGGTTTGCTAGATGTGCATGTAGATCAGCTCTTACATGTACTACAAGAAAACAAGATTGCCATTGGCTGAACCATGACATACATAAAGGGTATCAGCCCAACCTTCTGTATGCATAAGATTCTCTTGGAAGAGGGGCACAAACCTTCTATGGAACATCAGCGAAGGCTGAATCCAAACATGAAAGAGGTTGTAAAGAAGGAAGTGATAAAATGGTTAGATGGGGGAATCATTTTCCCCATCTATGATAGTAACTAGGTCATCCCTGTCCAATGTTTGCCGAAAAAGGGGGGAATGATTATTGTAAAAATTGACAACAATGAGTTTATCTCAACTCGTACAGTTACAGGGTGGCGAATTTGCATGGATTATCAAAAATTGAACACCGCCACCCGAAAGGACCACTTTCACTTGCTTTTCATTGACCAAATGTTGGATAGGCTGGCCGGAAGATCGCACTATATTCAAGGTACAATCAGATATCAATAGCCCTCGAAGATAGAGAGATAACATTTTCACCTATCCGTATGGCATCTTTGCCTTTCGAAGAATACATTTTGGGCTTTGTAATGCACCAACGACTTTTCAATAGTACATGTTATCCATGTTCACAAATATTGTGGAGGATATCATGGAAGTCTTTATGGATGAGTTCTCCGTGGCGGGAGATTCATTCGAAGACTGTCTTCACAACTTGAGTAGACTGCTCAAAAGATGCGTGGAGACAAACTTATTGCTAAATTAGGAGAAACGTCATTTTATGGTACAAGAAGGAATAGTTCTGGGACATCGAGTGTCCAGAAAAGGAATAGAGGTCGACCTATGCTAAGATTGACGTGATTGAAAAACTACCACCCAACACTTCAGTTAAGGCGGTGAAAAGCTTTCTTGGACAAGCTGGGTTCTACAAGCGTTTCTTAAAAGATTTTTCAAAAATTGCGAACCCATTATGCAAACTCCTTGAAAAGGATCAGTCCTTTGTATTTTCTAATGATTTCAGGTTGGCATTTGAGGAACTGAGAAGAGGTTGGTAACTGCACCCATCATTGTTGCACCTAACTGGAAGCAACCATTTGAGCTCATGTGCGATGCAAGCGATTACGCTATAGGAGTAGTCTTGGGGCAACAAAGAGATAAGGTGATGCATCCAATTTATTACGCAAGCAGAACGCTAAGCGGTGCACAGCTCAACTATACTGTGACGGAGAATGAGATGTTAGCGGTGGTGTTTGCTTTTGACAAGTTTCGATCATATCCTATTGGTTCCAAGGTAATTGTATACAATGATCATGCAGCCCTTAGGTACCTAATTGAGAAGAAGGAGTTAGAGCGGTGCCTAATTCGTTGGGTGCTACTGTTGCAAGAATTCAACCTCGAAATTCATGACCTTAAGGGCAAAAAAAATCAAGTCGTTGATCATCTATCATGACTTGAAGGAGCTGATAATTCAGTCGAGGTCGAAGAGATACTGGAAACCTTTCCAAATGAGCAACTGCTCGCAACTACTATGGAAGATGCACCATGGTATGCAGATTTTGCAAACTACCTGGCCTGCGGTATAGTTCCATATGACCTTTTATCTGTCCAATAGAAAAAGTTCTTTTGTGAGTGCCGCATGTATTATTGGGATGAGTCGCATCTATTTATAATATGTGTTGATAATATTATCTGGAGGTGTGTCCGCGAGATAGAACAATTTTCTATTTTGCAGGCTTGTCATGCATCATCACGAGGGACATTTTGGAGGGGTCAGGAAAGCTGCGAAAGTGCTAGAGGACGGATTCTTTTGGCAAACTATGTTTAGAGATGCAAACCTCTGGGTCAAGGGCTGCAATGAATGCCAGCGGATGAGAAACATTTCTCGTCGCCATGAGATGCCAATGAACACAATTTAAGAGGTAGAGGTGTTTGATGTGTGGAGGATTTACTTTATAGGTCCGTTTGCTAGCTCATTTGGAAATAAGTACATCCTTGTTGTTGTAGACTACGTGTCTAAATGGGCAGAGTCTGCAGCGTTTCCCACTAATGATGCAAGAGTGGTGGTAGGATTTCTGAAAACATATTCGTAAGGTTTGGGATACTAAGAGTGATCATCAGTGATGGAGGCACTCACTTTTGCAATAGAGCCTTTGAGAAATTACTTGTGAAATATGATGTACGCCACGAGGTGGCCACCCCTTACCATCCCTAAACCAGTGGGAAGGTTGAAGTGTCCAACAGGGAGATAAAAAGTATACTAACTAAGACGGTGAATGCCACACGAACTGATTGGGAAAATAAGCTTGATGACGCACTTTGGGCCTATAGAATTTCGTTCAAAACACCAATAGGTATGTCACCATACAAGTTGGTATTTGGGAAGGCATGTCATATATCTGTGGAGCTAGAACGTAGAGCTTGGTGGGCACTAAAGCAATTGAACATGGATCTTGACGCAGCTAGACAAAATTGACTGACAGAGTTGCATGAGTTGGAAGAATTTAGATATCAAGTCTTTGAAAGCATGAGGCTATACAAGGAAAGAATGAAGAAGATGCATGATAAACACATTGTGGGCAGAGACATCAAACCCGGTGACAAGGTATTACTGTACAATTCAAGATTGAGATTGTTTCCAGATAAGTTAAAGTCCCGATGGTCAGGACCATTCAGAGTGGTACAAATGTTCGCAAGTGGAGCTGTTGAGATCGAGTCAAATGACGGGACAAATAAGTTCTCAGTAAATGGGCAAAGGTTGAAACATTACCTTGGAATAGCTGAAGAAAAAGGGGATACAATGATGATCAATTTGAAAGAACCCCAGTATGCAAATAAGGAATAAGGGCGCAACTACTTGCGTCGTGCCGCGACGTTAAATCAGGCGCTGCGTGGGAGGCAACCCACAAATGTGTTGTAAGTGTAGTATGTAACGTCGTGCTTAAAAAAAGGGAGTTGGCGATTAATTGCGCTCGTGTTGCGTCGTGCCGCGACATTAAATCAGGAGCTTCATGGGAGGCAACCCACGATAGTGTAATTTCTAACATATTGTGTACATGCAGGATTGTGCGGAGGACTTTGCATCAAGAGCCTGGGCATCACATGGGTAAGGAGGGCACTAAAAGTGGTAAAATTAGTGTCTAAGAGCAAAACAATAAAAAGAACCTCGAAATTGGCATCCAGGTACGGTCCACCGCGGTCACGGTGTAACCGCGGTAGGACCGCGGTCAGAGACCCTCTATGAAGATGGTCCACCGCGATCGCGGCATAACCACGGTAGGACTGCGGTTAGAGAACCTCTCTGAAGATGGTCCACCGCGATCGCGTCATTACCGCAGTAAGTTCGATGGGGCCCAGGTACGAACTGCAGAATTTTTTTTTATCTTTTTCCTCTCTATTCCACCTTTAATTAACCTAACTTAAACCCAAACCGCCCACACCTTCATCTTCTCTCCACTTCTCTCATCTTCTCTCATCTTTCTTCTTTCTTCTTTTTCTCAATATCCCAGTTCTTCTTTCTTCTTCTTCTTCTCAAAATCCTACTTCTTCTTTCTTCTTCTTCCCAAAAATCCCAAAACCCCCATTTTTATTCCTTCTTCTTACTCCTTTCCTCCAACCAAAACAATACCCCCCAACCACTAGAGGGATGAGGACCGGAAAATAAATACTGAAAATCGTAAATACAAAATAATGTCTCAATAAAGTATTAATTATGAACGTATGAAAAGATGTTACTTACAAAACCAGCTTTTTATTAAAAGGAGAATGCTAGGCTGGGAGATTACAAGATTCAGAGATAAAGAGGATTTTAGAGAGAGACTCAAAATACGACTGTCCTCTAACATTACAAGTGAGAGTCTTATATAGACCTCAGATAAAATAAAAGCATCTTCTGCTTACAGATGGACGGCTATTATTTTGCCAACAAAGTAGGGGGTCCCTACTGATTAAGACTAGACGTGTACAGCAAAGATTCCATCTGAGTGGAAGACATACTTTTGACTTATTACACTTGCTTATCTCTTCTTTAATAAAGTAAGCTTATACATGATAAAAGTGGGCATTCCCACTATAAATAATTTAAGACAAGGCCATGTGCTTGGCCCTACTCGGATTCCTTTTAGGAATAGTAAAACGTCCTTTAGAGAAAAGCAATTCCGGTTCTTTGAACCTCTATTTTTATTCAAGGGCCAGAATTCCTATTCGTAATAGGTATCCAGGTAAGCCTGTGCTATGCCTTTAGGACAACACATATCATCATTACTTGATTCGGCTGAGGAGGCGGCTTCTTCAATGAGCTGCACCAAAGTGGCTTCATCCTGATGTTCGATATCTTGAAGGGCTTGTTGAAGCTTCTTCTTGATCTTAGCTTTGGATGACTTTGACGAAGAGGACTGAGCAGTAGCTTTCTCCTTCTTCAGAGTAGGAGTTTTGGGTTTTGGAACCCAACCCTTAACTTTGATCTCTTTGGATAGATACCTGATACGATCAAATTCTGCGATCTTAAAGTCCCAGCTGATAATATACGATATCCGTTTTTGGACATAATATTTACACATTTTCATATGAGTAGGCAACGTAGAGATCTCCTGCTTGGTTTGGAAATCGTCAAACTTTTGCAAAAAATATTGAGGGAGGTTTTCCAATTTTCCTCCGAAAGCTTCCACCAATCGTAAACCACCTAGGAATAGTGGCCTTTACTAGCTCAGGGCTATATTTAACAAACCAAGTATGACTCGGCCTGAGATACATGAAATTGTACCATGCTTGCTTGTAGATGTACCAATTATAAGTCTGAGGCTTGTGTCTCATGCTCAGAGGTACAGGAGTGAGTAGATGGTCTACATGCCATTCAAACGTGGAGAGGATCTTCTTAATGGTGAATTGGGAATATAGGATAAAATCTGAATTTCTTTCAGAATAAACATGTTTGATCTCCATAGAATCGGTATCAACTAGAATTGCCTCAAAATAAAGGCGAGTGTGAAAAGGATCAGGACTATCTACATAGTTTGAATTGTTGTAACAAGGTTTTACTAAATCTTGGACCCTACCATTTTCGAATTCTTTACCGAGGGCCAAAATAGGGAAAACTCTAGTGGTTAGGTACTCGAAAGACTCTTGTGCCTGAGAGGAAGGACTTTGGGTCTGGACCATTGGGTCCACAGCCTGGCGAAGGACTCAGGGGTCTTCATCTCGTAACTCTGTTTACTTTGGACCTTGGAAGTAGATCCTGACGAGGATTCAGGTTTTAGGCCTGTAAGTTTGGGTATGTCTCCAAGGACAGTAAATTTGTTTTGAGATGGGCTTTAGGCCGGACTAGGTAAAGGCGGAAAAGAAGGCCTTAGCTGGGCTAGGCCTGTAGGGACGAAAGTTCTAGCGGACGAAAGCTGCCTTTCGGGTTTAACATTTTTGAACGGGGAGTTAGTCTTGGCTGGCCTCATGACCCTGAAGAAATTCATGGGTTAGAAAATCAGGAAGAGAATTACTTTCTCCTTTAATGAACTCAATTTTAAAATCAAAGCTAGATAGTAGAGCTTGCCATCTAGCAAATATTTGTTTTGAAACAAGATTTTTTACATCTTTCTGTAATATTTCCTTTGCACATTTACAATCAACTCGGAGTAAAAATTCTTTGTTTACGAAATCATCTTGAAATTTAGTAATACATAGTATTATAGACAAAACTTCCTTTTTGACTGTACTGTAATTTTTCTGGGTAGAATTCCAAATACCAGAAGTAAACCTCACAAGTTGCTCACAACTGTCCAGGTTGACGCGCTGTTTAAGGATGCCTCCATATCCTACATCAGAAGCATCAGTTTCTACTATCATAAATGCATCAGGATTAGGTATCCCTAGACAAGGAAGATTTTGAACTAATCTCTTAATTTTTTGGACACTCTGGGTCTGTTCTTCTCCCCAAGGCGCTGGGTTTTTTCTAAGCCTATGGTATAATGGCTCACAGACATGCCTAATTTTTGGGATAAAATCAGCAACATAATTAAGACTTCCTAAAAATCTCTGAAGCTAAGTTTTATCCTTAATTTCATCAGGGAATTTAGAAGAGAATTCTATGGCTCTACAAATGGGCCTATGGGTTCCTTGATAAAGATCATGACCTAAGAATCTAATCGAGGTTTGAAAGAGCTTAATTTTCTTAGCACTAACAACCAAACCATTATTTTTCACAACATTAAAGAAAGTATTAAGATGCTTAAAATGAGAATCAATGTCCTCAGAAAAAATCAACACATCATCAATATAAACTATTGACATATAAGAATAGGGATTAAAAATGTTATTCATAATATTTTGAAATTCAGAAGGCGCATTTTTTAACCCAAATAGCATAACATTCCATTCGTAATGCCCAAAAGGAACATTGAATGTAGTCTTATACCGATCTTCGTCCTTAATTTGGATTTGCCAGAATCCAGACTTCATATCAAACTTACTATAAAGGTTTGCTTTATAGGTTCGTTTAAGAAGATATCTTTTGTTGGGGATTGGATGACGGATCCATTTGAGGACAGAGTTCAGGGGCTTATAATTAATTACAAGCCTGGGTGCTCCTTTTCCTTTCTCTGCACTATTGTTAACATAGAATGTAGAGCAACTCCAAGGAGAGTTAGAGGGGCGGATTATACCATTATCAAGAAAATGGTTAATCTCATTTTTGCAAACTTCCAACATCTCTTGATTCATCTGAATCGGTCTCCTTTGTAGGGATATTCCGTTCATCAAAACCTTTAATGTACGGGAGTGCAACAGAATGCTTTTTTACATTCCAAAAAGCAGAAGGCAAATTAGAACAAACTTCATTTTCAAATTTTCTTTGAAGGGAATCGATCTTAGCCACCATTCCCGGGGTTTTTAAAGTTTGTTTAATTTGTTCAATCTTTATTTCTTCTTTAAGAAAATATTAGAAAGGCGATTAATTTTAAAAACAGTTTTATTTTTTAAAAACAAACTTTCTTCAGGAGAAAGAGATTTAACAAATGGAAAAAATACCTTTTGACCAAGGATACATGCATGAATACCATCTAAATCATCAGTATATGGTTTTAACTGATTTATGAAAGGCAAACCAAGAATAATATCTTCATTAATATTTTCAGTAATCACAAAATCGTTCGTAAAGCAAATATTATTATTACAAATATGCGCTTTAGACAATTTATAATCTATTTTCATCCGCTCTCCTGTTGCGGAATACAAACGAGTAGTACCTTTCTCAAGGTACTTAAGAGGAATGAGGCCTTTCACAATACAATTGCGATCAGCTCCGCTATCAAATAATGCAATCTTGTTAAGCACAAATTCTTTAGCAATCACTAATTTAATATGGATATGCTGACTGAGAGATTTAATGGTGGACACAGAAGGACTGGCAGAATTGGCTTCTTTCAGAAGACCGGGATCAATTGATTCTCCAGGGAAGTTAGAAGTAGGTTCTAGTTCATCAAAAGAAACAGATTTTCCATTATCTGTTGCAGGAACTTCTCTAAGGACTTGAGAAGTAAGGGCTTCAAGCTCAATCTTATCAAGTTGAGATTTCATATCTCTGACCTCTTGCTTAAGAGAATTCATTTCTCTACGCAAGTCAGAAACAGAGGGTTCAGCAGATTTATCGAACCTAGAGAAAACCTGCTTCATACTAAAAGGTTCTATGATTTTAGAATGAGAAGGTTTTTGGTCTGAACTAAGGATAATCTTCTTAAGTTCATCAAGGTACCTAGTTCTAGACTCATCATCCTTGATGTGGTCAATGATATCAAAGAGAACTTCTTTAGAATCCTCAGTAATCGTACTAATGGTTTTTGAATTACAATCACAGAAAATACCTTCGCACGATCCTTCACAAGAGTCATCCTGTTCTGATTGACTCTCATCAGTCTCATATGCTACGTTGATATTCTCTTCGTCACTATATTCGTCCGAAGAGGTATCATCAGAAGCAGAATCACTCCCTTGGAGGATAGAAAAGAGTGTTTCTTTAGTATCATCATCCAATCCTAGGAGATTAATTTTCTTCTTCTTCTTAGAAGACTTACACTGGTTGGCTTTATGTCCAGACTTACCACAGTTCCAACACACATCTTCTTTATGGGAAGGTCTACGCTTCCTGAATTTCTTCTTGGGTTCGTCTGATCTATACTTAGAAGTATTCTTTCTAGGTTTCCTAGATTTATACGAAGACTTCATAGAATTCCTTTTGGCCATCTTAGAAGGGGGAGGATCTACATTTCCGAACCCAAAATCACGACAAAAACTGGCTAATTCGGCTCTAGATGTCATCCTATCTTTTTTAAGGTGACTCGTGAGCTTGAGTTCAGTACACAGTTCTAAAGCAGTGGTATTAATGAGGCTAATAATGTTTCCATAAGTCATCTGGTCATAGGGCACCTTACCACCGCACCTATCCCTAATTTTTTATCTAACCTTTTCGGCAAAAAGAGGGGGAAGACCGCTAATGAATCTGTCTTTCCAGAAGTCACTATTACAGTCGGGTCTGGTCATAATTTTAACCATAAACTGATCCTTATACCACCTAAAGTCACTTAATTTAGGACATCTAAGGTTATTAAGGATTTCTAAACTCCTATCTTGGAAGAGCTTTGGCTCACCTACAAAAAGTTTAGCAATGTGGTAGAGCAGAGTGGCACAAGCATCCTCACGTGTCTCATATTCCTGAGTTTCCATACCACTGTTAGTTTTAATGGTGGTAATGATCGTGGTTGCATTGAGGATGTGATGCTTAAGTTCTTCGGTGACATAATTATCCCACCAGTACCTAAGCATTCCGGTAAAGCCAGCTGTGATCATAGCAGCTGCTTCTTTATCGGAGGAATTACGCAACTTATAGCTGGTAATGCAAACACCCATTTCATGAAGGACTCGATAGATTTGATGTTCGGCTAATCCATCAATATTCCATTCAACGATGCCTCGACCATCATGAGAAGATTGAGACTGGAAACCGTCTTCCTCATACTGAGTATCAGGAAAAGAGGGGCGTCTATAATAATTTCTCCGATTAGGATATCGGTCAGAAAGTTTATGAAGAGAGTTATCAGAAAGACTGTGGACACTCTCGGAAGTAGAAGCTTTATTTTCCTTGGCTAGGGAAGCTTCATTTTCTTTGGTTGAGGAAGCTTTATTCTCCTTGGTTGAGGGAGAATCAGAAACTGACGATGCTTTAGCCTTACTTTTGTCAGAGACGTGAAAGTGGGCTAATTTTTCGGTGATTTGTTCAACTAGCTTACCTGAGACGGCAATATCGTTGCTGAGCTTGGGGAACAAGATGATGATGAAAGATTTAATGTCACGAAAGTTTAATTTTCAGGATCTTTCCACTGTGACTTTCGGCGCAGTAGTGACAAGACTGATGGCTCAAAAGATGTCTGATCTAGGTAGTTTAACTATTCCGTGTGTAATTGGGAGCTACAACTTTACAAAGGCCTTATGCGATCTAGGGGCCAACATAAACCTGATGCCGCTGGCTACGTACACTAAATTGGGCATCAGCAGAGCTAGATCGACTTCTATGCTTCTACAGCTGGCTGATCACATGGTGAAAAGGCCAACTCGTATTCTTGATCATGTGTTGGTGCAGGTGGGGAAGTTTTTATTCCCAGAAGACTTTGTTATCATGGACTTCCAGGTAGATGAGGAGATACATCTTATTTTGGGCGGACCATTTTTAGCAGCTGGCAGAGCACTAATTGGTTGTGAGACTGGGGAACTAAAAATGAGACTGAACGATGAAGAAGTCATATTCAATGTTCAGCAATCTATGAGAATACCCAATGAATATGCTAATTGCTCTTTAGTGGATGCATTAGATGTGATTCTGTAAGAGGACGATGCGACCCTGACCGTGAAAGACCATTGGATGCATGTCTAAAAAAATCTAAAAGAGATGGATGGTGAAGGATTAGTTGAATGGGTCATGGCACTTGAAGGCCGAGGATTCTGGACAAGGGAACCTCAATTTGAGTCCCTTAAATTAGAAAAAAGGGCTAAATCTCTAGCAAAGCCATCAATAGAAGAACCACCCACACTGGAGCTAAAGCCACTCCCAAATGACCTCAGGTATGTGTTCTTGGGCCCTGATTCGACCTTGCATGTTATTGTATCATTCGGTTTGCTCGATGTGCATGTAGATCAGCTCTTACATGTACTGCAAGAAAACAAGATTGCCATTGGCTGAACCATGACATACATAAAAGGTATCAGCCCAACCTTCTGTATGCATAAGATTCTCTCGGAAGAGGGGCACAACCCTTCTATGGAACATCAGCGAAGGCTGAATCTAAACATGAGGTTGTAAAGAAGGAAGTGATAAAATGGTTAGATGCGGGAATCATTTTCCCCATCTATGATAGTAACTGGGTCATCCCTGTCCAATGTTTGCCGAAAAAGGGGGGAATGATTATTGTAAAAAATGAAAACAATGAGTTTATCTCAACTCGTACAGTTACAGGGTGGCAAATTTGCATGGATTATCGAAAAAATTGAACGGCGCCACCCGAAAGACCACTTTCACTTGCTTTTCATTGACCAAATGTTGGATAGGCTGGCCGGAAGATCGCACTATATTCAAGGTACAATCAGATATCAATAGCCCTCGAAGATAGAGAGATAACATTTTCACCTATCCGTATGGCATCTTTTCCTTTCGAAGAATACATTTTGGGCTTTGTAATGCACCAACAACTTTTCAATAGTACATGTTATCCAAGTTCACAAATATTGTGGAGGATATTATGGAAGTCTTTATGGATGAGTTCTCCGTGGCGGGAGATTCATTCGAAGACTGTCTTCACAACTTGAGTAGACTGCTCAAAAGATGCGTGGAGACAAACTTAGTGCTAAATTGGGAGAAACGTCATTTTATGGTACAAGAAGGAATAGTTCTGGGACATCGAGTGTCCAGAAAAGGAATAGAGGTCGACCTATGCTAAGGTTGACGTGATTGAAAAGCTACCACCCAACACTTCAGGTAAGGCGGTGAAAAGCTTTCTTGGACAAGCTGGGTTCTACAAGCGTTTCATAAAAGATTTTTCCAAAATTGCTAACCCATTATGCAAACTCCTTGAAAAGGATCAGTCCTTTGTATTTTCTAATGATTTCAGGTTGGCATTTGAGGAACTGAGAAGAGGTTGGTAACTGCACCCATCATTGTTGCACCTAACTGGGAGCAACCATTTGAGCTCATGTGCGATACAAGCGACTACGCTATAGGAGCAGTCTTGGGGCAGCAAAAAGATAAGGTGATGCATCCAATTTATTACGCAAGCAGAACACTAAGCAGTGCACAGCTCAACTATACTGTGACGGAGAATGAGATGTTAGCGGTGGTGTTTGCTTTTGACAAGTTTCGATCATATCCGATTGGTTCAAAGGTAATTGTATACAATGATCATGCAACCCTTAGGTACCTAATTGAGAAGAAGGAGTCAAAGCGGTGCCTAATTCGTTGGGTGCTACTGTTGCAAGAATTCAACCTCGAAATTCATGACCTTAAGGGCACAAAAAATCAAGTCGTTGATCATCTATCATGACTTGAAGGAGCTGAAAATTCAGTCGAGGTCGAAGAGATTCTGGAAACCTTTCCAGATGAGCAACTGCTCGCAACTACTATGGAAGATGCACCATAGTATGCAGATTTTGCAAACTACCTGGCCTGCGGTATAGTTCCATATGACCTTTTATCTGTCCAATAGAAAAAGTTCTTTTGTGAGTGCAGCATGTATTATTGGGATGAGTCGCATCTATTTATAATATGTGTTGATAATTTTATTTGGAGGTGTGTCCGCGAGATAGAACAATTTTCTATTTTGCAGGCTTGTCATGCATCATCACGAAGGACATTTTGGAGGGGTCAGGAAAGCTGCGAAAGTGCTAGAGGACGGATTCTTTTGGCCAACTATGTTTAGAGATGTACACCTCTGGGTCAAGGGCTGCAATGAATGCCAGCGGATGAGAAACATTTCTCGTCGCCATGAGATGCCAATGAACACAATTTAAGAGGTAGAGGTGTTTGATGTGTGGAGGATTGACTTTATAGGTCCGTTTGTCAGCTCATTTGGAAATAAGTACATCCTTGTTATTGTAGATGACGTGTCTAAATGGGCAGAGTCTGCAGCGTTTCCCACTAATGATGCAAGAGTGGTGGTAGGATTTCTGAAAATATATTCGTAAGGTTTGGGATACTAAGAGTGATCATCAGTGATGGAGGCACTCACTTTTGCAATAGAGCCTTTGAGAAATTACTTGCGAAATATGATGTACGCCACGAGGTGGCCACCCCTTACCATCCCTAAACCAGTGGGAAGGTTGAAGTGTCCAACAGGGAGATAAAAAGTATACTAACTAAGACGGTGAATGCCACACGAACTGATTGGGAAAATAAGCTTGATGACGCACTTTGGGCCTATAGAATTTCGTTCAAAACACCAATAGGTATGTCACCATACAAGTTGGTATTTGGGAAGGCATTTCATATACCTGTGGAGCTAGAACGTAGAGCTTGGTGGGCACTAAAGCAATTGAACATGGATCTTGACGCAGCTAGACAAAATTGGCTGACAGAGTTGCATGAGTTGGAAGAATTTAGATATCAAGTCTTTGAAAGCATGAGGCTATACAAGGAAAGAATGAAGAAGATGCATGATAAACACATTGTGGGCAGAGACATCAAACCCGGTGACAAGGTATTTCTGTACAATTCAAGATTGAGATTGTTTCCAGATAAGTTAAAGTCCCGATGGTCAGGACCATTCAGAGTGGTACAAATGTTCGCAAGTGGAGCTGTTGAGATCGAGTCAAATGACGGGACAAATAAGTTCTCAGTAAATGGGCAAAGGTTGAAACATTACCTTGGAATAGCTGAAGAAAAAGGGGATACAATGATGATCAGTTTGAAAGAACCCCAGTATGCAAATAAGGAATAAGGGCGCAACTACTTGCGTCGTGCCGCGACGTTAAATCAGGCGCTGCGTGGGAGGCAACCCACAAATGTGTTGTAAGTGTAGTATGTAACGTCGTGTTTAAAAAAAGGGAGTTGGCGATTAATTGCGCTCGTGTTGCGTCGTGCCGCGACATTAAATCAAGAGCTTCATGGGAGGCAACCCACGATAGTGTAATTTCTAACATATTGTGTACATGTAGGATAGTGCGGAGGACTTTGCATCAAGAGCCTGGGCATCCCATGGGTAAGGAGGGCATTAAAAGAGGTAAAATTAGTGTCTAAGAGCAAAACAATAAAAAGAGCCCCGAAATTGGCATCCAGGTACGGTCCACCGCGGTCATCGTGTAACCGCGGTAGGAACACGGTCAGAGACCCTCTATGAAGATGGTCCACCGCGATCGCGGCATAACCACGGTAGGACTGCGGTTAGAGAACCTCTCTGAAGATGGTCCACCGCGATCGCGTCATAACCGCAGTAAGTTCGATGGGGCCCAGGTATGAACTGCAAATTTTTTTTTTTATCTTTTTCCTCTCTTTTCCACCTTTAATTAACCTAACCTAAACCCAAACCGCCCACACCTTCATCTTCTCTCCACTTCTCTCATCTTCTCTCATCTTTCTTCTTTCTTCGTTTTCTCAAAATCCTAGTTCTTCTTTCTTTTTCTTCTTCTCAAAATCCTACTTCTTATTTCTTCTTCTTCCCAAAAATCCCAAAACCCCCATTTTTATTCCTTCTTCTTATTCCTTTCCTCCAACCAAAACAATGCCCCCAACCACCACCCCACTCCATAACACCCCCAACCCGCGTAACCTCCCCCCCAAACTGCCCCTACTTCTCCAAACCTCCCCCAAATCTGTCCCCAAGACTTTACTGCAATTTTCAAGTAAGTTGTTCTACTTTTTCTTTTCTTTTGTTTTGTGTAATTTGCATTATGTAGTAGGTACTATGTAGAATTTTTTATTTTGGTTGCAATGGGGTCTTAGACTCCAAGTTTTGTGTTGTAGATGATGTTTGGGGTGTATTTGTGTAGATCTGGGGGTGTGTTCCTTGTTGACACTTTTTGTGTGGGGTTTTGTATAGCTTGTGGGTGAGTGGTAGTAGCACTTAACAGTTATTAATTTGTGGAAGATTGCGTGGGGCCTTATTAGGCGGAATTTTAGCAATTGATAGTGGTGTGGGCCAATAGTGGATGTTTTCAACTTTGGCACCTTACTAGATGGTTCTACTGGCCTTGCTTCACAACAAGGAACTTTTTGGTGCCAGCGGGTGGCGAAGTCTGAGTACTCATCCAACTGGCACATGTTAGGCTGCACCTAATCGTTATACTGAATTGATTGTAGGTACTATGGCCCGAAAGAAGTGTAGGGGCACGAAAAGCACTTCTGAATTGCCGACGTATGATGCCACCCCGTTCGCGTCACAAGAGGCAGAGGACAGGTTTCATGCTAAAGCTACAAAAATCTTTGTCCATGAGATTGTCATTGACAAGGTTGCCCTCCGTGTAGAAAAACCGGACATGTACGAGGAAATCAGACGGAGGGGGATGGATTTCTTGTTCAAGGAACCGGACACGGACAACCCAATGATGGTCCGGGAGTTACACGAACTGCATGAAACATATGTGTTGTTCTGTGGTTGTGCGAGGCAGAGTGGTAGATGCCTCATTACCGAAGATTCGCTAGGTCTTGCAGCTACCTCAGTTCACTGGTGGAACTAATTATTACCAAATATCCCCAGGGCTCGATTGGGACACTCTGATTGAGACAATATTCTCAGGGGGACGACCAATTTGGATACATGAGTACATGACCCTTCATTCCAAGTCGTTCACATCGGAGGCTAAGTGCTTGTTCACCATTATTTGTAGTAGGTTATTGCCCATGGGCAACACGTCAGATGTGAATAGCTTGCGGGCTCTATTGGTTTGGTGCTTCGTAACCAAGAAGGACGTTGATGTAGCAAAACTTATTAGCGATGAAATGTTCCTCTGGTCACCTCTTATGACTAAGGGGTTTTACTCTCCCTCACTTGTGAGGAGGTTATGTCTGGTGGCTATGTCCCCGCCAGTTCTACGATGGCACTTTGCCCACAAAACAACATTCAGAGCTTTGAAGATCAAAGTGGGCAGAGATGCACCCACATCTATTGAGCTTGACGACGATGATGATGCCCACCACCTATGGCACCACCCAGGAGATCTTATGATGCAGCCGAATCCTCGCGGCAACCCCAAACTGGGGAGGCGTTCTCTAGATCACTCCATCCGACCCAGGTTTCCTTATGTGGAGGAAGAGGTGACAGAACTTCTCACCTCGGTAGATAGCATGCATGTACGTTTGGATGCCATGTCTAGGCGGTAGGCTAGGTCTGAGTGCCAGATGATGGCTTGGTTCTGCGCTATAGGGAGAGCTTGTAAATTGTACCACAACACCGTCTCCGACTCCGAGTGATAACCAGGGAGGTTTCCTTACCCTTCTGCACTTTATTTGTTTTATAACATGGGGACATGCCATATTCTTTTTTTGTGGGTGGAAAACTTGATTTAGTGTTGTGTATTGCTAGTGTATATATACATTAAGTATGTTGTAGTTTGGTGCCTCTATTTTTGTTTGTACTTATCTTAGACGTCACTGACTTGGCCCAACCATGGACATTTGCCGACGAGTTTCTTGAGGGCTAAGGTTGGATTAAAAAAAAGCCAAAAAGATTTTATTAGGTAGTGTAGTAATTCCCCCTTGGTTTTTCTTTTGACCATGATTCTTTTCCAAGGGTTTTTCTCGAACCGGGTTAGGTAGATTTGTATTTACTATTTTTTAGGCTTTAGGACTCTCTTGGGCTAAGATAGGTGAGAGCAAGAATGCATCCCGTTGTGTACATACCTGCAAATACTTAAAACAAACTTGAGGGTGCGACGTCTAGGCTCACGTGTAGATTCTTAATCCTATGCCTTATTTTGCACGCCTTGTCTTACTTGAACGCTCACGTGAGTGTGTTGACAAACTAATCCGGAATGAGTTAAATGCCAAGTATGTGTGAGGTAATACATTTATTCTATGCTTGCATGCGATACTTAGAACTTGCCCTGTGTGTGTGCAAAACGAAATAAAAGTTGTTTGGTCTTAGAGATGATTTAGGCATTTCTTTGTGTAGCCTATATAATTATGAATTCACCTGTACATATTACCATAGTTAACCTCTTTGAGCCTATAATCCCTTTTCTTTGGCAACCACATTATAAGCCTTACCCATTTAATTGAACTAACCATCTAACTGAACCTTTTCACCTCTCATGAGCACTTGAATTGTTATGAACTTTGTAAAAGTTAAAGTGTGGGGTGCTTGGTTTGGCTTTTGAGTGGAGCTAATTGAATAAGGAGAAAAGGTGCACTGTTTTGAAAAAGGAAGAGCCACTTGAGTAGAAAAAAAGAATATATATATATATATATATATATATATATATGATAAGTGGTGGCGCTTGACATAAGTATGCTTAAAGAAGAATGGGGTAATTTATATTGATATGAAGGTGGAATTTTGGTTTGACATAAGTATGAGGTTTAATTGTTAAATATATGTATTAAAGTGCTTAGCGAAGTGTAGTTACTCTTATATTTAAATGTTTCCTACCCGTCCCGTTGCCTACATTACGACCAAATGAAGCCCTAGTGATCTTAGACTGAGCAACTCGATTAGTAGAGTATTACACTAAGGGCAAGCTTATGGTGTATCTTTGTGGCATGTGAATGTTCCTTGCTGAGAGTGAGTGAATTCGTTCTATCTACAATTCTTTGTTGTTTGATTTTACGTGGGTGGAAATTCTCCCAAAAATGTGATGTGAGGGCCTTTAACTCAGGAAAAAAAGCAAGTCTTCACCTTTATTTAGAGTGCATAGAGTAAGCATGAGTGTGGCATGGCATTAGAGTTTTCACCTGAGGTGTGGCTGTTGCACTGCTTAGGTTGTTCTTTCATAATGGCGGGTGTGACATGAACATGGTAATGCATCCAACGATTAGGCTTAGAAGTGTGGTTCAACTTACTCGAGGAAGAGCAAAGATTTAAGTGTGAGGTGTTGACAATAGGTGAATTAGACTATAATTAGGCCCTAAAGAACCACATTTTTGCATAGATTTTCCGGTAAAAAGGGATAATCAAATGCTCTGATTAGTGTTTTTCATTCTTTGCAGGTTATATCCAATAAAAGAAAATTGTAGAGTACTTTTGGAATCAATTACAGAGAAAAGGAGGCCAATCATACAATATCCACGAAATGCACCAGGCGAAGGGACAAAGTCAGAACTGAAGCTGGTCTGCCGCGGTCCGGCATAACCACGATATCAGAGACCCTCTCTGAAGATGGTTCACCGCGGTCATAGAGCAATCGCGGTGGGACCGCGGCAGGACACAAAAGTTTAGGGACCAAAGTGTCAATTCGGAGAAACATGGTGTAAAACCCTTATAAGATGAAGAAAATCGCCCACAATAAGGAGGCAAAGTTTTTGAGATTACTTTTGGAAGAAGAACAAATATGAGAGATCACCCAAAACATCATAGTTTTCTATTCTCTTATATTTTTATTGCAATTCTTCCATTATGAATATATTATTGGTTTTATCTTCCATTGTCATGAGTAGCTAGATACTTTAACCTAAGGTTTTGGTGAAACCCGTTGGGGATGACTTGGTTGTTACATTAATATATTTGGAATTAGTTGTTAATCTCTATTTGTTCACCTATATGATTGTGGTTAGTTGAAAGGGCCCTCAATTATCCGTTCCTATTTAGTATGTATCTGCTTGAGAGAGAGTGCATATTTAGTGATTGTATGAACAATATCACTCCTGGAGTATGGACGAGAGTCATAACCGAGGGTTTAGAGGTTATATTAAAGATAACGATACCTCGGTTGCAATCTAAGTGAATTGTTTGGGAATCTAGCTAGCGTAACTTGAGAAAGTGCATCTAGTAAATTATCATAATTACTTGAGAAAGATTTATGATAGCTAGAGCGTTCATGATTGATAAAGACAACTAAGTCTGAGTAATAATACATATTTAACCAAGGAAATCTACAACGGGAGAAACCATTACCTTTGATTTTATTCCAATTATATACAAGCAAGCTTAGTTAATTTCTAGCTTTATTTACTTTCAGTTTAGTTGTTAGCTATATCATCAATTGTGAAGTACAAAGTTTGGGAAAATTGACTGTGTGGATCGAGTAACTCTGACAAGAGTAATTGATAGGTTAATTTTCTGTAGTTCGACTCTGGGCAGAAATACCAAACTATATTTGCAGCGCCCGCATAGTCTTTTGCGAGACTCAGTTGAGCCTGATCAAAAAAGCTACCAGCTTTATTCTCCAGCTTGTACTACACAAACAAAAAGAATGTCACGATAAAGTAAAAGTTTATTGATATAAAAATTCATATCATGAAAAACTTGGAGTTTACTGGTAATTGCATGTATTAAGGTGTAAACCTGAAGTTTATTAATATTTATAATTTATTTAGTTGGTACAATTCGTTTAGCGATGTTAATTTAAGTATGATATGCAAAAATAAAAGAGAATCTTTACGAATTCTCTTACATTGATTGTTCTTATTAACTAATAGACCAACTGAAATTGGCATTGAAATCCATTAACGTTAAAATTATAAAAGGTGAATATGGGCTCATTCACCTGCCATCTATACCTCATAAGATGTATCTATGAGATGGTTACATGTGCGATTTTTACTACCCCACCTGGTATTTGTGAGGGAACTTGCTCAATAATTTAATTTCGAGCATAGTTTTCATATTTTCTATTCAAGAGAGTTCGTCTTGATAAGCTCATTATATCACAGTTGGTTTAGCAAAATAATTTATTGATTGTCTCCACTTAATTGCTAAACTATTGCATATGAGAACAAAGTTATGTATATCAGTTTGGTATACGCTATATACGAAAGTATATTATTTTCTCCCCTCATAAGTGGTTCAGAGACCAAATAATTTCATGTTATTAGTATTGATGTGCTATGTATATTTTTATTAACACCATAGCGCACAAAGATGAGTTCCCAAAGTTGAGAAACAAGTTAGTTTTTCTAATATGATGGGGAAACATGATAAACAATTGAGAATAAGTTATGTGTAATGAATTATCATGTGTACATCTAGATCATCGAATAAAATAATATAAACTTGAAGTTCATAAAAGGATAATTCATTTGAAATATATTACAAAGCATGCCAAACGCATTTGCTGACCAAAAAAAAGTAATTATTCTCTTTGCAAATACTCCTATTAGAATAAGTCCTAGAAGGATAAAGTCTATGGTATACTTAAAGCGTATAGACAAATCCATTTCAAATAAAATTTTGATAAAGAAGATGGTTATAATAATCATAACAAAGAGGCAAGTGTTATAGAAGAGTACATGACATACCACTTCGTAAAATCTCATGAGAGATTTAGGTACCTCAAAATATGAAGGAATAAATCTCTATGTTATGTCTTTAAGAAAATATATTAAATCTGATATATAATGTTTGTCGACGACATCTACGATAGCCAGAGGCGGATTCAGGATTTAAGGTTTATGAGTTCCTACTAAAATCTCGAGTTAATATACAATACTAACTAGACGAACGGATTGGGTTCCAAGATAAATATTCGTATACATTTAGTGAATTTTTCAATACAAATATAAGTTCTAGACAAAAGCTATTGGGTTCATGAAAACCCGTAGCTATTGAATTGAATTCGCCCTTGATGATTGCACTAAGTATACACGAGGATCTCATGTATGTTGAATACAAACACAAAAATATTGGCCAAATAGAAGAGATACAATTCAAATATAATTGGTTTCATATAAAAGACATATAGTTTTATCTGTACTATTCAAACACTTGAAAGTATAAAGTCAATGGTATGTGCAATCACCTTTATCTATCATATATGTCTAGCATGATATAAAAAGTTGATATGGATCTAAAGTCCATTCATATGGCTTATATGATTTAACTTATATGACAATCCCTGAAGGGTTTAAATTGCTGAAAGCATATAAAATTCTCGGTCATGAAGTACTACATCTTAAGTACAATTTGTGCACATTTATATCTTGCTATAAGTATAAGCATGATAATGTGATAGTGCGAATTTTCAAGGTACAATATATTCGTTGGAGTTAATATGACGGATTTATTCACTAAATTTCTACTGACGCCAACTTTTAAGAAGCTAGTGTACAAGATTGCAACGTGGAGGCTCAAGGATGTGAATTGATGCTCTTATCAGGGGGAGCTAATGCGTGTTGAACTCTTTTTCTCTTACAAGATTTTGTCCCACTAGATTTTTCTTGCAAGGTTTATATATGTGTACTCTTTTTCCTTCTCTAGAATTTTTTCCTACTTGGTATTATTTCAGTTAAAGTTTTAACGAAGCAAATTTTATGTTGAATAAACATTCAAGATGGAGTGTTATAAATTAAGTTCTATTTAAGGTGAATGTCTATATTTGAGAGAGATTCTAGGCTTTGTTACTTGGTGGCTAAGTCACTTTTCCCCTATAAATATAAGGTTCTATACCATTATAATTCATCCCAAATCAATAAGAAACATGCTAAAACAGATTCGGGTGGCTGGTCCAAAAAGTTGCGGGAAACGCCTATTAGTCATTTTTTAACTCTTATTTAGTGTAACAAAGCCATTTAATAAAATAGAAAAGTATATCGTGTAGTCTATAACTGATTAGAATATTTAAATCAATCAAATAAATTGTAGTTCAATAAACCAAATACTACAACAAATATTGTATGAGATAAATTATTGTAATAAGATATTTGTCTAAATTTCTAAAATTAACTTATTTTGAAAATGTGTTTTTTTGTCAAAAGAATTTTTTAAAGTACTTTTAGTAAGAAATAGTTTGTATTTAATTGATTAAGTTGAAAAATACTTATGAGCATCAATTAGTGTTGACCAAGACTTTAAAAAATATTTTTAATTGTATTATTTAGAAATACTTTTGGAGAAAGCTATTTTTTCCTACTTCTACTTTAAAACACTTTTTTTTTCATTCTAATAGCTTGGCCAACCATTTCAATTTTGAAATAAAACACTTTTTTTTTTGCGGAATGCATATACGGCTATAACTTGCCCAATATTTTCATCTGGCCACCCGAAGTAGGGTGAGGCTTGACAGGGCTATCCATAGATGATTTGTGTATTGGATTGTGTCTCTCTCATGGTAGTTATTTAAAGTAGTTACTGTCTGATATTATTGCATGCTATTTTATTTATGATTCTTATGTTTAGATAATTATTTAAGCTATTTCTGCTGGAGTTACTAATGCTGTTTTGTTTTTTTTTTTTGTTTTTGTTTTTTCTTTCCTTTACTGAGCCGATGATCGATTCGAAATAGCCTCTCTATCTTTTCGGGTATGGTAAAGTCCGTTTATATTATATTGGGTAGTTATTGTTGTTGTTACCTGGACTAAAGCTTGTACCTATTAACTACATTAAATAGCATAATTGCATGTCAATTTAACTTTGCTCGCTTAGTCCTTTTAAAAATAACTATGCCTGAAGTAAAACGCGACCTATATGTCAAAAAGATCAATTAACAAATGCCAACTATTCTTTTTACCATATTCGAATTACTCCTAAGCTAAAGGCCTAATATAAATTACTAGTTCCCAAAATTCACTTTGTTAATCTCGCCTAGTTTAAAAAAATCCTAACCTCGTTTCTTCTCTCTTCAACTAACGATTGATTACCCTTTCTTCTTTGATTTCATTCTTCAAGTTTCATCTGATTACAGTGTTTGGTTTAGGGTTGTCTTTTGATTTTGTGTTATTTATCCTTTTCATCTATTCTATTTCCGTTTCGGAGTGAAACTAGGGCTGTCAGAAATTGACTAGGGCTGTTGATGGAGAAACTCAAATGGGAGTTCTCGGATGGTGGATTATCTGGGCTCGTGGAGAAGATATAAGATACATAAGTTCTCTTTTCACTCTCTTTCTCATCTTATGTTTGCTTTAGGGTGTTCTTGATATTTAGTCGCAAATTTTAGGGTTAAATAGGAAGTCTTCATTGCATGTGATTTTGTCTGTCTTTTTGTTAGCTTTTTCATTACTTTATCTGATGCAGAATTTATAGCTACTAAATTCCACCGTAAGGGGACATTACTGCTGACCGTGTACCAAAGTATATTGGGGAGAGGGAACCTGTGATATTTTCTTTTGATAAAGACCTCTTTTCAGTTATTGAGCTTTATTATTATGGTAAAGACTTATGGTATGCATTTGTGAGTGGCTTTTTTATCACTTTGACCTTAAAAGTTCAGAGTTCAAGGCCTTAAAAATATACTTTCAACTCTTAGAGATTCTGAATGACTTAAAATCAGGAGACAATTTGAACTTATATATTAAACATATTATAGATGGAGTTGCAGTTGCTGAGCCTGGAGTTGTGGGCTTTGTTGTTGGTCCTGAAGTGTGGGCTTACTTGATGGGCCTGAATACTCGACTGGTAGGTCAATAAATGTGTCTGTTCCTGAACTTAAGTATGGATCTAGTAGTATAGAAGACCTAGTAGATGTGGTAATTGATGAAGAGAAAAAAATAAAGGGATACAAGAGCAACAGTCAGTTGGTGTTGATAATTTATCAAATTTGGACTGGACTGATTTTGAGCTTGAAAGTAGTGACTCTGATAAATAGACTTTCTGAAGAAGATGACAGTGATGCTGATGATGAATTGAGGGATATCAGGTATAAAAAGAGAACTAAAAGGCTGCCAAGGTTGCCAACACTAAGGATGTGTAGAAAAGAAAGAAAGTTGCAGTGCCTAATAAAATCATTTTAGGGGAAACTAGTATAGATAAAGGGTTTGAGAATATTGGAAAGAACTAGGTTGCCAGGTATATTGGTAAACTAGCTGATGATGAGGGCTATATTGATAGTTCGGATGTTGGTAGTGATGATAGTGAAGATGAGTTAGATCATGCCGTTGAACCCATGATTGATTTAACTAGGAGAAAGAAAAGTAAATAGGTTAGGTATGATCCAGATAGTGTATTAACTATATTTGAGCCTGGTATGATGTCTGAAAATGCTAAAGAATTTGGAGAGGCTGTAACTAAATATGCAGTTGAGTACAAAGTTCAGTTAACATTGAGACCTAATGATGGTAAGAAAGCTAGAGTGACGTGCAAGTGCAAGAAATGCAAGTGGTACTGTATGCTAGTGAAGACAAAAAAGCATGAGACTTTATGGTAAAGACTTACCCTTTTCATAAATGTCCAACATATAATAAGAACAAAATGTGCACTTTCAAGTTTATTACTAACAAGTTTAAGGATAGAATCACATCTCAACCTGGAACTATAATTCTTGAAATTCAAGATTTGGTTAGAGACAAATTGGGCTTATATGTTGGTAGATCAGTATGTTACAAGGCTAAAATGAGAGCGATTAGGCAATTTATGGGTGATTGGAAGTTAGAGTTTTCAAGACTTTGTGATTCTGACACGATAAAGCAAACAAATCCTTGGAGCTCATGCTGGATTAGAACTAACACAGAAATAACACCTGCGAAGAATTTATTTGTGTATTTTTATGTCTATTATGATGCTTTAAAGAAGGGCTGGATAGAAGGGTATATGAAGATTATAGGCTTTGATGTTTGCTTCTTAAAATGTGCTTGTAAAGGTGAATTGCTAATAGCAATAGGTAAGAATGACAATTAGCAAATGTATCCAATAGCATGAGCAGTTGTAGACCAAGAGACCAAACATTCTTGGAGTTGGTTCATAGAGCATCTAATTCCAGATCTGGAACTGGGCAATGGAGAGGAATTAGCTGTCATGTCAGACATGTAGAAGGTATCTTATTACCTGTATTTACTACTAATTAATTTTAATTTCTTTGTGTCTTTTTTGATTCAACTTCATTCTGTTTTGCTGGGGCTTGTACCAGTCATTAATGGGTTGATGTCATGTGCTGAACACAGGATCTGTGCCAGGCATAATCGGTCCAACCGGTCTAAGAAGTGGAAGGGAGAGGAGAGAAAAAAAAATTCTGGAGATGTGCAAAGTCATCATTTGAGATAAAATTTGAAAAGGAGTTAGTAGCCTTACGCATGCTAGGAAAGGACATTAGTGAAGATTTGTTCTGCTATAATAAAGAGTATTGGTGCCATCAACAGGGACACAGCAAAGCTCAGAGCCTAAAGTAATCTTAGGAAGACCCCAGAGGTGTAGAAGAAAAGCTAAGGATGAGCCTGAGGATAAATATGGCAAGTGATCAAGGAAAGGAGTAAAAATGACATGTTCAAGGTGCCATCAACAGGGACACAGCAAAGCTCAATGTACTGCAGTTGCAACTATAAGTCAACTAATCATTAAATTATTTGCATTCCATTAATAGGTTATACTTACCAAAATAATGCCTTGCAGGCTGGACTAGGACAATCAGGCCAACAAGCGCAAACCAGCCACCAGTCACAGTTGAGCCAATAAGCACAATCCAGCCATCAAGCTTCATATGTTGTCCATACATCCATCTGTTCTGACACCTCAAGAGTAAGAAGATGTTTTGAGAATGCACCCACAGGCAACGGCAGGGGGAGGAGGCAATAAAAGTGTTGACACTATACCAAGCAGAGGCAGGGAAAGGGGAAGAACCAATCTAGGAGTTGGCACTACACCTGCAGGTAGTGGTAGGGGAAGGGGGAGAGGAAGAGGAACTGGACAAAAGAGGAAATAATTCTGAAGATGGAGGAAGGGGACCACGTATTCCATTGGGGACTACAAGTTCAGAAACATTAAATGCGAGAGGGAAGAGACCAAGAACAACTGGATATGGTATTTTTGTAGATCCTACAACATTCGGAACAGTCCTAAATATAAGTTGACAATCACACCTTTTTACTAATATTATGGTTACCCAAATGCATTTAACTAATATTATGGCTACCCAAATGCATGTAACTAATGTGTCATGATATTGTGACATTCCAGTTAGGTACAACTTCTGAAAGACTTATCGTGGGTGGAAATGCTGTGACGACTGCAGTTGGGACTAATATTGATATTGGTTTCCAACCACATGGCCTGAAATGGAGAGGTAGAAAAGCAATCACAACTGCAAAATTGCAGTATACGAGTGCATCCAGTAGAAAAAGTCAACCATCAACAGCTCCAACCAGCACAAAATCCTCAGGAATATCAACACATGAAAGAGGAGTTGCTGATAAGTAATTGATGTTAGGATTATCGTTGTTTTGAATATGTAACAAACTGTTTGTCCTGACCCGGATTGCCGACCCTCGGGGTCGTGATGATGCCTACCGGTAAGAGCTAGGCAAGCCAAACCTTAACAACATATCTCATTATCAAATTACTTCTTTTAAAAAATAAAAAGACGATAACATGGAAACTGCAGAATTTAGATAATTAAGCAGAAAATAACTATTAAACATCTGAAATATGTAAATATTATAGTTACTTAAGTCACAACCACCTAAAATCTGGTGTCGCAGTGTCACAGACTGTCTAAGATTTTCTACATACAAGGTCTAAAGAAATATGTACATTTCTGAAAATGAATAGAAATTAGATATAGAGGGAGATGCCAGAGCATGCGGACGCCTGCAGGTCTACCTTAGATCTTCGGGTGGACTGAAGGAAGCCTCCAATTAATATTGCTATCCGGTACCTGGATCTGTGCAAAAGAACATAGAGTATAGTATCAGCACAACCGACCCCATGTGCCGGTAAGTGTCTAGCCTAACCTTGGCGAAGTAGTGACGAGGCTAGGACCAGACTACTAACCAAACCTGTGAAGTTCAAATATATATACAGCGGAAAAGAAATACAGAAATTAACCAATCATTATGGGGAGGGGGAGCATGCTGTGGGGGAGATAACAACTCCGAATAAAAAACATCAAATAAGGAAGAGAACAACATAAATCAAACATCAATAAAGAATCGGAAATCAAATAAGTGCACGGCATCATCCTTCGTGCTTTTACTTACATCTTCACCAAGCAATAATATAATAAAATATGCACGGCATCACCCTTCGTGCTTTTACTCTCATCCCCACCAAGCAATGATATGATAAAAATCTGCACGACATCACCCTTCGTGCTTTTGCTCTCTTTCCTCACATATAATCAATAAAATCGGCACGGAATGGTACATCGTGCGGCACGACATTACCCTTCGTGCTTTAACACTCTTTCCTCACAATAACAAATAATATACGGCATCACCATTCGTGCTTTAACACTCTTCCTAACCCAAACAACAATCACAAACAAGGGGTAAGGGAGTAAACAAATAATCCGGGCAAGGAAATACAATTTAATAGTTAAATCCCGGCAAAGGAACAATATCAATAAAACTCAACATCCCCGGCAAAGGAGATAACCATCAAGCCACAAACATCCTGGCAAGGGAACAATTTAATAACTCATTCTCTTTCTTTTACTCTTACTTCACAACTTGTTTTACCACTTGAGCCAATGCTTCAAAAGGTTCAGTCACCTCATATACTTTCGCAATTTGTAATATTCTCGAGTCAATGCTCCTCGATGTTCAAAGGTCACAATTTCTTTCACCAGTTTTCCACAACATATAGAAATCATCACCAAGGCATGAAAACAACAACGAAATTATGATAAAAGACTCACGGTCATACTAGACACCAACGTATAGATACTCGCCACTATGCTTATACGTCGTACTCAACAATTATCACATAACAATTAGGACTCAACTCCTAATCCCTCAAGCTAAGGTTAAACCAAACACTTACCTCAATGCTTTGAACACAACTCACGTCTCAATTATAGCTTTGCCCTTGTATCCACTGCCAATTCGTTTGTATCTAATCATAAATCACTTATTTACATGAATAAATACTAAATGAATCAACCCCAATGCATGAAAATGAGTTTTCCAAAGTTCTACCCAAAAAGTCAAAAATTACCTCGGGCCCGCGTGGTCAAAACCCGATTACCCATTCCCGCATGAACTCAAAATATATAATTTGTTTTAAAATCGGACCTCAAATTGAGATCCAAATCCCCAATTTTTGAAAAATCTAGGTTCTACTCAAAACACCCAATTTCCCCCCATAAAAATCTTTGGTTTGAAGTTGAAATCATGTTAAAAAATGTTAATGATTGAATAAAACTAGTTAAAAATGACTTACAATTAATTTGGAGAAGAAATGTTGCTTAAAAAATCGTCTTTTATATTTTAGGGTTTTGAAAAATGAAAAATAACTTAAATTCCCGTCTATTTATACCCCTGGCAGACCCCCTGTGCAGACCGCACTAAATGAACCGCGACCATACATGCTTACCTGAAGACCTACTGTTCAGCACCCACAGCGAACCGCATAAAGGCGATTGCGGCCGCACAGCCTCCACCGCGGATCGCACAAAGGCGACCGCGGTCGCACAACCTCCACCGCTTACCGTACAAAGGCGACCAAGGTTGTGCTGGCCCTCTGCGGTGGAACGCGATTTCTCGTGGACTGCACAAGAGGGTTCAGAGGCCTGCAACTTCCTGAACGTACAACACCTGATTTCTAAGTCTAAGGCATACCAGAACCTACCCGAAATTCACCCGAGCCCTTGAAACTCTAACCCAAATATAAACACAACTTCAAAAATATTCTACGAACATATTCATATGATCAAATTACCAAGATAATATCACGAATATCGAATTAAACCTCAAGATCACTCAAATTTCTCCAAACTCCTTTGAACATCAAATTTCCCAATCAAGGTCTAGATTACGTCAAACGACATTCGTTTTTAACCAGATTTCACAAGAATGACTCAAGTCATATATAAAAGGCATGTACCGGGCGCCGGAACTAAAATACGGGCACGATACCATCGCTTTCTAATCAGATTTCATTTCAAACTTTCTTATACATTTCAGAAAAATAATTTCCTTTAAACATGGTGCTTATCGACTTGGAGAAGGCGTACGACAAGGTCCCAAGGGAGGTGCTATGGAGGTGCTTGGAGGCGAAGAGCGTGCCGGAAGCCTACATTAGAGTAATCAAGGACATGTACAATGGAGCTAAGACTAGGGTTAGGACGGTGGGTGGCGAATCAGACCATTTTCCAGTGGTTATGGGGCTCCATCAAGGATCGGCGCTGAGCCCCCTCTTGTTTGCCTTAGTGATAGATGCTCTAACCCGACATATTCAGGGGGATGTGCCTTGGTGTATGCTATTTGCTGATGACATAGTATTGATAGATGAGACGAGGGTCGGTGTTATTGAAAGGTTAGAGGTATGGAGACAGACTCTCGAGTCTAAAGTTTTCAAATAAGCAGATCTAAGACAGAGTACCTGGAGTGCAAGTTTAGCGCCGAGCCGAGCAAAGTAGGCAGGGACGTGATGATTGGTTCTCAGGCCATCGCCAAGAGGGAAGTGTCCGATATCTTGGGTCAATGATTCAGGGGGACGGAGAGATTGACGGGGACGTCACTCATCGTATAGGAGCGGGGTGGTCAAAGTGGAGGCTTGCATCAGGAGTCCTGTGTGACAAGAAAATTCCACACAAACTCAAGGGGAAATTCTATAGAGCCGTGGTTAGACCTGCGATGTTGTATGGGGCGGAGTGCCGGCCCGTGAAGAACTCTCATGTTCAGAGAATGAAGGTTGCGGAGATGAGGATGCTTAGGTGATGTGCGGTCACACCAGGCTAGATAAGATTAAGAATGAAGTTATTCGAGAGAAGGTGGGGGTGACCCCGGTGGATGAGAAGATGCGAGAAGCGAGGCTGAGGTGGTTCGGGCATGTGCGGAGGAGAAGTCCAGATGCCCCAGTGAGGAGCTGCGAGCGGTTGGAGATTGTTGGAGGTCGGCGAGGCAGAGGGAGGCCTAAAAAGTATTAGGGAGAGGTGATTAGGCAGGACATGACTAGAATGCAGGTTTCCGAAGACATGACCCTCGATAGGAAAGTCTGGAGGTCTAGAATCAGGGTTGTAGGATAGGGGCTCTTAGAGTTCTTTGTACGCCTCTTCCGGGGTTGGGTGTGGGTCAGCAGGGTTACCCATAGATGATTTGTGTTTTAGCTTATGTCCCCCCTATGACTGTGAGTAATGGTAGTTACTGTATGATATTATTGCATGCGATTGTATTTATGTTTCGTATGTTTAGATAATTATTTACGTTATTTACGCTATTTCTGCTGGAGTTACTAATGCTCTATTGTTTTTGTTTTTGTTTTTGTCTTTGTTTTTGTTTTACTGCTGTTTTCCTTTTATCCTATGAGCCGGGGGTCGATTGGAAACAGCCTCTCTGGCCTTTCGGGTAGGGGTAAGGCTTGTCTACATATTACCCTCCCCAGACCCCACCTGGTGGGAGTATACTGGGTAGTTGTTGTAATTTCCTTTAAAAATTCATTTCTCGGGCTTGGGACCTCTAAATTCGATTCTGGGCATATGCCCAAGTCCCATATTTTCCTACGGACCTTCCGGGATCGTCAAATCACGTGTCCGGGTCTGTTTGCCCAAGATATTAACCAAAGTCAAATTTATTCATTTTAACATCAAAACTTAGCAATTTTTCACAAAATTTCATATTTAAGCTTTCTGGCTACGCGCCCGGACTATGCACGCAAGACGAGATAACTTTAAATGAGGTTTTTAAGGCTTCGGGGACACAGAATTCAATTAAAGACAAATAATGACCCTTTGGGTCGTCACATTGTTAGATCTAGAAGCTGGCAACTTATACTTTTATTTTGACCATGTAATTGCATATGGCTTCCTCGTTGACGTTTATTTTGAAGCTCATATATGAGCCACTTATCTATAATATTTTGGAACTACTAGTTACAACGGGCATATTAATTATTGGCATTTGATTGAATTATTCTCATAACTCATTGAAAATTATACATAAAAACAACTTAGAGTAATGAATAACTACCCAGTATAATCTCACAAAATGGGGTCTGGAGAGTAATGAACAACGAATATTGGAATTCATATTAAGAGAATGAATGATTTCTTACATTACATAATCTGCACAAACATAAGGTGAAAACTGCATATTAACAATGATCAATAGGCCAAACTAATGCTAGGACAAAGTGCAGATTACAAATTACAAGATACTGAACAAAACCTACCTATACCATCTATTAATACATAACAAATTGATGGGAATTAGGTAGCTTTAAGCCAAGTCCAGCTTATGTAAAACAACAATAGACCCACAACTCACTTCAAATTTAGCATTTTGTCTTTCAAATTTCCTTTAAGAGACCACAAATAACCTTCCTTGGTTGCTTTGGCATTTGATCATCTTGCCACATAAAGAATTTGCATGTACCAGATGCCTAAAAGGAAGAAAGAGACGACTTGAGATTTAAGATTCCGAATTTTTTAAAAAAAATTACAAAAATACTTACTTTTCCCAAAGAAGAAAAAGTTGAAATAAAGCTTGATTTGATGTGAGGAGAAGAAACTTGAATTTTACATTACAGCTAGAAGAGGAAAAATTGAAGTTGGAATTCTTCTCTTTCAGTTTAGGCGCAGATTTACCATGGGAGAAGATAAATCTTTCCCAAGTTGTGCCATAACTAATGAAATCTTCTAAAAACTCAAATTTTCTCTATCTATTTCACTTTATGCTTCTTTTCCAATTTAGTGTCTTTCAAAATAATATCATATTTTTATATTTAACCAAAAAAATTTCTTAACATATTTAAGATTTTTTTAATGTTGTACACACTTTGAAAAATCTTATCTATATATTTAAGTTTTAGTGTTTAATCAAAGTAAAGACACATAATTGTTGCCTATAACTTGTGTACAAGATTGAGAAGGATTTATATACAGAACTGAAAAAGGAATAAATAGTCCAAATCTCTTTCGTACCTCTCATAGCAGCTTAAACTTGTACGCCACGAAGTCCAAGTAGAACCCAAAAAATCATGGGCCGGAAGAGAGACAGAACCCACTTCACTCGCCACGTCCCGTACTCTTTCCCCAAGCGCCGCCGTCCTCCACCTACCGACACCGTCTCCGACGACCCTTTACCAGAAAACACCTCCTCTTCCACCACCAAGCAGCAGCCCGGTAGTGTGGTGGTTATTGGGGTTCCTACTGATTGCTCAGTGCTTGACCTTAAATCTCGTTTTGAGATTTATGGTTCCATATCTCGCACCCGTATGGACCCCAATGGTCTCGCTTACATCACTTTCCGTTCCTATGATTCTGCTCAGTCTGCTGTTAATGCTGCTGTAGATTCGTCTTTCCCCATTACTCTCCACTCCAAGCCAGTATGCACTTTTTTCTCTTAAGTTATATCTTCTAATAGTAGAAATTCTTGCCAAAATTGCAAATTTATTGGTGTTACCTTGATCTTTTGATATTAGATGTCTAGTTGAATAATTTATACTAAATCTCAGCTTGGCCAAGAATTTTGGTATGTGGATATCACTTTATTTGGTATAATTGTTTTGATTGAATCCTATATATGGACAATGTAAGTCGTTTTTGCGCATCTAAAAGTAGAAATTCTTGCTAAGTTTGCAACTTTTTTGGTGTTACTTTGACCTTTTGGTATCAAGATGTTTAATTGAATCCATGGTTCTATGTGACATACTAAATTCTTGATCATCTGGGGACTAAGAATTTTGGTATGTGAATATCACTTTATTTGGTATAAAATCGTGGAGAATATAAGTAGTTTTTGCACAATCATGGTAGTTTAACAAGTTGTAGAATGTTAATTACCATCTCGAATCTCTAAATTGAGACCTGACAGTTCTGAAAATTCTTTATATTGTCGGTGCATAGAAGTAATTAAATTGAGAGCTGATATATACATTTTACTTTACTTTTGTTGGGGATAACAGGTTCAGGTAATTTGGGCAACTGACCATGTCCCACAATGGAAAGAGGGCGTGATGCGAAAGGATGATCTATCCACATCAACGGTTGCATCTAAGCTAGTTAGAGCCGAGATTCCGTTAAGTAGGCACGGGAGAGGTAACAGACTGGGATCAGCAATTGTGAACCCCAAAGATGAGGATAATGATAATGCTGGCAATAATGGCCGTGGACATGTTAGTACAAGGCTGGGTGAACCTGATAATGCTGGCGATAATGGTCGTGGACATGTTAGTACAAGGCTGGTTGAGCCGTACAAGGGTAGGGAAATTGTTGCCTATGATGATATTCTGTAACATATGGTCACGGTTATTGAGGGATTGCCTCACTTGTAACATTAGCTATATGGCTTTCTCATGTAACATCAGAGCTTTATTTATGAGGTTAGGTATAAGGTTGAGTTTATATTGCAGATTAGTTGGGGGTGATTTTCAGTTCTAAATGTGTTTTCAGTAAGGTTCAGATCTTGTTTGTTTTTCCTTCTCTGTGTAATTCAAGCATTAGATAATAATCATGTAGGTAAGAGTTTTTTATTTGAGTATGTAATTCATATGTGCAACTGGCTTAGCAAATAAGATACTGTTCCTTGACTTGGATTTTGTCCAAAAGATAGACGTTGTTACTATTCTTGGTTCCTCAATACTTGTACTTGCGGCATACAACTTGGAAGAAGTTGGCAACGCTGATGAGCTTCACATTACATTTTTAGGATCGTCGCACTGCAACAGGGATGTAGAAAAATCAGCTTCACCTATCGTTGTTTTAGCTTGTGTCATATATGAAAGGCAGGTGCAGTTTGCAACAAGCAGCCACTTTCTACATAATCTTGTAGGGCCAATTCACTGTGTTATTATCTTATCTGCTACGTACTGATGGTACTCTTGATGGCACCTTGAGACCTTCCCTTCTGCTACTTTGAAGATGACTATGACAAAATGTTGTTATACTCTACCTTATGGGTGATGAGTTATGAGAGTTCTGTATGATGACTGTAAATGTTGAATCAGATATTTGTTATTGTGTGCTTAGGACAGTCGAAGCAGTTGTATTTTGTTCTTTATGTTGTACATTAAAAATGATAAAGAGGACCATCTTGAATGCTAGCAACAGGCGCTTCCTCATAGTTTCATACTCATTGCTGGACAGTATCAAATGATGCAAATGAAGATGATGATTTTTTTTTGGCTCTATATAGGCCTCCCCCTCCCAACTTCTTGCTTTGTCGCAAGTTAAGTAAAAAATTTTCTTTTTCATAGGAAGAAACGTCATTTTGTTTCAAGCATAATGGTTTATGATCCTTTCAATGTTTTTTTCCAGAGAATCCTGCAGCAACAGTACCAATTTAGCTGGGAAGGTGCATTGCGAGATAACTTGAAAAGAGGAATATCTAATCTAACTGGCTCTATTAAGATGCAGATTGCTATTGATCTTTTGCAGAATTTTGCGTATAATGAGTTGCATTACCATCAATCAGAAGAATTTTCAGGTAAATTACTGGACATCCTTTGCTCAACAGGGGTATGATCGTATAAGGCATTTCTGGGAATGAACCAGAGAATCAGGGATAAGGAATGGTGTCACAGTTAAGAAATTACAACTTTGAATAAATATCAAGTCAACTGTAAGACATGAGTATGTGAGAGAACAATGGATGTTGATGTTGTTTGACCATGTTGTGGTAAGACCGAGGGGATAATGGAGTACTTATTCGATAAATTTGCGACATACAATAACCTCTAGTAATTGAGTGGTTGGAGATGGACAAGTGGTTGATGCTTTTATTGACTCGATCTTTTTCTAGCAAGAATGAGAGTGAACTGGTGGCTCTTAGTCTGATCATAATGTCATTAGATAGAATACCACGGGCAACCAGTGTTTCAATTCTAGCAGATGCAAAAGAACTAGATGATTTCTTTCCATTTGCATAGGTTTTGGTGGATAGAGTTACCTGGTACATGTGCCAGTGGGAGGTAGTCGATACTTGGTGGAACTATTGAATTGCGCGCAAGCTGGCACATACACCATTGTTATCAAAGTAGAATAGAAATTGACGTTACTTCATAGAAAGAAGAAGAATGTCATTTTGTGGTTCCTATGCAAAAGTAGGGAGGACTGGACATCTAATGGGATTCATGTGGAAGAGGTACTTCCTTTTGACAAAGCTGTGTTTACTGCTATGTATACTTAGAGACTCACACAGCGTGCTATGCCCGTGCATTCTTCTTCAGCTGATTGTATAAGCATAAATGAAAGCTGATGCTTCTTTTTGCGCTGAGAAATTGTCAGCTGCAAGTGGTATTGTTGCTAAAACTCAACATAAGAACTTCACTTCAACCATGGAGTACTACTCGGGGATTATGGTACTGCAGAAGCCTGCAACCGCAAGGTGGAATCTGATGAGCCAAATGTTAGTTACATGGGGCAGGAGATCTATTTTTTCCTGATTCCAGAATGTTGACTGCCTTCCCGGTAACGGTAACGTCCGCGTACACACTACCCTCCTTGACCCTACTTATGGGTTTATACTGGGTTTGTTGTTGTCGTTGTTGTTGGAGTTTTGATCGCAAACAAAGGATGGCCAGTCAAGTTCCTGGGCTAGTGTAGCCCTTATTATAAGCCTACTCAGACCACAATTAAACTAGTTGATTTTTTTTGGTTGATCGGCTTTAAGCAACCTTCACATTTCCTGATGAGATCCCAAGTCTCCGAGTGAATGTCCAATAAGTTCTTAGCTTTTAGGCCAATCTTTGTTGTTAATGAATGTAGTAGTCTTGTTAGAAGTCAAGAGGAGCCTGTGTCACGCCCCAAAATTGAGGGCGCGACAGGCGCTCAACCGAGTAAACCCAACTGAGCAAACTTGCTAGGTTTCATTCTACCCAAACTAGTTAATGAATAACGATGGAATATTATCCCATTTAATCAAAACACTAACAATCTTCCATTAGCAACCTTTATTTCATTTCCATTAATGACTTATTCATGGTTTCAAGATATTACAAGTTACAAGTTTAATTACAAACATGCTTGTTAAATATTAACATTATAGTCCTGAAGCCCAACATCAACCATTACCCACAAACAGTCTACGGAGCCTCTAAGTATAATAGAAGAGAATTAGGGAAATGCCTGCAAGGCTTCGGCTATACCTCAAAACATGATGAGAAAATGAACAAAAGATGTTTGACATGACACCGGGATAGAGTGGGGCTCACCAAGTCTGCTGGGAAGAGAATACTGCTATCACTGGCCGATGCCTCTCACGGTAGAACAACCTGTATCATAAAACGATACAACGCCCCCGGCAAAAGGGACGTTAATGCCGTTGAATAACACTAGTATGTAAGACTAAAAGTCTTCTTTGAGAATAGAATAACCATACAAGCAAAGAAACACAAAACAGTCTGCCAAAGTCAACAATACACTAGCATCTAACTTGAAACATGTAAATCTTCTAGTTTATGAAAATAATATATAGAATTTTTTTTGGTTAGGAGATCACTAGCACGGTTGTAAGTTACACCATCGTCTTTGTTAGCAACAGAGTCTAATCACCACCCGATTGGCTATGTCGTCCCTTTAGAGACATGTACCACAACAACAAATTTTCAGTTTTTGAATTTCCAATTTTTATGATTCCTAGCACAATACCACCATGTGTGCATCATGGCGTCCGACCACGACCCAATCGGCTAGGCTGCCTTCCCACATATGCCGTGTGGGTGGCCGTTACCAATTTACAAATGTTACCAAATTCATCCCAATTAAGGGGGGTAGCCAGAATTTCACCAACATTTCAATTTCATCCCAAATCACACTCCACTCCTACACCGGCACGTGTAGTTTCAGGTGTGGGTTGTATGGCACACCCTTCCTCGGTATTGGTAATGATACTCCCAAAAGAATATTTTGATTCGATTTAATATTCCACACAATTGTAGTATGAATACAAGTATACAAATATAGTATAAATATAACCATGCTTACCTCAATACCTTATATATTTTTTAGCTTTTATCAATGTTCTCAATATCTCTCGATAACTATATCTCTTTGACACTTTGGGCCTTTCACAAGATTTATCTTTTTTATCTCCTTTATTTCTAACTATCACCAACCAATATGAATGCACCAAATATTCCGAAAATCATACACACACACACACACACACACACACTATATATATATATATATATATATATATATATATATATATATATATATATATATATATATATATATATATATATATATATATTCGAGTTCAATAGTAATAGAATCATCAATCACAAGGTATTCTTCCCAAGAGAGACATGTCAACCAACAATTGAAATACACATTGAAATTATAAGCAAGCAATCACCTCAGTTATCCTTGAATTACCCCTTTTTCCATCACGATAAATGCACCATTTCAATATCGGAATGTGTAAAGACTATCATTACATTAAATGTATCTATAAAGCAAAGCATTATCTAAATCAGCCATTTATGAGCATAGTTCAGGTACAAGGCCATTCGACCATTTTACTTTGGAGTTGTTTGTTCAATAGGATTGAGACTTATTTCAAAATTGGTTTCATATTTTCTTATTCGATTCATTTCCAAACATCTTTACGGTTTATCAACAAATAGACACGTTCAATCAAGGCATTTAGTACACATAAGAGCAACTAAGAGCATTTAACAAATCGAATTCTTCTTATCCAATTAGTATACTATCCTTCATTTAAATTGTGATTCAAAGCTATACCATTTTGGTAGACAAACTACACTTAAACTTACAAAACATTATGGAGTTCACTTCCGAAAGAGAAGTTTGGTCTGCATACCTCGATTGAGCTTCCTTTAAGTCCTACTATGCTCCATGACTCTTAGCAACGTCAATTTTTTAGGAAGAAGACCTAGGTGCTTTTCTTGATAAATCTTTAAAGCTTAAGCAAGATTTTTGGATAAATGTTGATGAAGAAACCCTTCTCCCTCTAGGACCCTCTCTCTCTCTCTCTCTCTAAATGTATAAGAAAATACCCCTAAAATCAAGGATGGTGTATAATATATCGATATGGGGTCGGGTAAAAAAATTAAAAATTTAGAGCCCCGAAACAGATCTATGATAGCAAATACATGCGGTCCGCAAAATGGACCACGAAATGCTTCCCAAAAATTGGTCACACTGAGTGGATATTCGATAAGAATGCGGTCTGCATTCACGTTGTGCGGTAATAATGCACCGCAGAACTACTCTTCACAAAATCCCAAAAAAATTATGCGACGACTATGTGGTCCCGCATTTTGGTTATGCGATTGCATATTTGGCTGCATAGTTGACTTCGAATTTGGCCAACATACTGACTCACTCTGCGGCAGAAATGCGGTCCGCATACTTAATATGCAACCGCATTATTGATCGCAAAATTACATTTTCTGGAAAATATAATTTCGTGACTTTTAATGCATAGCTTAGTCCAAAAGGGTCTGTACTGCAGCTAGAACAATTATACGAATCTTCAACACATATTCCTAACTTGGCACTACGAGATCTCGGATTTTAAATAAAAAATTTTACGGGCCTTACAGCCTGGATATTCCGTATATGTCACTGATCTACAAATCCAGATAATGCAGGTATATCTTCGATGCTCAAGATTTTATTTGAATCTCTTATTTATTTTTTGGGAGCAAAGCACTTTTTACATAGAATACTTTATTCTAGGGCTCGATCCACTTCTGGTCAAAAATGGAATGGAAGGGTACTTGCAATCCAACCAGAATCTTTGGGTGGTCTCCATGATTTGGTCTCATGACTTGGAATGAAATCTGTTCTACTTTCGCAATCCCACCAATAGTCGAGGAGCTAGGCCTGGTTTTTGGTTTCTTTGATATTCTTCATTGAGACTACATGCGTACCTACTTTCACAAAAAGTAAAGCCAATTAATTTACTTATAAAAACTGGTTAGGAAGTTTGTTGACACCTTGTGGTTAGAAAAAAAAAAGAATACAACTCTCGCCGCTTCTCAAATTTAACAAGAGGCTATGTTTGATCTCGAAAGATCAATATGAACTATAATTATTCTATAGAATCTTATTAATTATTGTAAGGAAAATCTTCAACTCTTCGATATTTGATCAGTCTGCCTGAAAACAATTTAGTAGTTTTATACTCTCACAACTGAATAAATTGTCATAGGGATATACTTTAGTGTAGGTAATATTAGATAGTTTCAATCTCAATAAACTCAGATAAATTTAAAAAGGGAAAAAAGCCAAATTTATCGTGTACTAGTTGAAATAAGCAAATATATCGTTCATTAAACTTTTGGTTTAGTAAGATCATACTGTTAGGAAAAGTCTCGTTTTCGCCCTTGACCCCCTAACAAAGATCTGGCCGTTATAATTTTGAATAATAACCAAAAAAAATAAAGGGTAAATTTGAACTTTTTTTTAGAAGAAATTTTTTGTATTATTTCAACTATTTGGCAAATTTACATCATATGTTCTTTTGGACTCTAGAACAGATCTCAATAGTACAATCAATTTAAAACTCTACAACTGTTGTTGTTAAGCTAATATCCTATCAGAGAGAGAAAGTTGCTACAATTGTGGATACTCGCACGAAGGATAACTGTTAATGTTCTGTAAAATGGGTGACCATTTAGATAGCTTTATGCTAGTAAAGCGCACTTGAAATGTAATTTCCTTTGCTCGATCTTTGGCGTCTCTGCTTGATTGTTGAAACCCTCTGTTGTTCCTTTCCATCCAGATGTTGTAAACTACTGCTGCAAACACCACACCTAGGATGGTTTTCCTGGGGTTTCTGTTGTTAACATTAGCAGTTAACCATTGTACTTCTGTTTCCCATGTAGCTGTCGTTCTTTGATACTTCAACCATTGTAACATACCTTCCCACAGTGTTTTGGAGTATAAGCAGTCAAAGTATAAATGGTCGTGTGTCTCTTCAGTGTCTCTTCCACATAAAATGCAGGATTGATTAATGTGAATTTCCCATTTAGCTAATATGTCAACTGTTGCCAAGCGTCTATGCAGCGCCATCCATAAGATGTATTTATTTCCCGGGAGCATGCCAGTCACCATCAATAATTTTTTCCATCGAACCTTGGGATATTGTGGAGTGGTCTGAATGTATGTCTTCCTGATGCTAAATTGCCCATTTTTTATACATGTTTGCATTCCTGTTCCATCAGTTGCCCACCATTCTCTTGCGCCAAACAATTTCCTAACGAGCTAGCTAGCTTGTTTAGGAATTTCCATAGTATTAATGTCTTTTTTCTTTATATAGTGACAATGGATCCATTTGATCAAGAGTTTGTCTTTCTTAGACATTAAGGCCCAGAGAAGTTTTGATAGTGCCGCTTTATTCCATCTTTCATATGAGATAATGTTCAAACCTCCTGCTGCCATTGGTTTACACAGTGTTTCCCAGGCGATTGGATTCCTATGACGAGTTTCATTACTACCAGTCCACATGTAATTCCTGCAAATTCCATTTACCAGTTTTATAATTTTTTTTGGAATGAGGAATACCTGGCCCAATAAGTTTGCATTTCAAACAGGACGCTTTTGATAAGTTTGGATGTCCAGCTTCTAATTCTGTCCACTATCTTCTCTACTAGTGGCATACATTGTGGTATTGTGATCTTTCTTGAGGATAAGGGTACTCCTAGGTATTTGAAAGGAAGGGTGCCCTCTGTTAGGTGGAGGTCAGAGCATATTTTCTCCCTGAAACCAGTTGATACACCTGCTATATATAAGGAGCTTTTATCCATATTGGCTTGGAGGCCTGATATTAGTGAGAACTGTTCAAATTCATTCATCAGTAACTTCATGGAAGTTTCATCAGCCCTACAACACATCAAAAGGTCGTAAAGCATATGTGTGTGATTTGTAGTTTGGAGCATTTGGGGTGGAAATTAAAGTCTGGGTTTCTGTATAGCTTTTTAAAGATCTAGTTAGGTACTCCATGGCTAGAACAAATAAGTAGGGGGACATTGTCTTAGTCCTTTCCTTGCGTCAAATTTCTTTGTCAATCCTCCATTTATCAAAAGGGATTAACTGACTGTGAAGACACACTTTATTATTAGTACTACTATTTTATAAGGAATTCCAAATTCAAGTAGCACTCGAGAAAGTCCCATTCATTATTGAACTTTTACTATGCAAATTCACTCATTTCATACAAAGTTTTGTAATAGTAAAAGCGAATATTAGATGATTTGTTAACACCAATTATATAAATAGACCAAACACGGAAGGATAAAATTGAGCAATTTCTGATAACATAATGGCAATTTTAGAGTCCGACTACTTTTTCTGTGATTGCTAATATATCTGAAAATATTTTCAACGATAAAAAGTCATGATAAAAGAGTTTTATAACGACCAAAATGTCGTATTTGAATATACACTAAAAATTAAAATATTTTGACCGTGGTACTCAAATGTGAATATAGAACCCGGAAAGGTAATCAAAGGTGGCAAAGAAGTTCCATTATAAAAAGAGAAAGAAAGGAACAAAGCCGTCAATTTTTAGGAACTCAGATTGTTCAGATGTCCAAAATGATGGAAGAAACAGAGAGAGTTATAGAAGAAGAAGAAGAAGAAGAAGAAGGGTTAGTAAAAGAAGAAATATGGAGCTGGGGAGCAGGAACAGAGGGACAGTTAGGAACAGGAAAACTCCAAGATGAACACCAACCTCTACTCATTCATTCTCTCTCTTCTTTTGGTCCCATCTCTTATCTTTCCTGTGGTGGTGCCCATGTCATTGCCCTCACTCCTGGTCTGCACTTTTATCTACTCTCGAATTTGCATTTTTTTTTTGTTCTGTGTATTTTTCTCCCTGTAATTTGTTTTTAACTTGATGGTATTTAAGTTTTTGCAGTAAAGATTGCACCTTTTTGGTTTGAGATTCAATGAAAAGATTTTTTTTTTCAAAAAAAAACGAAAAACTGGATAGGGTTTTGCTGTACAGATGATACATATTGGGAGTGAGCTTTTTATGGAAAGATTCTATATCCAAAAAAGAAAAAAGAACTTGTTGAGGTTCTGGAGTAAATGCTGAACACCATTACTTAATGGGAGCTGCAATGGAATTTTTTTTTTCTTTTTTAAATCTTGATGGGGTTCAATGACACCATCTTGATGTGAGAACAATGGAAAATTCTGAACTTTAAGCTTGTTGTGTAAAGATACCATCTTGTTTTGAGATGCACTGGAAATATTTTTACTTTTCAATGGAAAGAAGACACAGTTTGTTGGGGTTTTGTTTAACCTAAAATCTGGTTATTAGATTAAGCAATTAAATTTATGGAATTAGGCCACAAGCAACTTGATTAAACCAAGATAATTAAACCCTTGCTGATGAAAAACAGTGTAATAGAAATGAGAGAAAATGATTCTTATTGAATAATCTTCAATGGACGAAGGTGGATGAACAGTGGAGACTAGTAAGAGAGCTGTAGTAAGAATTTCAGTATATTACCGTGTATTAGAATCAGAGTCAGAATGGGATACAATTGTGGGGAAGAGAGATATTTATTGGATGAGCTAGTCAACCGTTCCCTAGAATCACTCCTACTCATTACAGGAATTGCGGATAATTATGATGATTGAATCGTAACTGCTGATGGTGTTTAACGGGGATCGCGGATATCTCAAAATTGGCGTTCATAACTCTCCGGATGCTGCTTCAGACCATCCGGAGGAATCATTCCATATTTGATCTTGTACGGGAAGAGTGATCACTTGATCAGCTCATCGGTGTTCAGTCTTCGGTCTGGACGACTCCGGATGACTTGAAGTTGTCTTATGATAACCTTAATTTGCTTGCCACATGTTGAATCCTGTGCCTGCCACATGTCTAGTATATTTTTCACCGTTACAGTTTTGCAGGTGGAGGAGTGCTAACATGGGGGAGGGGTACATCTGGTCAGTTAGGTCATGGAGAGATGGTTAACTGCTTACATCCAATGTACATGGAATCTTTGCAAGGCGTCTTTATTACACATGCTTCTGCTGGATGGAGTCACTCAGGATTTGTGTCAGGTTTGTTTCTTTCTGCTTCAGCTGTAAATCTTATATGAGATTGGATTATTCTTGTTCATACTATAAGGTTTTTGCTTCCACAGTACTTTACTTCAAGTTACTCATCAGTAGCCCTTATGTAGATATTATAGTTCTGTTGAAATTGAAAGTTCATGCATTGAGATTTCAATTACGTTTCACGACATCTCTAGTTAAAAGTTAACTCATTTATGCTTAGGGTATATTAATGTGCAGATGACGAAAAGCAGAATTCCTTATATCCTAGTTAGAGCTATTCCGTGAGGAACTATTTATGTACTAGGTTATTCCTAAAGTTCTTTTCTTCATGGTAATTGAAAGCTTTTGCGGAACAGATGATATGAGCTTTTGTTGTCATCTTGATTAGCTGTACAACTTTTTGGTTTAATATATTCATGAATGTTTTATGTTCTCTTGCTGCAATGATAATTGTGGTATGTATCTTGAGGAATCTTGTTTAGTTGAGTACCTCTTTTAACTTGTCTTTGGGTGTAAATTTTTAACTATTATCAGACACTGGTTACGTATTCACTTGTGGAGATGGTTCATTTGGTCAGCTTGGGCATGGGGATTATGTCTCAAGATGTTCTCCTGTACAAGTGTTGCACTTCAAGACTAGGCATGTCGAGAAAATTGCTTGTGGAATGCGCCATTCACTTGTCTTACTTAAAGGTAGGTCTTGTATTGCATTTTTGTTTATCTGTTTATATCAACAAAATTGCTGCTTTCTGAGAACTCTGTATGCTGAATATCTGTTCTCATTCGTATAATTTGTCATAGTTTAGGTTGGTAGTTACTACAGTAAATGCTTCTCTTAAACTTTTGCCAGCCCTATATAGCTGTAATTTCTATGGGTTATTGCCATCAGCTTGAAACGGCAATGGTGAATGGTAAAGTACCGCATGGTAAAGTATTCAGGTAGGGTATGCCAATAGTTTCTTTACTTTCATAATCACGACAAATCTGTAATTGATTGTTACAGGTAATAATAGTGAAAGAAGTTTCTTCTTTCTGGTGGGAAATAACTGATTGTACAGGTAGTAATAGTGAAAAACGTTTCTTCATTCTGGTGGGAAATAACTGATTGTTACAGGTAATATTCCTAAGGAATGGTGCATCTCTGGTTTCTAATCACCTTGTTAGGATAGAGAAAGCAGGTTGATTAGAGTTTTTTTCTTAAAAATTGTAGCCATCATTGTGGAAGCAAGTAATTTTACCACAATGCTTTGTTCACACACTTGTCTGTACATAAGCATGTACATTGATTTTGGTGAAGCTGATTTTTCCCTTCAATTAACTTCTGCTAGGAGATACTGAGGATCTTATCTATGGATTTGGCTCTGGAAAACGCGGTCAACTCGGTGTATCTGATGACAAACAGAAGTCAGTTAGTACTCCTCAGGTTACTTTGGGTTTTGAAAATGTCAAAATCAGGATTATCGCTGCAAATGGAGATCATAGTGCAGCAATATCTGGTAAGTTTATGGGTACTCCATTCTATAATCCAATATTGATAATTGCCGGCCCCAACCTTTATCTAGTCTCAGCATCCACTACTTGGTGGTTGTAGCTTCATCCCCATAAGTGAATGACAATCTTTTCAAGTTGGTAATTCTCTTACCTGTTATATATTGCTAAAGATTTGTTTTTTAAGTGAATGGGCATTTATACGTATGGGGAAGAGCATTCTGTGGAGCCTCAGATGTGTACAGACCGCGTCATGTCACTGCAGACTTATCATTCATCCAAGTCGCTTTAGGATGGAATCATGCTCTTGTATTGACAGGTATTTTAGGCTGTAACTCTTTATACCATTCCGTAAATACGTTAAGGAAATATCTCAAGATGTATGGAAATTTTAAAGACATTCGTCACGCCAATTTAATAGGTGACGGGGAAGTACACATGCTTGGTCGGTACAATTATAATGTTCCTACGGGTACTCAGAGAGCCAACTCGATGAAGCATATATCAGGTGATGATCTTCAATTACTTATCTGTATAAACTTCTGCAGAATTTTGTGAAACTCAGAGTCCTTGTCTCCTGCTTCTTGAGATTAGATTCTTGAGATTGGATTTCACCTTGGATGGTTTTTACTCTGCGCGAACATATCCTTGTAGGAAAGATATAGATGTACCTTTCTTGATTAAGTTGAAAGGTGAAAGTAATGTTGAAAACACTTGATATAATGATCTCAAAGCCTTCTCTATTACTATCTATTTTCATATTACCAAAATTTAATGGTTTTAATCAAACCAACTATCTAGGCCTTAATCACAAAGTTGGGTTCGATATAAGAACCTCAATAACCATTCCTTTAATATGAGCCCATTCATTTTCAATGTTGATAAATAATTTTATTGTAAGGCAAAATCGGGGTTCACTAAAACGAAATGTTCTCTAAATCTCACATTTATCCCTACCTGAACTTAATGAAGTTTAACACCAACAATTAAACTTTAACTAGTGAATGGTTTAATTTATTTGATATCCGACAAGTATTTATTGTGGCTCCATCACTTCACAATTTGCTCCCTTTAATCTGAATATAACTTTGTTTCTTTCGGAAAGAAGATGAAGTTATGCAAAGAATCCACGACTTTGATAGTAGAAAGGTTGTCCAAATTGGTGCCGGAGCTGAGCATTCTGCCTTGGTAACAGGTGAGGATCTGATGCAAAAGTTTTATTGTGAGAAAATATCAATTGTGTATTCACCTCTCTTCATTTCTGGACTATTTTAACTTCGCAGATGACGGATCAGTAATGACATGGGGGTGGGGTGAACATGGTCAGCTTGGCTTAGGAGATACAAATGATCAAACGAGCCCTCAGATTGTAAGTTTATGCAATGAACAATCTAGGAAACCATGTGTAGGTAGAGTTTACTGTGGCAGTGGTTTTACATTTGTTGTCAGGACGTATGCTGGAAAATCTAGTTTCTAATGCAGCAATGTTGAGGATTTAAAATGTAATTGCTCACTTTGTTACTACTACTACAACAACAGCTACAACAAATGCAGTGTAATCCCACAAATAGGGGTCTAGGGAGGATAGTGCTTACGCAGCCTTACCCCTACCTTATACAAGTAGAGAGGTAGAGAGGTTTCCGATAGACCCTCAGCTCCAATCAAGTATGTAGATCACAACAGTAATTATTCACCACGTTGCTTATCCAAAAACTTGTTTACTATTTTATGGCCATTTTGATAAGAGAGGATTCATATAGCTGATCGCAGCTAGTTTGGAATTGTGTGTAGCAGTTTTATTTTACAGCAGTCTTTGGCAAGGGCGGTAATTTTTCAGTTTCTCAATTGTAATATAAAAAGATTCATATCTTATAGTTGTCTCTTTCAACTTCTGGAAATGAGTTATACCAGTTACAAGAGCCCGTTTGGTTGTTGGAATAAGCAGATTTAATACATTATTTGGTTGTTTTTTTTTTTTTTTTTGCATAATTAATACCTGCAAAGCTATTGGAATACATTATAGTTCTTTTTAAAGTTTCCATTTGTAAGAATAATATGTCCAAGTTGAATGCCTTGAGCTTCAGTGGAAAGAATTCCTCAATGCATCCAGTGTCTTCAAGGTTGAAATGCCTCCCACTGCTCACCTTACTTCTTTTCTTTAACTGTATAATAATTGGAATATGTAAAAAGATCGACAAGAAGATGAAATAACAAAAAATATCTGACAAAGCCGATAAAATTGAGGCAGTTTCGTTTAATTTAAATATTTAAAAATCGACTTAATTATTTGGTTTCTTTTAGGAAAAAATTTCGATTCAAATGAACCATGAACACTCATAATTAAAATAACAAACAATGACAAGAATTGCTCTCGCTCTTCAAATTTAAATATCGTCTTTCTTGAAAAATTTTGAAGGACAGATTAGAATCAAACATCCTATAAGAAATAACTTCTGCCCTGCATAACTTGCCTTTGAACCAAACAGCCCCTAAAATTACAAGTACAGTATTGCATAAAGATTCTACACCTTATGTTTATTCGTTTAATTACTACATGGCACTAGGAACAATTAATAGCACTTAATACTTTGTTCAGTTTGTGTTTTTTACCAACAGAGTACCTATGACACACACATATTTGTGTTTTCGAGACAAGAGGGGTTGCTCTGATGGTAAGCAACACCCACTTCCAACCGAGAGGTTGTGAGTTCGAGTCTTCCCAAGAGCAAGGTGGGAAGTTCTTGGAGGGAAGGATGCCGGGGGTCTATTTGGAAACAGCCTCTCTACCCAAGGGTAGGGGTAAAGTCTGCGTACACTCTATCCTCCCCAGACCCTACTAAGTGGGATTATACTGGGTTGTTGTTGTTGTGACAAGAGGAGTTGCTCTAATGGTAAGCAACCCCCACTTCCAACCGAGGGGTTGTGAGTTCGAGTATCCCCAAGAGCAAGGTGAGAAGTTCTTGGAGGGAAGGATGTCGGGGTCTATTTAGAACAACCTAACTACCCCAGGGTAGGGTAAGGTCTGCGTACATACTACCCTCCCCAGACCCCACTAAGTGGGATTATACTGAATTGTTTTTGTAGTTGTTAGTAATATTTCTTCTATGTGGGGTACATAAACCTTCAATTCGTATAGGAGAAAGATTACCATATCCCATCCTTTAAACATCAGCGTCATATCAAACAAGCCAGCAAAATTTATACTAGTAAATAGACGGGCACACACTATACACAAAAGAATATCAATTTCTTTAAAAGAATAGGCCAAATCAGCTCAGATCTTTGGAACACATGTTTGCCTTACACCGCCAAGAAACAAATGCTGTACCTGTACTAGTTAGGCGTCAAAGAATGACAGGAAACTACAAAATTCTAGTATGCAACCTATTACATGATCATATTTTTGAGCTAAGACAATGGAGTAATTACAAGACAACAATATTACATCAGTCCCTTAACCACGTATCCTAGAGTAATTTTTCTGCGACCTGCTGTTAGGTGACAATGAGAAGGTTATTTTCATTACCATTGTTGTGAACAACGGGCCACAAAGGATCAACCTTCCACATGCCATCAACAATGAATTTGATCTGCGCCAAAAGAATGAGATCCCACTACTTCAGAATATATTGCAATATTGAATACTAAGATCGTTACAAGGGATTACACAAACCTCATATCTGCCTGGATACAGCTTTAGGCTTACAGAAAAAATACCAGTGTGCGATTTCTCCATCTTCCTCTGCAAATTCAAAACAGCTATTATTCTACTAACCACACCATATCTTTCTATACTGACTAATGACAAGAAGCCCATTGAAACTATTAACACAGTTTCTTGTTTTTTGGTCAAAAGGGGAGTTTATACAACTGCACAATTTCATCATTAGGAGACCCCAAATAATCAAAAATAACACAGACAACCTTTTCGCTCATGTACATCAATATTGCTCTATAATTTCTATCTCACTGAAACCGATTTATGGATAACAAGTGTTATAACTTAGTAGGTAGAGGGACTTGTGACTTAAGTCACAAGTTTGAGCCTTGCATCGTGCCAACTAAGGCTGGTATTCAAGTGGAGAAGGGTAGCGAGTCGGGCTCATTATCCCCGTGTTTCGAAGGTTTTGTGTTGGTTTTAAAGCTTGGCCGCAGACGAATTTCTCCGTCATAAAAAAAATGTGTCATCATTTAGTACATTGTAATCTCATATTTCCAAAAGTATGAAAAAGTACAGTTCAGCTTCTGAATTTTTCACCTCAGTAGCACTTTGTAATCTGATCCTGACAAGAACCTTGGGTAGTAATCCTGTTCTATCTTTTTGCAAACTAGGACAAAAAATAACACATAAAAAGGCAAAAAAGAAGACTCTTTGGCATCATGCAATTTAGGTCGAGCCAGAAAAGCATATTGCTTGGTAATACATGTTTTGATCATCTTTTAAAATTCCCTACTTCTATTCTGACATAACTATGTTGTGATAACTCTTGTTTCATCTTAAACTCAAGAAATACATGCTGTCAACTTTCTTGGTGACACTTCTAAATTAAATTATGAAGAACAGAACGTCTTAACACCAACAATTTTTTAAAAAAAAAAGGCATCACAATATTGCCTCCTATTTCTTATCACATACGGGGAAGCAAAGATCAAACCTGAGTTGTCCATCCATCAAATGAGCCTGTCAGAAGAACCTCTGAGGCAGAGTTATGCCAAACAATCCGAGTAGTACGAAGAAGCTGTAAAGCTTTACTAGCACCATCAATTCTCTTTTGCTTCTCTTCCAACACCTTATCCGAATCACTGAAAAGTATGGTAGGGGAACTCAGATTTGGTAAAGGTATCTATCATAAAGTGAATAATAAACAAATGAGAAATGATGCAGACATCAATGCTAATGCCATTTTCCCCTCAAGTATGGCAAGTTTTCCACGTATGGACCGCAATCTCTTCTGAGCATTTATGACCTCATTCTCCTGGAACTCCTGTGCATCAGAAAGGTTCTCCAAATCACTAATGGATCTGCCAAGAACCTGAGAAAGCAAGATTTCTTCAGAGTAATACAAACATCACCTCTCCAAAATACAAAGAGAATAAAACTTCTTTTGAAATTGTCAAATGCATATATTTTGGAAATTCAAAGCCTTTTCTCCATAAGTGGTGGCCAGAACCAAAAAATTTGCTCTTAGATCATTTTTCATTCTTTGGGAGAGGATGTGGGAGTACAAGGAAGCAGTATCATGTTATTGAGTTCAGTTATTGAGTTCAAATCCCCAGGAGAATCTCGGGTAGGAGGAAATTTATTCAGAACATATACAATGTTGAATATTAATTTAATTTAATGAAAGAATAAGATCACGTCCTGAGAAGTCTTTTAATTAATTTCTTGAGGCAGATCAAGAGCTGAGCAGATACAAACATATTTAACAGAGTTAAGAAACATCAATGATTTGAGTGGAAAAATTGCATTAGATTACCAAAACCAGTAAAATCCCTCATGCTACATAGTACAAAACAAGACATGAAAGCATATCATAGCAGGAAAAGCAAGGCCTTGATGCATGACTAAAAGAAAGACGTGATTATACCTCCTTTGAACTGAACTCCTGGCTCTTGGATCTCAGGGAGCGAAGGGTCGAGGATAGCTCAAGCTCTAAACGTCGAAGACGAGGTCTTATGTCATTATGGTTGTCATTTTTCCATCTCTCCAAAGCTTCATAACTATTCTCTGTGATGGTTAATAGACCGTCTCTTGAAGATTCACTTTTACCCCCATCTGGTGTCTTACCAAAACTAATATCACCAGCTGTACATAGGGGAAGTCAAATTGCGGCTACAAACTATGAACATGATTAGATTCCAGGAAGTGAATACCTTCAAACTCTGTGCCCTGAGGATTTGCACGTTGCATGCTCCATGTTCTCCACATATCTGGTATGAATTCGTGGTTAAGCTGCCCTCCTGAATCACTTAAACTGCCTTTCTTGGGGCTACCGGATGTGAGGCTTCCATTTACCCCCGGGTCAGTCCTGTCTTTACGATGTAACAAGCATGGCATTTCATGTTTTAGTTTCCAACTGTATAAAGACAATTCACTATATAAATTTTTCACTTTAACATGTAAGCCAAGGTTTTAAGGTTTCAATTATCACTACAACTGTAAAAACATGGTGCACAAAAGGCCTTGATGATTAAACAGCATTCAAAACGGTAACAAAACAGATTAGAACAGGTTTATTGGGGAGACTAAAATGGGGAGAAAGGACCCTACCCGTAGTAGTGTTTCCAGAGCTCCCGCCATCCATGCTATTCCTACTTGAAAAATTAGATCCATACCTACCAACAGATAAGATCCTCTCAAACCATCGGTTCAATATCCCTTCAATCTCACTATCTTCCTCAAACTCAAATGCAGCTTCTCTGATGCAAAGGCAGAGGAAATAAAGATTGTATATTTTACAACTTTTCACATTATTCAACAGAATCTGTAACCAATGGAAAATAAATTGAATCACAATAAACAGTTACAAGAAGGAATCCTTCTTCTAACTTCTAGTTTTGGCTCGAGTATTAGATTTATTATAAATACTTAGAAACAAAAAAGGTTCCTTCTTTGAACTTCTAGTTTTGGCTCAAGTAAAAGATTTTCGATAAATAACGAAATGTAACACCATTCTTTGTCAACAGGAGCCAAGATAAACAAATAGACAAAAGAGAGTAACTTAAGATAAACAACAAATAGACAAAAGGGAGGAACCAAGATAAACAAATAGGCAAAAGAGCAATTTACAAGGAGGAAACTCACAGTGATCTACCAGAGGAGGAAGCTGCAGGAGAAGAATTCCCAATTGAAGAATCAAAACCAAAATCTTCATTCCCTCTTAATGAATCACTTTCTTGATATTTCTCAACTCTTTTTCTAAATTCCTCAATATCAAAATCCATTTCTTCAGTCGTTTCATGAACATTTTCTGTGTCCCAACCAAAAGAATACCACCCACCCCTTTTCTTTATAGCCTCCACTAAATCAACTCTTCCCGCTTTTTCCAAATCTTTCTTTGTAGGAAATGCATTTGGGTTCTCAGACTTATCCATGAAGGCCAAAATCTCCGCTTCTAACTCCAAATCTGTTTCACCCTCCGACCCTTTTCCACAGCAACAACGAAACACACAGTACTTAGCATTTTCCCTCCTTAGTTCAAGAAACTTCAAAGAACACATTTTATTACCCAAAGCAATGTCAAAACCACCTGAATTTCTATGGAAATGAAGTCTTTTTCTTGAGTTTAGTAAAACGACTTTACAGGGGGTAGTAGCAGCGGTACTCAACAAGGAGTTGAAACAATGAGGTCTTGTTAAGGGTGTCATTCAGGCATTTCGTCGAACAGACTGCAAACAACTCTGAAGAAACAACTCCCAGCTCAGTGAAACAAGAAAGGAAGAAAGAAAGAATGAGCGCGAGAAGCACGAAAAGTGAAGGGAAAAGAAAGTGAATGAAGAAACGAACAATGCAGTACTATTTGAGAGCTGATAACTGTTTACTCAACTACTACTATTTCATTTATGTAAAGCTAAAAAATCTTTCATAAGGTTTCGTAGAGTATTAGACTTTATAGGTATCGAATGTGTATGTACACAAAAAAATTATTCTACACACTTTCCCACGAGAGTATCTGAGCTGTGAGCATTTTCAATTACGTATTTCAAGATTTGGGTTTTGTGTATCCTTAGGGGGAATTCGAAATTAAAATGGGGTCCTCCTTCTTTTAGACTGAAATTATATAAATAAGTATAAAAAAATTACCAAATTATATATAACGCTATAAAAATGGTGACCGTTATTGTATAACGCCACTTTTTTGACGTTATATCATAATTTTTCTGACAGAATACGTATAGCATCACTATTTATGGCGTTATACTACAATTTTGCTGACTCCATATATATCGCCAATAAAAGTGGCGCTATACCCTTAATTAAAAATGACCCCCCTCTTCTTCTCCACCATTATTTTACTCCTCTCTTCTTGGTCCCCCCATTTCTCAGTTTTGTCCGCTTTTTTTAAAAAAAATTTGGGTCCCACGACACATAAAACTTGAAGAACATAGGTCCCACATTCGAGTAGAGCTTCGTGTGATTGTTGGTTCACGTTTCCGGAGTCAAAATTTCGATCTACTTGCTTTTCGAAAATTCGAAATCGAGGTATTTCGATTTATTTTAAGTCGAAACTTTTATAATTATGCATATTACTTAATTTGTACGTGTTCTATTTCAGTTTGTGTTTTTTTTCTAAACTAGCATGTTAAATTTATCCGGATATAATTTTCGTATTGTATATAAAATATAAATCTGTCAAATAAATTTGTCTGTTAATATTCTCATTTATACATATGTGTTTTCATATCGTTCTGTGTTTTATTTGTAATTAAATTTATTTGTTGTTTATATTTAGTTTAGTTTTATTTATCGTAGTAAAATCTAGACTTTTTTAGCGTAGTAAAAGGTAGACCCTTTTAGTGTAGTAAAAAATAGAGCCTTGTAGCGTAATAATGTGTAGTATTTTAGGTTAGAATTTCTTTTGTTTAAGTATGTTATACTGGTATTTCGATCCTCAAAAATACCGAGCCCGGAACCCATACGTAAGTAATTTATAAAATTAAGTTATTAAAAAATATGAATTTCAATTATAAAAAAATACATAATTATTAATGATAGTTTAGTACCACTGGGCCACTAAAATATCGAGCACGGAATACATACATAAGTAATTTATATAATTAAGTTATCAAAAAAATGAATTTCTATTATAAAAAAATACATAATTATTAATGATAGTTTGGTGCCTCTAGACCTCAAAATAGCGAGTCCGAAACCCATGGGTAAGTAACTTGTACAATTAAGTTATAAAAAATGAATTTCAATTATAAAAAAATACATAATTATTAATGATAGTTTGGTGCCACTACGCCTCAAAATACTAAGCACGGAACCCATGGGTAAGTAATTTGTACAATTAAATTATTAAAAATATGAATTTCAATTGTAAAAAACACATAATTATTAATGATACTTTGATGCCATTGGGCCTCAAAATATCGAGCCTGGAACCCATGGGTAAGTAACTTGTACAATTAAGTTATTAAAAAATTCGAATTTCAATTATAAAAAAACACATAATTTTTTTTAATAAACAGATGTACTTTTATTTCATCCAAAAAATTATACAAATTACATGTCATAGATGCTGACCATCTATTTTCTATTCTAAACACGCATATGCAGTGTTATCTTGTACTAGAGAATACAGAGCATTTCTCCTATATCACTATTGACATGGCATACACCATAACAGGCTGACTGTAAATCCTAAGGGTAGCAGTTTAACCCCAGCATCACTGCCTTCCAGTTGTGAATTGAATTTTCCTTCAAGTGCATGTGGATGGCTATTTCTTTGCAAATATTGTTGCTGAGCATTCTCCCTCCTTGAAATCTTTACTTATTTCTTTCTCTCCATATCACATTCACCAGCATCCCAAATACGCATGTAGTGATTTCTTCTAGTCCACTCCTCTTCTTTGCTATCTTACTTACCCACTCAATCTCGTGCTTCCAGTCAAAAATGGGTCTATGATATCCCAGCCAACCTAGAAGACGACTCCATAGTGCCATTGTCTGCGAGCATTCAAAGAACAGATGGTCAAAGGTCTCAATATCTTGCCACAGAATGTGCATTCCTGTGGAACTTGTATGTCAAACTTCTGAAGTCTGTCCACTGTTTCCAATCTACTATGTAACGCCAGCCACAGTATGAATTTGTATCTTGGATGCAAATGAGCCTGCAACATGATGCTCTTCCACTGGACTTTTTGGTATTGAGGGTATTGAAGCCAATATAGTTTTTTTTATACTGAAAAGCTCACCCCTCTGCATCTGAATCAGTCTACTCTCCAGATTCCCTTGAATACTTGGAATTGCATTTATCAACTCTCCTGACTCAAAGATCTTCCTTACTACCCAAGCAGCAGTTTTAGGAACAGGCATATCATCAATTCTGTGATTCTTTATGTAATAGACGTGCATCTACTTAATCCATAAGTTGTCTTTCTTGATATTGCCCATAAGTGCTTTGCAATAGCAGCCTTGTTCCATTTAATTAAGCTTAGTACATTTAGCCCACCTGCACTATATGGCATACATATTGTTTCCCAAGCAACCAAGGCCTTTCTCGATACAGTAGATGAGCCTGTCCACAAGTAAGATTTGCAAATTGCTTCTATCATCCTCATCACTTTCTTTTGCAATAGGAAAATTTGTGACCAATATGCTTGCACTCCAAATAATACTAACTTTATCAACTGAATTCGACCTGCATATGATAGCAATCTTGATGTCCAGCAGTTTATTTTCTGTGTTACTTTCTCAACTAATGGCCAACATTGAGCAATGGTTAATTTTTTAGAATCCAGAGGCACCCCTAGGTATTTGAAAGGAAGTTCACCTTCAGGGAATCCCAGTTCTTGCAGAATCTCCTTCCTCTGCCAATTGGAAACTCCAGTTATGTACACAACACTCTTTTCAGCACTTGCTTGGAGCCCAGATGCTTTTGAGAATTTCTGGAAGGCCTGGTTTAGTAGTTTAACAGATTGAATATCTGCTTTACAGAACATAAGCAGATCATCTGCAAAACATACATGTACCACTCCCAATTTCTTACACCTAGGATGGAATTTGAACTCTTTCCTCTTTATCAATTGCATGAATTCCATTTGCAAATAACCCATAGCCAGGACAAAAAGGTAGGGAGACATTGTCCTTAAACACTTCATTGACCCTGATCTTGTCTTGCCTGGAATCATCTGCTAAAAAGCTGTGCAAGGGGCTCAACCCGCCTCTGGATGATGAGCCAGAGTGAGAGCCGACAATAAGCTAATGGATGCCATCTCTACTGGATAATTAATTCCCCCCTTTCAATTCACGGAAAGCACGGTCAAAAAGACGTAAAGAAATCGGTGAGCGCTTGCCTTACCTAGTAGGGCAGCCGACCAAGGCTTAGACCCTTATGAATCGGCCGTCCGAGCCTGTCAAGTTAGGCCTTCGTAAAAAATTCCACAGGGCGATCTCCTTGCCTTATGCCTCTTTTACCTTTAAAAGGAACCATGAGCCCACCATTTATATTGAGGGAATAAGTGACAGGTGAGATGCATTCCATTATCCACCCTATGAACTTATAAGGAAATCCCATATCCTTCAGCAGTCTTTCTAAGAAGCATCACTCAAGTGTGTCATAAGCTTTCTGCAAATCTACTTTAAGAACGCATCTTGGAGAAATGCCCTTCCTGGTATAACCTTTGAGTAGCTCATGCATAAACAAGATATTATCTGTGATGCTGCGACCCTCAATGAATGCTGACTGAGATCTCCCAATGACTTCTTTCAATCTAGCTGTATGGATCTTAGTGATGATTTTATATAGAGCTGTACAACATGAGATGGGCCTGTAATCTTTTACTTGGCTTTGATTTTGCACTTTAGGAATTAGAGTTATAACAGTACTACTAACTCCTTTATGCAGCCTCCCAGTTATAAAGAATTCCATCACAGCCTTATAAATGTCATCACCAACAATTTGCCAGTGCCTTGTGAAAAACTCTATTGGAAATCCATCCACACCCGGCGCCTTATCATGAGGCATATCCTTTATTGCCATAAGTACTTCTTCCCTTGTAACTGTCTTAACTAGTTCTTCTTTTTGCTGCAGATTAAGACAAGGGCCCTGATGGATTACTGTAGTGTTTGGACATTGACAAGTAATATTGTTTTTCCCCAATATCTTCTTGAAATATTTTGTAAACTCTTCTTCCACTTGGCTAGGCTCGCACAACTTGTTTCCCACTTCATTATATATAGAGCTTATGGTATTGATATTTGTCCTCATCTTCAATTGAGCATGGAAATACTTGGTGTTTGAGTCTCCACAAGCAATCCATTGTGCTCTAGACTTCTGCTGTAAGATCTGCTCCTCTATGTTGCTCCATTTCTCAACTTCCATCAGCACCCTTTTTTCTTGGTCAATCAAGTCTTGATCCATGCAGTTGATCTTTAATTGATTCTGAATGACTTCCAGCTTCTGCCTAGCCTTGCTGAGGTGGATCCTATACAATGCCATATAGGTGTTCAACTCCTTTAACCCCATTTTCAAGGCTTATAGTTTACTCCATATCTTGTGCATATTTCCTCTATTTGGCCTTTGGTTCCATACCCTTTCCACTATGCTGGAAAAATCAGCATGTTCCATTACAGAGTTATACAGTTTAAATGGTTTAGGGTGCAGGATTCTTCTTTGATCAACATCATTGCATTTCATTAGGATGAGGGAGTGGTCTTATACTCCAGGATTCAACACATCTGCTTCTATATGGCTGTAGTCCTTCATCCACTCCACATTTCCAAATGCCCAGTCAATCCTACTATAGACTCTTTTCTCTGGTTTTTGTTTATTACACCATGTGTAAAAATATCCCAAACTCTTCACCTGAGTGAGATGCAGTGTAATAAGTGTATCTTGGAAGCCGTGTATCTCCTTTGCATAACTGGTGCCCCTATCTTTTCATCTGTGTGGAGAACATTATTGAAATCTCCACTGAGCAGCCAACTCTCTTGTATAGTTGTTCCTAAGTTCACCAGTTTTTCCCATAGTTGATGTCTCTTATTCACCTCATTATTTGCATACACTACTGTTATCAGTGACATGAAAGTAGTGCTTCTTTCTTTGACATCACAATGTATAAATTGCTCATCAGTCTTCAAGATCTGCACCTCAACATTTGGATTCCACATTAGCCAAATTCTCCCATTTGGGTGCTCAGTATAGTTCCAGTTGTATCTCTAGTCACTCCATACTTTAGTCATAATCCTTTTTGTCTTCACTTCTTTAACTCTTGTTTCTACACAACCCATAAAATCCATTTTATGTTTCCTCATAAAGAGCTTCAACTCTTTCTGCTTATGGGCCTTATTAAGGCCCCTTATATTCCATGTGCAGAATATCATTTAGTGGCGAAGCTGGATGGGCCAGCGTCCCCTGGATCTTCACCTAGCTGCAGTAAAGAGAATCTGTTAGTCGTGTTCACCAAAGCTCCTGCATTTTGTTGTATACTTTTTCCTTTTGTATTCCCCTTATCCACAGCCCTGCCTTCTGCATTCTCAGTTGTTTGTTTATTTTCCCCAACTTGCCTACCTTATCGGTCTACCTCATCTTCCTTCTTATCTTTTGGAACCCATTTCAAAGTCCCTCTCTGTAATAGTTTCTTTTCCCTGCTTCCTTTGGTTGAGGCTTTGCTATCTCTTCTTTTTCCTGAACCTCCTTATACCAGCAGTCTTCTGAATTATGTCCAAATCTTACACATTAACAACAATACTTTGGCTTCCATTCATAAGCAATCTGTTGTGTTATAAATCCTCTCTTTGTTTGTAATTCAAAACTATCAGGAAGGGGTTGGGATATATCTATTTCCACCAGAACTATTGCGTAGGATACCTTTTCCAATTCAGCAGTAATTTTATCAGTATGGCTTCACAACCACTCTAGCTAGTTTACGAAGAGCTTCAGTTGATCAAAAACCCAGTGGAAGTCCGGGGGAAGTAATCCACAAGGGAATTACACTCACACTTCCTGGATCAAATCTGAAATCCATTCTCCACTGTTGCAGCACAAATGGTTTGTTATGAAAAGTGTAAGGACCTACCTGAAGGACTAGATCCCTATCTCACTATTATCAAACCTGAAGATATAGTACCCTTCCTCATGATACAACATTTGAGGTTTTTCAACAAAATTCCACACGTTTGTAATGTAGTTATCCATTGTTCACTCAAACGGGTCTTCTCCAAGCACAAAATCCACCAGTGCATTGCTCCAGTATGATTCTTGTTCCTTGTATCCTCCTCTTCAATTCGTACTACAAATGTACCATCCCGCATAGTAGGCGGTACATAACATAGTGGTTTTCCCCTTTGAGAGCTTCGATTCTTCTGCATGGCATCTCTTTTGCCTTCAACTTCCTTAGAACCTCCAAAATCCTACCGGATCTGACCTAGATTAGCTTGTGCTGAGAATTGGAGTCGCCGGTGGACTTGTTGTGCTTCTGCGTTGCCCATCACCAGATTTTTTCCTCACCTTCATTGATTTCCTCACTAATTGGTTGGAATTTTTGTGGTAAAAAACTTCCAAAAGTTACCGGTTGCATTCTCTGTTGAATTCCTGTCTCCGATGTTGTTATCGTTCCATTGTTGCCAGCAGGTTTATGAAAAATTGTAGGCGCCGATCCCATTCCTGTTAACCAGCGAGTAGGTTGATTGAGTGCAGGTTTTACTATTCTACTATCGTCATCCTTTGCATCCATTGTCACTTGAGTCTTCTTCCTCTGTTTAGCCATGGCTGAAAGCGTAGGTTTGCTAGCCTTGCTAACATGTGCCCCTCCAAGAGAGAGAGCGCGGAGCTTTTCCACTCAGAAAACTCTTTTCAACTAAACACTTAATTATTAAAGATAGTTTGGTGCCACTGGGCCTAAAAAATATCGACCCCGGAACCCATGGGTAAGTAATTTGTACAGTTAAGTAATTAAAAAATATAAATTTCAACTATAAAAAATACATAATTATTAATGATAGTTTGGTGCCACTGGACCTCAAAATATTGAGCCCGAAACCCATGGGTAAGTAATTTGTACAATTAAATTATTAAAAAATTATAAAAAAAACACATATAATTATTAAAGATAGTTTGGCACCACATGGCCTCAAAATATCGATCCCGATACCCATGGGTAAGTAATTTGTACAATTAAGTTATTAAAAAATATGAATTTCAATTATAAAAAAATACATAATTATTAATGATAGTTTGGTGCCACTGGGCCTCAAAAATAACTGTTAGAAAATACGCTTAACGCTAGAGGGGGGGGGGGGGGTGAATAGCGTTATAATAAAAAATAGCGTAAACTTGCGGAATTTAAAAATTGCAGGAATGAAATAAGTGCGATAAGTAAATAATAAAGAACGAACGCACCGATATAACCTGGTTCACCACAACCCGTGGCTAGTCCAGTCCCCGAGAGGCTCTCTCGAGATTTTCACTAACACTGTTAAGCTTACGGGTGCTCAACAAACCGTTACAACCTGAGAACTTGAGTCACACAAGTCTCAACAACCTTTGCTCGAAGATACAACACTTCAAGACTTCAACCAAAGGAATCACAACGTTCCTTCTTACAATACAAGGGAACAACTTTCCCTTCAAGTGTATAAAAACACTTTGCACTCAAAACAAGACTCTCCTTAAGAGTAGATATGAGTAAAATAAATACGCTCAAGAACGCAACAACTTTCGTCAACAATTTGGCTCTCAAAAACTTATGTAATGAATAGAAAATGATGAATAAAAGAGTATGCAAGCTTTAGCAATAATATTGTCAGTTGCTGTGTTTGTAAGACTGATTTGAAGATGTATTTATATTGTCAAAACCATGCATTACCGTTGCCTAATTGCCAATTAAGAATTACTGATTTTTTGCTGTGACAATCTATTGTCTCCTCGGCATAATCGATTGTTTTTCAATCGTTCCAAAAATCATCCCCAGATTTTACGCCATAGAATCGATTACGGGCAACGTTTAAAAAATCATTTCCAGATTTTACTTAATACAATCGATTGTCAGAGATATACAATCGATTACTTGGCAACGTTCAAAAAATCTTTTTCAGACTTTACTTCAATCAATCGATTACTAAAATCCTATAATCGATTATCTGATGGAGTTTGAAAATATTTTGGCAACGGTCTTTTACATAATCGATTATACTATATGGACAATCGATTATTTGTCAGTCTTTGAAAAATTTAATAGACACTGTCTCAACACAATCGATTGTCATAAGGTTCACAATCGATTATTTTATATCTTTGAAAAATCTGATAGTCACTGCTTCAACACAATCGATTGTCATAGGGTTCACAATCGATTATTTTGTAGCTTTGAAAAATCTTATGGACACTGCCTCAACACAATCGATTGTCATAAGGTACGCAATCAACTGTCATGCAGATTTCAAAAATCTGATGGACACTGCCTTAACACAATCGATTGTCATTAGGTTCACAATCGATTGTCTTACGGCTGCCTTAACATAATCGATTATCATAAGTACATAATCGATTATCTTTGTCCAGATTTTTAGAGGCATGTTTAAAAATCATTTTGCTGAAATAATTATGCATGATTTAAAATCATTTTGTTCTAAATTAAATATGCATGATTTGATAAAACATAATTTTACGAGATAAGCCAAGTCTTGAGTTAAGTTGTCGGATCAAGATCACAATTAAGAACAACTCATGTATAACTTTGTTTAGTCTTGATCTTGTTTGTCTTGTGCTTGAACTTCTTTGCATGACATTTACGCGCTTGTGCTTGGACCTCGTCATATGTCAATTTCGCATCGTTTGTCATTTATCAAAACCTACAAATATGAACACACGTTTAGTTTAGTGCCTTGAGAACGTGTTTCAACAATTTCCCCCTTTTTGATAATGGCAAACCTTAATCGGGATATGCATATTAGGTAATTCATAATGACGATCCAAGACAAGTAAAGACATGCAATTAGTTCATGCAATTAGTTCCCCCTCAACATATGAATTCCCCCTCAATTTATGCCAATACATATTAAGTGCATAGCCCTTACTCTTCCCTCTTTTGACATTAGCAAAAGCAAAATAAGTAATAACATGTTTATTAAAAAAAATTCCAACTTCATAAAAGGGATAATAAAGCAAATAATATCAACATAATCGATTATTGATACTTGATAATCCATTAAATAATAAAGATAAAACGATTATTTTTGAAGAGGAATCGATTATTCTGCATCAGTCTTTATAATTCCCCCTGCTTTTAGGGCGATACCTGCAAAATATGTTAGATGCCTCCGACGCTCAAGTTAGTAATCATGTAAAAGGAAAAATGCAATGCATGACTTAGATCAATGTGGAGTCAAGAATCCCGAGTTCACTACGAATTCGGAAGAAGGACTCTTTCTCTAAAGGTTTTGTAAAGATGTCGGCCAATTGATCTTTGGTTTCAACAAATTCAATTTCAACATCGCCTTTGAGAACGTGATCTCTTATAAAATGATGCCTAATTTCAATGTGTTTTGTTCTTGAATGAAGAACGGGGTTCTTCGTCAAGTATATGGCGCTAGTATTATCACATCTAAGAGGGATATGATCGATACATAGGCCATAGTCCAAGAGTTGCTGTTTCATCCAAAGGATTTGAGCGCAACAACTCCCCGCGGCTACATATTCAGCCTCGGTTGTGGACAACGCAACACTTACTTGTTTCTTGCTAAAACAAGAAACTAGAGAGCTACCGAGCAAATGGCAAGTGCCACTAGTGCTCTTGCGGTCCAATTTGCATCCAGCAAAATCGGAATCGGAATAGCCAACAAGTTGACATGAAGAATCTTTGGTGTACCATAGACCCACATTTACAGTACCAACAAGATACTTCAATATCCGTTTCACCGCAGTTAGGTGAGACTCCTTCGGACATGATTGATAACGAGCGCATAAGCACACGCTAAACATGATGTCCGGTCTACTAGCAGTAAGATAAAGTAGAGATCCAATCATACCTCGATACTTCTTGGTGTCGACTTCCTTACCTTTCTCATCTTTGTCTAGATGGTCGGATGTGCTCATGGGAGTGGCCATTGCTTTTGCATTGCTCATTTCAAATCGTTTTAGCAATTCTTTGCAATATTTAGCTTGACAAATGAAGGTTCCTTCTTTCATTTGCTTTACTTGCAGCCCCAAAAAGAAGGTCATCTCACCCATCATAGACATCTCAAATTCGCTTGTCATTAAATCAGAAAATTCCTTGCACAAAGCATTGTTAGTAGCACCAAAAATAATATCATCCACATAGATTTGAACTAATAGAATATCATTGTTTTTATGCTTAACAAATAGAGTGGTGTCAACTTTCTCCCTAATGAATTCATTTTCCAACAGAAATTTGCTCAATCGTTCATACCAAGCTCGGGGAGCTTGTTTGAGACCATAAAGCGCCTTTTTAAGTTTGAAAACATGATTGGGAGATTTAAAATCTTCAAAGCCTGGGGGTTGTTCAACATAAACTTCTACTTGAATAACACTATTTAGAAAAGCAATTTTTACATCCATTTGATATAAATTGAAATTCATAGAAGAGGCAAAAGCAAGCAATAAACGAATAGCTTCTAACCTTGCTACTGGTGCATATGTTTCTTCATAGTCAATTCCCTCTTCTTGATTAGAGCCTTTTGCTACAAGCCTAGCTTTGTTTCTAGTGATTACACCATTTTCATCTAGTTTGTTTCGAAAAACCCATTTAGTACCAATTATGATATGATTTTCGGGTCTTGGCACCAAATCCCAAACGTCATTTCATTTGAATTGGTTAAGCTCCTCTTGCATTGCCAAGGTCCAAAATTCATCCCCAATTGCTTCGGAGATGGTTGAAGGTTCAATTTGAGAAACGAAAGCAGTATGTCCTAAGGTGTTTTTAAGAGTGTTTCGAGTACTTACCTGTTGTTCAATGTCGCCAATTACCTGTTCAAGAGGATGGTCTTTGATTGTTCTCCACGCGTTGGGCAGTTTCGTTTCTTTTTCTAGTTGTGGTGCTTCCTCCGATAATTGTTCCAAGATTTCATCTTGAATTTCCTTAGGAGTTTCCTCTTGTACCTTGTCTTGAGGACTTATTGAGTTTAAGATACATGCAGGATCAAAACCAGAATCCTTTCTCGCCAAGCGAGCATTATTTTCGGAAAATACAATATGAGGGGATTCCTCCACAGTTTCGGTTCTATTATTGAATACCCTATATGCCTTGCTACGTGATGAATAACCAATAAAAATTCCTTCATCGGATTTGGCATCAAACTTTCCCAAATTGTCTTTTCCATTGTTATGAATAAAGCATTTACAACCGAATACTCTAAGATGGGAGATGTTTGGTTTCGTTCCCTTATAGAGTTCATAGGGAGTTTTCATGAGTATTGGCCTTATGACTACTCTGTTTAAAACGTAGCATGCGGTACTCACGGCATCCGGCCAAAAATGTTTGGGAATCTTAGCCTCATCGAGCATGGTTCTAGCCATCTCTTCGAGACACCTATTTTTCCTTTCCACCACTCCATTTTGTTGTGGTGTGCGTGGAGCAGAGAAGGTGTGCTCGATACCGAGTTCGTCACAAAAGTCCGCGAAGAGATTGTGATCGAACTCTCCCCCATGATCACTTCTTATTGAAGTGATGGTTGTGTCCTTTTCATTTTGAACACGTTTAAGAAAATATTTAAAATTATGAAAAGCTTCACTTTTATGAGCAAGAAATAGAGTCCATGTAAATCTAGAATAATCATCAACAATAACAAAAGCATAACAATTTCTACCAAGACTTTCAATGCGAGATGGTCCAAAAAGGTCCATATGAAGAAGTTGCAATGGTTAGTAGTTGAAACAATATTTTTCGATTTAAAAGCTGCTTTTGTTTGCTTTCCTTTTTGACAAGAGTCGCAAATAGAGTCTTTTTCAAATTTCAAATTTGGAAGACCAATAACTAGATTTTGTGAAACCAATTTGTTTAAAAGATGCATGTTGATGTGAGCTACTTTACGATGCCATAACCACATATCATCTTCTTTGCTCATAAGACAATTCACATATTCAGAAGAAGAGTTTTCGAGATCAACCATATAGATGTTATCCATTCTAAAACCACGAAGAATAATTTTAAAATCGCTACGGCGAAAAACTAAGCATTCATTTAAATCAAATAAAACAAGATTTCCCTTGTCACATAATTGACTTATGCTCAAGAGATTATGTTTTAGACCCTTAACTAGCAATATATGCTTAATGGAAGAAGGTTCATCCTTACCGACCGATCCAATACCGATAATTTTTCCCTTTTTGTTATCTCCAAAGATAACGCTTCCTCCTTCCTTGTGTTCTAGTTGAAGGAACTTGGATTCGTCTCCCGTCATGTGTTTGGAGCATCCACTATCAAGGTACCAAAGTACACTTGATCCCTTCAAACATACCTACAAGACAAATTAATGAGTCTTTGGTACCCAAGCTGTTTTGGGTCCTTGAGAGTTAGGTGTAACATGCATTTAAGTGTCTATGTCTAGTGAAACAAGAAGGAGCAATATGTCCAATTCGATTGCAATAATGACAAATGACATTTGGATTATGCATTCGTCTAGGTTGATAGTAATTGGACGGACGAAAATTGTTTACTCTACTTTCGACAATATGACTATTACGCATTTCATGAAATCATTTCTCCTACTATTTGTTCTAGGATATGCAGCATTTCTAGAATAGTTATTTCTAGGTTGAAAGCCATTTCTAGGAGTCCTAAAATGTTCAAAGTTTCTGCTAGGATATGCATCATTTCTAGAATAGTTATTTCTAGGTTGAGGGCCATTTCTAGGTGTCCTAAAATGTTCAAAGTTTCTTCTAGTGTTTGGTCTAGCATGCATGTTGATTCTAGGATTGTTATTTCTATGATGAACATTTGTTTAATTTATCCTAGGTTGAGCCTTAGGTGGTTGGGGTTTGGCTTCAACTTTTTCTTTAGGCTCGTTTTTAAAACCTATCCCATGTTTGGTCGATTTCAAATTAACAAGAACCTTATTCAAATTTTTATGAGAAGAATTGAACTTATCTAAGGTGCCCTTAAGTCTTTCTACCTCACCTTTTAGATTCATGCAAGAAGTACAATTTTTACTAGAACTCTCGGGTTTGTCGGCGCTTCTCTTGCCGAAAAATTTGTTTTCTTGTTTCAACTTCTCATTTTCCAAAATCAGTTTTTCCAAATCCTTTTCTTTCAAAGAGAGTTGTTTTTCAAAATCTTTTTCTTTCAAAGAGGCATTCTCCTTAATGCTTTTAACAGTTTTGGAAGCTTTAATGAATTCACTATACAACTCATCAAAGGCATTTTGCATTTCCTCAAGAGAATAGAAGTTTTTGGAAGAAATTTGACATACCTCCTCTTGATTGTTTTCGTGAGCCATGAGACAAATATTTGCGGCTTCGTCTTCTTCTTCCTCACTTGACTCGTCTCCGGAGTCGCCTCCCCAAGATATGTATGCTCGTTGTTTCTTGAAGGGTTTCTTTTCCTTCTTGGCATTTGGGCAATTTGATTTGATATGCCCGGATTCTCCGCACCCATAGCACTTTATTTGATCTCCTTGTTGTTTGCCTATTCGTTCATACTCTTTTCGCATGAACTTTTGAAATCTCTTAATAACGAGTCCGAACTCGTTATCTCCGTCCTCATCATTTTGAGGTTGGCTTGTGCTTGCCTTGAGGGCGATTCTTTGTTTCCTTTGATCATTAACAAGAGGGTTAAGTATAGTAGATTCATAGGTTTTAAGATTACCTCTTAATCCGTCGATGGTGACATTTGAAACGCCAATAGACTCTTGAATCGCGTCGGCCTTTGAGCGCCATTCCGGAGTGAGACTTCGGAGGATTTTTCGGACAAGTTCTTTATCCGTGAAGGTCTTCTTGAGAGCATGTATGTCATTTACAATTTTTGAAAATCGTTCGAACATGTCATCGACCCTTTCGCCTTCCTTCATATGAAACAGTTCATATGCATGGGTTAGAAAATCAACTTTAGCCTCTCTTACCTGGTCCGTACCTTCATACGTGATTTCCATCTTATCCCACATTTGCTTCGCCGTTGTGCAACATGATATTTTTCTGTAATCATCAGCGTTTACAGCACAATATAATAGGTTGATGGCTTTAGCATTGTTCTGCACTTTTCGGATATCATCCGCGTCGTATTCATCTTCGGATTTTGGAACCCATTCATTTTCAACCTTTTTGGTTGGAATTTGTTCTCCCTTCATTATAACCTTCCACAAATGAAAGCTATTTGATTGAACGAATATTCTCATCCTCTCCTTCCAGTACGTATAATTTGTGCCATCGAATAGTGGTGGTCGGGTGGAGCATTGTCCTTCACCTATTCCTGCAAAAGAATCACGAGTAGAAGCCATGGATTGTTTCTCTCAAACGGTTAAGTTTTTCAGAGAGTTGGGCTCCGATACCAATTGTTAGAAAATACGCTTAACGCTAGAGGGGGGGGGGTGAATAGCGTTATAATAAAAAATAGCGTAAACTTGCGGAATTTAAAAATTGCAGGAATGAAATAAGTGCGATAAGTAAATAATAAAGAACGAACGCACCGATGTATCCTGGTTCACCACAACCCGTGGCTAGTCCAGTCCCCGAGAGGCTCTCTCGAGATTTTCACTAACACTGTTAAGCTTACGGGTGCTCAACAAACCGTTACAACCTGAGAACTTGAGTCACACAAGTCTCAACAACCTTTGCTCGAAGATACAACACTTCAAGACTTCAACCAAAGGAATCACAACGTTCTTTCTTACAATACAAGGGAACAACTTTCCCTTCAAGTGTATAAAAACACTTTGCACTCAAAACAAGACTCTCCTTAAGAGTAGATATGAGTAAAATAAATACGCTCAAGAACGCAACAACTTTCGTCAATAATTTGGCTCTCAAAAAGTTATGTAATGAATAGAAAATGATGAATAAGAGAGTATGCAAGCTTTAGCAGTAATATTGTCAGTTGTTGTGTTTGTAAGACTGATTTGAAGATGTATTTATATTGTCAAAACCATGCATTACCGTTGCCTAATTGCCAATTAAGAATTACTGATTTTGTGCTGTGACAATCGATTGTCTACTCGGCACAATCGATTGTTTTTCAATCGTTCCAAAAATCATCCCCAGATTTTACGCCATAGAATCGATTACTGGCAACGTTTAAAATCATTTCCAGATTTTACTTAAAACAATCGATTGTCAGAGATATACAATCGATTACTTGGCAACGTTCAAAAAATCTTTTTCAGATTTTACTTCAAACAATCGATTACTAAAATCCTATAATCGATTATCTGATGGAGTTTGAAAATATTTTGGCAACGGTCTTTTACATAATCGATTATGCTATATGGACAATCGATTATTTATCAGTCTTTGAAAAATCTAATAGACACTGTCTCAACACAATCGATTGTCATAAGGTTCACAATCGATTATTTTATATCTTTGAAAAATCTGATAGTCACTGCTTCAACACAATCGATTGCCATAGGGTTCACAATCGATTATTTTGTAGCTTTGAAAAATCTTATGGACACTGCCTCAACACAATCGATTGTCATAAGGTACGCAATCGATTGTCATGCAGATTTCAAAAATCTGATGGACACTGCCTTAACACAATTGCTTGTCATTAGGTTCACAATCAATTGTCTTGCGGCTGCCTTAACATAATCGATTATCATAAGTACATAATCGATTATCTTTGTCCAGATTTTTAGAGGCATGTTTAAAAATCATTTTGCTGAAATAAGTATGCATGATTTAAAATCATTTTGTTCTAAATTAAATATGCATGATTTGATAAAACATGATTTTACGAGAGAAGCCAAGTCTTGAGTTAAGTTGTCGGATCAAGATCACAATTAAGAACGACTCATGTATAACTTTGTTTAGTCTTGATCTTGTTTGTCTTGTGCTTGAACTTCTTTGCGTGACATTTACGCGCTTGTGCTTGGACCTCGTCATATGTCAATTTCGCATCGTTTGTCATTTATCAAAACCTACAAATATGAACACACGTTTAGTTTAGTGCCTTGAGAACGTGTTTCAACAATAACAAGCCCAGAACTCATGGGTAAATAATTTGTACAATTAAATTATTAAAAAATATGAATTTCAATTATTAAAAAAATACATATATTAGTTATAGTTTGGTGCCACTGGACATCAAAATATCAAGCCTGGTACCCCTGGGTAAGTAATTTGTACAATTAAGTTATTAAAAAAATATGAATTTCAATTATAAAAAAATACATAATTATTAATGAAAGTCTGGTGCCACTAAGCCTTAAAAATATTGAGCCCGGAACCCATGGATAGGTAATTATAAAATTAAATTATTAAAAAAATATGAATTTCAATTATAAAAAAACATATAATTATTAATGATAGTTTGGTTCCACTAGGCCTTAAAATATCGAGCCCGGTACCCATGGATAAGTAATTTCTACAATTAAGTTATTAAAAAATATAAATTTCAATTATTAAAAAACACATTATTATTAATGATAGTTTGGTGCCACTAGGCTTGAAAATATTGAGCCCGGTACCCATAGTAAGTAATTTGTACAATTAAGTTATTAAAAAATATGAATTTTTATTATAAAAAACACATAATTATGAATGATAGTTTGGTGCTACTGGGCCTCAAAAATATCGAGCCTGATACCCATGGTTAATTAATTTCTACAATTAAGTTATAAAAAATATAAATTTCAATTATAAAAATATACATAATTATTAATGATAGTTAGTGCCACTGGGCCTCAAAAATATCGAGCCCAGAATTCATGGGTAAGTAATTTGTACAATTAAATTAATAAAAAAATATGAATTTCAATTATAAAAAAATATAATTATTAATGATAGTTTGGTGCCACCTGGCCTCAAAATGTCGAGCCCGATACCCATGGGTAAGTAATTTATACAATTAAGTTTTTAAAATATATGAATTTCAATTATAAAAAAATATAATTATTAATGATAGTTTGGTGCCACTAGACTTCAAAATATCGAGCCCGAGACCCATGGATAAGTAATTTGTAATATTATGTTATTAAAAAATATGAATTTTAATTATAAAAAAATACATAATTATTAATGACAGTTTGCTGCCACTGGGCCTCAAAAATATCGAGCTCGGAACCCATGGGTAAGTAATTTGTATAATTATGTTATTAAAAAAATATGAATTTTAATTATCAAAAAATACATAATTATTAATGATAGTTTGGTGTCACTGGACTTCGAAAATATCGAGCTCGGAACCCATGAGTAAGTAATTTGCATAATTAAATTATTAAAAAATATGAATTTCAATTATAAAAAAATACATTATTATTAATGATAGTTTGGTGCCATTCGCCTCAAATATATTGAGCCCGGAACCTATGGGTAAGTAATTTTTACAATTAAGTTATTAAAAATATGAATTTCAATTATAAAAAAACACACATAATTATTAAAGATAGTTAGATGCCACTGGGCCTCAAAAATATCGAGCCCGGAACCCATGAGTAAGTAATTTGTATAATTAAGTTATTAAGAAATATGAATTTCAATTATAAAAAAATACATTATTTTTAATGATAGTTTGGTGCCACTGGGCCTAAAAAATATCGAGCCCGGACCCATGGGTAAGTAATTTGTACAGATAAGTTATTAAAGAATATGAATTTCAATTATAAAAAAATACATAATTATTAATGATAGTTTGATGTCACTAGGCCTAAAAAATAACGAGCCCGGAATTCATGGGTAAGTAATTTGTACAATTAAATTATTAAAAAAATATGAACTTCAATTATTAGAAAGTACACATATATAATAATGATAGTTTGGTGCCACTTGGCCTCAAAATTTTGAGTCTGGTACCCATAGGTAACTTATTTGTACAATTAAGTTATTAAAAAAATATGAATTTCAATTATAAAAAAAATACATAATTATTAATGAAAGTTTGGTTCCACTACACCTCAAAATATCGAGTCCCGAACCCATGGGTAAATAATTTTTACAATTAAATTATTAAAAAATATGAATTTTAATTATAAAAAACACATAATTATTAATGATAGTTTGGTACCAGTGGGACTCAAAATATTGAGCCCGGAACCTATGGTTAAGTAATTTGTACAATTAAGTTATTAAAAAAATATGAATTTCTATTATAAAAAACACATATAAATTATTAAAGATAGTTTGATGCAACTAGGCTTCAAAAATATCGAGCCCGGAATGTTAGAAACACGTTCTCAATGCAATATACTAAACGTGTACTCTTTTGTAGGTTTTGATGAATGACAAACGAAGCAAAAATTGATATATGACGGAATTCAAGTACAAGCACACAATGGTTGCGAATAAGATTGAAGTTCAAGATATAGCTCTTAATTGTTATTGAGTTGTTCTAAAACTGTAATCTCGATCCTATAACTTGACTCATAGTATGGCCTCTCTCATAAAACTATTTTCCAAAATCATGCATATTTAATTCTATGTCAAAAAGATTTTAAATCATGCATATTTACATTAGACAAAATGTTTTCTAAAAATGCCTCAAAAATCTGGGCTAAAATAATCGATTATGTACTTATGATAATCGATTGTTTCTGAGCCAAGACTGCATGACAATCGATTATGAATTAATGGTAATCGATTGTGAGTAAGACAGTAAACATCAGGTTTTTCCAAATCTGCATGATAATCGATTGTGAACAAATGACAATCGATTGTTGTTGAGGTAAAGTTTTTCAATACTCAAAATAATCGATTATGAACTAATGGTGATCGATTATGTTGAGACAGTGTCTTCCAGTGATTTTAAATTTAATTAAGTAATCGATTATGTCTTTAGATAATCGATTATCACTGAGACAGTAAGTTTTATGATTTTCAGAAAATAACAAGTAATCGATTATGTCTTTAGATAATCGATTATCACTGAGACAGTAAGTTTTATGATTTTCAGAAAATAACAAGTAATCGATTGTTGCAAAGGACAATCGATTGTTGAAGCTGACCGTTGTCAAATGATTTTCAAATACCATAAGGTAATCGATTATAGATTTTATATAATCGATGTTTTGCTTAAAATCTGGAAATGATTTTTAGAACGTTGCTGAAGTAATCGATTATAGATTTTATATAATCGATGTTTTGCTTAAAATCCGGAAATGATTTTTAGAACGTTGCTAAAGTAATCGATTATGAACTTAGTGTAATCGATTATCTGATTTTTGAATATTGCCAGTAATCGATTATAGATTATGTATAATCGATTGTGAAGCGTTAAATCTAGGATTGATCTTTAAACTGACTGGCAGATAATCGATTATTTGGTCTTAATAATCGATTATCACTGAGTAATTTCAGCAACCTTTAATTGGCAATTAGGCAACGGTAATGCCAAGTTTTTCAACTATAAATACAGCTTCACTTCAGTGTTTTAACAACAACAACATACACAAACTGATCATTACATTGCTATAAGCTTTCATTCAATTGTTCTTCATTTTCTACTCATTTCATAAAGCTTTTGAGAGCCATATTATTGCTTGAAGTTGTTGTGATCTTGAACATATTCTTTTACTCATATCTACTCAATAAGGAGTACTTTAGTTAAGTGAGTGTTCAAGTATTTGAGATACTTGTAAGAGAATTGCGATTCTCTTGTTTCAAGGAACTTGCGTTTCCTTGGGTGAAGTCTTTGAGATTGCGATCTCCGAGCAACTGTTTGAGGCTTGTGTCCTCAAGTGTGTAACGGTTTGTTGAGCACCCGTAAGCTTAACAAGATAGTGAAAAATCTCGAGAGAGTCTCTCGGGGACTGGACTAACCACGTTGGTGGCCAACCAGTATACATCCTTGTGTAAGTTTATTTTTCTGCATTTATTTTACTTCCTGCAAAGTTTAAATTCCGCAAGAAAACGCTAAATTTTATTAATACGCTATTCACCCCCCCTCTAGCGTAAAGCGTAGTTTCTAACAATTGGTATCAGAGCCCAACTCTCTGAAAACTTAACCGTTTGAGAGAACCATCCATGGCTTCTACTCTTGACTCTTTTGCAGGAATTGAAGAAGGACAATGCTCTACACGACCTCCTCTATTCAACGGCACAAACTACTCATATTGAAAGGAGAGGATGCAAATCTTTGTGCAATCAAATAGCTTTCATTTGTGGAAAGTATTCACCAATGGAAACCAAATTCCAACCAAGAAGGTGGAAGACGAATGGGTTCCAAAGACCGAAGAGGAATATACCGCGGAGGATATTCGTAAGGTTCAAAATAATGCCAAAGCTATAAATTTATTATATTGTGCTGTTAATGCTAACGACTACAGGAAGATATCATGTTGCAAAACAGCAAAAGAAATGTGGGATAAGCTTGAAGTGACATACGAAGGAACCGACCAGGTACGAGAAGCTAAAATTGATTTCTTAACTCATTCTTATGAACTATTCCACATGAAGGAAGGAGAGAAAGTAGACGAAATGTTTGAGCGATTCACAATGATCGTAAATGATCTACACGCCCTCAAAAAGACGTTTACGGATAGAGAACTTGTCCGGAAGATCCTCAGAAGTCTCACTCCGGCATGGCGATCAAAGGCCGATGCAATCCAAGAATCCATTGGCATCACAGATGTCACAATTGACACATTAAGAGGTAATCTCAAAACCTATGAATCAACTATACTTAACCCGTTTGTTGATGATCAAAGAAGGCAAAGGATTGCTCTAAAGGCTAGCCAATCACAAATTGATGAGGAAGGTGACGACGAGTTTGGACTCGTTATCAAAAGGTTTCAAAAATTCATGCGCAAAGAGTATGAACGCAAGAACAAAAAGCAAGGCGATCAACTAAAATGCTATGAATGCGGAGAAACCGGGCACATAAAATCAAATTGCCCTAACATCAAAAAGGAGAAGAAACCCTTCAAAAAGCAACGTGCATACATCTTTTGGGGAGGAGATTCCGGAGATGAAGCAAGCGAAGAAGAAGACGATGAAGCAGCAAATTTATGTCTCATGGCTCAAGAAGACGGCAAAGACGAGGTAAGTCAAATCTCTTCTCAAAATTTCTTTACTCTTGATGAAATGAGAAATGCTTTTGATGAACTTTATGCTGAATTTATCAAAGCTTCAAAAACTGTCAAAAGTGTTAAAGAAGGCGCTTCTCTAAAAGAAAAAGATTTTCAAACACAGCTTTCATTAAAAGAAAAAGAATTAGAAAAACTGGTTTTCGAAAATGAGAAGCTAAAAGAGGAAAACAAGTTTTATGGAAAAAGAAGCGCTGATAAACCTGAAGGTTCTACTAGAAACTGTTCTTCTTGTGTGCTTCTTAAGAATGAAGTAGCTAGACTTAAAGGCACATTAGATAAGTTTAATTCTTCGCATAAAAACTTGAATGATGTGCTTGTTAATCTAAAATCAACTAAACATGGAATAGGATTCAAGAATGAAGAAAAGGTTGGTGCTAAACCACAACAACCTAGAGCTCAACCTAGGACTAATAACCAAAATGCTTATCCTAGAAGTAGAAATCCTAGAAATAACTTGCATGTTAGACCAAATAGTGAAAATGCTAGAAGACCTAGAAATGATGCATATTTTAGGCCAAACCTTGAACAATTTAGAAGACCAAGAAATGACCCTCCACCTAGAAATAGATATTCTAGAAATGATGCATATTTTAGACAAACTTGTGAACCTCCTAGAGCTCATAATAGGAGAAACAATGGTGTTCAAAGTAGAGTAAGCAACCTTCATTCATCTAGTTACTATGCACCTAGAAAAATGCATAATCCCAACGTGACTTGTCATTATTGTAGACGTATTGGTCATATTGCTCCCGCTTGCTTTACTCGTCATAGACATATAAATCAATTGCATCATTATAACATGCCTAACCCTCAAGGACCCAAGATGGCATGGGTACCTAAAGAACATTAATTTGTTTTGTAGGTGTGCTTGAAGGGATCAAGTGTACTATGGTACCTTGATAGTGGATGCTCCAAACACATGACGGGAGATGAATCCAAATTCCTTCAACTAGAGCACAAAGAAGGAGGAAGTGCATATTTGGTGATAACAATAAAGGAAAAATCATCGGCATTGGTTCGGTCGGTAAGGACGAAAACTCCTCCATTAAACATATACTACTTGTGAAAGGTTTAAAGCATAATCTCTTGAGCATAAGCCAATTATGTGACAAGGGAAATCTTGCTCTATTTGATTCGGATGAATGTCTTGTATTTAGACGTAGTGATTTCAAGATCATACTTCGTGGTTTTAGAATTGATAATATCTATATGGTTGATCTTGCAAACTCCTCACCCGAATATGTTGATTGTTTATTAAGCAAAGAGGATAACTCTTGGCTATGGCATCGTAGAGTAGCACACATGAACATGCATCTTTTGAACAAGCTTCTTTCTCAAAACTTAGTAGTTGGTCTTCCCTGTTTAAAGTTTGAAAATGATTCTATTTGCGATTCTTGTCAAAAAGGGAAGCAAACCAAAGCATCTTTTAAATCCAACAATATTGTTTCAACGTCTAGACCTTTGCAATTACTTCACATGGATTTATTTGGTCCCTCTCGTATTGAAAGCCTTGGTAAAAATAAATATGTTTTTGTAATTGTTGATGACTTTTCTAGATTTACTTGGACTCTAATTCTTGCAAATAAAAGTGATGCTTTTCAAAATTTTAAGTATTTCCTTAAGCGTGTTCAAAACGAAAAGGAATCGACCGTCACTTCGATTAGAAGTGATCATGGGGGAGAGTTTGATCACAATCTCTTTGCGGATTTTTGTGACGAACTCGGAATCGAACACACCTTTTCCGCTCCACGGACACCACAACAAAATGGGGTGGTGGAAAGGAAAAATAGGTGTCTCGAAGAGATGGCAAGAACCATGCTCGACGAAGCTAAGATTCCCAAATACTTTTGGGCGGACGCCGTGAGTACCGCTTGCTATGTTTTAAATAGAGTAGCAATTCGGCCGATACTCATGAAAACCCCATATGAACTTTATAAGGGTAGAAAACCCAACATTTCTCATTTACGTGTTTTTGGTTGTAAATGTTTTGTTCATAATAATGGCAAGGACCAATTGGGTAAGTTTGATGCTAAATCGGATGAAGGCATTTTCATTGGTTATTCCTCACGTAGCAAAGCATATAGGATCTTTAACAAAAGAACCCAAATTGTGGAAGAATCCCCTCATGTTGTGTTTTTCGAAGATAATACTCGCTTGGCGAGAAAGGAATCCGGTTTTGATCTTGCAGGTATCTTGGATAGCTTGAAAGATAAAATCCAAGAAGAACCTTCAAAGGAAAACAAAAATGAAATTGGGGAACAACCAACGGAAGAAGCGCCACAATTAGAAAAAGGAATAAGTACGCCTAACGAGTGGAGAACGATCAAGGATCATCCTCTCGAACATGTAATTGGCGATGTTGGAGAAAAGGTAAGTACCCGAAACTCTCTTAAGAACACTCTAGGACATAATTCTTAAGAGTTCACGGCATTACTTGTTAAAACTAGTGTAATTTATTAATTTCGCTATAAATTACTAACTTGAGCGTCGGAGACGTTTAAATCTATTTTGCAGGTACCACCCCAAAGGTAGGGGGAGTTATGAAGTTTTAGCACAAAATAATCGACTATTTCAAGCCACTAATCGATTATTTTCTGTGCAGTACATCGATTATCAGTGTCAATAATCGATTGTTTGTGACTGATTACTACTATTATGCATCTGTGTTTAATTTTTTACTTCATAAATTGCATAATCGATTTCCGCCTCAGTCATTCAGCAATGCTTTCTACAAAAATCGATTATTTTTTCATACAATCGATTATTTGACAAATTCTGATATTCTCCAAGTTCACTGTATCGAATTAGTTCCCTAAATAATCGATTACCAAAAGTTGACAATCGATTACTTCATATTAATTTTTGTTACCGTTTGGCTCCTCAATCGATTCCTGTCAGGACTTAAATGCTCCATAATCGATTACCAAAATTTAACAATCGATTATTTCATTCAAATTTTTTACCGTTTGACTCAAGAATCGATTTGTCAGATTCAAAATCTCAATCAAACAGTAACTACAATCGATTATTTCAGTTTAATAATCGATTATCTAACGGTCAGTAATTTTAATTCTTACCGTTTTCTGACTGCTCCTAAACCAAAATCTCAGCAAATGTCTCCATTCAATGCTTGATAATCCTTTCCTCTATAAATAGGCATCATAAGAGCTCACATTCACCCACTCAAGCACTATCTCTAGTATTCAAAAGCTAAATCTCTTCTATTTTCTTTGCAAAATTCCAGCAGTCCTTCTCCTAACATGTCTGGACGATCTTCAAAACGTTCCCGATCCAAACATGGCGCATCTGCCTCAACCGCCCCTCCTCCTTTAAATTTTCCATACCAAGACGGTTCCGTCTTGTTCTTTGAAAATGAAAATGAACTCACAAGGTTCCTCTCAAAATTTGAGAAACGCACCATTCTTCCTCCTCGGTTCTCAAATAGTAAACTCCTTGAACCTTTCACCCCTGCCGCAAATATGTTAAAGGAGTGTCAACTATATGACTTCCTGCTTCTCACTCATCCTCACATAAACACAACTCTCGTTCAAGCTTTTTACTCAAACCTCCATAAAAATGAAGATGGCGAACTTGTCACCTCCATTAATGGGGTTCAAATTCTTCTCTCTGAAGAGAATCTCCACACCATTGCCCGCCTTCCAAATGAAGGTGAAGACCTTTACTGGTATATTGATAAGGCCGGGGCTCTCTTTGATGAAACCATCCTTCTCCACCAAGCCGGTATAACCTCCTATGATCCATCTATCTCTACCCGTCGTCCTACCATAACGGGAATGGATCCAAACTACCGGTTGATTCTTTACTTCATCACCCGAGTCCTCAAGCCTAGACGACACAATCACACCACCATCTCCCAGGAGGATACCAAACTTCTGCATGCCATTGTCACCGGAGCCAAAATAAATTGGTGTCGGCTCATCAAAATTCATATGCTCGATGCCATCGGTGATGACATGCCTCTTCCTTATGCCCTCCTCATTATGAACTTCCTTGAAGCATCCGGATTTGTCACGGAAAATGGTCCTCTCAAAAGGAGTACCAAAATTTGGGAAATCTCGGAATCTTCTTTCCATCATGATGGTGATCATGCTCCTGCCCCTTCTTCAAGTCGTCCACCCCGTCGTGCTCGTTCGTCCCAAGAGCCTACTCTCCAAACCATATCCGACCAGCTTGCTCAACTCACTCATGAGATCCATGGATACTTTGATCATGTCAATTATCCATATGCAGCTCTCGTTCCTTTTGAAGCAGCGCCGGATAACGAGGCGGACAACGACGAAATGAATAAATTTTTTTTGGTTTTTACTGTTGTTCTTTTGGTTCCCATTGATGTACCCTTTCTTTTCAATAAATAAACCTTGTTTATTTCATCTTTTTGCATCTTTCCTTACTATTTTTTTGCTAATGGCAAAAGGGGGAAGAAAACGGGATATCGGGTATGCACCACCTCTTAATTTAAAGCTAAAATTGAGGGGGAACTCTTAAATTGAGGGGGAATTGCATAATTGTTACTTGTCTTGAATTGTCAATATCTTTTGCCTTAATTGCATATCCCGCTTAATGTTTGCCATTATCAAAAAGGGGGAAATTGTTAGAAACACGTTCTCAATGCAATATACTAAACGTGTACTCTTTTGTAGGTTTTGATGAATGACAAACGAAGCAAAAATTGATATATGACGGAATTCAAGTACAAGCGCACAATGGTTGCGAATAAGATTGAAGTTCAAGATATAGCTCTTAATTGTTATTGAGTTGTTCTAAAACTGTAATCTCGATCCTATAACTTGACTCATAGTATGGCCTCTCTCATAAAACTATTTTCCAAAATCATGCATATTTAATTCTGTGTCAAAAAGATTTTAAATCATGCATATTTACATTAGACAAAATGTTTTCTAAAAATGCCTCAAAAATCTGGGCTAAAATAATCGATTATGTACTTATGATAATCGATTGTTTCTGAGCCAAGACTGCATGACAATCGATTATGAATTAATGGTAATCGATTGTGAGTAAGACAGTGAACATCAGGTTTTTCCAAATCTGCATGATAATCGATTGTGAACAAATGACAATCGATTGTTGTTGAGGTAAAGTTTTTCAATACTCAAAATAATCGATTATGAACTAATGGTGATCGATTATGTTGAGACAGTGTCTTCCAGTGATTTTAAATTTAATTAAGTAATCGATTATGTCTTTAGATAATCGATTATCACTGAGACAGTAAGTTTTATGATTTTCAGAAAATAACAAGTAATCGATTATGTCTTTAGATAATCGATTATCACTGAGACAGTAAGTTTTATGATTTTCAGAAAATAACAAGTAATCGATTGTTGCAAAGGACAATCGATTGTTGAAGCTGACCGTTGTCAAATGATTTTCAAATACCATAAGGTAATCGATTATAGATTTTATATAATCGATGTTTTGCTTAAAATCTGGAAATGATTTTTAGAACATTGCTGAAGTAATCGATTATAGATTTTATATAATCGATGTTTTGCTTAAAATCCGGAAATGATTTTTAGAACGTTGCTAAAGTAATCGATTATGAACTTAGTGTAATCGATTATCTGATTTTTGAATATTGCCAGTAATCGATTATAGATTATGTATAATCGATTGTGAAGCGTTAAATCTGGGATTGATCTTTAAACTGACTGGCAGATAATCGATTATTTGGTCTTAATAATCGATTATCACTGAGTAATTTCAGCAACCCTTAATTGGCAATTAGGCAACGGTAATGCCAAGTTTTTCAACTATAAATACAGCTTCACTTCAGTGTTTTAACAACAACAACATACACAAACTGATCATTACATTGCTATAAGCTTTCATTCAATTGTTCTTCATATTCTACTCATTTCATAAAGCTTTTGAGAGCCATATTATTGCTTGAAGTTGTTGTGATCTTGAACATATTCTTTTACTCATATCTACTCAATAAGGAGTACTTTAGTTAAGTGAGTGTTCAAGTATTTGAGATACTTGTAAGAGAATTGCGATTCTCTTGTTTCAAGGAACTTGCGTTTCCTTGGGTGAAGTCTTTGATATTGCGATCTCCGGGCAACTGTTTGAGGCTTGTGTCCTCAAGTGTGTAACGGTTTGTTGAGCACCCGTAAGCTTAACAAGATAGTGAAAAATCTCGAGAGAGTCTCTCGGGGACTGGACTAACCACGTTGGTGGCCAACCAGTATACATCCTTGTGTAAGTTTATTTTTCTGCATTTATTTTACTTCCTGCAAAGTTTAAATTCCGCAAGAAAACGCTAAATTTTATTAATACGCTATTCACCCCCCCTCTAGCGTAAAGCGTAGTTTCTAACACGGAACACATAGGTAAGTAATTTGTACAATTAAGTTATTAAAAAATATGAATTTCAATTATAAAAAATACATAATTATTAATGATTATTTGGTGCCACTGTGCCTCAAAAATATCGAGCCCGGAACCCATGGATAAGTAATTTGTACAACTAAGTTATTAAAAAATATAAATTTCAATTATAAAAAAAATACATAATTATAATGATAGTTCGGTGCCACTGGGCAGTAAAAATAACGTGCCCGGAACTCAGAGGTAAGTAATTTGTACAATTAAATTATTAATAAAATATGAATTTCAATTATAAAAAAACACACATAATTTTTTTTTTTTGGTCGAAAGGAAATTTTTATTTCAACCAGTTATCAATATACATCCTCTGTTCTTTTGTACTATAGAACATATCTCAAAATTTAATCAACTAGCTACTCTACAACTATTGTTGTTTAGCTAACTCCTAATATACAAGAAAATGTATATATAGTCAAGGATTACATTGAGGATAACTATTTATATTCTGCAGAATAGGCAGCCATTTTGGCTTCTTCAGTCCAGTGATGTGTATTTGAATTGTAATCTGCCTTGCTCTGTCTGTGGCTTCGTTGCTCGACTGTCGAAACCTTCTTTCATTCCTTTCCATCCAAATATTGTATACAACTGCTGCAAACACCACTCCTAGTATAATTTTCCTTGGGTTCCTGTTGTTTATCGTGGCAGTCACCCATTGCACTTCTAAATCCCAAGTGTTTATCATTCTGTGAAAGTTCAGCCAATGTAACAGTCCTTGCCACAACTTTTGGGAATAAGAACATTCAAAATACAGATGGTCATGTGTCTCTACAATGTATGTCTCTTCCACATAGCATGCATGACTGATCAATGTGAATGCCCCATTTTGCTAGCCTGTCAACTGTTGCCAATCGTCTATGCATTGCCATGCATAATATGAAGTTATGTTTTGGCAACAACCCAGACACCATCACTAGTTTTTTCCAGTGAACTTTGGGATGTTGTGGAGTAGAGTGTATATATGCCTTCCTGATGCTACAGTTCCCATTTTGGCTGCATGCTTGCACTGTTGTGTTATTAGTTGTCCACCAGTCCCTTGCTCCAAATAACTTCCTTACTATCCAGCTAGCTTGCTTTGGTATTTCCATGGTATCAATTTCTTTCTTCTCTATCTAGTGACATTGAATCCATTTAATCCAGAGCCTGTCTTTTTTCAACATTAAGGCCCAGAGAAGTTTAGACAAGGCTGCTTTATTCCATATCTCATAGCAAATAATATTCAAGCCTCCAGCTACCTCTGGTTTGCATACTGTTTCCCATGCTAACGGAACCCTGTGACTTGTCTCATGACTGCCAGTCCACAAATAATTCCTGTAGATTCCATCAACCAGTTGTATAACTTTCTTTGGAATGAGAAAAACCTGAGCCCAATAAGTTTGAATTTCAAATAATACACTTTTGATAAGTTGAAGTCTTCCAGCATAAGATAAGGCTTTGGATGATCAACATCTAATTCTGTCCACTATCCTTTCAACTAACGGCATGCATTGTGTGATTGTGATCTTTCTTGTTGATAAGGGTACTCCCAGATATTTGAAAGGAAATTTCCCTTCCGCTAGTTGAAAGTCTGCAAGCAGTTTCTCTTTGACTTCCCTTGAAACACCTACTATATACAAAGAACTTTTCTCCAGATTTGCTTGAAGGCCAGACATCTGTGAGAATTGTTCAAATTCTTCCAGCATTAACTTCATTGAGGTCTCATCAACTCTACAGCACATCAAAAGATCATCTGCAAAGCATATATGAGTGATTTGTAATTTGGAGCATTTGGGTGGAAGTTGAAGTCTGGGTTCCTGTTAAGTTTCTTCAAAGATCTAGTGAGGTATTCCATAACTAAGACAAACAGGTAGGGAGACATTGGGTCTCCCTATCGTAGTCCTTTACTTGCTGCAAACTTTCTTGTCAGTCCTCCATTTATTAAAAGAGAGTAGTTTGCTGTGGAGACACATTCCATGATTAGAGCTACCATTTTGTAAGGTACTCCAAATTCCAGCAGCACTGCCTTCAGAAACTCCCATTCAACAGAGTCATAAGCCTTCCTAATGTCTACTTTGATCATGCATCTGGGAGATATTGCCTTTTGAGTATAAGCTTTTATCAGTTCATGAGCCATAACAACATTATCTAGTATGTTTCTCCCCTCAATGAAAGCAGATTGTGAATGCCCCACCAAATAGTCCACAACCAGTTTAAGTCTGTTTGTAAGGATCTTTGCAATGATTTTGTACAATTTTGAGCAGCAAGCAATGGTCTAAATTCTTTGACATAGTTGGGATTTTTCACTTTTGGAATTAATGTAACAGTTGTGCAGTTAATTTCTTTCAATAGTTTGCCAGTCTGAAAGAATTGCTGCACTGCCTCAATAACTTCCTCCCCCACAATTGACCAAAACTCTTTAAAAAATTCTCTAGGATAACCATCTATTCCAGGAGCCTTGTCATTAGGTAGGTGTTGCACTATCTGGTTGATCTCTTCCTTTGTTACTGGACTTAACAGTTGCTGCTGTTGGTGCAATGATAGACAGAGCCCATCTCTTGCCACATTAATATCCATTCCTGGAAGTTGACCTGCTGCTGTGCCTACTAGCTGTTTAAAGAAGTGAGTGAATTCTTGTTGGATCTGCTGTGGATCAGTAAGCTTCATCTGGCTATCATTGAGAATAGTGCTCACCCTGTTTCTAGCTTGTCTGGATTTCATATATGCATGGAAATACTTTGTATTGCTATCACCCAGTTGGATCCAAGTTGCTCTTGACTTCTATCTCATTATCTGTTCTTGAATTGCTTCCCACTTTTCAATGTTCTCTAAGGATTTCTTTTCTTCCTCAATCACCTTTTTGTTGAAATAATCTTCATTCATCTTTACCTGCAGTACCTTCAGTTCTTCTCTCATTTTTTGCACCTTCTTATCAATAGATGAGTCCTCCTTATGAATTGTTCTGGTATCTTGTTCAAGTTTCTTCAGTTTGCTCCAAATAGAATACATAGTAGCCTTTGATCTGTTGACTCCACACTCTTTGAACTGCTTCCTTATATTCCTTTTATTGCATAACTGTTGTTAGTAACCTGTATGGTCTATTCACTTTAAGTTTAATTACTTCAGTGTCTATCGGTATAGGAGTGTGATCTGAACATCCAGGTAGCATGTATACTTCTTCCACCCCAGTATAAGAATTAAACCATTCATCATTACCAAAAGCCCAGTCTATATGGCTATAGACTCTGGCTTCAGCATCCCTTTTGTTGCTCCATGAGAAGCTGTTTCCTCTTTTGGTAATCTGCCCCACTTCAATGTCATCAATATATCTCTGAAAATGAGCTGTCTCTGATGGATGCACTGGCTGTCCATTTATCCTATCATCCACACCTAGCACACTATCAAAGTCACCCGTTATAAGCCAAGGACCACTATATTGGACAGTTCTCAAGTCCCTCCACATTGATGCTCTGTGTTGTGTAGTATGTAGGCCATACATAAATCTGATGTAGCTAGCAAATGTTGAATTCTTATCTTTCACCTGACAATGGATCATTTGGTCAGTGCTTTCCAGAATTACAACCTGGACATTTAATTCTTTCTACATTATCCATATCCTTCCATTAGGAGCATATACATAGTTATTCTCTATTTTCCACTCACCTCCCATCTTCTTATAGATTGCCTTTGAGTTTTGTTGTTTCACTCTAGTTTCTAGACAAGCTATTATATCTACTTTATTTGTCCTTAGGAATTTTACTAACTCTCTCTGTTTATAGGACTTGTTTAGTCCTCTAATATTCCAGGATACACTGATCATGAGGAAGTAGTGGTTGAAGTGCCTCCTGGATCCATTATACCTGTCTCTAATCTACATTCTCCCTTCTGTTGATTCCCATCAAAAGGTTCCATTATAGTTAGTACTTCAAATGTATTCCTCCTGGCCAATTCATCATAGTTGATCTCATTGGTTTTTACTCTATCCTTTGCTCCTTGGACAATTACAATATGTTTTCCTTTATTGTTTATTTGTAGTTCCACTGCAGGTAGCTCTGTTGATTTTTTATTCTGCTGCTCAGCTATATGCTCCTCAGTTACAACTTTTGGTTGCCACTTCATTTAGTTTTCTTCTTTTTCCTCTTTCTCTGCTTCTGTATCCCTTCATTATGTTGCTCTTCTTTTTGACAATCTCCATTTTTGTGCCCAAACGAGTTACATTCTAGACAAAAAGTTGGCTTCCATTCGAATTCCACAGTTTGCAACTAGCTTCTTCCATCTGGTATCTCAATATAGACATTCTCAGGCATAGGATGGGTTATATCTACTTCCACAAGAACTCTAGCATAGGAAATTCATTCACACATAGCAGTTAATCTATCAGTACATAAAGGCTTTCCTATCAAGCTAGCTATTCTGCCTAAGTTCTCTTCAGCCCAGCATTGAATTGGCAACCCAAGGAAACTGACCCAAATTGGAATAATTCTCATTGACTCGTTCTGAATCTGGAAATTAGGATCCCAGTCCTTCAGTATTATAGGCCTACCATTGAAAGTATACGGCCCTTGTTGCAATATTAGGCTCTTGTCCTCCGTAGATTCGAATTTAAAAATGAAGTACCCATCATCATGCAACAACACTGTAGGCGTTGTAACATCATTCCAAACTCCATAAACATATTTTAGCATTTCTTTGAATGACGGATTACCTCCTAGAACTTAGCCTATTAATGCATTCCTCCACTTCTAGGTCTGAACCTCTATCTCCTTTGGGTTCAATTTTGCGATTTTCACTCCATCCTTCACGATCATAGGATAAAACTTGAGCTGCATGCCCAGATTTTGAACTCTATTACCTTTGACTACCTCGCCGATGTTTGCTTCTGGGATCCATTTGAGTATGTGAGTTTCCTAGCTGTCAGTGTCACACCTGCTTCATCCTTCTCCGGCGGAGCTTGCATGACTGTAGGAGCACTCCCCATACCTGGAAACCAATGTAATAGAGGTATTGGCGTTAACTTTTGTGGGATTCCACTTTCCGTGGTTATCAATCTCGTCATATTTACAGTGGGAAGGTTTAGTAAGGCTGGTTGGTTATGGTGGGCGGTGGTGACTGGCGGCAGGCATCGTCTCGCTTACCAGTCGCCAGAGTTTCTCTCTCCTCTCTCTCCTATTCTATTGTTCTGAATAATATTACCTAAACACACATAATTATTGCTGATAGTTTGGTGCCACTGGGCCTCAAAATATCGAGCCCGGTACCCATGGGTAAGTAATTTGTACAATTAAGTTATAAAAAATTATGAATTTCAATTATAAAAAAAATACATAATTATTAATGAAGTTTGGTGCCACTAAGCCTAAAAAATATCGAGCCCCGAACCCATGGGTATGTAATTAGTACAATTAATTTATTAAAAAAATATGAATTTCCATTATAAAATAACACATAATTATTAATGATTGTTTAGTGCCACTGGGCCTAAAAAATATCAAGCCCGGAATCCATGGATAAGTAATTTGCGCAATTAAATTATTAAAAATATGAATTTCAATTATAAAAAAACATATAAATATTAATGATGGTTTGGAGCCTTTGGGCCTCAAAAATATCGAGCCTGGGACCCATGGATAATTAATTTGTACAATTAAGTTATTAAAAAATAGGAATTTCAATTATAAAAAATACATAATTACTAATGATAGTTTGGTGCCACTGAGCCTCAAAAATATCGAGCTCGGAACCCACGGGTAAGTACTTTGTATAATTAAATTATTAAAAAATATGAATTTCAATTATAAAAAACACATAATTATTAATGATGGTTTGGTGCCACTGGGCCTGAAAATATCGAGCCCGGTACCCATGGGTAAGTAATTTGTACAATCAAGTTATTAAAAATATGAATTTCAATTATAAAAAAACACATAATTATTAATGATAGTTTGGTGCCATTGGGCCTTAAAATATCGAGCCCGATACCCATGGGTAAGTAATTTGTACAATTAAGTTATTAAAAAGATATGAATTTCAATTATAAAAAAAATATTAATGAAAGTTTGGTGCCATTGGGCCTCAAATATATCGAGCCCGGAACCCATGGGTTTGTAATTTGCACAATTAAGTTATTAAAAAATATGAATTACAAATATAAAAAAATATAAAATTATTAATGATAGTTTGGTACCACTGGGCCTCAAAAATATTGAGCCCGGAACCCATGGTTACGTAATTTGTACAATTAAATTATTAAAAAATATGAATTTCAAATATAAAAAAATATATAATTATTAATGATAGTTTGGTGCCACTAGGTCTCAAAAATATCGAGCCCGTAATTCATGGGTAAGTAATTTGTACAGTTACGTTATTAAAAAATATGAATTTCAATAATAAAAACATACATTATTATTAACGATAGTTTGGTATCACTGGACCTCAATAATATCAAGCCCGGAACTCATGGGTAAGTAATTGTACAATTAAATAATTAAAAAAATATGGATTTCAGTTATAAAAGAACACATATTTATTAATAATAGTTTGGTGCTACTGGGCCTAAAAAATATCGAGCTCGGAACCCATGGTTAATTAATTTGTACAATAAAATTATTAAAAATATGAATTTAAAATATAAAAAAATATATAATTTTAATGATAGTTTGGTGCCACTGGGTCTCAAAAATATCCAGCCCGTAATCCATGGGTAAGTAATTTGTATAATTACGTAATTAAAAAATATGAATTTCAATTATAAAAAAATACATAATTATTAATGATTGTTTGGTGTCACTGGGCGTCAAAAATATCGAGCCCGGAACACATGAGTAAGTAATTTGTACAATTAAATAATTAAAAAATATGAATTTCAATTATAAAAAAACACATAATTATTAATAATAGTTGGTGCTACTGGGCCTAAAAAATATCGAGCCCGGAACCCATGGTTAAGTAATTTGTACAATTAAATTATTAAAAATTATTAATTTCAACTATAAAAAAACACATAATTATTAATGATAGTTTGGTGCCACTGGGCCTATAAATTATCGAGCTCGTAACCCAAGGGTAAGTAATTTGTACAATTAAGTTATTAATAATATGAATTTCAATTATAGAAAATACATAATTTTTAATGATTGTTTGGTTCCATTGTGCCTTAAAAATATCGAGCGTGTTACCCATGGGTAAGTAATATGCACAATTAAATTAATATAAAATATGAATTTGAATTATAATAAAACACACATAATTATTAATGATAGTTTGGTACCACCTGGCATCAAAATATGGAGCCCGATACCCATGGATAAGTAATTTTTACAATTAAGTTATTAAAAAATATGAATAGGGATAATGGAATGCATCTCTTCTGTCACGTATGCATTAAATCTTAATGGAGGGCTGACCAATCTGTTTAAAGGAAAGAGAGGGATAAGGCAGGGAGACCCTATGTCCCCATACCTTTTTGTTATTGTCATGGAATACTTGCATAGGGAACTCAAGCATATGATGGGCAGAAAGGAGTTCAAATTTCATCCTAGATGCAAGAAGCTAGGAGTGGCGCATATCTGTTTTGCCGATGATCTATTACTATTCTGCATGGCTGATACCCAATCGGTAAGACTTTTAAAACATACGCTCCAATATTTTGCGGACACCTCAGGACTTCAAGCAAATGCAGATAAAAGTGTCGTCTATGTAGCAGGAGTGTCAAACTGGCTGAAAGAGGAAATCTTACAAGAACTAGATTTCCCTGAAGGTTCTCTACCTTTCAAATATCTCGAAGTCCCATTGGATTCCAAGAAATTATCAGTTACACAATGCTGGCCAATAGTAGAAAAGATAACACAGAAGATAAACTGCTGGACATCAAAACTACTATCTTACGCAGGCAGACTCCAGTTGATCAAGTCAGTCTTATTCGGGATGCAATCTTACTGGTCGCAAATCTTCCTCTTGCCAAAAAAGGTAATGAAGATGATCGAGGCAACCTGCAGATCTTTCTTGTGGACTGGAGAAGCAAATGTGTCTAAGAAGGCATTAGTAGCATGGGACACTATCTGTCTAGTGGAGGACGCACCAACTCCAAAAAGTGCTGCCTGGGCTGTGAGGAAGATTTTTGAGACTCGATCATTGATTACAAATCTACAAGGAATTCTAGAGAATCTGGAATGTAGACTGCAAATGCTACAAAGAGGAGAACGTTTCAGCATAAAAAAGCTCTATTTTTTGCAAATCCCTCAGTACTCAAAAGTACACTGGAAAAGCATTGTACTGCAGACAAAACTACATCCATGTTTCAAATTTATCGTCTGGCTACACAAAAGACTAGCAACAGTGGAGAGGCTAATGAATTTTGGGATACAGATTCCACAACAATGTGTATTGTGCAGGCAAGTAGACGAATCCTTTGACCATCTCTTTTTTACTTGCCCGACAACTTGGGAGCTATAGAATAGACTGCTAGTTTGGCTGGGTTACCAGAGGGCCATAAGTGATTGGAACAGTGAAGTAAAATGGATCAGCAACATTGCTAAAAGGAGAAATGGACGTGCTGAAATAATCACAAGTGTTTTTGGGATGCTAGTATATTGTCTATGGCGAGAGAGGAACAAGATTAGATTCCAAGGCGGAAGAATGGATATAAATGATACATGCAAAGAAATAGCAGTCCACATACATATACAAGGAAACTCCTTTAAACACTGGAAGGATGATTTGCGAAGACTGGATCACTACCCTTAGATATTGATGTATATATGAATTATGGGAGTGAATCTCTATAGACTGATTGAGAACAGTAGCTGGTCAGCAACCACTCTATTTTGTAAATGGTTTGATCTTAAATGAAATGGAGTTTATTTAAAAAAGAATATGAATTTCAATTATAAAAAAACACACATAATTATTAAAGATAGTTTGATACCACTGGGCTTCAAAAATATCGAGCCCGAAACCCATCGGTAAGTAATTTGTACAATTAAGTTATTAAAATATGAATTTTAATTATAAAAAAATATATAATTATTAATGATAGTTTGGTACCACTGGCCTAAAAAATATCGAGTCCGGAATTCATAGGTAAGAAATTTGTACAATTAAATTAATAAAAAATATGAATTTCAATTATAAAAAAACACATAATTATTAATGATAGTTTGGTGCCACCTGACCTCAAAACGTCGAGTCTGATACCCATGGGTAAGTAATTTGTACCATTAAACTATTAAAAAAATGTGAATTTCAATTATAAAAAAAATAAATAATTATTAATGAAAGTTTGGTGCCACTATGCCTCAAAAATATCAAGTCTGGAACCCATGGGTAAGTAATTTGTGTAATTAAATTATTAAAAAAATATGAATTTCAATTATAAGAAAAACACATAATTATTAATGATAGTTTGGTGCCACTGGGCCTCAAAAATATCGAGCCCGAAACCCATGGATAAGTAATTTGTACAATTAAGTTATTAAAAATATGAATTTAAATTATAAAAAAATACATTATTATTAATGATAGTTTGGTGTCACTGTGCCTTAAAAATATCGAGCCTGGAACCCAGTGATAAGAAATTTGTACAACTAAGTTATTTAAAAATATGAATTTCAATTATAAAAAGATACATAATTATTAATGATAGTTTGGTGCCACTGGGCAGCAAAAATAACGAGCCCGAAACTCATTGATAAGTAATTTTTACAATTAAATTAGTAAAAAAATATGAATTTCAATTATAAAAAAACACACATAATTATTAATGATTGTTTGGTGCCACTGGCCTCAAAATATCGAGCCCGGTACCCATGAGTAAGTAATTTGTACAATTAAATTATTAAGAAATATAAATTTCAATTATTAAAAAATACATAATTATTAATAATATTTTGGTGCCACTAAGCCTAAAAAATATGGAGCCCCGAACCCATGGGTATGTAATTAGTAGATTTAATTTATTAAAAAAATATGAATTTCAATTATTAAAAAAATACATAATTATTAATGATAGTTTGGTACCACTGCGTCTAAAAAATATCGATCCTGGAATCCATGGATAAGTAATTTGTGCAATTAAATTATTAAAAAATATGAATTTCAATTTTAAAAAATACATAATTATTATTGATAGTTTGGTGCCATTGGGCCTCAAAATATTGAGCCCGGAACCCATGGGTAAGAAATTTGTACAATTAAATTATTAAAAAATATGAATTTCAATTATAAAAAAAATTATTAATGATAGTTTTGTGCCATTGGGCCTGAAAATATCGAGCTCGTACCCATGGGTAAGTAATTTGAACAATTAAGTTATTAAAAAATATGCATTTCAATTATAAAAAAACACATAATTATGGTTGATAGTTTGGTGCCACTGGTCCTTAAAATATCTAGCCTGATAGCCATGGGTAAGTAATTTGTATAATTAGGTTATTAAAAAGATATGAATTTAAATTATAAAAAAATAATTATTAATGAAAGTTTGGTGTCATTGGGCCTCAAAAATATTGAGCCTGAAACTCCTGGGTTAGTAATTTGTACAATTAGGTTACTAAAAATAAGAATTGCAATTATAAAAAAATACATAATTATTAATGATAGTTTGGTACCACTGGGCCTCAAAAATATTGAGCCCGGAACCCATGGTTAAGTAATTTATACAATTAAATTATTAAAAATAATAATTTCAAATATAAAAAAAACATATAATTATTAATGATAGTTTGGTGCCACTGGGTCTCAAAAATATCGAGCCCGTAATCCATGGGTAAGTAATTTGTACAATTAAGTTATTAAAAAATATGAATTTCAATTATAAAAAAAATACATGAATATTAATGATACTTTGGTGTCACCGGGCCTCAAAAATATCGAGCCCGGAACACATGGGTAAATAATTTGTACAATTAAATTATTATAAAATATGAATTTCAGTTATACGAAAATACATAATTATTAATAATAGTTTGGTGCAACTAGGCCTCAAAAATATCGAGTCCGGAACCCATGGTTAAGTAATTTGTACAATTAAATTATTAAAAAATATGAATTTCAACTATAAAAAAACCACATAATTATTAATCATGGTTTGGTGCCCCTGGGCCTAAAAGCTATCGAGGCTCTAACCCATGGGTAAGTAATTTGTACAATTAAGTTATTAAAAATATGAATTTCAATTATAAAAAAATACATAATTATTAATGATTGTTTGGTGCCACCGTGCCTCAAAAATATCGAGCCCGTAACCCATTGGTAAGTAATTTGTACTATTAAATTATTAGAAAAATATGAATTTCAATTATAAAAAAAACACATAATTGTTAATGATAGTTTGGTGCTACCGGGCCTCAAAAATATCGAACCCGGAATCCATGAGAAAGTAATTTGCATGATTAAGTTATTAAAAATTATGAATTTCAGTTATAAAAATTACATAATTATTAATGATAGTTTGGTGCCACTGAGTCTAAAAAATATCGAGCCCGGAACACATGGGTAAGTCATTTCTACAATTAAATTATTGAAAAAAATTTGAATTTGTACGTATTCTATTTTAGTTTGTATTTTTTTTCTAAACTAGCATGTTAAATTTATCTGGATTTAATTTTAGTGGTATATATAAAATATAAATCTGTCAAATAAAATTTTCTGTTAATATTCTCATTTATATATATGTGTTTTCATATCGTTTTGTGTTTTATTTGTAATTAAATTTATTTGTTGTTTATATTTAGCTTAGAGTATTTTTTAGCGTAGTAAAATCTAGACATTTTTAGCGTAGTAAAAGGTAGACCCTTTTAGCGCACTAAAATATAAAGCCTTGTAGCGTAGTAATGTGTAGTATTTTAGGTTAGAATTCCTTTTGTTTAAGTATGTTATATTGGTGAAAAGAAAACGAGGAAAATAACCATTGAAAGCTCTCGGCGCAAGATAAGCAAGGTGTGCTAACTTGCACCTTCAGCCATGGCAAGGCGAAGAAGAAGGACCCAAGCGACAATGGAGATTACGGAGGATGATAGTAGAATAGAGACGCCTGCTCTCGACAAACCCACTCGCTGGCTAACAGGAATGGGTTCGGCACCTACAATTTTTCACAACCCTAGCAGGAACGGAAATACTGGAATGCTAATAACACATGAAACTGGAGTGCAACAGCGATTATAACCGGTTACTTTTGGAAGTTTTTTACCAAAGAAATTCCAACCAATTAGTAAGGGAATCGATGAAGGCGGGGAGGGAAATCTGGTGACAGACAATGCCGAAGCACAACAAGTCCATCGACGACTTCAATTTTCAGCACAAGCAAAGCTAGATCAGATCTGCCAGGATTCTGGAGATTCTAAGGAATTTGAAGGTAAGAGGGATGCCATGCAGATGAATCGAAGCTCTCAAAAAGGGAAGCCGCTGTGCTATGTACCACCTGCTATGCGTGATGGTACATTTGTGGTACAAATTGAAAACGAGGATACAAAGGAATAAGAGGCATACTGGAGCAATGCATTGATTGGGTTTGTGCTTGGAGAAGACCCGTATGAGCGAGCAATGGATAATTACATCACAAATGTATGGGATTTTTTAAAAAAACCTCAAGTGATGTTTCATGAGGAAGGTTACTATATATTCAGATTCGATAATAGTGAAGACATGGACCTTGCCCTCCAAGCAGGTCGATACACTTTTCATAACAAGCCATTTGTGCTACAACAGTGGAGAATGGACTTCAGATTTGATCCAGGCAGTGTGAGTGTAATTCCTCTGTGGATTACCTTCCCTGGCTTGCCTTTGGGTTTTTGGTCAACTGAAGCCCTCAGTAAGCTAGCTAGTATGGTTGGGAAGCCTATGTACAGTGACAAAATTACTGCTGAATTGGAGAAGATATCTTATGCAAGAGTAGTGGTGGAAACAGACATATTCCAACCCTTGCCGGATAGTTTTGAACTACATACTAAGAGAGAAGTTATCACTCACAGATTGTGTATGAATGGAAGCCAAAATACTGTTGTGACTGTATAAGGTTTGGCCACAAATTTGATGATTGCTGGTATAAGAAGATGCAGGGAAGTGAAGAGTTAACACAGAACCAATCAAAGGTAGCAGGGGAAAAGAAGCAATTACAAAGAGAGAACTGGAAATGGATACCAAAAGCCAAGCAGAACGATGAGGTGGTTAAAACTGCTAGGATAGGGGAGGACAACAAACAAAATGCTGACATTGCAGGAAGCAGGGTAATGAATAAGGGATTGTCAAAAGGCAAAAATGTACAACATTCTGGTGGAACTTCAGTGAACATGCCAAACAGATTCTCCTTACTACAGATAGGTGAAGACCCAAGGGATGCTGGCCCATCCAGCTTCACCACAAAATGATCTTCAGCACATGGAATATTAGGGGCCTTAACAAGGCCCATAAACAGAAGGAGCTGAAACTATTTCTGAGAAAGCATAAAGTAGACTGTATGGGATGTATAGAAACTAGAGTAAAAGAAGCTAAGGCAAAAAGGATTATGACAAAACTAGGAAGTGACTAGAGATATAGCTGGAACTATAATGAGCACCCAAATGGGAGAATTTGGCTAATGTGGAATTCAAATGTTGAGGTGCAGATACTGAAGACTGATGAACAGTTTATACACTGTGAGGTAAAAGAAAGAAGTACAAATTTTAGAACACTGATAACAGTAGTGTATGCAAATAATGAGATGAATAAGAGACAACAACTATGGGGCAAACTGTTGATCTTAGGAGCAACTATTTAGGAGAGCTGGCTTCTCAGTGGAGATTTCAACAATGTTCTCCACACTGATGATATGATAGGAGCACCAGTTGTGCAACAGGAGATTCAAGGTTTTCAAGACACACTCAATGCCCATTTCCCTAGAATTGTGGAAAGGGTATGGAACAAAATCCATCCTGGAGGGAAAATACACAGAGTATGGAATAAATTAAAGACCCTAAAAATGGGGTTAAAGGAATTGTATACCTATATGGCAATGTATAGGATCCACCTCAGTGAGGCTAGGCAAAAACTGGAAGCTATACAGAATCAGTTACAGATCAATTATATGGACTAAGGCTTGATTGATCAAGAAAGAAGGGAGCTTATGGAAGTTGAGAAATGGAGTAACATAGAGGAGCAGATCTTACACCAGAAGTCTAGAGCACATTGGATTGCGTGTGGAGATTCAAACACCAAATATTTTCATGCTCAATTGAAGATGAGGACAAATTCTAATACTATAAACTCTATATATACTCAAGAGGGAATTAAATTATATGATCCCAGACAGGTGGAAGAAGAGTTTATTACATGTTTCAAGAAGTTATTGGGGGGAAACAATAGTATCTGCCAATGCCCAAACACTGCAGTAATTCACCAGGGTCCTTGTCTTAGCTTGCAACATAAAGATGAACTAGTAAAACCAGTCACAAGGGAGGAAATACTAATGGCAATAAATGATATGCCTCATGATAAGGCACCAGGTGTGGATGGTTTTCCAATTGAGTTATTTATAAGGCATTGGCATGTAGTGGGGGAAGACATTTGTGAGTTGTGCTGGAATTCTTTCTCACTGGAAAGTTGCATAAGGGAGTTAGTAGCACTACTCTAACACTAATTCCTAAAGTTCAAAATCCAAGCAAAGTAAATGATTACAGGCCTATTTCATGTTGTACAACTCTATTCAAAATCATCACAAAGATTCTTACAGCTAGGCTGAAAGCAGTTATTGGCTATCTGGTGGGTAGATCACACTCAGCTTTCACAGCATCACAGATAACATTCTGTTTACACAAGAGTTGTTTAAAGGCTACTCCAGGAAGGTATATCACCTATATGTGTTCTTAAAGTAGATTTAAAGAAAGCATATGACACAGTTGAGTGGAGCTTCCTAGAAAGACTATTGCAGGACTTGGGATTTCCTTATAAGTTCATTGGGTGGGTAATGGAGTGCATATCATCTATCACCTATTCTCTCAACATTAATGGTAGACTCACTGTTCCATTTAAAGGCAAACGAGGCATAAGGCAAGGTGATCCTATGTCTTCATACCTCTTTGTTTTGGCTATGGAGTATTTACAGAGAGAATTCATGCAAATGATGATGAGGAAAGAGTTCAAATTCCATCCTAGATGTAATAAACTGGGTTTGGCACATGTCTACTTTGCGGATGATCTACTTATGTTCTGTAAAGCAGACATTCAGTCTATTAAACTACTGAAGCAAGCTTTCCAGAACTTCTCCAAAGCTTCTGGACTTCAAGCAAATGATGACAAAAGTGATGTGTACATAGCAGGTGTATCAAACTGGCAGAAGGAGGAGATCTTATAGGCACTTGGTTTCCCTGAGGGAAGACTTCCATTTAAATATCTAGGGATTCCTCTGGATTCAAAAAAACTGACTACTGCTCAATGTTGGCCATTAATTGAGAAAGTCACACAGATAATAAGATGCTGGTCATCAAGGCTGCTCTCTTATGCTGGTTGAGTTCAATTGATCAAATCAGTTTTACTTGGTGTAGAAGCCTATTGGTCCCAAATATTTCTACTACCAAAAAAGTGCTGAGGATGACTGAAGCAATATGCAGATCCTACCTTTGGACAGGTTCAGCTACAGTGTCAAGAAAAGCTCTGGTTGCCTGGGAAACACTCTGTTTGCCATACAGTGCAGGGGGTTAAATGTTCTGAACTTGATCAAGTGGAATAAGGCTGCTGTTGCAAAACATCTATGGGCACTGACCTAGAAGAAAGACAGTCTATGGATTAAATTGGTGCATACTTTCTATATAAAAAACTACAGTATTGACGACATGCCAGTTCGTAAATCTGTTGCTTGGGCAATAAGGAAGATCTTTTAGTCGAGAGAGTTGATAAAAGGCATTGCAGATCTTCAAGGTAATCTGGATAGTCGACTGCTTCAGCTACAGAGGGGAGATTCTTTCAGCATTAAGAAATTATACAAGTTCCAACACCCTCAATACCATAAAGTCCAGTGGAAGAGCATCATATTGCAGGCTCAGTTACATCCTAGATACAAATTCATATTGTGGCTTGCTTTGCATAAGAGGTTGGCAACAGTGGACAGACTCCAGGAACTCAACATTCTGATTCCACAGGAGTGTACTTTCTGTGGACTGTCTCGTGAGACTTTGATCATTTGTACTTTGATTGCTCGCAGACTAAAGCACTTTGGAGTCGGCTCCTAAACTGGCTGGGTTATAAACGACCCATTTCTGACTGGAACAATGAATGTGAATGGGTTAGCAAACTAGCAAGGAAGAGAACTGGTGTAGTAGAAATCATTGCCTGTTTGTTTGGGATCTTGGTGACAGTGATATGGAGATAGCGAAATACACAGAGATTCCAAGGAGGGAAAATGTTGTGCGACAATGTCTGCAAGGAAATAGCCATTCACTTGCATTTAAAAGGAGCTTCAGTTTACAAATGGAAGGCTGCACTGTTAAGTTTAGACCATTACCCTTAGGACTACTCTTAGACTGCTTGATACATATATTATCACGTAGTGAGATAGCAACAATTTTGTCATCTGATAGTAGCTGTAGTGACTGTTTAGAATGAGAGTATAGATGGTAAGCATCTATGTTTGTATTTGTACAGTTTTTTGATGGAATAGAATAGAAAATCTGTTTATTCAAAAAAAGTATGTTATATTGGTTTTTCGATCCTCAAAAATACCGAGCCCGAAACCCATACGTAAGTAATTAATACAATTAATTTATTAAAAAAATATGAATTTCAATTATAGAAAAATACATAATTATTAGGGATAGTTTAGTACCACTGGGCTCTAAAATATCGAGCACGGAACCCATACATAAATAATTTATACAATTACGTTATCAAAACATATGAATTTCTATTATAAAAATAATACATAATTTTTTTTGGTAATTAAGGATTATATTAATCACCAAAGAGATTTCAATACAAAACCATAGTTCAGCCACTACACAGCTGACTATCATATCTAGACTATATATCAACTATATCTATAACTATCCCTCTATTTACAGAAGATATTGATGAAGCTGTTGCCTAATTTTGGGGGTTCCTCTAACATTACAAGTATATGAAATGTCCCTGAGTAGGTTGTCACTGCTACAAAAAACATTCTCAAAGATCCTCGCATTTCTCTCCAACCACAGAGCGTAAAATAATTCAGTTGCGACCATTTTGAAAATGTTAGCCTTACTTGATTTTCCTTTAGCTTTGCCAACAATCCACTGTGTAAACTGCTCCCAGTTTTGCATACTGGAGTGATCCTCTCTGATCCAGGACAGAGTTTGATCCCTTAATTCTTTAGCAAATGAACAAATATGGAAAAGATGGTCTCTGGTTTCCGGAGCTTGCTGGAACAGAACACGTATGTTATCCACAGTCATACCCCAATGTAGTAGCCTGTCCTTGGTTGGTAGCCTATCATGAAGCACCAACCACAAATTGAAGACAGCCTTGGGCCTAGCATAGTTTTGAGCAGTTAGATTCTTCCATGGGACTCTAGGGAGTTGGCCAATCTGAAACAGATAGAGTTGCCTAATGGAGCATACTGGCATGTAGACTTTGGTGTTGTTGTAGCAGTCCACTTGCTGCAATTATCTTTCGTACCATCCAACTAGCTTGCTTGGGTATAGGAATGTTCTCCAGTTGGTGCTGATTTATATAAACAGTGTGAATCCATTTGACCCACAGAGTGTCTTTCTTGTGAGCCAGATCCCAGCAAAGTTTAGCAATAGCTGCCTTATTCCACAACAAGAGGTTTGTGAGGTTCAGTCCACCAGCTGACTTCGGCAAACAGATTTTGTCCCAGGCAATGTAGGCCTTCTTAGAGATAACAACTGATCCAGACCAAATAAAACTTCTCCAGACTGCTTCAATAAGCTTTAGAATCTTTATAGGGATAAGGAAGAGTTGTGCCCAGTAAGCTTGTATACCAAAAACCACTGACTGTACCAATTGCATCCTCCCAGCATATGACAACTTTCTAGCAGTCCATGAGGTGATCCTAGCAGTGATCCTATCTACCAGAGTTTGCCACTGAAACAAAGCCATCTTCTTGGTGGATAAAGGAATGCCCAAATATTTGAAAGGCAAATCTCCATATACATAACCTAGGTGATCAGTAATCTTCTGTTGGACTTCAGGACTAACCCCTCCAAAGTATGCTGAACTTTTGGTCAGATTGGCTTTTAGCCCAGATGCTTCAGTGAACTGGGAGAAATACTTGAACATGGTAATGACAGACTGACTTTCTCCTTTAGCAAACTGAAGTAGGTCATCAGTAAAACTTATGTGTGTGATGCCCAGCCTTTTACAACCTGGATGATATAAAAATTCTTGGTCTTTCTTCAGTTCAGCCAGAGATCTACTTAGATACTCCATAACTATTGCAAATAGAAATGGGGAGATTGGATCACCTTGTCTAAGGCCTTTAGCTGCTTTAAAAGGTTCAGTTGTTTCCCCATTAGTCATCACTGTATAGCTTACTGTTTGGACACACTCCATGATCCAGTTTGTGAATCTAGCTGGAATACCCAATGCTTCCATTACCTGTTGCAAGAAGATCCATTCGACAGAATCATAGGCCTTTTGCAGGTCAATTTTGATCAAGCATCTAGGAGTCACATGGGATCTGGAATAGTTTTTGATCAACTCTCGGGCCAAGATAACATTTTCTTTTCCTGCCTGGGATGAATCCTGCTTGGGCTTCACAAATGATGCTAGACATGATTTTCTGCATTCTGTTGGCTAATATCTTGGAAATCATTTTGTACAAAACTGAGTAGCATGCAATTGGTCTGTATTCTTTGACTGTTGTTGGGTTAGGGACTTTAGGGATCAAGTGAGAGAGGAACAATTGACTGGTTTGTACATCTTGGTAGTCTGGAAGAAATCCTTTACTGTACCTATTATCTGCTTGCCAATGATATTCCAAGTCTTCTTGAAAAACACTGCATTGTATCCATCAATTCCCGGGGCTTTGTCATCACCAATTACCTTTAAACTTTCCAGAATCTCAAGTTCAGTAATATCAGAACTTAGATCCTTCTTCTGTTGATGTGTTAAGGTAGGGCCATTGGTCATATACACTCGGTTTATGGCTGGCAGAGAAGCAGCTGCTGTGCCCATTAATGACTTATAGAAGTCATTGATCTCCTTTTTAATGTCATCTGGATTAGTAACCTTGAGACCACCTGCTGTAAGAAGCTCAGTAATATGCTTGTGTTGATTTCTTTCCTTCACGACAACAGAGAAATACTCTTTGTTAGAGTCACCCAGTTGGATCCATTTTGCTCTGGACTTCTGTTGTAGCATACATTCTTCAATCAAGGACCACTTTTCCAGCTTCATTGCTATTTCCTTCTCTTTAAGTTGCAACTCATCAGTATAAGCCAGTGCCATCTGATTCTGGATGGTCATATACAGTTTGCACATGACTCCAGTTAATCATCCACTCATAATTGCCAAAGACTCTGTCCAGTCTACTACATACTCTATCACTGCCTGTCTGCCTATTTGTCCAGGTCAAATACTCCCTTTTCCAAGGAAGTTCTGAAAGTCCAGCCTGTTGTATACATTGAGTGAACTCTTGGATCTCTGCTTGCTTCACTTGGTTGGTTGACTGTCTATCATTAGCATACAGAACAACATTAAAATCACCAGCAACTAGCTAAGGTTCAGTAGTGGTAACAGAATAAACCTGCAAATTTTTCCATAGTGATATCCTCTGGTCCATCCCATTAAAGCCATACACCACAGTGAGATAACAGATGGCATCTCCAGAAATGTTTCTGACTCTACAGTGAATTAATTGAGCCTCCTCCTGGATACCAGTTACTCTGATCAATTGTGTATCCCAGAGGATCCATACTCTACCATTTATGGAGCCCTGATAAATTGTTAGTAAACCCTAACCAGGAACCAACAGCTTAGCAATCCTATCTGCATTCTTTTCTTTAACCTTGGTCTCTACCAGACCAACAAGGTTAATATTATTATTCTTAATATATTCCCTAACTTCCTTTTGTTTATACCTTTTATTTACACCCCTAATATTCCAAATTAGCCACTTCATTGACAGTTGCTAGGTCCTCCTTCATCCTCTGGAGGATTCTCAACCCTACTGATAGACATTACTTCAAATCGATTACTAACCACAATAGGAGATAAAGGCGGGAAGTTGGTAAGGTTGAATTCTGAGGATTGAACTTGCTTCCCTTTATCTTCCTGTTTGTTCCTTCCTGTTACAAGTGATGGGGGATCATGAGGCTCTCTCTGAGTTACACTGCTCTGCCTTGTCTCAGTTTGCTGTAGAGTAACCTCATGCTGATTCTGAACAGTCTGGATTAGAGTTTTGGTTCTCCATTCCCGAATCACTTTAGGTTTCTTCACTTGAGGAGGCTGGATTGGTTTAGGATTCATCAAACAGTTGTGCCCAACCGTAAGACATTTCCCACAGTAAGATGGTTTCCAGTCATTAACCACTTCTTGCAGAAATTTCTTTCCATTTGCATCCATTAGCCATATATCCCTAGGTAGCTCTTTTGTAACATTCATCTCTATGAGCATTCGAGCATAAGAAATTCTAGATTGTTTGGTTTCCCCAATACACTGGCTATTCTACTCAAGGATCTCATTCCCCAACAGAACATAGGGAGTTTAGGAAATTTGACCCATAGTGGAATCTCAGCAGGGAATTCCACAGTGAAATCAAAATCTGACGTCCATTGCTTGAGAATCATGGACCTATTTGCTATAGAGTAAGGACCAGCACATAAAACTTCTTTGGCATCATCAATTGTTCGGAACTTCACTATGTAGTATCCCTCCTCATGATAAAATAGCTCTGGTTCTGGTACATGTGACCAATGGAGGCTGATGAATCTCTTCATCGCGTTATACCCTGGTCCATCTCCTAAAATATAGACAATTAGGGCACATTTCCACTTATTTTCTTCCTCCTCCACCTCTGCTTTGTTCAGCTGACCTACTGGTTGACCTTCAATCATTACTTGGGGGATGTATTCTAGTGCCATACCATTAGAAGCAAATCGATTCTTCTGAAACAGATTAGCCCAGTTCCCCTTTGGTACATCGGTTTTGCTTGAAGTCTCCTCCACTGGTTTCATTATATCCATCACTGATTGAGCTTGGACTGGTATAAGCTTCTGCATGTGTCCATTTTCACCGGCCATCTGCTTCATCGGAGTTAACGATACTTCAATCGAAGCAGGATAGCTTCGATTCTCCATTACTTCATTAGATTGTTGAGAATTGTCCTCAACTTCGCATGACGAATCGACTGTCTGCTCAATTGCACCAGTGGTAGTCAGTTTCTCCGTAGCTGGTTGATTTATGGTTGTGATGATTTTATCTATGGTGGAAATCGGTATTTTCCTGGGTCGTCTCCTGCCTCGACCCCTCCCTCTCGCCATAGAAACGAGCTCGGCGTACGTTAACTATCGTGCGCCGAGAGAAGAACGAAGAAGAAGAGTTTTTCCTTAAGACTAATTATTAATGATAGTTTGGTGCCTCTGGAACTCAAAATATCGAGCCCGAAACCTATGGGTAAGTAATTTGTACAAATAAGTTATTAAAAATGTGAATTTCAATTACAAAAAAAACATAATTATTAATGATAGTTTGGTGCCACTAGACCTCAAAAATATCGAGCCCGGAACCCATGGATAAGTAATTTGTACAATTAAGTTATTAAATAAATATGAATTTCAATTATAAAAAAATACATAATTATTAATGATAGTTTGGTGCCACCTGGCCTTAAAATATCAGGCTCGATACCCATGGGTAAGTAATTAGTACAATTAGGTTATTAAAAATGTGAATTTCAATTATAAAAAAATACATAATTATAAATGATAGTTTGGTGCCACTAGACCTCAAAAATATCGAGCACGGAACCCATGGATAAGTAATTTATACAATTAAGTTATTAAAAAATATGAATTTCAATTATAAAAAAATACATAATTATTAATGATAGTTTGGTGCCACTGGGCCTAAAAAATATCGAGCCTGGGATTCATGGGTAAGTAATTTGTACAATTAAATTAATAAAAAATATAAAATTCAATTATAAAAAAACACATAATTATTAATGATAGTTTTGTGCCACGTGGCCTCAAAATATCGAGCCTGATACTCATGGGTAAGTAATTTGTACAATTAAGTTATTAAAAATGTGAATTTGAATTATAAAATAAATAATTAATTATTAATGATAGTTTGGTGCCACTATACCTCAAAAATATCGAGCTCGTAACCATGGATAAGTAATTTGTACAATTAAGTTATTAAAAAATATGAATTTACATTATAAAAAAATGCATAATTATTAATGATAGTTTGGTGCCACTAGGCGTTAAAATATCGAGCCATGTATCCATGGGTAAGTAATTTTTACAATTAAATTATTAAAAATATGAATTTCAACTATAAAAAAACACATAACTATTAATGATTGTCTGGTGCCACCTGGCCTCAAAATATCGAGCCCGATACCCGTGGGTAAGTAATTTGTACAATTAAGTTATTACAAATTTTAATTTCAATTATAAAAAAATACATAATGATTAATAATTGTCTGGTGCCACTGTGCCTCAAAAATATCGAGCCCGTAACCCATGGGTAAGTAATTTATACAATTAAATTATTAAAAAATATAAATATCAATAATAAAAAAACACATAATTGTTAATAATAGTTTGTTGTCACTAGGCTTCAAAATATCAAGCCCGGCACCAATTGGTAAATAATTTGTACAATTAAGTAATAAAAAAATTTGAATTTAAATTATAAAAAATATTCATAATTATTAATGATAGTTTGGTGCGAATGGGCCTCAAAAATATCGAGTCCAGAATTCATGAGTAAGTAATTTGTACGATTAAGTTATTAAAAATAAAAATTACAGTTATAAAAAATACATAATTATTAATGATAGTTTAGTGCCTTTGAGCCTCAAAAATATCGAGCCCGGAACACATGGGTAAGTAATTTGTACAATTAAATTATTTAAAAAAAATATGAATTTAAGTTTTAAAAAAAACACATAATTATTAATAATAGTTTGGTGCTACTGGGCCTCAAAAATATCGAGCATGTAATCCATGGTTAAGTAATTTGTACAAATCATTAAAAAATATGAATTTCAACTATAAAAAAATACATAATTATTAATGATTATTTGGTGTCACTAGGCCTCAAAAATATCGAGCCTGAAACCCATGGGCTAGTAATTTGTTCAATTAAATTATTAAGAAAAAAAAGAATTCCTATTATAAATAAACACATAATTATTAATGATAGTTTGGTGCCACAGGGCATAAAAAATATCAAGCCTGAAACCCATTGGTAAGTAATTTGTACAATTAAATTATTAAAAAATATGAATTTCAATTATAAAAAATACATAATTATTAATGATAGTTTGGCGCCACTGGGTCTCAAAAATAACAAGTCCGAAACTCATGAGTAAGTAATTTGTACAATTATATTAAAAAAATATGAATTTATATAACAAAAAAATACATAATTATTAATGATAGTTTGGTGCCACTGGGCCTCAAAAATATCGAGCCCAGAACCCATGGGTAAGTAATTGTACAATTAAATTATTAACAAAATATGAATTTAAATAATTAAAAAAACACATAATTATTAATGGTTGTTTGGTGCCACTGCGCCTCAAAAATATCGAGCCCGGAAGCCATGGGTAAATAATTTGTACAATTAAGTTATTAAAAAAAATATATTTCAAATAAAAAATACATAATTATTAATGATAGTTTGGTGTCACTGGGCCTCAAAATTATCGAGCCCGGAACCCATGGGTAAGTAATTCTTACAATTAAATTATTAAAAAAATATGAATTTCCACTATCAAAAAAGCACATAATTATTAATGATAGTTTGGTGCCACTGGGCCTCAAAAATACCAAACTCGTAACCTTTTGGTAAGTAATTTGTACAATTAAATTATTAAAAAAATATGAATTTTAATTATAAAAAAAAACATAATTATTAATGATAGCTTGGTGCCACTAGGCGTTAAAATATCGAGACCTGTATCCATAGGTAAGTAATTTGTACAATTAAGTTATTAAAAAATTGAATTTCAATTATAAAAAAACATATAATTATTAATGATAGTTTAATGCCACAGGTCCTCAAAAATATCGAGCCTGGAATCCATGGATAAGTAATCTGTACAAATAAGTTATTAAAAATTTAAATTTCAACTATAAAAAAATACATAATTATTACTGATTGTCTGGTGCCACTGTGCTTCAAAATTATCGAGCCCGTAACTCATGGGTAAGTAATTTATACAATTAAATTATTAAAAAATATAAATATCAATTATTAAAAAACCCATATTTGTTTATAATAGTTAGGTGCCACTGGGCTTCAAAATATCGAGCCCGGTACCAATATGTAAATAATTTGTACAACTAAGTTTTAAAAAATATGAATTTAAATTATAGAAAATATTCATAATTATTAATGATAGTTTGGTGCCACTAGGCCTCAAATATATCGAGTCCGGAATGCATGAGTAAGTAATTTGTACGATTAAGTTATTAAAAATATAAATTTCAGTTATACATAATTATTAATGACAGTTTAGTGCCACTGAGCCTCAAAAATATCGAGCCCGGAACACATGTGTACGTAATTTGTACAATTAAATTATTAAAAAAAATATGAATTTCAGTTATAAAAAAACACATAATTATTAATAATAGTTTGGTGCTACTGGGCCTCAAAAATATCGAGCCTGTAATCCATGTTTTTGTAATTTGTAAAATTAAATCATTAAAAAATATGAGTTTCAACTACAAAAAAAACACATAATTATTAATGATAGTTTGGTGTCACTGGGCCTCAAAAATATCGAGCCCGGAACCCATGGGTTAGTAATTTGTACAATTAAATAATTAAAAAAAATATGAATTCCAATTATAAATAAACATATAATTATTAATGATAGATTGGTGCCATTGGGAATAAAAAATATCGAGCCCGGTACCCATTGGTAAGTAATATATACAATTATGTTATTAAAAAATATGAATTTCAATAATAATAAATACATAATTATTAATGATAGTTTGGCGCCACTAGGCCTCAAAAATAACAAGTCCGACACTCATGAGTAAGTAATTTGTACAATTGAAATAAAAAATATGAATATCATTTATAAAAAAAATACATAATTATTAATGATAGTTTGGTGACACTGGGCCTGAAAAATATCGAGCCTGGAAGCCATGGGTAAGTAATTTTTACAATTAAGTTATTAAAAAAATATATATTTCAATTACAAAAAAATACATAATTATTAATGATAGTTTGGTGCCACTTGGCCTCAAAATTATCGATCCCGGAACCCATGGGGTAAGTAATTTATACAATTAAATTACTGAAAAATATGAATTTTCACAATCAAAAAAGCACATAATTATTAATGATAGTTTGGTGCCATTGGGCCTCAAAAATACCAAACTCGTAACCTTTGGATAAGTAATTTGTACAATTAAATTATTAAAAAAATATGAATTTTAATTACAAAAAAACATATTCATTAATGATAGTTTGGTGCCACTAGGCGTTAAAATATCGAGCCCTGTATCCATGGGTAAGTAATTTGTACAATTAAATTATTAAAAATATGAATTTAAATTATAAATAAAAAACATATAATTATTAAAGATAGTTTGGTGCCACAGGTCCTCAAAAATATCGAGCCTGGAATCCTTGGACAAGTAATATGTAGAATTAAGTTATTAAAAATTTAAATTTCACTTATAAAAAAAATACATAATTATTAATGATTGTCGGGTGCCACTGTGTCTCAAAAATATCGAGCCCGTTACTCATGGGTAAGTAATTTATACAATTAGATTATTAAAAAATATAAATATCAATTATATAAAAACCCATAATTGTTAATAATAGTTTGGTGCCACTGGGCTTCAAAATATCGAGCCCGGTACCAATAGGTAAATAATTTGTATAATTAAGTTATAAAAAAATATGAATTTAAATTATAAAAAATATTCATAATTATTAATGATAGTTTGGTGCCGTTGGGCTTCAAAAATATCGAGTCCGGAATCCATGAGTAAGTAATTTGTACGATTAAGTTATAAAAAATGTAAATTTTAGTTATAAAAAAATACATAATTATTAATGATAGTTTAGTCCCACTGAGCCTCAAAAATATCGAGCCTGGAACACATGAGTAAGTAATTTGTACAATTAAATTATTAAAAAGAATATGAATTTCAGTTATAAAAAAAACACATAATTATTAATAATAGTTTGGTGCTACTGGGGCTCAAAAATATCGAGCCTGTAATCCATGGTTAAGTAATTTGTACAATTAAATCATTAAAAAAATATGAATTTCAACAATAAAAAATACATAATTATTAATGATAGTTTGGTGTCACTGGCCTCAAAACTATCGAGCCCGGAACCCATGTGTTAGTAATTTGTTCAAATAAATTATTAAAAAAAATATGGATTTAAATTATAAATAAACACATAATTATTAATGATAGTTTGGTGCAACTGGGCAAAAAAAATATCGAGCCCGGAACCCAATGGTAAGTAATTTGTACAATTAAGTTATTAAAAAATATGAATTTTAATTATAAAAAAATACATAATTATTAATGATAGTTTGATGCCACTGAGCCTAAAAAATAACAAGTCCGAAACTCATGAGCAAGTAATTTGTACAATTAAATAAAAACAAATATGAATTTCAATTATAAAAAAATATAATTATTAATGATAGTTTGGTGCCACTGGGCCTCAAAAATATTGAGCCCAGAACCCATGGTTAAGTAATTTCTACAAGTAAATTATTAAAAAATATGAATTTCAATTACTAAAAAAAACACATAATTATTAATGATTGTTTGATGCCACTGCGCCTAAAAAATATCGAGCCCGAAAGCAATGGGTAAGTAATTTGTACAATTAAGTTATTAAAAATATTTCAATTACAAAAAAATACATAATTATTAATGATATTTTGCTGCCACTGGGCCTCAAAATTATCGAGCCCGGAACCCATGGGTAAGTAATTTGTACAATTAAATTATTAAAAAAATGAATTTCCACTATCAAAAAAGCACATAATTATTAATGATAGTTTGGTGCCAGTGGGCCTCAAAAATACCAAACTCGTAACTTTGGGTAAGTAATTTGTACAATTAAATTATTTAAAAAAATATGAATTTCAATTATTAAAAAACATAATTATTAATGATAGTTTGGTGCCACTAGGCGTTAAAATATCGAGCCCGGTATCCATGGGTAAGTAATTTGTACAATTAAGTTATTAAAAATATGAATTCAAATTATTAAAAAAAAACATATAATTATTAATGATAGTTTGGTGCCACCGGTCCTCAAAAATATCGAGCCTGGAATCCATGGATAAGTAATTTGTATAATTAAATAATTAAAAATTTAAATTTCAATTATAAAAAAAATACATAATTATTAATGATTGTCTAGTGCAACTGTTCCTCAAAAAAATCGAGCCCGAAACTCATGAGTAAATAATTTGTACAATTAATATAAAAAAATATGAATATCAACTATAAAAAAAATACATAATTATTAATGATAGTTTGGTGACACTGGGCCTCAAAAATATCGAGTCCAGAACCCATGGGTAAGTAATTGTACAATTAAATTATTAAAAAATATGAATTTCAATTATTAAAAAAACACATAATTATTATTGATTAATTGGTGCCACTGCGCCTCAAAAATATCGAGCTCGAAAGCCATGGGTAAGTAATTTGTACAATTAAATTATTAAAAATATATATTTCAATTATATATATATATATATATATATATATATATATATATATATATATATATATATAAATGATAGTTTGGTGCCACTAGGCCTCAAAATTATCGAGCCCGGAACCCATGGGTAAGTAATTTGTACAATTAAATTATTAAAAAATATGAATTTCCACTATCAAAAAAGCACATAATTATTAATGATAGTTTGGTGTTACTGGGCCTCAAAATTACCAAACTAAAAAAAGCACTCACAGAAAGAGAGAGAAGCTCTCCCTTCTCTCTACCTAGCTGTTCCATTGCTTCGTCTTCTCTGCCTATCTCGGCGCACGTTAGTTAACGTACGCCGAGCTGGTTTTCATGGCGAGAGGAAGAGGTCGCGGTAGGGGTAGACCTCGTAAACTACCGATTACAACTATAGATCGCATCATCTCAACAATAAATCACCCACCAAGTGTTTCCAGTGAAGAAGGACCAATTTATGCTACTGTTCCATTGATGCAATCGGAGGAGGTTTCTGAACAAACAGAAGTTACGGAGCTTCCCCAACCTCAGACGGTACAAGGTGATGGAGGTAATGACCACATGCAGAAACCAGAACAACCACCTGTATCAGAAATAGAGAAGGTGACCACTGAAGTGACCAAAGGATGGGCAAATCTCTTCCAAAAAAATAGATTTGCCTCAAATGGTATGACATTGGAGTATATTCCACCTACTATGATAGATGGTAAACATGTAGGCCAATTACTGAAAGAGGAGGTGGAAGAGGAAGAGCAGAAATGAAAATGTGCCCTAGTGATTTTTGTTTTGGGGGCTGGACCAGGCTACAATGCTATGAAGCGTTTCATCAGCCTTCACTGGTCTCATGTGCCAGAGCCAGAGTTGTACTACCCCGAGGAGGGTTACTATGTAGCTAAGTTTCGAACCATGGGAGATGCTAAAGAGGTCATATGTGCTGGTCCATATTCCATTGCTAACAGACCTATGGTATTAAAGCAATGGACTGCTGACTTTGATTTCACTACTGCTTTCCCTAATGACATCCCTCTGTGGGTAAAGTTCCCTAGACTTCCTATGTCATGTTGGGGTAGTAGGTCATTAAGTAGGATTGCCAGTGTCCGTGGCAAACCTTTTTTTGCTTATGAATGCACTACTAAACAGAATAGGATTTCCTTTGCACGCATGCTCATTGAGGTTAATGTATCCAAGGAGCTGCCAATGAGATTGAGCTCATTGATCTTAATGGTAAGAAATTTGTGCAGGAAGTGACATATGACTGGAAACCAACATATTGTGAGAAGTGCCTTGTGGTAGGACACAATTGTTTGGCTATTCCCAAACATCCTCAACCTAAGCCCAGAGTTGTTCAGGAATGGAGAGTTAAGCCAAGTCAGAATGGGATACATCCTGAGGGGAATTCCAATCAACAGCTAGTACCAAAGCAGACTACAGTACCCCCTAAGGATGCAGATCCTTTAGGTAGTACAGAAGGTTTCACTCTGGTGGATAAGGGCAAGCAGGTGCAATCTCCAGTTTTCAATCTTGCAAACTTCCCCCCATTATCCCCTGTGGTGTTGAGTAATAGATTTCAAGTTGTGTCAGCTAGTAGACCAGGACATCTCCCTGATGAAGGGGGTCCTAGTCATACCCAATGAAGCTGTTAGTTTGGAATATTAGAGGTGTCAATAAGAGATATAAACAGAAGGAAGCTAATGAATACTTTAGATAGAATTAATTTAGTCTTGTTAGTCTGGTAGAAACAAAGGTAAAAGAGAACAATGCAGGGAGAATTGCTAATCTGGTGGTTCCAGGTTGTAGTATGCTAGCTAACTATAGAGATTCTCCTAGGGGTAGAATCTGGATTCTATGGGATCCTCAGAAGATTGCTGTCACAGGTATTCAGGAGGATGCCCAATTCCTTCATTGCAGTGTTCACACTCTTGTAGGGGAACTGATTTGCCTCGTCACTGTGGTGTATGGTTTCAATGGTTTGGACCAAAGAAGAACAATGTGGCAACACATACAAAACATTGCTACTGGTATTACTGATCCATGGTTGGTTGCAGGTGATTTCAATGCTGTGATGTCTGTCAATGACAAACAATCATATAATCAAGTCAAACAAGCTGAAACTCTGGACTTCACTCAATGTATTCAACTGGCTGAATTATCAGAGCTTCCTTGGAAAGGGGATTTCTTCACATGGACCAACAAACAAACTGGCAATGATAGAGTTTGTAGTAGATTGGATAGAATATTTGGTAATTATGACTGGATGATTAAATGGAGTCATGTACAAACTGTGTATGACCCTCCTCTAATCTCTGATCAAAATCCAATGGTGCTTACTATGAAGGAAGATAATATTGTCAGGAAGGCACCCTTCAGATTCTATAATGCATGGGCTAATCACAAGGATTTCCAACACATCATGAAGGCAAATTGGAGGAATACTGGCCAGGGCACTCTTAAGGTGATATGGAACAATCTCAAGGCACTCAAACCTGTTCTAAAATCTCTAAGTGTTAGAGAATTTAAGAACATTACACAGAAAACTGAATCTAGCAGGGAGGAACTAAAGGTCATCCAGAACCAGATGAGTATGCACTATACTGATGACTTGCAGTCTAAAGAAAAGGAACTGGTATTGAAGCTGGAGAAGTGGTCAATGATTGAAGAGAGTATCCTATAACAGAAGTCCAGAACCAAATGGATGCAACTGGGAGACACAAATAATAAGTATTTCAATGCTGTGCTGAAACAAAGAAACCAGTACAAAAGCATAACTGAACTGGTTACAGCATGAGGTACCAGACTTACCAATCCAGATGACATTAGGGATGAGATCAAGAACTTCTATAAGTCTTTGATGGGGTCATCAGCTGCCTCTTTACCAGCAATTAATAGGTCATACATGGATAATGGTCCAAAGCTCACTCATAGCCAGCAGCAGCAGCTAGCTGATGATATATCTACTGATGAGATTCTAGATAGCCTAAAAGCCATTGGTGATCACAAAGCACCAGGTATTGCTGGTTACAATGCTACTTTTTTTAAACAGACTTGGTGGCTCACTGGCACCCAGATCACCAGGGCAGTTCTGGATTTCTTTCACTCTGGCAAAATGTATAAACCAGTTAATTGTGCCTCCCTTACACTGATACCTAAAGTTGCTAACCACAGTCAGTCAAGGAATATCATCCAATTGCTTGTTGTTTAGTTTTATATAAAATAATATCTAAGATATTGGCCAACAGATTACAGAAATGCATGGCCAGTATCATCTGTGATTCCCAGGCAGGTTTCATTCCAGGAAGGAGGATTGCTGATAATGTTATCTTAGCACATGAGCTGATCAAACACTATGCAAGAGCCCATGTGTCCCCTAGATGCATGATTAAAATAGAATTACAGAAGGCATATGATTCTGTTGAATGGATCTTCTTGCAACAAGTGATGGAATCCTTAAATTTCCCAGGCAGGCTTATGAGGTGGATTATGGAATGTGTCCAAACAGTGAGCTATACAATCATGGTGAATGCGGAAACTACTGAACCCTTCCAAGCAGCTAAAGGTTTGAGGCAAGGTGACCCAGTCTCCCCCTTCCTATTTGCTATACTGATGGAATACCCTAGCAGAGCCCTTGTGGAACTAAAGAAGGATCCAGGCTTCTTATTCCACCCTGGCTGCAAAAGATTAAATATTACTCATCTTAGCTTTGCAGATGACCTTCTGTTATTTGTCAAGGGAGACCTGAAGGCTGTAACAACCATGTTCAAATACTTTTCTCAATTCACTGAGGCCTCTGGTATGACAGCTAATCTGAGTAAAAAGTTCTGTCTACTTTGGTGGTGTTTCCCCTGATGTACAACAACACATTGTCAATCACCTTGGCTATGTATATGGGGAGCTACCTTTCAAGTATTTGGGAGTTCCTCTATCTACCAAGAAAATGTCCTTGCTACAATGGCAACCATTGGTGGATAAGGTAACTGCCAAGATCACATCCTGGACTGCTAGGAAACTGTCCTATGCAGGGAGAGTACAGCTGGTGCAGTCAGTCATTTTTGGCATACAAGCATACTGGGCTCAGCTTTTCCTTATCCCTTCAAAAATCCTAAAGATGCTGGATGCAGTCTGTAGATCTTTTGTCTGGACAGGATCAGCCAACATATCAAAGAAATCATATATAGCCTGGGATAAGGTATGTCTACCTAAGTCTGCTGAGGGATTAAATGTTATGAACCTACTAATATGGAACAGAGCTGCAATCACCAAGCTTGGGTGGGATTTGGCCCACAAGAAAGATGTACTATGGGTAAAATGGATTCATTCTGTGTACATAAAACAACAACAATTACAGTCCTTAATCATTCCTAACCAAGCCAGTTGGATGGTCAGGAAGATCATTGATGCTACTGTTACATTGCAGCATTCCCAACTGATGCACCAATCAGCTTGTTCTATAAAGAAGTTATACCTACAGCAGATAGGACAATTGCCTAGAGTAGGGTGGAAAATCTAACTATCCAAAACTATGCTAGACCCAAGGCAGTCTTCAACCTTTGGCTGATATTACAGGATAGGCTGCCTACTAAGGATAGATTGGAACAGTGGAAACTCAATGTGGACAACACATGTGCATTATGTCAACAAGACAGGGAGACTAGAGATCATCGTTTCTTCTCCTGCCCATTCTCTACCTTGCTGAGACACCAAACATTGCAATGGATTGGAGTAACTCAGGCCAATTATCAAAACTGGGAGCAATACATTCAGTGGATCATAGCCAAAACTAAAGGGAAGACTAGTCGAGCTCAAATCATCAAACTGGTCTTTGCTGAAATGCTTTATAACATTTGGTTAGAGAGGAATTCAAGGTTGTTCAAGAACATCTCCTGTTCCAGTTGACAATTGTTTAGAAATATTGCATATACATGTCATGTTAGGAGTCCCCCTAAAGTTAGCCTACAACTTCCGCATTCTCTTCTGTAACTAGAAATATAGGTATAGTAAATTTAGATGTTAGCTAGGTCTCTTTTGATGATAGTCAGTTGTGTATAGCCGACTATGGTTTTGTAAAGAAATACCTTTTGATGATTAATACAACAAGATTTAATTACCAAAAAAAAATTACCAAACTCGTAACCTTTGGGTAAGTAATTTGTACAATTCAATTATTAAAAAAATATGAATTTTAATTATATAAAAACATAATTATTAATGATAGTTTTGTGCCACTAGGCATTAAAATATCGAGCCCTGTATCCATGGGTAAGTAATTTGTACAATTAAGTTATTAAAAATATGAATTTCAATTATTAAAAAAAACATATAATTATTAATGATAGTTTGGTGCCACCGGTCCTCAAAAATATCGAGCCTGGAATCCATGGATAAGTAATTTGTACAATTAAGTTATTAAAAATTTAAATTTCAATTATAAAAAAATACATAATTATTAATGATTGTCTGGTGCAACTGTTCCTCAAAAATATCGAACCCGAAACTCATGAATAAGTAATTTGTACAATTAATATAAAAAAATATGAATATCAACTATAAAAAAAATACATAATTATTAATGATAGTTTGGTGACCTGGGCCTCAAAAATATTGAGTCCAGAACCCATGGGTAAGTAATTTGTACAATTAAAATATTAAAATATATGAAGTTCAATTATTACAAAAACACATAATTATTAATGATTGTTTGGTGCCACTGCGCCTCAAAAATATCGAGCCCGGAAGCCATGGGTAAGTAATTTGTACAATTAAGTTATTAAAAATATATATTTCAATTATAAAAAAAATACATATATATAAATGATAGTTTGGTGCCACTGGGTATCAAAATTATCGAGCCCAGAACCGAGGGGTAAGTAATTTGTACAATTAAATTATTAAAAAATATGAATTTCCACTATCAAAAAAGCGCATAATTATTAATGATAGTTTGGTGTTACTGGGCCTCAAAATTACCATACTCGTAACCTTTGGGTAAGTAATTTGTACAATTAAATTATTAAAAATATGAATTTAAATTATAAAAAAACATAATTATTAATGATAGTTTTGTGCCACTAGGCGTTAAAATATCGAGCCCTGTATCCATGGGTAAGCAATTTGTACAATAATGTTAATAAAAATATGAATTTCAATTATAAAAAAACATATAATTATTAATGATAGTTTGGTGCCACATGTCCTCAAAAATATCGAGCCTGGAATCCATATATAAGTAATTTGTACAATTAAGTTATTAAAAAATTAAATTTCAATTATAAAAAAATACATAATTATTAATGATTGTCTGGTGCCACTGTGCCTCAAAAATATCGAGCCCGTACCTCATGGGTAAGTAATTAATACAATTAAATTATCAAAAAATATAAATACGAATTATAAAAAACCCATAATTGTTAATAATAGTTTGGTGCCACTGGCTTCAAAATATCGAGCCCGGTACCAATAGGTAAATAATTTGTACAATTAAGTTATAAAAAAAAATGAATTTAAATAATAAAAAATATTCATAATTGTAAATGATAGTTTGGTGCCACTGGGCCTCAAAAATATCGAGTCCGGAATCCATGAGTAAGTAATTTGTACGATTAAGTTATTAAAAAATATAAATTTCAGTTATAAAAAATACATAATTATAAATGATTGTTTAGTGCCACTGAGCCTCAAAAATATCGAGCCCGGAACACATGGGTAAGTAATTTGTACAATTAAATTATTAAAAAAAATATGAATTTCAGTTATAAAAAAAACACATAATTATTAATAATAGTTTTGTGCTACTGGGCCTCAAAAATATTGAGCCTGTAATCCATGGTTAAGTAATTTGTACCATTAAATCGTTAAAAAAAATATGAATTTCATCTATCAAAAAAATACATAATTATTAATGATAGTTTGGTGTCACTAGGCCTCAAAAATATCAAGCCCAGAACCCATGTGTTAGTAATTTGTACAATTAAATTATTTAATAAATATGAATTCCAGTTATATAGAAACACATAATTATTTATAATAGTTTGGTGCCAGGGCATAAAAAATATCGAGCCCGAAACCCATTGATAAGTAATTTGTACAATTAAGTTATTAAAAAATATGAATTTTAATTATAAAAAAATACATAATTATTTATGATAGTCTGATGCCACTGGGCCTCAAAAAACAACAAGTCCGAAACTCATGAGTAAGTATTTGTACAATTAAATTAAAAAATATGAATTTCAATTATAAAAAATATATAATTATTAATGATAGTTTGGTGCCACTGGGCCTCAAAAATATCCAGCCCAGAACCCATATGTAAGTAATTTGTACAATTAAATTATTAAAAAATATGAATTTCAATTATTAAAAAACGCATAATTATTATTATTTTTTTTGGTAATTAAGTTGTTGTATTAATCACCAAAGGAAATTCTTTACAAAACTATAGTCCAGCTACACACAGCTGACTATCACAAAAGAGAGACGTAGCCAACATCTATTTACTATGCCTCTATTTCTAATTACAGGGAGAATGCTGGAGTTGCAGGCTAAACTTAATAGGACTCCTAATATGACATGTGTATGCAATATTTCTAAGTAAGTGTCCATATGAACTTGACACATTCCTAAACAACCTTGAGTTCCTCTCTAACCAGATGTTATAACACATTTCTGCAATGATCATTTTGATACTATGAGCTCGAGTAGTCCTCCCTTTAGCCATGGGTATGATCCATTGGATGTATTGATCCCAACTTTGAAAGCTAGGCTGAGTTACCCCAATCCAAATCATTATTTGATGTCTCAGTTGCATGGTGAAGGGACAGGAGAAGAAGAGGTGATCCCTGGTCTCCATGTCTTGCTGGCATAGTGTACAGGTGCTGTCCATGTTTGGATTCCACTGTGTCAATCGATCCTTGGTAGGAAACCTATCCTGCAGAATCGGCCAGAGATTAAACACTGCCTTGGGTCTGGTATAGTTTTGGATGGTTAGATTTTTCCACACAACTCTTGGCAGCTGCCCAATCTATTGAAGATACAGCTTCTTGATTGAACATTCTGATTGGGACAATAGCTGTGATTGGTGCAATGTAACAGTAGCTTCAATAATCTTCCTTACCATCCAACTGGCTTGGTTAGGAATTTTTAATGATTATTAATGATTGTTTGGTGCCACTGAACCTCAAAAATATCGAGCCCGAAAGTTTGGGTGAGTAATTTGTACAATTAAGTTATTAAAAAATAAATATTTCAATTACAAAAAAATACATAATTATTAATGATAGTTTGGTGCCACTGGTTATCGAGCCCGGAACCCATGGGTAAGTAATTTTTACAATTAAATTATTAAAAAATATGAATTTCCACTATCAAAAAAGCACATAATTATTAATGATAGTTTGATGTTACTGGGCCTCAAAATTACCAAACTCGTAACCTTTGGGTAAGTAATTTGTACAATTAAATAATTTAGAAAAAATATGAATTTCAATTATAAAAAAAACATAATTATTAATGATAGTTTGGTGCCGCTAGGCGTTAAAATATCAAGCCCGGTATCCATGGGTAAGTAATTTGTACAATTAAGTTTTTAAAAATATGAATTTCAAGTATAAAAAAAATATATAATTATTAATGATAGTTTGGTGCCACAGGTCCTCAAAAATATCGAGCCTGGAATCCACGGATAAGTAATTTGTGCAAATTAATTATTAAAAAAATGAATTTCAAATATAAAAAACACATAATTATTGATGATATTTTGGTGCCAGTGGCCGTTAAAAATACCAAACTCGTAACCATTGGGTAAGTAATTTGTACAATTAAATTATTAAAAAATTATGAATTTCAATTATAAAAAAACATAAATATTAATGATAGTTTGGTGCCACAAGGCGTTAAAATATCGAGCCCTGTATCCATGGGTAAGTAATTTGTACAATTAAGTTATTAAAAATATGAATTTCAATTATAAAAAAAACATATAATTATTAATGATAGTTCGGTGCCACAGGTCCTCAAAAATATCGAGCCTTGAATCAATGGATAAGTAATTTGTACAATTAATTTATTAAAAATTTAAATTTCAATTATAAAAAAATACATAATTATTAATGATTGTCTGGTGCCACTGTGCTAAAAAATATTTAGCCCGTAACTCATGGGTAAGTAATTTATTCAATTAAATATTAAAAAATATAAATATCAATTATAAAAAAAACCCATAATTGTTAATAATAGATTGGTGCCACTGGGCTTCAAATTATCGAGCCCGGTACCAATAAGTAAATAATTTGTACAATTAAGTTATAAAAAATATGAATTTAAATTATAAAAAATATTCATAATTATCAATGATAGTTTGGTGCCACTGGGCCTAAAAAATATCGAGCATGTAATCCATGCTTAAGTAATTTGTACAATTAAATCATTAAAAAAATATGAATTTTAGCTATAAAAAAATACATAATTATTAATGATAGTTTGGTGTCACTGGGCCTCAAAAATATCGAGCCTGGAACCCATGTGTTAGTAATTTGTACAATTAAATTATTAAAAAAAATATGAATTCCAATTATAAATAAACACATAATTATTAATGATAGTTTGGTGCCACTGGGCATAAAAACTATCGAGCCCGGAATCCATTGGTAAGTAATTTGTACAATTAAGTTATTAAAAATATGAATTTCAATTATAAATAAAATACATAGTTATTAATGATAGTTGGATGCCACTAGGCCTAAAAAATAACAAGTCCGAAACTCATGAAAAAGTAATTTGTACAATTAAAATAAAAAAATATGAATATCAATTATAAAAAAAATACATATATAGATGGTTGACGAGCAATTTATCCACTGTGAGGTTAAAGCGAGGGGTACTACTTTCAGAACAATGCTAACTGTGGTATATGCCAATAATGACTTATGTAAGAGGCAGCAACTATGGGCAAGACTGGTGGCACTGGGGACTAATATTCAGGGTAGCTGGCTTATAAGTGGTGACTTCGATAATGTACTTCACTCGGATGATAGAATTGGAGCTCTAGTTGTACAACAGGAGATACAGGGATTCCAGGATACCCTCAATATCCTTCAACTTTCGCAACTGAAGACCATGGGCCGTTTCTATACCTGGTGTAATAAGCAGAAGTCTGAAACAAGAGTCTATAGTCGAATTGATTGGGCCTTTGGAAATGTTCAATGGATGCAGGAGTATAGCCACATTGAAGCAGATGTATTGAACCCGGGAGTGTCTGATCACTCCCCTATCTTAATGCAATGTAACAGTGTGCAGCAGAGAAGGAACAATCTCCCAAAACCTTTCAAACTTTATGCTTCTGTTATGAACCATGCCGACTTCTCTGACATTGTGAAAAGTTCTTGGAATACAGACCAACAGAGAGGGCCAATGCGTAGAATTTGGAGTAAACTGAAGACCCTAAAACTAGATTTAAAGGAGCTGAATTCACATATGGCTAAGTACAGAATACACCTAAATGAGGCAAGGCAGAACTAGGAACCATTCAAGTCCAACTGCAATCAAATTGCCTGGACAAATGGTTGATTGACCAGGAGAAATTGCTGCTTATGGAAGTGGATAGGTAGAGCAATATCGAGGAGCAGATACTGCATCAGAAATCCAGAGCTCAATGGATAGCCTGTGGTGATGCCAACACCAAATACTTTCATGCCCAACTAAAGATGAGGACAAGTTTTAACACAATCACTTCCATATATACTGATGGGGGGATTAAACTAACAGATCCCAGGATGGTGGAAGCAGAGTTTGTGCACTATTTCAAGTCTCTTCTGGGGGGAAACAACAGCACTGTCCAATGTCCTAACACTGAAATCATACAGAAGGGGCACTGCCTTACCCTACAGCAGAAGGATGAGCTTGTCCAACCAGTAACAAGGGAGGAAATAATGCAGGCAATAAAGGACATGCAACATGACAAAGCACCAGGGGTCGATGGGTTCCCAGTGGATTTTTTCATTAGGCAGTGGCACATTGTGGGGGATGATATCTGTGAAGCTGTGCTAGACTTCTTTGCAACAGGGAAATTACATGCTGGAGTTAGTAGCACTGCACTGACTCTCATTCCAAAGGTACAGAATCCAACCACAGTCAAAGATTATAGGCCAATTGCGTGCTGCACAACAGTATACAAGATCCTCACAAAAATCATTACAGCCAGGTTGAAAAAGGTTATTGATACTCTAGTGGGCAGATCACAATCTGCATTCACTGAGGGTTGGAGCATCATTGATAACATATTGTTCACACAAGAGTTATTTAAAGGCTATTCTAGGAAGGGTCTCTCTCCTAGGTGTGTGCTAAAAGTGGACATAAAGAAGGCGTATGACTCTGTTGAATGGGTGTTTCTGAGTAAACTGCTGCAAGGGCTGGGATTTCCTTCCAAATTTGTTGGGTGGATAATGGAATGCATTTCAACTGTATCTTACTCTCTCAACTTTAATGGGGGTCTCACTGCTCCATTCAAATGGAAGAGAGGGCTGCGACAAGGCGACCCGATGTCACCTTACCTTTTTGTCCTGGTGATGGAGTACTTACATAGATAGCTCTTGCAAGTGATGCTGAGAAATGACTTCAAGTTTCACCCTAAATGCAAAAAACTGGGGGTAGCACATGTTTGCTTTGCAGACGGCCTTCTCTTATTCTGTAAGGCTGATTTTCAATCAGTAAGCTTACTTAAACAGATTCTTCTGGAATTTTCAAAGACATCTGGTCTTCACGCAAATGTGGACAAGAGTGTAGTGTATTTGGCTGGGGTGAATAATTGGCAGAAACAACAGATACTTCAGGTACTGGGCTTTCCAACAGGTACCCACCCATTCAAGTATTTGGGGATGCCACTGGATTCCAAGAAGCTGTGTGTTGCACAATACTGGCCATTGGTGGAGAGAATTACACAGAAAGTCACCTGCTGGTCATCAAGGCTCCTATCGTATGCTGGTCGGTTTCAATTGATAAAATCTGTATTATTTGGTATTCAAGCGTACTGGTCTCAGATTTTCCTGCTTCCGAAAAAGCTTTTGAAGATGACAGAGGCTATTTGTAGATCCTATTTGTGGACCGGAGCTGCCACAGTATCAAGAAAGGCTCTTATTGGTTGGGACACTATGTGCTTACCTTATAGTGCAGGGGTGTGTTGGACCTTGTTAAATGGAACAAAGCAGCTGTGGTAAAGCATTTGTGGGCTTTAACAATGAAGAAGGACAGCCTATGGATCAAATGGGTCCATACCTTCTATATCAAGAGCAAATGCTTGGATGACATGATGGTCCCAGGGAATGCTGCCTGGGTAATCAGGAAAATATTCGATTCAAGAACTCTGGTTAACAGTTTAGCAACATTAACTGGGAATCTAGTGGATAAGCTGAGGCAGGTGCGACAGGGTGAGGTGTTCAACATAAACAAACTTTACAGACAACTTCTCCCTCAATGCAGCAAAGTTCAATGGAAATCAATCATATTACAACCTCAACTTCATCCCAGGTATAAGTTCATATTATGGCTGGCTTTACATAAGCGACTCGCAACTGTGGAGCGACTCCAAAAGTTTAATATAGTGGTTCCGCAAGAATGCATATTATGTGGTGTAGATCAGGAGACCTTTGAGCATTTGTGTTTTGAATGTTTGAAAACAAAAGAGCTCTGGAATCGCCTCCTTATCTTGCTGGGCCATAAGCGTATCATTGCTGACTGGGAGGAGGAGTGTGCGTGGATTAGTAAGCTGGCGAAGAGGAGAAATAGCTTAGCAGAAATTACAGCATGCCTGTTTGGGATTCTGGTGCCGACAATATGGAAAGAACGGAATAACTTGAGATTCCAAGGTGGCAGGTTGATGAGGGATACCGTGTGTAAGGAAATCGTGGTCCATCTTCATTGCAGAGGAGCTTCTAGACACAAATGGAGGGCGACTCTTCATAGCTTAGATCATTTTCCCTAGTCAAATGAGATGGCATAAATCATAAAACTATATCACACGTATTATCTTTGTATGTACTGCTTACTTCTTAAATAGATAATAGGTTAGTGTTTATGTATAGCATACGAACAATAGATGGTCAGCATCTATTCTTTGTAAGTATTATTTTGATGAAATGAAAGGTTACTGTTTATAAAAAAAAATACATAATTATTAATGATAGTTTGGTGCCACTGGGCCTCAAAAATATCGAGTCCAGAACCCATGGGTAAGTAATTTGTACAAAAATCATTTAAAAATATGAATTTCAATAATAATAAAAAATACATAATTATTAATGATTGTTTGGTGCCACTACGCCTGAAAAATATCGAGCCTGGAAGCCATGGGTAAGTAATTTGTACAATTAAGTTATTAAAAAATAATATTTCAATTACAAAAAAAATACATAATTATTAATGATAGTTTGGTCCCACTGGGCCTCAAAATTATCGAGCCCGGAACCCATGGGTAAGTAATTTGTACAATTAAATTATTAAAAAATATGAATTTCCACTATCAAAAAAGCACATAATTATTAATGATAGTTTGGTGCCACTGGGCCTCAAAAATACCAAACTCGTAACCTTTGAATAAGTAATTTGTACAATTAAATTATTAAAAAAATATGAATTTTAATTATAAAAAACATATTTATTAATGATGTTTGGTGTCACTAGGCGTTAATATCGAGCCCTATATCCATGGGTAAGTAATTTGTATAATTAAATTATTAAAAATATAATTTCAATTATAAAAAAAACATATAATTATTAATGATAGTTTGGTGCCACAGGTCCTCAAAAATATCGAACCTGGAATCCATGGATAAGTAATTTGTACAATTAAGTTACTAAAAATTTAAATTTCAATTATAAAAAAATACATAATTATCAATGATTGTCTGGTGCCACTGTGCCTAAAAAATATCGAGCCCGTAACTCATGTGTAAGTAATTTATACAATAATATTATTAAAAAATATACATATCAATTATAAAAAAACCCATAATTGTTTTTTTTAATAAAAATATTAATTCCATTTCATCAAAAGATCAGATATTACAGAGTTTTCCAGTAGCCGCTAACTAGCTACTGGTACAAACAGTCTAGAAAGAAACACTCTCATATGCTCTATATACATTAAATCATGAAAAGCATACAAAGCTTTTCTTCGTTTTTCTACGGGTAGTGATCCAGTCTTCGCAAAATATCCTTCCAGTATTTAAGAGAGGTTCCCTGAATGTGCACATGAATCGCTATCTCTTTGCATGTATCCTTTGCAACCGATATCCCTCCATGGAATCTAATCTTGTTTCTTTCCCGCCACAGACAGTATACTAACATTCCAAACGCACTGGTTGTTATTTCAGCATGCCCGTTTTTCCTTTTTGCAATGATGCTAATCCAATCGACTTCGCTGTTCCAATCACCAATGGTTCTCTTGTAACCTAGCCATACGAGCATTCTATTCCTAGTCCCCAAGATATCGGGCAAGCAAAAAAAAGATGGTCAAAAGATTCATCTACTTGCTTGCAGAATACACATTGTTGAGGAATCTGTATCCCAATGAGCATTAGCCTCTCCGCCATTGCTAGTCTTCTGCGCAGCGCTAGCCAAATGATAAATTTGAATCTCGGGTGTAGTTTTGGCTGCAATATTATGCTTTTCCATTGTACTTTAGGGGCTTGGGGGAACTGGAGTCTGTAGTGTTTGTTTATGTTGAACTGTTCTCCCCTCTGTAGTTGGATCAGTCGACTTTTCAGATCCCCATGTATACCCTGGGTATTTGCTATCATTAATCTGGTCTCAAAGATCTTTCTCACAGCCCAGGCTGTTGTTTTAGGAGTAGGTACATCCTCTACGACATTATTCTTAATGTAGTACGTGTGCATCCATTTGATCCACAGGCTGTCCTTTTTCATTGTTACTGCCCACAAATGCTTTGCCACAGCTGCCTTGTTCCAGATTGGTAGGTTCAAAACATTTAGGCCCCAGCACTATATGGTAGACATATAGTTTCCCATGCGACTAATGCCTTTTTGGACACGTTTGCCGCCCCCGTCGACATAAAGGATCTGCATATTGCTTCAATCATCTTCATTACCTTTTTAGGAAGTAGGAAAATTTGGGACCAGTACGATTGCATTCCAAATAATACTGTCCTGATCAACTGTAGCCTACCAGCATAAGATAGGAGTCTTGATGTCCAGCAATTGATTTTCTGTGTTATCTTCTCCACTATTGGCCAGCATTGTATTACTGATAATTTCTTGGAGTCTATTGGAACGCCGAGATACTTGAAAGGGAGGGAACCTTCAGTGAAGTTCAGTTCTTTCATGATTTCCTCCTTTGTCCAGTTGGAGACCCCTGCTATGTATATAGCACTTTTGTCCGCATTTGCTTCCAATCCTTATGTTTCCGCAAAGTTTAGGAGCGTTTGTTGTATAAGTCTTACGGATTGGGCATCAGCCTTGCAGAATAGCAGTAGATCATCCGCAAAACAGATATGTGATACTCCTAGTTTCTTACATCGAGGATGAAATTTGAAATCCTTTCTCACCATCGTAGACTTGAGTTCCCTGTTCAAATATTCCATGACAATTACAAATAGATAAGGGGACATTGGATCTCCTTGTCATATACCTCTTTTTCCTTTAAACGGAGGTGTCACCCCCTATTAAGGCTTAATAAGTATGTGACAGAAGAGATGCATTCCATTATCCATTTTGTGAATTGTAGGGGAATCCCATGTCCAGCAGCAGTCTCTCTATAAAGTACCATTCCACTGTGTCATAAGCCTTTCTCAGGTCAACTTTTAACACACATTGCAGGGATATTCCTTTCCTATTGTATCCTTTAAATAACTCCTAAGTAAAAAGAATGTTGTCCGTTATGCTCCTGCCTTCAATGAATGCCGATTGTGAATTGCCAATCAAACCGCCTATAACTGTTTTTATTCTTGCTGTGATCACCTTGGTGATTATTTTATAAAGTGTTGTGCAGCAGGCGATTGGTCTAAAATCTTTGACAGTAGTAGGATTTTGTGTTTTAGGAATCAATGAGACTGCTGTGCTGCTCACTCCTTTGTGCATCTTGCCTGTTGTAAAGAATTCTTTCACTGCTGCATAAACATCATCAGCAACCATATTCCAATGTCGAGTAAAGAATTCAACTGGGAAGCCATCTACTCCTGGAGCTTTGTCATGTGGCATATCAGTGATTGCCTGATAGATTTCCTCCTTTGTTACTGGTTGAATCAGATGTTGTTTCTGCTGGTTGTTTAAGCATGGTCCCTGTTGAATGATGACAGTGTTTGGACATTTACAGATAGGTTTTTTCTCTCCCTGAATCTTGTAGAATTGGTACTGTAATTCTTCTTCTACTTGTTGAGGATCCAATAGCCTTTCCCCTGCATCAGTGTATATGGAACCAATTTTGTTCATGTTTGTTCTCTGCTTCAGTTGGGCATGGAAGTATTTGGAGTTAGAGTCTCCACAGGTAATCCAATTTGCTCTGGATTTCTGATGCAGAATCTGCTCCTCTATGTTGCTCCATTTCTGTATTTCAGCTAAGGTTGACCTTTCCTGTTCTATCAGTTGCTGGTCTATATTGTTGTTTCTCAAACAAAACTGAATTACTTCTAGTTTGTGTCTTGCTGCATTGAGTTGTGTTTTGTATGTTGCTATGTAATTGTTCAGTTCCTTCAACTCCCTTTTCAAATCCTTTAGCTTTGTCCATATGGTGTGCATGCTACCAGTTTCCACCTTTCCCTTCTGCTTCCAAACTTTTCCTACTATAGCAGTGAAGTCATTATGTTCCATTACAGGTAAGTACAGTTGAAAGGTTTAGGATGTAAGTTTGTTCTCTTGTTTCCAGTTTTGCATTGGATTAGTATAGGAGAGTGGTCTGATGTCCCTGGAGTCTGGTAGTCAGTTTCAATGTGACTATACTTTTGCATCCATGCCAAATTACCAAATGTCCAATCTATCCTGCTATACACCCTTGTGCTGGGTTGCTGTTTGTTGCACCAGGAAAAGTAGCTGCCATACTTTTCAATTGAGTAAGCTGAAGGGTGTTTATTGCTTCCTGGAATCCTCTGATTTCATTTTGTGTTACTGGTGAACCAATTCTATCATCTGTATGAAGCACATTGTTAAAGTCCCCACTAATCAACCAGCATTGCTGTACAGAAGATCCCAAGTGTATCAATCTGTCCCATAGCTGCTGTCTTTTTTGGATGTCATTGCTTGCATACACCACTGTGAGCAGTGTTTGAAAGGTAGAGCCTGTTTTCTTAACTTCACAGTGTATGAATTGTTCATCAGCCATCAAAATTGTCACTTCACAGCTTTGTTTCCATAATAGCCATATTCTGCCATTTGGATGTTCATTGTAGTTACAGTTGCTGCTCCATCCTCCATAGATAGTGTTTAATATTTTCCTTGCTTTGCCTTATTTTACTCTAGTTTCTGGACACCCTATGACCTCCACCTTATGCTTCCTCAGAAAGATGTTTAAGTCTTTCTGCTTATGAGCCTTGTTCAGGCCCCTGACATTCCATGTGCAGAGCATCATTTAGGGGTGAAGCTAGATGGGCCAGCGTCCCTGGGATTCTCTACCATCTGTAGAGGATTGAATCTGTTGCTTGAAATCAATGTGCAGGTTTCTGATTGCTGTTCAATGCTCTCCTTCTGTTTCCCAGTTCCTACTGCATTTATACAGTTTGTTACCACTGTTTCATTCATTTCCTCAATTGCAGGAACCTGTTGAGTTGCCATTTGTTTTGGCTTTATTTTTGGAGTCCACCTCTTAGCAACTCTGAATTTCTGTTTCAACTGGTCTAGTTTAGGCTTGCTACTATCTTCCTTTGTGTTCCCTTCCTTATACCAACAGTCAGCAGAATTATGCCCAAATCTTATGCAGTTTTCCCAGAATTTTGGTTTCCATTCATATTCTATCTGTTGCACAATGAGGCCTATGTTGGTCTGCAGTTCTAAGCTGTCTGGCAGTGGCTTGGAGATGTCAGTTTCAATCAACACTCTGGCATAGGATATCTTCTCCAAATCAGCAGTGTATTTATCAGTATACAATGGCTTTCCTACCACACTTGCCAGCTTACTTAATACTGCATTGGACCAGAAAGCTAATGGTAAAGCAGGGAAGTTGATCGACAATGGAACTACTGTAATATTTGCAGGATCAAACTTGAATTCCATTTGCCATTGTTGCAGTATTAGTTGGTGCCACTGGGTCTCAAAATTATCAAACCCGGAACCCATGGGTAAGTAATTTGTACAATTAAATTATTAAAAAATATGAATTTCCACTATCAAAAAAGCCCATAATTATTAATGATAGTTTCGTGCCACTGGGCCTCAAAAATACCAAACTCGTAACCTTTGGGTAAGTAATTTGTACAATTAAATTATTTAAAAAAATATGAATTTCAATTATTTAAAAAAATAATTATTAATGATAGTTTGGTGCCACAAGGCGTTAAAATATCGAGCCCGGTATCCATGGGTAAGTAATTTGTACAATTAAATTATTAAAAATATGAATTTCAATTATATAAAAAACATATAATTATTAATGATAGTTTGGTGCCACAGGTCCTCGAAAATATCGAGCCTGGAATCCATGGAAAAGTAATTTGTGCAATTAAATTATTAAAAAAATGAATTTCAATTATAAAAAAATACATAATTATTGATGATAATTTGGAGCCTTTGGGCCTCAAAAATATCGAGCCCGGAACCCATGGGTAAGTAATTTGTACAATTAAGTTATTAAAAAATATGAATTTTAATTTAAAAAAATACATAATTATTAATGATAGTTTGGTGCCACTAGGCATCGAAAATATTGAGCTCGGAACCCATGGGTAAGTAATTTGTACAGTTAGTTATTAAAAAATATGAATTTCAATTATAAAAAACACTTGATTATTAATGAGAGTTTGGTGCCACTGGGCCTTAAAATATCGAGCCCGGTACCCATGGGTAAGTATTTTGTACAATTAAGTTATTAGAAAATATGAATTTCAGCTATAAAAAAATACATAATTATTAATGAAAGTTTGGTGTCACTTGGCCTCAAAAATAGCGAGCCCGGAACGGGTAAGTAATTTGTACAATTAAGTTATTAACTATGAATTGCAGCTAGGTGAAGGTCCAGGGGACGTTGGCCCATCCAGCTTCACCACTAAATGATATTCAGCACATGGAATATAAGGGGCCTTAATAAGGCCCATAAGCAGAAGGAGTTGAAGCTCTTTCTGAGGAAACATAAAGTGGATTTTATGGGTTGTGTAGAAACAAGAGTTAAAGAAGTGAAGGCAAAAAGGATTATGACTAAAGTATGGAGTGACTGGAGATACAGCTGGAACTATACTGAGCATCCAAATGGGAGAATTTAGCTAATGTGGAACCCAAATGTTGAGGTGCAGATCTTGAAGACTGATGAACAACTTATACATTGTGAGGTCAAAGAAAGAAGCACTACTCTCAGGGCATTGATAACAGTAGTGTATGCAAATAATGAGGTGAATAAGAGACAACAACTATGGGAAAAGCTGGTGCATTTAGGAGCAACTATTTAGGAGAGCTGGCTACTCAGTGGAGATTTCAACAATGTTCTCCACGCAGATGACAGGATAGGGGCACCAGTTATGCAACAGGAGATACAAGGCTTCCAAGATACACTTATTACGCTGCAGCTCACTCAGTTGAAGAGTTTGGCATGTTTTTACACATGGTGTAATAAACAAAAACCAGAGACAAGAGTCTGTAGCAGGATTGACTGGGCATTTGGAAATGTGGAGTGGATGCAGGAATACAACCATATAGAAGCAGATGTGTTGAATCCTGGAGTATCAGACCATTCCCCTATCCTTATGCAATGCAATGCTGTGGATCAAAGAAGAAACTTGCACCCTAAACTATTTAAACTGTGTAACTCTGTGGTGGAACATGTTGACTTTGCAAGCATAATGGAAAGGGTATGGAACCAAATACCAACTGGAGGAAATATGCACAGGGTATGGAATAAACTAAAAGCCTTAAAAATGGGTTAAAGGAATTGAACACCTATATGGCATTGTATAGAATCCACCTCAGCAAGGCTAGGCAGAAGCTGGAAGTCATTCAGAATCAGTTAAAGATCAACTGCATGGATCAAGACTTGATTGACCAAGAAAAAAAGGTGCTGATGGAAGTTGAGAAATGGAGTAACATAGAGGAGCAGATCTTACACCAGAAGTCTAGAGGACAATGGATTGCTTGAGGAGATTCAAACACAAAGTATTTCCATGCTCAATTGAAAATGAGGACAAATATCAATACCATAAGCTCTGTATATACTGAAGAGGGCAACAAGTTGTGTGACCCTAGCCAAGCGGAAGAAGAGTTTACCAAATATTTCAAGAAGATATTGGGGGAAAGCAATAGCACTTGTCAATGTCCAACCACTGCAGTAATCCATCAGGGCCCTTGCCTTAATTTGTAGCAGAAAGAAGAACTAGTAAAGCCAGTTACAAAGGAATAAGTACTGATAGCAATAAAGGATATGCCTCATGATAAGGCACCAGGTGTGGATGGTTTTCCAATAGAGTTTTTCACAAGGCACTGGAAAGTGGTTGGTGATGACACTTATGAGGCTGTGCTGGAATTCTTTATAAATGGAAGGCTGCATTAAGGAGTTAGTAGTACTACTCTAACACTAATTCCTACAGTGAAAAATCCAAGCCAAGTGAAGGATTACAGGCCCATCGCATGTTGTACAACTCCATATAAAGTCATCACAAAGATCCTTAAAGCTAGATTGAAAGCAGTCATTGGGGTCTGATTGGGAGATCTCAGTCAGCGTTCATTGAGGGTCGCAGCATCACAGATAGAATCTTGTTTACGCATGAGCTATTCAAAGGTTATACCAGGAAGGGCATTTCTCCAAGATGTGTTCTTAAAGTAGATTTGAAGAAAGCTTATGACACAGTTGAGTGGTGCTTCTTAGAAAGACTGCTGAAGGATATGGGTTTTCCTTATATGTTCATAGGGTGGATAATGGAATGCATATCATCTGTCACCTATTCCCTCAACATAAATGGTGGACTCACTGTTCCATTTAAAGGCAAAAGAGGCATAAGTCAAGGAGATCCTATGTCTCCCTACCTTTTTGTTCTAGCTATGGAGTATTTGCAAAGGGAATTCATGCAAGTGAAGAAGAGGAAAGAGTTCCAATTCCATCCTAGATGTAAGAAATTGGGTGTGGTACATGTATGTTTTGCGGATGATCTGCTTATGTTCTGTAAAGCAGATATTCAATCTGTTAAACTACTAAAGCAGGCTTTCTAGAATTTCTCAGAAGCATCTGGACTCCAAGAAAGTGCTGAAAAGAGTGTTGTGTACATAGCTGGAGTTTTCAATTGGCAGAAAGAGGAGATTCTGCAAGAACTGGGTTTTCCTGAAGGTAGACTTCCATTCAAATACCTAGGGGTGCCTTTGGATTTTAAAAAATTAACCATTGCTCAATGTTGGATATTAGTTGAGAAAGTAAAATAGAAAATAAGTTGTTGGACATCAAGATTGCTATCATATGCAGGTCGAATTCAGTTGATAAAGTCAGTCTTATTTGGAGTGCAAGCCTATTGGTCTCAAATTTTCCTATTGCCAAAGAAATTGATGAGGATGATAGAAGCAATTTGTAGATCCTACTTATGGACAGGCTCTGCTACTGTGTCGAGGAAGGCCTTGGTTGCTTGGGAAACAATATGTTTGCCATATAGTGCAGGTGGGCTGAATGTATTGAACTTAATTAAATGGAACAAGGCTGCTATTGCAAAGCACTTATGAGCACTGGCCAAAAAGAAAGACAGCTTATGGATTAAGTGGATGCATGTCTATTACATAAAGAATCACAGAATTGATGATATGCATGTTCCTAAAACTGTTGTTTGGGTAGTAAGGAAGATCTTCGAGTCGAGAGAGTTGATCAATTCAATTCCAGGCTTTCAAGAAAATCTGGAGAGTAGACTGGTTCAGCTGCAGAGGGGTGAGTTCTTCAGTATTAAAAACTATATAGGCTTCAATACCCTCAATACCAAAAAGTCCAGTGGAAGAGCATCATGTTGCAGGCTCATTTGCATCCAAGATACAGATTCATACTGTGGCTTGCGTTACATAGTAGATTGGCAACAGTGGACAGACTTCAGAAGTTTGACATATTGGTTCCACAGGAATGCACATTCTGTGGGCATGATATTGAGACCTTTGACTATCTGTTCTTTGAATGCTCGCAGACAAAGGCACTATGGAGTCATCTTCTAAGCTGGCTGGAATATCATAGACCTATTCTTGACTGGAAACACGAGATTGAGTGGGTCAGTAAGATAACGAAGAAGAGGAGTGGACTATAAGAAATCACTACTTGTGTATTTGGGATGTTGGTGACTGTGATATGAAGAGAAAGAAATAAACAAAGATTTCAAGGAGAGAGAATGCTCAGCAACAATATCTGTAAAGAAATAGCCATCCACATGCACTTGAAGGGAATTTCAGTTCACAAATGGAAGGCAGTGCTGCTGAGTTTAAACTGCTGCCCATAGAATGTACAAATCAGTCTGTTATGGTATATGCAATGTCGATAATGATAGAGGAGTAATGCTCTGTATGATATGGACAAGACGACAATGCGGTAGAGTGTTTAGAAATAGAGAATAGATGGTCAGCATCTATAGTTTGTAATTGTACAATTTTTTTTGATGAAATGAAAGAAAATATGTTTATTCAAAAAAAATGAATTGCAATTATAAGAAAACTACATAATTATTAATGATAGTTTGGTGTCACTGGGCCTCAAAAATATTGAGCCTGGAACTCATGGTTAAGTAATTTGTACAATTAAATTAATAAAAATATGAATTTCAATTATTCAAAAAGCACATAATTATTAATGATGGTTTGGTGCCACTAGGCCTCAAAAATATCGAGCTTGGAATCCATGAATAAGTAATTTGTACAATTAAATCATTAAAAAAAATATGAATTTCAATTATAAAAAAACACATAATTATTAATGATATTTTGGAGCCTCTGGGCCTCAAAAATATCAAGCCCCGAACCCATGGATAAGTAATTTGTACAATTAAGTTATTAAAAATATGAATTTCAATTATGAAAAAACTACATTATAATTAATGATACTTTGGTGCCACTGGGCCTCAAAAATATCGAGTATGCAACCCATTAATTAGTAATTTGTACAATTAAGTTATTAAAAAATATAAATTGCAATTATTAAAAAAATACATAATTATTAATGATAGTTTGATGCCACTGGGCCTCAAAAATATTGAGCCCGGAAGCCATGGTTAAGTAATTTGTAAAATTAAATTGTTAAAAAAAATGAATTTCAATTATAAAAAAAACACATAATTGTTAATGATAGTTTGGTGCCACTGGGCCTCTAAATATCGATCCCGGTACCCATGGGTAAGTAATTTATACAATTAAGTTATAAAAAAATATGAATTTAAAATATAAAAAAATATATAATTATTAATGATAGTTTGGTGCCACTGGGCCTCAAAAATATAGAGCCCAGGATCCATGAGTAAGTAATTTGTACGATTAAGTTATTAAAAAATATGAATTTCAGTTATAAAAAAATACATAATTATTAATGATAGTTTGGTGCCACTGAGCCTAAAAAATATCGAGCCCGGAACACATGGGAAAGTAATTTGTACAATTAAATTATTAAAAATATATTATTTCATTTACAAAAAAAACATAATTATTAATAATCGTTTGGTGCTACTGGGCCTGAAAAATATCGAGCCCGGAAACCATGGTTAAGTAATTTGTGCAACTAAACTATTAAAAAATATGAATTTCAACTATAAAAAGAATGTATAATTATTAATGATAGTTTGGAGCCTCTCGGCCTCAAAAATATCGAGTCTGGAACCCATGGATAAGTAATTTGTACAAATAAGTTATTAAAAAATATGAATTTTAAATATAAAAAAATACATAATTAATAATGATAGTTTGGTGCCACTGGGCCTTGATTTAATATCGAGCCCGGAACCCATGGGTAAGTAATTTATACAATTAATTTATTAAAAAATATGAATTTCAATGAAAAAAACTCTTAATTATTAATGATAGTTTGGTGTCACTGGGCCTTAAAATATCTAGTCTGGTACCCATGGGTAAGTAATTTGTACAATTAAGTTATTAAAAAATTTGAATTTGAATTATAAAAAAATACATAATTATTAATTAAATTTTGGTGCCACTGGGCCTAAAAATATCGAGCCCGGAACCATGGGTAAGTAATTTGTACAATTAAGTTATTAAAAAAATATGAATTACAATTATAAAAAAATTACATAATTATTAATGATAGTTTGGTGCCACTAGGCCTCAAAAATATTGAGCCGAGAACTCATGGTTAAGTAATTTGTACAGTTAAATTATTAAAAAATATGAATTTCAATTATAAAAAAAGCACAAAATTATTAATGATAGTTTGGTTCCACTAGGCCTCAAAAATATCGAGCCCGGAATCCGTGGGTATGTAATTTGTACAACTAAATTATTAAAAAAATTAATTTTAATTATATAAAACACATAATTATTAATGACATTTTGAAGCCTCTAAGCCTCAAAAATATCAAGCCTGGAACCCATGGGTAAGTAATTTGTACAATTAAGTTATTAAAAAATATGAATTTCAATTATAAGAAAATTACATAATTATTAATGATAGTTTTGTGCCACTGGGCATCAAAACTATCGAGTCCGGAACTCATGGGTAAGTTATTTGTACAATTAAATTATAAAAAAAATATGAATTTATAAAAGAATACATAATTATTAATGATAGTTTGGTGGCACTGGGCCTTAAAATATCGAGACCGGCACCCATGGGTAAGTAATTTATACAATTAAGTTATTAAAAATTTTGAATTTCAATTATAAAAAAAATTATAATATTAATGATAGTTTGGTGCCACTGGGCCTCAAAAATATCGAGCCCAAACCCATGGGTAAGTTATTTGTAAAATTAAGTTATTAAGAAATATGAATTTTAATTATAAAAAAAATGATAGTTTGGTGTCACTGAGCCTAAATAATATCGAGCCCGGAGCTCATTGGTATGTAATTTGTACAATTAAATTATTAAAAAATATAAATTTCAATTATAAAAAAGCACATAATTATTAATGATAGTTTGGTGCTACTGGGGCTAAAAAATATCGAGCCCGTAACCCATGGATAAGTAATTATACAATTAAGTTATTATAAAATATGAATTTCAATTATAAAAAATACATAATTATTAATGATTGTTTGGTGCCACTGTGCCTCGAAAATATCGAGCCCAGAACACATGGGTAAGTAATTTGTACAATTAAATTATTAAACAAATATGAATTTCAATTATAAAAAAAAGGCAAAATACATAGTTTGCCCCCGGAACTTAGGAGCAAATCCCTGTGACACACCTTCTGAGCACGGATAACCTTTTACACACCCAATTTTTTCAAAGTGTATCTAAGACACTTTTTTGTTGACATGGCCGATGCATGTTTTACTAATAAAATAAGGCGCGTGAACAGTATAAAATTATTTCTTTCTTTATTTTATTTTTTTCCATTTTCCTAAACTAATTCACTGGCTATCCTCCTCCAAATCCAACACCCACCTTCCCCCATTGTTTCTCCACCATCCTATCCAATACCCGCCTGCCAAAAACCACCATATCTTCACCATTGAAGCTGTCTCTTTTCTCTTTTTTTTTTCTTCTCAAAACCCAGTTGTTGGTAGTGGCCATGGAAACAATATACAAAATAATTAGTTTGAATTAAACCTAGAAGCTAAGATCTTCAAGCCATGCCAACCCAGAAGTAACAGTTGTTGTTACTACCTATTGCTCGTATTTTTAAAGTAAATAAGGGGGAGGGCTTGGAGCCTTACAGGAGTAAGCTGATGGGAAGGGGGCTTGGAGAAGAGGGTAGACGGTGGAGGAGGAGAAAGCTGATGAGGGATGGGAGACTTGGGGAGATTTTCTTTTTGGGGAGGGGGGAAGGGGGAGGGGTGGAGAAGGTGATATAATATTTCATTGAATTTTTTTTAATCAATTAAAGTTTATATTAAGTATATATTATTTTATAGTTGAGTTATGACATGTTTTGTATTTTGACTGGTATGTGGATGCAGTCTCCAAACAAAAAACTGGTCAATAAAAAAGTAGTGTGTCTTTGATATAGTTTGAAAAGGTTGGGTGTGTAAAAGGTTATCCATGCTCATAAGGTGTGTCACAGGGATTTGGTCATAAGTTCCGGGGGCAAACTATGTATTTATGCATGAAAAAATATATTAGCCATATTTTGACACAAATATAGAAATTACATGAGTAAATCACCATAAAAATAATTTGAAAAATATTTATTGGAGTTTTATGGATAAAAAAGAGAAAACAAATCAGTTTAACCCCTTAAAATTATGAAAAAATAATAAAAACCTTGAGCATGCTTATATATGCATGAATGTATGATGCCCAATTTTGACCAGATGGGATGCTTTGACAGACAGAGGCCGAGCGCTGGTTTCGAGTTACCTACATATCCTTGGTTTTACAGGAATTAGGCCATGTGTAGTTCTGGATTCACCTACGGAGTATGCCGATGAAATTATTGTAAGAACGGATACGAGATGTGGAAGCAGCTACGATGAGTGGTTAAGGCTCGGGACGATTAGAGGAACTGGAGCGAGATTGATCCCGCTAGGATAGCGGTTGTTTGCTGGTTACCTACAGATAAGAGTGCTACAAACTTATTTTCAAAAATTTAAACATGATGCAGATTCTCTTTGGACCATGAGGGTTGTCTTCAGACGGTTAAAGTTGACGTCCTTAGAACATGACGTCCTGGGCCATGAATTTTTTAATGAGGGATTTGGAGGCCATGAAATGAAGTTCTCGGGCCATAAAAATGGTGCCTCTGAACCATGACACATTTGAATAATGATATGCAAATTTGGGGGATCATCAGGCCATGGCTTGGTGTCTTCCGGCTACGAGGATGGTGCCTTTATACTATGATGCCTTTGGACAGATTGGCAATGTTTCCGCCCATGATATGCAATAATATGATGTAATAAGGCAAGATTTAATATTATGAAATGGAGGGCAGAGCCTAGCCCGATTGAAAAGCAGGCAGATATTAATTGAAAATAGAGCAATATTGATGCAAAGAGGGACGATGCTTAGTCTTGTGCAAGTGGGGTGGTAAAAAATCAACCTTATGCAAAATAGAGGCAGAGCTTAACCTTATGCAAATGTGGAGTCAGGTCTTAGACTCAAGAAGGTATGGAGGCAAGGAGCTCATGCAAATATGGAGTCAAGGATTAGACTCATGCAAGGAGAAGGCAGTGCGCCTTATGCAAAATGGAGGTAGAGCTTGACCTCATGGAGGATTGGGGACAAGGCTTAGTCCCATGCAAATGGAAGGCAGAGCTTAGCCTTATGCATATATGGCGTCAGAGCTTAGCCTCATGCAAGTGTGGAGTCAAATATTAGATTCATGCAAGTACGGAGTAAGAGCTTAGACTCATGCAAGTGTGAAGTCAAAGATTAGATTCATGCAAGTATGGAGTCAGAGCTTAGACTCATACAGATGTGGATTCAAGGATTAGACTCATGCAAGGAGAAGGCAGTGCTTAGCCTCATGCAAAATGGAGGTAGAGCTTAACCATATGCAAGATTCAAGACATGGCTTAGTCCCATGCAAATGGAAGACAAAGCTTAGCCTTACGCAGACATAGAGGTAGAGCTTAACCTCATGCAAGGTTCAGGACAAAGCTTAGTCCCACGCAAATGGAAGGCAGAGCTATGCCTTATGCAGATATAAAGGTAGAGCTTAACCTTATGCAGGATTCGGGACAAGGCTTAGTCCCATGTAAATAGAAGGCATAGCTTAGACTTATGCAAATATGGGGTTAGGGCTTAGACTCATGCAAATATGGAGTCAGAGATTAAACTCAGGTAAATATGGCGTCAAAGATTTTACTCATGCAAATATGGAGTCAGGGATTAGACTCATGCAAGTATGGATTCAGGGATTAGACTCATGCAAAGAGAGAATAGAAGACAAGGGTAGGGTATGTCTTAGCTAGGATATATTCAGTGTATGATGGCCAGATGGATGGTGAATTTGTTTTGTGGATACATGTTTCATGAATGCTACTGTTATGTCAAATACCAACGTTCAAAGAAAAATTGTAAGTTTTATGAGGGGATCGAGGTTGATTCTTGCTTCGTCTGCTAGCCTTGCTCTGCTCTGCTCTAGAAGCCCCCCTTTGAGTTCCCCTAGGTAGTGCCTGACCGTTACAAAAAAAAGAATTTTTCAAAACAATATGCATTCATTGATAAAACAGAATCATTTTTAAAGCGTATTGATATATCAACTAATATTTGGTGAACTAGAGACGACGACACATTTCAAAGGCATTGCAGATCTCTTATATTGGAATTTTGAGGGTCCTCCTCAAAATTCTGCCCCAGTTTGTAAATGATTTTTAACTGTTTGCGGATGGCTGACCCTGCTGAATCTTTCTTCGGAATTTTGAGAATCCTTCTCAAAATTTTGCCCCAATTCTTGACTGATTGCTGACTTCCTTACATGTGATGGCACTTGCTAGACTTGCTCTGGAATTTTAAAGACCCTCCTCAAAATTCTGCCCTAGTTTATGATTTTTAGGGAAATGAAAATTTTATTATGATATGACCGAACCCATAAGGTTGCCTACGTATCCCCTCTTATACGGGAATCGGGTCAAGCATCATTCAATTACATTAGAAAGAAAATGTGAAATAATCTAGGCATAATATCTCTTGACAGCGTCTGAATTGATAGGTTTTGGCCAGATTTCTCTATACATTTCTACAAGTAAGTGCTCTTCCTATCAAAACCCTGTGAACCATGTATGGACCTTGCTCAATGGGAGAGAATTTCCCTTTTTCTTCTTCCTGATGCGGGAATATTTTCTTCAACACCAGCTGCCTTGGCGCGAACTATCTTGATTTGACTCTTTTGTTGAAAGCTATGGACATTCTGTTATGATAAAGTTGGTTGTGACATATGGTGTTTATTCTCTTTCCATCGATAAGGGCCAATTGTTCATAGAGGCTCCTTGCCCATTCCGCATCGCTGAGTTCAGCTCACTGTATGACTCTCAATGAAGGAAGCTCTACCTTGGCTGGGATGACAACCTCGGTACCAAGCTCTACTTAGGAACTTCGAATCGGCAGACAATACAATCCTTGACAAAATCTGTGATGACTTTTTTAGTTACAGCTTTGTAAGATGTAGCTTCTACCCACTTTGTGAAGTAATCGATAGCTATCAGAATAAACTAGTGTCCGTTCGAAGAAGTGGGCTCAATTAGACCGATAACATCCATTCCCCAGGCGGAGAATGGCCAAGGTGAGCTTGTTGCATTGGACTCTTTTCGTGGCACTTTTATCATGTCGGCATACACTTGACATTGATAGCATATGCGGACATATTGGACACAATCCGTCTCCATGGTCATCGAAAAGTAACCTGCCGTGAGTATTTTCTTGGCTAGAACGAAACCATTTATATGCGGGCCACATGTCCCAGCATGCACATCCTAAAGTAGCTTAAAAGCTTCATTTTCATCAATACACCTCAACAAACCCAAATCCATAGTTCTTCTGTACAAGTTCCTTCTGCTGTGGAAGAAGTGATTTGACAATCTCCGGGGCTTGCATTTATGAATGTGATTTGCATGCTCCGGGTATTCTCCTTTTGATAAGTACTCCTTAATGTCGTGGAACCAAGGCTTTCCATATGCTTATACCTTAACAAGAGCATAATATGCTGGCTGATTATGGATCCTCATCGGAATGGGATCAATATAGTTCTTATCTGGATGTTATATCATTGATGACAAAATAACTAATGTGGTCGGCGAACCCATTCTTAATTCTGGGCACATGTTAGAATTCTATCTTTGTGGGCCGTCTTTTCAATTCCTGCGCATGGTGCAGATATGGTAATATCTTGGAATTCTTGGTGGCCCACTCTTCTTGTACTTGGTGCACAAGCAAATCTGAATCGCCGACCACCAACAACTCATAAATGTTCATGTAGACTGCCATGTTGAGCCCTAGTATGCAGGCTTCATATTCCACCATGTTGTTGATGTAGGGAAATATGAGTTTAGCAAATATGGGATAATGTTGACCCATTTCTGACACCAAAACTGCTCCAATGCCTACTCTTTTGAAATGTGCGGCTCCATCAAAGAACATCCTCCAACCTTCATATGCTTTGGTAATGTCTTCTCTTACAAATGATACTACTTCATCAGGGAAATATGTTTTCAGGGGTTCATATTCTCCTTCCATTGGATTTTCAACGAGGTGATCTGATAATGCATGTCCCTTGACTGCCTTTTGAGTTACATCGACGATGTCGAACTCACTTAGTAGTATATGCCATTTATCCAACTTCATCGTGGGCATGGACTTCTGGAATATGTACTTCAGAGGATCCATCCTAGGTATGAGGTACGTAGTGTAGGCATAGAAATAATGCCTCAACTTCTGGGTTGTCCAGGTCAAAGCACAGCAAGTGCGTTCAAGCATAGAATACCGTCCTTCATAAGGTGTGAATTTCTTACTCAGAAAATATATAGCTTGCTCCTTCCTTCTTGTCTCGTCATGGTGTCCCAAAATACATCCAAAGGCTCTATTTAACACAGATAGATAAAGTATCAAAGGTCGTCTTGGTTCAACGATACCAGAACAGGTGGTATGGATAAGTATTCCTTGATCTTGTGAAATGCTTTCTGACAATCCTCGGTCCAACTCGTCTCGGCATCCTTCCTCAACATCTTGAAGATGGGTTCACATATTACGGTGGACTGTGCTATGAATCAACCGATGTAGTTGAGTCATCCTAAGAAGCTCATCATGTCCTTCTTGCTTTTGGACGATGGTAACTACTGAATAGCTTTGACTTTAGTAGGATCTAGCTCGATCCCTCGGCGACTGACAATGAATCCCAATAACTTTCCTGCAGGAACCACGAATGCACAATTTGTAGAGTTCAACTTCAAACTTTACCTCTTGAGCCTTTCGAAGAATTTTCTCAAGTCTGCTATGTGATCTGTGGCCCTCTTGGATTTGATGATGACGTCGTCCAGATAAACCTCTATTTCTCTATGTATCCTATCATGGAAAATGGTTGTCATGGAACTCATGTAAGTGGGCCCAGCATTCTTCATACCGAACGACATCATCTTGTAATAGCATACACCCCAATGCATAATAAAAGTTTTCTTCTCAGCATCTTTTTCATCCATCCAGATCTGGTGATAACCTACGAAGTAACCTACGGAGGATTGGAGTTCATGCTTGGCGCATTCATCGATCAGGATATGTATGTTTGGCAGCGAGTGGTCGTCTTTAGGACTTGCTCTGCTTAAATCCCGATAATAAACACATACTCATACTTTCCATCTTTCTTCTAAATTGGCACAATGTTAGCTAACCAGGTTGGGTACTTGACCACCCTTAGAACCTTGGTTTTGATATGCTTGGTAACTTTCTCCTTGATCTTCAAATTCATGTCTGGTTTAAATTTTTTGAGTTTCTTCTTGACTAGCGGGCACATAGGCTTGGTAGGCAACTTTTGAGCTACTATACATGTGATCAAACTGGTTATATCGTCATACGACCATGAAAAAATATCCTCATACTCTCATAGGAATCGGACGTACTCTTATTTTATGTTGGCAACAGGTGAATGCTGATGCAGCTTTCTTTGTCACTCTCGGCGCCTCCCAAATTTACTGCTTCTGTTTCGTCCAATTTCAATAATAGGATGCCTAGCAGTGGCTTCCTTACTTGAACCTCCTAGGTATTCTGGTGTATAGACTCTTCCGGTCCTAGTCATTCCCTACGCCATGCCAGATTCATCTACCTTGGCCTTCCCATTCCGCTGAACCTCATCAACATAATCCTGGGGTATTGCTTTTGAGTTGAATCAGGGTATGGTTGACACTATCACAGTAAAGGGTGTGACCACTTCTACTTCAAATGGAGTGGTGGTGGCTGCGGGCAGAGCCACTTCTACCTTGAATGGATCTATGTGGTTACCTCAACCTTGATCGGCGCCTGAGTTTGAACCATAATAGGAGTAAGTGTGAAGGCGACCTTAGAGTCATCGCTTTCCCGAATAAGCCTGATCGACCCTTAAGGGTCCCATTCTTTATCTGTTTCTATCACATGTACACAGTTAGTTCTGTGATCAGGAAGAGAATTGTTACGAACATTAGGTAAGGACTCCTTTTCTATTATGACCTTGTTGTTAATTAACTTTTAAATCTTATCCTTCAATGTCTAGCACTCAACTGTGGTGTGCCCTTCATACTGGAATGGTAGGCACAAGTATTGTCAGATTGGCCCCCTATGATGGTTCTCTAATGCCATAGCGGGAATAGGAGTGACATAACAGGCAGATTTTAATGTTTCATATAACTGGTCAATGGGCTCTGCAATGGCGGTATACTGTCTAAGTGGCTTGCGGTCATAGTTTGGTCGCTGTCTTGGATAATTTTGACGAGCTGGTGATGATTGGAAGTGGGATGGTTGGGAGTTATATATGTGATAGACAAAGACTGGTTGGGAGTATATGGGGGATGAAGGTTGATATTAGGATGGTAGTGCTTGGTACGTGGGTGGAGGTGTTTAGTATGTGGGGTGGAGGTGTTTCGTATGTAGGGGAAAGTGTTTGGTAGATAAGTGGGGATTTTGGGCCTTGGAATACCATTACTGCCCCAATATCTCTTTTCTTCGCTATGCACCTTACTGCACTGATTTATTTTTGGCTTGCAAAGCCTCGAAGTTTGTTACCATTCCGCTCTTGATCCAAGTCTGATGACGTCAGAGAATTTGTGATTGTCGATAACCATCAGCCTCTCATAATATTGCGGGTCATGTTACTTGGCGATGAATTTATTCATCTGTTCTTCATCTAACGCGTGCTTGACCTTGGCTGCTTTCGACCTCCAGCGGGTAGCATATTCACGGATGGTCTCAGTGGGTTTCTTCTTGAGATTCTGTATGTAGAATATATCAAGTGCATTCTCTGTGCTGAACCTGAATTGGTCCATGAAATCTGACGCCATGCGTACCCAATTTGACCACTTCTTGTGATTTTGGATGATAAACCAAGACAATGCACCTAGTAAGGCTTCTCATAAAAATCTTCATTCAAATCTTTTCATCTTTATCGACCCCGACAAGTTTATCACAGTAGGTCCTGAGATGAACCCTGGGATTACTTGTACCATTGAACATTTTGAACTTGGGAGGTTAGTACCCCTCTGACAGTTCGACATCTGGTTTTATGCAGAAGTCCTCATAATTTAAACCCTCTATTCCTCTATCGCCTTTAACATCTTAAACTCAGATTATTAAATTTTTAAGCTCTTCAGCCATGTTCCTAGTAAGTAGGTCCTTTTTTAGTGGTTTCTGGTATACAGGAAATTGGTTGGGTAGAATGTGGTACAGTTTCAATATATATGGGAATGCTCTGATGGTTGCTAGGAACTTGGGTAAAGTGGTGGTCCTTGGTGGAGTTTTGTGGATTCGGAACAGGTGGTGTTATATTTTGGGGAGTGTGGTAAGTGGTGACTAGCGGGTACTAAATCGGTTGGTGATGTTGTGGTGGTGGAGTTGGAATCAGCAATGGATTGATATTGTGTGGTGTAGTGGCATATTGATTTGGTATGGGAGGATTTTTCGGCTGTTCGTTTTGTGTATTTTGAGGAGGTATTGGGTTATTTGCGTTCTGTTGGTATCACATCAGGGACATTGAGAGTTAGTGACAAATTTGCCGAATTTTAGACCTGCTTAAGTTCTCCTTGTAGTTTTAGTATCCTTTGTTCAAGTCTCAAAACTAGGTCATTTTGGGCCGGAGTATTGCGGTTGTTGAAGGTCACTATGTTCTTAACGTTTTCCTTTTAGATTCCACTTAAATCGTCCATCTTTACTTTCCCTCTGCTTTTTGTGTTGCTTAGAAGAGGGGGTCGTGGAGGGCCTTTCGGATCTGGTGTGGTATGCTGATGAGGCCACTATGATCGAACTAACCTATGGGGGGGATAATAATAATAATAATAATAATAATAATAATAATAATAATAATAATAATAGTAATAATAACAATAATAATGATATTAATAATTAAACAAAACAAAAGGTAACAAGTTAGTGGTGATCCTGAAATGTTTGCATTATTTAAACACATATTGCGCATTCTGCCTCCAGCTCCTTAACGCGTGCGACTTCGCGCATGACTCGCGCACCTGTTCTGTTCAGAATTTAGAAAAATGTAAAACATGAAAATTGTATCCCTTTGAGTTACCTTTTCAACCATATATTGTGGAGCCCAAATTAAATTTTGAGCAAAAAGTTATGACTATTTTACTAAACAATGCACAATATGCCTCCTTCAGTCTTCGTTCGTACTTAATTATCAAATTTGACCCCTAAACACAATCCCGACTTAATTTATTGAGCTTTTACTCAGACTTCAAAGTGCCAAATCACTTGATTTTATTCTATAACATCTATATAGCTCGAAATTACTCCTACAAAGCATAAAATACACTATTAGTGCAAAACGCTAGCAATTAAAGTGCAAACTCAATTAAAGTGCAGTAAATTAGAGTTAATAATCGACTAAAATACGTAATTACAGCCTTTTATCAACAACCCACACTTAAAACATTGCTCGTCCTCGAGCAATCAACTACACTTTATATAGACACGGCCTTTTTAAGCAATTCTCCTAACTCATCACACCAAGAATATTTTAAATAGACTAAGCACAAAAGTATAACATCTTCACCTTAAGGTTTGACTCATAAGTACCACGCATTATTCACAACTCACCTACTTACTCTAACATAGAGGTCACTGATATTATCTTTCCTTCATGAATCAAGTGCCCTCACACAACACAAGAGAGTAGTTCCACACAATAAAATATAAGAACACTTAGGAACTCAAGATAGAAAGAATTCACTCATTCTTAGAAATAACATTCATATGCCACAAAAGATGAACCATAAGCTTGACCGTAGTGTACTACTCCGCTAATCGAGCTCATTCAATTTTGGATAAATTAGGACTTTATTTGGTTGTAATGTAGGCTATGGGATAGGTAGGATACGTTTAGATATAAGAGTGACTCCACCTCCCTAAGCACTTTAATACATACATTTTAACATTTAAACCCCATACTTATGTCAAACCAAAATTTCACCTTCATATAAATGTAAATTACCCCATTCTTCTTTAAGCACAATTACATCAAGAGCCACCACTTATCAATGAGTTCTTTTTCCACAACAATCTAACTATTTTGTTTTCAATTCAAGTGGCTCTTCCTTTTTCGAAATAGTGCACCTTTCTCCTTATTCAATTAGTTCCACTCAAAAGCCAAATCAACCACCCCACACTTTAACTTTTACAAAGCTCATAATAGTTCAAGTGCTCATGAGAGGTTATATTGGTTCAAATATATGGTTAATTCAAACAAATGGGTAAGGCTTATAATGTGGTTGCTAAAGAAACATGATTACAGGCTCAACGGGGTTAACTACCATACATAATAATTAGGTGGGTAAAATATACATATTTGGCTCAACAAAGAACGCCTATATCACTTCCTAGACTGGATAAAATTACTATTTCGCTTTGCAAGCACACGAGGCAAGTTCTAGGCATCAAATGCGATGCACTGAATAATGCAAAATCTTACACACACATGGCACAAAACTCACTCAGGATTGGATTCATAGACACTCTAGTTAAAGCAGTTAAGCAAAGTTAAGATAATACAATTTAAGGTACTTCTACAAGAGTCAAAACCTGAGCCTAAGCGTCACAACAAAAGTACTCACTATTCTCAAGGCATAACAAAGTCAAGAGATGTTGCTTCAATTTAAAGCACAACACAATATCTCCTACTCTAAAAAAAATTAACTACACCCGGTTCAAACAAAACCCTTGGAAAAGAACCGCGGTTTAAAGAAAAACCAAGGGGTAATTGGTACACTACCTAACAAAAGAAAATCTTTTTTTTATTTTTTATTTAGACTTAAATCCCTCAAGAAAATTGTCTGATAGATCCATTGTCAGAAAAAGTCCAATTTCTTCTATTTTAAAAAAATTATTCAATTAAACTAATACAACTAAAATAGTATAGAAAGTCATACAGACAATCTCCTCACCTCACACTTAAAATTGTGCATTGTCCCTAATGGTGACAATGCACACCATAACTAATAAAAGTGTAAAAGAAACTCCCTGGTAGACAAAAGGCCGAAACATAACAACTCATGGGGTACTCAGACTTCTCCAAGCTTGGTCTTTCGTGTGGGTTCCTCACACTTAGTTCCAACCAATAATGCAATTAAAAAAATAATAAATAATAAATAAAATAAAGCAATAAAGCTGAGTTTCCTCCCAACAAGCACTTGATTTAACGTCCCGGCACGACGCGAATAACTTTTTGCATCCACCTCGAGCTTATGAATTGAACCCCAAATTTTAATTCAATCTTATGATTATATTCATGGGGCAGTGGAACGAATCTAACTGGCCTAAGGAATAAATGTATTATTCTGCACTCCGTGGCCTTTGTATGAGGTATGTAATCCTAACTTTCTGGCAACAAGAATTCCAAAATACATGCACCTTGTTCCTCATTCCTTGACTTTTCAATTGGTTCAAATGACTCTATTTCCATATCATCATCCAAACATAATGTGGAAAAATACTTGGAGTGTGGACCAATGCGCTCAAATACATGAACTTCAGGACTTTCAACATCCTCAACATCAGTGATACTAGAGTCAACAAAATTTGTATCCTCAATATCCTTGGCTGATTCTAGTCTCACTTCTTCAACATTGGCATCCTCAAATTGTAGTTGGCTAGGTTGTTGATGTTATACTCTAACCTCTCTAATTAACATCTCAAATTCATGCTCTTCTTTGCTACTATACGCAATATTGGCTTGTTGATCATTAAAAGCTCCAACCACTTGCTCAATTGAGCCGCCAGCTTGTGAAAAGTTGCCTCTTACCTTTCTATGTGCAATTTTTTCTCATTGTTTTGTTCCAAAAGGCACTTTAGCATATCCTTGATCTCCTTCAAGTCCGCATTCTCAGGTTCTTTGTTCCTATTAACTTCACAAGAAAAGGTAAAACAATCATAGCAAGGGTTTGGAGGAAAATAAGAAATATAAGCACAACTATAAAGGTGCCCATTTTTACCACCACACACATTCACACACGTTCCACAAATAAGATTGAGTTGTGTACATAACTCATTCTCATGAACGTTTTGAAAAAAAAATTCACAAATGGTTTTCTTCATAATATGTATGGAGATCAATAATAGAATATCTACATCTAAATTCCCATAATTTCAAGATGTCATGTTCCTCAAATCAACAATTATATAAAAACATTATAGAAAAATAAAACAAAATAAAAGTTCAAACTTGAACCTTAGCAATATATACAGCTACAACTATACCGTTAGTTCCCCGGTAACGGCGCCAAAATTTGATCACACCCAACTCTAGTACTAAAAAGGATAAGCGGTCGTTGCAAATATAATCCGGTCTAAAAGTCCGGAGTCGAATCCCACAGAGAACTAAGGCTTAGCTGTATCTGTTTAATATCACCAAGAAGACAAGATTAAAAATAAATAAACAGTTGAAAACTAACTATGCTTGAATTGTAAACAATTGGAATAAAGGTCTAAGGTAATGATTTCCCCCATTGTTGATTTCCTTGTTGTATATTTCTTATAGCTTTGACTTAGTTGCCTCTATCAATCATGAACTCTCCGGCTATTATAAATCTCTCTCAAGCAATTATGACAATATACTAGACGCACTCTCTCAAGCTACGCTAGCTAGATTCGCATTACAGTTCACTTAGATTGCACCCGAGGTATCGTTATCTCTAATCAAACCTCTAAACCCTCGGTAGTGACTCTCGCCTATACTCCGGGAGTGATGTTGTTCAAACAACTACCTAAATATGCACTCTCTCTCAAGCAGATACATAATAAATAGGAACAGCTAATTGAGGATCCTTTCAATTAACCAAAATCAAAACGTAGTTGAACAAATAGAGATTAACAACCAACTCAAAACCATATTAATATAACACCCAATTCATCACCAACGAGTTTCACCAAAACCTTAAATAACAAATTAGCTATTCATAACAGTATGTAAAACTGCAATATCAAAAGTCATAACCAACAATGAAAAATAAGACGGGGAAGGAAAAACTTGTTGAAGAATTCCCCGCCGTGCTCTTGTTGTATCTCTGCCTCCTTAGGTCAAATATGTGTCAAAACTATGTCCAACTCTTCAAAAATAACGTTTCTCCATGTATATATAACAAGTAGGGCCGAGCCCAAATAATTATACCTTTTCCTACGTGAAAAATGATACTTTTCCCGGGTGACTAGCGTGACTTCGCGCTAACTTCGCGCATGACTTCGCGCATCATTCTGCCTCCAGCTCCTTAACGTGTGTGACTTCGCGCATGAGCTCGCGCACCTGTTCTGTTCAGAATTTGGAAAAACGTAAAACATGAAAGTTGTAGTCCTTTGGGTTAGCTTTCCAACCATATATTGTGGAGCCCAAATGGAGTTCTGAGCAAAAAGTTATGTCTATTTTACTAGACAGTGCACAATATGCCTTCTTGAGTCTTCGTTCGTGCTTAATGTTTGACCCCCAAACACGATCCCGACTTAATTTATTGAGCTCTTACTCAGACTTCAAAGCACCAAATCACTTAATTTCATTTTATAACATCTATATAGCTCAGAATCACTCCTATAAAGCATAAAACACATTGTTAGTGCAAAACACTAGCGATTAAAGCGCAAACTCAACTAAAGTGCAGTAAATTAGAGTGTAATAATCGACTAAAATATGTAATTATAGCCTATCATCAGTCACCTTATTATTTTCAGGATCACAAATAGTTGCACTGAAATATTTTGTGAACGTTCACGACATTAGCTTAAAGTAACAAAAATCTATGTAACTATATTCTTCTGTAGCAAAACAAAATTATTTCTCACATCTTAAAATTTTGAAATAGAGATTTAAAATTTTAGATATATGAACAAGTAATTGACAGTGTGTCTACCAAGTTTAGTTCAGCTGAAATTGGCAGGAGAAGATACTCCGATCCAATCATCATTTGACGGGTTGCCTGTGCCAAACTCCAGAGATATCCGTTCTTGGTTTAGACCCTGGAACAAAAAGAGAATGTACACGACTCAGGACTTAAAATTCTCGGTTTGAAAACTGGCTAGCACATCCAACCAAATTTCTTGAACAGAAAAATAATGAGCAAACTTAAGGTAGCTCTTAGTTGCTAGGTAATGACACTTACATTTGACCCAAGAAAAGAAGTAGTTGCTTTGACATAAGCACGAGCGTCCAAAGCAGAGATAGCCTTATGAACAGCAATCCTTGCAAGAGGGTGATCTTCATGAGACGTGACAACTTAAAGAGCAACTAGAACTGATAAACTTGGCGACAATATGATGAACAACTTCATCGCCTCCACCTTATGGTTGCATTATTCACCAATGAACACACAAGAAAATAAGATACAAGACCTAAAAAGAAGTCATTTCTTCTAAAAACTCAACGTAAGACATGTATCATACAAACGAATTCTTCTTTGCATTAAGTATGTAAGTAGGGGCACTACAAAAACTTAAAAATGACAAGTTGAAAAACAGCTACATGTGATCTAACAATAGGAACTTGTAATGAATATATCATATACTCATCAACTTACCAAGGCCGCCAACACTTTAGAATAATACTATTTAAATAGCACTTCCTTTTTTGGCAAAATTGATGAAAGGGAATTTTCATGATAATATGAAATTTGAAACTTCCTTAAGTCCACTAAACCCCCCCCCCCCCTCGAAAAATAAAGTTGATTTTTTGGAAGAGTAAAATTATAATTAGAAGAAGGTTCTAAAAAGTTATGGAAAATATCTTGGATATTTGTTGTACTTAAGAAATATCTAGATATTTTAGAGTCTTAGATATTTAAGGAAGATATTAAGAGAATGTGATAGAATTATCTAGATTATTTTTTTATCTAGAATTATCTCTAGACAAGTATAAATAGAAGTAGTCTTAGGCATTTGTAGTGAAGCCAAATTCAAGAAAGCCTTCTTTCCTAAACAAAGTTCTCCTCTCCAAAACTTTTCTTCTCTTTTGAACGCTTCATCTTCCTTAGTTGAATCTTCCTCTTTTAGTTAACGATCTTGGGCTAGCAGAAGGTTTCCAAATAATACTCTTCTTCTACTATTCTTTTCATGGTATCAGAGCCATAAGTCGGCTTCTGGATTTCAAGGTCGGTTAGTGGTTGATTCAACTATTTGTCTAAATGGATTTAGGTGGTCGTGTTAATGGACTGTGGATGGAGTTATTGAACCAGTCCAACTATAAGGTATGGAAGAGTTGCATGGAGTCATACCTTGTAGGTGAGGATTTGTGGGAAGTTGTCAATGGGAGTAACACAAGTCCTCCTGTTGACGCACCAGAAAATAGTAATACGCATAAGAAGTGGAAGCAGATTAATGCTAAGGCGGAATTTATCCTGAAGAAGTCTATCTCTTCTAATTTATTTGATCATATTATAAGGTGTAAATTAGCTCATGAAATATTAAGGACTTTCGATCGGCTGTTCAACAAGAAGGATGAAACTCGGCTTCAGATTTTGGAGAATGAGTTAACTAACACCACTCAAGGTAATCTCTCTATCGCCGAGTACTTTTTGAAGGTTAAAAATCTGTGTTCCAAAATTTCTCTATTGAATCCGGGCGAGGCTATCTCTGAAGCACGAATAAGAGGATCATTATTTGTGGTTCAAAGCCAGAATATATTCCATTTGTTACATCAATTCAAGGATGGGTTCAACAACCATCTTTGGAAGAATTTGAGAATATGATGTCGTCACAAGAGCTACTAGCCAAACAGATGGCTGGTGTATCTTTCGAAAAAGGAGAAGGAAATGCTTTTACCGCCGATAAGAGAAACTATAAAGGAAAATCAAGAGATATCATGCACTTTCAATCATCAAGTGGTTAAGCTCGCCAGTAAAGAAGGGGCAGTCTTTCGGTAACGGTAAAAAGCTTTTAAAATGTTACCGTTGTGGCAAAGTCAGGCATATAAAAAGATATTGTCGAGTCAAGGATATCAATATGGCTAAAACCAAGAAAGTTGCTGAACAAGAAGAAGACTGGGGAAAGTGTTTCACAGCGGGGACTCGAGCAATATATGCCATGGCTTTCATAAATTTTGAAAGAGACTGGATCGTGGATTTAGGATGTGGGCACTATCTCACTGGAGAGCAATCCAAATTCTCCACCTTTCACGAATACAATGGATATCATGTCATTGTTACAACAGATAATACATTCCATAATGTGGGAAAGGAAGGCACTGTTGTGATCAACGAGAAGCAAAAAGACACTATCACCCTCAACAATGTCTTTCATGTTCCAGGTATGAAGAAAAATCTATTTTCAGTTTCCAATGCTGTAGATGCTGGAAACTATTTGCTATTTGGCCCACGTGATGTGAAGTTCCTCTGAAATATCAAGGTGTTCAAGACAGATATCATTCACTCAGGTAAGAGAGTTAATGATTTATATGTCTTATCTGCCTCTAATTCATATATTGAGAATAATACACATCTTTGGCATGCTAGACTTGAACATCTAAGCATGGATTAAAAGCCATGGTAAAGTTGAATCTAGTAAAAGGTTTGCCTAACTTAAGAAATTTTGGTGGAGGAGAAGTTTGTGAAGGATGTCAATATGGAAAGGCACATCGTCTTCCATTTGAGAGATCCTTGTCAAGGTTCAATGCCCCACTAGAACTTATTCACAATCACTTGATGGGGCCAACGATAACTCCTTCATTTTCAGGATATTCTTATATGCTAATTTTTATTGATCATTTTACTAGATTCACTTGGGTTTATTTCGTGAAGCACAATTCAGAAGTTTTCAGAAAGTTTGTGGAGTTTAAAGAAACAGTTGAAGGTGAACTCGATTTCAGAATAATACGGTTGCGAAGTGATAATGGCGGTGAGTTCACATCAGATGAGTTTCTTTCCTTTTGTCGTCAGCATGGCATTAAAAGAGAGCTGACATACGCCGATACACCACAACAAAATGGAGCGGCTGAAAGGAAGATCCGACTCTTAACTTAGACATGTAAGAGTTGGCTTCATGCTAAGAATTTACCTAGAGCCTGGCTGAAGGTGTGAAATGTGCAGCGTGCATGATTAATAGGATGCCACTTTCTCCAAACAATATGAAGTCTCCCTATGAATTAAATATTAGATAAAATCCTAGCCTGAAACACCTCAGGATTTTTGGCTCTATTTGTTATGTTTACATTCCGAATTTTCAACGGAGCAAGTTAGATGCCAAGGCAAGGAAATGCATCTTTGTCAGATATAATGAAAGGAAAAATGGATGGAAGTGCATGGATCCTAAAACTCATCTCTTTGTTATCTCAAGAGATGTCATATTCGACGAAGTGTCTTTGTATTATGGAGCTGCATTTTGGATGGAGAGAGAGTTCAAAAACCTTAAATAATAGAGATTCAAGCTTGCCCATTGCAGGTTCTTCTCTAGATAACACAACCGCCGAGGAATTAAGTGAAAGGGGGAGTCCTGGACCTCAACAACATAAAACTCAACAAGAAGATATATCAAGTGGTTCGGGAAGGCCAAAAAGAACTATTGTCAAGCCATCTCGTTTTAGAGATGAAAATTTTGTTAGCACATACTCATATTCCTTTGCAAGACCGATTGAAGAATCTTCAGTATTTGGGGAAGCAAGACGAGCCCAAAAAATAGTGCTGAGATCTTCTCCAAGACACGCCCTAAAGCATCGGTTGAGTTCTTTCGCGACAAGCTTGGGATAGCTTCCAAAAAATCACTTTAAGGGGGAGTGTGAAAAAATAAAGTTGATTTTTTGGAAGAGTAAAACTATAATTAGAAGAAGGTTCTAGAAAGTTATGGAGTTTAATCTTGGATATTTGTTGTACTTAAGCAATATCTAGATATTCTAGAGTCTTGGATATTTAAGCAAGATATTAGTAGAATGTGAGTTCGAGTCTCCCCAAGAGCAAGGTGGGAAGTTCTTGGAGGGAAGGATGTCGGGGGTCTATTTGGAAACAGCCTCTCTACCCTAGGGTAGAGGTAAGGTCTGCGTACACACTACCCTCCCCAGACCCCACTAAGTGGATTATACTGGGTTGTTGTTATTAGTAGAATGTGATAGAATTATCTAAATTCTTTTTGTATCTAGAATTATTTCTAGACAAGTATAAATAGGAGTAGCCTTAGGCATTTGTAATGAAGCCAAATTCAAGAAAGCCTTCTTTCCTAAACAAAGTTCTCCCCTCCAAAACTATTCTTCTCTTTTGAAAGCTTCCTCTTCCTTAGTTGAATCTTCCTCTTTTAGTTAGCGATCTTGGGTTAGCAGAAGGTTTCCAAATAATACTCTCCCAACAAATACAAACCCAAACAAAACACATATATCAGCTTAGTCAGAAAGTTGTATTTGAGGAAAATGATCCACAGAGAAATAGGCAAAAGAAAGAGAACTTTGGAGCAACATTAAAGTGCGATCTTTCTCCGAAGACTACATTAATGATGCTTTGTGTACAGAGTATTTTTAGAGAAATATGTGATCACCAAAGGTGGGTGTGAACAAATTGAAAGAAAACCAGGTTATGGGTTGGCAAAAAAATTAATAGACATGAACCCCTTTAAATGAACACTTCGAAGAAATGTCAAAAGGATATGAACACCAAACAAAGTTATAAAACAATTAGTATAGAGTTATTTTATTTTGTGTCTCACACAACTACAAGATAAATAAAAGTTTTAAAATTGATTTTAAAAAATAATAAATAAAAAAAATAGATATCAACTCCAAGAAATATACTGACCTGAAACTGAAATGGGTCTAATCTAAGAGTAGAATACTGAAGTTTAAATACGAAGATATAATAGTGGCGTGTATGGTTTTTCCTTTGTTTGTTGTTTTATATTAAAGACTTTCAAGAAGTTACGATAAAGTTGAAGATAAACTAGAGTTTCGATACTTATTATTCTGTTTTTAGTCAAAAAAAAAAGAATGTCTACTTGGAGAACCAAAAGTTTTTCCCCACAAAATATGGTATGCTATAAGTAATTTGTTGATAGTTAATTACAAGTTGGGGGACAAAATAGTTTAGGTCAAAAGGTAATAGAAGTGAGAATTATATGCGTGCATTTGGCAGTGAATTATTGAATATTGTGGGACTGCGACTTTTTGATATTTTCATTCTCAAAGTTTGATTTTTAATATAAAAAGAGTAAGATTTGAAGCTTATGAGTTTGGAATAGTAATTTTTTAAGTTATTAATTTTTAAGTTGCTAAGTTATACATATTTGATAAATTTATTAAGAGAAATACAAATTCGATAGAAAAGGTAGTAGACCCGACAGACTTCATAAACTCTATGCTAGCTTCACCCATGATCCTCATCTAGTTATAATGAAAGTTTGTAAATAAGTGATTTGTTTCCCTTATTAATATTTTGACACAAATTAACTAGTGAGGTTTCAGATATGGGTGTAGATAGATCAGATCGGGTTGGTTCGGATTTTATAATTACCAAACCAAACCAATTGTATCGGGTTATTAAATCTAAAGACCAAACCAAACCAATAAATTCGGGTATTTCAATATCGGTTTTCTCGGGTTTTTTTCGGGTTTCGGATTATTCGGGTTTTTCCGAATTTTTTTCCGGTAAAATCTTCGTAGAACAAAATATATAACGTATGCTCAAAATATTTCTTTAATCCTAGTAAGATACAACTATATAAAGTATTTTTCAAGAAAATAATACAAAATATGAGATATGTATGACTTATAACATTATCCTAAAATATTCAACAATAGAAAATAATAAAATTATGTACTATAAATATTGCTAATTAAAAAGTCATAATAAAAATAAACAATATCTAAAAGCACTAATTCATGCTAAACTAGATAGACTAATGAGGGAGTATTAATTATATGCCTAACAGCTAAAGAAAAATAAAAATAGGTTATGTATTTTTATCTAAATTATTGGAAAATAAAAAATAAACATTTAATACATTCTCGTTCGTAATATTGAATTGAATGTCTTTTGTTAGCATTAGTATTGATTGCTAGCATTATTTAATTTACTAATATTAATGACTATAAAACTTATTGGAGCATTCAAAAGTTCTAAATCAAACCTTGAAATAATACTTTAAAAAGATAAAATTATGAAATTTTCTAAGAAATAGTTATAAATTACATTACAATAAGTATATTTATATATTAAGTATATCTAAAATTGCTATATATGTAATGTCGGGTTGGTTTGGTTTCGGTTTGACTTTCTTTAGTTAAAACCAAACCAAACCAATTATGGTCGGGTTTTTTTTTCCAACACCAAACCAAGTCAAACCAAACCATAGTCGGGTTTTTTTCTCGGTTTGACTCAGATTATCGGATTGGTGCGGTTTATCGGTTTTCGTTGTATACCCCTAGTTTCATATATCAAAAAATTAAAACAAGGGAAGAAATTAATAGGCATGAATTCTCTCATTCAAAAGTACAACACTTCCAAATATTAGTATTATGGATAAGTAAGTGTATTTTTTTAAATCAATTTATTGTGTGTAGTCTTTGTTTTGTTGGATTGGCTGATTCTCTTTTTTTTTTTTGGTAATTAACCAATATTTATACTAATCACCAATATAACTGTACAAAACTATAGCTTTGTGTGAATTCACACAGCTAGCTATCTTTTACATCCTCCAAAACTTAGCCTACGTATTCATGCATACATTGGTTGATTCCTTTGTAGTGTGCAAATGTGAAATATCCCAAGGGAAAAATTTAATTATCTTTATCTAGGGGTACATGAGATATTACATAATTTTGGATTGTCTAGACTCAAGTATTGAATGTTTGGATGTTACACATAAGTATGTGGATTTTAAATACGTTATCTAACTAAAATGTCTAATATCATTAACAAATTACATTCTTGTATGATAATTTTTATTTTTTCTACATATGTTGCAAAATATAAGCTATAATTTTGGTTGACTCAAGTCTATAAGTTGCGTAAACTCCATGTAACTCAATAATGAAGTAGCATTTTTAATTGACTTCTAGTGACATGTGTAGTCGTCGAATACAAAGTCTACAAAATAAATCAGACGCACCTTATTTTATGAGATTCAAATCTGAGATCTCAAAGTTCGTTGCAAGTAACATAATACAATTAGAAGCCCAAGGATTAAAATTAACGTATGCTTCTCATGTGGCAAAATGAATAATAGGTTTTATGCTTACGTTTCTCAAATAAATTAGAAGCACAGCAATTGACTTCAGTTCATAATAAGCAAGAACGTGCTGTATTCGAGCTTTGAGGATGGAATAAACTGTGTCAGAAAGTGCTTTCGTTTTGTTTTTTTTGGTAACTAACATATTTTATTAATCATCAAGTAGCAATTACAAAATTTTAGCATAACTAACACAGTTTGCTATCTATCCATTTACATTAAATACTCAACTACCTAAAAATATTAGCTATACACAAACGACTTATTCCTAGGAGTGACTCTAACACTAACAATAAAAGTTATCTCTTTTGTAATCTGCTCCCATACTCTGCTTTTTGTTCAAAAATACATCTGTTTCTCTCCATCTAAATGTGGTAAGCAACTTCTGCATAAACCATTCTAAAAACCTGAGCATGTTGGGTTTTCCCTTTGGCGCATATCACTGACCATTGGCTGAATCACTGCCAATTGGTAAATCGCTGAAATTATTTTTTTATCCAGTTGCACATTTTGATCCATACTTGTTGAGTAAATGCGCACTGTCCAAATAGATGCTCTTTTGTTTCCACTGCTTTTCTGCACATTACACATTATGGTCAGCATTCACCTTCCAGTTAGCTAAGATGTCACTAGTCATCAATCTCCCATGCATCATCAGCCACATTATGAATTTTGCCTTTGGTTTTGTTGTATTATTAAATATCAATGTTTTCCATCCTACCCTGCTATAGTCACCAAGTAGATGTAAGTATATTTGTCTGATCAGGCTTCTGTTGTGAGTTTGCATAAACTATCTAGTTCCCAAAATTCCATGTGCCTCTATCACTTATCTTACCATCCAATAGGCTTGCTGGGATGTTGGCATTATACTCAAATGTTGGTTCTTGATGTAGTAAGTATGAATCCAGCGGATCCACAACTTATCTTGCTTGTGAGCTAAATCCCATCAGTGTTTGCATATGGCTGCTTTGTTCCATAGTTTCAGGTTAATAATGTCCAGTTCACCTCCTACCTTTGGCAAGCAAACTCTATCCCAAGCAAGCAAGTCATTCTTTCTTATTTCATTTGCACCAGACCAATTATAGGACCTACATAATCCCTCTACAATCTTGATCACTTTTGTTGGAAGAATGAATAATTGTGCCCAGAAAGCCGAAAGTCCAAACAAAACACTTTGGACTAACTGGACTCTTCCTGCATAAGATAGAGTCTTAGCAGTCCAAGCAGTAATCCTTGTAGTCATTTTGTCAATAAGTGGTTGCCACTGCATTATACGAAGTTTCTTTGTAGATAGAGGTACCCCTAAATATTTGAGAGACCCAGCATCTGTAGGATTTGTTATTTATCTACCAAAGGAACCCCTCCAAATTAAGCTTCACTCTTGCGAAGGTTTGCATGTAGACTTGAAACTTGAGTGAAATGATAGAATTTTTGCTGCATCAGTTGTATTGTCTTTTGATCAACTCTGGAAAATAGCAATAAATCATTTGCAAAACTTAGGTGAGTGATCCCAAGCTTTTCACATTCAGTGTGATACTTAAAATCCCTTTCCTACTTCAGACTAGCCAAGTTCCAGCTCAGATATTCTATTGCTATGGCAAACAAAATTGGAGACATGGGATTTCCTTGCCTCTATCCTTTAGCAGAATTAAAGGGATTAGTTGGTTCCCCATTAACTACAATAGAATAGTTAACTCTCCGAACGCATACCACAATCTAAGATATAAATAGTTGAGGGAATCCTAGTTCTTCCATAACTTGCTGCATTTAAGGCCATTCTACAAAATCATAAGCTTCCTGGAGGTCTATCTTTATCATGCACCTAGGATATATATTCTTCCTAGTATAAGCCTTCACCAGTTCATGTGCCAAAAAGATATTTTCTGCTAGCTTTCTCCCGGGTATAAACCATGCTTGTGCTTCATTAATAACTGTACTAATGATGCATTGTATTCTTGTTGCTAGAACCTTTGATATCATTTTGTAAAGGACAATGCAACATGCTATAGGTCTGAACTCTTTCATAGTTTTTGGCTTAGACACCTTAGGGACCAAGGTTATGGCTGTGCAATTTATAGCTCTATATAAATTCCCAGTGCTAAAAGAACTCCATAACAACTGCAGTGACTTCATCCTTAATAACAAGTCATGCTTTCTTGAAGAAATGTGCATTATAACCATTTATACCAGGAGCCTTGTCATTATCAATAGAGCATAATCCTTCATAGATCTCTTCTGGAGTCACTTCTCTGCATAACTCAATGCTTTGTTGTTGATTGAGTTTAGTTCCCATGCACATAACCCTTTTGTCAATAGCAAGTAATGGATGGTCAGCAATACCCATCAATGATTTATAAAATTCTAATGTCTCCCTTTGGATGCTTTCTGAATTAGTAATTCAGTTGCCAGTGCTGGACTGCAATTCCACTATTTGCTTCCTTTGGCTCATCTCTTTCATTATAGTTGAGAAATATTTAGTATTAGCGTCACCTAGTTGTATTCATTTTGCTCTGGCTTTTTGTCTCAGAGCTCCCTCTTTCATTAGATCCCATTTTTCTAAATTCTGAATCAACTCTTTTTCTTGCAGTAGCAGCTCATAGGAACTACTTGTGTCTATGCTTTTTTGGACCTATTCAAGTTCAATTCTGGCGATCTCTATCTTTTGTCTAATGAACTTAAACTCCTCTGGCTATCTTTATCTTCTGGTTGTCTTAGATTCTTCTGCATGTCCTTAATATCAATATCAAGCCACCTCATGGCGCACAACTCAGGCCTTCGGCCTCATTATCATAATCAATATATCACTGCTGTGGCGTGCAGCCCGACCCAAAAGTATCTTCACAATACAGGCCATCGGCCTTACTCGGTCAGAATCTCATAAGCACATCGGACATCAGTAAAATATGAAGCTCAACTCAAATATCTTTGAAAATATCAGGTAATATGTTTTAAACAGAATAACGTAGCTGAGTTTTAAAAATAGTGAAAATACAGCATAACTAAGCACAAGTATGAAATCAAACAGTGAGGAAAATATCATTATCAATCCCCTAAGGGTTCAAACAGTTGGTACGAATCCCAAATATAGCATTTAGCCCAAAGTATAATAATATCAAATAATTAGCTGCCAATTATACAGAAAAATAATCATTTGGGATGGACTAAATCACAATCTCCAACAGTGCACGACCCCACGCTCGTCATCTAGCGTGTGTTTCACCTTAATATGGCACGCCGTTGTGCAATCCGGGGTTTCATACCCTCAGAACAATATTTAAAATCATTACTCACCTCGAGCTAGCTCAAAAATCTACTCTGCAACACGTTTTCTTCTCGACCTTACTTCCAAGTGCTCCAAATCTACCATGTTCAGATTCTTATAATCAAATTATGCTAAACGAATGAATTCCAATTGAAAAATATAGAGTTTCTTCAGGGCCCGCATCCCAGAGCTGGACAAAATTTATACCATAATTTTCTTCATCATCTCATGAGTCCGTACATATAAAGAACTCAAAAATCGGAATCTGTTTGACCCCTCAAATCATCCCTAGAAGATATCATAATCTCATGCCCTAACTCCATCTATTTCACTTTGAAATCATCAATCAAATTGCAAAAATAAAGATGGATTAATCGAGTAGAGAATACTTACCCCAATTCATATGGTGAAAATCGCCAAATCCGAGCTCTCCAACTCAAAATATGACTGAATGAATAAATCCTAGTTTTATATATTTTTTTGCTAATTATTTTTCCTCGTTTCTCTTGCCAAACGATTGTAAAATTCTAATCAAGTTAGGATTTTGAATCACTCAATTTGACCTTATAATGAATAAGATATGTAGGTGTTATTTGCAAATAGTGCAGATTTTTAAATAAGTAGTCACTGACAATTTAGTAATTAAACTGAAAAAAATCTGTCAACCTAATTCTTAATAAAATGATCATAAAATCCTCATATGATGTCCAAATTCGACGGTTATTTTTGCTATGGATCTGTAATTACGATGCGGATATAATTCTTTGTGCTTAATATGTTATTAATTTTAATATAATAAGCACGGCCACATAATAAAATTTTAGAAAAAAAAACAAATAACTAAGAAACAGGGAATTCGAGAGAGAATTTTGGCACTATAACAAATTAATTTTTTGTCAAAAAATAAAAATATAATAAAATAATATAACCACGACATTTTTTGATGATTTGTAGGCATGGAACTTTTAGTTCGGAGCTAACGAAAATACTTTAGCCAAGACTAATATACGAATGCAGTTACATATCTGAATTTCCATGAAAAATTAATTTAGATCTTTTGCAACGCAACAACACTTTCTGGCTGCAGCTAAAGATTTATTTGTCGCAGCAAGAGTATACATTATTTGCTGTAAATGTATTAGTCATGGCAAGAGTATAAAAACATTTGCTATAAATATAGTTACAACACAAAATTTCGTAGCAATAAATATTAAATTTTAGCCATAAACCGTGTAAAGTTTGTAACCAACTTTTAATTATACTACATTTTGCTATGAATGCTAGAAAACAAATATGTGACTAAAGTATTTAGCCACAGATATTTTCATATTTAGCTATGTTCTGTTTGGTGGCTATAAATACATTATGATCGAAAGTCTTAAATTAAAGAGGGCGATCAAAGGTTTCATGGCCATGAATTCCATAAAGACATCTGCAATCTCTCTGAATTAATAGTCTTAATTCAAGAACATAGGAGTGCCTAAATTGAAATACGGAGTCATAGATGATGATATGGGTGGCAAAATGAATACAAAAATAATAATTTTATCCATTCATTTGTTTTTTGAATAAACAGATTTTTTATTCCATTCCATAAAAAAACTGTACAAATACAAACATAGATGCTGACCATCTATACTCTCATTCTAAACAGTCACTACAGCTACTATCAGATGACAAAATTATTGCTATCTCACTATGTGATAGTATATGTATCAAGCAGTCTAACAACACTCCTAAGGGTAATGGTCTAAGCTTAATACTGCAGTCTTCCATTTGTAAACTGAAGCTCCTTTTAAGTGCAGGTGAATAGCTATTTCCTTGCAGACATTGTCGCACAACATTTTCCCTCCTTGGAATCTCTGTTTATTTCTCTCTCTCCGTATCACTGTCACCAAGATCCCAAACAAACAGGCAGTGATTTCTGCTACACCAGTTCTCTTCCTTGCTAGTTTACTAACCCATTCACATTCATTGTTCCAGTCAGAAAGAGGTCATTTATAACCCATCCAGTTTAGGAGCCGACTCCAAAGTGCTTTAGTCTGTGAGCAATCGAAGTACAAATGATCAAAAGTCTCACGAGACAATCCACAGAAAGTACACTCCTGTGGAATCAGATGTGGAGTTCCTGGAGTCTGTCCACTGTTGCCAACCTCTTATGCAAAGCAAGCCACAATATGAATTTGTATCTAGGATGTAACTGACCCTGCAGTATGATGCTCTTCCACTGGACTTTATGGTATTGAGGGTGTTGGAACCCGTATAATTTCTTAATACTGAAAGAATCTCCCTTCTGTAGTTGAAGCAGTCGACTATCCAGATTACCTTGAAGATCTACAATGCCTTTTATCAACTCTCTCGACTCAAAGATCTTCCTTATTGCCCAAGCAGCAGATTTAGGAACTGGCATGTCGTCAATATTGTAGTTTTTTATATAGAAAGTATGCACCCATTTAATGCACAGACTGTCTTTCTTCTTGGTCAGTGCCCATAGATGTTTTGCAACAGCAGCCTTATTCCACTTGATCAAGTTCAGAACATTTAACCCCCATGCACTGTATGGAAAACAGAGTGTCTCCCAGGCAACCAGAGCTTTTCTTGACACTGTAGCTGAACCTGTCCAAAGGTAGGATCTGCATATTGCTTCACTCATCCTCAACACTTTTTTGGCAATAGAAATATTTGGGACCAGTATGCTTGTACACCAAATAAAACTGATTTGATCAACTGAAGTCGACCAGCATAAGAGAGCAGCCTTGATGACCAATAGCTTATTTTCTATGTGACTTTCTCAACTAATGGCCAACATTGAGCAGTAGTCAGTTTCTTTGAATCCAGAGGTATCCCTAGATATTTAAATGGAGGTCTGCCTTCAGGGAAACCAAGTGCCTGTAAGATCTCCTCCTTCTGCCAGTTTGATACACCTGTTATGTACACAACACTTTTGTCAGCATTTGCTTGAAGTCCAGAAGCTTTGGAGAAGTTCTGGAAAGCCTGCTTCAGTAGTTTAATAGACTGAATGTCTGCTTTACAGAACATAAGTAGATTATCCGCAAAGCAGACATGTGCCACACTCAGTTTCTTACATCTAGGATAGAATTTGAACTCTTTCCTCATCATCATTTGCATTAATTCTCTCTGTAGATACTCCATATCCAGAACAAAGAGGTATAGAGACATAGGATCACCTTGCCTTATGCCTCTTTTGCCTTTAAATGGAACAGTGAGTCCACCATTGATGTTGAGAGAATAGGTCACAGATGATATGCACTCCATTACCCACCTAATGAACTTATAAGGAAATCCCAAGTCCTGCAACAGTCTTTCTAGGAAGCTCCACTCAACTGTGTCATAGGCTTTCTTTAAATCTACTATAAGAATACATCTAGGTGATATACCCTTCCTGGAGTAGTCTTTAAACAGCTCTTATGTAAACAGAATGTTATCTGTGATGTTGCGACCCTCAATGAAAGCTGACTGTGATCTACCCACCAGATAGCCAATTACTGCTTTCAGCCTAGCTGTAAGGATCTTTGTGATGATTTTGTATAGAGTTGTACAACATGCAATAGTCCTGTAATCCTTTTCTTTGCTTGGATTTTGCACTTTAGGAATTAGTATTAGAGCAGTGCTACTAACTCCCTTATGCAACTTTCCAGTGAGAAAGAATTCCAGCACAGCCTCACAAATGTCTTCCCCCACTACATGCCAACGCCTTATAAAGAACTCAATTGGAAAACCATCCACACCTGGTGCCTTATCATGAGGCATATCCTTTATTGCCATTAGTATATCCTCCCTTGTGACTGGTTTTACTAGTTCATCTTTCTGTTGCAAGCTAAGACAAGGACCCTGGTGGATTACTGCAGTGTTTGGGCACTGGCAGATACTATTGTTTCCCCCCCAATAACTTCTTGAAACATGTAATAAACTCTTCTTACACCTGTCTGGGATCATACAATTTAATTCCCTCTTAAGTATATATAGAATTTATACTTTTAAAATTTGTCCTCATCTTCAATTGAGCATGAAAATATTTGGTGTTTGAATTTCCACATGCAATCCAGTGTGCTCTAGACTTCTGGTGTAAGATCTGCTCCTCTATGTTACTCCATTTCTCAACTTCCATAAGCTCCCTTCTTTCTTGATCAATCAAGCCTTGGTCCATATAATTGATCTGTAACTGATTCTGTATAGCTTCCAGTTTCTGCCTAGCCTCCCTGAGGTGGATCCTATACATTTCCATATAGGTATTCAATTCCTTTAACCCCATTTTTAGGGCCTTTAATTTATTCCATACTCTGTTCATTTTCCCTCCAGGCTAGCTTTTGTTCCATACCCTTTCCACAATGCTAGGGAAATCAGCATGTTCCATCACAGAAGTATAAAGTTTAAATGGCTTAGGATGTAGGTTCCTTCTTTGCTCCTCATCATTGCATAGTAAAAGGATAGGGAAATGATCTGATACTCCAGGAGTCAACACATCAGCTTCTATATGACTGTACTCCTACATCCATTTCACATTTCCAAATGCCCAGTCAATCCTGCTATACACTCTTGTCTCTGGTTTTTATTTATTACACCATGTATAAAAACATCCCAAGCTCTTCAACTGAGTGAGTTGCAGGGCATTGAGTGTGTCTTGGAAACCTTGAATCTCCTGTTGCATAACTGGTGCTCCTATCCTATCATCAGTGTGGAGAACATTGTTGAAATCTCCACTGAGAAGCCAGCTCTCCTGAATAGCTGCTCCTAAGATCAACAGTTTGCCCCATAGTTGTTGTCTTTTATTCATCTCATTTTTTGCATACACTACTGTTATTAGTGTTCTGAAATTTGTACTTCTTTCTTTTACATCACAGTGTATAAATTGTTCATCAATCTTCAGTATCTGCACCTCAACATTTGAATTCCACATTAGCCAAATTCTCCCATTTGGGTGCTCATTATAGTTCCAGCTATATCTCCAATCACTTCCTAGTTTTGTCATAATCCTTTTTGCCTTAGCTTCTTTTACTCTAGTTTTTATACATCCCATACAGTCTACTTTATGCTTTCTCAGAAAGAGTTTCAGCTCCTTCTGTTTATGGGCCTTGTTAAGGCCCCTAATATTCCATGTGCTGGAGATCATTTTGTGGTGAAGTTGGATGGGCCAGCGTCCCTTGGGTCTTCACCTATCTGTAGTAAAGAGAATCTGTTTGTCATGTTCACTGAAGTTCCAGCAGAATGTTGTATATTTTTGCCTTTTGTCAACCCCTTATCCATCACACTACTTCCTGCATCGTCAGCATTTTGTTTGTTGTCCTCCACTATCCTAGTAGTTTTAACCACCTCATCGTTCTGCTTGGCTTTTGTTATCTATTTCCAGTTCTCTCTTTGCAATTGCTTCTTTTCCCCTGCTACCTTTGATTGAATCTGTGTTAACTCTTCACTTCCCTGCATCTTTTTATACCAGCAATCATCAGAGTTGTGGCCAAACCTTACACAGTCACAACAGTATTTTGGCTTCCATTCATATACAATCTATTGAGTGATAACACCCCTCTTAGTATGTAGTTCAAAACTATCCGGCAAGGGTTGGGATATGTCTGTTTCCACCAGTACTCTTGCATAAGATATCTTCTCCAATTCAGCAGTAATTCTGTCAGTGTACATAGGCTTCCCAACCACACTAGCTAGCTTACTGAGGGCTTCAGTTGACCAAAAACCCAAAGGCAAGCCAGGCAAGGTATTCCATAGAGGAATTACACTCACACTGCCTGGATCAAATCTGAAGTCCATTCTCCACTGTTGTAGCACAAATGGCTTGTTATGGAAAGTGTATGGACCTGCCTGGAGGACAAGGTCCCTATCTTCACTATTATCGAATCTGAAAATATAGTAACCGTCCTCATGATACAGCACTTGAGGTTTTTCAGCAAAATACCATACATTTGTGATGTAATTATCATTGCTCGCTCAAACGGGTCTTCTCCAAGCACAAACCCAATCAATGCATTGCTCCAGTATGCATCTTGTTCCTTTGTATCCACGTCTTCAATTTGTACCATAAATGTATCATCCCGCATAGCATGTGGTACATAGCACAGCGGCTTCCCTTTTTGAGAGCTTCGATTAATCTGCATGGCATCCCTCTTACCTTCAAATTCCTTAGAAACTCTAGAATCCTGGCAGATCTGATCTAGCTTTGCTTGTGCTGAAAATTGAAGTCGTCAATGGACTTGTTGTGCTTCGGCATTGTCTATCACCAGATTTCCCTCCTCGCCTTCGTCGATTCCCTCACTAATTGGTTGGAATTTCTGTGGTAAAAAACTACCAAAAGTAATCGGTTGTAATCGTTGTTGCACACCAGTTCAGGTGTTATTAGCAATCCAGTATTTCCGTTCCTGCTAGGGTTGTGAAAAATTGTAGGAGACGAACCCATTCCTGTTAGCTAGCGAGCGGGTTTTTTGAGCGCAGCCGTCTCTATTATACTATCCTCCTCCGTAATCTCCATTATCGCTTGGGTCCTTCTTCTTCGTCTTGCCATGGCTGAAGGCACAAGTTACCACACCTTGCTTATAAGTTGGATAATAAACATTTTACAAATGAGTTAAATATAAATAAGATTCATATTATCGATTTAAAAATAAATAACCAATTTATCACGATTCAAAATTCACTAGTCGCGATGGCATCAGGGGCGGAAATGGTTGTAAGTGGTGTCACGGGACACCGCTTCGTCGAATTTTTTTTACTATATATATATAATAAATAAAACAGAAATACAAGATAAAACCATTAAAAGTGACACCACTTGCAACAAAACATCTTAGTAGTCTAGTGGTTGTTAGCTTCAAGTATTATATGAGAGGTCTTGGATTCGAACTCCCTTGGCTCAACGAAATATTTTTTGACCGTTACATCCCTTTTACTAGAAATGGTGACACCACTTATGAAAAATCCTGCGTACGCCACTGGATGGCACCTAACCTAACCCGCTAAGTAAGCCAACTAATAATTATCCAATTCCAAAGGAGTCGATCAAACAATTAAATATAGAAGTTAATTGAATTTTATACACTCCTCAAAGACTAGTAGTACAAATCATGAGCTTCTAAGAATAGAGTTTACAAAGCTGATATGAAGTAAATACATCATCTATTTGAAAAGTATATAAACAAAGTTTTATAAATCTAAGGCTACCATGAACAAGAGCAGCTACAATAGGGACACATGTACACCTTCAAATCCACCTACCATCGAACATAGCAGCAGCAAAATCCAACATCTGCGCGCAACGTGCGGAAGTGTAGTAATGAGTACAACCGAACCCATGTACTCAATTAGTAACAAACCTAAACTTAGGTTGAAAGTAATGACGAGCTGAAACATGGTCGGATCCGACACCAGTAGCCAACAACAATCCATAACAGCATAGAGCATATAAATAAGGAAGTAACTCAGAGATAAAATACTCAGTTTTTCATAATTTTCCAAAAATAGTTCCGCTTTTCAAGAATATCAGGGAAACCCAATCCTTTACCGAAAGCGTTGAAAAATATGAGATAGTTTAAAACTGTAGTTTTTCCAAAAAATTCTTTCCACAATAAATAAGATGTTTCATTTCTTTCTAGATAGCAAGTATGAAATACCTCTTTTATGCCTACATACTAATGTGTATAAAAATTTATGAATGGCCTGGTACCGTACAACATGAGGAAAATGCATCTCTACACTTGTATGTCATTTGTGCATGCTAATTCCATTTATCTCAGAGATGAATCATGTATACACATGCTCAAAGTACTCATCCTCACTTGTCTCATACTTTCCGCTTATCAATACTCAACCACTCAGTACTGTGTATGACCCATACGGCTCAGGAAAGATCCATCCCGGGGTATATACATCACTGATCATTAGTCACTCAGTATCGAGTAAGGTCAATCCGGCCCCATGGAGAAGACCTATCTACAAGTATATAAATTCTTCGGACAAGATCTATGTCCAGGGAAGATCCATCCCTCAATATAATCAATCGCGTTCACTAAGGTATGTACATACTCCGGCGGGGCTCCTACAGCCAAACGATGTAATCTGCACGAACAACTTACGGGCCATAGTATCAACATCAAAATCCGCATGGATAACTCACATGCTGATAACTCACGTGTTAAAGCATCAATATAAGGATCCGCACTGACAACTCATGTTTTGGACCTTCAAAAACAACTTCTTAATTTTATGCTAAGGCGCTTTGACTAGTACAAAAAAACATATTCAGAAGCCATGGAAATAAAGTAGTTTTACATATTCATCAAAACCCTTTTACAAAGGCAACACAACCCAATGGAAATTCTTTACAAAAAGCCAAAGCAGCTTCGACAGAAATACAAACACTAACTAAGCTAAAGTGGACTGGTTATCTCCGATAGTGGCGTCTCTACCTTGGGGATCTTCTACATTTTCAAATTCGCTCGAGTTTTTCAGATTCTTTGTCATCATCAAGATAAGCTAATTTCTCAACAGCAGCTTCAAGATCCTTAGCACCCTCAATTTCGATCGAAATATCAAAGCCCCGAGCATGGATTTCTTCAAGGGTCTCCTTCCTAGACTGACACTTGGCGCGCTCGGCAAACTCATTTGCGATCGAAAATGTCGCATTTGCAACATGCCCTTATTCGCATTTGTGGACCACTTGGTCGCATTTGCGATCAGGCTGCAAAAATCCCCTCCTCGCATTTACGATGCTAGGTTCGCGTTTCCAAGCTCGCAGTTGCGAGACCTGCTTTGCAAATGCGAAGACTGCAGAACAGGAATACCAGATTTTTTTCAAAGTTCAAAAATGCACATGTGGCCTATCCGAAACTCACCCGATCCCTCGGGGCTCAAAACCAATTTTACACACAACCTCAAAAATATCTTATGAACTTATTTGTGCGATCAAATCGCCAAAATAACATCATAAACATCGAATTAAACTCAAAATCCAAGAATTCTTTCAAACTTCATAAAACATCAAAATTTTCAATTTAGGTTCGAATCACGTCAAACGACACCCGTTTTTCACCAAATTTTATAGAAACAACTTAAATCTTATATAAGACTTGTACCGTGCACCGGAATCAAATTACGGGCCCAATACCAACACTTTCTAATCAAGTTCATTTCAAATTTTCCTTAAATATTTTCAGAAAATAATTTCACTTAATAATTTATTTCTCGGGCTTGGGACCTCGAAATTCGATTCCGAGCATACGCCCAAGTCCCATATTTTTCTACGGACCCTCGAGACCATCAAATTACGGGTCCGGGTCCGTTTGCCTAAAACATTGACCAAAGGTCAAATTTGTCCATTTTAACATCAAAACTTAGCATTTTTCACAGAATTTTATATTTAAGCTTTTCGGCTATGCGTTCGGACTGCGCACGCAAATTAGGTGACTAAATGAGATTTTCAAGGTCTCGAAGTCATAGAATTCAATTTAAAAGAAGTGAAAGTGGTCATCACATGATCGTTGACTATTCTCATGCTGCAAGACACACACAATTTCTCAAAATTAAGCCTTTGCATCTGATGAATAAATCTCTCTTCTCAGTCTTTGCCAAAAGGGGCCCCAATTCCACCTTGTGCTTCCTCCTAAAGGCACAATGGTATCAAATGGCCATGAAGAAAATCAATCAATAATAATAATGAACAGTATTACGTGAATGTACGGTTTACAATGATATATTTATCTCTTTTTTCTTTTCTTTTTCGCCTAATGCTTTAGAGGGCATTGTGTATTGACTCACAAGTAACATATAGGTTGAAAAATCAAGCAGGGTTTTGGTAGTTAGGGAATTCAGAATTTAAATTTTATAGGTCCAATTTTTAAGATTTTTTACATTTAACTCATTATATTACTAAAATTATGGGTTTATATCAATTATTTATTTCAATTCTAGTAAATTTTTACACATAAATTTATGTTCCACATAAAAAGTATTAATTCAGATGAACCTGGTACTAAAGAGGATATGTCCATGGTGATGTACTGATAAGTACTCCTACATCTTTAACCAGAGGTTTCGAAATCGAGCCTTATATAAAGTAAGCTTTATTACGGAGTACTTTATCCATCAATATGAAGTTTTTCAGAGAGAATTCAAATTTAATCGGACCTCAATTCGAATACCGGATATTAGGTGGAAAACAAAAAAACAAATATGTACCAGGGATTTCATAGGGGGTTGGGAGGTGGGGGGGGGGGAGTTTTTGAAAGGAGAGAGAGGTTAAAGATCTATAATTTTTTGGAACCCATTGATTTTCTTGGCTTGGGTGGGTTTTTGAGAAGCTATATAGCAATTCACAACACTTCTTCATGTTTTTTTTTCTTTTGAATATTTTATTCTTTTCCATGTTCTGATCATTTAGTGAAACTGAAAAGAATTTTTTTTTTTAATTGGGTTTGGTTATTGATGGATTGGAATGTAATAAACGAAGAATATACGGCCTTTAGTACTAAGGGGTTCAAAAAAGAAAAAAAGTTAAAAAGATTGTAGCCAGTGGGAATAGAACTAGTGACCTTACAAAAGTTTGGAACCCCTTTAACCACCAAGCTACACCTTTAAATTTTTTTTTTTTGGAAATTAAGGATTTCATTAATCACCAATGAAATAACATTACAAAACGATAGTCTAGCTTTAACTCAGCTGACTATCTCTAATATAACAATTTAATTGTATCTAATGTCCTAACTACCTAACAATACTATATTTGAAGATGTTGTAAGTGGTTTCTAATTCGTGGGGTACCTCTAACATTACAAGTATATACTATGTCTCTCAAAAGGGCTTCAGTGCAACGAAATGTCTTGTTGAAGATTCTTGAGTTCCTTTCCAGCCAGATAGTATATGCAAACTCAGCAACTACCAGTTTGAAGATGGCTGCTCGACATGTTCGACTCTTGGCTTTACTTATGAGCCACTGCATTTTCTGGTTCCAGGCAGTAAGGTGAGGATAAGTCTCCTTCAGCCAGTGCATTGTTTTCTCCCATAATTCAACAGTGGGCAGAATAGTAGCAAGTGATCTCTGGTCTCTGGATGGTTTTGGCATAAGTTACATTGCTGATCAACACTCATTCCCATATGTGCAATCTATCTTTTGTTGGTAATCTATCTTGTAAGAACAGCCATAGATTGAATGTTGCCTTTGGCCTTGCATAGTTCTGTATGATCAAATTCTTCCATGGGACTCTTGGCAGGTCTTGAAGCTGTAAATGGTATAGTTGTCTAACTGAGCAGCCATGCTCCTTCCAGTGTTGAAACCTCTGCAAAACTTCTCTCGATTGGATGATCTTTCTGACCATCCAGCTTGCATGTGCAGGAATTGGCATGGTTTTAATAGGTCTGTTTTTGATGTAGTATACAGTGATCCATCTAATCCACAGTTTGTCCTTTTTATGAGCTAGATCCCAGCATGTCTTTGCAATGGCAGCTTTATTCCAGAGCTTGAGATTAGTAAGATTCATCCCTCCTGCTGATTTTGGGGTACACATTCTGTCCCATGAGATATATGCTTTCCTAGTGATAGAGTTCATCCCAGACCAAATGAAGCTCCTACAAATGGCTTCTATCATCTTCAGGACTTTAACAGGGAATATGAACAGTTGTGCCCAGTAAGCTTGGATACCAAAATGACAGATTGGACCAGTTGGATTCTCCCAGTATAAGACAATGTCTTGGTAGTCCATGAGGTTATCTTGGCAGTGATCCTTTCCACCAGAGGTTGCCATTAGAGCAATGTGATTTTCTTGGTGGACAGGGACACCTAGGTACTTGAATGGTAACTCACCTTGCTCATAGCCAAGGTGGTCGATAATCTGTTTCTGAATATCCAGTGCAACACCACCAAAGTAAACAGAGCTCTTGTTCAGGTTAGCCTGTAAGCCAGATGCTTCAGAGAATTGAGAGAAGCATCTGGATAAGGCTATGACAGAGGTAGTGTCACCTTTGGCAAATAGCAGCAAATCATCAGCAAAACACATGTGAGTAATACCTAGTTTTTTACATCTAGGGTGAACTGATATACTGGATTTCCCATTAGTGAGTTGCATGATCTGCTCAAGTACTCCATGACCAGAGCAAATAGGAAGGGGGAAATAGGTTCTCCTTGCCTAAGTCCCCTAGCAGCAACAAAGGGTTCAGTTGCCTCTCCATTGACTAGCACAGAGAAGCTCACTGTTGAGATGCATTCCATTATCCATTTGGTAAATTAGCTGGGGAAACCAATCTGCTCCATAACCTGCTGTAGGAATACACCTTTAAGTTATGTCAAAAGAATTCAAAACATAATATATATATATATATATATATATATATATATATAGAGAGAGAGAGAGAGAGAGAGAGATAAAAAAAAACAGATTCTGTTGTTGTACATACGTACTTCAAAATTTAATAATTGTTCAACTTCATGATTTCAAGTTTGTAGTGTTGCAGTTTATAGAGTTTATTACATAAGAAAGGAAAACTAGTACTATTGCATGGAAGAAAAGTTGCATACGGTCAAAATCAGGATGCCTTTTTTAATAACTAATCGAGACCGGGACGCGACAGGCCAAGGTTCGACCTCATGTTATATCGGACCATGATGCGAAGTTAGATTGCCAAGTTCATGACCCTGAGACCAATCAAGATCAGCCAAGATCAAGACCTGGTGGGATAGAGAGCAAGCAAGATCGAGTGAGGCCTTTCGAGCCAAATAACGAAAAACCAAAATATATGCAATCGGGCAAGGTTCACGATTGAAATCTCAGCACGTATCAAGAATAGGCCGAATATTAGCTAATCATCTTACCGTATTTAGAATTGTATCAAGAGTAGGACTCCCCTACTATATAAAGAGGGTCTAGTCATTTATAAAGGATATTTGATTCACGTAATACAAAGCAATATACTATTCATTATGTGAAATATACCTTCTTTGGATGAACTACCGAGATAATGTGAAATACAACACCCTTGTGAATCGAATTGACTCCTGTTCTCACTTTAAATACGGTTGTTAGTTAGTTGAACATTTCAACTAACTAATGAATAGTATATTGCTTTGTATATATTTCACATAATGAATAGTATATTGCTTTGTATTACGTGAATTAAATACCTTTTATAAATGATCGGACCCCCTTTATATAGTAGGGGAGTCCTACTCTTGATACAATTCTAAATACGGTAAGATGATTAGCTACTGAGATTTTAGCCGTGATCCTTGCCTGATCGCATATATTTTGATTTTTCGTTATTTGGCTCGAAAGGCCTCACTCGATCTTGCTTGGTCTCTATCCCGCCAGGTCTCGATCTTGGCTGATCTTGATTGGTCTCAGGGTCATGAACTCGGCAATCTAACTTCGCATCATGGTCCGGTTTAACATGAGGTCGAACCTTGGCCTGTCGCGTCCCGGTCTCGATTAATAAAAAAGACAATCCCAATTTTGGCCGTATACAACTTTTTTCCCGTGCAATAATATCAGTTTTCCTTTATTATGTAATAAACTCTATAAACGGCAATACTGCAAACTTGAAATCATGAAGTTGAACAATTATTAAATTTTAAAGTACGTATGCACAACATAATCTGTTTTTTATCATATATATATATTATGTTTTGAATTCTCTTGACATGATTTAAAGGCATAGTTTGATGGTCAATGAGGTTCAAAACTTTTATAAGATCATTGATTCTATTCCCACTTACTACAATATTTTTGACTTTTTTCTTTTTTGGACCCCTCAGGGTTAATCCTGCATCCACCACTGTGTACTAGGGGCCGTATATTCTTCATTTATTGTATCAAGAACCAAACCCAATTAAAAAAAAAATCTTTTCAGTTTCATTAAATGATCAGAACATGGAAAAGAATAAAATGTCAAAAGAAAAAAAAAAACATGAAGAAGTGCAGTGTCTTGCTATACAGCTTCTCAAAAGCCCACCCAAGCCAAGAAAATCAATGGGTTCCAAAAACGTTACAGATCTTTAACATCTCTCTCCTTTCAAAAACTCCCGCAAAAAAAAAACTCTAAAATTCCATGTACTATTTTTCATCTAATGTCCGGTATTCGTATTGAGATCTGATTAAATTTGAATTCACACTAAAAAATCTCATATTGATGGATAAAGTACTCCATAATAAAGCTTACTTTATATAAGACTCGAATTCGAAACCTCTGGTTAAGGATGTACGATTACTTACCAGTACATCACCAGGGGTGTATCCTCTTTAGTACCGGGTTCATCTGAACTAATACTTTCTATGCGGAACATAAATGTGTGTGTAAAAATTCACGAGAATTGAAATAAATAATTAATATGAACCCATAATTTTAATAATATAATAGGTTAAATACAAAAAATCTTAAAGATTGAGCCTATAAAATTTAAATTTTGAATCTTCCTCTTACCGCCAAAGCCTTGCTTGATTTTTTAACCTATATGTTACCTATGAGTCAATACTCAATTCCCTCTAAAACATTAGGCCAAAAAGAAAAGAAAAAAAAGATAAATATAGCACAATCCGATCCCACGGAACAATCACAATTCACAAACAATATCACAATGATAACCGTTCACAAGAATACAACAATTCTAAAAGAGCAACAACAACAATTTACAAGGACTTCCACAACCATCAATTTCATTTCCATTATATTCCACGACTCATGTGCATTTTAGGTACAACGATAATTTTGCACGAAAAGCTATACATGTTATTACCACAACTGTTCCAATTGCATCAATTATTATTTCCTTTCATCATTCATTCCACAATTCTTACCACATAGCACATTCAAAATCACACACTTGGTTTATTGCCAATTACTTACACCATCTTATCGGAATACATAACCACAAACACTCAACTATACCAATCATAAGAATTTCATGAAACAATCCACGTAGAAATCAAATACCAAGCACTCAAATGCCAAACAAGATGATTTTACAAAGGTCAAAGTAAGCCATACATACCTGGAGCCGAATCCCTCTTTATTTTCTACTTTCAACTTCACCAGAAAGCCTAGCAACGTCAATCTAGTTCACAAAATAACATGTATTTCTTAGAATCATAGTTCACAATTACTACTCGAACACATTTTAGGTTATCAACCAATCCCTCTTACCAAATTTTAGGTTCTAAAAGACATGCATGAATGTTTCAACCTCTATTATCAAGAATCAATGCACGAGACTCTCTCTCCCCTCCCCCCCCCCCCTAATTAAACTTGAAAGTTAATGAAAGGGTTTCAGAATCTTACCTGCAAGGATGGGGAAGAAGACAGTCACTTAAAATTTTCCGACCCGGATCGTTTTTAAAAGATTAATTTTGAAGAAGATGACTTTGTCTCTCAATAATCCTCCTCCCTCTCTCTTATTTTGCTCAATAAAGTGATTAAAAAGAGGGGTTGAGGTGTTTTATTAAAAAGGGGGTCGGGTTTAAAATTTAGAAAATTTGGAGTCCGAGTCGGATCCGCGGTCGTACTTTGCGATCGCAGATACGAAATGCGGTCCGCATATTGTACCACGAAAAGTGTTCTAACAACCTTTTTCCACCGTTTGGGTATGCAGCGGAAAATGTGATCCGTATACACGGTTTGCGGTCGCATAATGGACCATATTTTTGACCTCAAATTGACTGAACTATTGACTCACTTTGCGGTGCAAAATGCGGTGCGCATATCAGTTATGCGCTCGCATCATGGACCGCATCTAGACCTCAATTTTAACCAAACCACTAGCTCAGTATGCGGTAGGAATGCGGCCCGCATACTAGATCTGCGACTGTATTCCGGACCGCAAAATGGCACTTTTCTGGAAAACTTGATTCTTTGATTTTTAAAAGCTTAGATCAATGCCAAGGATCCGAACCGCGACGAGCTTGCGAGCGTTAAACATTTAAATAACAGCGGAATATGAAATTAATGCGGAAGAATTAAATTAATAAGCTAAACAATAATGCGAAAATCAATATATGCCTTTACCCAAGAATCGATGTCACAAAACTCAAGGACCGTCTAGGATACAACAAACAAGAGTTTGAAATAAAAGGACATAGTCCGTCTCGAGTATAAATGACAACAGAACATAAAAATTGATAGAAGAGACGTCGGGCCTGCGGACGCCAGCATGACTACCTCGGAGTCTCGGACTAAAGGATAGCTCCCGATCTATTGTTGATGACCAAATGCTACTCCAGGATTTGCATACAATGCAAAGTGTAGTATCAGAACAACCAACCTCATGTGCTGGTAAGTGTCTAGCCTAACCTCGGCGAAGTAGTGACTAGGCTAGACCAGATTACCACATAAACCTATGCAGTTATAAATATATACAGCGGAACAGAGATACAGAGATAATTAATCAATATGGGGGGAGCATGATGTGGGGAAGATAACAATTCCGAGTAAGAGTCATCAAGTAACGAAGGAAGCAACATATCTCAGACATAAATAAAGAATTAGAAATCACTAAGTGCACGGCATTATTCTTCGTACTTTTACTCTCGTCTTCACTAAGAAATGATATAACAAACTATGCACGGCATCACCCTTCGTGCTTTTACTCTCTTTCCTCACATATAATCAATAGAATCGGCACATAACGGTATATCATGCGGCACGCAATCACCCTTCGTGCTTTACATTCTTTCCTCACAATATCAACAATGCACGGCATCACCCTTAGTGCTTTAACACTCTTCCTCACCCAAACAAATTTCATATACAAATGGGCAAGGGAATAAACAAAATAAAATAATAATAGAAATTCCGGCAATGGAACACAATTGAAACAATTAAATCCCAGCAAGGGTACAACATCAATAATCTCAACGTCCCGACAAGGAAAAATAATCAATAAACAACAATATCCCGACAAGGGGACATTTTAAATACTCTCTCTCTTTATTTCACTTATATTCCATATCTCAATTTATCACTTGAGCCAATACTCCCAAGGAATCAACCATTTCATATACATTTACAATTGTAATATAACCTGAGTCAATGATCCTCGTTGTTCATAGGTCACAATTTCATTTCACAACTTTTCTCAACAAATAGGAATCATCACCAACGCAAGAGGAATACAATGAAATCAAGACATTCACACTTTAAAGACTCACAGTCATGCTAGACACCGACGTATAGATACTCATCATCATGCCTATATGTTGTACTCAACAAGAAGCAATTAGCAAATAGGACTCAACTCCTAGTCCCTCAAGCTAAGGTTAGACCAAACACTTACATCAATGCCTTGAATACAACTCAAGCCTCAATTATAGCTTTACCTCGCGATTTTACCTCCAATTCGCTCGTATCTAATTACAAATTACTTAATTACATTAATACATGCTAAATGAATCAAGCCCAATGCATAAAAATGAGTTTTTCAAAGTTTTACCCAAAAAGTTCAAAAATGCCCCCGGGCCCACGTGGTCAAAACCCGAGGTTTGAACCAAAACCCAATTACCCATTCCCCCATGAATCCAAATGTATGATTTGTTTTGAAATCGGACCTCAAATTGAGGTCCAAATCCCCAAATTTTTCAACCAAAAAAAAGGTTCTACCAAAAGCACCTAATTTCCCCATGAATATCTTTGATTTGAAGTTGAAATCAAGTTAAAGGATGTTAAGGTGTGAAGAAAAGGAGTTAAAAATCACTTACCAATCGTTTTTGGAGATAAAGGTTGTTTGGAAAATCGCCTCTTATATTTTAGGGGTATTGAAAAGTGAAAAATAACTGAAATTTTTGTGTATTTATAATCCTGTGAAACTCCCTGTGCAAACCGCTCAAAAAGGACCGCGGCCGCATAGGCCTCCCTGAAGACCTGCAGATCATAGCCCCGTGCGGAACGCACAAAGCCGACCGCGGCCACACAACATCCACTGCGGACCGCTCAAATGTGACCGCGGCCGCACGCGATTTCTCGTGGACCGCGCAAGATGGTTCAGAGACCTACAACATTTCTTGAACCCGCAACATTTGATCTTTTTAAGCCTAAGGCAACCCCGAATCTACTCGAAACTCACCCGAGCCCTCAAAATTATAATCCAGGTATACGCACACCCTCAAAAATATCTTACGAACATATTCGTGTAATCAAATCACGAAAATAATATCATGAACATCGCATTAAACTTCAAGATCAATGAAATTTCCAAAATCTCCTTTAAACATCAAATTCCCGCTTAGGATCCAGATCACGTCAAATGACGTTCGTTTTTAACAAAATTTTACAGGAATGACTCAAATCACATATAAGATATGTATCGGGCGCCGGAACCAAAATACGAGCCCGATACCATTACTTTCAAATAAGATTTTATTTTAATTTTCCTTAGACATTTTCAGAAAATAATTTTACTTAAAAAATCATATCTCGGGCTTGGAACCTCGGAATTCGATTCCGAGCATACACCCAAGTCCCATATTTTCCTACCGACCCTCCGCGACCGTCAAATTACGAGTCCGGGTCTGTTTATCCAAACTATTGATCGAAGTCAGATTTATTCATTTTAATATCAAAACATAGCATTTTTCATAAAATTTTATATTTAAGCTTTCCAGCTACGTCCTCAAACTACGCACGCAAATCGAAATGACTCTAAATAAGGTTTTTAAGCCTTCGAAAGCATAGCATTACTTAAAAATAGGTGATGAACCCTTTGGGTCGTCACAATTATTTAATTAACCATCATATTAAATTATAAATAAATGAACAAATGATGCTTGCGTTAAAACTCAATTGTAGGAAAATGAAGCTTTATACTAATTTTATTTTTAAACTAATGGGATCCTAACTATATCCAAGTAATCTGCCTTACTATAAATTATATGAGCCAATTCTACAACTATTCAGAGTAAGAAAAAATAAATTATACCAAACTTATCACCAACTTATTTACCAGGATGCTAATTCAATGGAAGAAAGAAAGAAAAAATTAAATCCGAAATGAAGAATAGGACATAATATATTTGCAAAGAATTATCAAAATAAAGACAATAATTAGAACTGGCGAGAATGAACTCACACATTAACTAGGACTTAACTCAAGAAGTATTTTCTTGACAAAAATTTAAACAATTTTTATCAATTAACTCTGATTTAAAATTTTCATGAAAATTATGGCAAGATGATAGATTTGAACTAAAATTTAAAAGTTAGGAACAAAAGTATAAATTGCAAAGCATGCATACATTAACAATAAGAAGAGAAGAAGAAACAGACATAACTTAAGATACAAAAGAAAGTAAAGGAACAATTAAACTTCATGAACTAACACCATATATTAAATAATATGTTACATTAAACTAGCAAAAGAATTTAATTGTTACCTTTTATGAATCTTTTAAAGAGCAAAGGTAACAACTATAATCTATTTGCTTGAGTCTGCGAACTCAAAAGCTGAAACGACGCTTCGATCTTCGACTCCAAACAAAGCAACTCTACTCAATAACTATCTCTCCAAGCTAACTTTTTACTCTAAAAGAAAAGTGTTGTTTTTCCCCTAATTGCTGAAAATTCTTATAGTCAAAATTTTCCTTTTTCACGTTCTTTTTCTTTTTCCCAAAGCTCCCTTTCTTCTCTTAAAAGTGTGTTATTTGTACTAAAAATTCTAAAGTGCCTATCCGTGTGTGTGTATGATCATGGGATTGAGGGGATATGGGTGTTGGGACGTAAGGAGTGGGGATTTAATTATGAGGGAGTTAGGATTGTTAGATAATGCAAATCAGACTTTTGAGATAACAAACTTTATCTCTTTTAACGAGACTAATTTTTTGTATTTTCTATTTTAAAAGATAGATTAAATAATAAATATACGAAGATTAACGAACATTTCTTAAAATGTAGAAAAACTAAATATTTACATATACTTTGAATGATACTAAGAAAGATTCTATAACTTACTTATCAAAAGAAATCGTGTGTATATATATATATATATAGTGACGATCCAAAAGGTCATCACCTATTTTATTACCCATTTTATGCTTCCGAGACCTTAAAAACCTCATTTATAGTCGCCTCATTTTGCATGCGCAGTTCGCGCGCATAGCCAAAAAGCTTAAATGTAAAATTGTATGAAAAATGCTAAGTTTTGGTATTAAATAAATAAATTTAACTTCGGTTAATAATTTGAGTAAAAGGATCCGGACTCGTGATTTGACGATCTCGGAGGATCCGTAGGAAAATATGGGACGTGGGTGTATGCCTAGAATCAAATTTCGAGGTCCCAAGCCCGAGAAATGATTTTTTGAGTAAAATTATTTTTCTGAAATTATTAAGGAAAAATTGAAATGAAAATGGATTAGAACGTGTTGGTATCGGGCCCGTATTTTTGTTCTGGTGCCTGGTACAGGTCTTATATGTGATTTAAGATGTTTATGTAAAGTTTGATTGAAATTGGACGCCGTTTGACCTGTTTCAGACTTATATTTCTAAAATTGAAAGTTAATGAAGTTTGAAGAAAAACTATTGATTTTGAGAGTTGATTCGCTGTTTTTTATGTTATTTTAGCAATTTGATCACACGGTTAAGTTCGTAGGATGTTGTTGAGTTAGTGGATGTATTTGGTTAGGATCCCCGAGGGCTCAGGAGTATTTCGGAGTGGTTTTAAACTTAGAAAAATTGCAGATTTGCTTCAGCTGTTGCAGACCCAGTTTCTTCTACGCGTTCGCATTGATCCTCTCGCGTTCACAATGCCCTAAATTTTCCTCCTTCGCGTTCACGTCCCTGCCGTCGAGTTCGCGTATGGTTATTTGACTTTGTGGGTCGAGTCTTCTTTTCTTCATCGTGTTCGTGTAAGCCTACACGCGTTCGCGTAGCTTTACAGGGTTTCCTCTTCTTGCTCGCGTGTTGTCCCACGCGTTCGCATAGACCAATTTCAGGGCCTCACTATTTTTACTCTCCGCGTTCGCGTGCCTCCTTCCGTGAAGGCAATAGTCTCTTATGTCCTACCCTTCACAAACGCGACCAACCTGTCGCGAACACGAAGGGAAATTTTGCCTAGTTATATTTTTAATTTTCAGAAACAGTAGCTACGGGATTTCATTAAGTTTTCACGAACTCCTTCTTCTCCAAGGTCCTTAGGCGTCCACTGAAGCTATCCTTGCGGCCCAAGCACAATATTGTTGCGGCATGCAGCCCGATCCAATATATATATCGCTGCAGCGTGCAACCCGATCCAATATATATATCGCTGCAGCATGCAGCCCGATCCATATAAGCATTGTTGCGGTATGCACCCTGATCTGTATCCATATATATATATATATATATATATATATATATATATATATATATATATATATATATATATATATATATATATATATATATATATATATATATATATATATATATATATACACACACACACACACACACATTGTTGCGCGCGTGCATCCCGATCCATAGATTTATAATCCTCACAACTAGGATCTCGGCCTTTCTCAATCATTAATATCACCATCAGACTCTTAGTCTATCTCGGTAAAACAGGGAACTCAACCCCAAAACAATTTCCACTTTTTAAGAATATAGTGGTAAAGCCAGACTTGAGTAATAAACAGATAAAACGTGACTGGGGACATGCTTTCAGAGAAGAGTGAGGAAAGATAGTAAAAGTGCCTCTAAGGGTCTCAACAAGTCGGCACAAGGCCCCAAACATGACATACAACCTTACAAAATAATAACATCAAACAATTAACTACCAAATATGCATCAAAATACTCATTCGGAATGGACTAGGTCACAATCCCCAGCAGTGCTCCACCCCACGCTCGTCATCTAGCGTGCAAGTCACCTCAAAGAAACACAACGATGTGAAATCCGGGGTTTCAAACCCTCAGGAAAGTATTTACAATCATTACTTACCTCGAACCGGGAAACTCTAGCTCACGATGCCTTTTCCCTTCAAATTAGCCTCCACGCGCGTCGAATCTACCCAAAATCAGAGCGAATAAGTCACAATATGCTAAGGGAACAAAGCCTAAGCAAAAACAATCAATTACGTGCACAAATCCCGAAATTACCAAAACCCGAGCCCCGAGCCCACTTCTCGAAACCAGAAATTTTCACATCATTAGATTCCGTATCTTACCATGAGTTCATACATATCTAAAGTTCTCAAATCCAACCCTATATGGCCTTTCAAATCCTAAATCAAAATTCCAATTTCTCAAGCCCTAGTTCTTCAATTTTAGGCTTATTTTCTATGCATTTCTTGGTGGATTTCACAATATAATCGAGTTTTAAGACCAATATTCTTACCTCAAGTCGATTCCCCTTGAATTCCTTTTTAATTTCCTTCAAAAATATCCAAAAAAGAGTAGCCATGGGTGAAAAATGATCCAAAATCACTGATGAAATGAAATTATAACATTCTGCCCAGCACTGACCATTCCTCTATGCAATCGCGGAACATTCCTCGCGATCGCGAAGAACAAATCTTCAACTCTCAAAATTCCTCTTTTGCGATCGCGTTTAATACTCTCCGAACGCAATGCACAGATTTACCACACTATACGACGCGAGCCAGAGGATGTGAACGCGATGAACAAATATACTGGGCCTCCAGATCCTCTTATGCAAATGCAAACTTTACCATACGATCGAAAAGCACCAGAACAAGACCTTTTGAAAACATCATCAAACTTGTTCGAACCATCAAAACACCTCAAACAACACTAAAACCATCAAATCCAAGCCTAAGTTCTTATGAAATTTTTGAAATACATTTTCGATCAAAAACCCGACCAAACGACATCCGAATGACCTGAAATTTTGCACACACATCACAACTGACATAACGAAGCTACAACTACCCCCGGAATATCTTATCCCCAGATCAAATCTCACCTATCAACCGAAATTCATCAAAATACAAACATTGCCAATTCAAGCCAAATCCTTCCACAAACTTCCAAAAATGCATCCCGACCGTGCTCCTAAGTCATAATCTCCTAACAGAGCTAGCCAAATCATAAAACTCCAATACGAACTCATATTCAAATAAGTCAACTCTTGGTCAAACCTTTCTAATTCAAAGTTTTCAATTGAGATTGTTCTGTCAAATTCATTCCGATTTTCCTGAAAACCAAAACCAACAATCTACGTAAGTCATAATGCATTACAAAAGGCAAGTTTTCACGACCTGAATTTCCCACCTTCGGGGGTCGTGAAGGCGCCAACTAATAGGAGCTAGGCAAGCCAAACCTAATCACTTTTTGTTAAGCACATATTTTATTTTAATAATTAACAACATTAGAATATAGGCAACATAATTAAATTCATAAGCGTAAGTCTGAATATTCAAATAGCTAAATAAAATAAGGAATTCCCAACATGAATCTCTACCCAAGAACTGGAGTCACATACTTACGAACATCTAAGAATACTAAATACAAGGTCTGAAAGAAAACATCTTTGTTTTTTGTGTCGAATACAATGAGATAATAGTCAAATATAAAGGTTAGGGGAGACGCCGGGCCTGCGGACGCCTGCAAGGCTACCTCGATGTCTCGCTGGACTGGAAACGTGCACCCACGCTATTGGAGCTGCTGACCAAAACCTAGACCTGTGCAAAAGAGCACAGAGTGTAGCATCAGCACAACCAACCTCATGTGCTAGTAAGTGCCTAGCCTAACATTGGCGAAGTAGTGACAAGGCTAGGACCAAACTACCAGATAAACCTGTGCAGTTCACATATATACATACCGCAGAAAGAAATAAAGGAAGTAAACAGTCAATAAAGGAAGGGGGAACATGCGGTGGGGAGCAACAGTAACAAACAAGAAATCTCAATATAAAGATATAAGCATCCAAGAGAATTTAAAGCGAACAACAAAACAAATATCCGAATTAAAAACACTTGAATCAGCAATTGTTATGGCGCACAACCCGATCCCAATATATATCAATACTGTTGCGGCGTGCAACCTGACCCTCAAATATCACTATAGCGCCTTGCAACCCGACCTATATATTTTAGCATTATTGCAGCGTGCAACCCGATCCTCAAATACCATTGTTGTGGCGTGCAACCCGACCCATATCTTTTAGCATTGTTGTGGCATGCAACCCGGTCCTCAAATATCATTGTTGTGGTGTGCAACCCGATCCATATCATTTATCATTGTTGCGGCTTGCAACCCAATCCTTAGATATCATTGTTGCGGCGTGCAACCCGATCCATATATGTATAATTAATCCTCACCCATGCAACAATCGCAAATAAGGGCAAGGGAGAAAATAATTAGTGAAAGAAATCCAGGCAAGGGAATACAATAACACACTGAATCTCGGCAAGGGAGCATAATCACTAAACTCAATATCCCGGCAAGGGAGAAAATTATCCAATCAATAAAACGTCCCGGCAAAAGAATAACCAATATCTCTTTCTCATTCTTTCATTTCTTACTCTATAATTCACTTTATCATTCGAGCCATCGCTACAAAGAATCATTTCATATCATATACCTTCACAATTCGCAACACAACTCAAGTCAATGCTCCATGGAGTTTAATAATCATAATTTCTTTCTCATGCTCTTTATACTATATAGAAATCACCAAATAAGCATGGAGGAATCACAACAAAATCAGGATAAGCACAATGTAAGGACTCACGATCATGCTAGACACCGATGTATAGAAACTCATCACCATGCCTATACATGGTACTCGATCAATTAGCAAGTAGCAAGCAAGACTCAACTCCTATTCCCTCAAGCTAGGGTTAAACCAAACACTTACCTCAACTTCCACGGCTAAATAATCCACAACGACCGCCTTCCCTTTTAAATTTGGCTCCAACTCAATCAAATCTATACAATAACGACTAAATAATATCAATATAAGCTAAACAAAATCAAACCAAATGCCTAAATATAGCTTCCCAACCTTTCTTCCCAAAATAAATCGACCCAAGTCCCACTTGGTCAAAATACGAGGTTCGAACCAAATTCATATAATCCATTCTCCCATGAGCCCGTATATACAATTTGTTTTCAAATTCGACCCCAAAACGAGGTCCAAATCAAGAAAAACTGAAAAGCCCTAACTCTAACCAATTTCCCCAATTTCAACCCTAGATTACATGATTTGAGCTTAGGAATTTGATAAATGATGATGGAAAATGACGGAGACAAGTTAAACAATACTTACCCGAGAAGCTTTGGTGAAGAAATGCTTCAAAAATTGCCTAGAAGCTTTGGAGAAGAAAGGGTTCGTGTATTTGATGAAAATTTCCTGCCAATGTTCTTTTTATATGACTTAAAAATCGCTGGGTGAAAATACTCTACGCATTCGCGACAGTAGGGCCGCGTTCGCGGAGATCAGAAGTTGACAATCATCGCGTTCGAGAGTGGAGAAGTTTGAATGCGAATAGGAAAAATACTAGGGTCCAAAGAATTGGTCTACGCGAATGCGTTGACCTATGTGCAACCGCATGAGTTAAGGCTGGGACCCGACGCGAACGTGGTCCAGCCATCGCGAACGCGAAAAAGGAAAGAGGGATGGGCCCTCATAGTTCAATAACTCTATGGAACGCGAAAAAATGATGCGAACATGAACGCGTGGAATTCTTCGCGAACGCGTGGAATTCTTCGCGAACGCGAAGAAGACGTTAAATTCTGCAACAACTGAAGAAAACTTGCATATTTACTAAGTCTGAAACTACTCCAAAGCACCTCCAAAACACTCTCGAGCCCTCGAGGCTCCTAACCAAACATACACATTAACTCAACCATATCCTACGAACTTAACCGTGCGATCAAATTGCAAAAATAACATCAGAAACGAGGAATAAAACCTCAAAATCACTAATTTTTCTTCAAACTTCATAAACTTTCAATTTTAGATATTCAAGTCCAAAACACGTCAAATGACGTCCGATTTCAACCAAATTTCACAGAAACATCTTAAAACACATATAAGACATGTAAAGGGGGCCAGAACCAAAATACAAGCCCGATACCAACACTATCTAATAAATTTTCATTTCAAATTTTCTAAACAATTTCAAAAAATAATTTCTTTTAAAAATTTATTTCTCGGGCTCGGAACCTCGGATTTCGATTCCGGGCATACACCCGAGTTCATATTTTTCTACGGACCCTCCGGGACCATCAAATCACAGGTCCGGGTCCATCAACCTAAAATGTTGACCAAAGTCAACTTTACTCATTTGAATACCAAATTTTTAACATTTTTCACAGAATTTCACATATAAGCTTCCGGCTATGCCCCCGAACTGTGCACGCAATTGAGCTAACTAAAAATAAGGTTTTCAAGGTCTCGGGAGCACATAATAAATTGTAAATAGGTGGGGATCATCACATTCTCCACCTCTAAAATAACCGTTCGTCCGCAAACGGACAAAAGAAAAGAGTACTTGAGTCGGGGAAAAGACGGGGATAACGGCTCCTAGGTCGATGCCTCAGGAGGCTGACCTCTCCACTGAACACGAACCGAAGGACAACTCTTGGATCTCAACTGAAAAACCTATCGGTCTAGAATAGCTACCAGCTCCTCCTCATAAGACAAGTCCTTGTCCAACTGGAAAGTGTTGAAATCTAACACGTGGGCTGGATCTTTGTGATACCTCCGAAGCATGGATATATAATAATATGGATGTATGGCTGATAAGCTATGTGGCAATGCAAGTCTATAAGCCACCTCTCCCACTCGAACAAGAATCTCAAAATGACCAAAGAATCTAGGGCTAAGCTTGCCCTTCTACCCAAATCTCATCACGCCCTTCATAGGCGATACTCAAAGCAATACTCGCTCAGCAACCATGGAAGCTACATCTCGAACTTTACGATCTTCACAGCTCTTTTACCTGCACTGAGCCGAACGAATCCTATCCTGAATGATCTTGACCTTGTCCAAGGCCTCCTGAACCAAATCCGTACCTATCAACCGAGCCTCCCCCGGCTCAAATCATCCAACCATAGACCGACACCGCCTACCATATAAAGCCTTATAAGGGGTCATCTGGATGCTCGATTGGTAACTGTTTTTGAAGGCAAACTTTGCTAAAGGCAAGAACTGATCCCACGAGCCTCCAAAGTCAATAACACAATCTCGAAGCATATCCTCCAAAATCTGAATAGTCCGCTCGGACCGATTGTCCGTCTGGGGATGAAATGTCGTGCTCAACTCAACCCGCGTGCCCAACTCTAGCTGAAGGCGAACAATCTCCCGGATATAAATTACAGCTAGTCTCTCGGATGAATAGGAGACTGCCAGAGGAAAGAAGTGCGCTGACTTGGTCAGCCTATCCATAATGACCCAAATTGCATCGAACTTCTTCCGAGTCAACGAAAGTCCAGTAACAAAGTAGTGATCCTCTTCCACTTCCACTCAGGAAGCTCAATCCTCTGAAATAAACTACTAGGCCTCTAATTCTCGTACTTAACCTGTTGACAATCCAAACACCGTGTCACATATGCAACAATATCATTCTTCATCCTAAACCATCAATAATGATGCCGCAAATCCTGATACATCTTTGAGGCCCCGGAATAAATAGAGTACCAGGAACTATGGGCCTCCTCTAAAATTAACTCTCGAAGTCCATCCACATTGGGCATGCAAACTCGCCCCTGCAATGTCAAAACTCCATCCACATCTAAGGTAACCTACTGGGCACCTCCATGCTGCACCGTGTCCCTAAGGACACACAAATGGGGATCATCAAAATGTCGATCACGGATACGCTCCAATAATGAATAAAGGGCGACCGTGAAATCCAACACCCGACCGGGCTCAGAAAGATCTAGTCTCACGAACTGATTGGCTAAGGCCTGAACATCCAAAGCAAGCGACCTCTGGCTGACTGGAATATAAGCAAGATTGCCCATACTAGATGACTTCCTACTCAAAGCATTGGCCACCACATTGGCCTTTCCTGGATGGTATAGAATGGTGACATCATAGTCCTTCAACACTTCCAACCCCCTCCTCTGCCTCAAATTCAACTCCTTTTTCTTGAACAAATACTGAGGACTTTGTGATCAATGTACACCTTATACGTCACGCCATATAGATAATGCCTCTAATCTTCAATGCATGAACAATGGCTGCCAACTCTAGATCATGGACCGGATAATTCTTCTCGTGGATCTTCAACTGCCTCGAAGCATAGGCAATGACTCTGTCATCCTGCATCAATACTGCATCAAGCCCAATCTAGGAAGCATAACAATAAACTGTATAACACTCTAAACCTGTGGGCAAAACCAATACCGGTGTCGTAGTCAGAGCTGCCTTGAGCTTCTGAAAGCTCGCCTTACACTCGTACGACCATATGAACTGGGCATCCTTCTAGGTCAACCTGGTCATCGGGGCTACAATAGACAAAAACCCCTCCACAAACTGACGGTAGTAGCCTACCAACCCGAAGAAACTCTGAATTTCCGTAGCTGATGCTGGTCCAGGCCAGTTCTTGACTGCCTCAATATTCTTCGGGTCTACCTGAATACCCACTGCTGATAGAACGTGACCCAGAAATGCTACTGAACTCAGCCAGAACTCATACTTGGAGAACTTGGCATATAACTGGCTATCCCTCAGAGTCTGAAGAACCACTCTAAGGTGCTGCTTGTGCTCCTCCTGGGTGTGGGAGTACACCAAAATATCATCAATAAATACTATCACGAACATATCCAAATATGGCCTAGACACTCGGTTCATCAACTCCATAAATGTTGCTAGGGCATTGGTCAACCCAAATGACATGACCAAGAACTTATAATGTCCATACCGAGAACCAGATGCCCTAATCCTCTACTGATAGTAACCATATTGCAAGTCGGTCTTGGAGAATACCCTGGCACCCTAAAGCTGCTCAAACAAACCATCGATCCTCGGCAATGGATACTTATTCTACCGTTACCTTATTCAGTTTTCGGTAATCAATACATATCCTCATCGATCCGTCTTTCTTCTTGACAAATAACACTGGCGCGCCCCAAGGCTAAACGTTGGGTCTAATGAAACCCTTCTCTAACATGTCCTGCAACTGGTCCTTTAACTCCAGTGGGGCCATACGATATGGCAGGATAAAATGGGCTGGTTTCCCGGAGCCAAACTATTACATAAATTAATGTCCATGTCGGGTGGCATACCCGGTAGGTTTGAAGGGAAAACATCTATAAACTCCCGGACAATAGGCATAGAATCTATAGAAGGAACCTCAGCACTGGAATCTCGAACATAGGCCAAATATGTCAGACACCCCTTCTCGACCATACGTCAAACCTTCACATACGAAATGGCCCCTCCACTCTAAACAAGGCATATCTAGCAACGCTAAGGTCACAGTATTGGCATGGCAGTCCAAGATAGTGTGATAGGGTGATAACCAGTGCATACCCAAAATGATATCAAAGTCAACCATATCTAAAAGCAATAAGTTTACACGGGTCTCAAGACCCCCAATCACTACAACACACGAACGATGGACTAGGTCGACCACGATAGAGTCACCCACCGGTGTAGACACATATATAGGAATACCCAAAGTATCACTAGGCATGACCAAGCATGGTGCGAAATAAGATGAGACATATGAATATGTAGACCCTGGGTCAAATAGCACTAAAACATCTCTATCATAAACCAGAATAGTACCTGTAATGACTGCATCTGAAGACTCAGCCTCTTGCCTGGCCCGAGCTCCAACTCTATAACCTATGCCACCACCCTAGCTGGATGGGCACGCTGTGGAGCCTAAGGTGCCTGAACCATAGTACGAGAACACTGATGCTGAGAGCTGCCATAAACTCGAGGGCAATATTTGACAATGTGACCTGGATCACCACAAGTGTAGCAAGACCTCGGCTGCTGCGGCTGAGCACCCCTTAACCTCGGGCAAGCCCTCCTGATGTGACCATACTCACCACACTCATAACATCCACGCGAATGTTGTAGCTGAGGAAACTGAAGTTGATCATTGCGACCCGAATGGCCACCTCGGAAGATCTGAAGTGGTGGTGCGGCGATGAGAGCTGGTGGTGCATTATAAGGCTGATAATCAGAATAATATGGCTGAGAACCACGACAACCTAAAGTACCATGAAAGACCTGGAGAGCTGACTGAAAGGGTCGAGGAGGACGGCCTCTACCATAAGAATCTCTATCTCCAGACGAGGTACCATTGAATTTTCCTGCGTGATGGGGCCTCTTATCCGACCCATGACCACCTCCTTGAAAAGTGATCTCACTCCCCACATGAGCCACTATACCCGGCTGACCTGCCACCGCTGGCTGAACCACTAAAAGCAAACCCGCTCGGATGACACCCTCTATGAGGCCTACCAATCGAACCAGAGTGTTTTGAAGAACTGGGGTGGCAATAAACTCCTCTGGGACCTGATCTGGGCCCACCGGAACTGCTGGGGCCGGAACCTCCTCGCCCAAGTCAACTTGAGGCTCCGCCACTGGTGCTGCTGCTCGGGGCTGAGCTCTGCCCCTACCTCGGCCTCTAGCACAACCTCGTTCTTTGCCCCTAGCGGAAGCTGACTGGGGCTTGGACTGCTGATCAATAGATAAGGAAGCGCGTGTTCTCGCCATCTGTGGAAGAACAAAGTAGAAATTCAATCGGTATTTGATAAACACAACTGCACGACAAGAAAGAACAAATGTGAAGTTTTTCCTTCTGTAGCCTCTGGGGATAAATACAAACGTCTCCATACCAATCCCTCAGACTCTACCAAGTTTGTCAGTGAGTTGTGAGACCTATGCAACCTAGTGCTCTGAAACCAACTTGTCACGACCCGAATTTCCCACCTTCGGGGGTCATGATGGCGCCTACTAATATGAGCTAGGCATGACAAACCTAATCATTTTTCGTTCAGCACATATTTCATTTTAATAATTAACAGCATTAGAAAATAGGCAACATAATTAAATTCATAAGCGGAAGTCTGAAATTTCAAATAGCTGAATAAACTACGGAATTCCTAACATGAATCTCTACACAAGAACTGGAGTCACATACTCACGAACATCTAAGAATACTAAATACAAGGTCTGAAAGAAAACATCTCAGTTGTTTTCTCGGATACAATGAGATAACAGTCAAATATAAAAGGTAGGGGTGACGACGGGCCTGTAGACGCCTGCAAGGCTACCTCGGTGTCTCGCTGGATTGGAAACATGCACCTATGCTACTGGAGCTACTTACCAAAACCTGAATCTGTGCAAAAGAGCACAGAATGTAGCATCAGCACAACTGACCCCATGTGTTGGTAAGTGCCTAGCCTAACCTCGGCGAAGTAGTGACGAGGCTAGGACCAGACTACTAGATAAACCTATGTAGTTCACATATATACATACCGCAGAAAGAAATACAGGAAGTAAACAATCAATAAGGAAGAGTGAGCATGTGGCAAGGAGACAATAGTCACAAATAGGAAACCTCAATATAAATATATAAGCAACCAAGAGAATTTACAGCGAACAACGAAACAAATATCTGAATTAAACACACTTGAATCAACAATTGTTGCGTCGCACAACCCGATTTTATATCAATACTATTGCGGCATGCATCCCGACCCTCAAATATCACTGTTGCAGCGCGCAACCCGACCCATATCGTTTAGCATTATTGCGGCATGCAACCTGATCCTTAAAGGTCATTGTTGCAGCGTACAACCCGACCCATATCTTTTAGCATTGTTGCAGCGTGCAACCCGATCCTCAGATATCATTGTTGCAGCGTGCAACCTGATCCATATATGTATTATTAATCCTCACCCAGGCAACAGTCGCAAATAAGGTGCAAGGGAGAAAACAATTAGTGAAAGAAATCCCGGCAAGGGAATACAATAACACACTGAATCCCGGCAAGGGAGCATAATCAGTAAACTCAATATCCCGTCAACGGAGAAAATTATCCAATCAATAAAACATCCCGGCAACGGAATAACCAATATCTCTTCTCCTTCTTTCATTTCTTACTCTATAATTCACTTTATCATTCGAGCCATCGCTCCAAAGAATCATTTCATTTCATATACCTTCACAATTCGTAACACAACTCAAGCCAATGCTCCACGAAGTTTAATAATCATAATTTCTTTCTCATGCTCTTTATATTATATAGAAATCATCAAATAAGCATGGAAGAATCACAAGAAAATCAGGATAAGCACAATGTAAGGACTCACGGTCATGCTACACACCGATGTATAGAAACTCATCACCATGCATATACATGGTACTCGATCAATTAGCAAGTAGCAAGCAAGACTCAACTCGTATTCCCTCAAGCTAGGGTTAAACCAAACACTTACCTCAACTTCCACGGCTAAATAAATCCACAACGACCGCCTTCCCTTTTGAATTCGGCTCCAACTCAATCAAATCTATACAATAGCGACTAAATAATATCAATATAAGCTAAACAAATCAAACCCAATGCCTAAATTTAACCAATGCCAAATCAGAGATTAATTTCTAAACATCTCATAAACCCCAGTTTAAATAAAAGTTGTTTCAAAATATTTGTTCAAATTTCTGACAGAGGCTCAATATAAAGATGAGTGAAAATAGTCAATAAATCAACATATTCGATAGAAACTGACTTTATCACTTTAAAGAGGAGTGAAATCAATAAGTCCATAAACACGCTTCTCCGGTAAAACATCACTCATATGCATATATATATATATATATATATATATATATATATATATATATATATATATATGCCCCTCGGGCTAGCCTCTCTGTCACTCGTGACTCAACTCTTACCAATCAGTACTCGCACTCAGCATTCACACTCTATAGATACCATATAGTTACTGCTGCGGCGTGCAACCCGATCCATATATTTCGTCAACGACACTCACTGGGGTGTGCAGACTCCGGGAGGGGCCCCTTACGGCCCAAGCGCAATATTGCTGCGGCGTGCAGCCCGATCCAATATATATATATCGTTGAGGTGTGCAGCCCGATCCATATAAGCATTGTTGCGGCGTACAGCCATATCTGTATGTATGTGTATATATATATATATATATATATATATATATATATATATATATATATATATATATATATATATATATATATATATATATATATATATATATATATATATATATATATATATATATATATATATATATATATATATGCATTGCTGCGGCGTGCACCCCGATCAAAAAATATATATTCCTCACAACTAGGCCCTCGGCCTCTCTGAATCATTAATATCACCATCAGACTCTCAGTCTATCTCAGTAAAACAGGAAACTCATCCCAAAAACAATTTCCACATTTTAAGAATATAGTGGTAAAGTCAAACTTGAGTAATAAGTAGGTAAAACGTGACTGAGGTTATGCTTTCAGAGAAATAGAGTGAGGAAAGATAGTAAAAGTGCCCCTAAGGGTCTCAACAAGTCGGCGTAAGGCCCGAAACACGACATACAACCCAAAATATAATAACATCAAATAATTAAATACCAAATACGCATCAAAATACTCGTCCGGGATGGAATAGGTCACAATCCCCAGCGGTACTCTACCCCACACTTGTCATCTAGCGTGCAAGTCACATCAAAGTAACGTAGTGATGTGAAATCCGGGGTTTCAAACCCTCAGGACAGTATTTAAAATCATTACTTACCTCGAACCGACGAAATCTCTAGCTCGCTATGCCTTTGCCCCTCAAATTGGCCTGCACAGACGTCAAATCAACCCAAAATCAGAGCGAATACGTCACAATATGCTAAGAGAATAAAGCCCAAGTGAAAACAATCAATTACGAGCACAAATTCCGAAATTACCAAAACCCGAGCCTCGTGCCCACTTCTCGAAACTCAGAAATTTTCATATCATTAGATTCCTTATCTTCCCACAAGTTCGTACATAATAAAAGTTCTCAAATCCGACCCCAAATGGCCTTTTTTTTTTTTGCAATCCGCTAGGCAATTGCCTAGGGCTAGATTTTATATTATTAAAAGGAAATTACAAGGTCCAAATAATTACAAAAAGAGAGATACAATTTGAAAGTTATAATCTTTGTGTTACCAAAGTTAAGCTTAAAACTTAAAATTGATATCACAAAGTAAAACTATATTTAGGAATTGATGCCAATCAACGAATCTTGGAATAGCTGTATTAATTGTCGCCAAGCCCTTGCAATGTCACCTTTCCTTCCTCAAGGGAATGAGCACGAAGTGCTAATACCACCCTTAGAGGTTGTAATGAGTGGTATCGCTATAGGACCTCGCTGTGACAAAAAATTGGCCATTCGCACGGCGAGGGACATGACTCTACATGTTGCAGAATCCCAAGAACTCGGGCATGTGTTGTTATTAATTCCTATGCTGTAAATTTAAATACACAGCCATTCCCTAGGACCATGCGCGACAGCCTGCAGATCAAAGACCATGCGCGACCACTTCGCCAAAGCCTGAAGATTCGACGCATAAGCATTTCTTTTGATCTTCAAGAAAAGTTAGAATCAGCGTGCCAATCTGACTCCCTCCTTTCTCAAAGCCTGTTGATTTCAATACCGAGACTTTGCTCGATCGCTGAAGCTGCTTGGGAAAGGTAACTTTGGTCTGTCATTGGCCTTGAATCTCTGTTCATTCACCATGTGAATGAATATAAAATTGCAGCATGCCCTCTGCAATCGAGGCAAATGTTCCCTCATTTATTTCCCAGGAGCATGCGTGCCTTGATGCTGTCTCGATCGCTGAAGCTGCCATGTGATTGCAGCGTGCCCTCTGCAAACGAGGCATATGTTCCCTCATAAATTTCCAAAACATGCGCGCCTTGATGCTGTCTCGATCTCTGAAGCTGCTTGGGATGAAGGACAGCTTTGTTGACATTGGCCTTGAGTCTCACATTTTTCACCATGCGAAGGAGTATTAAATTGCAGCATGCCCTCTGCTAACTTGAATTTCGCATGAGCATGCGCGAGTTGATGCTGTCCTCATATCACGCGGAGTATCGATCCTCGATGTTGCTTCTGTCCAGAAGTACCATCTGTTTCCCATGAAGTTATCTCTTTCATGTTTAGGTAAATTCCAGATTTCCATAACATGCTGTTGGATGCACCATGTTACACCTAATCCTTTATTGCTCAAAATATTTTGTGTCGCTTGTAGTCGACAGAAGAAAATTATCCACAAAGTAAGTTCAAGCTCGTCCCTGCAAAAAAGGAAAATAAATGTTAGTTGAAAATTATCCCCATGTTATCCTTTCCTCGATGATGAAGGCTTCAGATTTTCCTTCTAATATATGTCGGAATGGAATTTCGAGAGTTTTTGGATTCCCAAATCACAAATCCAATTTCTCAAGCCCTAGGTCTTCAATTTTAGGCTTACTTTCCATGAATTTCTAGGTGGATTTCACAATATAATCGAGTTTTAAGACCAATATTCTTACCTCAAGTCGATTCCTCTTGAATCTCTCTTGAATCCCTCTTTAATTTCCTTCAAAAATCTCCAAAAACGAGCACCCATGGATGAAAAAGACCCAAAATCACGAATGAAATGAAATTATAAAATTCTGCCCAGAACTGACCATTCCTCTATGCGATCGCGGAACATACCTCGCGATTGCGAAGAACTAATCTTCAACTCTCAAAATCTCTTATGCGATTGTGTTTAATACTCTGCGAATGCAATGCACAGATTTACCACACAACATGAATGCGAGCCAGATGATGCGAACACGATGAACAAATATACTGGGGCCCCAGATCCTCTTATACGAACGCGAACTTTACCATATGATCGAAAAGCACCAAAACAAGACCTTCCGCGAACACGGACGCATATACACGAATGCAAAGAATAAATTACTAGCCCTCACTTTTCTCCTATGCGATCGGGAAGGCTTAAAATCCTCTACAATTGCTACTCAAAATCTGTAACTTCTCAACATGGGAATTGGTCCGATTGACCATCCGAAACTCACCCGACGCCCCCGGGTCCTCAACCAAAAGCACCAACACTTCCTAAAACATCATCCAAACTTGTTCAAAACAATTAAAACACCTCAACCAACACTAAAACCATTAAATCACATTAAATCCAAGCCTAAATTCCTATGAATATTACGAAATACACTTTCAATGAAAAACCCAACCAAATGACGTCCGAATGATATGAAATTTTGCACACATAACAACTGACATAACGAAGCTACAAAAACTCTCGAAATTCCATTCCGAACCTCGGTTCAAAATCTCACATATCAATCGAAATTCGCCAAAATACTAACCTTTCCAATTCAAGCTAAATCCTTCCATGGACCTCCAAAAATGCACCCCGACCGCGCTCCTAAGTCATGAATCTCCTAGCGAAGCTAGCCAAATCATAAAAATTCCAATATGAACTCATATAGAAATAAGTCAACTCTTGGTCAAACCTTTCAAATTTAAAGCTTTCAACTGAGACTGTTCTTTCAAATTCATTCCAATTTTCCTGAAAAACAAAACCAAAAATCTACATAAGTCATAATGCATTACACGGGGTCAAGTCATGCCCGATAACTGGTGATAAAAGTGCAAAAGTTTAAAACAACCGGTCGGGTCGTTACACTTGCCTAGCTCCCATTAGTGGGCATCATCATGACTCCTGAGGGTGAGAAATTCAGGTCGTGACATATATATATATATATATATATATATATATATATATATATGTATGTATGTATATATAAGGTTTTTTTATATTTAAAATTGTCATAACCTAAAATTTCTACCCTCGGGAGTCGTGATGACGCCTACTCGTGGAAGCTAGGGAAGCCAAGAACAGTTGCAAACATCATCCTAACTCATTTCGTACATGATTAAAACAATTAAATAACTGATGAATAAGCAATTAAAAGACGTTGATTAATAAAAGATAGCGGAAGTCTAAATTAAAATAAAAACAACGTCTAAAACATCAATACAAGTCTCTAACCCAGCATCTGGTGTCACAACATTTCACGGGCTATCTAGGAATGTTAAACACAAAAGTCTGAAACAATGTAAATAAGCTCTGTCTCGGTACAAGGGAAACATGGCAGAATAAGGTAAACACATGTCGGGCCTACGGATGCCTGTAGGACTACCTCGGGAATCTCGTGGACTGAAGGACTGCTCCCTGGCTACTGCTGGCGCTACTCGAAAATAGCACAGAGTGTAGCATCAGCACAACTGACCCCATGTGCTGGTAAGTGTTCAGCCTAACCCCGGCGAAGTCGTGATGAAGCTAGAATGGACTACCATATAAACCTGTTCAATTATATATACATATACAATGAAATAAAAAATACAAGACAATAAGCAATATAGGAGGGGGATCATGCTATGGGGAGATAACAATATTGACAGTAAATCCAGAATAACAATCTAAGGGCGGCTCAGAATTTACAGCTGACAAGAAACTAACACCTAAAATAAACACTTTGTATCAATAACTGTTGCGACACGCAACCCGATCCTAAATATATTTTATCATTATTGCGGTGTGTAACCCGATCCATAAATATCATTGTTGCGGAGTGCAACCCAATCCATATCATTTTTCATTGTTTATTACTCTACCTCACACAAAGAACAGTCACAATTATGGGTCAAGGAAGTAAACAAGTATTTGAAGGAATTCCCGGCAAGGGAATACAATTAAACAATTAAATTCCGGCAAGGGAACAATATCAATAAACTCAATATCCCGACAAGAGAGAAAAAACCAACAAAATCAACAAAATGCCCGGAAAGGAATAACCAGTATCTCTTCCTCTTTCTTTCATTTCTTACTTTATAATTCATTTTATCGTCTGAGCCAATGCTCCTCGAATCAAATGATCATACTGTCTTTCACATGTCCTTTCCAATATGTATAAATCCTCAAATAAGCACGGAAATTACAACCAAGTAATGATAATTGCATTATAAGGACTCACAGTCATACTAGACACCAATGTATAGAAACTCGTCACCATGTTTATACATCGTACTCGATCAATTAGCAAGTAGCAAGCAAGACTCAACTCTTATTCCCTCAAGCTAGGGTTAAACCAAACACTTAACTTAACTACCACGGCTAAATCAATCCACAATGACCGCCTTCTCTTTCGAATTTGGCTCCAACTCAATCAAATCTATATAATAACGACTAAATAATATCAATATAAGCTAAACAAATCAAACCCAATGCCTAAATATAGCAGCAACCCCAAATGAGGTTTTTAAAGCCTCGTAAGCACAGAAAGAGTAAGGAAACAAGTGATGACCCTTTCGGTCATCACAAAAATATAATCTATTAAAAGTAAGATAAAAGTTTAAAATATTAAGATTAGACCTAAAAGAAATATTTATACTAAAACAGTATAGAATTTGGTGTGATAAAAAGTTAAGTGTTCACAGTTCTGGAGTAATATTTTCTTTAAGGTTAGATACTATGTCGGCTTTAGTGTAGGAATTAATATGCGGTGATAAAATAGGTGGGTGTTCCACAAATAGTTTTATTTCCTGCATACAGCAAAAATTACAAATAAAAATTCTTAAATTTTGCAATACATAACTCATTCATGTTTTGAATGAACTTTTGAATACATCAAAATACAATATGCAAAAGGCATTGTAATAAGTATAAATCAACAAATGAACTTCTGAGTACATCCAAACACATCTAAATACAATATGCAAAAGACACTAGAATAATTACAAATCAGTTAAGGTACTTTTGAATACATATAAATACATCTACATGCAATATGCAAAAGTCACCAGAAAAGGTACAATTCAGTGAATGCACTTTTGACTACTTATGAATACACTAACATACATGTATACTATATCAACATAAAAAACAGAAAGTAGTGTATCCACTATTGCACATATATAAACACTATAAAATACAATAAGAGAAACCCATTAGAGAAGGTAATACCTAATGTATGAGGACTCAAATACATACAGATACATCAATAATTACCTTTTCGTTCTGTGTATCCGAGCTAGTTCCTCCATCGACCTCCTTTCTCTTAACACCAGAAGCATTATCTAGTTTTTTCTCCTTTCCACATTGAGAAGTGTTTGATTATTTTGACGATTTCTCACTTGGGCTTCTTTTGATATGTCATCGCATATTTTATTTCTCCTATCTGATATTTCTCGATGAACCTGCAAATTTTAACCATGCTTGAGATATTGCAAAGAGAAAGAGAGCCCATCGAAATTGAGTGCTTTGGTAGGTATACATCTGGTAACCCTTTTTTGAGATGTTAAATTAGCCATTGGAGAAGAACTTTAAAATTTTCTATTGGAAGCATAACAATGGTTATTATTTATAAAAAATTAGTAGAGATAAACATAATAAACAAAATAAAAGCAAAAATCTAACAACTTAAATACTTACCAAAACTTTTTGGAGCAAAAATATAGAAAATTGAGAAAGACAATGCAGATGAAGAAGTGAAGAATCGTGGTTTCCGAGAAAGAGGAAGAGAATGGCGATGAGCGTGAGAGAAATTGGAAGTGAAGAATAGTGGGTTATGAGAATGTATTCGAGAATGGCGATGTGAGTGAGAGAAACTGGAGAGAGAGAAAGAGAGAGAGAGAGAACGTGAAAAGAGACATTTCACATCAAATAAGGTAATTTTGTGAGAGAAAAATATAAAAGAATGAGAGAGAAAAATAATACGAAGCATATTTTATGACTTAAGAGTAAGAGGTGACCATAAATAGATATTTGGCTTAATAAATTTAAAAAGTAGTTATGTGTTATAAACTAAAGCAAAAGACAAGAACAATAGAGCAAGAACAATAGCAATAGAGAGAAGAGTAGAGAGAGTTCTTCTTATTGAGTTGAGAGGGGTGAATTACAATGGTAGAGAGCACCTCTATTTATAGGGAGGAGGAAGATCTTTCTACCAATAATAGGACTCTAAAATCTCTCTAATTAAGTACATTAAAGACATTCACCTTAAATAGAAGTGTAAGAATCTTCTATTTCATAACACTCCCCCTTGAATGTCTATTCAATGATGTGCCTCATAAAACCTTAAAACCAAAACCCAATGGGAAAAATTAAAGTAAGGAAAAAGAGTACACATGTTTGAATATGCGCCTATTGGTTGCCTCGTTAAAAACCTTGCAAGGAAAACCCAGTGGGACAAAACCTTGTAAGGGAAAAAGAGTGCAACGCGCATTGACTCCCCCTAATGAGTACATCGATTTATATCCTTGAGCATTTGCATTCCAATCTTGTGCATCATCTTGAAATCATCATTCTTGATAGATATGAACATCTTCATATAATGTCGTGGAATAGCTCTTCAATATCTCCATAGATGCATTCTCAATGCCATCATGCTTATAGTTATAGCAATATACATATGTACACAAATTGTACTTAGGATGTGGTACTTCAGGACCAAGAATTGCATATGCTTCAAGCAACTTAAATCTTTCAAGTTAAGTCATGTAAGTCACATAATAGACTTTAGCTGCATATCAAAGTTTCATGTCATGCTAAACAAATAAGATATTGAAAATTGACTATACATACCTTTGCCTTTATACTTTCAAGCATATGAACTATAGGTTCAAAGCTACATGTCTTTCATATGGAATCAATTCTTCTTGAATTGTATCTCTTCCATTTAGTTACTTTCTTTGAGTCAGCAAATGCGTATAGCATGCTTTGCAATATGTTGCAATTGAATTTCCCTTTTATGAACTACAGGTTCATATCATGATATTCGGGGATATACATATACACATGAAAATTCATCCCATGTAACACTTTCTCAAGTGTTTATCATGTCTCCCCCTCATGTTAGTAAAGCTAACATGTTTCCTCAACTTTGGAAAATCATCTTTGTGCATTATGTCAATATACACAGCACCTTAGTAATAAGATGAAATTATTTGGTTCCTGACCTTGAACCACTTGTGAAGGGAGAATATACTCTCGTATACAACTTATATCAAACTGATATATATATAACTTAGTTCTCATAAGAAACAGTTTAGCTATTAAGTGGAAACACTCAATAATTATCTTGCTAAACCAACTTTAATATAAACCAACTTATCAAGATGAACTGTCTTGAGTAGAGAATCTGGAAACTATGCTCGAAGTTAGATTACTGAGCGATTTACCTCGCAAGCACTGCCAGGCTGCGGGTTAATAACAATGGCGCATGTAACCATTCCATAGATGCATCATATGTGGTATACATGGCAGGTGAATGGGCCCATATTCACCTTTGATATTTCCAGAATTTAGGGGCTTCAACCCGAACTCTTTAGTTGGTCAGTTCATTACTGAGAACAAGAACTTCTAGTTCTTTGATATTCACCTATGTGAATTTGCACATCATACTTAAAATGTGATGGCTAACATGAATGCCAACTGAATAAATTATCAATATTGGTAAACTTCAAATTTACACCATGACATGTGCACTTATCAATAAACTTCGGGTTTATTATGACATGGGTTTTATACCAATAGATATCCACTTTATTGTGGCATTCTTTCGTTTGTGTAGTACAAACTGGAGAACAAAGCGGGTAGCTTTTCATATACAAATTACCCCGCTACAAGTTGTAGTAATAGGAGAATCAAAGCCTTCCTTTATTTATAGTCTCAATATCATCAATCGCCTTCGCGTGTACTTTTGGAAACTGGATAAGTTTCTTTGAGACTTACTACAGCACAATACTCAATTGTGTTTCTCCAACATAGTAATAATTGGCTCTTCGAGAGCTCTCAATTAATTTTGTACTACCACAGACTGAGGTTCGAGATCCTCACATTCTTACATTCCGTATTTTCAAGAGTCTCAGGCTCAATAGATTCTTCGTGAATCTCGGAATTAATCAAATCATGAGCGTCCTCATGTGATTCTTTCATAGTGTCATTTAGATCGTTCTTTTTCCTCTTTCTAGGATTTCGATCTTTGGAACCTAATGGTCTGCCACGCTTCTGGCGTGCATTTGACTCATTGGATATGACACTAGATATTTGTCCAATAGGGACTTCAATACGGATCGGAACTTTTTCCCGCGTGAATGTGTGATTTCGTTATCCTCTTCAAGTCCGTAAATGCGTCAGGCATTTGATTTGCTATTCTTTGCAAATGGATAATCTTTTGTACCTCTTTCTTTCAAATAGAGGTATGTGGATCAAGATGAGATAATGATGCATTTTTCCACAAAATTTCCCGTTTGGTTTCACCAACTTCTCCCCCTAATTTTGGGAAAAGTGTCTCATCCAATTGACAGTCTGCAAATAGTGCAGTGAACAAATCTCCTGTCAATGTTTCGAGGTAGCGAATAATGGAGGACGCGTCAAACTCAACATATATTCCTAACCTCCTTTGCAAACCCATTTTGGTGCGGGATGGCGGTGCTACAGGCACATATACTGCGCATCCAAAGCTTCTTAAATGGGATATATTCGGTTCATGACCCAAAACCAATTGCAATGGGGAATATTTGTGTCAATTCGTCAGTCAGAGACGAACTAGCATTGCTGCATACAACATGGCGTGACCCCAAACCGAAGTGGGCAGCCGACGAACTAGCATTGCTTCATGCAAAATGGCGTGAACCCAAGTCGAAGTGGGCAGCCGACAAACTAGTACTGTTGCATGCAAAATGGCGTGAACCCAAACCGAAATGGGCAGCCTCGTTTTCATGAAGAATTCAAGATTATTCTCATCTATTGTCTCAATATGATATCCATTTTGAATGATATCCTTAAAACTCAACAAGTTCCTTTTAGACTTGGAGGAGAACACTTTGATTGATATCATTAAAACTCAACAAGTCCTTCTTAGACTTGGAGGAGAACATTGCATTCTCTATGATTAACGTCATGCCTTTGGGCAGAGTTACAATTGCTCTTCCGGAGCCTTCAATCAATTTACTACTTCCATAGATTGTAGTAATGTTTGCCTTACACAATTACTCTTCTTTTCTTTGAGTATTGTATGTGTAGTACATGAATCAACTAGGCAAATACTTTTACAATTGGACGTTGGTCCAAGTTCGCTTTGTGAGATATCCATATTTGCTATCCCATAGTTTAACATACAAAAGAAATACAAGAACATAGGAATAAACAAGTTCAATTCTTTTGTGTCACATAATATCTTCAAAATCTGCTACTAACAGTTGGCTAACAAAATCAGATATGTTATCCATAATCAATTCCTTTGCAGTTTGAAAATTTCAGCGTTTTTCATAAGACAATCGATTATTAAACACACACAATCGATTGTTGGAACATAGACAATCGATTGTTAAATACACACAATCGATTATTTGTTATTTTTGAAAAACTTCAGAGCATACTGTCTTAAGACAATCGATTGTTAAACATCGACAATCGATTGTGGATGATTTTTGAAAAATTCCAGATTACACTGCCTAACGACAATCGATTGTTAGATATAGACAATCGATTGTGGGTGATTTTTGAAAAATTCCAGACCTCACTGTTTCAAGACAATCGATTGTTAGACAAAGACAATCGATTGTTGGCTATTTTTGAAAAATTCCAGAACACACTGTTTCAAGACAATCGATTGTTAGCCAAAGACAATCGATTGTTGATCAATTATTTTTCAACTTTAATGCGAAAATAGTTGATAATCGACTAGTTTTTCAGGCTAGTCGATTACCCCCACTGGAAAATAAAAGTTTTATTGATATTTGAGCATATTGAAGATATTCTAAAGAACTACTGCTAACATTGCTTTATGAACTAACTAATACGAGCTAATGCTAATGACTATTAGTTTATTCACTAACTAATACAAATAAGTAGAACAAAATCAAATAACTCCATCTTCTTTCATCACGGATCCATCGCCGATTAGGTGGTCTATTTTTCCATCGGGTTGCTCAAAGAAGTCTGCCACATCCAGGTGGGTGTTGTCCTCATTGTCGTCATAGACAAAGTTTGTTTCAGGGCCTTTTCTCTTTCGAGATGCTTGATAAAGGTCAACCAAGTGTCTTGGTATACGGCAAATCTTTGACCAGTGCCCTTTCCCACCGCAACGATAACATATAGTTTCTGAACTATTTGCCTTAGGATCTTCGGGATCCCGTTTCTGCTTTCGGTGGTTATCTCTCTTTGGGGGGTGACGGACTTCTTTGGAATTTCTTCCTTGTCCACGTCCTTGGCTTTGACCCCGTTTATGACCGTGATCATGGTCCCTTTTATGTTTGGCATAATGCGAGTGCACCATATCTGCTTCAGGCAGTGGTGTAGACCCAGTTGGTCTATTTTCGTGATTTCTCATGAGCAGGTCATTATTTCGCTCAGCCACTAGTAAGAGAGAAATCAGTTCAGAGTACTTCGTAAAGCCTTTCTCTCGGTACTGTTGCTGCAGTACCATATTGGAGGCATGAAACGTTGTAAACGTTTTCTCAAGCATATCGTAATCGGAGATGTTATCTCCACATAGCTTCAGTTTAGAAGTAATTCTGAACATAGCAGAATTATATTCAGAAACGGACTTAAAGTCCTGTAGCCTCAGATGGGCCCAATCATATCGTGCTTGTGGCAGAGTGACCAACTTCAGGTTGTCATATCTCTCCTTTAAGCTGTTCCACAAAACGAGTGGATCCTTGACGGTGAGATATTCAATCTTCAAACCTTCGTCAAGGTGGTGGCGCAAGAAAATCAAGGCCTTCGCACAATCTTGGGTGGATGCTTTTTCTTTATCTTTGAGGGTGTCTCCGAGACCCATAGCATCTAGGTGGATTTCAGCATCCAACACCCATGTCATATAGTTCTTGCCCGAAATTTCAAGGGCAACGAACTTTCTTTTCATAATGTCAGACATACTCGAAAATTAAATTAGGAAGAGGGAAAATACCTTGGATTTTCGAGAATGGTACTTGAGACGGTAGAGTTTCGTGCTGATAACGTGTTATAAACTAAAGCAAAAGACAAGAACAATAGAGCAAGAACAATAGCAATAGAGAGAAGAGTAGAGAGAGTTCTTCTTATTGAGTTGAGAGGGGTGAAGTACAATGGTAGAGAACACCTCTATTTATAGGGAGGAGGAAGATCTTTCTACCAATAATAGGACTCTAAAATCTCTCTAATTAAGTACATTAAAGACATTCACCTTAAATAGAAGTGTAAGAATCTTCTATTTCATAACATTATGAATTTTTTTTAAAAGTAAAGTATCAAATTTGCAACAGGAGGTAAAAATTCCATTTAAATTTGAGCTGAGAAGGGTCGAGGGTCTAGTTTTGATCTTGGACCTATTGCCCATGTATTTAGGAGCTAACTAAATGTAATTATAGGGGTCTAAAAGGGTGATTAGGGAAATTCATTTGAGGGAATTTTGGGCCTATCCATCATTTTTTCTTTGCAATTTTTTCCTGTATTTTATGTTCCTATTTTTCCTATGATCTCCGTAGTGAATCTATATTTTCTTCTTTTGTCTTTTTATTATCTCGAGCCGAGTGTCTTTCGGAAACAACATCTTTGCCCTCTCGGGGTAAGGGTAAGGTCTGCGTATACACTACCCTCCTCATATACAATTTGTGAGATTTTACTGGGTTGTTGTTGTTGCTGGTATGGGTGAGCATAAAAATCAAAAAATCGAAAAATCGAATTCTGAACCAAACCGATTCTGAAACATATCTTCAATCTCTCCCTAAATAATCTTAATTACAATTAAAATACATAATTATCCGAATTCAAGATAAATCTCCATTCTTTCAACCAACTCCGGTAAAACTTTTGATAATTTTTCTCTTTCTTTAGCCTCCTTTTCATTTTATTTTTTTACTTTTTACTTTTTTTATGACTAATAAAATTGTTGGTATCATTTGTGTTTTAATTATTTTAAAATTGCTTGAACATACGTATTAGTAGCTATTATTCGCGCTTTTGAAAGCCAAGTCTTGTGAATTTTCACTTCTACATTTTTTAACTAACATAAGGTATACATATAATTTATATATATTAAGTATAGTATTCATGTATAGTATGTGTGACATATTTTATATATATATATATATATATATATATATATATATATATATATATATATATATATATATATATATATATGTGTGTGTGTGTGTGTGTGTGTGTGTGTGTGTGTGGGGAATATTAACGATATATGCTAATACATTTAAATATGTCTATATTTCTACATGTTGCTTTGACGTTTGGATTTGGCATTTATCCAATTGAAGAGAAGAAATATAAATATAAATTAGTATTAATAAGGTTGTATCTTATATAAATTTGGGATTTTTACCTATCTATACCATATAACAAACCTTATTACCAAAAATATTCATAATATTGTATTTACCTGCCTAATCCATAGTTTTGCTACAAAATATGTACCAAACCAAAAATAGATAGATTCTACCCTAAAAAGGCTCCACATTTGTAGGAATCAGATTTAATGGTGATTCTATCACCATTAATTTCGAAACTTAAAACGGAAGAAATCCATTGCTGTGTAATTCTCTCCTTCTTCATATATTTTCCACCATTGATAGCCATTAAAAAGCTTGAAAGCTTTGAATTCAAATTTGGATTTTCAAAAATCATTATTTGTTCAGATTGGGTGTTGTTGTAAATAATTCGAAATATGTTTAGGAGTTTATATCTCAATTTTGAGGAGTTTTGGTGAAGATTAGACTTGGTTTTGACTGAATTTCAAATTGAAACTCGTCGAAGAGGAATAAGACTTGTTTTCCAGAAATTGTAGTTAAATTGTAGAATTGTAGATAAATTGTAGATAAAATATAGATAAATTGTAGATAAGTTGTAAATTGGGAAGACTAAAACTTCTACAAGTATGTCGAAAATGCCAATTATGCTACAATTGAAAATCCCTTGGATTGAGTGTTGTTGTAAATAATTCGAAATATGTTTAGGAGTTTATATCTCAAATTTGAGGGGTTTTGGTGAAGATTATACTTGGTTTTGACTGAATTTCATATTGAAACTCGTCAAAGAAGAAGAAAACATATTTTTCAGAAATTGTAGTTAAATTGTAGTTAAATTGTAGAATTGTACATAAAATGTAGATAAAATGTAGATAATTTGTAGATAAATTGTAGATTGGGAAGACTAAAACTTCTACAAGTCTTCTACAATTATGTCGAAAATGCCAATTATGCTACAATTGAAATGAGAATTGGAATATTAAAATTCAATGTATTCAGTTTGTAGATACAATTTCTACAAATAAACTACAAAATCAGTTTAAGTATTGTATAAAGTTGTATTGTTATATTTATAATACAATTAAACTACAATATTAAGCATACCAAATGTAATCAATTCTTAATATTCAAAATTTCAATTTTGGGAGTGCCGCAAATTTGAAAAGGGCAAGAACGATTTATATGCATTGGTTGTTGCTGTGATAATTTATTTTTCCCTTTGTTTTCTAGGAGGTGGGTGGTGAGAGTGCATGAGAAAATATAATGAAACCTTACTTTTCTTATAATAACCATAATCCATAAACAATGTAAAAGATGATAATAAGTGATTGAGACTGTTAATGCTCATAAGCGGTTCAGTGAATTGTCATGCAAATGATTTAATACTCTCTATAAGAAACTTAAGATTTGTTTCTTATCAAGCCCTCGTTTTCAAGATTCCCGATCAAGCTTTAATTATAGGAAATTTTCTCTAGATGGCACATTGGCACTGGAAATGAAACTCAATGTCATTGCATAATATGTGCTTGAAGAAGCTATGACTTTGGTGAAAGATATGCAACTAAACAGAACACTAGGAAAGAGAAGAGTAAAAAAAGGAAAAAGGAATATATGCTCCTAAAATCATGCCTAGAATAAATGAAGTAATTATACCCTTAATTTGAATTATGGTACATAAATTAAAATTTAATATGCTTAAATGTAATAAATACAAACCTTAAATATGGTTGGTAATGATGTTTGCTATATGGTATACATATGTAAAAATCCCTATAAATTTCTCTACATTTCTTGGTCTTATTTCTTTTAAAATTGGGCCAATTTCTAAAATGGCTCAATTAATTAAGACCCAAATTTCCCCCAAAACAGCCCCAAATACGTCTGACCCGAACCGACCCGGTCCAACCCATTCCTTAATTCTATATACCTAATCTAGACCTAAGACAATAGAGAAGCTCCCTCTTCAGAGAAGCTGGAAACGGCGCCTTTTCATGGCTGCCCCAAACCATTTCTCCACAAAGAGCCTAGCCGTCCCCCCTTTTTCATCTTCAGCATCTCACACGGACTTCCCCCTCCTATAACCAAAAAACCTAGCAGCAGCCATCACCCAATCCTATAAAAGAATTCAACTCTAGAGCTTCACTCCATCTTCCTTCACAAGAAATCACACGCACACACAGAGTTATAGGAAATGAACGGACGGATCTGAAATAAAAAGGAGTCAATAAACAAAAAAACAAGAAAAACAGAGGAGAATTCGGATTCAAAAGATCTTCGAGTTTGGTTTCAGTTGTTGTGGTTTGTTTAAGAGTTTCAGGGTTTGAGAGTTTAATCCAGTCTGAAAAACGCTGTTTGATTGCTGTTGGAATCGTTGCTGAGCTGTAGTCGAGGCTGTTTTTATCGGGTATGTCAGATTCTTGTGTAGTTATATACCAAATCTATAAAATAAAATCTGATTGTTTGGTGTTATATGTTTGCATGTTCTCGATTTTTTGACTGAAACTCTGTCATGGAATTTGAGATTAATTATACTTTGAATGCCAAGTTTCGTCTGTAGTGGGTGTAAATCATGTATGATGTTGTTCAGCTATGAAATAAGTTGTTGGAAAGTGAAGATATAACTTGGTTTTGAACTATGGGAGTAGCAGCACGGTAGCCAATAGTATGTTTTTCCACCACCATTTGCTAGTCTAAGTTGATGTGATTCCTCTTCATGCTTGGATGTGAAGATTAAAAAATGCTAGTTGGTTCGACTTTTCGTTCAACATTTGTGTTCTCATATAAATTTTTATCAAACAGGATGATGTCAACGTGTATGTGAACATGCTATAAATGTTTGACATGGACATGCTGGCATGGCTTTTCTATTAAGTGTTTGATTTACAACACTGCATTCTAATGGAACTAAAAGACATTCTTGCATCAAAATTCATGGTTATAACCCATTACCTGTATAATTCATCATCTTTTCTTTGCAGATATAGTTTCATTAGTGTTATTAGGCTTTGTGTATATCAGGAAGAATGATATACAGAAATAGTAGTCTTCAAACATTATGATGTCATATATATTTGTGGTCAAACGAAGAAAGGGAAAGTTGGGCGATCAATGATTTTTGTGTGATCGTGTTTGGAACATGTCTCTGGGGTCACATTAAACATTTTTTAACATGACCCCCATGTTACACATTAAATAAATTGAGGTTTGCCATTCAACATTCATAACCCATGGCCCTCACATTAATATCATCACTAGTGTAGAAAATACTTTGAACCTTCGTAGTTTGCTTTAGGCTCTTTTATAATAAATCATCATAGCTACGGGTACGGTTCACGTAGCGTAGTTGTGATACCTACTTTCCAAATCTGGGGTGCATTTATGTGATCCGGCCACAACTTCTAATAACTTTAATAAATTAAACTTGTTGTAAATCGTGGGTACGGTTCCTGTGACATGATTCGCAATGTGTATCAAACAAACAAGTGTACGACAATCATATCTTGTTCCAGAATATTTTCATAAAAATAATTAAAAGCGGTTGTAACGCTAAAAATGCACAATAGGTTTAAAACGGGTAGTAAATAAGATAATAGGCCAATTATTAATATTTTAAGCCACCGTGCTAGAACCACAGAACCGGTGAATACACCTAACACCTTCTCCCAGGTTCACACACTTCTAAAATAAAGTTGAAATTTCCTCAATTTGGGATTTTAAAATAAACCGGTGACTTGGAACACCAATTGAACTATTCCTAGTGGCGGCTCTTATAAAATTAAATAAATAATTCAATTTCGATTAATGTCACTTAAATTGAGTAAACTCCTTTATATACCCCTTCCGGGTAGAGAAAGGAGGTGTGACAGTGTTAACAAATTCAAGTGTTTTAGTGCCTTATTAAAGTTTTAGGCCAGCACGCTATTTTTACTTTTTAGTGCATGTTAAAGTTTAGAAAATTCACGGTTTTCGTTCCACTTTATTGACCACTAGCCCCATACTTTTGGGTGCGTTTCAGAATTCAGTTATTTTATTTTCAGGATTGGGTTGCAATGATAGCGGGGAGTCGTATTCGGTTGAAGGGGTGGCAGCAGGCTGCAGTTGCAGTTGGTTCTGCAGTTGGGGCATTGTTAGATCCTCGAAGAGCAGATCTCATTGCTGCTTTGGGAGAGACAACGGGGAAACCAGCTTTTGATAGGGTTCTTGAAAGGATGAAAAAGAGCCCTGAAGGCAGAGTAAGACCTTTTTTACTTTATTTATTTCAATTCATTTTTCAGTTGAATGCAATGGCTTGCTCGTCATTTATATATTTGGTTTGTATTTATTGTAAATTATATTTCTTTTAAGGGTGATTTTGTGGAAGGGAGATTTGGTGCCTTTTGCCACACTAGGCTAAGTTAGCCACTGATAGGCATTGATCTTACGTTGCTTACATCAGGTTACTCTAGAACTAAATCAGAATTGATATCTTGCCTATATGAAATTTGGTTTACTATGCGTTGCTGCTCTCTTGTGAACCTTGGTGACAACTGAAGTCATCATGAACTCACAAAGAGCACCAGCTTTGAGCATCTTCCACTCCCTTCTTACTTTGTAGTTTGTACTGATAGTGAGGAAATGAATCCCCAACTCAATGAAATAGGTCCAACTGGTTATAAATGATGGCAGTTCCATCTTACTCCTACCATTTACAAGCAGCCCATTGAAGCCAAATTCTCGGTATTATGAGAAGACTGATCACCTAGTTCTTCAAGTGCCAGTTAAGGATGTCTACTTGCTTCAATAGACGGAGAAATACTGTAGTTTGTAACCCTTGCTATTTGCTGCAATTTATTGAGCTGTTCTGTAGCAGGTTTAGGTTGCCTCATGCATCACTCATTTCAGCGACCTCCAATTTGACTGTGCATTTGTTAACCATACTCATCATGGCCAGTGCTCAATCTCGCTTGATGCTACACTAAAAAACAATTTCTCGAGTTTTTTATAATAATATGACTCTGATTTTCCCAGTTCATGCTTCGCATTTCTTTCATGTTAACCAAGTACAACGATTTCAGCATCTTTTTGAGAAAGAAGAGATAAATTCTATTGAAGATTAGGTTTCCACACGATAATGATGTCTGAATTCTGAAGGCACCACGTCAATTATTTTACATGCGTAAAGACCTTATTTTTACCAACATGCTGCATACATCCTTCTTGGGGCTTATAAAATAATTGAGCCCCCGAGCATCTGCTGTGCTCTCTCATATGCCTTGAGATGGAAATCTAGATCTCTGGGGCCATCTGCCACTGCTGATTTATCTCTCCAAAGTGTCTCTTTTGCCTCACCAACTCTCCCTTGTTTCATCAAGCATATACCCAAATCGCTGTGTGTTGTTTTCTAGTGCGATCACTACCCTCCTGTAAGCATCCCTTGCTTCAATGTAGTTATTTTGCTGCATCAGTGTCCACCCTAAGATTTGAGATTTATGCTTTTCTTTTTGAAAATGATAACATTGTATTCATCAGTACGAAATGTACATGCAACAGTATTTACAAGCTTCAGCCACTGTGTACCTCACAAGGCTTCCAAAAGTTGCAAAATAGATTCGGCATCTACTGCAGAAGAGTCTTTACACCAAAAGTGAAGATTTAAAATACAATTCATGTTAACTACTTGAATGGAACTGCTAGTATCTTGAGTTTGAGATTTCAGCTATTTTGGAATCTTCGTATCGCTTACACCATGTACCTAACTGAAAGCATTGTGAACTTGCCTATACCTGTGTGAGGCATGTATCCAGATGTTGACGCACACCTAGGTACAACTTTAGTGCATTGGTAGCTTGATGTAAGGTGCAGATAGGGGCTCACTTATGCGATGAACAATATGGCTCAAGCAAAAGCTGGGAAACTCTTAGCTGTATCTTTCTTCTCTTTTGCTCTCCTAGTGAGTCATTATGTTTAGTCCTAGCTCAAACAAATAAGCCACTCTCTCTCATGCTCTTTATCATCTTTCTTGTCTTAGAAAGTTTGGGGTCTCTATGTCTGTATATGCTAGCAACCCTGTACCAATTCTGATAGAGCTAACCGTTATAAGGAAGATAGTACTAACATACAGCTAGGGCAACTTTAATGTTAGTCTCGGAAGCGGGATAAGAGTAAATTATAAATCTTATGGTTGTCCAGTTTTGACAATTTTGAGTATATCAGATGACTGACATCAAAGCTTGATATATGTTTAATTGTTTTTCATTTTATTAGACTACTCACTATCTCAATTAGCTCTTTTGATCCTTTCTTTTTTAAAGTTGTCTATAATCAGTTTGATGTATGTTTTTTGTTTAATGTTGTGAGAAAGCACGAGAGAAAATATTATTGATATTATTGACATACATTAAACACGATATAAAGAGCCCTATATATATAAATAACATGTCCTACTCCTAATACGTATTGGATTATGGTTAACTACTCATATTTACATAACTATTCTAACACCCCCATCAAGCTGGTGCATATAAATCATACGTACCAAGCTTGTTATATATGTAGTTAATATGAGGACCAATAATGGACTTGGCGACCCAACTGTTCTGAAGAACTGTCGTCAGAAAAATGGCCGGAAGTGGGCGTGCGTGCCGGTGCATGGGTGTCACGCGCTCGCCGGAAAATTTCTTCTGCCGGCGTGTGTGGGCGCGTGAAAGCTTTTCTGCTGGAGAAATTTTAGAGGATTGGTCGCCGATGAGTGATCTACATGGTGGTGTTGGTTTTTGCACAACGCCGATAGAAAGTGACTTGATTACGTGCAGCTTCTAAGTCGCTGGAGAATTGGACGGCGACGAGGTCTTTTCCCGGAAGTCGCTGGAATGATGCACAACGATAGGTTTCTCACTAATACTCTAATACTCACTAATACTCTGATACCATGTGAGAAAGCACATGAGAAAATACAACAACAATAACAACCCAGTATAATCCCACTTAGTGGGGTCTGGGGAGGGTAGTATGTACACAGACCTTACCCATACCCTCGGGTAGAGAGGCTATTTCCAAATAGATCCCGACATCCTTCCCTCCAAGCACATCCCACCTTGCTTTTGGGGAGACTCGAACTCACAACCTCTCCGTTGGAAGTAGGGGTTGCTTACCATCATAGCAACCCCTCTTGTCTAAAGCACATGAGAAAATATTATTGATATTATTGACATACATTAAACACGATACAATGAGCCCTATATATATTAATAACACGTCCTACTCCTAATACATATGGGATTAGGATTATTTACTCCTATTTACATATTCTAACAAATCTTCTATCTCAGGAAATACTGTTGGAGCAACCTCGTGTGATCTCAGCAAATGTGGGGCATGCATGGGACCTACCGGATAACACTTTTGGTGCTGCATACGCAAAGTTTATGGGATCTAGGAACTTTTCACCTGATGATCGTCCACCAGTGCGATTCATGGAAACTGAAGAGCTGGCATATGTAGCTATGCGTGCTCGCGAGGTGCATGACTTTTGGCACACCCTTTTTGGCCTCCCAACAAACCTGATGGGAGAAACAGCGCTGAAAGTGATCGAATTTGAACAGATGCTACTCCCCATGTGTTTGATGTCTGTGCTAGGAGGTACAGCAAGGTTTAGTGACAAGCAAAGGGGCTTGTTCTATCAGCATTACTTCCCATGGGCTCTAAAGGCTGGAGCTCGTTCCACAGATCTCATGTGTGTGTTCTATGAAAAACATTTTCATGAAGATCTGGAAGATGTCCGCCGCAGATGGGGGATAATTCCAGCTCCCTCTCCTCCAAGACCAAATGCAACAATTACCGTACCTCTTTGAAGAGGAATTGAATCGATTGCTAAGTTCTCATGCAATTTTATTTTGCTCTATACGAACAAATGTAAATATTTATTTTGCTCTATACGCGGTTTTCTTTGTTGTGTCTTTTTAGTTTTTTGTGAGCGTCGAGGACTAGATCATTCTTCACTTGTCCCTACTAGGGGTGTGCATTCGATTTATCGATTCGATTTTGACCCTTATCGATAATTACTTATCGATTATCGATTTGTACATATGCTTATCGTTATCGTTTCAATAAGGTTTCGATTTTTTCGATTTCGATTTATCGATTTTGAGGGCTTATCGATTCGGTTATCGATTACACCAATAAGAAAATTTGCGGGATTCCACGGAAAGTATTCCGCTATAAACGCGCCTAATTTATATGGACAAAAAGAAGCTAAAATAAGACGAACATCATTTATAACATAAAAATTGTATCAACAAGCACATGCAACAAAACTAAAGTAAGGGATCAAATGTATGCCACCAATACTCCAACAGTATAAGAAAATAAAACAAAACAAAATACATCATCACGGCTAATTTTTTTTTCTTAATTTGAACTTCATTCCCTTGATCTTTATCATTCCTTAAATGTGGTAGAGGAAATAGTAGGGTAAGGGACTTAGGGTAAAGGAAAGGGTATAGATTAGGGAAAATGATATTGTATAGCCGCTTTCAAAATAGTAGCGGAATATATATACATTTTATATGTTATATTAATCTACACAAATAGGTAATTACTTATTTTACAAATGTTTACCGTTTAGGGGTGTGCATTCGATTTATCGATTCGATTTTGACCCTTATCGATAATTACTTATCGATTATCGATGTGTACATATGCTTATCGTTATCGTTTCAATAAGATTTCGATTTTTTCGATTTTGATTTTTTCGATTTCGATAACAAATAATCGATTCGATTTATCGATAAACCGATTCGAATGCACACCCCTAGTCCCTACTCCCTACTTAGATCATTGCTGAGGATAGTTAAGTATGAAATGTACTGTATGCAAGATATGTTGCTGTTTTTAGGACATCATTGCCTAGTTCAATAATGAGCTACTTTCTTTAGGTCTCATTTCCATTTGGTTAAGTTGTTTGTACACGTGAGTTCTTAAAGTGGGATGAAATGCTCTCTTTTTATCGCACCATTTGTCATGGATGTCAACTGAATGTTTCCGCACTTGCTGTGAAAATCTCTTATAACTGATCAATTTTGAACTTATATAGATAAGAGGGGTTGCTCTGATGGTAAGCAACCCGAGTTCGAGTCTCCCCAGGAGCAAGGTGGGAAGTTCCTGGAGGGAAGGATGCCGGGGGTCTATTTGGAAACAGCATCTCTACCCAGGGTAGGGGTAAGGTCTGCGTACATACTATCCTTTCCAGACCCAATTAAGTGGGATTATACTGGGTTCTTGTATAAATTTTTGTGATAAGGAAAGAAAAAAGGAAAAATGGTTGGCAATGAAAGCATAGCTGTTCCACTTGATAGATTTTCTCAGGTAGTCATACTAATGGATATCGAGATGAAATCTCTTTTTGTTATAAAATAGAAGTCTATTTAGAGTGAATGTCTAAGAGTTTTAGCTTGAAGCTAAGTCATTCCTCTTCCTATAAATAGAGGGGTCTTACCCCATTGTAAATAACCCCAAGTATTAATAAGAATACTTCTCTCTCTCCCTATTCTTCTCTCTATTTGCTCTTGTTCTTGAGTTATTGTTCTTGTCTTTTATATTATTTCATAACACGTTATCAGCACGAGACTCTACCGTCTCAAGAACCATTCTCGAGAAATCTAAGGTATTTCCCTCTTCCTAATTTAATTTTCGATTGTCTTAACTTTTGTTTGTGCAAGGTTTTGCTTCAAAGAAAGAATGAAGAAAGAAAGGAAAAAGAGTACACATGTTTGAATATGCGCCTATTGGTTGCCTCGTTAAAAACCTCGCAAGGAAAACCCGGTGGGACAAAACCTTGTAAGGGAAAAAGAGCGCAACGCGCATTAACTCCCCCTAATGAGTACATCAATTTATATCCTTGAGCATTTGCATTCCAATCTTGTGCATCATCTTCAAAACGATCTTTGGTAGACTTTTGACAAATCAACCATATTGACTTGAATAAATATTCCGTACCTTGAAATCATCATTCTTGATAGATATGAACATCTTCATATAATGTCGTGGAATAACTTTTCAATATCTCCATAGATGCATTCTCAATGCCATCATGCTTATAGTTATAGCAAGATACATATGTACACAAATTGTACTAAGGATGTGGTACTTCAGGACCAAAAATTGCATATGCTTCAAGTAACTTAAATCTTTCAAGTTAAGTCATATAAGCCATATAATAGACTTCAGATGCATATCAAGTTTTCCATGTCATGCTAGACAAATAAGATATCGAAAACTGACTATACATACCTTTGACTTTTATACTTTCAAGCATTTGAACTATAGGTTCAAAACTACATGTCTTTCATATGGAATCAATTCTTCTTGAATTGTATCTCTTCCATTTAGTTACTTTCTTTGGGTCAGCAAATGCGTATAGCATGCTTTGCAATATGTTGCAATTGAATTATCCCTTTTATGAATTTCAGGTTCATATCATGACATTCGGGGATATACATATACAAATGATAATTCATCCCATGTAACCTTTTCTCAAGTGTTTATCATGTCTCCCCCTCATGTTAGTAAAGCTAACTTGTTTCCTCAACTTTGGGAAATCATCTTTGTGCATTATCATGTCAATATACATGGCACATTAATAATAAGATGAAATTATTTGGTTCCTGACCTTGAACCACTTGTGAGGGGAGAATATAATATACTCTCGTATACAACTTATATCAAACTGATATATATAACTTTGTTCTCATAAGAAACAGATTACCTATTAAGTGGAAGCACTCAATAATTATCTTGCTAAACCAACTTTGATATAAACCAACTTATCAAGATGAACTATCTTGAGTAGAGAATATGGAAATTATGCTCGAAGTTAGATTACTGAGCAATTTACCTCGCAAGCACCGGCCAGGCTGCGGGTTAATAACAATTGCGCATGTAACCATTTCATAGATGCATCATATGTGGTATACATGGCAGGTGAATGGGCCCATATTCACCTTTGATATTTCCAGAATTTATGGGCTTCAACCCGAACTCTTTAGTTGGTCAGTTCATTAATGAGAACAAGTGATACAAGAGAATTCGTAAAGAACTTTCTAGTTCTTTGATATTCACCTGTGTGAATTTGCACATCATACTTAAAATGAGATGGCTAACACGAATGCCAACTGAATAAATAATCAATATTGGTAAACTTCAAATTTACACCATGACATGTGCACTTATCAATAAACTTCAGGTTTATTATGACATGGGTTTTCATACCAATAGATATCCACTTTGTTGTGGCATTCTTTCTTTTGTGTAGTACAAACTGGAGAATAAAGCGGGTAGCTTTTCATATGCAAATTGCCCCGCTACAAGTTGTAGTAATAGGAGATATCAAAGCTTTCCTTTATTTATAGTCTCAATATAATCAATCGCTTTCGCGTGTACTTTGGAAACTGAATAAGTTTCTTTGAGACTTACTACAGCACAATACTCAATTGTGTTTCTCCAACATAGTAATAATTGGCTCTTCTAGAGCTCTCAATTAATTTTGTACTACCACAGATTCATCAACATCCATGTGGTGAATATCTTTCTTAAAGAGAAAGTTATACCATTATGGTCATGTCAAACTTATATGCAAGATATGTTTCTTGCATTATCGTTGTCATTTAATAGTCATATTTCCAAAATACTTTGGCGTACAATAGGTACGTGACCAACGATCATTCATGCCATATATCATCTCAAACCTCCTTCTAGGGGTGAGTGTGGTATCATCTCAAACCTCCTTCTAGGGGTGACTGTGGTATATTTAATACCAATTTCATGTTCATATTCTTCCAATAATGAATATGTATTCGTGAATCGGATGTTGTCACATTCACTTCGAGGATATGTGATTTTGTTATCCTTTTCAAATCTATAAATGCGTCAGGCATTAAATTTGCTATTCTTTGCAAATGGATAATCTTTTGTGCCTCTTTCACAAATAGAGGTATGTGGATCAAGATGAGATAATGATGCATTTTTCCACAAAATTTCCCGTTTGGTTTCACCAACTTCTCCCCCTAATTTTGGGAAAAGTGTCTCATTAAATTGACAGTCTGCAAATCGTGCAGTGAACAAATCTCCTGTCAATGTTTCGAGGTAGCGAATAATGGAGGGCGATTCAACCTCAACATATATTCCTAACCTTCTTTGCAGACCCATTTTGGTGCGGGAAGGCGGTGCTACAGGCACATATACTGCGCATCCAAAGATTCTTAAATGGGATATATTGGATCCATGACCCAAAACCAATTGCAACGGGGAATATTTGTGTCAATTCGTCAGTCAGAGACGAACTAGCATTGCTGTATGCAAAATGGCGTGTACCCAAACCGAAATGGGCAGCCTCGTTTTCATGAAGAATTCAAGATTATTCTCATCTATTGTCTCAATATGATATCCATTTTGAATGATATCTTTAAAACTCAACAAGTTCCTTTTAGACTTGGAGGAGAACATTGCGATTGATATCATTAAAACTCAACAAGTTCTTCTTAGACTTGGAGGAGAATATTGCATTCTCTAAGATAAACGTCATGCCTTTGGGCAGAGTTACAGTTGCTCTTCCGGAGCCTTCAATCAATTTACTTCCCATGGTTTGACATATAAAAGAAATACACGAACATATGAATAAATAACTTCAATTCGTTTGTGTCACATAATATTTTCAAAATCTGCTGCTAACAGTTGACTAACAAAATCAGATATGTTATCCATAATTGATTACTTTGCAGTTTGAAAATTTCAGTTTAAACGTTTTCATAAAACAATCGATTGTTAAACACACACAATCGATTGTTGAGCATTGACAATCGATTGTTAAGCATAGACAATCGATTATTTGCTATTTTTGAAAAACTTCAGATCACACTGTTTTAAAGACAATCGATTGTTAATCATAGACAATCGATTGTTGACTGTTTTTATGCGAAATATGAGATAACCGACTAGTTTTTCAGGTTAGTCGATTACCTCTACTGGAAAGTAAAAATATTATTGATATTTGAGCATATTGATACATTCTAAAGAACTAATACTAACATTGCATCATGAACTAACTAATACGAGCTAATACTAATGGCTATTAGTTTATTCATTCACTAATACAAACAAGTAAAATAAAATCAAATAGCTCCATCTTCTCTCATCACGGATCCATCACCGATTAGGTGGTCTATCTTCCCCTCGGGTTGCTCAAAGAAGTCTGCCACATCCAAGTGGGTGATGTCAAAGTTGTCGTCAGAGACAAAATTCGTCTCAGGGCGTTTACTCTTTCGAGATGTTTGATAAAGGTCAACCAAAAGTCATGGTATACGGCAAGCCTTTGACCAGTGCCCGTTTTCACCGCAACGATAATATATAGTTTATAAACTATTTGCTTTTGGGTTCTTATCGTATCGTGCCTGTGGCAGAGTGACCAACTTCAGGTTGTCATCTCTTCTTTAAGCCATTCCACGAGATAGGTGGATCCTTGACGGTGAGATATTCAATCTTCAAACCTTTATCAAGGTGATGGCGCAAGAAAATCAAGGCCTTAGCATAGTTTTGGGTGGATGCATTATTTCTGTCTTTAAGGGCGTCTCCAAGACCCATAGCATCTAAGTGGATTTCAGCATCCAACACCCATGTCATATAGTTCTTGCCCGAAATTTCAAGGGCAACGAACTTTCTTTTCATAATGTCAGACATAAAACAAATTTACATCAAGAGCGTGTTCATGCTTACGGGCTCTATTACAATTATCACATTCACTTCATGGAATGGATCATAATCATGTGCTTTACACAATCTCATGTCAAATATTACTTTCATAAAGTGAAAGATTATTTTGAGAATCTTTATTATTCTCATCATCACCATAATGACGATTATGATTTCGTCTATTGCCACGTCCATGGTAATAATTTTTGTCTTCTTTCAGACTTACCACATGCTGCTACCACATTCTCTAAAGGGAATGGAGCTAATTCAATTGGACGGAATTCTTTGCCACGTCCATATTCATTGATACCTTCATGGTAATATTTTAGTCTTCTTTCAGACTTATCATATACTGCTTCCACATTCTCTAAAGGGAATGGAGCAAATTCAATGGGACGGATTTTCAATTATTTGCCCACAATCATACATGGATTTAATCATGGCAGGACATAGAGATTTTACCACTTCGTGTGGTTATAATTTCTTACAAACTCCTTTAGAGTTATAATCAAACTTTGTTGTCTATGTTTGTATATAAAATCAAATTATAGAATTTCAAGAATTTAAAAGGGAAAAATAAAATATTTACCTTTAAGGTATACCAATTCTATTTTCAATGTTTTCTCCTTTCTTCCTTTCCTTTCTTTCTTTCTCTTTTCAACGTTTTTGCTTTCTGTTTCTCGTTCCTCTTTTTTTTTTTTCTTTTTTTTTTTTTTAGAGAGAGAAGAGTAGAGAGAGTTCTTCTTATTGATACTTAGAGATTGTTAGGGGTTGTTTACAATGGTAGAAGACCCCTTTATTTATAAGGAGGAGGATGATTTATCTACCAAGAATAGAACCCCTTTATAAGAAGAGATCTTTTCCTTCTCACAAACTTTCGATTGTTATGTAAGGTCCATATAAGGTCCTAAAGGGAAATTGGTGAAAACATCTTCATGTATCGTTGGATTTTGGGTGAGATTATAAGGGAGTCTGATAAAAAAAACACATCTTTTTCTCAACCAAACTTTTTAAGGGGCTAAGGAAACCTAGAAATGGATGCCCCTTGCTTAATACACCATCAACAGATGCTGCTGAGACTTTAACTCGCCTGATAGTTAATGCTTTTGATTAAAGCGATCAACGGGTTCATCACTTCATCAAATAATATCGCTGCTTGAGGAATGAATTATTCCTAAATTTGAGTTGAAACTATCAACTATATAAAATCAAGAACATATGAAATTTAGGCAACAAAAGCTGTTCAATCAAATGATCAATCAACAAAAGTAACAAATTACATCAGATAGTAGTAACTTTAGTTTCAAGTGTCAACTGGGACTTTAGACGAAAGTTTATCCAATTAACACTTCACAACGACCTGAAATACTCGCAATTAGAATTACAACATAGTCGAAAAGCAAAAGGTAAAGAAGCGATAAGACAATTATCCAACTGTAGGTTGGAGAATTGCTTAGCTGCTGCCATCGCCGAAGAGATATCCCAAAGAAGATCCACCTCCAGGAGCAGCATGGACTTTGGTTGATGGTCGGTCCTGCATCAAAGTAATAGTCTCAGTTAAGACTAGACACGTTTATCTAGAACTCAATGCATTGATATGATTATACAAGACTAAACTTAACAAGAACTACTCCGCTATAAGATACAAAAATTATTTCATTAACATAGAGGTTAAATCTGGAGATGAATGCTAGGGATTCATTAACTAACTGAATTGCATAGGGTTTCACCCGAAATATCCTTAGCTATCTAATTGAGCAAATCCTTCTCAAATTAAACAGTTAGTGGCGAACAACTATCCGACATTGATTACAATGGCTACTAATGACAGATGCGAACAACAAAACACACTAATATCTGAATCAGTAAGTCAAGCAAAAGTCATCTCTTAAAGCGCAAGGCAGGATGGTAGAAGTATGAAAAGCACAAGATCACCCTCGTGGTCGGAGACCATGTCATGTTCTAAGACATCCCTAGTTATTTTTTATAACTAAATCACTTTTTTGTATCATGTAACTTTAGCATCAGAGACTTGACTGTTTTTCAGCAACCAATAAATGTTACATAACCTAAAAAATTGAAGGATCATTTATGTTGGGCAGCAAATGGATGGTAGCTCCTTCTCAAAAAATGGATGGTAGGAAAAATTAATGGATCTAATAAATCGATGTATCATTTCTGAATCACGAGACAATAACTATATCCAGTGCAATCAATTGTTTGTGATAATTACTGAAAACTAATCTATATGCAAATTTACTTCAAGCTCTTCTTTTTTACTTCGATTTTTTGATGAAGCAAGTAGTAGTATTATATATGGCATCAAAAAGATGCACGATGACACTCTTTTATTACTTCAATTATTGTCATATCTTTGTTAAACTTGTTTATAAAAGAGTACGAAAGAATTTTCACCCAGCTTACTGTCAGCAGCAGCTACAGTAAGGCCACAGATGATTGGAACAGAAGTTCAGTGAAGTCACGACATGCTGCAAATGGAGGCGAGAGGGAGGTGCCTCTACCTATCTTTTTCAAACATGCCATTTCATGCTTCACCAAATTTTTACTAACTATTGGGAACAAACTTTCGCACCCCTCATATTTCAACAAGATTTTCTTTGTTCCTTTGCACATAGGTTTGGGCCCCCTAAACAAAGCCTTTGTAATTAGTACGAACACGGAACTTCTTCAATGCTACCTAAGCTTAGCTGTGATTATCAATTGCTTTAGAACTTCAGACTTCAATTTGCAAAAGATGAGAAGCTATCTATATTACACTACATCGAACAATCAAGATATTTTCTCCAGCAAAGCATGAAAATGAACTAGATAAGCATTTCAAAAGACATCATCCTAATTGACATGAAGGCAATACCGTGATAAAATTTCCTGTGTTTTGACCATCTCTCCTGAAATGGTTAAATGAATGGGTGCTCTGAATACCGGCAGGAATCTGCTTAGTAGCATCAACTGGAGCAGAAACAGCAGGCTTTGAAGCTGGCTCTTTATTTATTGCCTGTCCTTCACTTTGAACAGCTTGGACATTTTCCGTGGTTGATTTTGGCGCTTCACCACCCCCAAATAAGTATCCCAGTGAACTTTGCCCTCCTCCATAGCTGACTCCACGACCCATATCTCAAATTCTCTCTTGTTAAAGAGTTCCAGCAACAACCTGATTCAAGAAATAAGAGCAAAACTTTCAAATAAATCAGTGAAGTTGAAATGCACGAAGCTACAACAGAAAACAAGAAGCAGGGCAGATAGTCAAACAACAGAATGAGGAAAGCCGTTACACTTTAAGCATTTGGAGACTGTCACACTTACTAGTCTGTTAATAAATCAGAAAAGAAAGTAATATTCGCAAGTCACTTGCCAATCATCTTCCCCTCTGAACTAAACCAAAATCATCATTATTTTTAAGGTCTAGAACAAATAAAAGAACTCTCTTGCCTCTAAGACAATTTTAGACTGGTCCTTATTTAAAAAAAAAACAATTTCAGACTGGTCCTTATTAAAAAAAAAAACAATTTCAGACTTGTACATTCCACCATAATATGGAGGAAAGGGACCTTTTCCACTCTCCCTTCTTTATCGCGTTCCTTTTTAGTTGATTGAGTTCTACCTAGGCACCACATTTTCTCTTTTTCCTTTATGACCTCGGTTGCCTGGTTTTTCTGACCTCGGGGATGTGGTCGATGATCGATAAAAGTGGCTGGAAAGTGTTGTCTTCTCTTTCTTCCCCTCTTAACTCCAACGGCTAGAGGTGAGTGGAAACTTGTCGATTCTCCAAGGATCCACATTATAACACATTCCCAATTAAAAATGAATGAGGAACCACTAGTGCTGACCAAACTTGTCCATTACTCCTCAAATCTTTGCCCCACTAATTAATCAACACCTTCCCTCAACATACACCATGCCTAATTTCTCTTCCATCGGGCCCCAAAAAACTGGAGGAAATTAATCTTCCACTCAAACAGAGACACCATGAACCTGAAGTCCTAAGATCCCAAATTTCAAGTCAAAACCTATAGCATCCCCATTACTCACTCTCCCTTTCTGAATCAGTAATCTTTTACTTGAATAAAAAATCTGAATCAAACCATGGTCTCAAATGCTATTTGACGAACAGCTGGTTCTCAAATGCTATTTGAATAAAAAGTCCCATCAAGAATTAACACCCAATATTGCTACTTTAACGAACAGCTGGTTCTCGAATGCTATTTGAAGTGAAACCCAAAATCTTATAACGACAGATAACCAAACAGCAAATAAACAACACATAAACCCAAATTCAATTTTATTATAAAAATCAAACTTTCAACAAAAATATCACAACTTTGAATCAAAATTATATATACATACAGAAATACGCACAAATAGAGACAAACCCCATATGTATATACATAAATCTGAACGATTTATAAACAGAAGATAGAGATCTGGGTTTAGAAATTCAGTGTTACCTTTGATTCTTTCAGATCAGATCAGTGTTTTTGGGACTGTAGAAGAGAGACACTTTAATGATCAATGAAAGAAATGAAAAGTAGACTAGTAGTGGAGTGAATGTACTATTGCCGTTTTTGTTTTTGATTTTTGTTTTTCTATAGCTTAGGTGGATGTGTGGGCACACCAGGCTGGATAAGATTAGGAATGAAGTTATTCGACAGAAGGTAGAGGTGGCCCCAGTGGACGAGAAGATGCGGGAAGCGAGGCTGAGGTGGTTCGGGCATGTACGGAGGAGGGGTCCCGATGCTCCGGTGAGGAGCTGCGAGCGGCTGGAGATTGCTGGTGGTCGGCGGGGTAGAGGGAGGCCTAAGAAGCATTGGGGAGAGGTGATTAGGCAGGACATGACTAAAATGCAGGTTACCGAGGACATGACCCTCGATAGGGGAGTCTGGAGGTCTAGAATCAGGGTTGCAGGATAGGGGCTCTTAGAGTCCTTCGTTCGCCTCACCCGGGGTTGGGTGTGGGATAGTAGGGTTACCCATCGATGTCTAGTGTTTTAGCCTAGGTCCCCTCTTGGTTGCGACGGTATTTATATTCCTTATGTTTACATAACCATTTACGTTATTTCTGCAGGATTACTTATGCTTTGTTTTGTTATTTTGTTTTGTCTTGCCTTGGTTACTAATTTTGTCTTTGTTTTCCAATGCAGCTTTTCATTCTGTCCTATGCGCCGAGGGTCGCATGGAAGCAGCCTCTCTGCCCTTTTGGGTAGGGGTAAGACTGCCTACATATTACCCTCCCCAGACCCCACCTGGTGGGAGTATACTGAGTAGTTGTTGTTGTTGTTGTTGTTGTATAGCCATTTGATATTTATTTTGCATTTATTGTTCCGACTAATTTAAATTACGGATGGCGTTACTCATAAAGCATATTATTATTTTTAATTCGTATAAAAAGTTATCTATATTCAATAACAAAAATAAAAATTATACATATAAAAAAAATGATTTTCTGACTATTATTTTAAAAGCAAATATATATAATATCATTTCCTCCATTCTTATGATTCCAGCCTGACACTTTTGTCAATAATTAAATAATCTCGTATATCCAATAATGTCCTATGATGGTATAGAGTTTGCTTGCTTACTACTCACGTAATATTAAATTTTGGTTTTATGTTAAAATATTTTTTCCGCATATTTTTGTCTAGTACATATTTAAAATTGATAGAAGTGTCATAAGATATATATTTTTAAAATATACTTACAAAAATGTAATAAGAATTATTTTTGATTTCTTAAATAATATTTGTGTTGAATAAGAAGGGTAACCTTGGAGCAATGGTAAAGTTACTTTCTTCTAACCTATAAACTATATGTTCGAGTTATGAAAATAATTATTAATACTTGCATCAGAGTATGTTGTTTACATTATATTTTCTAGATTCGACTCTTTCTCGAACCATGCATAAACACAGAAAAACTTTGTGCATCGAACTTCCCTTTATATTGACTAAAAATGAAAAAAGAAATGATTTGATGGTGTGATTGTTTGTAAAATGAGGATGGAAATAGGATTTTTCGTGTGTGCGTGTGGGTGGGGGTGGGGTGGGGTGGGGGTGGGGTGGGCGCTAATGATGGAGATGCTTCCACTTTACAAAAGGATATAAAAGTGAGGAAAAACAAATATAAGAAAAGAAAGATGATTGGAACAGAAGTTCAGTGAAAAAGTGGGGCAATTTTGCATGTAATTTATGTGAGAATTGAGCGTGCAATCCTGAAGCTACTTGGACAAGATAGAAGAACCAATTCCATTGTGTCTTTCTTTTATTCTTGTTCAACTGTAGTATGTGATTTAAAGTTGTGCCTTTCAGCTTTTATAGAAGCAATTATATTAGGTACTTTGAGTACTCAAGTTAGAGTTAATTAGAAGTTGTTGCAACAGTTGAGGCTGTGTGCCACAACGGAATTAGAGTTTAATCTTTAGGTTTACAAAGAGTTTTGTAAAATGCTGTTTTGGCTCAATGATTTTAGTGGAAGTTTGGGGAAATCCTACTGACTAGTAGGTCGTGGTTTTTTCACCTTTTGAGCCAGGTATTTTCCACGTAAAAATCTTTGTGTTCTTTATTTTATGTACTTATTATTCCGCAAATAGTAGTGTTAATACACCTAGAAGAGCGAAAAATTAGTTACCATGCAAATCAACCTCCCATCTTGTGCGATATTGACGTTTAGAACATCAATTGGTATCAGAGCAGGTTATTCTTGAAGAGGCTAACATCTTAGGAAAAGATCAACATGAGTGCACCACCTGATAATTGGGAAAGACAATCCACTGCTAACATCCACTCTTCAATGTACATTATTATTATTGGTGGAAGAATAGGATGAGAGATCATATCATTGGAGAGGACTATGAATTCTGGGACATAGTCACTAATGGTCCCTTGGCAACTACAAAGAAGAATGAGGAAGGTGTGGATATGCCAAAGAAAAGAGATGACTGCACTGTTGAAGACCTGAAGAAGTGGAAGAAAAATGCTAAGGCCAGGAAGTGGCTTGTGTGTGGACTAGGTCCAGATGAGTACAACAGGATCCAAAGTTGTACCATTGCTAAGGAAATCTGGGACACTTTGCAAGTGGCTCATGAAAGAACACCTCAAGTGAAGAGGTCCAGAGGAACACTACTATATTCTCAATATGAGAATTTTACTATGAAGGAAGGAGAAACTATCCAGGAGATGTATACTAGGTTCAACACATTGACAAATGAACTTAAGTCTCTTGGAAGGATTATTCTTAAAGAAGACAGGGTTGAGAAAATCTTGACAAGGGTTCTACCAGTCTCATGGGAAAGAAAAATCACTACTATTCAGGAATCTAAGAATATTGCTACCCTCAAGCTGGATGAACTAATTGGAAATCTTACTTCCTGTGAACAGAGAAGGCAAACCATGAAGATGAACACACCCAAGAAGGAGAGAAGCTTATCTCTCAGAATTGCTGAAGGTTCAGATCTGAAGGATGATGAGATGGCTATAATCACTATAAATTTCAAAAAGTACCTGATGAGAGAAAAAGGTTCTTCAAGAGGTACAACCTTCAACAAGCCAAGGACTCCTAAGAAACAAACCAATGAGGGTTGCTACAAGTATGGTAAGACTGATCACATGGTTAAAAACTAACCTCAATGGGAAATTTAGTGGAAGAAAGAAAGGGCTGAACAAAGGAACAGGTTCAACCAAGAAGGAATAAAGGATCAATAAAGGCTATGGTTGCTGCCTGAGGAAAAATATCAAATGAGGACTCAGAGGATGAAGCTGAAGATGAATAAGCCCTTAATGCCATCGGAGAATCAGATGATGAACAAAAGGTAAGTATTCTTCATCTCAAAGATAAGGTTAAATTTCTGTCTAAAGAAAGGCTGGTTGAGCTATTACTAGACTTCATTAATGAGTCTGAGATAATTAACAATGAGAAGGAAGACCTGTCTAGAAAATGTGTGATCCTAAAAGAAAAATACAAAAGTCTAGAGTCTAGGGCTAAGGAGAGTGATAGCAAAAATGTTGAGTTGAAGAACTAGGTTCGTAAACTTGATACTAGTGTCCTAGAACTAAGATCTGAAAACATAAAAATGAAACTAGGAATAGGAAAGAAGAAAGTTGATCACACATATCTCACTTTAGAAGAAAACTTAACAAAAATGAAGGATGAGTTGTATAAGAAGGATGAATTGATTAAAGTCCTAAAAGAAGATCAAGGAAAGGTGAAGCATGAATTAGACAGAAGTTGCAAATGGAACAAGACTTCTGATGCACTTTCTTGGTTGCAAGAGCATCACAGTAGCAAAAAAAGAGGACTTGGTTATAGGACTCAAGTACCAAAGTGGGACCCTAAAAGAAAGTACCTTACAATTCCTGAGAATAAAATCTGCACACATTGTGGCAAGACTGGCCATTACAAAAGTTAATTTAATGTTAAAGAAAAGGCCAGTCGAAAGAACAAAACCTTTGTTCAAGATAAAAGTAAGCTGCCTCAGTGAGCAAGAAGGAATTTGATTCATCTTTTTGCCTATAGAAAGGGACCCTAACTAGTTTGTGTTCCTAAGACTAACCCCTAATTTCTTTTTGCAGGTCCAAGTGAAAGGAAGTAGCCAAATATGGTATATGGATAGTGTCTGCTCAAAATATATGACCGAGAGCAAGGACCAGTTCCTTTCACTTGAGGACTTAAAAGGAGGCAATGTCTCCTTTGGGAATAGGAAGAAATGTGAGATTATTGGGGTTGGAAAGGTAGGTAAGATAGATTCTCACTCCATTGAGAATGTCTACTTAATAGATGGCTTGAAATATAGTATGATCAGTATGTCACAACTGTATGACAGAGGTAAGCTTGTAGCACTCACCTCTACTAAATGCTTTGTGATTAATCTACCACTGATAAGATTGCTTTGTAGGGAAAGTGAGTTAAAAATATTTACATTGTAGATTTGTCCACTCTCTCAGAAAATGAACTAACTTGTCTAAGTGTGATGGATAATGACCCCTCATGTGGCACAAAATACTTGGTCATGCCAGTCTGAATCAGCTAAACAAATTAGTCTCCAAGGACTTGGTGATAGGGTTACACAAAATCAAGTTCAAGGATGACAAAATTTGTGAGGCATGCGCTAGGGGGAAGCAGGTAAGATCATCTTTCAAAAGCAAGAAAAAGATAAGCACAACCAAGTCGTTGGAACTGGTCCATATGGATCTCTATGGTCCAATGAGAACCATGAGCAGGGGTGGAAAGAAATATGTAATGGTGCTTGTTGATGATTATTCTAGATTTACCTAGGTTCTATTTCTAACTTCTAAAGACGAAGCATTTGACATGTTTACTGCATTTGTTAGAGAAACTCAGAAACAATAAGGAAATCAACTTGCATCTATTAGGTCTGATCATGGGAATGAATTTGAAAACTCCAAGTTTGCTCTCATCTTTGATGAAAATGGAATAGATCACAATTTCTCTGCCCCTAGGACTCCTTAACAAAAATGGAGTAGTTGAAAGAAAAATAGGACTCTTGAGGATATGGCTAGGACCATGCTACTTTCTAATAAACTGCCTCATAGCTTTTGGGCAGAGGCTGTAAACACTGCATGTTACATAATCGATAGATACATGACTAGACCTCTTGTAGAGAAGACTCCCTATGAGTTACTTAAAGGGATAAAACCGAACATATCCAATCTTAGGGCACTTAGTTGTAAGTGCTATATGCACAATAATAGAAAAGACTCCTTAGGTAAGTTTGATCCCAGAAGTGATGGGGGAGTATTCTTAGGATATTCTTCACATAGAAAAGCATATAAAGTGTTTAATAAAAGAACTTTGTGTGTAGAAGAAAGTGTACATGTAGTATTTGATGAAACTAATATTCTTTATAAGAGACAGAAACATGAAGATGAAGCCAGTGGATTGGTAAAAGACTTCAATGAAGCATAAGCTCACGTCAAAGTGGCACCAATAGAAGGAACATGTTCTTCTATACAGGGCAACCTGATAGGGGGAACTAATCAAAGAGGAATTGAAAAAATCCCTTGAAGGAAACTGTTCATGACCCCGTTCCTTAGCAACAGAACATGGGAGAAACATCTAGTAGAAACCAGTTGGTTGTGAATCCTCACAAGTATCAAAGTTCCCATCTCATTGAGAACATTATCATCGATCCAACATCTTGAGTTAAAATTAGATCACAATTAAAGAATCTGTGTGCTTTTGATGCTTTTGTGTCTCTTATAGAACCTAAAAATGTTGCTGAGGCTTTGTAAGATGCATATTGGGTGATTACTATGCAGGATGAAGTCAATAAATTTGCGAGAAGTCAAGTTTGGAATCTAGTTCCAAGACCCAAGGACATATCAGTCATTGGCACAAAGTAGGTCTTTAGAAACAAACTTGATGAAGATGGAACGGTTACAAGAAGCAAGGAAATACTGGTGGTCCAAGGTTACATCCAAGAGGAGGGCATAGACTATGATCAGAATTTTGCTCTTGTTGCAGGATTAGAGGCAATCAGATTCCTTATAGTTTTTACAGCACACATTGAATTCACTCTGCATCAAATGGATGTCAAAAGTATCTTCCTAAATGGCTACCTCAAAGAAGAAGTATTTGTGAAACAACCACCAGGGTTTGGGAGCAAGGAGTGTCTTGAGCATATGTACAAGTTAGACAAGGTTGTCTATGGACTCAAGCAAGCTCCAAAAGCATGGTATGAATAACTGTCAAAATTCCTGTTGGAGCATGGTTACAAGAGAGGTAAAATTGATAGTACCTTATTCTTAATGGAAAAAGGTAAGGATCTCCTTGTTGTAAAAATATATGTTGATAACATAATCTTTGGGGCTACTAATGATAAGCTAAGTAAGGACTTTGCAACATTAATGAGGAGTGAGTTTGAAATGAGCATGATGGGTGATCTTAACTTCTTCTTAGGCTTACAAATCAAACAAAGTCCAAATTGAACCATGATCCACCAGCAAAAGTATGCAAATGAGCTAATAAAAAAGTTTAAAATGGAAGAACCAAAGGAAGTAGGCACACCCATTGCAACTGCTACTAAATTAGATGTTGATGAACATGGTTCATCTATTGACCAAAAGTTATATAGGGGTATGATTGGTTCACTTCTATATCTTACTGCTACTGGACCTGACATTGTTTTCAGTGTATGACTTTGTGCTCGCTCTCTGGCAAATCCTAAAGAGTCTCATCAAACTGTTGTCAAAAGGATACTAAGATACTTAAAAGGCACCACTGATCTGTGTATTTAGTATCCTAAAGGTAGCAATATCGATCTAGTAGGATATGTTGATGCTGATTATGCAGGTTTTCTTATGGATATGAAGAGCACCTCAGGTATGGCACACTTCCTTGGTTCATATCTAGTGTCACGGGCTACCAAAAACCAAAACTCAGTGGCCTTATCTATTGTTGAAGTTGAGTATGTTGAGGCTGCCTCTTGTTGTGCTCAATTGCTATGGATCAAACAACAACTGGTAGACTTTGGTATTGAAGTTAGTTACATTTCTATATTTTGTGATAATACTAGTGCTATAAGTATGACAAAGAACCTTGTTCATCATAAGAAAACAAAGTAGATGTTAGGTACCACTTCTTAAGAGATAACTATGAGAAACGACTTATCTCCGTTGAATTCTGTGCTACTGATAAGCATATTGCTGACATTTTCACTAAAGCACTAAGTAGAGAAAACTTTGAGAGGAACATGTTGTAATTAGGGATGATTAAGATCACTTAATATGTCCAGTTCAGAAAGCACAATGAAAAAAAATATAAATTTTTTTTGGCTAGGAGTTCTATTCTTTGTGTAAATAACTAGATTAATTCTTACTCAGCTTCATACTTTAATTAGTATACTCATGTGACTTGTGTATATATGATTCACTGATCTCTTACAAAGGTTTTTCTATTATGACATTTAAGGCATGTTCAAGAGAGTTCTATATGAAGAACATGGTTCATCAATATGAGTTCATGTGAAAATACAGGTATGTTTTCAATACTTTGCATAATTAGAAAGATTAACAATTCAAACATGAGAAGAAGTTCGGTCATTGCAAAATTTCTAGAAAATTCTATCCATTGAGGCATTGAACCAGTTTCGTCTATTAGAACTCTAAAATCGTGATTTTTGCATAAAATTAAGGGAAGCCAAATAAATCATTAAAGGATTGGAATTACATGTTGATTAGACTTTTCTTTGACCTCTGAAAAGCTGCCGTTATTGAGTAAATGTATAATTTCCTTTGAATACACACCACATCTCTATTTTTCTTCATTATTCAATAACCGTCAAAAATAATCTCAAAATTTTGATTACCTTCTCCTTCAAAAATTCCCAAATCTGCTCAAGCAACAAAGAACCATGTCTAACCCCCAAGATAATCTTAATACTCCTCCACCACAAACTCCATCAAATACATCCTCATCTACTCCTCCTAGTAAATCCCCAAAACCTAGGTTTAAAAGGTAGAAAATGTTGGCTAGAAAAATTGTAGCATCTGGAGCTTTGAGAAATGTTTTAAATGAGAGATTGAAAGCTAGACAAAGGAAAGAAAGCCCAACTCAAGACTCTGACTCCAATTTTGAGTCAGAATCCTTTATATCTGCCAGTGAAGGTGAAGAACATGGGTCTTCTGACACTAAGAAAAGCCAAGAAACCCCTTGTTGAGGTAAGTTCTTTGGTGGTTAAAAACTTAGAAAATAGTTTTGTTGTAGTTTGACCTATTCGAGATGTAAAGGTGGATGAATCGAGTAGGAGTAGGTAGGGAAAAGGAAAAGGAACTTGCTATATGTGGAGCTGAAGAAAAGAGTGGCACAAAGTAAGGGGGAATTGGCTTTGGAAAAGTACCTGAAGGGTTGGTTCATCTAAGAAAACAAAGAGATGAACCCGGTTCATCTGCCGAGGAAACTCTGGCTGACATTCTGAAAAGGGTTGGGGGCAATTTATGACCCAAAGAAACGCAAATCTACCTCACAGAAGGCCCCAACTGTTCCCAAGCCATCCAAGAAAAGAAAGACTTCATCCCCAAAATCTATTGCCCCTTCAATACCTAGGGGAAGGGCTACAAGAAGTAGGGTAAGACAAAGTGAAGCTGACCTACAAAAATCTCTAGAAGAAAGCAAGAAGAAGAAAATTAAGAAGAGAAAGAAAAATGTTGTAGAGCCCTCTAAGGTTGAAGAAGAAGAGGAGATGGAACTAGTCTATCAAGAAAGGGGAACAACAGTGGAGGTTCTACTCCAAAACCTAAAAATTCCAAGACTTATTCCAAGAAGTATCCTTTTGTACCTGTGTCTAATGAACCCCCACTAGCTAAGAGGACAAGATAATTGTTGAAGAAGATGAAGAGTGGAGTGGAGAAGAAGAAGGAGAGGAATATGAGAAGGAGAATGATAAGTTTGCCATCTTTGGAAAAAGAAAAATTCTGAAAGGAAGATTGCTGAAGGATCTGGTTGAGCCAGGGATGATAAGACTAGTGGGTGCTTTAGCTGCACAAGGTTGGAAGGACATGGTCCTTGAAATAGATGGGAGGCTGGCCGGGAATGAGCTGGCTGAATTTATGGCCAATGCTGCTGTGAAGGATGGAGTAGTCACTAGCCTGGTGAAGGGAGTCCCAGTGCAATTTAATGCTGAAAAACTGGGAGAAATTCTGGATATACCCTCTAAAGGGTTTGATGATTACACTAGGCAAAGGTGGCCATGCCTGGACTCCCTACCTACTGCTCTTGAGATCACCAAGAGATTATGTGATTCAGAGGATGTGAATGAAGCCAGGGCTGTGCAGAAAAGTGAGATAAGGCCTGAGCACAAGGTTGTGTTTGAGTTTGTCAACAAATTCCTACTGCCTAAACAAGAGAGAAGACATACTGCAAACTACATGGATGGAGTGGCTTGAGCGAGGAAAGAAAATTAATTGGCCTACGCCATTATTATCAAATTAGTAGACAAGGTAATCAATGGCTCTAAGGCGCATACTACTCCATATGGTTTCATACCGATAACTGTGCTAGACAGGTTGAATGTACCTTTGAAGAAATGGGAAATATCATCAATCAAAGAACATTTTGGTATTAAAACTTTGTTGGCTTGTGAGTATCCTATCAATGCCATCCCAGTTGAACCTGGTTCATCTCTGAAGACACCCATCAACAGCAAGGTTAGGGCTTTAATACAGGAATGTGGAACTAAGGATGATGAAATTGCTAGGCTCAAGGCACGTGTGACTAAATTGGAAACTGAAATAGATGGCCTTAGAACTAAGCTAGCAAAAGCAAAAGAGAAAAGTGATGGAATGCTTCAAAAGATGCTAAACCTTCTCCAATCTCAACCCTCTAGTTCCTCCAAGCCCTAGGTCTCCAAGCACTTGTTATTTAACCAGTATAGTAATCCCCAGTGACCCATATTAGGGATGTTTCTATTTTTTGTGCTTATATTTTGGAAGTTTTTCTTTCTTTTTATGGTTTTATTGTGAAAGCATATCTCTATCAATGACAACTATTGTTTTCTCTTGTTCAATGATGATTATGTTCTTAATGGACTAAATATGTTTGTTGATTATTGTTAATTGCACAATGTTTTCACTTGCAGTTGCCCCAGTGACCATGAGTACTTATTAAATTCTGGGTTTCAAAAAGTATGCAAATTTTCGATGATGCCAAAAGGGGGAAGAAAGATTGTTCTTTATACATTATTCTGAATTAAGTGATATTTATAACCTAATTAATCTGGTCCTTGATGATAAGTAAAATTTCTAAGTAAAGTATTAATGGTTAAGCTGAGTTCTTACAGGTTCTTTGATCAGGAAAAAACACAGAGTTTGTCATCATCAAAAAGGGGAAATTTGTTGGCCCACGAAAAGGTGTAGTTTTGAAAAATGACAAATAAACTCAGTCATGGACCAGGTCCATCATGTGTAGCATAGTGTTTGTCAACATATACATGTGAGATACACGTGAAGAAGATAAGTTCCATTGATCAAGAATCAATATCGCCAGAACTGATCGAAAAAGTTGCATATAGGATAAGGAAAGAAAGTCTCCTTGTGGGAAGAGAAAACAATCTGGATACAAGATAGGGTTAGAGTTTGTGTTGTTCAAGGACTCTACCTCGATGGAAGATCAACAATTGAGTCTCAATCTAACTCTAATTACTAACTCATTAAATAACAGTGATTGTTCTCTTTTACAGGTGTTGCACAAGTGCAAAAGTGAAACTAAATTGAGAGCAAAAAGTGAGGCAATTTTGCAAGCAATTTATGTGAGATTTGAGTACGTATTCCTGAAACTACTTGGACAAGACAGAAGAACCACTTCCATTGTGACTTTCTTATATTCTAGTTCAATTGTAGTAGGTGAGTTAACGTTGTACCTTTCAGCTTTTATAGAAGCAATTGTATTAGGTACTTTGAGTATTCAAGCTCGAGTTAACTTGAAGTTGTCGCAACAATTGAGGCTGCGTGCCACAACGAGATTAGAGTTTAATCCTTAGGTTTACAAAGAGTTTTGTAAATGTTGTTTGGCTCAGTGATTTTAGTGGAAGTTTGGGGAAATCTTACTAAGTAGTAGGTCTTGCTTTTTTCACTTTTTGAGCCAGGTATTTTCCGCGTAAAAATCTCTATGTTCTTTATTTTATGTACTTATTATTCCACAAACAATAGTGTTAGTATACCTAGAAGAACCAGGTTATTCTAGAGCGAAAAATTGGTTACCACACAAATCACCCCCTCCCCTATTGTGTGGTATTGACATTTAGAACATTAGGGTTATACTCAGAAAGAAGGAATTGATTATAAATAAACATTTTCTCCTGTTTCATCCAAGGATGCATTTAGAGTTGTAATGGCTCTTGTGGCTTATTTTGATTTAGAGTTGCACCAGATAGATGTTAAAACTGCTTTCCTAAATGGGGGTATGCTTGAAGAGGTTTATATAGTTCAACTTGAAGGGTTGAAAGAAGTAGGTAAAGAACATCTAGTGTGCAAGTTTAACAAATTCATATATGACTTAAACAAGCCTCCAGGCTGTGGTACTTGAAATTTGATGAAATTATTACAAGATTTGGATTTGTGGAAAATAAGCTTGATGAATGTGTTTATCTGAAAATAGCTAATGGTAGTTTCATTATTATGGTTCTTTATGTTGATGATATTTTGCTCACCATGAGTGATTTAGACTTGATGAATGAGACCAAACAATTTTTGTCTAGGTCTTTTGATATGAGAGATTTTGGTAAAGCCTATTTTGTTCTTTGGATAGAAATTAAAAGATATAGGTCATGTGGTTTATTGGGTTTATCACAGCGTTCCTATATTGAGAGTGTTCTCAAAACTTTCAGTATGTAAAATTGTAGATCTGGTGTTGCACATGTTGTAAAAGGGGATAAACTTAGTAAAGATCAATATCCAAAAAGTGAAGTTTAAATGAAAACTATGAGAGATGTACCATATGCAAGTGTTGTTGGTTGTTTGATGTACATACAGGTTTGTACAAGGCTTGTGTCACGATCTGAATTTTTCACCCTCGAAAGTCGTAATGCCGCCTACTCGTGGAAGCTAGGCAAGCCGACACATTCACATATTTTTATCTTTTTACCCTATCCATAAGCAATTACGAGTTGAAAATTTAATGACAGTAGAATACTAATTAAAAAAAAAAAGCAATGCGGAAGACAAAATCTGATAATTTAACTTAATAATTACGGAAGTCTAAATACAGCTCTACCAGGATTTGGTGTCACAATGTCATGAACCATCTAGGAATACTACAAAAATGGTCTGAATAGAAATACACAAGTCTGTCTTTGAATAAGTAAAAATAGAAAGGAAATGATAGAAGGGGACGCTAAGGCCTGCGGACGCCTGCAGTACTACCTCGGGTCACCGATGGACTGAAGGCAGCAACCCCTAGCTAAGGTCCATATGCTCTAGTACCGAGATTTGCACAAAAGAGTACTGAGTGCAGTATCAGCACAACTGACCCCATATGATGGTAATTGTCGAGTCTAACCTTGGCAAAGTAGTGAAGAAGCTAGGACAGGACTACCAAATAAACCTGTGTAGTTATATCAAATACAACGAGTAATAACAACATAACAAACAGTTAAAGTTGGGAAGGAGAAACATGCTGCGGGGGGGGGGGGGGGGGGAGTAACAAGTACAACAAAATTTCAGCAAACAAGCATAAAGTACACCAAAATTCAACTATGAGCAAGAGTAAGAAGAACAATACAAGTGCACGACATCACCCTTCGTGCTTTTACTCTCGTTCTCACCATAAGAGTCAATATAATCAGCACTGGATCACCCTTCGTACTTTTACCTAACATAATCACGGCACGAAATTATCCTTCGTGCATTATCACCCATATCATGGCACGCCATTGTACATCGCGTGGCAAGGCATCACCCTTCATGCTTTTACCTCACATATCGGCACGACATCACCCTTCGTGCATTAACACTGTCAAAATCATGCACGACATCACACTTCGTGCTTTAGACTCCTCCTCACCCAAACAACAATCATAAAGCAATTTGGGCAAGGGAATCAATAATATTACAATAAAATTTCCCAAGGGAAAATAGCATCACAACAATATCCCGACAAGGAAAACAATATCATGAGTAATAATATCTCGGCAAGGGAGAAATATCAAAATCAATAATATCCCGACAAGGAAAACAATATTATAACCTCTTTTATTTTTCACAATTACTTCACAACTCATTTCTCAACTTAAGCCAATACTCTATAATGTTGAATTACTGATAATACTTCCACAAGCCTTGTTCAACAATAGAAATAGTCATATAAAGAATGAACAATATGAAACAAAGTCACATCAATCATTGTATAAGACTTGCTGGCATGCTTGATATCGACGTATTGATACTCGTCACCACACTTATACGTTGTACTCAACAATTAACACATAGCAAATAAGACACAACTCCTAATCCCTCAAGCTAAGGTTAGACTAAACACTTACCTCGATGTTACAAACACAATTCAAGCCTCAATTATCTCTTTATTTCTTGTTTCCACCACCAATTCGCTTGTATCTAGCCACAATTTACTTAACGATATTAATAAATGCTAAATGAATCCATTCGAATGCATGAAAATAGGTTTACTAAAGATTTCCCGAAAAAATTCAAAAATCGACCCTCAGCCCACATGGTTAAAACCCGAGGTTCGAACCAAAACCCAATTATCCATTCACCCATAAACTCAAAATATGTAATTTTTTTAGATCGAATAGCAAATCGAGGTCCAAATCCCCAAAATTTGAAAATCCTAAGTTCTACCCAAAATCACCCAATTTCCCACGGAAAAACCTTGATTTTGAATTGAAAAGATGTTATAGATTGAAGAAAGTGAGTTAGAAACGATTACAATCCATTTGGAGAAGATATTTTCTTTAAAATAATCGCCCAAGAGAGCTTAGGGTTTGAGGGAGTTTGAAAAATGAAGAAAAATCCGTCTAAGTCCCAATTAATTGGTCGGAGATGTCTCAACAAAGAAAAATCTATCTAAGTCCCAAATCCACTATGTGGCCTATCCAATTCTCACCTGAGCCTTCGAGGGCTCTGAACCAGACATGCACACAAGTCTAAATGCATAATAAAGACTTGCACATGCGATCAAATCATCAAAATAACACCAACAACTATGAATTAAACTTCAAATTCATGAAATCACTCAAGAACATCAAAATTACTATTTTCTTAAATAAGGGTTCCATTAATACTAAATGAACGCCGATTCTTACCAAACTTCACAGATTCAACTTAATTCTTATATAAGACTTGTACCGGGCTCTGAAACCATAATACGGGCCCAATACTATCAATTTTAAACCTCTTTTCATTTCAAAAAACTCTTATAATTTCAGCTCAACAATTTCTTTAGAAATTTATTTCTCTGGCTTGGGACCTCGAATTCGATTTTGAGCATATGTCCAAGTCCAATATTTTATTACGGACCCAACGAGATGGTCGGATCACAGGTTTAGGTCTGTTTACCAAGAATATTGACCAAAGTCAACTTTAACCAATTTTAAAAGTCAATTTCCTCATTTTACTCAGTTTTCACATAAAAGCTTTTCGAAAACGCGTCCGAACTGTGCACGTACATCGAGGTGATACAAAAGAGGTTTTAAGACCTCGAAATACAGAATTTTCTTTTAAAACAAGTGATGACCTTTTGGGTCATCACATTCTCCACCTCTAAAACAATCGTTCATCCTCAAATGGACATAAGAAAGTACACGAGTCGGAGAAAAGATGGGATATCGGCTTCGCATATCGAACTCAAACTCCCAGGTACCTGCCTCGGCAGGCTGACCTCTCCACTTAACACAAATAGCAGGGAAACTCTTCGATCTCAACTAACGAACCTACCGGTCTAGAATAGCTACCGGCTCCTCCTCATAAGACAAGTCCTTGTTCAACTGGACAATGCTGAAGTCTAATATGTGGGATGGATTGTTGTGATACTTTCGAAGCATGGACACGTGAAATGATGGATGCACGGCTGATAAACTCGGCAAAAACGCAAGTTTGTAAGCCATATCTCTTATTCAATCAAGAATATCACAAGGATCAATGAATCTAGGGCTTAGCTTGCACTTCTTCCTAAATATCATCACACGTTTTGGTAGGCAACACGCGAAGCAACACCCGCTCACCGACCATTAATGCCACATCACGAACCTTACGGCCGGCATAACTCTTTTGCCTGGACTAAGCTGTACAAAGCCTATCCTGAATGATCTTGACCTTTCCAAGGCATCCTGCACTAGAACTGTACCTAACAACCAAGCCTTTCTCGGCTCAAATCACCCAACCGGAATCGACACCGCCTACCATAGAAAGCCTCATAGGGAGCCATTTGGATGCTCGACTGGTAGCTATTATTGTAAGAAAACTCTGCTAAAGTCAAAAACTAATCCCACGAGCTTACAAAGTCATTAACACAAGCTTAGATCATATCCTCCAAATCTGAATAGTACGATCTGACTGCCCGTGTGTCTGAGGATGAAATGTTGTACTCAACTTGATGTGCCTATTTCACGCTGAACTGCCCTCCAAAAATGTGAGGTAAACTACGTACCTAGGTCAAAAATGATAGACACGGTCACACCATGAAGACGAACAATCTCTCAAAATAGATGAATGCCAATCGCTCAGAAAAATAGGAAACCGCCACATGAATGAAATGCGCTGACATGGTTAGCTTATCAGCAATAACCCACACTGCATCGAACTTCATCTCAGTCTGTAGGAGTCCAACAATGAAGTCCATAGTGATATGCTACCACTTCTACTGAGGAATCTCAATCTTATGGAACAAACCACCAGGTCTCTGATGTTCGTACTTTACTTGCTGATAATTCAAACATCGAGCCACATATCCAACAATATCCTTCTTCATCCTCATCCACTAATAATGTTGTCGCAAGTCCTAATGCATCTTAGCGGCGCTCGGATGAATAGAGTACCGAGAACTATGGGCCTCTTCTAGAATCAACTTTCGAATTCCATCCACATTAGGCAACACAGACTTGACCATGCATCCTCAAAACTCCATCTTCTCCAACTATAACCTACTTGGCACATCCGTGTCGCGTTGTGTCTCTAAGGACAAGTAAATAAGGATCATCAAACTGCTAATCTTGGATATGCTCAAATAATGAAGAATGAGCGATTGTGCAAGCTAACACACGGCTGGGATAAAAAATATCCCACCTCCCTAACTGATTGGCCAAAGCCTGAACATCCAAGGCAAGAGGTCTCTCACTGACCTGAATATACGCAAGACTAACCATACTGACTGACTTTCTACTCAAAGTATTGGCCATCACATTGGCCTTCCCGGATTATATAAGATGGTGATATCATAGTATTTCAATAGCTATAACCAGCTATTCTGCCTCCTGCTTGAACAAGTATTGCAAACTCTTGTGATCCGTGAACACTCACATGACACGTCATATAAATAGTGCCTCCAAATCTTCAACAAGTGGACAATGGTTGCTAACTCCAAATTATGAACAAAATAGTTCTTTTCATGAATCTTCAACTGTAGGGAAGCATAAGCAATAACCTTGCCATCCTGCATCAACACCGCAACAAGTCCAATATGAGATGTGTCATAATAAACTATATATGGCCCTGAACCAGTGGGAAAAACCAACACAGGCGCTGTAGCCAAAGCTGTCTTGAGCTTCTGAAAGCTCGCCTCACACTCGTTCAACCACCTGAACTAGGCACCCATCTGGTTCTACCTAGTCATAGGGGATGTTATAGATGAAAACCCCTCCACAAACCGACAATAATAGCCCGTTAAACCCAAGAAACACCGGATCTCTGTAGTTGATGTGAGTCTAGGCCAATCCTTGACTGCCTCTATCTTTTTCGGATCTACCTGAATACCCTCTATTGATACAACGTGATCCAAGAAAGAAACTGATCTCAACCAGAACTCGCACTTCGAAAACTTAGCATACAACTCACTATCTCTCAAAGTCTGAAGAATAACTCTTAGATGTTGCTCATGATCCTCCTGGCTACGGGTGTTGACATGTAATTTTGTCCATCCTTTCTTCTAAATTATTTCTTTAAGCCTCCAATATCACTACTAATATAAGAATATCTATTCTACTATTTTTAACACCAACTAGGCCTTTTATTATTGAAAACTATTACAACTCCTCCTCCTCCTCCTCCTCCTCCTCTTATTATTATTATTATTATTATTATTATTATTATTATTATTATTATTATTATTATTATTATTGTTGTTGTTGTTGTTGTTGTTGTTGTTATTTATTATTATTATTATTATTATTATTATTATTTTTATTATTATTATTATTATTATTATTAATATTTATGTTTTTTTCAAAAAGCATCTTATTCTCCTCTATTTTATCAAGTAGTAACATTTCTTCAATTTTATATTTTTAAATCATTTAATGCAATAGTATTTTATTTAGCAAAACAAGTGTAGTAGTAATTTTGGAATGTCTTCTACCTATTTTAATACTAACAAATATTTCCTATATAATATCAATGTGATATAACATTGTTATGTTTTTCAAGCTAGAAGCCCAAAAGAAATACTAGTAGAAAGAAAGAATTCAGAAGGCTAAGTTATTTATAAAATCTGGACGACCCAAGTTTTAACTCTTTAATCAGTCCATTTATTGACTAACTACTTGGCCCAAAATATCAACCCAACTTAACAGCCCATTGTCTATTCAGTTCATATGTTCTAGACTTTTCTCAAATAACTAAAAAACCCAAATGGCTCTCGTTCAAATTTTGGTCAAATAAATCTCAAAAAAAGATCCATGGTTACATGAGCTTTTGAAAGCTCTTAAGAAATGCTTATCATTTTCTTACATTATTCTGCTCTTGCTTTCTTACAATACAAAATACCTAATTGTATAGGACATTCTGATTTGGATCTGATTGTATAAGAACCTAACATAAATGTATTTAATTTGTATTTAGATACCATGCTCATAAAATACCATAGCTTTTAAATAAAAGATCCATATTTTGTTCTTGAATTTTAAGGAAAATATTTATGTCTAATCCACATGACTCATGAATATAAGTTTAGGTCTATCACTTTTGCTCATCTAAAGTGTTGTATAAAAGAGAAGGTTAGTGTTTTGTTTTAAAAGTTAAAACTTTCAAGCTTTTTCTCTAAAAGAGATTGTTAGAATTCATGCCTATTGGGTAATAAAGCTTTGAATTATTACTTGATGACAATTAAATTAATTGTTGTAGTTTTTAGAATCTTCATTATTTAATATAGGTATTTTTGTCATGATACTAAGATGAAATTTGGATTTTATAGACATAAGCCTATCTATTGTTAAACTTTTTCTTTAGACATCATGCCCCCAGGATTTTAATTTTTTTTATTAAAAATACACGTGCCTTTACCTAATAATAAATACCAGTAACCACTTATGTGTTTTGCTATTAGGTGTTAGCATCTTATATGTACCAATTTAAATAGCTTTATAGAAGTAGGAAACCTTTCTATTTGTTGGATTATTTTTGCTCTTAAAAGACACGTTAAAATAGTTGCTATTGTTCTTAGGTTTCTGGACTGTTATAGAGTAAAACAAATAGTTATATTCTTGTCTTGGTGTTTCATTCTTTTATTGAATCTTTGCCTCTAATTTTCTTCTTCTTCCCTTTTGCATATATACTTGGAGCAAGTAGGGTCTCACTCAGAGATTCAGTACTATCCGAGCATGAAGTCATTACATTTGATCTTCCTTAGGTGCATCGAATATAAAAAAAAACAAGCGAAACGCTTGGGGATGCTTATGGCATCTTTTCTTTTATTATCTATTATAGTTAATCTTTATGATTGTTAATTTATTTGTCTATTTGATGTTTATCTCAATTTTAGGATCTTAATTAGCTAGATTCTTGTCTATTACTTGCATTACCTCACATGATATGGCAATTAGAATAAGGGGTTTAAAATCAATTATAAATTTTCACCCATTTACCACTAGTTTATCTATTTTTCTAAGTAAGCGACTGTACTTATATTCTTCCAAACAAAGTAGTTTTTTAAGGTGACATTTGCGAAAACTGTAGTCAAATTTAGTTTCAATATTATTAAGTTGGAATTTTCTTTAAAATGGTATAATACTAGCTAAGTATTTCCAGGAATAAATCAAATATATTTTTTTAGCAATCTGACCAAAATTTTAAAATCTGAAATTTTTTCAGTTCCCCTCTTTTAAGTCATTTTATTTTTAAGGAAGAACTCTAGAAAAGATTTCCATAATGCATAAAAGCTAAGTCTAAAAGGACTTAGTCAATATTGATGTTAAACATCGTTTATTTGTTTGGGCCTACGTATTAACTTTGACATTTTGGCGTATTATTATCTAAACTATTTTTAAGTTTATTAATTAACCTAGGTTTGATCGGTTAATCGTAATTAACGGATCATATAGGGTGCTTTAATAATCTTCCCTATATGATTAATTAAAACCCTTACCGATAATTTCTAAGGTTAAGTAGATCATAAAACAAAGTTATCTTTAAGCATTATATATCTAAAATTGGTGTCCTAACTCACCGTTAAAATAATTAGGTGGCGACTCTCTTTAAATACTTAAACCGTCAGAATTATCCATATGTTATATTCTATTTTAACCCGTGTTAATATGGGGTATAACAGCGGGAATAAATCAAAATATCATCAATGAAGACTATCACGAATGAATTCAAGTACGGCTTGAACACTCGGTTCATCAAATCCATGAAAGTAGTTGGGGCATTTGTCAACCTGAATGATATTACCAAGAACTCATATGCCCGTACCGAGTGCGAAAAGTTGTCTTCGGGACATCGGATGCCCTAATCCTTAACTGATGGTAGCAAGATCTTAAGTCAATATTCGAGAATATCTTGGCACCCTGAAGCTTATCAATCAAATCATCAATCCTCGCCAATAGATACTTATTCTTGATTGTAACCTTGTTCAACTGTTGGTATTCTATACACATCCTCATCGATTTGTTCTTCTTCTTATCAACCAATACCGGCGCACCCCAAGGTGAGACACTAAGTCTAATAAAACCCTTATCGAGCAAGTCTTTCAACTGCTACTTCAATTCTTTCAACTCCAGCGGGGCCATACGATACGGCGTGATAGAAATGGGTTGAGTGTCCGAAGCCAAATCAATGCAGAAGTCAATATCCTTGTCGGGAGGCATACCCAGTAGGTCTAAAGAAAATACCTTTTAAAACTCATGAACAACATACACATAATCCATAGAAGGAACCATAGCATTAGAATCACGAACATATGCAAAATAGACCAAACATCCCTTATTAACCATACGTCGAGCTTTTATATATGAGATAACCTACAGATGGAATGACTATGAGTCCCTCTCCACTCTAAACGAGGCAACCCCGACAAGACAAAGGTCACAATCTTGTTGTGACAGTCCAAGATAGCATGGTAAGGTGATAACCAGTCCATCCCTAATATGATATCAAAATCAACCATATCCAAAAGTAACAGATCTACTAGGGTCTCAAGACCCCCAATCACAACCATACAAGCACTATGGACATGATCTACTATTTTAGAATCACCCACTGGTGTAGACACATATACAGGAGCACTCAAAGAATTACTAGGCATAATCAAATACGATGCAAAATAAGATGATATATAGGAGTATGTAGACCCTGGATCAAATAGCACTGAAGCATCCCTACTACAAACCAGAGCAGTGTCTGTGATAACTGCATTGGAGGCCTCAGCCTCAGGTCTGGCTGGAAGAGCATAATATCAGGGTTAGGCCTCACCATAAACTATGTCTTTGGGACAGCCTCCTGCTGGCTGGCCTCCACCTCTAGCAGCTTGACCTCTACCTCTAATACCTCCACCTCTACCCCCCATGTCTAGCTGGCTCAATGGATGATGGAACACTCCGCGCCTAAACCATGTATGAAAATATGGTGCAGACAGTATCAAGAAGCTAGTGTATTGATCAATCAATTGATACATGAGTCCCATGTATTTATACAGTATTTCATATTATTTTTTCGGCTATATTACGTCGAATATGACTCTTCTAGGATAGCTAATACAATGAGTCCTAATTCTTCTAAACTAAGACTCTCTAATTGCATAGTTATCAAGTTTGTTATCCTGATCATTATCTTCAATACTTCCCCTTAAGCTAGTAGGAGGTGACTTCACTACACCTAGCTTGTCGCGAAAAACTGGAACTGGTCCTTGCCAAGAGACTTTGTATGAACATCTGCTAGCTAGTTCTTGGACCTAACAAACTGAGTAATTAGTTGTCTTTGAGCTACCTTCTCTCTGAAAAAGTGGTAATCACGTTCAACATGCTTAGTTCTAGCATGCATTACTAGATTTGTAGTCATTTATAGAGCACTCAAGTTGTCACATAATAAGACATGGGCAGTCTTGATATATATTCCAATGTCTTGTAGAATATAGCTTATCTAGGAAAGCTCAGCAACAGTTGACGCTAGTGCTCTATACTCTGCTTCAACACTTGACCTTGCAATAATATTCTGCTTCCTTGATGTCCAAGAAACACAATTTGCGCCAAGATATATACTATATCCAGTAGTAGACCCTCTTGTAATGGTACACCCTACCCGATCTGCATCTAAGAACCCACACAGCTTGAAGGAAGACCGTGATATGATTTTTAGTCCATGGTCGATGGTTCCTTTGACATATCTTAATATTCTCTTTAGTGCCTGAAGATGCGTGCTGTTTGGATTCTGCATGAATTGACTTGCAAGATTAACAACTTGAGTAATGTCAGGTCTTGTGAGTGTGAGATACTGCAAACTTCCTACAATGCTTCTGTAGGCTGAGGGATCAACTGCTTTGCCAAGTGCTTCTTGTATACCATGCTTCTGAGCTAGTGGAGTATGCATTGTTTTCACATTTTCCATATCCACTCTTCTAAGCAGATCATTTGCATATTTGTTTGTGTTCAGGTGGATTCCTCCAGAAAAATAGCTCACATCAACTCAAAAGTCCAAGATCCTTCATAGCAAATTCATGCCCCTTGCCCTATCTGCCTTGAGTTGCTTCCTATTACAATTATATTATATAACAAAAGTAATATTATTACTTCTGCATCATGAAGAGTAAATAGGGAGGAATCATCTCTACTGCATTTGAAACCAATATGAAGCAGAAATAGGCTAAATCTATCAAACCAAGCTCTGGGAGCTTGTTTGAGACCATATAGGGCCTTTTTCAAGAGACAAATATGATCAGGATACATTGGATCAGTGAAGCCTGGTGGTTGAGACATATAGACTTCTTCTTGAAGGTGACCATGTAGAAAGACATTCTTAACATCTAGTTGCCTAATGGGCCAATGTAGAGTGACCGCAACAAAGAGAATAACTCTTATAATTGTAGCTTTAACTACTGGACTAAAGGTTTCTTCAAAGTCAAAACCTTCAAGTTGTAAGTACCGTTTTGCAACTAGCCTTGCTTTATGTCTTTCTATTGATCCATCTGGCTTCATTTTTGTTTTAAACACCCACTTAGATCCTACTATGTTCATTGTTGGAGTTTTGGGGAACTAGTATCCAAGTTGCATTTTGATGTAAAGCTGCTAATTCTTCTTGCATAGCTTAAACCAGTAAGGGAAACTAAGAGTTTCTTTTACTGTTTTAGGTTCTTATGGTTTTGTTTGCACAACAACTAGTGAGGTATGAGTAATAAGAAGAGACTTAGCTTTGAATCTGGTGATCCTTTTATGTCCTTGATCAGTGATTGCAGGTTCAACTAGAACTATGTTTTATGCTTCTGCTGGAGGTACTTAAAGCTGGTCATTGAAGAAGTGTGACAAGCCCACTTCTAGTTGCAATCCTATTGGATCTGTAACTGAGTACTGCATAGGTGTTACATCTGAGTGAGGAGCCTCTGAGTGCAATTCACTAGTATCTAAGTTTTGTATGTATGCAAATGGCTCAGCAATACTATGTGTGACCTCCCCAACTTCATCCTAATGAGACTCAACAATATCATTGTGATTAGCAGATAGAGAAGCAGTTGGATAAGACTCAACACCATCACTTTGATCAGTTGACGTATCATGGACAACTCTCAACACAATACTTTGATCATTTGAAGCATTAGCTACATCATCATCATGATCAGCTCCCAATATTTTCCATGTAGCAGTAGAGTCTAATGAACCAGATTCAGTCTGTGATTCTAAGAAAAATTCAAAGAAGGTGGCCATATGACTAGAGTCATTTGGTACACCGTCAGTCTTGTTTTCCTGCACATAAGGAAGTATTAGTTCATCAAAGACAACATGTCTTGACATAAAGACCCTCTTTGTGGTTGGATGATAGCACCTATAGCCTTTATGCATACTGTTGTAACCAATGAACACACATGGATAGGACATTTAAATGAGAACTTATGTTTTCCCATCAAGGGAAACATCTGCATCCAAAACTTTTAAGCTGTTGTAATCTGGGTGTAAGCCATGCAATTTATGAAATGGTGTTTCCTTCTTAAGTACAGATGATGACAGTCTATATATCAGCAAAACTGCTGTGAGAAATGCTTCAGTCCATAAATACAAGGGTAGTCTAGCATGTAGTAGTAGTGTCAATCCAGTGTCTACTACATGTCTATGTTTCCTTTCTACTATACCATTTTGCTCAGGGGTTTGAGGGTAGGAAATATATCTTACAACGCCACAACCTTCTAAATACTTAACAAATTCTGAACTTGAAAATTCACATTCACCATCACATTGAAAAATCTTGATACTCTTTGAATACTGTTTCTCAACCATTTTGTGGAATTTGACAAATGTTTCAAAGAAATTAGATTTTCCTTTTAAAGGATACAACCAAGTATATTTACTATGATCATTAACAAATAAAGCATAGCATTTCATATGTTGGGAAGATTCAACAGGAGCAGGACCCCGTATGTCACAGTGAATTTTCAATAGAGGTTCATTCTTAACTTTATTTCTCAATTTGAATGGTAGTTTACAACCTTTTCTCATTTGACAACTAAGACAAGCAATAGGAGTTTTATTCTAACATGTGACATTGATAGCTTTATTATTACTAAGTACTTCTAACGACCTAGAATTTGGATGCCCAAGTCTGGCATACCAAATATCACTAGAGCTTCTTGTCTGTGTTGCACTTACGGCAAGCAGGTTATTCACCTTCAAGGAATATATATCTCCTCTTTTAGCACCCTTGGCCATCAGTTTCCCTTTCCTCTTGTCCTTTACAACAAAAGATGATTCATCAAACTCAATAGAACAATAATTATCTCTAGTAATCTTACTTACAGATAGCAATTCTTTTTGAGCTTAGGAACTACTAGTAGTCCACTCATCCTTAAACTAAAAATTGTTCCTTTCCCAACATGTGGGATATCCAATTCTTGTCCATTTCCTACTATAATTTTATCATTTCCATTGTAAGGTTTTAAGGTTGGATAAGTTACCTGAATTGTTGGTCATGTGAGTGCTTGCTCTAGAATCTATGTAGTGAGGATTATCTCCACCATTCTGACTGTTTACATTGAGTGTGGCAAGAGCATGTGGCAACTCTTCTGGTGCTTGATAGGAGAAGTCCCATCTGTAAAAGCACTTTATTGCAGCGTGATTGTTTCTGCCACATATTTGACATGTTGATGATCCTGTGATTTCCTGTCCTTAACAACATTTCCAGATCCTTGATTTTTTGATGGGTTTTCTATCCGCCAGGCCTAAAACCTCTACCTCTTGAATTGTAGTTTAGGTTGCCTCCTCTTCCTCTACCTCTGTTGTTGTATGTACTTTGTGCTGCAAATGCCATATTGTGATTCACTTGTTATGAATCATCTCCTTCATTTTCTTTGAGATGAAAACCTCTTGAAGAAGTAACCAAATGGCTCAATGTTGGGTAAGGTGATTTGCCAAGGATCACTATCCTAAAGTTTTTGTATTTAGGACCCAAACCTCTAGAAAAGTTAATTACCTTGCTCTGATCATTGACACTCTTGTGTATGGCAGCCAAGCCATCTCAAATGCCTTTGAATACCTTCAGATACTCATCGATAGTTCTACTGCCAAGCTTGATGGTTTGAAGTTGTTGCTTCAACTGGAATTCCTTGTCCTTTGTTGCCTGTAGATAGGTTTCTTCCAGGCATTCCCACATCTGTTTGGCAGTCGTACATCCCACAATGAGATACATATCTCTATTCTGACATTGTCCCTGATATCCAACTCCTTAACAACACATCCTTTTCAGCCCAATCAACAACAATATTGTCTTTGTCAACTCCCTTGCCTCTATCTTTATCGATGCTTTCACTGATGCCTTCTACGTTTATAATTTCTGGATTTTCTTCAATAAGATAGTTCAACCTCATCACTAGTATAAGTTGCATCATTTGTGTTCTCAATATCAGGTAGTTAGAAGGCTTCAACTTGACAGGGCATGATGCAATAAGATGATGAAGAGAGACTGTTGAAATAGTGTTAGAAGCCATATGAGCAGAGTTGATATTGTGTAATAGGGACTGGATTTTGGCAGCGGAATTTACTTCAGAGAAACTCTGATACCATGTGAAAATATAGTGTAGAGACAATGTCAAGAAGGCAGTGTATTGATCGAGCAATTGATACATGAGTCCTATGTATTTATACAGTATTTCATACTGAATTTCGGCCATACTACATAAAATAGGACTCTTGTAGGATAGCTAATACAAGGAGTCCTAATTCTTCTAAACTAGGAGTAGCTAATTGCATAATTATCAAGTTTGTTAGCCTGATCATTATCTTCAACACCATGGCACGGGAACCCTTATGCTGAGAGTTGCTCGATGCTCGAGGGAAAAATCTAGCAATATGCCTCATATTGCCACAAGTATAATAAGCCCTCACCTGCTGAGACTGATGACCTTAACAGCCTGAATACCTACCCTGAAAATATTAGAACGGCGCTGCATTGATAGGAGATGGTGGTGCACTGTAGGGCAACTAATCAGAATACTACATATGAGAACCACATCTTGTGGAGCAACGTGAGAGACCTGAAGTGCTGAATTAAAAGACCTGGAATGATGGCTCCTACCAAAATAATCTCTGTCTCCAGATGAAGCACCACTAATCCTGCCCAAATGACGAGGCCTCTTTTCAGACCCCTGACCACTCCCCTGTGATAGGAGCATCTCAACTCTCCTGGCGACATTGACCGCATCCTGAAAAGAAATCTCGCTCTCCGTCGCCATCTGCAATAAAATAGGCGTAACGAGTCCCTCAATGAATCTCCTCACACACACACACACACACACTCTCTCTCTCTCTCTCTCTCTCTCTCTTAGTGGGAAGTATAAGAAAAGCATGACGGGTTAAGACAATAAATCTCGTCTTGTACTGAGCAACAGCCATAGAACCCTGCTAGAGACGCTCAATCTGCCTCCGATAGTTCTCCCTCTAAGTGACAGGAAGAAACTTCTCAAAAATAGTTGAGAGAACTGATCCCAAGTCAAAGCTGGTTACCCAACTGGTCTAGCCAAACAATAATCCCTACGCCAAGTCTTGGCGGATCCTGACAGTCAAAAAGCAGCAAAGTCGACCCCATTAGTCTCCACTATCCCCATGTTCTATAGAACCTCATGACAGTTGTCCAAATAATCCTAGAGATCCTCAGAAGATGTACACCAAAAGTAGTAGTGAAGAGATTGGTGAACCTGTCCAACCTCCATAAGGCATCAACAGACATAGATGGCGCCTCACCGGTCTGTGCCACAATACTCGGCTGAACTAACCCAACTGGTTGAGTTGTTGGAGTCTGAAACTGGGGAGCCATCTGCTCCGGAGTGCTAGTAGCATGAGTATGGGCTCCTACTCCAGCCTGAGAGACGGCTAATGTTACAGGAAGCAAGCCTGCCTGGGCGACACTCTCCATAAGGCCCACTAGACGGACCAGAGCATCCCGAAGTACCGAGGTGACGATTAACCCCTTTAGGACTTGAGGTGGTCTTGCTGGAACTATCTGGGCTGGAACCTCATCGTCAAACTCAACTTGAGGTTCCGCCACTAGTGCTGCTGCTAGAACTCTAGACTAAGCCCTGCCCCTACCTCGGGCCCTAGCACGACCTCGACCTCTGCCCCTCGCAGGAGCTGCTACTGAGGGCTCGGGCTGCTGGTCAGCTGATGAAGCTGTACATATTCTCACCATCTGCGAAAGAATAGAGTGGAAGTTCAATTGGCATTGAGAAATCAAGTAGCACTGTAGAAAAGAATAGACGTGAAGCTTTCCCTAACTCTGTAGCCCCAGGGGAATAAATACAGACGTCTCCGTACCGATCCCTCAAACTCTACTAAGCTTGTCCGTGAATTGGTAGACCTAAGAAACCTAGAGCTTTGATACCAACATATCACGACCTGTATTTCTCACTCCCGGAAGTCGTGATGGCATCTACTCGTGGAAGCTAGGCAAGCCGACACATTCACATATATTATCTTTTTACCCTTTCCATAAGCGGCTACGAGCTGACAATTTAATGGCAGCGGAATAATAATAACAAAAGCAATGCGGAAGGCAAAATCTGATAATTCAACTTAAAATAAATTGCGGAAGTCTAAATACAGCTCTATCCAAAATTTGGTGCCACAATGTTGTAAGCACGTAATTTTTGCCCTTTATGAATTGCTCCTATAAAATAAAAGAAAATAGACTTTTTCCAATCATTTACCATTTTATAGGAATTTGTATAGATTTTTATTAATTGTTTGCATTTCTGTGCATGCTTAATTTTTATTTAAGTCATAAAAAAATATCACTCATGGCATTTAGGCTTTATTTTTACATTTTTAGGATTAATCGGTAGTTACTTATTCTATAAAAATTGAAAATCACAAAAAAATGCTTCATTTTTACACATTTTCTTTTTATTGATTTTTTCTCTCTTTTAATTTAGGATTAAGTAGCTTGTATAATTTTTATAGTTAGTTTAATTTCATATTTTTTAGATAATCCATGATTTTATTTATAGAATTCTTAATTAAAGAAAAAGAAAAAGAAAAGAAAAGAAAAGAAAAGAAAAAGAATATGAAGAAAAGATTTAATTGGATATTGAACTAATTCTTGTACTCAAATTAGACTCAACTTTTACTACCTAGCCTAAATAGACTTGAACCCATTAGCCCAAAACTCATACCTAAACCTAGACTTAAACCAATATAGAGATATAGATTCAGATTTTTCCATACATCTCAGACCCTTAGAACACGGAAAACGGCGCAAAAAATCCCCTCCCCTTTTCCTTCGTCTTCGTTCCTCATCTTCAAAAGAATCAGATTCTACCCCTTCAAGACCCTAGCAGATGTTGATGCCTCCTCCATCTCATACACACGCACCTTCACTCATAGTAAAGTAGCCTAAACATAAATTTCTATATTCAAGAAATTTAATCTTAGATCTGAAAAACCCAAAAGCTTCAAGAACAAAGACAAAACAACCAAAAAAAGTTATTTCGAAACTATTTCCTCTCCATCATTTGCTATATATATTCTGGTATTTCTAAAGGACGCTTGAGTTTAGAAGTGTTGTTTGATGTTGTTGTTGTTGTTCTTGCTCAGTTGATTCATCCGTTTCTGCCCATATTTGATTATTTCAAGTTCGATTATCAGTTATCTAGGTACATATTCTTGAACTTGTATCATTACTTGATGAAATGGTTGAAATCTTAAGTAAATTGTTTTTTTCAATTGTTCATTCTTATTTTTGCAAGTATTTTCTGACAGAACTGCTCATTTAAGTGTAATTTGGATATGTTTGGCTTGTTTGTGATTCAAAGATTTAAATGTACCTCCAATGTTATCAATTGATATCTGTCGTTAAATTGGTTAGCAAGCATGTTAGTAAATTAAAATATCATATATCCTTATGTCTCCTGCCACTGATGATTGTAAATTCATTAGACGTTTCTTGGCTTGTAACTAATGTGATTTGCCTCTCTGGTTGAATTCTATGATTGAGATTGAAGTCATGTAATATGCCAATTGAAGTATAAACAGATTAGTTCTCATTTATTTAATAGTTGTTGAATTGGAATTGACATTAGTCTTGAACTAGTAAAATAAATTGATCTCATTATATTTATATCATCGAATAGCTTCATCACTTCAGATTTCCATACACGATCTTAAACAGTAGGAAATAATAATTAAATCAATATCCTAGTTTACTTTAGGCATGACTAATAAATTATTGTAGCTATAGATACGATTCTCGTAGTATGGTCACAATATGTAATCCCAAACTCGGGTGTATTTCATGTGACCCGATTATAACAACTTCGAATAATAAAACCCTTTGGAATAATTTGAGGCGTGCCATGCCAAACAATATTTATAATCCATGGCCCTCATCAGATTAGATTCAAGAACTAATACTTATAGAAAAAGGTTTGAGGTGTGCCATAAGTAAATTAAATTATCCAAGGCCCTCACAAATGTTGCTATTGAATATTAATTCTTCATAGTTGCCTTAGGCGCGTTATAATAAAATTATCATAGCTACAGGTACGGTTTACGAGACGTAGCTGTGGTACCTAATTCCCAAATTTGGAGGTACATTTATGTGACCCGATCATAACAACTAATAATTTTAAATAAATTAAACATGTAGTAGATTGTGGATTCGGTTCCCGTAACACAATTCGCAATGTGTATCAAACCAACAAGTATACGACAATCGTAAATTGTTCCAGAATAATTTCATAAAATAATTAATAAAAGCGATTATAATGTTAAGAACGCACAATAGGTTAAAATATGTATAAATTAAATAATATGCTAATTATTAATAGTTTAAGCGATCTTGCTAGAACCACAGAATCCGAGAATGCCTAACACCTTCTCCCGAGTTAATAGAATTCTTTACTTAGAATTTCTGGTTCGTAGATTTTCAAAATAAAGTTGAATTTTCTCGATTTTGGATTTTAAAATAAATCGGTGACTTGGAACACCAAATAAATTATCCCAAGTGGCGACTCTGAAATAAATAAAAGAATCCCTTTTCGAATAATATCACTTTAATTGGAAAAACTCCCTTGTATATCCGCCCCTCGGGTGATAAAAAAGAAGGTATGACAAATGTCACAAACCATCTACGAAACTACAAATAAGGTCTGAATAAAAATATACGAGTTTGTCTCTGAATAAGTAAAAATAAATAGGAAACAATAGAAGGGGACACCAAGACCTACGGGCGCCTGCAGGACTACCTCGGGTCTCCGATGGACTGAAGGCAACAACCTCTAGCTAAGGTCTGTATGCTCCAGTACTGGAATCTGCACAAAATAGTGCAGAGTGTAGTATCAACACAACGACCCTATATGCTGGTAAGTGTCGAGCCTAACCTCAGTGAAGTAGTGACATGGCTAGGACAGGACTACCAAATAAACCTACGCAGTTATATCAAATACAACAAATAATAACAACAGAACTAACAATTAAAGTTGGGAAAGGAAAACATGCTGCGTAGGGGGAGGGATAACAAGTTCAAGCCTCAATTGCCGCTTTACCTCTTGTTTCCACCACTAATTCGCTTGTATCTAGCCACAATTTAATTAACGATATCAATAAATGCTAAATTAATCAATTCGAATGCATGAAAATCGTTTTTTTTTAAAGATTTTCCCAAAAATTCAAAAATCAACCCCCAAGCCCAGATGGTAAACCCGAGGTTCGAACCAAAATTCGATTATCCATTTACCCACGAACTCAAATATATATTCCTGCGAACAAAAGTACGTTCGCTTGTTTGCTTGTTCTCTGTCGCGAACGGGGATCGCTCGCTAGCTAGGTCAGATTGGAGCAAGATTTTATAAGAACATATTCCCCATATTCGGGGACAAGGGGCGGAACGACCTCTCGATCTACTTACTGCAGCCCGGGAAGAAAAACGTCGTCTATCTGTTTTATATTGTTTGACGTAGTTTGACTCCCACGGAGTTTAAGAAAAAAGAAAAAGACTTTTGAAACTTGTGGTCTTAAAAGATTAAGGGATTAAAGGTTTTTGGGGCCATACCATTTGTGTGGCTATAAAAGCTTCTCATTAAAGGCAAAATATTAAAATGAAGAGTTTAAAGTTGAATTATTTCCAAATTTAGAAATGTGTCATTTATTTTATATGGGGCTAAAAGGAAAGTACTTCATTTAATATGAAACGGAGGGAGTAATTTATTTTGAAATCGGACCTCAAATTGAGGTCCAAATCCCCAAAATTTAAAAATCCTAAGTTCTACCCAAAATTACCCAATTTCCCATGAAAAACCCCTTGATTTTGAATTGAAATAATGTAAAAAGATGCTATAGATTGAAGAAACTGAGTTAGAAACGATTTACAATTGATTTGTAGAAGAACTTTTCTTTAGAAAGTCGCCCAAGAGAGCTTAGGGTTTAAACGAAGAAAAATTCGTCTATATATGTCACACCTCCTTTTTACCGCCCCGAGGGGGATGTAATGGAGTTTTTCCAATTAAATTGACATTATTCGAATGTGATTAATTAATTTAATTTTTTCAGAGTCGCAACTTGAAATAATTTTATGGTGTCCCGAGTCACTGGTTTATTTTTAAATCCCAATTCAAGAAAATTTTGATTTTTATTTTTAAAGGTCTGCAAACCAAAAGTTCTAGATATGAAATTTTGTTAACACGGGAGAAAGTGTTAGGCGTTTCCCGGTTTTATGGTTCTAGCACGGTCGCTTAAACTATTAATAATTGGCCTATTATTTGATTTGCTACATGTTTTAAACCTATTGTGAATTTTTAACTTTGTAACCACCTTTTAATTATTTTAATCGCTTTTAGGATTTATGGAATTCTTTCTTGAACAAGTTACGATTGTCGTACACTTGTTTGTTTTGGAACATGCTGCGAACTACAGTATATGAAATGTACCCGCGATTCGCGACATGTTTATTTCATTATTGATAAAAGTTGTTATGGTCGGGTCACACGAAATGTACATCCGAATTTGAGAAATTAAGTATCGTAATTATGCCACGGAAGCCGTACCCATTCACAATAATAATTTTATTAATCGCGCCTAAAGCGACTAACGTATGTTTGAGTTATTGGACCTAAACGGTCATGCTCCATTTCATTTCAACGAATAATTCCCAAGGCAACCACAAAGAAGCGTATCACGGTGATGGACACAAATGACGAACAAACAAACATAGAATTAAATAATCCATTAAATAGACATACAGACCATTCAATAAAACTAAACTAAATAAGTTAAAACTGTAGGGAGCGACATTAAAGATTTCTTATTACTCTAATTCTTTCCTAGTCAATCAACATGTCATACCTTAGAATCCATTTTAACAATATTAGAATTGGAAAACTCTTACAAAAGAAATCTCAGATTTCATATTCTCATGCTCATCTTATCAACTTTCAAGGCAAAATTAGCATGCGCAAACCAAATTTTCAACCAAAGAGAGATAACTAGATCTTAGTGCACATATTCATGAAGTCACAGCAGGATCAAGGTCTAGTGACACTCTTTAACAGAGCATAATGAGTAAATAGAAATAGACCTTCACAAAAGCATAGAACATGACAAAATAACTTCAAGCATCACTAAACTATATGGCAGCAAAGAAAAAGAACGAACCTTTTATATGTGAAAACGTTTCAAACACAAAGATAGAAATTCGACAAAAAAACTCGATGAAGCTAAACCAGGAACAAAGGACTCATCGGCAGGCAACTTCCCAAACTCGACTAAAGAACGAAGGGCGAGCAGGAACAAGAACGGAGTACTTGAACAGAGCCTCGCTGACGACCACGAAACCTGCCGGAATCTTGACAACAGCAGGTTTTTGGTGAAGAAAGCAGCAGGTTTTTGAGGTTTTGGAGGTGCTTTAATGGAAGATTTCGTAGCTGTTGATGGATGGTTTGGTGCAGTTTTAGAGCTAATTGGTGGAGGTTTACTGCTCGTTTTTTGGGGCTATTTTTGCTGCTTTTGGACTGATTTTCGCTGAGCTTTCATGAAGGCTTCAAGGTGTTTAGTGGTGTTTGAGTTGGTGGAGAAGATAGCTTCAGCTGCGGCTGATTCTAGATTTCTTCGGGTGTTTTTTGTGTCAGCTCCTTTCTTCTGAAATGTGTCCAAGAAGAAGATGATATATGAAGGTCTCTTTTGATCTCCAAAAAAGGGCTGAAACTTAAGGTAGGAGTATAGGGTGTATCGGTCTAGCTTTTTTTATTGGGCAGTAATTTGGTTAGGTTATCAAAACTAGCAAACTTAGTTAGGGTCGTAAAAATTAATTAGCCTAATGCGTAATGCGCTCAATGTTTTAGACTTTGGGTTGTAAAAATTAATTAGGCCATTTTAGAAATTGACCTAATTTTTTTGATAACAAAAGGAAATATTCATATATATTAAATTATTATAGGGACATTGGATATCTCGTTACAACTGTTTTGAGTAGATAGCACACATATGTTATTAAAACTAGCAAACTTAGTAGACATGGATATGGGAATTCTTAAATTAGATAGCACGCCTTTTTTATCTGATTGTAAGGTTGAAAATACAAACGCATGTGCTTCTTAGATCTTTCATTTGCCAACATATGTGCCTACTTTGTTTCCCTCCTTAAAGCTATGCCTGATGACTGAATTTCCCAACCTCTTCAAGTGTGACCTGAAGAGTTAATTAAATTGTTAAAATTAGGAATTTTTCCATTTAAATAGTTCAATTACCTCAATAGAGTCTGTCTCAATTTTCACCGAAGTTAGTTGATGGTCTATTACTAGATGTAACCTATGCTCTAAGGCACTCAACTCGACATGGGTGTGGTTGAGTGCACAAATATTTTTGAAGAATCCTATGACCATTCTCCATTTGCATTTCTTATAACCCCTCCAATACTACCAGCCTTGTCTCTAGCGTAGAAAGAGTCATCCGTGTTAAGCTTAAAAGATCCCGGAGGTGGAGGGAACCACCAGACATGGATGCTTTTTGTAGGAATGAAATATGTGAAATTCCTTGTACAGTACATGTACTCCATAGCCCGTATGCACACAGTTTTGATATCCACCAACATGTTAGTTTCATTAAAGACATTATGGTTCATGTTTGTCCAAATGTGCCGCAGGACAAAGGGAAAGAAAAAGTCCCAGGATAGAGGGTAGTTAAGGATTGAAATATGCATATCCTTAATTAAGTGAAGTCAGTAAGTATGATGGTAGGGGATGGTAGTGAAATTTAATCCAAGCTCCAGCTAGAATTTTCGTGCAGTAAGGCACTCAAGAAAAACATAATGGATGGATTCTGAGAGATGCTTGTAAATGGTACAGTTAAGGGTAACATTAACACATATATGATGTAGATAGGTATTTGTTGGTAGCTTATTATGGGAACATAGTCATAGAAAGAATTAAATTTTTGGCAAAGTATTTAGAGTCCATATCCAGTTAAAACCATACTTATGGTCAGGCGAGGGATGGAATAGGTTATTAATTGACTTTGTAGAAAAAATGTCATTTGTATTTAACGACTAATAGGGGATATCAAACTTACCCTGACTCAAGGAGATTGTTTTAGTTGGATTGAGAAACTCTTGTGGGATTTTCATGAAGATTCTTGACCAATCCCATAGAAGATGTCCCAAATATTGTGTAAACTAAGTCTTTGATCCTTTTGGGTTAAGGGACCTTGAATAATTGAACGGAGAGGTGGTGAATGAGGAATCCATCAAGAGTTCCATAAATTAATGTTAGTTTTTCACCCTGGATCCCATGCTATAGATTTAGAGCATATACCCCTCCCCCTTCCCCCTCCCCGCCTTTACAATATTTTTTCAAATAAAAGAGTGGGAAGAGAAGGTGTTTTTTGATCAGTATTTTTTAAGTAGGGTTTGTGCTTAACGGGTGATGGGTTGAGAGAAGAGTCTCAAAGCCAGACATGCTAGTGAAGTTATGTTTTTATCATGGGCTTTTTGAATGCCTAAACTACCTTGGTCCTTTGATCGGGTGACAGTATCCCAGTTTATGTAGTGAATTTTCTTCCTTTGAGGGGTAGTTCCCCATAGAAAGTTTCTTTGGATCTTATCAATATTGTGACAAGTTTTTTTAGGAAGAATGGAGTATTGCATGGTCTATACTAGGATGGTGTTGAGAGTGGATTTTATGAGAGTGAGTCGCCTTGATGGGGTTAGGAAATTAAGTTTTTAGTTAGCGAGCTTGTTTTTCATATTATCAATAATGTATAGAAAATCATGGGGTTTAGGTTTATTATTCCGGATAGGAAAATCAAGATATTTTTCAATAGTATTGGTAGATTTTATTTTTAAAAGATTCTGAATTAATTCACGAGGAATTTTTTGGTAGCCCTTTGAAAAAATAACCCTAGATTTGGTAGAATTAATTTTTTGACCTGATAGGGTACAAAAAAGACTTAGGCTTTTGTGGATTGATTGAATTGATTTCTGGTTAGCTTTAACCATAAGGGTAAGATCATCTGCAAAAAATAGATGTGAGAGTTGAGGTCCATTTCTGCTAAAGGTGATGGGGTCCCATAGCTGAAGGTCAACTTGATGGTTAATATCGGTAGATAGAAGCTCCATGCTAAAAATGTACGGAGATATGGGATCGCCTTGACATATACCCCTGGAAGGGAAAAAATAGTTGATTTTGGTACCAATGACTAGGATGGCAATGTGCTTGTAGTAATGCAGTTTAAAATGAGCTTAGAGATCTTTGAAGGGAATTTAAAAAACTAAAGAGCGTGATAGACAAAAGACCAGTCAATACAGTCCAAACTTTTTCAAGGTCTATTTAATAATACACTTTTCCTTAGTCCCTCTTGTTGTATTAATATGGTTCATGACTTCATGGACGAGGATGACGTTATCACAAGCCCTACGTTCTTTGAGGAAGCTAGTTTGGCATGGACCTATAAAGTCAGACAAGTATAACTTGATGAGGTTGGCAATGAGTTTTGTAATTATCTTATAGACGGTATTACAAAGGCCAATTGATCTGAAATTCTTGAGGTCACTTGCATTGTGAAATTTAGTGATAAGCCAAATATATATATTGTTTATAGAGGTAGGCAATTCCTGGGTATTAAATACATGTCGACAAAGATTTATTACGGAATTTCTTACTATATTCTAGTATTTCTTAAAAAAAAAAGGGTGCAAACTATCCGGTCCTGCAGCTTTAAACGGTTTAAAGGAGAATAGAGCTTGGGTGACCACATTGTCTATTAAGGGTTTATCCAAAAGGGAGAGATCGATATTATGAAAACTTGGAGGAGTTAATTTAATGTCAGTACTTGAGTGGCTAGTAAGTGTAAATGTTTCTAAAATAATTACTAGTATGATTAACAATATTGTAATGGTCAGTAATCTATTACTATAGTCATCCTTAAAAAAGAGACTTTCTTCCTTCTTCTACGATTGACAACGGACAAGTGGTAGAACCTAGTGTTAGCATCACCATTGTTCAACCAATCTATTCTAGACCTAATTTCCAAGAATCCTCTTCCAATCTAAGAATGTTATTGTAACCAGTGGTAAGGGTTTTTTTCAAGGGATTGGATAAAAGGACTTAGGGATGGCAATGGGGTGGTGTAGGTACAGGACAATGCAGGTTTGAACGTTAGCAGGTTTGAGATTTTGCGGTTGCGGGGCGGGTTCAATTTTAAAATTTAAAAAAATGCAGGGCGGATGCAGGTGAGGATTTAATATTTTAAACTAATAGAGAGTTATAACGCCTTTTCTTCTATTTGAATTATAGGCAGTTCATGTAATAGAAATTTTCGTTCATAGAATTATGCATTTACAAAAATACATATTTAGTAACTTTATTATTTTAATGATGCTATTTTCTAAAAGAAAATTAAAGGCAAAGGTAAACGCGCCTTCCATTTCTATTTAATATTTCCTTTATTATCAAATAAAAATAAAATCTTGTGACAGGACATGAATAACATTCTGCAAAGTTCCCTCTGCATTTTTTACCTTTTACCATAATCATCATCATATATAGTACTAGATTTAATGTCAGTATAGAGCAGTATCAGTATGGAAAAGTGTACATAGTCCAAAATATATTAGTCCAAAAACATATTAGTCCGGTAAGGACCTTTGAAAAAATATCCACAAAAAATCCTCCTTTGCAAACAAAATTCGCCAATAATTTGAGGCACATTTCCTATTAATTGTCTATTTACTTTATTCACCTCCATAAGTTATGGAGTTTAATTGTTCTATAGGAAATATTACTAGATTTAGAGGCAAAATATGGGAATTTAAGAATATTTTGGATGTAATTAATTGTTTATCAAAAAATCATATTTAAGTCTAGCTTTCTAAAAAAGAAAGAATCTTTATAAATAAAAAAAATTATGGGTGAGGGGTGGGGCAGGTGAACGCGGGTGGAGTACAGGGCAGGTGAATACGGGTTTAAATTCTATGCGGGACGGGACGAATTTAAATTTTACGGGTTTAGACAGAACCCGCCTCTCACTACCTACTATTCCTAAAAGTACTAGTGGCGTAAGCTTGTCACCGTTGAATACCATTTAATCTAGCCAAAATTTTGTTTTTTTTATAGAAGATGTTTCCAAATGCTTCTCTATTCCAGGAGGTAACGTTATGTGTAAAGAATTCAATTGCCTCACCAATCTATGTTGCCAATTCTTTTTAACAAAATTCTCAAATTCGGGGTGGGAGCACCAATATCTTTCTAGACAGAAAGACTTTGCAATGGTATTAGGAGGTTGCATAGAGACATTATTAGTATTAATAAGGGGGGATTATGGTCAGAATAGGTTTTTGATAGATGAGTGATGGACACATTAGGATAGTTGACAAGCTATTCTTCATTGGCAAAACACGGTCCAATCTTTTAAGAATAAAATCGTTACTTTTCCTATGATGATTAGACCAATTATAACGACTTCCTTTAAAAGCTAAATCGATTAACTTACAAGAATTAACACAAGACAAAAATCTAGTGGAGCATGACCTATTGATCCTTCTTCCTCCGAACTTTTCTGCTTGTCTAAGTATATCATTGAAAATCCCCGCGACCATCCAAAGGCCATTATAACTAGTCGAAATATTTTCCAAAGTTTTCTACGATTTACTACTTTTGTACTAGCATAAAATATATATTCTTCCTATTTTCCTTTTCTTTATTTTTTTCCTTTTTTTATTTTAAATTCTAATTAAATCAATTAAAATCCTAATCAATCTATTTTTGTAGAAATTAAAAATTATTTATTTATTTTAACATAAAACAACTAATTAACTTAAAACTTAAAAAATGCTAATATTACAAGCTAAAATCTAATGACCTTTTTTGTGATTTTTGATTTTTTCTCAATAAAATTAATTTTTACATGCAAATTGAACCTTAGATGGAATGACTATTAAAAATGCATGGAATGCAACTAAATAAAGAAAAACTTTTAAAACCCCTTAAAACTCATTTTTGGTTTATTTTTAGGAGTTATTTTTGTGTAGGGCAAAAATTAGGTGCTCACAATGTCCCAATTAACTAATTGCAGTTGTCGCAATGAGGAAAAATCCGTCTAAGTCCCAAATCCACTCTGTGGCCTATCCAAAAATCACCTGAATCCTCGGGGCTCCGAACCAAACATGCACGCAAGTCCAAAAGCACCATAAATAATCAAAATAACATCAACAACTATGAATTAAACCTCCAATTCATGAAATCACTCAAGAACATCAAAAATTATTATTTTCTCAAATAAGGGTCTCATTTATACTAAATGAACTCTTAATCTTACCAAACTTCACAGATTCAACTTAATTATTATATAAGACCTGTACCGGGCTCCGAAATCAAAATACGAGTCTGATACTGTCACGATCCCAACACCTGTTGTGATGGCGCCCAATGCACTGCTAGGAAAGCCCGACCAATTCAAAAACCTTAACCCTTTTTATACAGTTCATGATTCAATTAACACAAAAAATTACTAAGTCATAATACTGAAAGTCTGAAATATAGTTAAAACATGGGAAAAACTCAAGTAGAAATACTACTACACAGCCCGAAGAATCTGGTATCACAAGTTTGAGCCTCTAATACACGGGTGTCAACCTACTACATATTGCTCTAAAGAAATGCGGAAATAAAGCAAATACGTTAGATGGGAAGATCAGGACTGCAGACGTCATGCAACTACCTTGATGTTCCCAAATATGATGCTTGGTAAAGAAATCCTCACTCAGCCTCAGTGGGTACACCTAGATCTGCACACAACGTGCAGGGAGTAATATGAGTACTTCCAACCCAGAGAGTAATAAACATAAATAAAGGCTGAGATTAAGAAACTCTGTACAGGCACAATGTAAGCTATAATTATAGTAGTTCAATCCATATAATATCAACTCAATAAACCAATGAAAACAATGATTATGCAACAGATAAGTAAATGAATGACAATCAACTAAGAAATGCAACAAATAGTATGGTACTCTCTAGTACCCGCTGCGGCGTGCAACCCGCTCCATTTATTTATCATCGACGGCGCTCACTGGGGGTGTGCAGACTCCGGGAGGGGCCCCTTACAGCTTAAGCGCAATATCAAGCCATCTAGTGGCATCCACTAGGCCCTAAGCCTCATATCAATATCAATATAATACTGCTGCGACGCGCAGCCCGATCCCACACTCAGTCCAGAATCACATAAGCCCCTCGGGCACAATAGCATATAAAATATTCAGCCCAAACTTCAATACAAATATTATTTAAGTTCCAAGTTTTGAGAAAAGTGGTTGAGTTTGCAAAACAGTATTAAATACTAGGACTGAGTTCAATTATCTGTATATATGGCAAGAAACCAGTAAAACAATCCCTGAAGGATTCAAGCAATTGGCACGAAGCCCAACTATGATAATTAATTCATTTTTATAAGGATATCTACTAAGCTTCAATCAATTAGGTAGTAATTTTATCATGCGGTACGAATCAAGTCACAATCCCCAATAGTGCTCCACCACACGCCCGTTATCCGACGTGCAAATCACCTCAATGTATCACTACGATGTGCAAATTCGGGGTTCCAAACCCTCAACACAATATTTACATCTATTACTAACCTCAAGCCGGTCAAAATCCTAGCTCTCTATACCCTTTCCTCTCAAATCGACCTCCTCGCGCGTCGAATCTGACCAAAACCACAACGAATACATCATATCATGCTATAGGATCAATACCTAATCGAAAATAATCGAAAAACATCAATAATGCCGAAATTGACAAAAACCGAGCCACGGGCCCACTTCTCGAATTCCAGAAAAATTTTATATCAACGGATTTCTTATCTCGCCACGAGTCTAACCATACGCAAATTATCCAATTCCGGCACCATTTAGTTCTTCAAATCATCATTTTATATTTTTGAAAGATTCCACAATTTTCTTCCCAAAGTCCATCCCAAATCATGAATTAAATGATGAATTCAAAGATAAATTCATATCCTCTAGCCAAATCTAAGTTATAATCACTTACCTCGATGAATTCCTTGAAAAACCTTTGAAAAATCACCAAAATCCGAGCTCTCTAGGTTAAAATATCAAATAAAACCCAAAACCTCGTATTTATATAGTAACCCCTCAGATTTCCATCTTCGCGGCCGCACAAGATCGACCGTGTTTCCGCAAAACCCAGTGCGGTACGCACCAAAATGATCGCGGTCGCGCAGGGTTCTTTGCAATGACATGCTTTGGTATTTTGGTCATAACTTTCGCCACAGATGTCCAAATGCCTATTATAATATATTTTTGGAAACTAGATTCAAAGACCTACAACTGTCGTTTTTGAATCATCTCAAACTTCCTTACATATCAAAACATATGAGCTTCGAAGTTGGATCATTGACCCAGCTCCTCCAGCTCGGGGCGCACAAAAACGACCGCGCCCACGGAGCATCCCAGCGCGGCCAAGACAAATACGACCGCGGCCCGCGGTAGTGGGTTCGGAAATTTAACCCTCCAGACCTCCAACAAGTATATTTTAGCCTAAAGACACCCCGGGACCTATCCGGAACTCACCCCACGCCCTCGGAACTTAAATCAAACATACCAACATAATCTATAACATTGTTCAAACTTGTTCCAATCATCAAAACACCTCAAACAACATCAAATTACTCAAAAATCATCAAATTCAAGCCTAAGTTCTTCTAAAACTTTAGAAACACGCATTCGATGAAAAATCCAACCAAATCACCTCCGAGTGACCTTAAAATTTGCACACATATCCCAAATCACATAACAAAGCTACATCAACTCTCTAAATTTCATTCCGATCCTCGGATCAAAATTTCACCTATCAACCGGAATTTGCCAAAATACTAACTTCGCCAATTCAAGCCTAATTCTACTCCGGAACTCCAAAATAAATTCCGATCATGCTCCTAAGTCACAAATCATCTCCCGAAGATAACCGAATCACCGAAAATCACGTCCGAGCCATCTAACTCATAAGTCAACATGCGGTTGACTTTTCTAAATCGAACCTTCCTTAAAGAGACTAAGTATCTCATTTCCTACCAATATCAGTCCAAATCAACTCTAACACACCAAACATTGATAATGAAACATGAAGAAGCATAAAATGGGAAAAACGAAGCGGTAACTCACGTGACGACGGGTCGGGTCGTCACATCCTCCCCAACTTAAACAAACGCTCGTCCTCGAGCATACCTAGAGTTGTTCTAGAAGCCAACCAATAGCTGAATAGCTTTACCATGCATATATTCGGGGTGATCCCATTCACCCTATCTCGCATAGGCCCGATAACACCACATAGCTGAAATTTCACAACCCATCTAGTCCATAAACCATAGAACCACATTGCACTTTCTGAGAACATACACGAGATCAGAACCTCACATCTATACTCAGAATAAGCCCAAACCAGCTATAATAACACATACCTGCATTCTCAGGTGCAATCATATGATATACTACATAACCCAAACATTCGAAACGGTAACTTCTATTCATAGCAGCTGCACTCAACACCCGAATACCGGTAGAAAACCTCTTATCAACTAAGGTCTTGTTTCAACACTTATATGTACTGCTAATGATAAATGAAACATGCAATAAACCGTACTCATCTCTCAGGTCAACCATTCATGAAGTCACTTCCCTTTTGGCTAATACCACAACAGATTTATGAGCCAAACCTCGACATTATCCTTTCAACAAGCTAAAATCAAATCCGATCGTATTCATTAATGACCCCAACGATCACCTCAAATACAACACACCACTCTGGTGACATGACACATCGATACAGGCCTAAGCCACAACTTGTATAATTCGCGTACCAACTTGTATAATTCGCGTACCAATAAGAAATAGTCTGAATATACTCAAAGTATTAAAATAACCCCAAACGAAAGAGATGTACCTCAAGCTCATCAATACCATCACAATAAAACGTTGAGACCTCATCTCACATCATAGAAATATAACACATAAATCTACCCCGAAAGGTCATATCTCCATGTAGCCTCGCTACAATGCGCGATCCTATCCAAACAATGTTACACCTGAAACATCTCAAGTCACTATTCTCAAATTCGACAGCCACACACAATTTGATGTCTGGAACCAAAACAATCATTACACCCATGGTGAAACAAACAACATACGCCATGCAACCCAATAGGAAATAATCGATACGTTGTTCACTAAGTAACGCTCAATAACAATCGAATCAAACTACCCCTCAAAAATACAATTTGGGGCCAACCAAGCGGACTCGAGTTAGAACACACATCCACATTGATATGCCAATGAAGTCATCATTAAGGAAGCTTGAAGTTGCTCCTCTCACTACTATAGCTCCTACCAGAGCCAAACGATACGGTGCCCAGCACCATATCAGTATCGAAGTCCACAGCCTCGCCGGCGACATGCCCGGCCACAAGAAATGCATCCGAAAAGTCCCTCAACTCCGGAACTGAATCAATGGTAGAAACCTCTTCACTGACATCCGTCACAAAGGCCCAACTAAGAAAAGAAATCCTTCTAGCCGTTCGCTGGGTCTTTGAAATATAAACCACTCTGCAAGTACATAATCCAATGCACCTTGCCACTCAATTCGTGGCTTTTCCGGCATAACCTGTAGCACATTAGTTTAGAATCACCTAACACTAAGACAACCAGTCTGAATTTCAACATCACATCAAAAATCTAACATACCAACAAATAAAGATCCACTCGAGCCTCCAAATCTTGGCAGTCACTAAACAATGCTGATGCACCCAATCTAGAATCACAACATAGCCTGAATATGAGGGCTTTCGTCTCCACATACACTCAGCACATGAATCATCATATCCGATCCCAACTTCGCCGTCCGAACACATGCCACACCTTTAATACCCAATCATCCTACAATAGATAGTCTAAAATTTCCCTATGCCACCAAGCAACCCGAATATCACCAGTCTACCCAACAAGAAAATGCCGCAATACTACCGAAGTATCATCAGTTTAATCACATTACTCTTTTTCTGAGACATATACTCTCGTCAAATCCCTTCCAATTAGCAGCACCATTTCCTTGATAATCTGAGGCTACCCGTTGCCTAAGAGTTTTGTGAACTTCTTTTCAGAACTAAACTGAAACCTCGTACACGCAAATATTGATCCTCCACAACATACCGCGTATACCATAACATCCAAGGATAGGAAAACTTTTATCTCCCTTCCGAGCCACATACATCTATGCACTCAACTAATCAAGAACTTCCATTGAATTATTACACATTCCATGCCTCTCATATTTGTAGAAAATGCACCTCTTCAACTATTGTAGAAATCAACAAGAACTCTCTCAATTCCGTTTGTATAAATTAAACTGCCAGGACGAAATCCTTCTAACTCGACCAAGCTAAGCAAGCCATCAAAACCCAAGAGCATTGCTGCAAAATACTTGTAAGGGCTCATTACCTCGAAAACATACGAAGAATTAATCATATCCTTACTATGCCGATTCGGTCTACTATCAAGCTATTACATCTATCTAATTTCCCTTCTAATTCATCATCAACTTGATATTCCCCCTTGCTGTAGCACCACAGTTCCTCAATTTAGGTTCTATATACTAGACCCAAGCACAAGACCACGCTGTCTAAGACCCATAAGCCATTGAATCCTCTCTCAAATATTCCCAGAAACACCACATTCCCAAAATACTTTACTCTGAAGAACTTCGTGTGAATCTAAATCTGTTACCTTTACTCTCCAGATACTGATACATAGAATCCCATAATTAACATTAAAAATACCACAAATTTTGACCTTTTCCAATGAAAACATAGTCTCTAACCACATACACAACCTTAAGACACCTGATTGCTACTTGTAGAATCTTGAACAAATTGAAATCATTCTCGAGATTCATTTACTTCTTATTCGAACTACAATTCACCTGATCAAACGAACATAACCACTCGTGCCTCATTAGCACTCTGATACCGCAGGATATGACCTCATCCCAATACAAACAAACATCTTCATGCTCCAGGCACGAAGCATTCTTTACCAACAACAGCTTAAGACATCTTGTGATTCTCGCACATCTACGAAGCACCATATAACCTTTGTCAAAATTTTGCTTCACTCGTGACATCCTCGGCTCAATTTTCGCAACGAGAACTGATTCACCAGCATGCCTCAAACCAGAACCAACTTAGCACATAACCGTACAATTAGCTAATCAATAGAAAACTCCCCAACTTGGCTCAAGGCCATAGATCAGAACACTCCCAACAACTCATTACACACATACTCCATTGTTGCCTTAATACCATATTGAGACTAAACTCAAACCTTCATAAGATTGTGGAAACACAAATCATCTAGAATTTTTTTAACCCACCTGCTTTGCCTTCAACTACCATTTCTGTATACTTTCCACCATCCTAAACTGTATGCAGTCGCTTAGTCTTTCTGAGTCTGAACTCATACCGCAATGTAAAATTTTACTTCACTCTTAACTAGAAACATGAAAAGATTCTTCACGTGCCCATAATTCGGGCTATACCTTGAATCGCAATGGAATTGAAACACCTAATAGTTCTTGTATCATCCAGTAGGCCTTCCTCCTCACCTCCAAGTCATATAGATGCACCTTGCAATACTAACATACTCACCACCTAGCTAACCAACCGTCACTCCCACTAATAGGGGCAATGCCGAACATATAAGTTCGAAATACTTGCTCACACAATCAGCACCTCGGTGCTGAAACCATAGGAAAAGATTCAGCCTCAAGTCCTCCAGAATAGCCCAACATAAACTCACAGAGATTACATCTCGCCCCTTGATCGGGGAATCACAAGCCATCAAGGCACATCTAAAGCTAAGCGCTCGTTCGTGCATACGAACGTGTGGAATAAGTTGTAAGAGTTATTTTTCAAGCTGAATCAAGGATGCACAATAAGAATTCAAGAATGTGAAATTTTCCTAAAGGTTCTACAGCCTCTCGAGGATAAATATAGACGTTTCAGTACCGATCCGCGAGACTCTACTAAACCGGCTCAGGACTCGCGAGAACAAGTAACCTAGAGCTCTGATACCAACTTGTCACGACCCTAACCCCGGTCATGATGGCGCCCAACACACTGCTAGGCAAGCCCGACTAATTCAACAACCTTAACCCTTTTTATACAGTTGATGATTCAATTAGCACAAATAATTACTAAGTCATAATACAGAAACTCTGAAATATAGTTAAAACATGGGGAAAACTCAAGTAGAAATACTACTACACAACCCGAAGAATCCGGTATCACAAGTTTGAGCCTCTAATATACGGGTGTCAACCTACTACATATTGCTCTAAAGAAATGCGGAAATAAAGCAAATATGCTAGATGGGAAGATCAGGACTGCAGACGTTATGCAACTATCTTGATGTTCCCAAATATGATGCTCGGTAAAGAACTCCTCACTCAGCCTCAGTGGGTACACCTAGATCTGCACACAAGGTGCAGGGAGTAATGTGAGTACTTCCAACCCAGAGAGTAATAAACATAAATAAAGGCTGAGATTAAGAAACCCTGGACAGGCACAATGTAAGCTGTAATTATAGCAGTTCAATCCAGATAATATCAACTCAATAAACCAATGAAAACAATGATTATGAAACAGATAAGTAAATGAATGACAATCAATTAAGAAATGCAACAAATAGTATGGTACTCTCTAATACCCGCTGCGGCGTGCAGCCCGCTCCATTTATTTATCGTCGACGGCGCTCACTGGGGGTGTGCAGACTCCGGGAGGGGACCTTACGGCCTAAGCGCAATATCAAGCCATCTCGTGGCATCCACTAGGCCCTAAGCCTCATATCAATATCAATATAATACTGCTGCGACGCGCAGCCCGATCCCACACTCAGTCTAGAATCACATAAGCCCCTCGGGACAATAGCATATAAAATATTCAGCCCAAACTTCAGTACAAATATTATTTAAGTTCCAAGTTTTGAAAAAAGTGGTTGAGTTTGCAAAACAGTATTAAATACTAGGACTGAGTTCAATTATCTGTAAATATGGCAAGAAACCAGTAAAACAATCCCTGAAGGATTCAAACAGTTGGCACCAAGCCCAACTATGATAATTAATCCATTTTTATAAGGATATCTACTAAGCTTCAATCATTTAGGTATTAATTTTATTATGTGGGACGGGCCAAGTCACAATCCCCAACTATGCTCTACCTCACGCCCGTTATCCGACGTGAAAATCACCTCAATATAGCACTACGATGTGCAAATTCGGGGTTTCAAACCCTCAACACAACATTTACATCTATTACTAACCTCAAGCCAGCCAAAGTCCTAGCTTTCTATGCCACTGCCTCTCAAATCGACCTCCTCGCGAGTCGAATCTGACCAAAACCACAACGAATACGTCACATTATGCTATAGGATCAATGGCCAATCAAAAATAATCGAAAAACATCAATAATTCTGAAATTGACAAAAACCTAAGCCACAGGCCCACTTCTCGAATTCCAGAAAATTTTACATCAACGGATTCCTTATCTCGCCACGAGTCTAGCCATACGCAAGTTATCCAATTCCGACACCATTTGGTCATTGAAATCATCATTTTACATTTTTGAAAGATTCCACAATTTTCTTCCCAAATTCTATCCCAAGTCGTGAATTAAATGATGAATTCAATGATATATTCATGTACTCTAACCAAATCTAAGTTAGAATTACTTACCCCGATGAATTCCTTAGAAAAAACTTTGAAAGATCGCCAAAATCCGAGATCTCTAGGTTAAAATATCAAATAAAACCCAAAACCTCGTATTTATATAGTAACCCCTCAGATTTCCATCTTCGCGGCCGCGCAATCGACCGCTTTTGCGCAAAAACCAGCGGGGTTCCCGCCAAAATGATCGCGGTCGCGCAGGGTTCTCTGCAATGACAGGCTTTGGTATTTTGGCCATAACATTCGCCACAGATGCTCAAATGCCTATTATAATATATTTCTGGAAACTAGATTTAAAGTGCTACAACTTTCGTTTTTGAATCATCTCAAAGTTCCTTGTGTATCAAAACATATGAGTTCGAAGTTGGATCAGTGACCCAGCTCCTCCAGCGCGGGCCGCACAAAAACGACCGAGCCCGCGGAGTCTCCTAGCACGGCCAGCACAAATACGACCGCGACCCGCGGTAGTGGGTTCGGAAATTTGACCATCCAGACCTCCAACAACTATATTTTAGCCTAAAGACACCCCGGGACCTATCTGGAACTCACCCCACGCCCTCGGAACTTCAACCAAACATACCTACATAATCCATAACATCGTTCAAACTTGTTCCAATCATCAAAACACCTCAAACAACATCAAATTACTCAAAAATCATCGAATTCAAGTCTAAGTTCATCTAAAACTTTCGAAACACGGATTCGATCAAAAATCCAATCAAATCACCTCCGAATGGCCTTAAACTTTGCACACATATCACAAATCACATAATAAGCTACAGCAACTCTCGAAATTCCATTCTGATTCTCGGATCAAAATTTTACCTATCAACCGTAATTTGCCAAAATACTAACTTCGCCAATTCAAGCCTAATTCTACTCCGGTCCTCCAAGATAAATTCCAATCGCGCTCCTAAGTCACAAATCATCCCCAAAGCTAACCAAATAACCGAAAATCACATCCCAGCCATCTAACGTATAAGTCAACATCCGATTGACTTTTTCAAAGCGAACCTTCCTTAAAGAGACTAAATATCTCATTTCCTACCAAAATCAATCCAAATAAACTTTAGCACACAAAACACTGATAATGAAACATGAAGAAACATAAAATGGGGAAAACGAAGTGGTAACTCACGTGACGACGGGTCGGAACGTCACTGATACCATCATTTTCAAACCTCTTTTCATTTCAAAAAACTCTTATAATTTCAGTTCACCAATTTCTTTCAAAAATTTATTTCTCGAGCTTGGGACCTCAGAATTTGATTTCGGTCATACACCTAATTCTCATTTTTTACTACGGACACTACGAGACAATCGGATCACGGTTCCGGATTCGTTTACCAAAAATATTAACCAAAGTCAACATTAACCAATTTTAAAAGCCAATTTCCTTAGTTTACTTAGTTTTCACATAAAAACTTGTTGAAAACGCGCCCAAAATATGCACGCAAATTGAGGTGAGACAAAAAAGAGATTTTAAGTCCTCGAAATATAGAATTTACTTTTAAAACAAGTGATGACCTAAAAAGGTCATCACAACTTGATATTACATTTGTTGTTAACATGTTGGGAAGATTTTCTTCTAATCCTGGGTGCGCACATTGGGTGGCTGCAAAGAAAGTGATGAGATATCTATAATGCACCAAAGGCTTCATGTTGGGTGGAACGTGTCAATTTTGTAGGCATATGGAAGAGAAACACCCTTTTGATTCGGGAGTAGATGAGGCATCTGGGCAAAAAAAAACTTAACCCGAGTACTGGGGGTTTATTTGGTAAATATGATATTAAGAAAGATTGGAAAGAATTAGCCAAAATGATTATTTTAGGTTGTTTACCTTTTAGTTTTGCTTCTACACCATATCTTGTTACTTATATTCAAAGAATTTATAACACTATGTTTAAAGGTACTCCTAGATGTAATTATAGAGTTGATATCTTTAGGTTTTTTGGATAATATCATACATATAGACTTTATTTGTTCGCAAGTCTTCATTGTAAGTTTCTCTTACTTCTGATATTGGTCGTGCTGCAATTAGAAATGATTATTTGACTATTACATGCCATTGGATAGATGATAATTTTTGTATGCAAACGTATTATTGCTTAAATATGATGAAGATCAAAGTCATACTGTTGCATTTATAAGTAATATTAAATATGCAGTTGTTATATTTTATAATATTGCAGAAAAAATTTTGTAAATGTTATTTGATAATGCTTCTAACACCAATGTTGCTATTACAATGTTAAAATTGCATCTGCACACACCACTTCCTAAAATATTTTATGTTAGATGTGCATGTCATATTTATAACTTGTTTGTGAAGAGTGGCCTTGTATTATTTAGAGATGAAATTACTTTAGTTAGGAGAGCTGTTGGTATAATTCAAGGAAATAATAGAAGTGCTAGATTAAATGCATTTAAAGAAAAATGTGTACACTATGGACTAAAACCAAGACTCATAACTAAAGAAATAGTTACTATGTGGAATTGTACTTATTTATTCTTAAGATGTTTTTATAAATATAGAATGTCTATAATTGAAGTTGCTAATTCTCATTGTACCGATCATAGCCGTTTGTTAACATCTAAAACTTGGGATGTCATTCATGATGTTGTACAACTTTTACAAAAAATTATGTGTCTACACTTGAGTTTTCTGAAGCTTATTATCATACTATTACAAATTGGTTAGTTCATATTGCTTAAATTTCTCTTTTACTACATAATTTGAAGCCGGAAGAAATATATGTTGTTGTTGTTGAATCTATGCTAGATAAATTTAAAAAGTATTTCTACCCAATTTCCTATATTTACCTAATTGGTGCTATTTAAAACCCTACTGTCAAAATGATATAGTGTCGCCAATTAGTTAGAGCTTTATATACTTATATGTAGGGGTGTACATAGGTCGGGTTGGTTTGGATTTACAATTACCATACCAAACCAAACCAATTGTATCGGGTTATTAAATCTAAATACCAAACCAAACCAATAAAACTCGGGTTTTTCGCTCTCGGATTTTTCGGGTTATTCGGGCTTTTCTAATTTTTCCCAATAAAATCTTCATAGAACAAAATATATAAATTATACTCAAAATATTTCTTTAATCCTAGTAAGATACAACTATAGAAAGTATTTTCCAAGAAAATAATACAAAATATGAGATGTGTCATGGCATTATCCTAAAATATTCAATAACAAAGACATAAAATTATGTAATATCAATATTGCTAATTAAAAAGTCATAATAAAAATAAACATAATCTAAAAGTACTAAGTCATGCTAAAATAAGTAGACTAATAAGAGAATATTAATTACATGACTAAACGCTAAAGGAAAAATAAAAATAGGTTGTGCATTTTAATCTAAATTGCAAAATAAAAATAGATATTCAATACGTTCCCGTTCATAGTATTGAATTGAATGTCTTTTGTTAGCATTAATATTAATTTGATTTTGGTTTTAATCTGGCTTTATTGGCATTATTTAATTTACTTATGTTAATGGCTATAAAACTTATTGGTTCTAAGTCTAACCTTGAAATAATACATTAAAAGATAAAATTATGATTTTTAAAGAAATATTTATAAATTACATCACAATAAGTATATTTATATATTAAATATATCTAAAATTTCTGTATATATAATGTCGGGTTGGTTTGGTTTCGGTTTGACTTTCTTTAATTAAAACCAAACCAAACCAATTATTATTGATTTTTTTTTCAACACCAAACCATGGTCAGATTTTTTTCCTCGGTTTGACTCGGATTATCGGGTTGGTGCGGTTTATCGATTTTCTTTGTACACCCCTACTTATATGGAAATTGGACCAACTGAAACTCGTGATATTGACACTTGTATTTCTGAGCTACACACACATTTACAAACTTTATATAATTATTATGCTAACATTGTTGATGCTTCTTCGGTTGTATATGCAAATATTCTTTCGACTAATCCTTCAACATCTAGAACAAATATGGATGATGACGATTGTGTTCAAGATTCTCTGATTTGGTCTACATTAGGAGAGTATCAACAAACAACTAGCAGAAATATTGATGAACTACAATTCTACTTGAAAAAGTTACCAAAGCCCCTCACAAAGGATTTTCTACCGCTAAGTTGGTGGAAGAGCAATTCAAATCAATTTCATGTTCTATCAGGCATGGCTCGAGACTTACTAAATGTGCCGATTTCAACATTCACATCGGAGAGCGCATTTAGCCAAGCAAGGCAACAGCTGGAGATACTCTTCATTCATTGGGCAGTGTCACTTTGAAAATTCTAGTGTGATTCAGAGATTGGATAAGATCGGAACGGCAAAATCAAGGGCATGCCGAGGTAGACGAAGATGAGGACCAAAAAATTAAAGATATAATAGTTTATGATTCCGATTCAACCAATGCCGGAAACCTAGAACTTCATGTTGACATGGAAGAATTTACAAAAAAATGATGCAAAATATGTGATGTACTATTTCTCTATTTTTTTATAGTTGTTGTGAACTTTTAATTTGCAAGTTCAAAAATCATAAAATCAAAAAAGAACTTGCAAATTAATTTGAAGTATTAAGAATATAAAATGAAAGCCTTCGGAGTTTGTTCCTTACATATTGTCTATTAATCTTATTAAATAACTTTTTGTAGCCATTTAATTTAAGTTTTATAATTTAAAATACCAATTTCAAGTTTAAAACATTAAACAGTAAACTTCAAAGTTTACAAATACTTAAGTATCAATGATATTGAATAAGAAAAATAAAATTTAATAAAAAATACAGTAGACCGGTCCCCTAACCCGCTTCGGCCGAACCCGAACGGGCCCTAAAAACCCCAAAAATTTTCAACCCGCTCCCAACCCGCTAACCGAACGGGCTGGAATTTTTCTCGTTCAGCCCGTCCCAGCCTGCCTAATAAATAAGTATATGTTAAACTCTGAAGTTGCTTGAGATAGGGAGAAAAAGAATTGTGTAAGGTATTCTCGTCCAAATATACATAAACTTATAATTATTTTTTAAATAATGAACCAATGTATTCACCATATCGAAATTTTCAAAAGAACTTACATTTATGTTTTTCGAATAAATGTTTATAGTATAAATTATGAGTTCAGTTAAACTCAATAATTTTTGCTTCATCCTGTAATTTTTTTTTACTAAACATTATATAAATATCAAATTTCGAAGTCATGAACTCAAAATGAAAATTGGGTTCAATGCTATCCCTAACTACTAAGGTGCAAATTCTGGTTTAAATTCCATGACAATGTCATGAAATTTCACACATAGAACATAAAACTCCACAACACATCTAATTTTCAATTATGCTGCAAAGCGGCTATTCACAAATTTTACCCAATTACTCCGGCCGAAAGGAGGGAGATTGAAATAACAAGGAATTTTTATATTCCTATGCCATATAGTAAACTATATTACTCTTTATATTTAATTTTTAATATAACTACCTTCTATACACCTAATTACCATTTATGTACTATTTTAGAATTTTAATGGTATTAATTAGTCTCCTAGTTTTACTCAACCGCATATTTCACTCTGCCAAGTTTCTCTATTCAAATCCCACCACCTAACTCACGTATCAACCACACCTAGGATTTCCTTTTCAATCACCTACGATTTTCTCTTCTAAAAAAAATCTGTAACCCCTCCACTATTGACAATCATTATAAACTTTGAAGCTTTGAATTCGAATTTGGGTTTTGAAAAGACGGTGTTTGTTTGGATTGGATGTTGTTGCAAAAATTGAGAATTCTCTCTACGTCTCTCTCTATCTCTCAATCCTAAATTTCAATAATATAAGAGGAAAGGAAAAGAGAGCACCAATTCCATCATTGACAGACATTAAAAAGATTTGAAGCTTTGAATTCGAATTTGGATTTTTTCAAAAATCATTGTTTGGATTGTGTGTTGTTGCATATAATTGGGAATATGGTTTGGAGTTTATTATCTCAATTTTGAGGGTTTTGGTGTAGATTAGACTTGATTTTGATTGAATTTCAGATTGAAACTCGAAGAAGAAGAAGAAGAAGAAGAAAAAGAAAAAGAAGACATGACATACATTATAATTGCAGAAATTATAGAAAAATATAGCGCTTTGTTTATTTATTTTTCTTTTATTCATTTAATTTTTGTATGAAAGTTAAATAATATTGTATAAAATTTGTATTTAAGCGTCATTACATTATAGGTGTATATAACTTAGTACAAACAATGTAGAAAAAATTGTAGATAATTTGTAGATAAATTATATAATATATAATTAGTTGTACAAAATTTATTTTTACTATGTATGAATCAGATACGAAATATACAAAAGACATATTATATAAATTTTGTATAAAATTTGTATGTGAATTTTATGTTATTGTAGTTGTATTTAACTAGTTAGAAATAAGGTGTGAAAGTTGTAAAAAATTATAGATAAGTTGTATTCATTTATAACAGGAGATGTTGGCATATCAAGTAACTTTAGTGTTCCAGACGAACATGCATGAAAATAAAGATAAATTCTGTTACGAACAGTTTGTAAAAATTTTGTAGATAATTTGTAGAAATATTGAAATTCTGTATTTTCATATTAATTTTTCAAATGATATGCAGTTCTATTGTAGAATAAATGTAGAAATTTTTTAGATATATATATATATATATATATATATATATATATATATATATATATATATATATATATATATATATATATATATAGTTTATTCGTACATAAAATGTAGATAAAGTGTAAGATATTTACATACAATCAGAATTTGATATAAAATATAACACAAACATGTAAATGTGTTCTCATTGATGATACTCAATTCTATATTGAAATCGCTAAAAGTTATACATAGCGGATATGATCCTAAGTTTTTTGTTTTTTCAACTTTCGTAGAATAGTTAAATGAGTAAAAGAAAATAAATAAAAAACAAAATAATAATTTTTATAATATATGTCAATATCTTCTTCTTCAAATTTCAATTTAAAATTCAGCCAAAACTAAGTGTAATCTTCACTAAAACCCTTCAAAATTGAAATATAAATTCCAAATCATATTTCCAATTGTTTGCAACAACACTCAATTCAAATAAATAATAATTATTGAAAACCCAGATTCGAAATTCTCTAAATTTCCCATAACTATCCCCATTCTCATTAGTTGTAGCATAATTGAAATTTTGAACATAATTACACTTATTGCAAAAGAATTAATTGTTTTTTATTTGTGAAATCGGAAAAAACAATGAAACATAGTATAACACAAAAACAAAGTCGCTAAATTTTGAAATGAAACAACCATTGATTTTTAATGCGTGATTTGCTGTAAAATAACTGGAAGAGTATTTAATTCCCCAATATTAGCACGCCTAAATAAGAAAGCTTATAGCTACAATGATTCCTTATTTAATAAATTATCTATATTTTGTAGAAATACTATTAGCATAGCAGGCTATATTCAAATTATGAACATATTCAGTAATATAGTTTCCTATATTGTTTAGGAACGAAAATTTCCCGAATAACGTACTTGAATTTTGTCGAAATTCTACAGAATGCTAATCAAGTTGATGTGAATTATTCAATTTTTAGTTCCATTTCTGGAAGTAAAAAATATAAGACAAAATCGCTCATATAAACAAGGCAAGTACAAAACATCATAGGATCCAGTGAAAAAGAACCAACCTGGAGCTGAAGAGAGAAAACTAGAGCTGAAGAGAGAAAACTACCCCAAGATTTAGGAGATAAGAAATGCACATATAACTACATTTACACGGTGAAGAAAATCTTACGGTTTCAACTAAGAACAAGAATTATTACAATCGTAAAATAGTTCTGAGTGTATCACAGAGGTTCTGGATCGTTTGTTGTTCCTGAGATGCTTGCATTTCCTGAAGAGGCATCTCTTCGTAGCACCTACATTCAAAAAATAATATTATCGATTCATTTGGGCATCACCAAGGAAAGAAAATGATGAAACACATGTCTTGACATTTTTTCCTAGTAAATTAATAATTTACTAATACTCAAGTTATAATAAAACCAAGGACACAGATATAGTAGCGAGTCAAATGGACTTCATAAGAAAATAGAGAGTTGCATGAAAAGATAATATTTGAATAAATTACTGTCCAAGGATAATATGATCATACATCTTATGATATGCTAAGGCCTGAGCAAGATTCATCAGTGTAGGACTCGAGGTTAGTCTCTGGTACACACTTGGAGGAAGGGGAACCTGCAATCCATCAACTAATGATGATGATTATAAAAGGAGAGAAACTAAAAAGAACGGAGCCGTGGAAGCAGCCATTAATGCTTGCATTAGGGTAGGTTGTCTACATCACACCTCTTGGGTTGTGGCCCTTCCCCGGACACGGCGAGAACGCGGGATACTTTGTACACCGGACTGTTATTTCTTTTTAGAAGGTAAAAAGAAAGGCCCAAAATAAAAGTCTTTGTAAGGAGGAGGTAAAGAGGACCTCATTTTGTCTGCTTCGGCCCTTCTTGGATTGAGAATCACCGGAGAATAGTTCCTGCATTGCTTCTACAGCAATCTTTCCACTATTATTCCTTTGCCAGTCCCCAAGCACATCGTCAGATAAGAGTGCTATTGGTGATATGTCGGTTGCTCTCAGAAATGGGATTGGAACCGTGTTACCAGCCGAGTATATGGACCAAAGCTGGTACAAGCACAAATTAGCAGGAGTCAGAATTATACTTGCACCCGTCGAACAAGCACGAACAAAGAAAAATAAAGTAATGCAGTGACAGCCAGAAGTAAGATCTTATAACAAGGCAAAGTAGTGGTTGATGTCAATGGAAAGGTAGTTTCACCTCATGAAAACGCTTTGCAAGAGATGTGCATATAAATAAACAAAAAGCTAGAAATATAGCCAGTGGCGGAGCCACATTGAACTAAGGGGTGTCAAGCGACACCCCTTTGCCGGAAAATTACATTATATCGCTGGATAGATTTTTTTATTTTATGTAGATTTATTGTACATTGACTCCCCTTGACCTATTGATGTATCTAAGTATTAGTATTTTGACACCCTTTGGTAAAAATTCTGGATCCGCCACTGAATATAGCTATTGGGAGGATGTCTTTCTACATTGAAAAAAAATCTTGAAAATCACAGTGACTTACAGTACCGACAAGCCTAACCTCAGAAGTAAGCCCAGCATAACAGAGCTATGATTAATTTACTCCTAGGACAGAGCTCAAGAAGGTAGAGAACGTGTTTCAGATGCAATATGTTACTTTAAGGAGATATGGCTCAACGAATAATGGAAATGGTCTAATACTACAGTGCAAACTAAAACTTGAAGTGTGAAACCTCAAACTCGTAGCTATAAGTTCATCCTGTGTCTTTCTCCCTGCTTATGTAATTAAGAATATACAGATGTTAATATTGTTTCCACTTTCAAATAGAAGGAAAAAAAAAGGAATCTCCAGATGTAGGATCACTTGTGATGAAACTTCTGAATATATATGTCGATCAGAATTTTCTGTAGATGCTTTGGGAGAATTAGTCCAATTACTCCCACTTGTGGGAACTCACTTGTTTGTTGTTGTTGTTGTAGTCCGATTGGTGGTGGTTTAGATGGTTTTTCCATGAAATTGAACTACTTCCTGAGTTGACAATTCGGTAACTTAAGGGTATAGCACAGAACACATTCCTCGCATTATGGGCTAGGGTAGAAATTGAAAGAGATTTCACACTTTCATCATTGCAGATTTCATGACATAGCAATTACAGTACCTTGTCCAATGCTTTCCGACTGACAGTTTCGCTTTTTAAGGTTCCAGTATTATAGCCACCACTGCTAACAGTTGCTTGAGATGTAGTACTTCCCTTTAGGCCCGGATCAGGAGAAGGGAAGGTTCCAGGAGAAGACACTTGCATGTTCTGTAGCTGGGAAATTCCAACGGGTGAACTGACATCAACGTCATTGAGCAACCTGACAAGTGTACATTTTTTAAGAAATGGGCTACACGAATGCATTACCACTAAAAAGATACTCTCTTTTCTCGCTCTGTCTGCAAGTTTACTTTTACGTTACTGTTGACCCAGTTTGGAGTTAGAGTAAGATCATGGGGGCAATCTGGTTTATAAAAAGTTATAACGACATAACTACCTAGAGACCAATCTAGTTACTCTAGGAGGTGGGGCTTTATTAGTAGTATAGGTTAAAGAAAGAAGACAGCCATAACCAAGAGAACCAAGATCCACGGTTCAAACTTCTAAGTAATGGCAAGATCAAACTGTACATAAAGTTGATTCTTAATAGAACTCAGTCAGCTACTTAGTACCAAGATCACCTACGTGAGAAGACATGCCCAGCAAAAAAGTTTCTAAGAGTGAATTTAAGTGACAAGGATGTATTACTTTTCCGATTTAATAGGTTTCACCTTCGCAATAAACAAGTCAATCAGGTTAACAGGGGGAAAAAAATACCAGGGAACATTTGATTTTCCAGCAACAGTGGGAATGGAAGGACTTCCAGAACGCTGGAGAGTAGATGATGCTTCTGCATTTCTGATGTGACTAGCTGTCTTATGCACATCAGTTCCATCTCGGACTATCATAGTCCCAAAATCACCTGGTAAAACAGATCCAACAGATATGTTCAGACTACTTGCTCTTCAAATAAACTTTCATCATTCAGGACGAATTAGCATATTTTAGTTAATATTTTCAGAAATAGAGTTCAATGGTTCAATGTTACATAGCAAGCCTAAGATAAAAAATACAGGATTTGCCAGTCACCATGTTCCACTGAGATCATTGATCTGCAAATGATATCTGAATCTTTCAAACTAACTCCCAATTGTCTGAATTAAGATGACTCCCTTGACAAGCATAGAGAAATGATATTCCAATAGTGTACTATACCAGAGTTAAGTAGAGATATGTCAGAATTAAAGCCTGAAAATACAAAGTAGGTAGAGTTTGGATTGTTGGAAGGAAAGAAAGCTGCCATTTAGGAAACTGAGTAAAGTCTCCTGGGACGAGCCAAAAAATAAATCATGTCTTACGGGATGAAGTCAGTAGTTATAATATTGGTTAAACATTCGGCTATAGAACTTCTTCAATTGGGAGAAGAGGGTTAAGTAACTGTGGAGGGTCTCAAAACACAGTGGATGTGGGTAATTTTGAGCTTAGCGTGAAGGTAACATGGCACTTGGCACTGGGAAAAATGCAACAGCTTTTAGATTCGATTAAACTAGACAACAATCTGTGTCACAGACTTGGTTATAAAATCACAAGTTCTATAATGAGTTATCCGATAAAATATCAAAGAAGTCTTGCATTTTTATGTTTGGCAGACAACAAAATCAGAGATCGAAATAATAGTTTGGCAGTGAGAACCAAAGAATGAGATGTATAATATGTTTGATTTATTCTTCTTCAAATTCTCCATAAAAATAAGATAATTGAACTTCCAGGGTATGTTCAGATACAGCTCGTTATCAAGTGTATCTTGCTTTCTCTCTCGAAACGAACAGAAGCTCCTAGAGAACCTCAGTCAAATACACAATGCAAGATGAAACTGTAGGTTACCTTCTCCAACAGGCTCCAAGCTTGTAGAAGGTGCATCATCATTTTTAGGCTTAGCGGGAACAGTATCCCCAAATTCATCATTCACTTTTGGACCTCCCATGACCTGAAGTTGGAGAAAAAGGCTTTGAGAAACAGAATTTCACTTTCTTGGGGGGTGTGGGGGTGGGGTGGGGGTGCGGGGGCGTTCCCTCCATGCTCAATAAGGAAACACCAAAGGAAGTTCATAAAAAGGGATGTAAAATTAATCAGGCGTACATCGTCTCGTTGTGAAGGATTCTCTGAAGCAATCTTTTCCGCTTCCAAGGCCATTGATGCCCGAACTTGCTTTGCTTTCTCAATCTTCGGCATCATTACAGAAGCTCCAGCTTTGGATTTTTCGATAAATTTATGCTTTTCAATGTAAATGGAAGAAAAATTAGTATACAGCAAAGACCACACGGCTCGTGAGCTAAACAAACAAAACAATTTGCCAAGTGACAGTACACTTATACAAATACCTTTAGCATCTCTGAGGCAGTTGGACGAAGTCGCGGGTCTTTTGTAAGGCACTTGGCAACAAAATCATGGAATACAAGAGACCTGAAATAATCAACAATCCATTTCCAATTCCTAAATAGATAACTAAATGAGGTAATTCTCTATGAAGAGGAAGGAACAGAAGGATGGCAACTAAAATCTTCTCCATGATTTTACGATACTGAAAAAGAAATTTCATTCAAGGAGAGGTTACATGGGTGGCAAAATATCCTTCAGCAGGACACAAAAAAAAAAGAGATTTCATATATCAGCACTCACAATATGAGGTGCAGGTCTACAGGAATCATATTCCCAAAAAACCATTAGTTTTTTACCGCAAAGCAAGGAAAACAACAAATGAAACTTAGATTTCTGAAGCACGAGCCACGAGGGCACATGGACCAGAGGTACAAGGATCTACCGTCCTTTTCCAATCCAGAGGGCATTTCCATGTGGTCCTACTTTCCAATGCTTTCCTTAGAATTAAACAAAGATAAACTGATTTTCTGAACCTATTATAAGGCACTTTGGAAGAGAATTAAATGGAGACCTGTGCTTCACTTCTTCTATCGAAGTCCAGATATTACAACATATCATGCATGTAAGCTTTAAATGCTCACAGTAAACGAGATACAGCATATTATGCATGTAAGCTTTAAATGCTCCCGGTAAAGCAGAAAAAGCCTAGCATGGATACTCGGTTAAGAGCTCAAAGTTATATATTCGTCTCCTTTTGACAGAAACTTAAGAGCTTTTTAATTACCTAATCACTATGCATAAATGAACTATGGAATGAGAAGAGCTACACAGTGACAAGTACAGCCCGTCAAATTTCCTCCCAAGGCTGGTTCAGTCGTAAGAGCAAAGCACTTGACGCATGGTTAGGCGAACGTACGAGTTCGAACGCTGCCTAAAGCTTAGTCTTCAAGTGGAGAAGGATAGAGGGGCGTATTCCATTGTCTATCGATTTAGAATCGTGCGGCATCTGACCTAGGGAATTTCTCGGTTATCAACAGTAATATAGCCAGTCAAAGCAATTCCAGAATTTTGACTGATGCAAATAATAGCCAATACATAGAAGAGCATCTCAGCTGCAAAAGAAACATGAACTTAACAATATGTTTTTTTTTAGATAGGTTGAGAAGTTTGAAGTTATCTCCTGAACATCAACCTGTCAGTGTTTGGTGTGTAAATTTAAAGATGGCATGATTGAGACTTGATAACTATTAAGAAACGAGCTGTTGACTTAAAATGTATGAAATCGTCATCCAAATGGCAATCCAAAGCAAAAAAAAATAAAATTAATGAGCAATATTTGCATCCACTAGTTTCTATTATGAATATCAGTATAAACCATAAGATAAGTGGTCTGTGCATAATTGCTAAAGTTTAACTTTGACTAGCCGGACACAAGTAATTATTATGCTTGTCATGTGGCACAACCTCATTATTTTACAAAATGAGCAACTAGCACATCTTCAAGACTTTTAAAGGCTTGAATTTACACTAATCGGCAGCAAAGTGATATTTTGATTCCAAAAAGGGTAGTTATGGTTAATTTTTGCTTGAACATATTTCACCACATTCCAGAATCACAACTACATGTATTAGAAGGGAAGTAATTGACAAGGATATAAAACACAAAACAAAGTGAAACTGAAGCAAACCAATCACCTTTCAGGTCAGTAATTAATCTACAAAGATGCAGCCCATGCCCAAGTTACATGTCTATAAACATTACATGGGCTAGCAATGCTGAAAATGGTATTTGGAAACTAGGAACAGGAAGAGGGAATTATCAATGCAAAGTTTTATTTAGTGAAGAGAAGTCATTACACATTTTTGGACATATATACAAATGCACGTTGGCTGTTAACCTACCCAAACCATCCTATTTTATCAGTTTGGAATCAGATATGCTTTACAAAGCTCAAATAGGCAGAGCTAGACCCACAAGGAGAATGCCACTGATGCGAGACAAGACTCACTCTTTAAGAGAATGGCATGATGACAGACAGAAGATATAACTGATAAATTAGAATAAGATTGTTGAAATGAAGTACGACAGGTGTGTTTTCTTTTCTTTTTCTTTTTCAGTAGAAGTACAACAGAAATATTACGAGAAAGAAAGATATCTAACTAAGTGCAAATGCAAGTTATAAAGCTCAGCAATGTTATATAGAAGAGGATGTTAGATCTCTTACATTCTAACACCCAACATATCCATAAAACAAATGTCAAAGAAGTATGATTAAGATGGATTCGTGGTCATACAAGATTTTAGTTTGACAAGATTAAAAACTATGTTGCGCGAACTCTCCAAAATGTTGTCGCACACGTGTTGGATCCTCCAAAAATGCACTACTTTTGGAGAATCCGGCACACACCCGGCGACATTTTTGAAGAGTCCAAACAACATAGATTAAAAATGACCATATTAATATTTAAAAGTGCAGGTAGCACATATAATTGATAAAAAGAGAGAAGTTCACCTGAGATGGTTTGACCATGTACTAGGTAGACCTCCATATGCACCTATCTATACCTATACTATGATAGTACTATGACAAATGGTGACAAAAAGACGAAGCAGACCTAAAATCATAGAAAGGGAAGTTGTTTCGAAAAACTTACAAAGTCTTTGAATCAACGCAAACTTAGCTACGAACATAACACAATGGAAGCAAAGCATCCATATAGACTATATCATAAGTTGGGACCAGGCGTAGTCGTAGTTATTACACTTATATATTAGAAATTTTTTCAAAACAGGCTTTAGAAATTTGTATATCCATGTAAGGAAAAATGTGAGATGTTAAAGAACCTTAGTCTTAAAGTATTCCTAACTTCCAATAAAAACGAAAATTATTTAAAATGAGAATGAAATGGACCTAAATAGAGCGGGCTGGATACATTCTATTAGCCCCTAATAATGAGACTTGACGAAGGTCGGGCAGAATTCGTGTCAAGGGCTTGTACATTGCCCCTTGACATGGGTTTGTGGAAGTGTTGGCAAGCAACGTCTGATGGACTTAGACAAGTCAGTTAGGCAAGGCAACCTTGGTTCGTGGGCATCGGCAATGGCACTTGACAAGGCATACGTGGATCAGTGGGACGACTAAGTTTGCGGCAAGGCTTGGCTACGAACTTATGGGCGAGCATGGTCCAAAACAAGGCAAGCCAGAAGATTTAGTATGGGCAAAAGCTGGAAGACAAGTGTGCAAGGCATGTGACGGAAGAGGTGTGCAAGGCATGTGCTTTGGAAGTTGAAGATATGTGCAAAGCACATGTGCAGTTGACTGTACTGCTTAAGACAAGGCAATTTCGTGGAAAGAGTTTGAATTTGAATTCAAACAGATTGGTTATCCTTGTTTGTAAGTCTGTCATGTGCATGGGTGTTTTAACTGCCCCAACTGCCCCTTTGTAAAACTGCCATAGGCATGCCCCTTTTTATATGTGTATTTCGTTTTGATCAGGCAAGTAGCATATTGTGAGCCTTTCCTAACACGAGTCCTTTTTGTATTCTGTGAGAATAATAAAGGTTGAGTATTTTACCCGTAATTTTGTGTGTCGTTAAGTTTAGCTAAAGTCTGAATAATTCTAAGTGTCAGGCTGTGTATGGGAAAAAGTGAGGCTGAGTGGTTGTGTTTAGCTACTGCTGTACAGTGTCAATATTGCGAAAATTGGCCCTGTAACAACTGTATCAGAGCTTGGTCGTGATTTGTGACCATGACTGGTAGGTCTACTTAAGACTTACGTGATTGATCCGTGTGACAAATGATCCTTTAGACATGGCAGATCTAATTATTGAGATCTACCGTTTAAAGGATGGCATGGATCAGTTTCGTGATGGTGTCCAATAAACTTGTGAGGCTACGAATGTTCAAGTTGAAGATCTGAAGAAAGAGATCGAAACTTTGAATGCGGAAATTACTGTTCTTCGACAGATGTTGTCTACTCCAGGCCAAGTCAGGCAAGTAGCATATTGTGAGCCTTTCCTAATGCAAGTCCTTTATGTATTCTGCGAGAATAATAAAGGTTGGTTATTTTACCCGTAATTTTGTGTGTCGTTAAGTTTGGCTAAAGTCTGAATAATTCTAAGTGTCAGGCTGTGAATGCGAAAAAGTGAGGTTGTGTGTTTAGCTACTGCCGTACAGTGTCAATATTGCGAAAATTGGCCGTGTAACAACCGGTATCAGAGCTTGGTCGTGATTTGTGGCCATGACTAGTGGGTCTACTTCAGACTTACGTGATCGTGTGCAACAGTTGGAAGCATTGATCAGTGTGACAGATGATCCTTTAGACATGGCAGATCTAATTAATGAGATCTACCGTTTAAAGGATGGCATGGATCAGTTTCGTGATGGTGTCCAATAAACTTGTGAGGCTACGAATGTTCAAGTTGAAGATCTGAAGAAAGAGATCGAAACTTTGAACGCGGAAATTACTGTTCTTCGACAGATGTTGGCTACTCCAGGCCAAGTCAATGAAATACGTTCTAAAGTGAAGATCCATGATCCTAAGGCGTTTGGTGGAGCGCATAGTGCAAAAGAACTGGAGAACTTTCTGTGGGATATGGAGCAATACTTTGTTGCTACCAAAGTTCCAAACGTGAAGAAAGTCACAGTTACGAGCATGTACCTAACGGGAGATGCTAAATTGTGGTGGAGAACTCGCATGGCTGATGATGAAAGTGCGGGCAGCCCCAAGATTGATACGTGGGAGAAACTACGGAAAGAAATGAAGGACTAATTCTTACCTACCAATGCATCTTGGCTTGCTAGGGATCGCTTGAAACGTTTGCGCCAAACAGGATCTATCCATGATTATATTAAGGAGTTTACTTCCTTAATGTGGGATATTCAGAACATGTCGGAGGATGATAAATTGCATAACTTTATTTCTAGAATGCAAGCATGGGCGCAGAACGAACTTAGGAAACAGAACGTGGAAGATCTCCCAAGTGTGATTGCTGCAGCAGATTCTTTGGTTGATAATCACAGTACCCGTAGTCTTCCTGAAATTCCTTCTACTTCAAAACCTAAGAAAAAATGGGAGAAGAATGGGGAATGGAGGAAGGAAGTTCGAAAATAAGTGGTGGAAAAGGGCAAGGCTGTTGATGGACCTGCTAGAAACAAAGGCATCGCAAACAAAAAAACGATGGTTGCTGGACTTGCGGAGGACCTCATATTGCCAAAAACTGTCCGAATGGGGAACGGGTTAATGCTTTGCTTGTTAAAGAAAATAATCAGGACGGAGAAGGTCAAGAAATTGATGCTGTCTTAGTGAATTCTTTGCAATTGCTGAATGTTATCTTGCCGGTTAATGCCACAGGCAACGAGACTAACCCTCATTCTTTGCTAATGCACACCGAAATGAAAATTGGGGACAGGGGTGTGATAGCTATGGTAGATACCGGCGCTATGCACACCTTTGTTTCGGCCAGTTTGGTGCATAAGTACGGATTGAGTGACTAAATATCCCTCTTACATGAAGACGGTGAATGCCAAAGCAAAAGCCATTGTGGGTATGGCTTACGATGTTCCTATGTCTGTTGGGAACAGGAAAGGGAAAGTTAATTTGATAGTGATTCCATTAGAGGAGTTTGAAGTAATCAACGGAATTGACTTTCAGCGGAAACATCACTTTGTTCCAATGTCTACTGATAATCATGAATGAAATGGCTGTGGTTTTGTGAAGGTTGCCCATCCTTATGGGAAAGAAGAAACTCAACGGAAGGCTTCATTAATTTCTGCCATGATGGTCGAGAAAAAGTTAAAAAGGGGAGATGGTACCTTCCTTGCTGCTATGGTTGAGGTGAAGCCTGATGTAAAGGTTGAAGTGCCGGACTGTGTTGCTCAAATTTTGAGTGACTTTGTTGATGCAATGCCACCGGAGTTGCCTAAAAATCTGCCCACCACAGAGGATTATTAATCACAAGATAAAGTTGATGCCGGGTTTGATGCCTCCTGCTCAACCTCCTTATCGTATGGCGCCAAAAAAGTTGGCTGAATTGCTGAAACAATTGAACGAGTTGCTTGATGCAGGACTGATTCAGCCATCAAAAGTTCCATTTGGTGCACCTGTTTTATTTCAAAAGAAACAGGAAGGGACGCTTAGGATATGTGTTGATTGTCAGGCGTTGAAGAAAGTGATTGTGACGAATAAATATCCGGTTCCGTTGGTGCAAGACTTGATGGATAGATTAAGCAAGGCTTGCTGGTTCACGAAACTTGATTTACGGTCTGGTTATTGACAGGTACGGATAGCTGAAGGTGATGAGTCTAAAACTACTTGTGTTACGAGGTATGGCTCATATGAATTCCTTGTTATGTCGTTCGGGTTGACAAATTCCTCTGCTACTTTTTGCAACCTGATGAATGATGTATTGTATGAGTACTTGGATGACTTTGTCGTTGTCTACTTAGACGACATTGTTATCTGTAGTCGGACCCTAGATGAACACATGTCACACTTGATCAAAGTGTTGTCTCGTTCAAGAGAGCACAAGCTGTATGTGAAAATGGAGAAGTGTGAATTTGCTAACCAGGAAATCAAATTTCTTGGGCACTTGGTGAGCCCGAACAAGGTGCAGGTCATTTTGGAGCGGCAAGCGCCCGATTAGCGAACCCTCTTTCGTACCTCCGCCTTTCCTTCTAGTCATGGTCACCATTTTGTTATCACCGCTTAAGACTACTTCACCTTACGCTCATTCCAGTCAGTGCAGTCAGTCCAAGCTTCAGATCAGATTTGTGCCAACTTCTCCTCACAGAATGCCCTTATCAATCAAATGAAAGCCACCTCCTTGACAGATTACGGAGCTACCCAGCTTCTCTTAATGCCAAGTAGTAGAAAAATTCTGTGAAAGAATTGAGATCCTTCCTCGGGTTGCCTAACTATTATCGGAAATTCATTGCTGGTTACTCAAAGAAAGCTGCTCGTTTGACGGATTTGTTAAAGAAGAACGTTAGGTGCGACCGGTTAGAAAAATGTAGCGCTGCATTTGATGCATTGAAAGAAGCCATTATCTCAGGACCTATCTTGCGGCTTGCAGATTTTGAGTTGCCCTTTGAAGTCCATGCCAATGCTCCGACAAGGCTGTTGGAGGAATGCTGGTTCAAGGTCATCCTGTGGCCTAAGCAGGAAGTTGAATGTAGCAGAGATATTCAGCTCACGAAAGGAGATGGTTGTTATTCATTGCTTACAAATCTTGCATTTGTTGGGAACAAAATTCATCGTGCGGACGGACAATGTGGAAAATACTTTTTCCAAGACACAGAAAAAAAGTTGAGTCCAAAGCAAGCACGTTGGCCGGAATTTTTAGCAGAATATGATTTTGTGTGGGAGCATAAGCCAGGAAAGCACAACCAGGTCGCGGATGCCTTGAGTCGGAAGGAAGTCTTTGATGCTGTTTATTCAATTACACGACTTGAGTCAGATTTTCTTGAAAAGATCAAATCAGCTATTGTGAATGATCCAATGTACATAAAAACAATGAATCATGTCAAGGAAGGTACTGGATCGAGGATGATCTTCTCCATTTCAAAGGGGGATAATCGTTGTACCACTTGTGACGGACTGCGTCATGAATTACTGAAGAAGACGCATGATACACTTTGGGCTGGTCATCTAGGCATTGAGAGGATGATGGCGTTATTGTCACGATATTATTTCTGGCCAAAGATGGAACAAGATGTGGAAGCTTATGTTCTTGTGTGCCAACTTGATAAAATTGAACGGAAGGAAAAAGCAGGTTTGTTGCAACCTCTGCCAATTTCGGAAGAAACATGGCAATCCGTTTCAATGGATTTTATCGGTGGGTTCCCTAAAGTCAATGGTTTGTCTTCGATTATGGTAGTGGTCGACAGATTCTCAAAATATGTTGTTTTTATTGTTGCTCCAATAGTGTCCCTCTAAAGTTGTTGCGGAATTATTCTTCGAAAATGTGGTGAAGCATTTCGGTATCCCAAAGGATGTTATTAGTGACCGGGATTCACGGTTCACAGGCCGATTCTGGACTTGTTCAATTTGATGGGCACAAACTTGAAGTTCTCAACGGCGAACCATCCCCAAACTGAAGGCCAAACCGAAAGAATCAAGCACCTGCTAGAAAAGTATTTGAGACATTTTGTGACTGCGAGTCAACGGAATTGGACTGATTTGTTAGATTGTGCACAATCCTCCTACAATTTGCACAAGTCTTCAGCCACGGAGAAATGTCCATTTGAGATTGTTTTGGGAAAGCAACCAAGGTTACCAACGAAGATGGTGCAACAGAAGACTGATGGGAAATGTCCAGCTGTTTATCAATAGACAAATTATGAGGATGAAACATCAGATAGTTTGAAACTTGAAAGTGGCCCAGAAACGCATGAAAAAATTAAGCTGATCGGAACAGGCGTCCATTAGAGTTCAAAGTGGGCGACAAAGTGTTGTTGAAGCCTATTCCTCAAATCTGCAAAAAAAAAAAATTGATAGCAGGGTAAGGCATAGAGCATATGATGGTCCATTTGAAGTCATTGAAAAGGTGGGCGAAGTTGCTTAACGTTTGAAGCTGCCGGAAAGAATGAAAATACACCAACTTCCCATGTGAGTTATTTGAAGCCTTATGTGGAAGATCCTGAAGATCCGGATAGGCATAAAATCAAGAAAGCTCCTCCTAAAGAGCACAATCAGATTGAGGACAAGATTGAAAAGATTGTAGACCACCGGGTACTTGGGATGCACAAAAAGAATAGGCGGGCAGAATTTCTAATTCAATGGAAAGGCAAGCCCGAGGCAAATGCAACTTGGGAGAAGGGTAATTCATTATGGCAATTCGAAGATCAAATCGAGGACTACTTGAGATCAGCATCGACGAGGGCGTCGAGTTCACCGGGTGGGGGTGGTTTGTTAGCCCCTAATATTGAGACTTGACAAAGGTCGGGCAGAATTCGTATCAAGGGCTTGTACATTGCCCCTTGACATGGGTTTGTGGAAGTGTTGACAAGCAATGTGCGAAGCTGGGTGTGTGTCTAAGTTGGTGATGGACTTAGACAAGTCAGCTAGGCAAGGTGCCTTGAGTGTTGGCAAGGCAACCTTGGTTCGTGAGCATCGGCAATGGCAACGAAGGCATGGCACTTGACAAAGGCACACGTGGATCAGTGGACGACTAAGTTTGTAGCAAGGCATGGCTATGAACTTATGGGCGAGGGATGGTCCAAAACAAGGCAAGGCAGAAGACTTAGTATGGGCAAAAGCTAGAAGACAAATGTGCAAGGCATGTGCTTTAGAAGTTGAAGACATGTGCAAAGCACATGTGCAGTTGACTCTAACGCTGAAGACAAGGCAATTTCGTGGGAATAGTTTGAATTTGAATTCAAACAGATTGGTTATCCTTGTTTGTAGGTCTGTTATGTGCATGACACATTGTTTTAACTGCCCCAACTGCCCCTTTGTAAAACTGCCATGGGAAGGCCCTTTATATATGTGTATTTCGTTTGGATCATGCAAGTAGCATATTGTGAGCCTTTCCTAACGTGAGTCCTTTTTGTATTCTGGGAGAATAATAAAGGTTGGGTATTTTACCCGTAATTCTGTGTGTTGTTAAGTTTGGCTAAAGTCTGAATAATTCTAAGTGTCAGGCTGTGTGTGCGAAAAACTAAGGCTGAGTGGCTGTGTGTTTAGCTACTGCCGTGTAGTGTCAATATTGCGAAAATTGGCCCTGTAACAGATACATTGATGCATAGTTGATTGATCCATATATAAAACAAGTTGCTCTAAAGTCTTGCAATTGATAGGAATAAAGAGTTTTACATGAATTGTTGCTCAGAAGGAGAGTGGATATAAACCAGAAAACAGCTGAATAGAAACCAACATAAAGAATAGAGGTCAAACCATTTCTCTTTGTCCTCAAGCATTGGAGCTGGTTCAATGGATATCATAAACAGCACCTATCAAAAAGTTCAGATACATCAACTTTCTGAAGATGTAGTTTCACTTAAGGAGTCCAGAGGAGATTCCAAATTATAAAGCATGCCAAAGCTTTAGCAACTCAATCTATAAGCATTCATCCTGGAAGATGGATTATATTCCCATTGTCAATATACTCGAGCAGATATAATGTTTGATTAAACTTTTTTTTATTGTTATAATGTTTGATCAAACTTCTGCACTTGAAGCAGCATTCTTGAAATGTTTTGATATTGATTACCAATACATAATTTCTTTTGATGATGTTACTAGTTTATTGATCTAACAATGGAATTCCTGCATAACAGATATGTAAAAAACAAAAATTTCTACAAAGAGCAGCCAATCATCATATCTGTTCCAAACATGTGCAGAAAAAGAATAAAGTTTCATTAATCAATACAAAAACTACGAAATGAATTATATAAATGTATTTCATCTTTCTTGTCAAATGTCCATTTATTTACTCTTCACCTACACCACCCTTTAGGAACCACCACTATAGTGGAAAGGGAAAAAAATAAGACAAAAATAAACAATAACTCAAAATAAGAGGCACAGGACGAAAATATCCCCACAAAAAGAGAATTGAGGAAGCAAAGAAAAAGGAAATGATTATTAGAAAGCAAAAGAAGGAAGCACACCAGGTGGAAGAAAATGATGTGCGTCCTTAGACTACCTATGTCACTGACGTCAGATGTCAGCACAAAGCAAACAGGTCAAAGCTACCACCAGCATCCCATCATGATACCTAGCGGTTGATAAAATATCATCTCCGTAAGCACTCTTCAAAAGATCATATACTCTAAATACGGCCCAAATAGCAATCACGTAAGTGGCTATACTCACAGATTTGACAGACGCGTGATATGTGATAACCTTTTTTTTTCTCTTGAAGGGAAATGTTAATAACTCATAAGTGAACAAAGAGCTATACTCTAGGTAAGATACTGACCAAACAGAGGAGGAGAGCTCACTGGGAAAGGTGGACAGACCACGCCTCAGCCTACTTGATCAAATAAAAGGTCTCGGTCTATTGGAAACTTCCCTTCACTGAGCCGAGGGTCGATTGGAAACAGCCTCCCTGCCCTTTCGGGTAGGGGTAAGGCTCGTCTACATATTACCCTCCCCAGACCCCACTTTGTGGGACTATACTGGGTAGTTGTTTGTTTGTTTGTTGATTTGGTCTATTGGAAACTTACATTCTTTGACATCTCACGGCCTTGAATCATTTATGATGATAAAAGAGGCATTTGCATTTTATTCAGTATGTTTAGTGGCAGGATAATCCACAAAAGAAAGACACGTAATTGTGTTGCCAGTCAGTTTCATCCAAAAACCATGCTGCATAACATTAGAAAACATCAATGCACTGGCAGAATCAACAAGATAGATCAACTTTCATCGTCATGTCAGATAGTTGTTTATGAAGTAAGATGATACCATTAAAAAGCATCACTTAGATGCAAAGGTTACAAAAGAAAGATTAAATCATCCCAAGTACAAAGAGAGATTCAGAGTATGTCTAGGGAGCTGACAAAATCCAAAAAATGATCAGAGCTGTTACACGGGAAAAATATATCCAGCTAAAAGGATTTAGCAAACATCTAGCGTCAGGGAGTAATTTGAAGTTGAGATATCAGATACCATCAATCATCATGTCAATATTTTACGAAGTGAAGTTCATCAACATTAGACAACATGCAATGCATGTCACCCAATGTAAATTAGTTAAATTAAAGGACTAACCCTCATTGGATGCACTGTTGCCCTCGGAGGAAGACCCTGAAAAAAGGAAAAAGAAAGAAAGTTCAGCTCCAGCAATATCGTAACAATAGACAAAACTGCCTCATTAGGAAGTATCTTAGAATATAAAAAAATTTAGCAGCAAACAACTACAACAATAAAATGACCTTACACATTGGAAGATCAAGTTGTCTGCCAAAAAAAAACTTGCTTCATTCTTCACATTGTTTAAATTTAAAAAAAAAATATTAAATTTAACACGGGACATTAACGATGCAAACAAAAGTTCAACATGAACATATAGAACATAGTGCTATGTCTCGGATGCAATTGCAGACAAATAAGAAAATTTATCAAAAAGAAAAGCCAGTTCAGAAATTCAACTAGATGTACCTCGGCCATTTCAATAGCAGACACTCCGAGAGCCCATACATCTACCTGATGAATATCAGATAATAATCAGAAAACTAAAAAGAATGAGTTTGCACAAAGCCAGGATAGTTCACACAAGTTATTGGGATTCAGATAAACTCCAGTAAGCACCACCTTGAAAAGATGGAAAACGGAGTAGACGTGATACCTTTCCATCATAACGACTTTCTTGAATAACTTCTGGTGCCATCCAATGGGGAGTGCCAATAAACTGAAAATAAATGTACTAACATCAGGAACTTTAGCAGATAAAGAAACAGGTAAGAAACTACTTGGCAGGTTGAGCAGCATACAACAACAACAAACCAAGTGGAATCCCACAAGTGGGCGTCTGGGGAGGGACAGCTAAGTCAGAAGGTATTAGTGAGTGATATCAAGCCAAATCAATAAAAGCAGAAAAGGAATATATTCTTTAAAATTAGTGGAGGACATGAAACATCAATTAGCCATCATCCGTAGAGCAACAGCTTCTTGTTTTTTGTTTATATTATTGTTTTTTTGCTTCACTACTGTTAGAATATCTAAATAGTAGTAAAATAACCCTAATCCAATATATATTAGGAGTAAGATAGGTTATGTGTAGGGCTCATTGTATATGTTTAACATCAATTATTATATTTCTCCCGTGCTTTCTCACATGGTATCAGACCTTTAGTGAGAAAACATATCGATGTGCCTCATTCCAGCGATTTCCGGGAAGAAAGTCCTCGTCGTCGTGCAATTTTCCGGCGACCTAGAAGGCTGCTCGTAATCACATCACTTTCTGTTGGTGATTTCAGAAAAACAACACCACCACAAGACTCCTCAAGCTCCGGCAGCCAGACCCCAAGAAACCCCACTAGAAAAGTCAACTGCACGCGCCCTCACGCGCCGGAATTCACCGGCGAGATCTGTCCCACGCGCCCTCACGCGCCGGCGCGTGAACCACTTTCCAGCAGCTTTTTGAAAAAAATTTCTTGAGACAGCCTGTTCGCCTGAGAATTCCGAGCCTACCCATATTTTTTACTTTTCAATTCCGACCACTTTGAATTTTTTTCCGGCAACTACAGTAATTTTCCGGCAAACACAGATGTCTTTGGGAGTCGATGCTTTCGGGCCTAAAAACTCGGCTTCGGGCAATTCCGGTGTTATGATTACCTCAGAACCTTTAATGGGAGGTTCCAACTACTTAGCTTGGGCTCCGTCTGTCGAGTTGTGGTGTAAAGGTCAAGGTGTTCAAGAGCATCTAACCAAGGAGTCTAGTGAAGGAGAAGAAAAAGCCAAAGCACATTGGAGAAGATCGATCCTCAATTATGCAGTATTTTGTGGCGATCTATTGATTCCAAGTTGATGCCCTTGTTTCGTCCATTCCAGACATGTTATTTGGTTTGGTAAAAGGCTCGTACTTTATAAACTAATGACATATCTCGTTTTATATCGCGGATGACAAATTTAAAGAAACATGAATTAGATATGTCTACTTACTTGGGACAAGTACAGGCGAATTTGAGACGTTGATGCCAATTTCTGCTAGCATTGCAAAGCAGCAAGAGCAACGACAAAAGTTGTTTCTAGTTCTTACTCTTGCTGGGCTTCCTAATGATCTCGACTAAGTACGCGATCAGATTTTGGCTAGTCCGACTGTCCCCACAGTCGATGAATTATTCTCCCGATTACTTCGCCTTGCTGCAGCACCAAGTCACCCAGTGAGCTCATCACATACACTTGATTCATCTGTCCTCGTATCCCAATTAGTGGACAATCGGGCATCTCATACTATGGAGAATAGACGAGGAGGAGGTCGTTTCGGAAGATCTAGACCCAAGGGTTCTTATTGTCATAAACTTGGTCACACTCGTGACGTGTGCTATTCTTTACATGGTCGACCACTCAAAAATGCTTATGTTGCTCAGACCGAGACTACAGGTAACCAGAAATTTTCTGTATCTGAAGGGGAGTATAATGAGTTCCTTAAATATCGAGCAAGTAAGCAGACATCTCCACAAGTAGCCTCTGTTGCTCAGACTGATACTTCTGTTGCTGGTAATTCCTTTGCTTGTGTTTCCCAGTCTAGTCCTCTTGAACAATGGGTTGTGAACTCAGCTGCTTCTGATCATATCTCTGGTAATAAATCTCTTTTGTCAAATATTGCATATTCACAGTTTCTTCCCAACGTTACTTTAGCCAATGGGTCTCAAACTAAAGCAAAAGGAGTTGGACAAGCGAATCCCCTACCCTCTGTCACTCTAGATTCCGTTCTTTATGTCCCTGGCTGTCCTTTTAATCTTGCATCTGTTAGTCGTTTGACTCGTGCCCTCCATTGTGATATATATTTTATTGATGATTCTTTTATTATGCAGGACCGCAGTACGGGACAGACGATTGGAACAGGACTTGAATCAGAAGGACTCTACTACCTTAACTCACTAAAATCCTCCAAGGCCTGTCTAGTTGCAGATCCTCCAAACCTACTTCACAGTCGTTTAGGACATCCTAGCTTGTCCAAGCTTCAGAAGATGGTGCCTAGTTTGTCTAGCTTATCCACATTAGAGTGTGAGTCATGTCAGCTCGGAAACATACCCGAGTCTCCTTTCTTCGTAGTATTGAGAGTCTTGCAGAGTCTGTTTTTTCTTTAGTTCATTCGGATATATGGGGTCCTACTAGAGTCAGTTCAACTTTGGGATTTCGTTATTTTGTTAGTTTCATTGATGATCATTCAAGATGTACTTGGATTTTCTTAACGAAAGATCGTTCTGAGTTGTTTTCTATATTCCAGAATTTTTGTGCTGAAATTAAAAATCAATTTGGTGTTTCTATTCGCACTTTTCGCAGTGATAATGCCTTAGAATATTTATCCTCTCAATTTCAGCAGTTTATGACTTCTCAAGGAATTATTCATCAGACCTCCTGTCCTTATAACCCTCGGCAAAATGGGGTTGCAGAGAGAAAAAATAGGCACATTATTGAGACTGTTCGCACACTTCTCATTGAATCTCATGTCCCGCAGCGTTTTTGGGGCGATGCAGTTCTCACATCTTGTTATTTGGTTAATCAGATGCCTTCATCTCCCATCCAGAATCAGATTCCGTATGAGGTATTGTTTCCCCAGTCACCCTTATACTCTGTACCCCTCGTGTTTTTGGGAGCACTTATTTCGTTCATAACTTAGCCCCTAGGAAAGATAAGTTAGCTCCTCGTGCTCTCAAGTGTGTCTTCCTTGGTTATTCTCGTGTCCAGAAGGGCTATCGTTGTTATTCACCTGATCTTCGTAGGTACCTTATGTTAGCTGATGTCACATTTTTTGAGTCTAAACCTTTCTTTACCTCTTCTGACCATCTGACCATCTTGATATCTGAGGTTTTACCTATACCGGCCATTAGTGAGTCTACTATAGCTCCTCCGCCACCTTCCGCCACAAAGTCTCACCCGAGTCTACTATAGCTCCTCCTTCACCTTCCGCTATAGAAGTCTTACCCATCCAACCGTTGGAGAGTCTAGTGTGGCTCCCCCTAGACTCCCTGCCACAGAAACTCTACTCTTGACATATCATCGTCGTCCTCGCCCAGCATCTGGCCCGGTTGATTCACGTCCTGCACCTGACCCTGCTCCTATTGCGGACTTGTCTCTTCCGATTGCACTTCGGAAAGGTATAAGGACCACCCTTAATCCTAATCCCCATTATATCGGTTTAAGTTATCATCGTTTGTCATTACCCTATTATGATTTTCTATCTTCTTTGTCTCTGTTTCCATCCCTAAGTCTACAGGTGAAGCATTGTCTCATCCAGGGTGGCGACAGGCTATGACTGAAGAGATGTCTGCTTTACATACGAGTAGTACTTGGGAGCTCGCCCCTCATCCTTCAGGTAAATCTACTGTTGGTTGTCGTTGGGTGTATGCAGTCAAGGTTGGTCCAGATGGTAAGGTTGATCGTTTTAAGGCTCGTCTTGTTGCCAAGGGATATACTCAGATATTTGGGCTTGATTACAGTCATACCTTCTCTCCCGTGGCTAAGATAGCATCAGTCCGCCTTTTTCTATCAATGGTTGCTATTCCATTGGCCCCTGTATCAGTTGGACATTAAAAATGCATTTTTACACGGTGACCTTGAGGATGAAGTTTATATGGAGCAACCACCTGAGTTTGTTGCTCGGGGGAGACTCGTGGCCTTGTATGTCGCTTGCGCCGGTCACTTTATGGTCTAAAGCAGTCTCCTCGAGCCTGGTTTGGTAAGTTTAGCACTGTTATCCAGGACTTTGGCATGACTAGGAGTGAAGCTGATCACTCTATATTCTATCGGCATTCTGATTCGAGTCTCTATATTTATCTGGTGGTCTATGTTGACGACATTGTTATTACCGGCAATGACCATGATGGTATTACTAAATTGAAGCAACATCTCTTTCAACACTTTCAGACTAAGGATATGGGCACACTAAAGTATTTTTTTGGTATTGAGGTCGCTCAATCTAGCTCAGGTATTGTAATCTCACAACGGAAGTATGCCTTAGATATTCTTGAGGAGACAGGAATGACAGGTTGTAGACCTGTTGACACTCCGATGGATCCGAATTCTAAACTTCTTCCAGGACAGGGGGAGCCTCTTAACGATCCTGCAAGATATAGGAGGTTAGTTGGTAAATTAAATTATCTTACAGTGACAAGACCTGACATTTCCTTTCCTGTGAGTGTTGTGAGCCAATTTATGGGTTCTCCGTGTGATAGTCATTGGGATGCAGTTGTTCGCATTCTTCGGTATATAAAATCAACTCCTGGAAAAGGTTTATTGTTTGAGGATCGAGGCCATGAGCAGATCGTTGGATACTCCGATGCTGATTGGGCAGGATCGCCTTCTGACAGACGTTCTACTTCTGGATCTTGGGTCTTAGAAGGAGGAAATTTGGTATCTTGAAAAAGCAAGAAACAGAATGTGGTTGCTTGGTCTAGTGCAGAAGCAGAATATCGAGCAATGGCTATGGCGACATGTGAGCTAGCTTGGATCAAACAGTTGCTCAAACAGTTGAAATTTGGTGATGTTAGTCAGATGTACTTGTGTGTGATAATCAAGCTGCTCTTCATATTGCGTCAAATCCAGTGTTCCATGAGAGAACTAAGCACATTGAGATTGACTGTCACTTTGTCAGAGAAAAGATACTCTCCGGAGATATTGCTACAAAGTTTGTAAAGTCAAATAATCAGCTTGCAGACTTCACCAAGTCCCTCACTGGTCCTCGTATTAAATACATATGTAATAAGCTCGGTACATATGATTTACATGCACCAGCTTGAGGGGGAGTGTTAGAATATGTAAATAGTAGTAAAATAACCCTAATCCAATATGTATTAGGAGTAGGATAGGTTATGTGTATACATAGGGCTCATTGTATCATGTTTAACATCAATTATTATATTTCTCCCGTGCTTTCCAACAAGCACAAAGCATGCTCTGACAATAAATGATTGCAAAACTTTCACTGCAATACATCGAATAAAATGAGGGTAAAGGCATAATACATACCGTGTTACGTTTCGACATGGTTCTAGTTAGTTGCGCAGCAACACCAAAATCACCTGCTCATTTAGAGAAAAGTTAGTCCAGCTTTCCAGATTGTGTAAAGTCCAAAAAGATTTCCCTTCAAAACTAGCTAAAAAGATTCTAATTCCTTTATTGGGGGGTTAAACAAGATTTTGATCAGTTGTAATTTGATTTAGCAATGATGAAGTAAATTTAAATTGTAGACAACAAGAATTGAAAACAGTACAGGGTATGTAATGTATCTAACAGAAGTGTTTTAATATATGGCTATCTGTGAAGAGCATAATTTGCATGGAAACATGACATCCAACCTAAAGCAACATCTAATTAGTTGAAATTCTTATATAAGGACATTTTTCATTCAATTTTCTGATACACCAAACAAGAAAATAACCACAATTTGAAGATGTCATATAATAAATAACTAATATAAAACAATTCAAAATTAATAGACGTTAAAGAGATAAAGAAAGCACTGACCTAACTTAACTTCTCCTTGATCAGTCAGCAGGATATTGCCACCTTTAATATCTCTGTGTACTTTAAAAATAGAGTGCAGATAGGAGAGGCCCTATATCACATCTAACATTAGTTCAGATGCAAATATTGACAGAGGCCAATTTAAGTAGTTTTGACATTATATGATATAACAACAAAAAATCCAGTATAATCCCACTAGTGGGATATGAAGAGGACAATGTGTACACATGCCTTTACCACAAAAAAAAAGATAAAGAGGTGTTTTCTGATAGACCCTCGGCTCAAGGAAAGAGGAAAATAAAGCAGTAGCAACAAGCAGTAACAATAACAATATAATAAGAAAACGAGGAGAAAGAAACAATGTGTAATACTAAAAATCTAACAATAACAAAATACAACATTAACACTAATATCTAATACTATTGGTATGGAAAAGAAATACGCTCGACTACCTACTAACCTTCTACCTTAATTCTTGACATCCACACCTTCCTATAATATTGTTCTCAAATCATTCATAACTCCACATTCACAGAAACACGAGATCAAAATGATTCAATATGGGAACAAATATCTTGTCTATGAAGCAAGGCATAGCAAAGGGTTATCGATTCATGGGTGAGGATATGCGCACCATAGAGGAGCGTGTGCTTCAAACAATGACACATAAGATGATCCAACGGAAAACGCTTGGTTCTTTGAAGCTCGACTTTGAGGAGTTATATTAATATCATAATTATCGTCTATTGAACTCTGAAAATTTAAACATCTCTATCCTCACAAGGGGTGGGGGGATTAAGATCTTGTAACACTCCCCAAATCTATAAAAGTTTTTCAAGATCCGCTAAATATAGAATTTAATTTTTATAATAGTAAATTATACTTTAATTACTGATTAAAACCGTTGTAATTGATTTTGAATTACTTTTTTATTTATAAAAAATTGTATATACAATTAGGAAAATATTAATAATTTTAATATTATTAATTATTAAAAGTAGAAATAATTAATACTAGTTAAGCCAAAAACAGGCGCGCGCGGGGGTGGGGGGGTAAAAATAATAAAATAACAAAACAAAGGCTTAAAGCCATGGAATGAGAAATACAAAATTCTCATTCAGAAGGGCCAAAAAAGACAGAAGCCTTATTCCACCAAAATAAAACAACAAAAAGACTTAATGCCTTTAGAGAATGCAGATGCACGACTCGAACAAAGGCAGCTTGCTCGAAAATCCTAGTGTTCTTTACAAACCACTAATCCTTGAACTCAAGTATATAAAATTCCCTATTGTTAATTATCCTACTGTGTTAATAGGCAAAAATTGAATAGTTAATTCCCTTCTTCCTCTATATCAACAGTAAATTCCATGTTTAGGTGTGAAACTTTAAAGTTGATTAAAACGCACTGATTGTTGTAGAATCGACTGTTTGACTGGTGTCAATTGGACTGGAGGTGAGTTGATATAACCCTTTACCAAAATTATTTAACTCACAAAAGTATGCATACAAGGTGTGATGAATTGGCTAAAAGAGTGAATACGTACTAAATTGAAGTGAGTGAGTTCTTATTAGCTCAAAATTATTATTTTTTGTCAAAATTAGATGAATTATTTTGATATATGTGCATAAATTTTCAGATTTTTGTGCTATTCTTATATACCATTTTCATGTTGAAAATTCATGAAAAAGCAAGAATATTTTTTTTTGATAAGTAAAGGCTTTTATTAAAAGAAAGTACCAAGTTGGTAAATTTTGAAACTACAACAGATTCCTCATCATGCTACATATTCCCCCCCCCCCCCCCCCAAGTAATATAAAAAATCCAAATAATGATCCATTATTTCCCCCCAATCAAAATATTCTTGCTTTTTACTGAAAAAGCAAGAATATTTGGAAATAATTTGAATGGTTATTTCATTCTTATCCCATACCTTACATTCAAGAATTTTAAAATAAGTATGTTTGAAAGATTTAGACTTGAAAAGTCACAAGAAGAATATTAGAAAGAAAAGATTCTTGGGAATATCTTTTATACTAAGAATGGGTCATCGTCCAGGCCGAGGGTCCTAACCAAGGCATTGACTTACTGAAACTACTTGTGCCAAAGTAAGGAGCACGCGAGCCGAGGGTCTCGTTGCTGAGAAATTACGTAGCCATGCTAAGGTATGATACATGAGCGCTAAGAACCATGAAGCGAGTGGCACCTCATGGATTAGGCCTATTCGATCAGGTTGGAATTGAACCCATGTCAATCACACCGTGACTGAGACAGAATTAAGTCAGGATAATTGGAACTCCCAAGTACAAAGTGAAGTTTTTTTTTAAAGAAAGAAAAAAGAGAATCTCTTTTAGAATATTCAAAAACTGCTATTATGCAATTATTTTAGAATTATTCTTATAAGTTTTATGTTTTACATGCATTTAGAACCTTTGCTCGTAATGTATATATTATTAGAGTTTCGCCCGATGTTGTTGAGACTCACTGAGTACAATGGATGGTATTGACGTTCTCTTTTGGGAACCTACGTTGGTCCGCGGTACAACCTAGCAACCGGTTTTGCAGGCAAGCAAGGCTACGAGTTAGGACTTCGTTCTCTTCCAGTGTTATTAGTCAGCTCCACTTTTGTTCGTGGAGTATTCCTTTGAGTCATCTTTATTTAGTTATTTCTTTATTTACTTAGAGAACTGGCCACGAAATCTCATATTCTGAGCAGTGCGTCAGTTTATCGGTAGAGGCTTCATAGACATAGTCGTTGGGTTAAGATTCAGATGTTTTTGATAATAACTTAGCAGAAATTTAGTAGTTACTATGAATAAAGTTTTGGAGTTGATTTATTTAAATATTTAAATTAATCAAAAGTATTTGGTTAGAGTATCGCCTTTATTAAATATAAAGTTTGGAGTTATAATAGATTTGATAAGCAGAGATAGTTCACTCGGTCATGTTTAGTGATCAAATGGCGGTCCCGGCTTGTTCATAAAATGGGTCATGACAGATCTACATACACATTACTCTCCCCAGACTCCACGGTGTGGGATAATACTGGATATGTTGTTGCTGTTGGACTCTAAAAATTGAAATAAGTTACTTTGATTGGAATTTGATTATGATAGTACTAAAATCATATATTTTTGGCTTATTTAAGTTTCTCTTAGTAATGCACTTCAACATCACGTTTTCCCCTTTTAAAAGCACCGGAAATGAGGCTGACTTAGAGCTAGAAAATTGCTTCGATGGTAGCACCAAACTATAAATGTGTAGTACGACAATATAGGGTCACCCAGAATTGTTTGCTTCCAAGGAATAAATTATTTGGGGTTAGCATATGCAAAAGAAAGGGAGAAGCCGTATTCTAGCTATGTTTTTTTTTGGTAATTAAGTTGTTGTATTAATCACCAAAGGGAGTTATTTACAAAACTATAGTCCAGCTACACACAGCTGACTATCACAAAAGGAGAGACGTAGTTAACTACTATTTACTAAGCCTATATTTCTAATTACAGGGAGAATGCTGGAGTTGTAGGCTAAACTTAATAGGACTCCTAATATGACATGTGTATGCAATATTTCTAAGTAAGTGTCCATATGAGCTTGACACATTCCTAAACAACCTTGAATTCCTCTCTAACCAAATGTTATAACACAATTCTGCAATGATCATTTTGATACTATGAGCTCGAGTAGTCCTGCCTTAAGCCATAGTTATGATCCATTGTATGAATTGATCCCAGCTTTGAAAGCTAGGTTGAGTTACACCAATCCAAAACATTGTTTGCTGTCTCAGTAACATGGTGAATGGACAAGAGAAGAAGAGGTGATCCCTGGTCTCCATGTCTTGCTGGCATAGTGTAACAGATGCTGTCCATGCTGGGATTCCACTGTCTCAATCGATCCTTGGTAGGTAACCTATCCTGCAGTATCAGCCAAAGATTAAACACTGCCTTAGGCCTGGCACAGTTTTGGATGGTTAGGTTTTTCCACACAACTCTGGGCAGCTGCCCAATCTGATGAAGATACAGCTTCTTGATAGAACACTGATTGGGACAATAGCTGGGACTGGTGCAATGCAACAGTAGCTTCCATAATCTTCCTTACCATCCAGCTGGCTTGGTTAGGAATTTTAATGGTATGAAGCTGCTGTTGTTTAATGTATACAGCATGAATCCATTTAACCCACAATACATCCTTCTTGTGAGCCAAATCCCACCCAAGCTTAGCAATGGCAGCTCTATTCCATGATAGCAAGTTCATAATATTTAGTCCTCCAGCAGACTTAGGCAGACAAACCTTGTCCCAAGCTACATATGCCTTCTTTGATATACTGGCAGTACCTGTCCAAATATAAGATCTGCATATTGCATCTAACATTTTCAGAATTTTTGAAGGAATAAGGAAGATTTGAGCCCAGTAAGCCTGTATGCCAAAAGTTACTGTTTGCACCAATTGAATTCTGCCTGCATAGGACAACTTTCTGGCAGTCCAAGAAGTTATCCTGGCAGTAACTTTATCTACCAATGGTTGCCACTGCAGCAAAGACATCTTCCTAGTAGATAGGGGAACTCCCAGGTATTTAAAAGGTAATTCCTCATAAGCATAACCAAGGTGAGCTACAATTTGCTGCTGTATATCAGAAGGAACACCACCAAAATAGACAGAACTTTTGTTTAGATTAGCATTCAGACCAAGATGCCTCAGTGAAATGAGATAGATATTTAAACATAGTAGACACAGTCTTCAGGTCTCCTCTAGCAAACAGCAACAAATCATCTGCAAAACTGAGATGAGTAACACCCAACTTCTTACAGCCAGGATGAAATGAGAAATCAGAATTCTTTTTAAGTTCACAAAGGGCTCTACTGAGGTACTCCATCACTATAGTAAACAGAAAGGGAGAAATTGGATCACCCTGCCTCAAGCCTTTGGCTGCCTGGAAAGGTTCTGTAGTTTCCCCATTCACCATGACTGTATAGCTCACTGTTTAAACACATTCCATGATCCATCTGATAAACCTGCTTGGGAAGTTTAAAGATTCCATAACCTGCTGTAAGAAAACCCACTCAACAGAATCATATGCCTTCTGTAAGTCAATTTTAATCATGCATCTAGGAGATATATGAGCCCTTGCATAATGTTTAATCAGTTCATGAGCTAGGATAACATTGTCAGCAATCCTCCTTCCTGGAATAAAACCTGCCTGGGTATCACAGATGATACTAGCTATGCATTTCTGTAGTCTATTGGCCAAAATCTTGGAGATGATTTTATACAAAACTGAACAGCAAGCAATTGGTCGAAATTCCTTGACTGATTGTGGATTAGCAACTTTAGGAATCAAGGTGAGGGAGGCACAGTTAACTGGTTTATACATTCTGCTGGTCTGGAAGAAGTCCATAACAGCCCTAGTGATCTGATTGCCAGTGATACACCATGTCTGTTTGAAGAAAGTAGCATTGTAACCATCAATACCTGGAGCTTTATGATCACCTATGGACTTTAAACTGTCTACAACTTCATCCATAGTAACATCAGCAATTAATTGTTGCATCTGGCTGCGTGTGAGTTTAGGACCATTATCCATATAAGACCTGTTAATTGCTGGTAAGGAGGCTGTTGATGTTCCCATCAAGGATTTATAAAAACATTTGATCTCATCTCTGATTGCATCTGGATTAGTGATTTTGGTACCTCCTGCTGTAACCAATTCTGTTATACTTTTGAATTGATTTCTTTCTTTCAGTAGAGCATTAAAATACTTATTATTTGAGTCTCCCAATTGAATCCATCTCGCTCTGGATTTCTGTTGCAGTATACTCTCTTCTATCATTGACCATTTCCCCAACTTCAATATCATATCCTTTTCTTTAGTCTGTAACTCATCAGTGTATTGCAGCCCCATCTGATTTTGGATGTCAGTCAGTTCCCTCCTGCTATCCTCAATTCTTTGTGTAATGTTCTTAAATTCTCTAACATTTAGAGATTTAAGACCAGGTTTGAGTGTCTTGAGATTGATCCAGACCTCCTTGAGAGTATCTTGTGCAGTGCTTTTCCAGTGTTCCTTGAAAATGCACTGAAAGTCTTTGTGATTAGTCCATGCATTGTAAAATCTGAAGGGGTTTTTCCTGAGCCTATGATCTTCATAAATAGTAAGGACCATTGGATTATGATCAGATATTAAGGGGGATCATATACAGTTTGTACATGACTCCACTTAATCATCCATTTATAATTGCCAAATATTCTATCCAATCTACTACAAACTCTATCAGAACCAGTTTGCTTATTAGACCATGTGAAAAAAGCCCCTTTCCAAGGCAATTCTGATAATTCAGCCACTTGCACACATTGAGTGAAATCTTGGATTTCAGCTTGAGTAACCTGGTTACATGATTGCCTATCATTAATAGACAATACTGCATTGAAGTCCCCTGCAACCAGCCAAGGAACAGTTATACCACAAGCAGGACTCTGAAGTTGCTGCCACAATAACCTTCTTTGATCCAATCCATTGTGAACATAGACTAAAGTGAGAAGGCAGACCAAGTCCCCTGCAAGAGTGTTGACACTACAATGAAGAAACTGATCTCCCTCTTGAATACCAGTGACATTAATCTTCTGATCATCCCATAGGATCCAGGCTCTACCTCTTGGGGAGTCCCTATAATTAGCTAGCAACCTCCAACCAGGAACTAAATTATTAGCTATTCTCCCTGCATTCTGTTGTTTAACCTTTGTCTCTACCAAACTGACAATGTTAAAATTATTTTGTCTAAAGTATTCCTTAGCTTCCTTTTGTTTATATCTCTTATTTACACCTCTAATATTCCAGACTAACAACTTCATCGTGTATGGCTAGGACCCCCTTTATCGGGGGGGTTACCTTGTCTACCATCTGACATGCTTTGAAATCTATTACTCAACACCACAGGGGATAAAGGGAGGAAGTTTGTTAGATTGAAAGCTGGAGTATGGACCTGTTTGCCTTTATCCACCTGTATGAACATATCAGTATTTTCTACAGGATCAGCTATTACAGAAGGGAACACCATCTGCTCTGGTATGTTCTGCTGCTTGGGAGGCTGCACAACATTGTCATTTACCACTTTGGGTCTCCATTGTTGAACAACTTTAGGCTTGTGCATAGGTTTGGGGGCAGCCAAACAGTTGTGTCCAACCATAAGACACTTTTCACAGTATGTTGGCTTCCAATCATATGTCACTTCCTGATCAAATTTCTTACCATTTGGATCTATGAGTACAATCTCACTTGGCAACATTTTGGAAACATTTACCTCTATGAGCATGCGTGCAAATGAAATCCTTGTCTGTTTAGTAGTGCATTCATCAGCATATATAGGTTTTCCAAGAACATTGGCTATCTTACTTAATGACCTAATACCCCAGCAAGACATAGGGAGATTAGGGAACTTCACCCACAGAGGAATGTCAGTGGGAAACTCGGCAGTGAAGTCAAAATCGGCAGACCACTGTTTCAAAATCATAGGTCGGTTAGCAATAGTATATGGTCCAGCACACATCACTTCTTTGGCATCTTCTATGGACAGGAATTTGGCTACATAGTAGCCCTCCTCATGGTAATATAAATCAGGTTCTGGGACATGTGACCAGTGGAGATTAATGAATCGTTTCATAGCATTAAATCCTGGTCCATTCCCAAACACAAAAATTACTAAGGCACTCTTCCATTTTTGCTCTTCCTCCTCCACATCCTCTTTCATCAACTGGCCAACAGGCTTACCATCGAGCATAGTTGGTGGAATATACTCCAAGGCCATACCATTTGATGCAAATCTATTCTTCTGGAAGAGATTTACCCATCCTTTGGGTGCTGCATTTGTCGCCTTAGCTGGATCTGGATCTACTGGTTGCTCAGGGTTCTGCATGAGGACATTACCTATCTCTTCTTGCACCGGAAGATGAGAAGGTACCAGAGTTTCAGCTTGTGCAGAGGGCTCCATCGCCTGGGTCAATGCAACAGTACTCGATGAAACAGTACTCGATGAAACAGTTTTCAATGAAACAGTAACAGGCTCTGAGTCATTATCAACCTTGGCAGCTGCTGTTGTAAGCACGGGGGCTCCAGATGACTGCAGATCTGTATTTGCATGGGGCAAAGAATCAACATCGTCGATGGGTTTCAATGAAACAGTATTAACCGATTGTAGCTCAGTGTTAACAGTTTTTGGGGGAATAGTGTTAGCATAGATGCGCACCAGAACTTTTTTGGGTCTGCCTCTTCCTCTCGCCATGGCACCCTCGGTGTAGGTAAACTACATACACAGAGGTAGCAAAGAAGAAGATGAAGCGGTGAAAGCTAGAGAGAAGGCAAAGCTGAAAAGGTAATTTTTTTTCGAAGAAGAGTAACTTTTATCTATACAACAAAGGTAGAGGAAAGTCTCAAAGAAAGCCCCCGTCTTACAACATCCTCTAGTAGTATCATAGGTTATGGGTCACAAACGTAGGAGGAACATAACAAGTTTAAGGGGGTAGTCATGAGTCATGTCCTAAGAACTTTATGGATAAGTACAGAGTTTGTACGCTTGTAAACTTCACCGTTTTCAAAAAAAACAAAAAAGAGTTTTTGCTTTAACTATATTTTAGATGGAAGCTAAATTGAAAGAACTAAGGAGAAGCAAAATAGAACAGAAAAGGAGCATTTATACTATTACTTCATAAAAAGAAGGAAGCATTCATAGTATTATCTCTAGTTGCAACCTTAAAGAACTAAAGAAGAAGAAGTTAAGTGGAGGATTTCACAAACCAACTAGGCTAACTTCTGAAACCCTCTAAATTTGAATAGAATGAAGGGGAAAAGAACCCCTCAAGAAAAGGTCAGGTGCATGGCCTTGTATTCGAAGTATCCTATGATAACATTCTAGAAAGCTTTACACTGCCAACAAAATATAAGGCTATATATATATATATACATATATATACATGTATATATATATATGTATACATATATATACATGTATATATATATATATGTATATATACATATACATGTATATATATATATATACATGTATATATATATATATATATGTATATATGTATACATGTATATATATATATGTATACATATATACATATATATATATAGATACATATATACATATGTATCTATATATATATATGTATATATGTATACATATATATATATATATATATGTATATATGTATACATATATATATATATACACACACATATATATATAAGGCTACATATGCACTTATGTTCAAACCCTAAAACAATATTTTAAATCAAGCATAGCTTTTGGTATACTGCTTGTATACGGGCGCTTTTGGTTTTGGTTCAAACATTATCGATTTTTTTTATGAGGACACTAATGAAATTTATTTACCTTTTCAAAAAGGAAAATAAAGCATACCTTCAATGCCTCTCGACAAATAAATGCTATTTGATACTCCTCTAAAGCTTCATCTGTGACATTCATTAAGTCAGCGACACTTCCACCTCCACAATACTCCATTACTATCTGCCAACAAAATTAATATTCCTCATAAATTCAATCAACTGGAAAGCTAATAGTATAGGTTGCAGAGATTATAAAGGGAAAAAATGAATATGGAAACATTTATCCAATAAATCAGACAGAGCATGATTTAATTTAGAAGTCCAGAAAAATGATGACCCTTCCATACCCAAAGGTACTCTTCTCCTTGGTAGCTACCGAGATAGCGGACAACATTTGGATGACTGCACTGCTGCAACATCTCAATTTCACCTCGAATTTCCTCATAGCCTTCCTCCTAAAGAAAGCAAATATATCTATAGTTAAACAGAGAGACACAAAAGAACCAATCAGGATAAGCTAATATTAGAGTCTAGAGCACAACGCAAGCATACCCCTTCAGATAATGATATGACTTTGATGGCAACCATCTCTGATGTCCTCAAGTCTCGAGCTTTATAGACAGCCCCGTATGAACCTTTCCCTGCGAGCATCAAAGCCCTCCACTTTCAGCCACTTCTTATCACATGTCACTAAACATTATGGTTAAATATAAGAAAAAGGTAATATGCACTATCATTGTTATCCAATCGCACAGATTAGCACCAAAATCCAATTTCTTCTAATATTTATAGTCAATGTTGCACCTTATAGTCTTATACAGCAAAACCATTATCATACTCATTAATAAGATAAGACAAAATCGCGCTCACAATTTGTAGGACTTCTTTTAGGAGTATGTTCACAGTCTAGATTATTAGAAGTGCTCAAAACAAGTCAACATTATACAATTTTCTGACCTTTCTTAATAAAGAGAAAGCATTGCATCAAGTGCAAAACTACTACAAAGCTCTGCTCAATAACCTGATCTCATAAGAATGCTCAATACATAAATAATCGTCATCTCCATGTGCCAACTATGAACAATAACTACTACTACATCTATGCATCAGTACAAAACAAGTTAGTCTCAGCT